>JANKKI010000099.1:1337500-2675000 GCA_025175665.1 Cinchona pubescens | reverse complement strand
GAGCTTCCATACTATAATGTCCTCTTCATTTGAATAGATTAGAGACTTTCCTTTGAGGATTTCCTTTTTTCTGTCTAGTTCATCTAGAGAGTATCTGGTATCAAGCAAGCTAAGATCCTAGCCTTTAGAGCTCCAAATTTGTGCAACTATGATGCCCTTATCATAAACATAATCTACTTCTCGAGCAAGGATACCCTTTTTGGTCCATGGATCAAACTAGAAGGGGGAATTCTCATTCCGTAACAAAAACATTAGATTATATTCAGCCTCCTCTCCCACTCTTACCATTCTTTTCCATGTGGAAGAGTCGTTCAAAGCTTCATGCACTACGCAAGGATGAGTATTTCCATGCGTGTATCTTGCATGAAGAAAGTTACTCCAAAGTGAATTTCCCCTTCTAAATTTCCACCAAAATTGCAGACAGGCTTTAATGCTAAAGCCAGTTGCTAAGCTTGCAAGTGAGGGGATCCCTAGACCATTGGTAGCCGTAGGTTTGCAAATGTCTTTCCAAGCAAACCAATGTCATTTATGTCCGAGGTCAAAGGCCCCCCAAAAGAAGTTCACAAATTGTCTATTAACCTCATTTAACACAGATTTGGGTGGGCAAAGGACCACCAATAGGTAGATAGGGATACTGGTAAGGATGTGTTTTATGAGAATCAATTTTTCCCCCCGAGGCGAGAAGCTCGTACTGTCAACCATTGATTCGTGCCACTATTTTGTCTACCATTAGTTGAAAAATTGTTCTTTTCTTCTTTACTTTTTGTATGGGGCAACCTAATTATGTGAATAGGAAAACCTTCTTAACAAAGCCAGTTTTATGGTGAATCATTCGTATTCAAGATAAGGAAGATGCCTTAAGTGTTGAACCCCAGTTATGTTAATCATATTTTGATGATGACCAAATCACACTAATGGTTTAAAAACAAGTGTGCAGAAAAATAGGTAGGTTCGGACGCAAATGATCGTCCGAACAAAACAAACAGAAGACTCCATAGACACAAATGACTGTCTAAAAGACAGAGCTTCGGACGATGGTAATCGTCTGACACAAAGAATTTGAAGCAAGTCTCGGACAAAGAACAGCGTCCGATCATATTTTCAGAAGACTTTGCTTCGATCGGACACAGGTTCGGACGCATCCTCGGACGTCCGAATGAATACCTTCAGAGAACGGACATAGCGTCGGACGCAGGGTTTAGTAGCGGCCGTCCGAACGGTCCAACGACTAGTTCGTTCAGACGCACACTTGCTGCATCTACCGTCCGAAAGGTCCAACGGCTAGTTTTCCAGTAAACAGAAAACAGCCGTTGGGAAGTTGTTGGAAGCAGTTTTTTGGCAACTATAAATATCCCTAAGCCTGAATTGATTAAGTAGAGACTTCTACATTGATTACAAATAATACTTGAGCTATTTGGGAGAAATAATGGATACAAGTGTTGTTGTAATAGTGTAGGTAGTTTTGTGAAAAGAGCTTAGAAGTGTAAGAGTTCTTCAAGTGTAAGAGTGGAGAGATAAAAATTGTAACAAAGAGAGGTTGTGAGTGTAAAACTCTTGGCTCAACTAAAGGAAATTAGTGTGAGCAAGAGTGATCCTCATTTGTGTACAAGAGGTTATTTTCTCACCTACTTTGAAGAGACTTTTAGTTACTAAACTTCAAGTTGTGAACTTGGTCTTCTGAACCTTGTAAGAAGTTCTTTGCAGTTGTAAGCTCCAAGCTTGAGAAGCTTGGGAGTTTGGTTTGATTCTCTATATCTCAATATTCTTATTTG
Source organism: Cinchona pubescens (assembly GCA_025175665.1). NCBI lineage: Eukaryota > Viridiplantae > Streptophyta > Magnoliopsida > Gentianales > Rubiaceae > Cinchona > Cinchona pubescens. The sequence goes on along the minus strand of JANKKI010000099.1, from coordinate 2,673,228 downwards.
TTCTTTAAGCTTAAATAGTTGAATTTCTATTGTATTCATTTGTGCTTAAGTTTTTATTTGGTGCATCATAAAAAGGTTTGTTTTAGATACAAGCTAATTCACCCCCCTCTTAGGTTGCTCTTTGGGGCCAACATTAAGGAGGAAGAAAGAGCTCTTGGATTTATTGACTGATGTTGACTCAGCTGGTCGATTGAAGCTTCAAATTTGGCAAGAAATATCATGAGATTCCTGACTGATCTTGCATCTCTTCTTGTAAAAATGACTATGTCATCAACAAAATCAAGGTACGAAATTGAGAGGCAATGACTAGAAGGCCAAAGTCCATTATTTTTCCTTTTCGAACTAGGTTCTTGATGCCCTCTGTTAATGTTTCCATCATGATGATAAAAAACATTAGTTCCTTGACAAACTCCCCTAGAAGATTTGAAAACCCTTTTGGGACACCATTAATGAGAACTGAGAACCAGCAAATTTCTTGGACATTTTGTAATAGAGAAATCTAGTTGTCATGAAACCCCAACTTCCTCATTATGGAGTATAGGAACTGCCAACAGAGTCATCAAATGCTTTTGTTTGGTCTAATTTGACAATCATATTTCCTCCTCGCATTTTTCTATCCATAAAATCAACCATTTCCTGAGCAAGAAGAATGTTGTCAGTGACCTCTCGCCCCTTCACATAAGCCACTATTGTTCCCTGGAAATAATTTTAGGCAACGTAGAGGCTAGCCGATTAGCCAGTACTTTTGTACAAATTTTGTTGAAAAAGTACAGAGACTAATTAGCCTAAACTCATTAAAAGAAGATGGGTTGGCTGCCTTAGGGATTAGTGCTATAAGTGTACTTGTGAATGATCTTGGAAGTTGTTTTCCATTCAAGAAGTCCTTTACTGCATTGTGTAGGTCATGTTGAATTATACTCCAACAAACTGTGAAGAAGACTCCATTATATCCGTCTATTCCTGCTACTCCTTTAGGGTTCAGAGCAAACGTGGCATGCTTTACTTCATCGAAGGAGGGCTCGGCTAGTAGGAATTGATTGTCTTCCCTTGAAATTACTTGTAAAATATTGTTGAGAAGTGAATGGTCAATCAAACCAACATTTTCTTCTGTTAAAAGATTTTGAAAGAATTTGATCCCTTCCTCTTCAATTTCTGAAATATTCTCGGTCCATGCCCCATTTACTTTGATTGTCAGAGATATGCATTTTTTCCTTTTAGCTTTAGGAGACGAGTGAAAAAATTGCGTGTTTTGGTCTCCATCTTTTAACCATTTCAGCCCTGCTTTTTTGCCTCCAATATGCTTTTTCTTCTGCAAGGCATTTAGTGTAGTAGGCTTGTGCATGAGCTAAAGCAATTTGATTGGTTTGGCTAGGCTGGTGCAAGATAAGCTCCTCACACTTGTTAACTTTCAAATCAGCACCTTTGACTTTACAAAAAATATTTCCAAAAATTATATGGCTCTAATTCTGTAACTCTGCCTTGAATCTTTTAAGCTTTGAAGCCAGGATGAAAAGAGGAGAACCAGCACAATGGAGATTCCTACCACCTGCAAGAAATTATGGTGTTTAGTTCACATATTTAAAAATCAAAATTGCTTTGGGCCTGAGGTAGACATGGAAGTTGTCCTCAAGAGGAGTAGGGAGTGATCCGATCATGTTTTGGACAAATGTTCCATTGAAATACTATAGACGGTTTCCATGAACTACATTATTGCAAATAGATCTATCTAGCCACTTCCATACAGTGTTGCCGAGTCGATTACCTCGCCACGTAAGCGTGCACCCTTGAATGCCAAATCCATCAAACCGCAATCATGGAGGTAGTCATTGAATTCTTTCATTGCTTCTATGTCAAGGGTTGAAGACCTTTATATTCATTCGATTTGGAGATAACATTAAAGTCACCACCGACGAGCCAGGAACGATAGGCTGGTGAAGTGCTTGAAGTTCGCTCTACAACCTTCTCTTTTCCTATTTGGTGCATTTGGCATAGATGAAAGAGGCAAGGACTAGTAACTGGGAATATTCTGAAGAAATTGACACATGAAAGAGTTGGTCAGAGATGTGAATTTCTGAAACAACTAACTCATTGTTCCAAAATAACCAAATTTGGACATTTGTATTTGTTTAGGAATGAAATCCCAACTTTTGAGCAGTCGAATTAATCCTATCCTTATCCACCATAGGCTCTAATAAGGCTAGACTTTTTACGTTTTATGGTCTTTGACCAATTTTTTTAAGTCTCCTAAGCAAGGGTTTATTTCCTACCCCTTATATGTTCCATATTAAGACATTATGCATATCAACAAGAGTGGGCGGGGTTTGGTGTAGTTGGTTTCGAGGAAAGCCTGGTATTCATCTTCCTCGGCATATTGTAGGTTTTCTTATGCCTAGCTTCTCGTTTTGGAGTGGTTTGGCCCTTTGCTTGAGTTTCGACCAGTTTGGCTCTATGGGAAGGAACCATTTGAGCAATGAGGAGGTCATTGTCTGAAAGGTAACTCGGTAGCTCTTCCATGATTTTCTCATGTGCAAGGAAATGGTCATCCTTGGCTGTTGCGTTTAAATTTTGAATGTTCGAAAAAGTTGGAGATGTTGTTAGCGTTGGGGCTCATTTGACTCATTCTCCAAATTTGAATTTTGAGACTTATCCAGGGTTGTTTCAGAAGTTCCTTGAATGGTGGGATTTGAATTTTGTATTCCTGATTCTTGTGGAGGCTCTTCCACTTCCACAGCTGGTTGCTCTTCCATGGTTGGTGGCTCCCCCACAGCTGGTGGATCCTCCAACGCTAGTGGTTTTTCCTGCCCATTTTCCTCACTAATGACTGGAAGTTTCTTGGGCAATGGTTGAGGAGGCACTTGGAGATCATAGGGTGAGCTTCTACAGCTCAGGATCGGTCTAGCTTCTTGATTTTTCACAAGCGTCCAGTGTGGTTGAATTAATTTCTTGGCTGGACGCTTCACTTTGTCCCCAGGACCATTGTGTTGTTTTGCCAACTTCGGACCTCCATTCTTGCATTCAGCTTGGTCATGACCAATTTTGTTGTACTTTGTACAATAACAAGGCACATCTTCATAGCTGATTTTTTGCCAAATGCCATCCTTGCCCACCCCTAACCATACTCTACAAGGAAGTGTGGACAAGAGGTCCATCTCAACACAAACCTTGGCATTACTTTGACGGGTGAAAGTTTTAGTAGCTAAGTCCAATTTGAGGGGTGTCCTGACAGCTTGAGCAAGAGCCGGCTGAATACGGCATGTCTATTGAAAAAGACTACTGCTAGGCTCTCAAAAGTTATCCAAATGGGCACAATGGATGGCTCCAACTCGGTGGTGAAGAGCAGATGCCACTTAAGAACTCTCATGTAATAACCATGAATGAACCAAGTGTTCTTAAACAAACATCGGAGATAATTCTCCTCCAAAGAAAATCTGATGATCATATGCTTATAGTCCAGGTATTTGATTGTGAACTGGCCTTTAAACCCGATTGTGTGAAAGATTTTCCTCAGTGTTTCCATATTTTTCTTTTTCCTCGGGAAATTCCCACCAACGTGTACCGAAATGGAGCAGCAAGTTGTTGAACTCCTTTAGAGAAGAATATGGTCGGTTGTCCTTTGCGGGATTGTAGTTCCTTCAATGGTGCATCTGATTTTGGAGTGTTAATGTCTTGATTATGCCAACCCAAGAGGACTTCTACAAATGTTCTTGGTTTTCCTTCAACCATTGGTTGAAGGGCAGTTGCCTCTGGCCATGGTCGAGTTCGCCAAAGGAAGAGAGACAGAAAAGTAGAGAGAGAGAGGGAAAGATTTAGACCTCTTTTCGTATTTCTCAATTCTTTTTTGAATACGATTAGATCATATATATATATATATCTATATATATATATATACAGATATGTATGTATGTATACACACTCACATACATACATACATACACATATATATATGTATGTATGTAAGAATACATAAACTCACACACGGATATATATATATATATATACATACATACATAAATATATATACATACATGTATATATATATGTATACATATATGTGTATATATATATATATGTAGACACAAAGATAGATAGGCACTCACACATATACAAACGTATATATAAATATATACACACACACACACATATATATATATATATATATGTCTGTGTGTTTATATGAATGTATGTATTTATATATTTGTATGCATATGTGTGTGTGTGCCGATATATGTGTGTGTATGTGTGTATATGTATAGTATGTAGTACATATATACATATATATACATACATCTATACACACACACATAAATTTATAGACACACGCCTGCATGTACAAATATATCTATATATACAAATGTATATACATTTTATTTGTGTGTCTATATGTGTGTGTGTGTCTGTACTTATACACCCACACACAAACACACACACATATATACATACACAAAAACACACACGCATATGTATATATATACACACAAATATACACACACACACAAATATACACACACATAAATATACATATATATACATATATTTAAATATACATATATCTATATGAGAATATATATACTTATGTATATATATGTATATATATGTTCATATATATATATATGTATATATATGTGTGTATTTATATATGTGTGTGTATATATATATATGTATATATATATATGTATATATGTGTATATATGTATATATACTTATATATACATGTGTGTATATATATACGTATATATACTATACTTATATATATGTATACATATACTAAACACATATATGTATTCATATACTATATAGAAATACATACGTAAGGGTATATATATATATACACACACATACATATGTATATATATTAGTATATAATATTTGTATACACATATATATATATAGATGTGTACACATTTACATATATATATCGATATACACATACGTTTACACACACACACACACATATATATATATATATACATATACATATACAAATACAAATACATACATATATATAAATATATATATATATACATATATATATATGTGTGTGTGTGCGTGTGTATGTGTGTGTTTTTATAGTATATGTATACATATACATGCATATATATGTATGTATATGTATGCGTGTATACATGTATATCCATATTCATATGAATGTATGTGTGTATATATATACATGTATGTGTGTGTTTTTATAGTATATGTATACATATACATGCATATATATGTATAATATGTATGCGTGTATACATGTATATCCATATTCCAATGGATTCAATGTATGTGTGCGTATATATATATATATATATATATATATATATACACATATACGTGTTTATATATATGAATATATTTGCATATATATGAATACTTGTGTGTGTGTATATACATGTACACATTTATATGTCTATCTCTCTCTGTGTGTGTATATACATATATATATATATATAAACATATATTTGTGTGTGGCTGTGCGTGCTTGTGTGTCTATATGTATATATGTATGTATGTATGTATGTACATCTACTCACATACATACATACATATAAATCCATATATACATATTTATAAACACACACACACACACATATACATACACATAAACATACATATATGTGTAGATATATATATACACACTTGTATATATGTATGCGTGCATGTGAGTTTTTATATATATGCACGTATATATGTTTGTATACACACACACACATATATATATGTCTATTGTGTATGTATACATGTGCATTCATACATGTACATATATGTATACATTACATATATATATATATATATAAATATACAATATGTATATGTGTACATATATATACAATAGATATGTATATATACATATACACATATATATTTAAATATATATGATACATGCACATATATATGTAGATATATCTATGCACATGTCTACTAAATATTTAAATATATATGTGTATATTATATATATACAGATCCTGTCTCTTATACTGCTGAGATGTGTAAATAGATATGTACATATATGTCGTTCTGTATATGTGTCTATTATAACATATAATGTGTAAAAATAAATAAGTTATTTTCTTTGGAAATGCTCAGTACTTATATATATACATGCATACAGACATACATACATAGATACATACATACATACATACATATATACATATATATATATAGACACACATAGTTATGTGTGTGTATGTATACACACACACATATGTTTGTGCATATATATTATATGTGTGTGTGTGCGTACACACACACACACACACACACATATATATATGTATACATCGTATGTATGTATGTATATATATACATATGTGTGTGTGTGTCTATATATATATATATATATATATAAAATATCACTATTTTTATTTAATAAGTTACCATTAATACATACAAAGTTTTGCCTGTCTCCTCTTTTTGGTCTCATTTAAATTAAAATATTATACAGAAAATAAATAAGTTTTTTTTTCAAAAAATGCTCTGTATAAATATATATGTATCTAGGCATGTATGTTGATATATATATATATATGTGTGTGTGTGTGTGTGTGTGTGTGTGTTTGTATGTATATATGTATGTATGTACGTTTGTATTTATGTATTTATGTATTTGTGTACGTATATATGTATAAATATGTATATATGTATTTATTTATTTATTTACACATACATGTATAGATATAATATATAGTATGTGCGTATATATATGTGTAGGTATATATGTATATGTGTGCATATATACACACACATACACACATATGTATGTATATAGCCAAATCAAGATGCAGACAAGACGGGCGGTCAGATGCTGCACAGTGTCTGTGAAATTGAGACTGCTCAACGTGGGAAGCAGATTCATGTGTAGGTTGCGCTGTTTTACATATTTGTGTGTCTATATCTATATATATATATATATGTGTGTGTGTGTATATATATATATATATACACGTTTACACATACATATATACATATATATATATATATATCTCTGTGTGTGTTTATATATACACATACATACATACATATATATATATACACACACACACACACATATAAATATACATATATATACATATATGTATACACATATACATATATATATATATATGTATACATACATATATATATATATATATATACATATATATATATATACATATATATATATATATATATATATATATAAATATATGTATACATATATATATATATATATATATACATACATATATATATATATATATATATATGTATGTATGTATATACATACATACATACATACATATATATATGTATGATACATACACACATATATATATATATGTATATACATACATATATATATATATATATACACATATACACATATACATATACGTATACACACACACACATATATATATACATATATTTATGTTTGTGTATATATATATATATATATATAGAGATAGAGAGAGAGAGAAAGAGAGAGAGACATATATATATATATACACACATATAATATAAATATATATATATATATATATATGTTTGTATGTATGTATGTATATATCTTTGTGTGTGTGTGTATGTACACATATACACATATGTATACAGATGTACACATATATACATACATATATAGACACACTCACACACATACATATATATATATATATATTCACACATACATGCAGATATATATATATATATATATTTATGTATATATATATGTATATATACATACATATATATATATATATATACATACATACATACATATATGCGATTACACATCTTTAGTTATAAGTTTATAGATTAGTCCAAATCATTTAAACTTTGTCAATATGCAAGTTGAATCCAAGTTTTAGTTTAGGAAAAATACACAAATTTGGTTCCCAGAGTTTGGGTTATGGTCCATTTTGTTTCCTGAAGTTTTTTCCGAAGCATATTTAATCCTTAAACTATTTGATTTTAACCAACGTGGGACAATTTTAAAATTTCCGTTGAATGTGGATTGAAAATGTCATGTGTAATGCATATGACTACTAAATCTAATGGTCTTGTGCAATCCGGTTGACCCGCCTCTAAGTTTATTAATTTTAAATATTTTCGTTATTCATTTCAAGGAAAATAAGACCATTGTGGTTATTACTCACTCCAATCGATAGTAGTTAGATAACATGGTCCCGAACATTCAAAAATTTTCCTCTCAGATGCCATCATATGTATCAATCCAAATTTTCGCTGATTCGCTTGTTCTATGTAGAAAAAAAGTGGGTGGAGTAAACACCGGAGATGGGAGCCCTGGGGGTAAGGGTAACAGAAGGTGAGGGGAGAGGGAGGTAGCTGCAGGAAAGGGGAAGGAGAGGAGGCACATCTGGGATCCTGAGTGCGGGTGAAGGAAGGGACTGAGAAGTAAAGGCGACTGGAGGGGGAAGAGAGGAGGAAGAGGGATACAGGAAGAAGGGGAGAGAAGGAATAGTGTCAGGGAAATGGATGGGGGAAGAAGTAGGGATGGGACTGTGAGAGCATGAAGGATCTAGGGGTGGAGAAGGAAGGGAGACCAAATAGGGGGATGGAAGAGGAAGAGGAAGAGGACAAGGGGAAAGAAAAGTGACGGGGATAGAGAGACAGAAGAGGCAGTGACCGGGTGGATGAAAAGAAGGGGAAGTGGTAAGAGTGAGTGGTGGAGAAGGTTGAGTAAGAGTTGTTTTAAGATAACCTAGAAAAAAATTGTATATTTGTAGCCTAGTGTGATTTGAGATCGAAGAACTCTAAACTCTAACTAGGTAAATGATTGGTCTTGGTTTCATTGACCAATAAGCAATCTTATTTTTACATTTATTATTGATCTATTATTTTATTATTTTTAAAATTAAGCCTAAAAATTGATTATATTTAATAGTCATATACATTGTACGTGATATTTTGCATCCACAATTAACGAAAATTTTAAAATTATCCTACATTGGTTGAAATTGGATAGTTTGAGAGTTAAATGTATTTTGCCTGAAATTTTGAGAACCAAAATAAACAACGATCCACACTTTGGAGACCAAATTTCCATTTTTCCCTTTTAATTTATATTTCCTTGTTCTTCTTATTACAAATTTAATCTGTGCAAAACATTTCTAAATGCTCAGTTAATGATGCAAACAAATAGTAATGGTTTAGAAGTTGGTCTTTGTAAGAATTTTCATTTTCTTACTCTTTCTTTTCTCTTTAAACGGCACATTTATACTCCCATCAGCATTATTTTATGTTCATCAGCATGGCTTGTTTGTCAATTAGCTCTGCACATATACATGGTAGTGGGCCAGGTTAACTCGCTGACCTACTCAGATTGGCCAATTTTTAATTGCCCTACCCGGCTTGCATGCTAATGTATTGAGTCAGTCTAATTTCGAACCGTATATGGCCTCAGGGCCTTTTTTTTTTTTTTTTAACTCGTATCTGTTGGCCCCAACAGCAACCTAAGAGGGGGGGGTGAATTAGGTTGTCTCTAAAACAAATCTTTTTATGTGCTTAATAGAAATTCAAACTTTATGCACCAAATAAAAACTTAAGCACAAATGACTACAATAGATATTAAACAATTTAAACTTAAAGAACAAATAAGAATATTGAGATTAAGAGAATCAAACCAAACTCCCTAGCTTCTCAAGCTTGGAGCTTACAACTACAAAGAGCTTCTTACAAGGCAACTACCAAGTTCACAACTTGAAGTTCAGCCACTAAAAGTCTCTTCAAAGTAGGTGAGACAATAACCTCTTGTACACAAATGAGGATCACTCTTGCTCACACTAATTTCCTTTAGTTGAGCCAAGAGTTTTACACTCACAACCTACCTTGTAGAGGTTGTTACAATTGTTATCTCTCCACTCTTACACTTGAAGAACTCTTACACTTCTAAGCTCTTTTCTCACTACCTACACTATTACAACACTTGTACCCACTATTTCTCCCAAATAGCTCAAGAATGATTTGTAATCAATGTAGAAGTCTTATTTTAATTAATTCAGACCTAGGGTTATTTATAGTTGCCAAATATCTGCTTTCAACAACTTCCCAACGGCTATTTTCTGTTTACTGGAAAACTAGCCTTTGGACCTTTCGGACGGCCGATGCAGCAAGAGTGCGTTCGAGCAAACTAGCCATTGGACCGTTCGGACGGCCGCTGCTAAACCTTGCGTCCGACACTACGTCCGTTCTCTGAGGGTATTCGTTCGGACGTCCGAGGATGCGTCCAATCGAAGCAAAGTCTACTGGAATATGATCGGACGCAGTTCTTCGTCCGAGACTTGCTTCAAATTCTTTGTGTCAGACGATTACCATCGTCCGAAGCTTTGTCACTCGGACAATTAAACATTTGCGTCCGTGAAGTCTTGTGGTTGTTTTGTTCGGACGATCATTTGCGTCCAAACCTACCTGTTTTTCTGCACACTTGTTATTAAACCATTAGTATGATTTGGTCATCATCAAAACATGATTAACATAACTGGGGTTCAACAGTATCCCACCCACACTACCTCGTTTCGTGATTAGCTCTTTGATTAATAGTCTAGCCGGTCAACGGTCAAGCAAACGATTCGACTATGAACTGTCTCGTTGACGGGCCCTCAAAAGAAGAGTTTTTTTACCAATCCAACAACTATAAAACTACTAGTTTTGGGGTAATTTATCAACAAATCCCTTATAATTAGCCCACATATTTCATTACAAGTTCACATAACATTCTCTTTACTTTCTCTCATATTCTTGCATTATCAAAGTGATAGCTAATATCGATATATTACATAAATTTATCTCTAATATCTTTCTACTTTTTGTAAATTTAAATTACTTGAATTTATTAAATGGGGGTTTAGTGGACGTACAATAGGAGGTCCGAAATTCAAGTAATCAAGTGGAAATTCTTCAAAAGATCAAGTACACAAGTGGAGTAATTAAATTTAACATTTCAATTTACTAGTTGATTAAACCTACTTACTTACTTATCTTTATTTTCTTTAATATATCTTTCTTTATTTGATATTTAGTTTACTTTAATTGCCTCGTTAGTGAATTTTTTTATTATTTAACTGACTTTATTTGCTATAGTATTCTTTATTTTTACTTGCCTTTGGTTTCTTTTTAGTAGCTTTTTTATTGTGAGATTACTATTATTTTTTTAATGGATGAAAGACTATTTTTTTCCCAACTGAGTTTATTGATTCATTTCTTAAATTGAAGTATTAGTTTCTTTGTCTCATTTTATGAGATTATTTGTTTAAATTGTTTTTAATTTAGCATAAAATGAATGGTGTAGGAAGGTCATGCATACCTTAAATACCTTAAATACACAAGGTCCCCATTTTATTCTTGATTAAGTTGAAATTGATAACTTAAATAAAATATCTACAGCAGATACTAAGAAAATTGACGCTAAAACTAAAAGTGCACTTTGAAAGTTTTTTGAAAAAGATGAAGCTATGTGAATTTTACAAGAAAAATATGAAGTTATGTGAATTTTACAAGGAAAAAGTTTTTTTTTTTTTTTTTTTTATTGTGAAAAAGATGAAGTTATGTGAACAAATAGTAGGCATCGACCAAAAACTTTTTGTGTTCTATGAAATTTAAAAGGAAAGAAAATACTTATGTTGACCCAGTCTTGGCTCTCACCTATATAGCTTGTGGTCATGATTAAATCTTATGAAATATTACTTACGTTAGCATATATCATTTATTGCATATGATTAATCTATACTACAAGATTTACAAATGGAGTTAAAAAATGTGTATAACTAAGTATTTCTCTACAAGGAAAGTTCATCTTGAACAGCAAAATACATTTTCAAATAGTACGACACCATAATCACAATTTTCACCTCCTCAATAAAAACTAGTACATATTTTGATCCTTATCAGCTATTAGCTGCAAAAAGACTAAGAAATAATGATAGTGATGGCCAATAATATGAATTTAGCGAAATAATAGCTAGGATTATCATATTAAACTACTCTTGATTTGCTAATCATTTTGATATCTATGGTTGCATCGAAAGTGCTTTTAGTGCTGATGGAATAGTTTTAGATGAAAAAAGAGTTCGACGATGAAGAAAGAAAATAATGATTGATGCAAGAATTAAACGACCATGAAGGTAGTAGTTCACTAAAAAGTTTATTTATAGATAGGATTTTTAGGGGAATTCTATAGTCCCTTTTAGGGAACCATTCCCTTAGCTTTAAAATCTTGTACAATATAAGTTTTTAAAACACATGATGTTGTACTATACAAGCATTTCAAGTACAAAGGAATGGTTCTCTAAAAAGAACTGTAGAATTTTCTGAATTTTATGTTTAGCAATTGGTTGGATGTAAGGTACTATATTCCCTTCCTTATGTGTGTATTGAAATTTATTTATTTGTTTTTTAATTTCATAGATTAGTCTTATAAGTTGCAAGTTTTGGAGGTAAGGTTACATTTCCCCTCATTGTATTTTTTAAAAAATATTAATATACATGGTAGGGGTTGTGCCAAACCTCCTATGATCAATAATATATATGTACTTTTCCTCTATGATTAATAAATAATAAGTTATAATAATAACTAATGACTTGTATTACTATGTAATAACTTGCTCTAGTAAGTAATAACTTGAAAATATGTAATAATGATGACTAATAACTTGAACTACTAAGTTATAACTAATATGTAGTGAAAAATGATGTGCTAATTAATAATAAGTTCAAATAATAAGTAACAACTTGGACTAGTAAGTACTCACTTTTTTTTTTGTTTTTTTTTATGAGTAAGTACTAACTTAGAATAAAATAATTAATAACTTGAACTAATAAGTACTAATTTGAAATAAATTAAGTAATAACTTGAAATAATTAGTAATAACTTTAATAAATAAAAGTTGTAATAACTTGTTTCTATTAAATTATGAAAAATGAAGTTCTAATAAGTAATGACTTCAAATGGCTTCTCTCTCCTTTGCTTCTCTTCTTTGATCTCTACTCCCATGGCTGGCCTTCAGTCATCGATTGAAGGGCATCCCCAACCCCCAATACGTTCCTTCGCCTCAACTGTTTCCACAACTGCTGAAGATATTCCATTAATTCCACCCTCAACATATAGGGCAAACCTACAATATTTTTTTCCACCTGAAGTTGTTCAAAAGCATGTCAAGCTATTTCCATTTACACTTGTCGGTAAATTTTCAAGAGAAAGGCCATATATGGAATCTTTGAGGCTTGATTTCTTGAAAATTGGTTATGCTGGTTCTTTCAAGTTGGGTTTGATAGATAACCAACATATTCTCATCAAGTATGATTTGGATGAAGACTACTTACAATTTTGGTGTTAAGGAAAGCAATCCTTTTAGGGTTTTGTTATGAGAATATTCAAATGGACGCGTGAAGCACTTTTTCTCTTCATGCAGAATCTCTGATTGCGCCAATTTGGATCACTTTGGAGGGATTTCTGGTGCATTTATTCATAAAGTAGCTTTATTTTCAATTGCACGTTTGGTTGGTATACCCCCCCTCCCCTCCTTAAGGTTGACACATCCATGGCTAATGGGTGTCTATTTTGTGGTGATTAAATCTGTGTGTGTGTTGTGTGATCTTTCAACATTAAAAAAAAAAAAAAAAAAAAAAAAACCAATTTTTAAGCATATATATATCTACACATATAGGTAACAAAAAATCTACTGGAATGGAAAAAAAGAAAAAGAACCAAATAGCTTATTATGTATACAGAATAATCACCACCTTAAGAAAAACCCTTTTTCAGTTTTTATTTACCTAATTCCTTGCTAGCTACTACCAAATCAACAAAACCATTAAAAAAAAGGACGAAATACCCCAACACGAGCAATTCTAAGAAAATTTCCAAATTAACCTAATCAATGTATCAATCTGAAAATCAAATACACCAAAATAGATCCAACATCTTCCACTTATCATCAAATGCTAAAATATAGAAACACCTATCTCTTCAAAAAAAAATGGAAATCATCAAATATCTCATAAAATTGATCATCAAATACCCCGTAAAATTAACCACGACATGAACCATTACAAAACTATAAATTACAAATATCCATATAATCACTCCACAATCTTTTGCCTAAATTCAAAACAATCATCTTTCTTCCTCCCAATTCCTAAATTAAGACATAATGAAAACAACGAAATGCCCAAAATCTAAATTTAAAAAACAAAAAATACTGAAGTACCTTCATGGCACACAAAAATTGAAATATCTTCAAGGAAAATATCATGTAAGCCAAATATCTTCTTCAATCCTTAAAATGTTCATAAAAAAATAAGATTTTTAGGCTCCCATATTTTTACGAATGTTAAAATAATTACAATGGTACAAAAATTTCAAGATCTAATGTTTAACCTTATGTTTGTGTGTGGTTTTGTTTTATTTTTTGAGACACTCTGAAGTTAAGCTTTAATAGAGTTAGAGAGAGATGAGTTGTTTTGTGTATTTTGTAAGACTAAAGACAAAGATGAAGGAGAAGAGGAGGAAACGGCGGCAAGGGGGGTTTTTTGTGTTTTACAAGACTAAAGGTAGAGAAGAGGGAGAGAAGGAAGAGGAAGAAGAGGATAATGAAGGGGTTGCAGGGGTGAGAGAATTGGGAGAGAATTCTAGAGGTTAACAGTCCATCAAATGCCAGAACAAAGTGGAAACAATCACATATCTGTAAACACATGCCATCAAATGGCAATTTTGGCAGACAACCAAGAAAACCTTCACATCTCTTCTTCCCTATAGCTGCTAGCACACAAATTTGCTACTAAATGACCAAATTAACCCAAAAAAAAAATAAATTGGCCACAATGCATACGGGACCATTTGCCTTTAATGTGTGAAACTTCCCTTTTATATATATAGACATATTTTGCACAAAATATATTATTAAACTATTACAAAATAAAGCTAAAATACCCAAAAATTATAATTTCTTGACTTGTTGTGGTCGGTGAACACACTTAACAAGTAATATTTTAGATTGATATTCAATCAGTAGATTGAATTTGAAATTGTAGTCAAAATCAAGTCTAGTAGTTAATTAACTTCAAGTTAAAGTCGAATCGAAAGTTAAACAAGTGAAATCATTTTTTTTTACTTTACTTAATTGACTTTTACTAAATCCTAGATATGGTTACATTAGCAATAATGGAGGTAGATGCAGATGAAGTCTCAAATGCAATAGAGGTAGAAATTTTAATTTTAGAAGTTGTCCAAATGTAGCAAGAGGTAATGATTTTGACAAGGGTACTGCTTTTAGTGGAAGAAATAATTTTAATTAGGCTTAGAATAATCAAAGAAGATATTAATATAATTGTGAAAAACATGGCATCAAAAATCTAAGCATTAATCTCACAGACAATTTAACAAGAATTTTCATGCTATTATTGCTGATAATCAAAATTTAACGAAAATATGTGGGTTGTCGATATGGGCAACTGTATCATATATGTATAAACTTGGCAATAATACTACTTTTTTCTGTGATGTTTGATGGATTACATCTGATTTATCTTTCAGTACAAACAAGGAGGTTAGGGTATAATTCTATGTGGGTTAGGAGGCATAACCACATTGGGGTTTACCATATTGTGCCCTAAGATTCATAATGTATAATTAGCAAGTTTTCTCCAAAAATATGATATGTTTCCAATTAAGAACATAGAGATTTGGTTATTCATGTTCTTGAGCTATCAGCTTTTGTCATAAGATCTGGAGGCATTTTGAGAACTTATTTGGCATTCATTACTCTTCATTTTTGTCTCTACAAAATTACTTAGTTACACGGTGAATAAATGCTTCCATTTCTTCAACTATTGGTTTTTTGAATACTTTATTTCCATTTAACCTTCTAGTAAGGGTGGATGTAGAAATTGTAATTTGAGGGGGCAAGGCTTTAGAGGCAAATATTTATAGGGATTACCTATTGGCATATTTTTCTCAAAATTTAGAGGAACAAAATATAAATTTTATAAGGGTATAAATAAAATTTAAAATTCTTAAGGGTAAAAATGTAAATTACACAATCAAGGAAGGGATGCTACCCCTACTCGCCTTCCCAAATTGCAGTTGCTAGCAATAGGGTTGAATACAAGAATTACATAACACTACATACAAAAATATTAAAAATAACTAAAAAGCCTAGCATTCTAATTTAAAATCATCAGAACTTGCATGAAAGCCTAACTAGAACACAAGTACATAACTCTCACTAGGAGAGTTAACAACATACCAAATAAACCTACAATATTTGTGCAAGTAAAATCATATTGCACCTCAACCATCTCCCAATACTCATAAAATTTGCAGTCTTAGAGTAGACACCTTTGTGGAATCTTCACAAAGATATTACAAATATCAAATCAAGAAGATAATTTTGTCAATTACATCTATACCAGCAAAACTGGCTGAGCTTCTTAATAAAGGGGATATGTGCATATCCTTACTCTATATTTTATTTGAACTATTTTTTTTTCTATAGATTTATAAAAAAAAAAACAGAGAGAGAGAGGTGAAACTATCAAGTAAATTAGAACCCTATATTGCAATTCTTAATTCAAAGATATTAAAACGTCAAAATCTCTTTCCTAAATTTTTTTTGAATTACTCCCAATATCTAATTGATGCAAAATTTAATGCATTACGTATTCCCTTCTCAATGCAATTTTGACTGGGATGAAGGGAAAGTTAATTAATTTGGTTTATCTATGCCATCAATGGCTTCATTGTAAAAGTTCAAGTGCATACTTATGCTCTAAATCTCAAGAATATAGACTCATTTTTAAAATTAATATTACATTTCATGAGCACAAAATCATTTAAAAAATATATCTTTCTCTAGAAGATACAATGTCACTTAAGTAATGGTTTGATCTCACCTTGCTATCACCTAAAGAAATGACAAATAGACTAAATGGTTTCACCACCAAGAAAAAACTATTAAAAATAATTCACAAACATATAACAATCAAATAGTAAAAATATCTAAAAATGAAAAAGAGAAGAATCATAGAAAAAAACAAATAACGTGAAAAATAGCAAAGCAGATAATCATTGAATGGTAATATCAGGAACCAGCATATGCTTGTATTTAAATTCACAGATGGTATAATATAAAGTAACCAACTGCAAAATAGGCTAAGACAATATACTTAAAGTTTAGAAGAGCAAAAAAAAAAGAATCAAGATACAAATCAAGGAGAGTAAATAGCAAGACGAACATCCATTCATTAGTAAAAAAAGAAATGAAGCTTATCAAAATCAGATGAAATCCAAAAAAAAAAAAAAAAACTTTAAAAATGGATTAAGAGCATTATATACCTCAACCATCATTCTCATTTTTGATTGGATAAAATAGCAAATTATAACTCTCTTTTTTTTTTAGCAAACATCTCTCTCAAAACCAAAAACTGTCAAAAAGTAGATTACCAACAAAATAAGTCAAAAGAAGTTTAGTCGTCAACCATACTAATAGTCTAATACTATCAATTCATGAAGTACCATAGGATGTAAAAAAGATGATTACAAAAAAAAAAAAAAAATCACCAAAATAGAAAGTTGAACAAATGGGAGGAGAACCACACAACTCGTCATAGTGTGGAGGTTGAAAAATATAATTTAACTTCTAATAAAACCTTCTGAGGTATCAAATGCAAAACATGTAAAACCATTGAATAACAATCATATAGAAATTAATTGCTGCAAAAATTCCAAACATTATAATGTATTTTAGAAGTCTAATCTAAAGCTACTTAAAATATAGAAATTGGACAATATTTCACAAAACATATAAGTATTCACAAAGTGAGAAACATAACAATAGTTTTGAAAATCAAAAGAACAGAAAGAAAACTATGCCATATTACTAATGAACCAAATCTTCATCATTTGTCTTGAAAAAACATAAAAGAAGGAAAAAATCATTGACAATATAAAGAGGAAACAGAGTCTTGAGAGGAAGGACACATATATCTCTTAAGACAAGGTCGTATAGATTTTGGGAGATAGAAATCAAGGGTAATATAGGAGGCAATCTCTTGTCAGGAAGCTGGTAGGAAAATTAGCGATATCTAGTACCTCAAACCCATCCCTTTGCTCAAAAGTAAGAAGAATAATATAAAAAAATTTATAAATTAATCAATTCTCATAGCATTTGTTTGTTCTTAATTAAGACCTAATAGTAAAAAATAAATTACTTAAAAGATAACAACAGATCCACTGGATGTTTAAAAGCCAACCAATCTCTTAGGCTTAATTAGATTCTTATTCAAATTTGCAGGAAAGTGAATTGAGTTGACCATTAGAATTTACTACAGAATCCTAGATTTGAGGCCATAGAGGAAAAGCAAAAAAAGTTCAACCACACCAAACCAAGATTAAAAGGAAGTGGAATGGCAAACCAAAAAGGTTTAGTACGGGTTTTGGTCCTAATTATTTGTCAAAATTGGATTGTTTTGCTGTTAGCAACTTATGGGATTGGGTATTGGAGATGAGATGATGTGTTACATGAAACAATTAAGACATCAACAGTTTGTGACTATTCAAGATTCTAGGGACAAAAAGTGGAAATTTCAGAGAAAAGTAGGAAAAGTTGGGAAATATCCAGCCAAAAGTTGACCATCACACTGCAGGTCAACAAGCAATTGATTAAAGAACCGTAAAAAAAAAAAGTAATTCTTAATAACATGAATTAAAACAATAAAATAGAAATATGTTATATTTTAAAAAAACTGGGGTATTCAAGTCAAATTAATCTAAAATTCTTTCCACTCTGACGTATAAAAATCATTATGCCAAATACTAATAAAAGAATATTCATTCTATTTTACCTTAGTCACCAAATATGTAATAGAAATCAATATTCTTTCCTATTTCGGGTTGAAAGACATTTGTGTGGAATGACCTTTCCAATTTAGGTCATTTTTACATACCACACGTAGGGTAGGGTAAGGGTGAACATGAGAATTTTGCTAGAATAGTATACAGATGAAAGGCGGAAACCCTTTTTGAAGGTTAACTTTTCCATAAATACCTTATCCTATTGCCACATGTCAAGCTAGTAGGAACTCTTATGTTTTTATCTAGTTATTAGACATACTTTTAGGTATTATTTGTTTGACAATTTTGCCTGCCATATGAGAAACCTCAACAATTTACATTAGATTGGGATGTTTTGGGACTGTTATTTTTCGTGATGATTTATTCTACAAGTGGAAGTATTCTATAACCTTGATCTGCTCGGAGTTTGTAAATATTATCCATGCAAAAAGTTTGGAACTATGAAGTTACTTGGCTTTGGATTCAACTTAGTATTTAAAGCAAAAATAATACTAAGTCACAATTTCATATATCTCGGGTATTGAATATAAAAAAAATTAAATAATCATAATTTTATACATGGCAATCATGTATAGAATACAACTTGGTAAGTCGAGACTTGTTAAAATACATAATAGGGGGTAATGAAACATCACCACCTAGGGCAGACTTTATCATAGCCACAGTTAACATTACAGAAATGGAAGGTGAATGTTACCAAGGTCATGTTTTCTATAAAAATTTCAATTGTTGATCAAATCATTGAGCACATTAGAAAAGTCTCTACATCAAAAGGAAATATGGGACACTTTAACCAAGTATTTTTTCTATAAGAATGTTTCACGCCTGTATCATCTCGAGAATGAGTTGATGTCTCTAACTCAAGGAAATATGATAATTGGAGACTATTTTATCAAAGTAAAATCTATGTCATGATTCAGACTCTAAAATCGAAGAGTCTTATTAAGAAGGATATTTATTCACCGGTTAAACTTGAGTATAAAAGTTTTGCTATAGCTATTCAATGTTGGGCTACGTAACTAACTATAGAGAAGTCAGAGAATTTATTGGCAGATGTTAAGAATCACTGGCAAAGTAAATGGCAGCAGTTATAATAAAGAACGAGAAGGAGGCATTGCATAGCGATCAAGCTAGACGTCAACAAAGAAGTGCAAGACCAAATAGAGTAGAAGAGTACAACAAAACAAGCAAGCAACGAGAGAAGATTTATCAAAGAGTGGGAACTCGTGAAAGAGACAGGGGTTCACACAATTACAAAGTGTTTCAATTGTGGAAGAAGGTGATATTTTGCCAAAGATTCTGGATTTAAGAAAAGGTCAGTAGAAGAGAATATTGTAGCATCACAAAGATCACTATAGTTAATATGAATAGGATATCCATGCATTACCCTCATTTTTTGAGCCTGATAAAAGAGATTGGGATTTCCGAGTTCGTACTACCTTGAAGGAGGAAAAGCAAACCACATTTGAGGAATATAATTACGACCAAGTTTCCGGTCCATTAGTGGAAGAGTGAGATGATGAAGCTTTGTTACTAGCTAGGAGTCAAGAACCATTAAGTTGAATAGTTGGCAAGATCCTATTTAAAAATGCCTAAAGACGAGTTGTCGTTGATTCCAATAGCACAGTCAGGCTATTATGTGTTGTTCGGACTGGAAGGCATGCAAGTATTCCGTACTAATCTGAAAGTTATGGGTAAACTAATCATGAAAAATGATAGCTGGATTCAACCACTGCCATTACATCCCAGAAAGCCAATGTTGAAAATACAAAAGAAATGGTTTCCAATGAGGGGTCTTCTCGAGTAGAATTACCACCAAATTTAAAAGGAGAACAAGTAAAAACTGAAAGAACTTGGAAGAGAAGCTTTGTAAACTAAGTGTTAAAACTCAATACTTGATTAAGGAGGTTCAAGGAAACCCTAGAGCCCCTTGAAAAATAGGAGAATTTGCCAAGACAACAGAAAAGATCTAACCAAACTTGAGAAGATGAATGAAAGTAGAGCACCACAAAGAAGAAAGGCTTGTGCGAAGCAAACAAATTGTAGAAATGTGAATGTTGCTATTATTTAGAAGGAAATTAAGAAGTTGAAAACATCAAGAAGAAATAACAAAAACAAACAAAGGAAGAAAAAGTTTGGATAGCACGAGAAGAACATAGAAGTCATTGAGAGAGTGTTAAGAAGAATGTAATGGCTTCTATGGATAATTCCATCAACTTCTAAACTATACTAAAGCGTAGACTTGGTTAATAAGCAAACATCTACAGGTCTATAAGCTACTCTACTGACACTAGACAACTATAAATAAGGCTAAGGGAATTGAGAAATGAGCTAAGAGTAAGTTCCTTGGCTCCTTAATCTCCTTAGGAGTTGATTTAAAGTCCTGTGTCCTTTTATGTTTAACTTTAATGTAGTAATATTTAGTCTTGTACGTTGCCTCTAGTGTCTCATGGTTGTGGTAATTGTTAGTGTCTGTACAATTATTAGTATTTAAGTATTAATTATATATCTTTTAGGCATATTCATTTGATAATTTTGTGTACCATATGACAAGGCCTAACACGATGCAATTTCAAGCGCTACCAAGTTTTCAATCATCAAAACAGTCAAAGGTTGGCCAAAAGACTACTTAGGCTTGACAAAATAGGATGCCTATATATCAAAAAGTTCTTTAATTGGGCCGAAGTTGATGCTTGAAACTCTCCTTTTTTGTAACATTTTCCATTTCTTCCTATCAATAAAACTACCACTTGAGTGGTTTTAACTTTTTTTCTTTTTTCTTTTTTTTTAAAAAAAGAATTTTAATATGGACACAATACAAGCAAGGATGGAGGGACTATGGGGATAGTGGGGTTAGCTACTGCCACTGCTTCCCATGCCCCATGTATCAATGTGTTTTTTTTTTTTTGGGAAAAGTTGGACAAAAAAATAGTAGTTTTAACCTTTTTTTACCATTAACAAGTAAAAATATAGCAATAATGAGCAAATATAATCTTAATTTGATCACATCATTCAACCTAGTAATCATGTTTGATTGACAGGAAGAATAATTTAGTTATAAACTAAAAATAATCTGACTATAATTCTATTGTTTTATTAATTAATTAGTATAAGTCACATTGATTAAATATTAGTAAAAGTATACAATAGAACCAAAAGCAAAGTTGGAGATTGTTTTCACTCTTTCAAATAATTAATAACTAAAAAGTTTCAAGAGGATATAAATTCCGAAGTTTATTTTTTCTAGTTTCCGCTTTAAAAAGTGTACGTATGGAGTGAGATAAACATTCTTCATAAGTATTATATGTTAGATTCTAATATAGTTATTTTAAATTGGAAGTTCTATATAGATTATTTACGTTTATTTAAATTACATAACAACATTAGTTGGCTTTTATTATGTATAAGGGCCAAAAAACTAAAGGAGTTTGGGCAACAAAAAAAAAAAAAAATATATATATATATACTACAATGGGGAAATGAAATATAAGCATTATGAAATATTGTACTTAAAGTATATAATTTGCAGCCACTAGGGGTGTAAACTAACCGAGCTGCTCACGAGTAGCTCGGTCAAAAACTAGACTCGAGCTCGAGTTGACCGAGCTCGAGTTCGAAACTCTTGACGAGCTGATTTCGAGCATATGTATAATATGCTCGAGTGCTCGTCGAGCTTTTCGAGCATTATATAATTTTTTTTAAAATTTTTTTATTATATATCTGTAAAATTACTAAAATATCCATACTTTTTAAAAAAATTACATATTTTACCTACAAAAAGTCGAACTACTCGAGTTCGAGCTCGTTTTACTTATTTTCGAGCGAGCTGTCTCTTATACACATTTTCGAACTCGAGCTTGAGCTCAAATTTTGAAGCTCGTTCGAGCTCGAGCTCGAGTTCGAGTATCAGAAAAAATTTCGAGTTCGAGTTCGAGTAGGGCACTATTCATGCTCGATTCGACTCGTTTACACCCCTAGCAGCCACTAAACAAATTTTGTAGATTTTTCCCTGATTACAGGTAACAAGTAAGATAAATTTGAAACCAAGAAATTTGAATATTTGGACGAAATTCATAAATGTAAGAGCTTGAACAATTGAACAAATAAAATGAGGAATGGAAAAAATTATTAGCTAAATTAATACAACAGTTATAATTTATTATCTAACTAAAAGGATAGATGTACAAATGGATTAATTTTAGCCATTCGAATTAAATATATTTAGTATAAATATTTAAAAAAAATGTATAAGTAGGTTCAGAATCACTGGCGAATGACGGGGTTAGTTTTAAGTCTTGATTTCTTATATACATATATAGAAGAATTCTACAGTCACGTTAAGGGAACCATTTCGTTAGTTTTAAAATCTTATACAATGTAAACTTTTAAAGAGTACGATATTTTACTGTACAAGCATTTAAAGTACACGAGATTGATTTCCTAAATGGGACTGTAGAATTTTTGACATATATGTATAAAGTCGAACCTTCTCCCCAATTCTCTTTCCTATCTGGCACAATCTAATTGAAACATGATTTACACTCGCTTTCTAAGTCCTTACAAAAATTTCTTTCTTACACCACTCATTTTCCTTAATTGTCTCTTCCCTTATTTCAAATTCACGCCTCTTCCTCTCCTCTCTGATTAACCCATTTTCTTTATCTGTGGGTTAGATCGAAGGCCAATTTATGGGACCAGCTCAAACCCGACACACTTCACCTTGTTGTGGATCTCAGCACGGGACTAAGCCTGAGTCAAATATTTAAAATTTTTGATACGGCACAGAATGCCTGTTTGGGAAGGTAACTTGGCACGACCCGCTCCAAAATGGGTTACTGCCATGCCTACTCCAAGGGGTAATAAATTGCACAAGCCACAAATACATGATAGGAAATTAAGTAAACTTGGAAAAATGAAGTTATACCTTCTATTTGGAGACTATACTATACTAAATCGAAACACTTGGCCCATTCTCTTCAAAAGTAAAGAAAAATCCCTGTGAATGTTGCTTAAAAAAATTACAATAAGTAAGAGAGGGGACCCGGGGAAGGGGGGTGTTCCTGGAACTTCAAGAACATGTAATTATTTATCACTAAGGCTATGATGGCCTTGGTGTTCATGCCATTATTCCCAAATAGGTTTGTGAAGAATAAAAAAAAAGAAGAAGAATTGCAGAAACTTCACCCAAAGAACAGAAGAAAAAGAAGAAGAATTAAGCAGAAGACATCTCACGGAGAAAAACTAGTAGTCGCTACATTTTCTTTTACTTGAGGAATCCCTTCAACCATAAAGCTGAACGCTTGGGGTGCCTTTTGAGTCCATTTTTGAAATCGACAAAGTTAATGCCAAATCTCAAGGTGTAACCTGAAGCCCATTCAAATGTGTCTAGGAACGTCCATGCAAAGAAACCGTCTACCTTAACCCCAGCCCTGCAAAAAAAATTAGGTTGTAAACGATGGTGAGTTTAATTAAATAATGTGATGCAGAATTACTATGGTTAACTCTTCGTCTCTCCTCGATTCTTCATTTGCTACATCCTATTCTAAATATTTAGAAAAATAATTTCATGTATGATTGTAAAGAAAAACATAATTACATATTTATTTTTGGAATTCTTCCATTTTATACCCATAACCTGTACCCTATTCTTACTTTACATTCCAAATTTTAATTTAGACTCATTGCACCCATAATTAACTATCAGAACTATCCTATTTCAATTTAACTTTTAACAATATTATTAGAAGTGGGACAATATGTGTGAATAAGAGAGTTAAGGTTGCAAATTATGGTGTGAAGTAAGAATTTAATACAAATTAGGTGTACAAAGTGGAGTAAGTTATTTATTCTTTGTTGCTTAACCACTTTTCGCTTCAGTTTGATTATAAAGTTATTGGGAAATATGACAAAAAAGAACTGTAAAATAAGAAAATTCCTCTTTGAATATTCTTCTAGTAATCCTGGAAAGCAAAAAAAATGAGCTCACTTAATGGCAGCCTTCACTGCTGAAAGATGGCCGCGGTAAAAGCTTATCCTTTGTGGATCATGTACGCCTTCCTCGACAGTATTCTTATTGGCATCACCAATTCCTGATAATAAGGAACAGAGAATAAATATGTGACTTCTTCATTTGATTAAATTGTATGCACAATAATGTATAATATGTATCTTTCTTACCATTTTCGGTAATGTAGATGATGGGATTCTTGTAATTTTCCTTTGTGTAGACAAGAAGTTCGGTAAGCCCTTCTGGATAGACATAAAAAGATACTTACTCCTGTCTGCAAATGTGAAGTTAATTAGTAAGATTAAAAGAATGCATATATTTGAGACTAATAAACAACTAAAAAAAGACACAAAATTAAGATTCCAAATCAATTTCTTAGAATAATACTGCCAACTTTTATTAATGGAATAACAAATATTTGATTAAGGTGGATATTTTCATGTTTGGCAAATTTAGTTTCTCAATATTCAACTGCTAACCAGTACTCAATTCTTAGTTCGCAACCCAAAATTTGATTTTGAACACACTATATCCCACTCTCATATTCATTCCATTAGGCTTAAAATTTTAATATCGATATTAAAATTAATGAATATTCCAATCATGCATACAAAAAACTTTAAGTAGAACATTTGTCAAATTTCTTAAACTTGGTTAAAGATTAGACCAAATTGGGACAGATGCTAGGGGTACAAATTGAACCAAAATATGTCAAAAATTGAAATTAATAATACAAAGAGATAATCATGTATAAATTAGGGGGTATTCAACAAATCATACCGGAGCACCAATTAGCTTTCCATTTCGTTCACCTATGAAATTTGGGAGAAGAATAGAATGTCAAGAATGTAGGATCGAATTGGTACCGATTCATGAATTATTAGTATTAAAGAATCATAAGAATATAAGATGGTCTTTGATTTTCTGGGGACTTACTGGTGAGATTAACGCTAAGGTCGGTGGAATAGCTAATGTTAATGCTATTTGCCGATCTAATATTAGAGACATAACTTGAAGTGTAGTAGTTGATTCCAAGAATATCTATGGAGCCTTTTAACAACCGTTTTTGTTCATGAGTGAATTTTGGCAAGCGTGATCCAATGATCCTACGCATGCTTTTTGGATAATTTCCATAAGTTAGGGGGTCCAGAAACCTGTCAAAACCATAAAATCAGAAATTTATAGTAGTTGCTGCATGCCATGCCTTTCAAGAAAAATAAGGCCATAAATGATTTTAGTGTACCAAATATAAAATGAAGGTGCGAAATGCCACTAATGTGAAGTGGGAAATTTAGAAATTTAAATAATTTCATGTGTATTCATTCTTAAATTAGAAATTTAGATTAATTAGCAATCAATTTGGAAATTTCAACCACTATAAGCTTGTAAAAAGGTTTGCCAACAATAGAATTTTTTTCACAATGATTAACTCCTTTTTGGTGCCATATGCTGTTTGACTGTATAATGCATTCATTTCATAATATGATAATGATAATATAAAAATAATATTTCCACTTTCGTAGAGCAAAATAGATTTCTTGATGATAAGATAATTTAAAAAAAAAAACATTTCCATTTTTGTCGAGCAAAATAGATTTCTTGATGATAAACCAAAATGAACCATATATAGAAAATGAACATTAGAGAATAATATGAGGATTTATTTCTGTAGGAAATTAGTTTTACCTATTTTTATTGTGTGAGAGGACATTGTTATACTTAAATAAGTGTTAATCCAAAAAAAGCTTGGGGTATTTGTGTCTAATTGATCCCAAGAGGGTGTGAATTTAGTATGGATGGGCGTGGATTTGGCTTGTCCCTTTCATAAAATCATTAGATAATCATGGTTCTCTATGCTCAATTGTTTGAATTTTATTACACTCTTCAATCTTCTCAAAGAAACTAGTCCTTATTATAATTGATTAATTTGAAAGAGAACTTGCGAGCTTAAACCATGATAAATTATGAAATTGCTCACCATCCATAGAAAAAGTCAAGGGCTCGTTTGGCAGCTTCAACATCGGCTGTGCTGTTGGATAAAGGTATCATCCAATTGGTTACAAGCACTATTCCTATCTGCCCCTTTTGAGATGCCTATGGAACAAATTAACCAAGAAAAACGTATTTAGTATTCATCAATCTGATATTACACTAATTAATTTTCTTACTAATAATCATTTTATAGATCTCACTCACCTTGTATTTGTCCCTTATACAATTTAACTGCCACGGCGTGACTAATAAGAATGTGATGCCCAACCAAGTAAGGCTGATCGACTGCAGAATTCCCAGCGGGACATCCCTTGTTCATCCATGCCGAACACCTCCCAGGTGCAAGTGTGCCTACTAAGGTGCTAGAGTCATAACCACCTACGGAAAAAGAAAATGGCTCGTTGAAGGTTGTCCAATGCTTCACTCTATCGCCAAATTCTTGGAAACAAAGCTCTGCGAAATCTCGAAAATCGTTCCTACAAGCGAAAATGTCAAGTCTGGTTATCCAAATTCAGATATTCATCTGTAGAAGTAGAGGAACAAAATAGATTATAAACTGCCAAAAATTTATCAATTTAATTTGGAGGACCAATTCCCCTATGGTTCCGTGGATATAGGTTCTAGTGCTGTATAGGGATCATTTAATTTATGCCATACTACAAGATTGAATGACTAATGTTATTTAAGGGGGAAAAAATTAATTTAGTTTCTTATCTTTGGAATATCATTTAATTTGGTCTTTATCCATCACAGTTGACTTATTTGGTCTCATTTTTTAAAAAAAATTAACTTGTTTAAAGATTGTGACGTAAATTATTGACAAATTAACAAAACAATCCATATGATAATCACGTGGATGTTAACCTACGATAAATATGTTGTTAACCGTCCTGTTAGTTTGTCCATAATTTTTATTACAAACCTTAAATTGGTTAATTTTGTAAGCATGGGGACCAAATAATTGATTTTTGTGATAGATAAATACCTAAATTGATTAATACTCTAAAGATAAAGGACCAAATGGGTCTTTTTTCCTATTATTTAACTTTAATCCAATGTTAAGTTTAATTAAGGGTTATATTTTGTCATCCATGTTTTAAATGATATTCAATGAACATATATAGGGATAAAAAAAACTAGATATATGAACGGCTCGTGCATTTTTCCTTTTAAACTAATAGCAAACATGACAGCAAGGGTCAATATTGTACATTTTCATTTTGTGATGATTAAAAGTCATCATTTCAAATGCCAAAGACTAAAAAAATATTTTTTTAATATGTAAAGGATTATAGGCATATGTATGATTTTTCTTCTCAATAAATATAAAATTGGGAAGAGATGCAAAGAAGAAATCGATTTTAGAACTTTGCAATCTTTTTTTTTTTTTTTTTTTAATAAAGTAGATTGCTATTTTGATAAAATCTTACCTACATGTAATCAGGTTGCAAGAATAATAGTAGTTAGACAATTTGGATAAATCACTTCATACTTTTATAAATGTTATTAGGAATAACCCTTTAAATGTTACATTGCAAATTTTATTTTAAATTAATAAATATTTATAATTATTTTCCTAATTTATTGTTAACAATTTATAATTATATGTTATAATTTAATTGATTATAATTATAATTATAAGAGGTTTATAACATATTTTTAAGTAGTTCTGTAATTCTTTTGTGAAAAAAATCACTTATAACTTATAAGATGTTTAAGTGCTTGAAATGAGGATTCTAAACAAATAATAGTAGTTGAAGATAAGATTTAGTTAATTAATTTATATTTCCACTACCAATTATGTATGATCCATTTTTATTTCCATTATGCACTTCTATAAATTTGTTATGTATTTGGCATACCACATGTGATCAATTATTCAGAACTTCTCAGGAAAAGTAGTTTTGTTATACTAATATATAATTTAAATTGTGCATACATGCATATGTTGTTCAAAATACCACTTACACAATTTGAGGGCTTAAAAATCCGCCATATTCGTTTTCTAGAGCTTGAGGAACATCCCAATGAAATAATGTCACAAAAGGTTGTATACCTGTTGGCAGTAGAAATGGATGCTGTATGTTAGTGACAATAATGAGAGGTTAAAATAAAAATAAATTTTACATGGACTCTAATAAGGTTGACATTATTCGAGCGACCTCTCTATATTTTGACACTATATCACATTCACTTTTTAACTTGTTCAAGTTAGTTCTGTTAATTTGTCATCCCAATAGAATCTCAAAAGGTCTCCAGCAGTAAACAACTTTACAGTTCTATATATTTTCTTTTGAAATTATTATTTTTGAAGATTTATTTATTCAAAAACTACATTAAATGAGATATCAGGTGTTTATAGTCCGAGAAATATGAGATTGCCTTCATAAAGTTCCAAAAGGCTTCTTGATATTCTATCCGATTTACATTAATTATTTTCTGGTGAAAATCAAATTTTATTAATTATTTTTTTTATGAAATTGTAAACTACTTTTTCCTTTTTTATAAATCAATTAATTGATACCCGTGTGGAGGTGCTTATTAAAACGGACGTCAATGACTCAATATAAATTAGCCAGTGTTCTTGGAAAGAGGTAAAGAAGTGATAATAAGTAAAAGAATTTAACATTCAACAGTTTGTTAGATTGCAATTAATAAATAAATAAAGTACAGAGAGATTTCATAATAGATCGAAAATCTTACCTTTCGATAGTAGTTCATTGATGAGATTGTTGTAGAAGGCAATCCCTGCCTTATTTACTCCTTTGCTTAGCTTACCATCTTTCAAATAGTCAAAAATTAAATATCATAAATTTATACAATTGCGGATGACGCAATCTTTGGATTATAGACATGCATCGAGTATGTGTATCTAAAAGAAAGGCACTACGAATTTGAAATTGAGGGATCATCTCCTTCTGTAATTCCAAACACTTTGCTGCTTTCAATGAATAAAATGTTAGCTTTCTCAAAAAAAAAAGAATAGAAATAAATGTCGATGGAGGAAAAACTATTGAATTTTCTTGAGACAAATTAAAGAACACGCATATATGATCTTAAATGGTTAAGTATCCTCGATCTTTATAAGTCTTAAATATGTGCAGAATTTGGTTACATTTACCAATAGCAACTTATAACATCACAGCTTATTGGACTCAATTCAATAGTCCACGGGGGTTTATGAACTAATAATTTAATGACGGCAAATTGAAATTAGGGCACAGCTTGGGGTGTAAGCTGTATTTTGCCGTAAGCAATAGTCTGAGAGGATTTATTCCCTTTGTAGCTTTGAAGTTTTGTCAAAGTATGAGATCTGTGTACCATGGTGTTTCCACAAAATTCTTACTTGAAATGTATATCTGATACAGAATTTTAAAAATGCTACAGGGAACATCGGGCGGGTACTCACACCTCTAGGAATTTAACAGATCCGACCTTTAATGGTCGGTCAACTATTTTCTTACTCAATTTCAATTCTCATATCAACGAGTATCTAGAGTGCAGGTACCTCATTACTAGTGGGTACCTGAACTTATCATATCATCATTCATTTTTCACATAAATAAATAAATAAAACTAAACTAACTTTACTTTGAACACTAAATTTAATGATTTTTAGAACTGATAAATTAACTAACAAATATTCTATATAAAACTAAGAAAAACAAAGAAAAAGAATCCAATATTAACTTGTTCCAAGAAAAAACTTAACAAAATTCAATTTAAAATATCACATCATTTCTTAAAATTAAAAGAAAATTAAAATAAAAGTAGTATAATATATATCCGAAAAAAGTTAGATAAATCAGTACAACAATAAATCTAAGAATTTTAAAATGATTGAATGACTTGTTTACCCCAAAAAAATTATTAGAAAAAATTATATATGCAGGAAGGATTGGATATCTAGAGATTTTAAAATTTTTACTTATCTGACCTTCATAGCAGGGGATATTCAATCCATAATTGATATAGTCAATAGATGAGGATCAGATACCCTTTATTTTCGAAGTAGATCAGGTCAACAATTTTGAGGTTATTTTTGTCCAACCTATTGTGGCATTGTCTACTAGAAATATATGGCCGTGACCGAGGCAAAAAATATCAGGTGGTCTTGAGTTTTTGGTCTCGAACAACATAGTATAAGTAAATAATACATCAATTGCGATACCTACGTGCAATGTCACTTAACTAAAGAACTCTTGTTGTGAATTTTCAAAGCACATTGATGTTTTTTTCGTATTTGTTCGGGACACTATTGAGGGAAAGTTCTTGTTCAAAAGATCGAAAGATAATCCTGCGGACATGTTTATGAGATTCCCTTCTGTCTCTTATACACATCTAGATGTGTCTTTTATACACATCTAGATGTGTATAAGCCCACAGGAGGCTTATGTATAAGAAGGTGGAGCAAGTTTGCTATTTTACTATTTTGTGGATGTGGGCACACGCCAAGGTGGAGATTTGTTATGTGGCTTTTGTCCCACATTGATTATTTTATGGAGAGTTATATAGCCTTGGTCTTATAAATATAGACCTTAGGCTTTGGGCTTTATACACCAAGCACTAAACATAAGAAAGGTTAGTGGGCTATTGGGCCTTATTGGTCATTAAGCCTTTTGTCTTTATTTTGGCTTTTCTTGTGTTTTTGTACTAGTGCTTTTGTGGGTTTAGGAGCACTCTCCTAAAACTTTTGTATTCTTCTCATATAGTTTCACCCAAACTCGCCCTCACGTAGATGTGTCGACCGAACCACGTAAATCTGGTGTCTCTTTTATTTTCTCTATCTATTATTTTGTTATCGTTTGTTTCGGGTTGGTCTGCATATGTCGAACATTTGTCAATTTCTTGGGACACTGTTAACATTACTTCATAACATGCATTTTACTGTCAATATCTCATAAAGGCCTTCCTCTAAGATATACCACAAAAAATTTATTCAATAAACTAATAGTACCTGCTTATTTGAGGGCGAGTTTGGGTGAAACAATCCAATTAGAATAATTAATATAGCTAATTACCGTATAATGTTGTCAATTTTCTTCTTGATTATGGACAGACCACTTAACGTGACCATATCAGGCGCTACTGGTCTGTTAAGGGCTTATTTTTTATTTATTTCAATTGACAAGTTTGAACTAAACTCCAGTTAAAATATACAATATATTTGACTTGTAACTGATAAATTGGAAAGAATTAGTCAACTTACGAGGTAAAACTCTAGGCCATGAAATGGAGAATCTGAATCCATTCAAACCTATGAATTTCATCAGCTGCACATCGTCCTGCACGTCACAATCAATATTTAGATGTTGGATTTTGACACAATTGAATACCCAAAAACACGGGCAACAACATGTACGTTTTCTTCAATGAAATTATTATTATTACCTTGTAACGATGATAAAAATCATCAGCTACGTTCCCATTACTGTGATCAAGTATTTTCCCTACAACGGTATAGACGAATCATGATATTAATAAAGTGCTTGAAACATTTGCCATCATTTTTACTTGATTTTTTTGGGGTTCCCTCAGATAACAAATGAAACATAGGGAAAAAAGATGTAAAGCTTTGAGAAGAAGGTTAAGTTTTCAACAAAAGAAATACAAAACTGAATCATTAGCAATTGGAAAATAGGAACTCACAGATACACTCCTTAATATTTATATTTCATTTTTAAATTTTAGTTTAACCTTACACCTAGTTTTTATACACTGTTAAAATAAAATTTGTTCTAATAGATTATAACTAGTATATGTGACTTTAAAAATCACAAATGTAATGTTACTACTTCTCTTATCAATTTCAGTTGTAATTGAATACTTCAAATTACTCAAACAATTTTTTGTGATATGACAAAGATTTGTTAGAATAAATATTTCCATTTTCAACAATTCTCAAAAAAGTTTCTAATCACAAATACCTAATAATGATTCAATTCGATTTTATACTTGAGATTTTTACTCAAAGTGGTTAAGTCAAAGAGTGGAGATGTAGATCATTTCTAGGTCTAATGATGTCAAACTCTCTAGAGAATGGACTGATTCTTGGTGGAAATGAAAGCAACAATACTCATAATCCATTCTGGCGGTCACGCCTTCTACGGAATAAGTAATTACAGCGTAGATAAAAAATCACTAAAATTAACTATTTAACACATGCACTCAAGTCTCGGAGATTGAGTCAGCATTTGCCAACCGGCCCAACCGAGACTTTGCTACATATTCCTTTTCATTTTAATAGTAGCTACAGTTTTGCGTCAATTTTAGGGTGTTCTCTATCAATGACACATTTATTAATTTACGAAAAACTGTACATTCAGAACACACTCTGGAAACAATGTGTTGTATACCATTGTCAGTAAACATTACATCCAAAAATCAATTTATTTAGAAAAATTTTTACCACTGAATTTTATGTTATATTTAGACACTACAAAACTTTTTTAACTTTTGATGAAACATGAAATTACCTAATGAAATTGTCAAACGTTATTCTTTTCTTTTTATTTTTTGCAAGGCATATGTAAAACATGATATCAGTTATGAACTATTTTGATTTTTACAAAAATTTTAAAAATTTTATTTTTTAGGAGTGAATGGATGATGGTCTATATACACTAAATCTAGAGTATCCCTATCCAAAATACACCAACTCAGTTGCGGGGCTAAGCTGGGCAGCGACGGTAACTGCCTACACGTACGACTCCCAATTAAAATGGTAAAATAATAAGTGTAAATTTACAAAATTAATTTTTCCCCACTAATTTGAATAAAGTTCAACATACATACATAATTATTTTAGTAATTGAAATTCAATGGTAATATCGCGTACCTACCAATGCAGTTTAATTTTGAGTATTTATTTTACTTTTTGAAATTTTGAAAATTTAAAAACAACTACTAATAACGCTAAAGAAAAAGTTTCAAAAAAAATATCGATTTCAGAATTCGTGCTTAATCTTTCATTTAGTTTTTACCACCCCTTCAAATTCTCTATTTCATTTCTAGACTTAAAGGTTCAAAGCCATAGCTAATTTCTATATTGACTCCAAGACTCGTCCAAATTAATTCAATTTCCATTTACTTATGGCTTTTGATGGAATAAAATGAAATGAACAATCTTTTTGCTGGATTTAATTTGCACAATCATCAATTAACAAAATGTAATCACCGATATATTTTCTTCTGTTTCTTTTTTATTTTAGTAATTTGCACTTATCATGTGAAATATAACATTTTAATTACAAATTTGTCTATTTTAGGATTTGACTAGTTCGTTAATTCAATCTATTTATTTATTTTTCTTATTTGGGCAATCTTTTTATTTTTATTTTTTAAACCCTCCTCTGCTCTCTCAATCTTCTAGTGACTCGAACTTATAACCAATAAATTATACGGAATCATTTTACAACTTAAATTATATTTCGTTGTGTATTTGGTGTTCTCTTCTTTGGTAAATTTATTATTTTGCTTAGTTATTCGTTCTTCATACAGTTTAGAAACAATACATCCTTAGTTTTAGTGTGACATTTCCAGCTAAAGATTATACTCAAAGGAGATAACAAACTATGATTCATTTAATACTTAAGATGCGAAGGATTAAAATAATTAGAGAAATATATTAACAAGAGTTAGAGTGAAGAAAGAGATGGTTCATAAATTGAGTATTATGGTACCTTTATTTGAACTTTCTTTTATCTATAAAACTGTACACTACAATTTTAGATATGTCAATTGTCAAGTATAAAGGTTTAGTGGACAAAACTAATATTTTGGTTTATCATCTTTGCCTCCACTAAGGAACATTGGCTTCAGACCTGCACCTTCAACACCATAGAAGAAGACAGAATTCTCCTCTTGAAATGGAACAAAGATAGAAAGAGACCTGGATATTTACGGGTGTAGGTATCCCAAATACTGGGTCCTTTGCCATCCTCAAATGCTGCTCCTTCATACTGCAAGATTGCAATTTACCAATGAAGTAAGGACATTAATCTCTCGTAAACTACTGTTAATTGTCATGAAAAACATGATTCAGTCCACACTAATATACCTGATATGCAGATGAAGCTGCTCCAAATGTGAAATGTGGTGGGAAACTTCTACGATTGAATGGATAAGTTATATTTCTTGGTGCTGTACTTCCAGCTGAAAGTACAATCCCAAATAAGCAGTTTGCTAAAATGATTAGAGTCACTAAAATAGAGCCTTGAACTGCCATAGTTAGCTCACAGTGATTAAGTTTCCAGTGGCCTACTCCTTTAAATAGCTAGAGTGAGATTAATTTGAGTCTACAAGTGGATTCTATCATGCATGTTTGTGAAATTATAGGATAATGTTATGATCCTAATTTTAACGCGTATACACATTTGTCGAAGAGTTGAAAAATCATTCTGTTGATCGTTCAATAGATTTTTTTTTTTTTTTCAATTCATGTGGAGGGTTTTCTACATGCGAACACGTTGTAATTAATAACCTGTTTATGCAAGTATGATAAAGATTTAGTCAACCGTTGGCACACAACATAGTTGGCAAGCAATTGAATATCAAATATCAGAAGATATCATTAATTTGAGATTGTTGAAAGTCTTTTCTTTTATATTTTCTGTGATGAGGTGATGAAGGAAGGGATAATTGAGGATTGGAGACTTGAAAGGTTTCATGGCACAGCTGTGCTTAAAATTTTCACTTCATCTAGACGACTAATACCAGACAGAATTATTAGAGGAGAATAAGTGCTAAGAGTTTCACGTGACATATAACTAATTTGTAGGAGAATTTAGAATATATGAAATGGCACATGTGTGGCACTGAAGAGTGGTATTATGTTCATTGCTTAGGATATAATTTCCCTAAAATTTGTTTGTAATAGTTTCAATTAATGCGGTTAAACAATAGCTCCTTAACTAAAGGAGCCCTCTATTTGTGGTGGGTCTATTTTTATGAAATAATATTCCCAATTTTTCAAAAAAAAAAAAAAAAAAACCCAAAACAAAAAGATGAGCAACCTATTCCAAATGTAGGACTCGCAAACGTTTAAGAGCAGTATTACTAGGTAGGTCTAATAATTGCTATCATCCTCAAATTATATTCATGTATTTGGCTTATTTAGGATATTGATAAGATATTTTAATAATAATATCATTTTATATTTTTATTGAAAATGATAGATAGCGGAGATATATTTTCTTATTATTACCCACTGCTATTACTTCAAAATTTTAGCACATAAAATAATTTTTGGATCATATAGTGTCATGTTTAATAAATAAACTAATAAAACTATTGAAATATATCATAAATTAGCAAGGAGTGATAAAATTTTTAGTAGTAGTAAATCTTGAAAAATTACAAGTATTTACATTTAGTTAGAATTATAAAGAATATAGCATTTTGATACAACTAGACTTTCCATTTAGTTGATAGTATTGAACTACACATGAAAATATGTGTTATAAAAAAAAAGAAACACTTAAATCAAATAAAATAAGGCATATTATTTTGTAAAATAGAAAAATAAAATAAAAGAACAAGTGCGCATCATATAGTAAAATATGTATTTTTCACCTAAATAAAAATGATAATATGATAGCTTTTTTGAAGTAAAAAAAATAATTATTACTGTAAAATATTATTTTAAAAGTCAATTTAGACATTTCATGCTTTATCCAATTTAATGGGATTATTAATACCAAACACTCCTATGGGATGTGTAACCCCATATAGTCCAGGAAAGAAAGATTAAGCTAGTTAAGTGAGGTGATAATCCCATATTTAATATCTAACCAAACATGAGATGACATGGGGCTCCTTAGCTAATTCCAAGTCATCTTCTTAGATTTCATGTTTGTATCTTTTCAATTTCTCACATTCAATGTAATGCATCTGCATCCTCACAAATTTAAAACACACTATTTTGGTCAGGCATTTAATATAATGCTTTGCGTTTATAATAAACTAAAATGTATCATTTTAAATGTGAGAAATTAAAAAATATAACTATAAAATGTGAGAACCTATTAAATTTGTTTTTTCGAATTTACTTCACTCATCTAAAAAAAATTACACTTTGGGCCCTTAAGAAGTCTAAAGGGCATTTGTCAGACAATGCCTAACATAAATTACTGTTATTTGCTAATTATCTTTTATTTGCACTTGGTGCTTAATCGTCTAGTTTCCATCACCATCTCCTAGTCAATTAGTCCACATTAAAATTGCAGCAAGGATGATGAGATCCAAAATGAAGCCGGTCAGTCTAAGTGGTTGCCAAATTTATAAATAAAATTTTTGATTATTTAATAGAGCTGGTTCATGCTATAATTTGCTTAAAATTTTATATTGTTCCTCAAAACCTTACATCAAAAGTGTAATATCTTATCCTGATGTATTCATGATTAGAACTTGACACATTTTCAATGATTGCTCTATAATTACTTGCGAAGCAACTTCGTTAAGGGAAAATATGTAATTTAGGTGTGGGTTCAGTTAGTAGGACTTTGGCTCAATACCCCTCATGTGTATCTATAAATAAGGGGTCTAGGTGTCAAAATCCACACAACAATTGCTCTCTCGTAATTTCTTCATAATCCAGTTCTCAAACTCTCTTGAACTCTTTACTTTCTCTCTCTATCTAAATTTTCACTCTTCATCATTTGGCGTCATTTGAGGGAATAAAAATTCTCAACTTCTTTTCACCTAACTATAGCAACTTTCGTTGTTAGTTTTGCCTTTGAAAGGATGAAGAACTGAGGCACTAGAAGCACGGCTAGCAAGGAGGCCGAAGCAAGCAATCCTTACCTTTTGCTTCAAAATGATGAGGCAAAAGACTTCTGAGCATCCACCGAAGCCCAACAGAAGCAACATGATTTTTTGAAGTACATTGCCTGTATAAGAGACAGATAGATCACTTTGAGTCCTTTAGACCTTTTGTCGAGTAGCGCGAGAATCAGACTCCATCAGAGGGCTCTAACTGAGCAATTACGCTACGAGCTGAACAGCAACGAATTCCAGGCCGAAGACCTGGAAAACAAATGTAAAACGTCATGAGTCCAAGTGACCTCTGGCACAAAATCATGAAGTCCTACTCAGACAAGTGATCTAAGGAATTGGTATCAGCAACCAGCAAACCAGAAACAGTGCCAGTACATGACAGGATCGATGCACAGTTTTTGAAAAATACCAATCACAGAGTTCCCTTCTCGACTGTTTTAAAATAGTTCGAGGAGCAGAGTTTCGAGAATAAAATTCAAGAGATTTAAAGAAAAAATAACCTGATACTGCATTCTTCTGCTTCAGCAGAAATAGATAGGGATTCGTTCACAATCTCTATAAAGACCGAACCCCTTCCGATATAGTTTAAATTTTTCGATCTTGATAGATATAAGGGTGACTCCTACCCGTCTGATCATTTACAACATGTCGTGGCCTGTGTGTCACTAGCCTCTAAAGCTATAGTGACGCCATTCGCTGCAGATTATTTGCCACCACACTCTGAGGTCCTACATAGAAATGGTTTCAAGGGCTGCCTATAAACTCAATTGCGACTTTTCATGAGCTGGCGAAGTCCTTCTTGGGACATTTTCGAAGCAAGTCAGTGTTGCAGAAGGACACCTCGCACCTTATGAACGTCCGCCAAAAGTCTTATGAGCTTTTCAAGAAGTTCGTTAATCACTTTAATGATGAAGTGATCTAGATAAAAAATATCGACGAGAAAATCCTGATTGCTGCTTTCCACGACGGCATCCAACCTGGAAGTTTCAACGCAGAACTGGCTAAAAATGATGACATATACTTATTCAGAGCTATTGGAGAGGGCATCATAATTCATATGGGGAGAGGAATCTGACAGAACAAAGAGAGAAATGTATGATTCTCAAAAGGAAAAGAATGCAAGAACTCTAAACTGCTCCTCCTCCAATAAGCCAAAAGTCACGGATAGAATGTCTCTTTGAACTATCCTAGCAACAGGTCATTGGCGAATCAGGTAGTTGACTTCAACAATAATATTGAGGCCTGACCTCAGAGAACAAAGGTCCTACCGGATTCAAATGTCATATCTTTAAGTACCTCAAGGAGGGAAATATTGTACTAAGTACAGCACCTCGGGATCCTCGAACCACTCACTCCAATATTGGTAGGACTCAATCAAAGAGATAAATCAAAGTACTGCGTCTTCCATGGCCAACATGGCTATGACACAGAGGAGTGCAATCATTTGAATGTGGGAATTGAAAAGGCAAGTCAGGAGAGGCACTTGCAGCAGTTTATCACCCAAACTGCCGTAGAATTTCAAAGAAATGCTAATAATAGGGCCAACCAGATGCAACCTCGGCAATACCCTCCTTGCCAGCCTAACTGAAATGGTCAGAACATACACAATCTCCTAGCCCAATACGAACAAATTTGCGTAGCGAGAGTAATAAATACT
Source organism: Cinchona pubescens (assembly GCA_025175665.1). Taxonomy (NCBI): domain Eukaryota; kingdom Viridiplantae; phylum Streptophyta; class Magnoliopsida; order Gentianales; family Rubiaceae; genus Cinchona; species Cinchona pubescens. Next base: position 2,633,958 of record JANKKI010000099.1, on the reverse strand, counting down.
ATTGCTGGAGGATTGGCCGGGAATTCTAGGTTCTCGTAGGTAATGGAAGAAAGAAATATGTGGGGTGTGTACTCCTAGGCAAAAATTGAGAAAAGAGGCTAAAACCTTTTTTGAGCCTCGGATACATCTCGAACGATCCTATTCCCAGTCACATATCTTATAATGACCCCGTAGTAATTCATGTTCAAGTGGCTGTCAACGAGTTGCATCGAGTGTTTGTGGATACCACAAGCTCGACTGACATTATCTTCTGGTATGCATGGGAGAAAATGCACAGGAACTCATCTTTGATTAAACCTTTCAAGACTCCCCTGCTAGGCTTCACAGGGGACTCAGTCATGCCAGAAGGCCAAATCATACTCCCACTAACCCTTGGAACTCCCCCGAAGCATAGGATCGAAATGACTAATTTTGTCATCGTAAAAGGGACAGTTCCTACAATATAATCCTCGACTGACCCACACGGTATACATACAAGATCCTTCCCTCTATGTTCCACATTAGAATCAAATTTATGTTGAGGGAACAGTGATTGGCGACCAGCAAGAGGTAGTCGGGCGTACTATGTTGTCCTTGCGGTCCCAATCACAAACCATGTCCGTTGCAGATAAGGTCTTCCTGCAAATATTTGACACTCCATCCCCCTCAAGCATACCAAAAGAGACAATGACCGACCCGAGGAGAGAAGAAGGTAAAGCGGGGCCTTCAAAGAGCAGAATTGTGATGCCAGAGTTCTCGAGCCTAAGGGGAAAGGCAAGGCTAAGATTGAGCCACAAGATGAAGTGCCCATTGAGGAGATACCATTGGATCCGAGCAACTCGGACAGAAAAATAAAAATTTGTGCAATTCTATCGGTAGAGTTCAAAGCTCTTCTCTTCAGGCTTCTCACTGAGTACAGGGACGTATTCGCCTGGACAGTTGAGGATATGCCTTGCATTTCTCGAGAAATTATTGAGTATAAGTTTGGAGTGGATTTATTGCATAAACCATTTAAGCAGAAGAGTGCCTCTTCGGTCTAGAGCATAACTTAGTTATTGAAGCCGAGGTGGATAAGCTACTTTTTTGCCGTAAAAATTATTAGAGAAGTATTATATTCGACCTGGCTTTGTAATCATGCCCTTGTAACTAAACAAGATTCTTCATGGCGCATGTGCCAAGATTTCATTAATCTTAATAAAGTTTGTCCAAAGGACAATTATCCTTACCCTCAAATCGATACAATAGTAGATTCTTTTGTTAGATTTTATATGTTACACTTTTTGGATGCATTTAAAGGGTATCATCATATATACATGGCACAGGAAGGCAAAGAGAAAACTTTTTTCATAACAGACTGAGGCATTTATAGTTATACTGCGATGCCCTTCGCATTTAAAAATGTAGGAATCACATACCAGAGGCTCGTCAATAAAGTGTTCAAGCCCCCAAATAGGACAAAACATGGAAGTGTACATAGACAACATGGTGGTAAAGAGCCGAACCTTTGAAGAGACTTTGGAAGATCTGAAAGATAACTTCAAAAAATTGAGGTCAATTCGAATGAGGTTGAACCCCAAAAAGTGTATGCATTTGAGGTTTCCTCGAGAAAATTCCTAGGGTTTATAGTCTCACATCGGGGAATTGAGGCAAGCCTGAAAAAAATGCAGGTTGTAATTGACATGAGGACTCTCACTTCAGTCAAGAAAGTTCAAAGATTAACTGGAAAAATGGCAGCTTTGAACAGATTCTTATCCAAATAAGTAGAAAGGAGCTACCATTTTTTCAACTTATAGAGAATTTTTAATGGACAAAAGTAGCTTAGAAGGCATTTGAAGAGCTCAAGAAATATTTGAGTAACTTGCAGAAACTCGTGTCTCTTCAAAAAGGGTAACCACTGTACTTATATATTTCAATTGCAGATCTAATAATCAGCTCGATTCTCTTGAAAGAGAAGGAGCATGACAAGCAATGCCCCATATACTTCGTAACCAAGGTGCTTTAGGGGCCGGAAAGGAATTACTCTCTCATTGAAAAAGTTGCCTTTTTCTTAGTAATGTCAGCTCAAAGCTAAGGCCATATTTTCACGGCCACAACTTGTAATGAATAATTGTCCTAACAAACTTTCCCTTGAAAAAATATATTGACTAAACCAAACACCTTAGATAGGATGTTAAAATGGTTTGTCGAGCTATTCAAGTTTAACCCTAGGACGGCCATCAAAGCATAAGTTCTAGTGGATTTCATAGCAGAAACCTGTGGATCCGAAAAGTTAGAATTAATCATGACAGTGGACAATCCCAAGGAGCTCCAACTCATAGAAGACCTCGTATGGGAGCTTCATGTTCATAGTGCTTCATGTGAGTTCGGAGCTGGAGCAGACATTATAATTAAGTCTCTTGAATGGGATTACCTTACATATGCTCTGAGATTTGGATTCCCAACAATAAACAATGAAGCTGAATACGAGGCACTTCTATGGTATGAAAATGGCCCACAAAATAGGAGCTCAGACTATCAGAATACACTTTGATTCACAGCTGGCTGTAAATCAGAGTCTGGAAATTATAAGGCCCGAAGCGTGATCTTAAACAAGTATCTGGTCGAGGTGAAGAGCTGGATGTCAAAATTCAAAAAAGCAAATATTATCAAGGTTCTACGTGCAAAAAATACGCATACGGATGCATTGTCAAAGCTGGCCTTGACAATATACACGTATCTGACAAAGGAGGTATTAATGGAAGTGCAAGACTTCAGATCTGTGGATCCTATGGACAAAATTATGGATATTCACGAACCTCAGATGGATGGAGCCCATAATAAATTACCTGAACAGTAATGAACTTCCTGAAGATTCAGCTAAGGATAGAAAGTTTAAGTATAGAGCTGTAAAGTATACATTAATTGATGGAGTCCTATACAAAAAAACTTATTTGTGCCCACTATTGAGATGCCTTATACCTTCCGAGGCTAACTATGTGCTAAGAGAGGTCCACGAGGGTATATCCGAAAGTCACATTGGGTTGAGGAGCTTGGCTCACAAAGTCCTACTTGCAGGGTATTACTGGCCCATTTTGCATTCGGATGTAGATGGTTTAGTCCGGAAGTGCCACCAATTTCAAATACATCTCATAGCACCTATTCCCCGAAAAGCAAGCTCGGACATGGTCCCTATTCAGAGTCTTTGGCCATTCGCCCAATAGAGAATAGACATTTTGGGCCCATTACCAAATGGAATCGGCAAAATTGAATTTTTGGTTGAAGCGATTGATTACTTCACCAAATGGATCGAAGCCGAGCTTTTAGCTTCAATTTCGAAAATGCAATAGAGAAATTCTTTTGGAAGAATATTATTTGCTGATTCAGAATCTCTTCTGTTCTCATATGCAAAAATTGAAAGCAATTTGAAGGAGAACCTTTCAAGAGATTCTATTCTAACCTCAGCATAAAACAGTAGTTCACTTCGGTGGCACATCCAAAAGAAATTGATAAATAGAAGTCTGTAACCAAACCCTTCTTGTGGGACTCAAGACTCGGCTAGAATGGGCTAAAGGTGCATGGGTAGAAGAACTGCCTGTGTCTTATTGGCATATAGGACCACTCCCAGAATAGCCAATAGACACATACCTTTTAGTTTGTTGGTCTAAGGAACCGAAGCAATCATCCCTGTTGAAATTAGTTTACCATCAGCCTGAGTAGAATTATGTGACATAGGACAAAACGATGACGCTATTAGGACCAATTTAGATATACTCAAAGAAAGAAAGTTAGATGCATTTCTTTAAGAAGCTAAGTACAAATAAGTCATGACTCGGCATTATAATTCCAAGGTTAAGCGCAGATACTTGTGACCTGGAGATTTGGTGCTTCAAAAAAATGAAACAAGTCGAGTTGAAGGATCAAAGAAGTTAGATCCGAATTGGGAAGGCCCTTTTCGCGTGATAGAGGCTCATAGATCGGGCTATTATATGCTCGTGGACATGAAAGGAGATCCTGTTCTGAGAATGTGGAACATTGTAAATTTGAAAAAATATTTTCAAGGAATGTAATGAGCTCCCTTTTCATGAAAATAAGTGATTCTTGAATAAGTGCATTAATGAGCAGATATAGGACGACAGAGACCTAGTGATCCCCCTTTAAAAAAAAATTGAACCGCTTTGACCCGCCGATGTGCTAAAGAGGTTTGGAATAGTTCAATACAAAAAGAAAGGGAAAATTAGGAGGGCTAAGACCTAGTGTTCCCCCTCAAGAACGATGAACCAATCCAACCTTGAGGTCACTGGACAAGTTCAAATCAAATTCAAGGACTTGAAAAAGAAAAAAAAAGCAGGAAAACACAAGAACTTAAGCCCGAGTTTTGCTCATTTAATTTTGAATAAGAAAGCACAAGTGTTGCTCAATTAAAAATTAGCCTAAGTATTATGGTAAGCCAAAAGAATGAGCTGTTATGAGTTTGTTAATTTGTATACTTGGTACTTTGTGTTATCTAGCATAGTTTTGAGGCGAGGAAGTAACAAAATGAAGTACAAGAAAAAAGTGAAGAGTCGAGGAAGTGAAAAGGAAGTTTAAAATTTTATTATTAAAAAAAGAGGCCCTAACTATTACAAAAGTAAATTTTACAAAGAGGCCTAAGGAAGGAAGCTGAAAGGTCTTAGTTGATGAAGTAGAAGCTGGGTCGGACAGTCCAAACTCGGGTTCAGGAGCAACAGACTTGAGCTTCGCATCAAAAGTTCTCGGGATCGATACTTGGGTTTTGAATTGGGCTTGCAAAATGTTGATGGCCTCTTCGTTGACTAAGGCATCATAGAGAAGGCCCTTGTACAAATCCAGGTTCTTCATGAAGGTCGCATGCCATTGTGGACCCCATGGTGAAGACTTTTTCAGTGAACGCCTTCAGCATCGTATCTGTTTCTTCTGAGGTAACGAACTTGTTCCTACCCTTGATCAGAAGCTCTTTTTCCCGAGAGCTGAACTTGGCCTCGCAACTTCTGCCTTTTCCTGGAGTGGAAGGATATTCTTATCTTGATCAACAATCTTCTTGTCTCGATCATTGATGTCAACTTGAAGGGTCTTCTTCTCTAGTTCAGCTTGGCGAACTTTTTCTCTCACTCCGTCCAACTCGGCCTTCCACTCATCATACCTATTGTCGACCTCTATATTATGTTCACTGCATCTCGTTCGCCTGCACGGTCTCCTTTACCTTCTGGCTCACTTCGGCCTTAGCATGAGCCAACTCCTGTTTCATGGAGTTTATGGTGGAGTTGAAGATGGCCTCCCACTCGACAACAACAGGCAAAATTGTTAGCCTGTAATACAGAAAAGAGCAAGTGAAGATTTTTTGACTGAACAAAATATACAAATTTTGAAAAGAGGAATGAAAGGGGAACCTCTTCTCTTTCTTGGGACTATATTTTCTGCCTCCTGAAAAGTTAAAAAAAGAAAAATTTAGCCAGAAGATAATGTTACACAGCAAAAATAAGCATAAAAGGTCTAAGGAGAAAAGTGCTGACCATAGGCAGTAATGAATTGCTTATTTAAAGGAACATTCCTGGCAGGATCACCAGGAACCCTCACTAGTGCACCCAGCTCGTGGGTCATGGAGGCGAAACAGTTGAGGCCGAAGTGCCTGAGAAAGAAGGGCCACATGTGGTTCCCCTATTATGTTTTGTGCTTGATCACACGCATGGTTGTAGCTTTAGTAACAATAGGTAATAAACTTATTGGTAGATTTTAACTAAAGGAAGAAGTCTACTTTTTCCTTGGTCCATTGTAGAGGCGTCCCAAATTTCAAATCAAAGTAAAAAAAAGAAAATTGACTCGATTTGTTTGACTTTAATTCGAAATCAAATAAATAATCAATTAAATTTTGATTTCATCTTCAAAGTTAAACTACCAACTGAATAAATTAACTACTAAATATTAATATATAGTATTTAAAAAATACACACAACATATATTAATATATGTACAGAATACATATACATAATAATTCGCATTTTTGTTTCAATGATGTAACACATAAATCTATGAAGAACTTCTTGTGCAATAAATGAAAAGTAATCTAGATATGCATAACATAAGGAAAGTAAAAGTATTTTGTAAAAATATAAAAAATGGAAAAAAATTATATGTTTGACTTAATGTTTAATTTCTAGCATGTTATGTTTCTAAATGAGTGAAATTTTATACTTAATGAATTTGGAATTGTGAATTATGGAATGAAAAAATTGTACTAAATACAAAGTAGGTTTTTTTTTCAGATAATTTGACTTATCGACTTGGAGAGCCTGTTGATAATTTGGATCCTATAAATACTCATACAACATCCCCTATTCATAGATCTAAATAAGTCGAATTTAAATAATTTTACTTCAATGTTGTATTTATATAACTTGATTTTAATGTAAAAAACTGTCAAGTCAAAAGTCAAATAAGAGTTTAGTGTAGCTTTTATAATTTACATAGAAACTCTTTTGTTAGCATTTTCCAAATGTAAAATAACCTGAAAATAAAGGTTTCATTTTTATAAAAAAAAAAAAAAATAGTGAAAGAAGAATCAGAGCTTCCAAAATAAAGAAGTAAAATAGCGTTTTGATCTGGTCACCGCCAGATTGTTACTAGCAGCTCAGCCAGCCAGTCGATCGCTTGATCGAAGCGACCAAACCGTGCCTGTGTTGGTCTAGCAGCAACTGCTAGCCGCTATGCATTATGTTGTAGCCAAGGTTGTCGCATGTTAACAGTAGGGAGTCGGCTACTGCTGCAGCTTGAAATGGTTGGCTGCACGTCGCCGATCTTTGGCAGTGAGAAAGGCTATCAGACGCCAGCAGATCCAAAGAAGGAATGATGATATCTGGTGTTTTTAAGCAACAATGCAACACTGGAAGCTTTTTAGGGCTTGTGTATTGGCCCAAGTTACTTTTAGAGGCACATTTTAGGTCCCTGATAAGTTTTAGGAGTTATAGTTTGACCCAGAATAGTTTCAAGGAGTCATTAGATATCCAGAATATCTTAAAATTGTATTTTGGCCTCAAGAAGTTTATAGAAATTTGCAGAATGACCCAAGAATCTTTCAAAAATCATACGAAGCAAACATGCTTTACAAAAGAAAGCCTCATTTTTCCAAATTATAGAAAAGCCTCAAAGTTTTCTTAAGTTACAAAATAGTCCTTAGAAGTTTTCACAAGTTATATAAAAACATTAAACAGTTTTACCGAATTTATATAAAGGCATCCAATGTTTTTTAAAACTATTAAAAAGGCCCAAGTTTATTTTATAGCAGTATAGAAAAACTTAAATTTTTTTTTAAGAAAAGGTCTAAAAAATGGCCCTAGAATGTTTAAAAACTTATAAGAATACATATGATAGAAATTGAATTAATTAAGCTTAAGAATAACTTAAGTAAATCATTCGAGAGAATATACAACACGAGATTATTATTTTTAAATCTAAGTAGCTGAATTTTTCTAGAAAACTTATTTGAATGACTTAGAATTATTTTTAGCAAAAGAAAAGTTTTTTCGCACTTCTATGTCACGAATAATTTCTAAAACGAGTTAAATTAACAATACAAGTATGGTCCCTTGGAATTTGCAATAGGATCTTATAAAGATAGAAAAAAGGATATTAAGTACTTATTGATGATAGAATATTATGATATTCTCAAGGAAAATATCAAGGGCAAGTTTAAGCATGGTCATTGAACTGATGCGAGGTAGGTGGTGCTTATCTTCTGAATTTTTAAATTGTTTTACGAACCTCACTGTTTCTTTAAATAGTTTTATGAACTCATATGTTTTTCAAATTTATTTATGAAACTACGTTTTATGAAATGAATTATTTTGTTATTAAAATGTGGATCATGTATTGTTGTGTAAGTAGCTTGATTTTAAATTTAAAGTATAATAAAATGCATGATTTGGGAATTTCATTGCATGCATGTGACAAATAGGTAACTTTAATGAATGACGGCTCTAAACAAACTTGAGATACTCAGTATGGGATACAGTCCTAAATTTCATGATTATAATTGTGAATATAAATAAGAATAAGATTGTCAAATGGTACTTAGAAAACCTCTTGGCAACATTTCTAGTGAGGTTAATCACTAGATTGAGCAATTGTTGACTATCTAAAAGACAGTTATTTGTAAACATTTTAGCTTAGGTTTTATTCGGTTTTCCAGACTTGGGGGTATTTTAGTAAATTTAGGATTCGCAATTAGTGTCAAAATGTTTGTTTATGTATTTTAGTGTTTAAATACATTTATTTATGTATTTTATGATATTTGTCTGGGTTTGAAGTGCTTGGGTGGTCAAACATAAGAAAATAGAGCACGAATGGAACAAAGCGGCATGCGCAGCCATGCCAGGAAAGCTCAATCATGACTTGGTGCTGTTTGCCAAGTGCGACGGTGCCTGGGGGGTGTCTCAGCTGTGCCCCTAAAACATCAAAAATGGAAAAAAAATGCATTTTACGAGCATAGGTCTTCTTACGAGCATTTTTACCCTATGAACTTGTAAAGCCCTATTGAGCACAATAAATAAGTGCCATGGGGTATTAGATGTAGGATGAAGCGTAGAACAGAGCAGTCTCAAACTATTCGTAGCTGTCATAGGAAAAATCATCAAAAGATCGAGGATTCAGTCTCGAGAGAAGATTCATTAAGGTAAAGGAACAAAAATCGTGACTAAGCATAGTTTTTCTCTTTTCTCTTGGCTTTGGGATTTCACATTCTATGATGGTTATAAAATATTTTGATGTATTTATATATATGATTATTCACTAATTCCTTCACTAGGAATTATAAAGATTTTACCATGATAGTTGATTTTTGAGATTTTATATGTTCCTTTTGATTTCTCGTGTGCATTTGCTTATTAGAACTGTTCACACTCTAGAGTGATTTGTAAACCCTAGTTGGAACTGGCAAAGGAATTTTTATTTCGGACGGATTCAAAGAGCCTTTGTTTGGAACATTGTATGATTGGTTAAGCCATTTCGTGGGTAAGGATAGATATATAATTATATACCTATTCACCTTAAGCAATCAAATTAGAATTCATTATTATGGACTAATCATGGCTTGAATTCACATGGACATAGAGTAGGTTGGTCGGGGATAGTAAATTTCCATGAATTCGACAAAAACATACAATTACATCAAACCCTAGATTCGTAGAAAAATAGAGAAATTAAGGGAACAAAAAATCAAGGCAATTAATTGGATTTCTGTATGGTATTTGAAAAATAAACTCTAGGTTTAATATCAATTAATTTTCTATTTAGTTATTTAGTTGAGTATTCCTTTATTTTTATAGCAATTTTATTATGGCATAGTTTGAATAAAGTATGGCTTGCATCATTGTAGTAGTTGTCAACTTCGTCAAGCATAGTCCTCATGAGAATGATCACTATTTACGTTGTATTACTTGTTTGATACATGAACTTGTATACGCTAATTGTGTCTATAATTGGAGACAAATAAGATTTTGGCATCGTCGTCGGGGAATTTGTTTTTGACGTTGTTATATTTTGCCAATATCATATTAAGAATACAACCTCTTGTTTAACAATTTTTCTTTTATTTTATTTTCTGTTTATTGATTGTTTTGTAGGGTTTTTCATCAAGTTTATGCCCAGAAGGCTGGAAGGGATATTACTTCCTTTAGACCTATAAATCGAGTATATAACTAGTTATTTGATAAGGGAGGCAAGAAGAGGTTTCCAGCAGATCTTAGATAAATGGCTGACGGTAATAATCCTGATAATCCGGCATTTAAGTACTGCCAAACCAAGCTGAACCCAGGACTTTGCCGTACCTTATGCCCCATTACCGCGCGCTTACCGACCCGCAGTCTGGCCGGCACCGTCGCCACGTGTGGTGCTCGTGAAATAGGTGATTGAATGCAAAAATCCTACTTACAATTTACAAACATAAATTACCTACTTACTATTACAAATTTAAATGAATCACCTATTTACTATTACATAACGGGGCCTTTAATGCGACTATGAATTGTATAAAAATAATCTAAACTAGGGAAAACAAGACTGGAGTCGCCACCCAGTGTGTTGGTGCACATCTAGACACAAAAAATACATCAAAATTTAAAAGAAAATAAACCCTAGTTTAGATTGACTCCTGGTCCACGTAACTCAAGAAAATGAGTTCGGGAATCCTGTTGTAAAATGGGAAGGTTTGGGATGGATTTGAATTTCCCTCGGCACCCACTTTACCCGGCGTTGGACCGGTTGCGTGATTTTATCGCGATAAGTTCATAAATGGAAGCAGTGATGATTGCCGGTCTTTATACACATCTAGATGTGTATAAGAGATAGTTTAAAAGTAATAAAATTTTACATGTTAATGAGGAAATGAAAATAAATGGTAAATATTAACATTGACAGGTAGATTTAGCCCGGGTCCAATTAAAAGTCGCACACATTGAGCTTGTAGTGCCCTTTAACTCCCAAGGGCAAAATAGTCATTTATCATGCACGCCAGAGTTTATTTCTAGCCCAATTTTATATTATTGATACAATTATTAAGTCCTGGGCTAAATTGAATTTGATTCAAATATTTAACATCTAGTTGTGCAAGTAATCCAAAATTTGAGGGCAAAAGAGAAAATTCACATAATTTAACAAGTAAGATAAGGCATAAATATTATATTGGGACCAACAAACATTAAAATAAAGCACCAATCATCACAAAAGCAATTAATCAAAAATATGTGCAAAGATCAAAGTCTATTTACAATTTTTTAATACTCATAAGGGCAAAACAGTAATTTCACAATCAAAGGGTAATTAAAACGTATTAAAATGCCAAACAGAAATCAAAGTAAAACTTGGTGGTTATTGACATAAAACATGTAATTTGGAAGAAATTTGAAGAGAAAAAATAGTAATATTAAAGAAAATTCCTTAAGGGCCTAAATGTAATTTAAAAAAATTATTTGAGGGCTAAAAATGCAGAAATCTAAAATCTGGAGGTCCAAAACGCAAATGAAATTTTTTCTAAAATTTTGGAAAATTTTTTTTTTTCCATTAGATTTTGATTTAATATTGACTTGGAGCAATCTGGTTGTGCCACGTCATCGATGACGTGGCGCAATCTGGGGAGTGCCACGTCATCCGTGACGTGGCGCAATCTGGTGGTGCCACGTCATCAATGACGTGGCATCAAGTGGGCCCTATCAAAAGGGCCTAAATGTAATTTAAGAAAATATTCTCTGGCTAAAATGAAAAAAAACTGAAATATGGAGGAGTAAAATGGACTGCAATAAAATTTTTCTAACCTTTCCTTTTTCTTTTTTTTTTTGTGCAAAATTTTGTGGGCTACCAGCCTTCTTCCAGCACGCTTTTGACCCACCAGATGAACGATTTTGCTTCGGGTTTGAAAAAGAAGTTGTAGCTCCAGGAACCTTCTACAAATTTTGTTGTTTGTGTTTAATCCATTTCCTCCTCCATCGCTTGTAATCTTGGCTCAAAGTTGGTTGTCTGGCAAATTTTCCAGACTTAGAAATTTTTCTGCAGATCCTCTCGACCAATAGCCTTATTCTACCAAGTTTTTGACCCTCCAAATGGACGATTATGCTTAAGATTTACAAAGAGAAGTTTTAAGTCCAGGAACCCTCTACAATTTTTCTTCTTTGAGTTTAGTCTAATTCCTCTCCGATCGTATGGAATTTTGGCTCAAAGTTGGCTGTTTGGCAGGTTTTTTAGGCTTAAGAAAATTTTTTCTCTGCAGAAATTTTTTTTCCTCCACTTTAGACTGATTTTTTGTGCACTCCCACATTTTAATGAATTGGATTGAGTGTAAAAATGGTCAAAGACCATTCCTTGTCATGTGGGGAGTATGGGTATCTGAAATTTTTGCTGAAAAATGGGTGAAAAACGTAGAGAAAAAGTGGCCAAAACAGCTCTGTCGAGCTGACTGTTCGGGGCGTGAACAGTACGCGCGGTACTGTTCACGCGCTGAACTGTTTTTTTTTTTTTTTTTAAATCTAAAAATTCAATAATATTAGAACTCATTCTTAGTATTTCAAAAGCATAAAATGCATAAGAATAATTAAATATCATAACATAAATTAAGAAGGAATTAAAGGGTAAATTAAAAGAAAATCAAAGAGCAGGTTAAAAAGACATTAAAAAGAAAAAATTAAAAGAAAATTGAGAGACAAATTAAAAGGAAAATAGGGGACAACTTAAGGGACAAAAATAGGTGTCTACAATACCTACTATATATGATCTTTAGTCAGCCATATTGAAGTTGCTAATTGAGGGAAACAACTTTGAGATGAAGGCGCAAATCATTCAGATAGTGCAATAATCAGCTATGTTTGGTGAGCTACTGAGTGATCACCTAAATATTAACATCTTCAACTTCTTGGAGTTTTGCAACACATTTGAGCAAATGGAATTTTGGATGATGCTATAAGGCTAAGGCTTTTCTAATTCTCACTAAGGGATAAGGCTAAGACCTGGTTAATTTCTCAACCTCCAGTTTCCATCACGACCTTCTTGCATTGAAGTTCCTGACCAAATTCTTGCTAGTATCAAAGATGGAAAAGCTGAGGAACGACACCATTTCTTTTGTGCAACATGATACTGAGCCGTTGTTCGAAGCATAGGAATGATTCAGAAACTTAGTAAGGTTGTGTCCACATCATGGTCTTCTAGATTGGTTGCAAAGTAAGACATTCTATAATAGATTGCTAGGTTCAACTAGAACAATCATTGATGCAGTCACAGGAGAAGCCAATATTTCTCATGCGAGTTTTTATTTGTGTGAGTTGGACTAATTCAAGAATGTTAAATCTCTTAATTACATTCTCTTCTTTGAGAGAAACACCTTTTGATTACAATTATAAATTAATTTAATTGGATTTCCAATTAAATAAAAAAGAATAGGGGGAATTTAAAAATTCTATTTATTTTTTAGGTTGCACCTTAGTAATATACTCAGTTTGCCCAAATACACTGGGATCAAACCTTACGTATTTCACGTAAATTAAAATCCACTTGCATTTGGAGAATTTTTTTTGAGTTTAGTAGGAAAACAAATAAATTTTATCACCTTTTAAACTTTTGATGGGTTACTTGAATTTGACCCATTTTTATTCAATGGAATTTTAGTTAATGGGAAAACTCAACAAAATAGTATATTTTGTAGCTCCTGCGGTTGAACCCTTTAAAGGGGTTTCCTACGTATCCGAATTGGAATCAAGCCACACTTAACTAGTTCTAAATGAACTACACTTGTTTAAATATGAATTCTCTTTGGCTATTTAAGGCATTTGACATTTAATTGAAATTTTAGGCCATTAAAGGAAAAAATAATTTATACAGGTTCAAAGACTTGTCTAGCTAGTTTATTTAACGTTTTTGTAATGTCTTGAAAGGCAAAACGGGCATGAAGTCCAAAGTTAACTCATGTTTTTATTTTACTTATTGTAGATGGCAATGTGGACATGAAAGTCAAAGACAAATAATTTGATTTATTAACTTAAAGGTAATTTTGACTCTAAGGCCAATCAGTTTGATTTGGTGCTTTAAAGGCAAATTTAGGGCACTAAGGCCTATTAATTTAATTTAATGTCTTAAAAGACAATTTAGGCACTAAAGCCAATTAATTTGATTTGCTACCTTAAAAGGTAATTTTGGTCACTAAGGCCAATTAATTTAATATAATGCCTTAAAAGCCAATTTTGGGCATTAAGACCAATTAATTTAATTTGATGCCTTAAAAGGTAATTTAAGCACTAAAGCCAATTAATTTAATTTGCTACCTTAAAAGGTAATTTTGGGCACTAAGGCCAGTAAGGTTTTGGTCTATTGCCTTATTGGTAATTCTAGGCGTTAAATCCCATTAACCTAATTTGGTGCCTTCAAGGGTGAAATTTTGGCATTAGAGCCACTTAATTTGATTTATTACCTTAAAATGAAAATTTTAAGTACAACGCCGATTAATTTAATTTGGTGTCATTAAAAGGAAAATTTAGGCATTAAAACCAATTAATTTTATTTGTTACCGTAAAATTTTTTTTTTACTGCAGTAACACCAATTAATTTAATTTAGTGCCTTTGAAAGGCATTTGGCACTAAAATCGAGTAATTTAATTTTGTGTCTTAAAAGGCAATTGTTGGAACTATGGCCAATTAATTTGGTTTATTATCTTAAAATGTAATTTTGTGCACAAAGATCATTTAACTTGATTTGATGCCTTAAAAAGTACTTGGACAAAGTAAGGCACTAGAATCAATTTTATAGCACCAAGACCTATTGATTTAATTTAGCTCCTTAAGTAATTTGACAAGCTAACTTATTACACCTTGAAGGCAAATTTGATAAAATAAGGCACTACGACCAATTATAGGGAGCTAAAGCTAATTGATTTAATTTAGCGCATTAAATATTTTGAGAAACAAATAAGACATTAAGATTAATTATTTTGGTGCCTTACTAAAATATCACAAAGTAAAAGTAGGCACAATAACCAATTTAACTTAAGTAAATTTTAATATCATAAAAGACTACAAAGAAAGCATAAGTTTTATTTTCCTAAAAAGTTGAAAACAGAAAAGAAATGATTAATTAGAGAAAGAATAATAACAAACCTTTGATAAATTTTTTTGTTTTCCAAATAACTTTGAAAATATTTTGTTTGATCTTTCTCTCAGAATCCCTTGCTTTCTTTTTTGTTTACAATATTTTTTGCTCTTCCCGAATGCTCTCTATCTGCCTTATATTTTTTTTAATTGCCTCTTTGTTCCTCTCGTCTCGCTATACTCTTTATCCTCCCTAGGCTCTTAAATAGACAACTTTGAACCCATATAAGATCTCATGTTCAGCTATGAACTCCTGACACTTGCATGAATGTTTTCTGTTCTCATTCCAAGAGAAGTGGGGGGCTATTTTCTTGGGCATCTATTGCTCTTTGAGTAAACATGGGACCAAATGGGCAAGAGGCACTTCATGGTCAATCCATCGTTTAGTCTTTCCTTTTTTTTTTCTTTTTTTTTTAAAATTTTTGGTTTAACAACAGAAGAGTGAAGTACGATTCTATAGAGAAAACTACCACCATTTAAAGGATCCAGGCAGCTTTACAATTCCTTGCACAATTGGAATTCAATTTATAGGTTAGGCTCTTTGTGATTTGGGTGCTAGTATTTATTTGATGCCTCTTTTCGTTTTCAGGAAACTAAACATAAGTGAAGTGAAACCAACATCGGTGACCCTCAGCTTACGGACTGTTCATTAGCACATTCAAGGGGAGTCATCAAAGACGTGTTGCTAAAAATAGATAAGTTTATATTTCCTGCAGATTTCATTGTTTTGAATTTTGAAAACAAAGCTGTAAATATTTTCATAATTCTTGGTAGACCATACTTAGCAACAAGTAGAACCTTTAATGTGCAAAAAGGAGAGATAATAACAAGAGTACATGATGAGGAGGAAAAGCTTAATGTTTTTAATTCTATGAGAATGTTTGACCAAGAAAAAGAATATTTTGTATTGAATTCAGTATAAGGGGATGACAGAAAACTGGCATCTCAACGAGTAGAATCGAACGGAGCATTCAAGGAAGATGTGATCACAAGTGTAAATAAAGAAGTTGGTTTTACAACTACATTAAAAGCATGATAAGGAAAAGGAACTCCTAGATAGGTGTCAAAGTGAATGATGATGAAGACAAGGGTTCCAAGGAAACCTGTAGTAATTGTGAGGGTGATGAAATTGAAGATATAATAAAAGAAGTGCAGCGAGATGATTCTTAGAATACTATCTCACAAAAGGAGAGAACCAAGGAGTTTTACTATACCTTGTAAAATACGTGTCTTTTCAATTGATAGAGTTTACTCTCTGCGATTTAGCAGCCAACATAAATCTAATGCCTTTATCTCTTTGCAATTTTGCTGGATTTAGAATGACTCATAAGATTGACGAGCCTATCTAGCTAGCAAATAGAAGTATGAGGGATACGCAAGGAGTAGTAGAGAATGTGCTAATTAGAATAGAGAAGTTTATTTTCCTGGTGGACCTTGTAATTGTAGACATGGAGGAAGATGATACGAAAGAAAATTCACTGATCCTAGGGAGACCATTTCTAGCCACTGCCAAAGCATTGATTGATGTAGAATAAGGAAGTGTTGTTTTAAAGGCTCAAAATAAGGAAATCTCACTTTGTATTGTGAAAGCAAGGAGATATTCTGTATGAATACTTCAATTGCTTCATGGTTGATAAGAAAACTAAAGTTGATGGTTCTCGCAACAAAGAATTTGGAAGTTATAATGCATGAAGCATTAGCCAAGTCTAGCTATAGACGTTAAACAATGCTCTTTTTGAGAGGCAATCCAAGTTTCTATCTCACCTTGCACTTAATTTACTTTTTTGTTAGTTAGTATGTTTTACAATTGTTTGTTATAGACTAAATTTTGTTTGTTTATGTATAACTAGTGCAAAAAAAAGTTTGGAGGTGATTCCGGGCTCAAATTTTGCATAAAGATGAAAAACAATCAAAGAATCGACCAAAAATTGAGCACATCCTAAGCAACCCAGGTGCAGCCGCACCTACCACTGTTGGTTGGGAGTGGCTGAGGCTAACAAGAAAAAGGGCAAGGGCGACAAAATTTCAACCCATTTAAACACACTTTGTATCATTCGCACTTTCGAAACACCCTAAAAACTCTTCTAAACTCTTTCCAAAACAAAACCCACTTGATTTATACTTTTAACCTTGCATAAATTACACAAAGAATTCACATTTTGTTTGATTTTCGGCATTAAAGAAAAAGAATGAGGGTTCTCACCAAGAACATCAAGAAGAAGCATTATTAGAAGATTCTTCTTAGGACTCAAGGAGGCTTCAAGGAGGAGGATTCTAAACAACTAATTGGGTGATTTCTATCCATTTAGTAATCTTAAAGTTAGATTATTACCTTTAATTGTGTTTTGATTGGTGAAATTGCTTGGTTGGGTTGAAGTCTTCTAGTTGATTGTGTGTTTGTAGGTGCATCAGAAGAATTTCTTATTGTTGTTGAATTGAATTAATTAATGTTCTTTGTCTATTTCAAGATCAACTCAGCTTGATAAATTTAATTTGGCATTATAGAACCCAAAGGGAAGAATACATCTAGAGCAAGTAGTTTTTTTTTTAAAAAAAATGCTAAAACTAAATTCCCTTCAGATAAAGATTATCAAAGATTCTTCCTAATTCCGATGATAAAAAGTTAATTCTTGAAAGAGGTTTCAAACTTGATATTGCATGGAGACACGGTAACCTCATGAAACAAGCTGAACAAATGATTGAAAAGAGAGATTAGGGAAAAATTTTACATGCATCATGGTTTTGTGTATGTCTTGGTTTGGGCAAATAATCTTCAGACTTGTACTCATGAGTCTTTGAATAATTATTTTGGTATCTTATCAATTGATAAATATGGCGTGCTAAGTACCAAAAGCAATATGATCCCGATGTAACAGTGATATGCAAATTTTATGCTGTTGTGTGTCTTCAAAATTAGCTAAAAATGCTTTGGGAACTAAGAAATATTTTCTACCAAAATTCTTGTCCCCAATTGTAAAATTTGGTGTAATTTTTTTAAAACTTTAATAATTCCAGCTTTGCATTTGACTAATGTGACTAGAGATATAATTGTGTTGCTTTATTACATATTACAAGGGAAAAGCATTGATAGTGGCCGTGCAATTCGTGAGAAAAAAGGCCAGAAAGAAAAGTAAAGAACTATGGTTCCTTACTTAATTGCGCAATTGTGTCTTGAGGCAGGATTTTGATGGGATTGAACTGAAGACGAGCGAAAGTTCAAAACAATCGCAAAAAAAAAAGCATCAAGACTAATCAAGCAGTTGCAACTAAAAATTAGAAGAGTGCTTGTTTTCGTTGTTTTCTTATATTTTATTATTTAAAATGTTCTCATGTTAGTTATGGATTGAAATATTGGGGATAATGTTTTTTTTTAAGTTGGGTTGGTTTTTGTTTTCTTTTTGTTTTCATTTTGTTTATATCACGTGTTTGTGTTTTGGTGGTGTGAACTTGTGTTATATGTTAGGGTTGGTTTTTGTTTTCTTTTTATTATGTTTATATCACGTGATTGTGTTTTGGTGGTGTGAACTTGCATTATATGTTAGGGTTAGTATGTTGCTTTTGTTTATGTTTTAGCCTGGTGGTGCATTTGTTAAAACTCAGGGTTTGTGTTTTAAAATTTAGGGTTATTTTCAAAAAATTTTGGAAAGCACAAAATATATTTTGATTTTTGGTAGTTTTTATCAGTTTTGAGGAACTGACTGTATAAATGACTCTCTAACAACCAGATGGCAGCCTTCAAGATTTCTATACCTTCTTTGTCTAAAATAATGTATACGGCTAAACCAAAATGACATAATTAGACAGGTTACAATGTTTTTCATTTTTAGTTGTTTTGTTTATGTTCATTAACTTTGTGATATGTGTGAAGAAATTAACAATGTTTTAAAGACGAACTATTCTTGTTAGAGTGTTTAGATTGAAAGTGTACATAAAAAATATTTGTTCTTTGATCCCTTTGAGTTGTAATGTGTTATCACTATACACTAAAATATACTCCCTTGAATGAGGTTGTGAAAGTGATATAATTTGTAATGAGTGTTGATTTTGATTGTCTTGCGAGATTTGTTTAACTTGTGAATTCGATCGAATTTTGTGTGTTTTAATGCTTGTAAAATATAAGTGAATTTTGAGCTAAGGAAATGATTTAGGTAAGTTTTTTAGACTGTTTGATCCAAAATGTTTACCTATTTGACATTTTCCATAGTATCCCCCTCTTGAGGCTTATAAACCTTATTTCTTGAATAACCATGTTATTTTTGCAAACTTATCCTTTTTATTTTATCATTCTCTTGACTCATCACTTTGGTAGTTAGTGTTATGGTTCTTTTGGGTATCAATACAATTGGAATATTGATGTAATGGCGGTTGATATAAAGGTAGTGTTATGTTGGGAGAAAAATTATGTGGTTTATTTGTGAAAATCTCTTACGTTATGTAATGCTAGAAAAAAAAAAGAAGAAAAAAAATAAAAAATCTTGAAAGAAATGAAAAAATATATGTTTGTGTTAAGTGCTGTGAATAAAAAGGACAATACCTTTTAAGTTATAATAAAGGAGTTACATTTTTTTTTTCCTTTGGTAGTGGTAGTTAGCTAGATGCTATGGTAGTTGGGAAATGTTCTATTTGAACTTGTTTACTAACGTGACTGAGTGTGATTTGAGCTACTTCTATACAAATTTATCCTACCTTTATCCCTTAGCCAATATTACAAGTTTATAAGACCTACATGATCCTTTTCTTAGATTCATTTCTATGAGCAAGTCTTTTGTGTGTTAATTTCTTCCAACACATTTGTTACTTCGTAAGCATTTGTTCAATGGATTTTGTCATTGACTATTGAGTGGTTGATATCAGCTTTCACAAGTGGAGAGTTAGCACTTCCATAATAATGAATTGAGGTTGATTAGCAATGTTCTTTAATTTACATGTTGAATCCAGTCTTCTATTTGTTTATTTTTTCTTTGTTATGATAATTGACCTGTTGAAGAAAGTTAATGTGCTTTTTGTGATTATTGTTTTGTGTGTGTGTGTGTTTTGTTTTTTACTTGAGATGAGTAAAATCTCTAGTTGGGGTGTGTTAACTCTCTAAAAGATAGTTATTTCTATAAAATTTATCTTGCATTTTGTTCGGTTTCTGAGACTTTGTATTTCGAAAGTAGGGGTACTTTAGTAATTTTAGGATTTTTGTGTCAAAATGTTAGTTTATGTATTTTAGTATTTAAATACACTTATTTATTTATTTTATAGTATTTTATAGGTTCGAAGTTCTATAGTGGTCAAAACAGACGAAAACGGAGCATGAACAAAGCAAAAAGGGCAAGACCATGCATGAGTAAGTATTAAAAGTACGGCGGGGCACAACCGCACCCTGCTACTAGTTGCCAAGCATGGCTATACCTAGGGGTGTCTCAGCTCCAACCCTGCTTCATCAGAAATGGGAAGAAGAACACATTTTACGAGTTCAGGTCTTCTTAGGGGTATTTTGACTTCAAACTTCTAAAACCCTATTGAGACACTATAAATAAGTGTCTTAGGGTGTTATAAACAGAATGTAGACTACAATAGTGTAGAATAAAACTATTCGTAGCCATCATATGAAAAATCTTCAAAAGATCGAAGATAAAGTCTAAAAAGTAGATTCATGAGAGAAAAGGAACGAAAAACACGACTAAGCATAGTTTTTCTTCTTTTCTCTTTCTTTGTATTTTGTACTCTATGATGGTGGTAAAATAATCTTTGGATGTATTAATATCTACGATTATACACTAATTCCTTAAATAGGGCTTTATTAAGATTTTACTATGATAATTTATTTGTGGGATTTTATGTTTTCCTTTCAATTTCTTATGTGCATTCATTATATTTGGATTGTTCTTAATATCTCTAGATGACTGATGACCCTCTAGAGAGATTTGTAAACCCTGGAATTGCCAGTGGAATTTTAGTTTTGGACGGCTTCAAATAGCCTTTGCTTGTAACATTCTGCAATTGGTTGAAACATTTCATGGGTGAGGATAGACATATACCTATACACCGTAGGCAATTAAGTTTTGGTCCATTAGTATGAACTAATCACGACTTTAATTCACATAGGTATATAGTGGGTTAGTCAGGGTTTGTAGATTTGCATGAATTTGATTGAAACATGCAATTACATCAAACCTGGATAGTAAACAAACTGAGAAATTGAGGGAATAATAAATTAGGGTAATTAATTGAATTGATAAATGTAGAATAAACAATAGGTCTATTCTTAATTAATTTTCTATTTCTTTATGTAGTCAAGTATTCCTTTATTTTTACTACAATTTCGTGATTGCATTGTCTAAATAAAGCATTAGTGTATCATTCTGTTAGTTGTTATTTATCTTGTCAAGTATAATTTTCGTAGGAACAATCTCTACTTATTCTGTATTACTTGTTCTATACGTATACTTGCATATGTGAATCATGTCTATAACTGAACGTAGACAGTAATTAGTGCTGATGAAGCTATGGTTAGCTTTGAGCTTGTATGAATAATTTCATGATTTAGGGATTACAAGATACCGGTATGATTACAGGATTTGTTGTAATGTAAATAATACGTGCATTAGTATAGAGTATGACTCGATTTTCAAAGTTATAGGATTTGATATTGATTTCAAGCGTATGATTTTGGTTTTATAAATGTAAATTATATGATTCTGAAAGATGATTTATTGAAAGTGCATAAGCATATGTGGCTGTGAACATTATACACATGAAATTGCATGATCTGGAAGAGAATACGTGTTGCTTTCTAAGTATTTTCGTTCATATCGTGTTATTTATATTTATATAGATAATGAGTCTGAGTATTTCATTACAGGAAGATGAAGCTTAGTTGGATAGAGAATCCAAAACAGTAAGAGATTATGGTGTCTAGATGGAGATCGCATTATGACAGATCATAAGAGTTAAATATAGTGATCGGAATAAATAGAGCTTTCATGCTTATAGTATTAGTACGATGCTGTTAACTTCATATTTTGGAATTTGATTGGTGTTTCCATAAATTTTAGTTATTAAGGGTGTGTTTGATAAGACAAATTAATGCTTAAAATGAATACATTAAGAGATTTGTTATTTTGATCTTTTTTGATAAATAAAATCTTATCCACTTAAAATTTTAAGTAGTGCTGAAACAGTATAACAAAGCTTCGGTGACACAGCTATAACTTAACGCTTAATGCAAAACATGCTCAGCAGATAAACTTTAATGATTTTAATGCATGTTCCAAGATTGTCCCTATCCATTCCCTTTTGTTCTCCAGCTAAACAACAAATAGTCCCTCACATACTCTCTCCTATAACGATATTCCTGATCCCTTTCTTTCCAAATCCTTCCATATCTTATTGCACTTTAAATCCCCTTTGCATACTTCGACTCTCTCTTCCTAAATCACTATCGGGAGTTTATGTCACTACAAAAGTGCGAGTTCTTTTGTATCCAGTTAGTTAGGGTATTGCTCCATGGATTGCTGCTGGTTAATTCAAGAAATCCCGTCTTCATATTGCTATCAATTGATAAATATGGTGTGCTAAGTACCAAAAGCAATATGATCCCGATGTAACATTGATATGCAAATTTTATGGTGTTGTGTGTCTTCAAAATTAGCTAAAAATGCTTTGGGAACTAAGAAATCTTTTCTACCAAAATTCTTGTCCCCAATTGTAAAATTTGGTGTAATTTTTTAAAAATTTAATAATTCCAGCTTTGCATTTGACTCATGTGACTAGAGATATAATTGTGTTGCTTTATTACATATTACAAGGGAAAAGCATTGATACTGGCCGTGCAATTCGTGAGAAAAAAGGATAGAAAGAAAAGTAAAGAACTATGGTTTCCTTACTTAATTGCTCAATTGTGTCTTGAGGCAGGAGTTTGATGGGATTGAACAGAAGAACGGAGAAAGTTCAAAACAATCGCAAAAAAAAAGCACCAAGACTAATTAAGGTTGTATAAAAATTAGAGGAGTGTTGTTTTCGTTTTTTGCATATATTTTATTATTTAAAATGTTCTCATGGTTGTGATGGATTGAAATACTGGGGATAATGTTTTATTTTAAGTTGGGTTGGTTTTTGTTTTCTTTTTGTTTTTATTTTGTTTATATCACGTGTTTGTGTTTTGGTGGTGTGAACTTGTGTTATATGTTAGGGTTGGTTTTTGTTTTCTTTTTCTTTTTATTATGTTTGTATCACGTGTTTGTGTTTTGGTGGTGTGAACTTGTGTTATATGTTAGGGTTAGTATGTTGCTGTTGTTTATGTTTTAGCCTGGTGGTGCATTTGTTAAAACTCAGGGTTTGTGTTTTAAAATTTAGGGTTATTTTCAAAAAATTTCGGAAAGCACAAAATATATTTTGTCTGATTTTAGGTAGTTTTTATTAGTTTTGAGGAACTGACTATATAAATGACTCTCTAACTACCAGATGGCTTCCTTCAAGATTTCTATACCCTCTTTGTCTAAAAAATTGTATACGGCTAAACCAAAATGATTTTTCATTTTTTGTTGTTTTGTTTATGTTCATTAACTTTGTGATATGTGTGAAGAAATTAAAAATGTTTTAAAGACGAACTATTCTTGTTAGAGTGTTTAGATTGAAAGTGTCCATAAGCTTTTTTTGTTCTTTGATCCCTTTGAGTTGTAATGTGTTATCACTATACACTAAAATATATTCCCTTGAATGAAGGTATGAAAGTGATGTAATTTGTAATGATTTAGGTAAGTTTTTTAGACTGTTTGATCCAAAATGCCTACCTATTTGACATTTTCCATAGTATCCCCCTCTTGAGACTTATAAACCTTATTTCTTGAATAACCATGTTATTTTGCAAACTTATCCTTTTTATTTTGTCATTCTCTTGACTCATCCACTTTAGTAGTTAGTGTTGGTTCTTTTGGGTATCAATACTATTGGAATATTGATGTAATGGCGGTTGATATAAAGGTAGTGTTGTGTTGGGAGAAAAATTATGTGGTTTATTTGTGAAAATCTCTTACGTTATGTAATGCTGGAAAAAAAAAAGAAGGAAAAAAAATAAAAAATCTTGAAAGAAATGAAAAAATATATGTTTGTGTTAAGTGCTGTGAATAAAAAGGACAATACCTTTTAAGTTATAATAAAGGAGTTACATTTTTTTTTCCTTTGGTAGTGGTAGTTAGCTAGATGCTATAAGAGTTGGGAAATGTTCTACTTGAACTTCTTTACTAATGTGACTGAGTGTGAATTGAGCTACATCTATACAAATTTATCCTACCTTTATCCCTTAGCCAATATTACAAGTTTATAAGACCTACTTGATCCTTTTCTTAGATTCATTTCTATGAGCAAGTTTTTTGTGTGTTAATTTCTTCCAACACATTTGTTACTTCGTAAGCATTTGTTTAATCAATTTTTCATTGACTATTGAGTGGGTGATATCCGCTTT
This sequence comes from Cinchona pubescens, assembly GCA_025175665.1. Classification (NCBI taxonomy): domain Eukaryota; kingdom Viridiplantae; phylum Streptophyta; class Magnoliopsida; order Gentianales; family Rubiaceae; genus Cinchona; species Cinchona pubescens. Next base: position 2,609,918 of record JANKKI010000099.1, on the reverse strand, counting down.
CACAAGTGGGGAGTTAGCACTTCCATAATAATGAATTGAGGTTGATTAGCAATGTTCTTTAATTTACATGTTGAATCCAGTCTTCTATTTGTTTATTTTTTCTTTGTTACGATAATTGACCTGTTGAAGAAAGTTAATGTGCTTTTTGTGATTATTGTTTTGTGTGTGTGTGTTTTTTTTTTTTTTTACTTGAGATGAGTAGAATCTCAAGTTGGGGTGTGTTAACTCTCTAAAAGATAGTTATTTCTATTCAATTTATCTTGCGTTTTGTTCGGTTTCTGAGACTTTGTAATTAGAAAGTAGGAGTACTTTAGTAATTTTAGGATTTTTGTGTCAAAATGTTAGTTTATGTATTTTAGTATTTAAATACACTTATTTATGTATTTTATAGTATTTTATAGGTTCGAAGTTCTATAGTGGTCAAAACGGATGAAAACGGAGCATGAACAAAGCAAAAAGGGCAAGACCATGCATGAGGGCTGGGCACAACCGCACCCTGCTACTATTTGCCAAGCATGGTTGTGCCTAGGGGTGTCTCACCTCCAACCCTGCTTCATCAGAAATGGGAAGAAGAACACATTTTATGAGTTTAGGTCTTCTTAGCGGTATTTTGACTTCAAACTTCTAAAACCCTATTGAGACACTATAAATAAGTGTCTTAGGGTGCTATAAATAGAATGTAGACTACAATAGTGTAGAATAAAACTATTTGTAGCCATCATATGAAAAATCTTCAGAAGATCGAAGATAAAGTCCAAAAAGTAGATTCATTAGAGAAAAGGAACGAAAAACACGACTAAGCATAGTTTTTCTTCTTTTCTCTTTCCTTGTATTTTGTACTCTATGATGGTGGTAAAATAATCTTTTGATGTATTAATATCTACGATTAACACTAATTCCTTAATTAGTGTTTTATTAAGATTTTACTGTGGTAATTTATTTGTGAGATTTTATGTTTTCCTTATCACATCAATTTCTTATGTGCATTCATTTATTTGGATTGTTCTTAATGCCTCTAGATGACTCATGACCCTCTATTAAGATTTTTAAACCCTAATAGGAATTGGCAGTGGAATTTTAGTTTTGGAGCGCTTCAAATAGCCTTTGCTTGTAACATTCTGCAATTGGTTGAAACATTTCATGGGTGAGGATAGACATATACCTATACACCGTCGGCAATTAAGTTTTGGTCCATTAGTATGAACTAATCACGACTTTAATTAACATAGGTATATACAAGGTCTATCAGGGTTCGTAGATTTGCATGAATTTGATGGAAACATGCAATTATATCAAACCAGGATAGTAAACAAACTGAGAAATTGAGGGAATAATAAATTAGGGTCATTAATTGAATTGATAAATGTAGAATAAACAATAGGTCTAATATTAATTAATTTTCTATTTCTTTATTTAGTCAAGTATTCCTTTATTTTTACCACAATTTCGTGATTGCATTGTTTAAATAAAGACATTAGTGTATCATTCTGATAGTTGTCAATCTCGCCAAGTATAGTTTTCGTAGGAACAATCTCTACTTATTCTGCATAACTTGTTTGATACGTATACTTGCATATGTGAATCATGTCTATAACTGAACGTAGACAGTAATTAGTGCTGATGAAGGTATGGTTAGCTTTGAGCTTGTATGGATAATTTCATGATTTAGTGATTACAAGATACGTTTATGATTACAGGATTTGTTATAATGTAAATAATATGTGCATTAGTATAGAGTATGACTTGAATTCCAAAGTTATAGGATTTGATATTGATTTCAAGCGTATGATTTTGGTTTTATAAATGTAAATTATATGATTCTGAAAGATGATTTATTGAAAGTGCATAAGCATATGTGACTGTGAACCTTATACATATGAAATTGCATGATCTGGAAGAGCATACGTGTTGTTTTCTAAGATTTTTCGTTCATATCGTGTTATTTATATTTATATAGATAATGAGTCTGAGTATTTCTTACATCATTACAGGAAGATGAAGCTTAGTTGGATGAGAATCCAAAACAGTAAGAGATTATGGTGTCTAGATGGAGATCGCATTATGACAGATCATAAGAGTTAAATATAGTGATCGGAATAAATAGAGCTTTCATGCTTATAGTATTAGTACGATGCTGTTAACTTCATATTTTGGAATTTGATTGGTGTTTCCATAAATTTTAGTTATTAAGGGTGTGTTTGATAAGACAAATTAATGCTTAAAATGAATACAATAAGAGATTTGTTATTTTTATCATGTTTGATAAATAAAATCTTATCCACTTAAAATTTTAAGTAGTACTGAAACAGTATAACAAAGCTTCAGAGACACAGTTATAACTTAACACTTAATGCAAAACATGCTCAGCAGATAAACTTTAATGATTTTAATGCATGTTTCAAGATTGTCCCTATCCATTCCCTTTTGTTCTCCAGCTAAACAACTTCTTCCCTCACATACTCTCTCCTATAACGATATTCCTGATCATTCCCTTTCTTTCCAAATCCTTCCATATCTTGCACTTTAAATCCCCTTTGCATACTTCGACTCTCTCTTCCTAAATCACTATCGGGAGTTTTCTGTCTCTACAAAAGTGCGAGTTCTTTTGTATCCAGTTAGTTAGGGTATTGCTCCATGGATTGCTGCTGGTTAATTCAAGAAATCCCGTCTTCATATTGCTATCAATTGATAAATATGGTGTGCTAAGTACCAAAAGCAATATGATCCCGATGTAACATTGATATGCAAATTTTATGGTGTTGTGTGTCTTCAAAATTAGCTAAAAATGCTTTGGGAACTAAGAAATCTTTTCCTCACGAGTATGGGTCAATATCATACAAATCGCGTAATTAAGAGGAGATACAATCGTTCAACTCAAACAGTGCATAAATATTTCTATGAAGTGCTACGAGCCATGTTGAATCTTTCTAAGGAGATGATTGTCTCAAATTTTGACGGAAACAATAATCCAAGTCAACATTGGAAGACTTAAATCTACAAATATTTCAGGTATTAATATTTATTTTATTTAAATTAAAATTGATTAAATTAGGTTGATAATTCTATTGTTTTTGTTATCTTTCAAAAGGATGCATTAGATGCAACTCTTAAACTTGCGGTTATACCTTTGGATGAACAAATATCATATCGGGGAAGAGGAAAAGGAAAGTGCATGCAAAATGTACTTGCTATTTGCGACTTCGATATGATTTTTACCTTCGTGTAGGCTGGTTGGGAAGGAGTGGCACATGATTCAAGAGTTTTAGAAGAAGCAATAAGAGATCCAACATACAATTTTCCAATTCCTCCGCCAGGTTCACTGCGTTTTACATTGTATTTTAAATTTAACGACATATTTTTCTCTCTACACGCTTAAATCTATTTTGTACAGATAAATATTATTTGTGTGATGTAGCCTACCCACACACACGTGAATTTATGACACTATATTGAAATGTACGATGTTGGTTATCTGATTTTTGAAATGAAGTTTGTCCAAAGAGCAAAAGAAGATCAATTTAATCAAGCACATGCAAGATTGAGAAATGTGATTGAACGTGCTTTTGGAGTTCTAAAAGCTCGTTTCCCGATCCTTAAAACAAATGGCACCATATCCATTTCCAACTCAAAGAAATATTGTGATTGCATGTGTTGCCTTACATAATTATTTGCGAAGAACTTCTGCAAATGATTTTTGGTTTCAACAATATGTAGATTATGAAGCTGTAGTAGAAAATGATCAAGAGCTTGAAAATGACTCGACAACCCAAGAATTAGAAGGATGATCAAGACAAGCCGATCAAGTGTTCATGCATTAGCTACGTAAACAATTGCAGATCAACTTTCAAATTCTTAAATTAAATTTAGATATTTAAGTTTATTAGTTTATTTTATTTTATTTTTAACAACAAATGTAATCGTACTTTATTTTATTTACTATGTAATTTTATTGTTCTATGCAATTTTATTTAAATGAAAAATTAAAGGAAGGGCGTAATTGTATTGCAATTTGACTTATTAAGTATTTAGCTACATGTATTTATCAAACAATATTAACAAATTCTGCATTCAGATTCAAACATTTAAAATTTCTTATTATTGCTTAAAATTTCAGCATCTTAACTGTTTCAATATTCAAACTTCAGCATTAAGTATATTCAGATTTCAGAATTCAGTATTATCAAACAGGACCTAAGTCAGAGTTAATTTTTCATTATCACTTGAATCAGGGTGGACGCAGGAATTGTACCTTAAGGGGGCAAGACTTAATAGTCACATAATTATTAAGGCAAATTTATATTTCTCTCAAAAATTTAGGAGGACGAAATATAAATTGTATAAGAATATAAATTAATTTTTTAAAAATTTAAAGATAAAATTTATAATTTCCAAAATTTTGGGAGACGGTGACTCCCGCACGCCCCCTAAATCTGCCCCTAACTTGAATGTTAGATTACACGCTAGTATTCTTAAGATTTGACTAGAGGGTACGACCAATGATGCATGTCTAATAAGTCACATATTAGGAGCGTGAAACATAGGCCTTTTATTTAAAAATGTATGGCTTAATTTATTGAAAAAAATATGTTAATTATAATGTATATATACTATGTACTTATTTATGTGCCTAGACTATTTATTAATAAGGTGTAAGGTAATCATATAAATTGTATACAACAATGTAATTTTTGCATTACATGTACAAGGTATGAAAATTTATATACATAAATATTTATAGTGTATGGATATATAGATGTATAGATATTATGTAGATATATGTCATGCAAGTATGTATGATTACTTAGATGTAAATAATCTAATACACCCTGTCCTATTAAAAATGTCATGTTTTTTATTTTGGAATATCATAAAATATTTATCATACTAACAAAATTAAAGGATTTTCTATCCTTTTCCCAATATTGTTCTCCCATTACTTTTTGTGGAATGTTATATTCAAATTCAAAATTTGATATTTGCGGGAAAAATTATAAAGAAAAGTACTAATGTCACAATCAAAGAATCACTATGTTAAAAAATTGGATTTCCGAAAATGATAAAAATATTTGGGACAAAGAGAGTAGTAAATTAGTAATGCATATAATACCTTATAGACAAAAAAGTGTTACATTCACTTATAATGTATAAGTACATAACTTATACACAATGAACACATTTATATTACATGCACAAGTTATGCAAATTAATATTGGTGTATGCATATATTGATCGTCAGATATCAGATGTAAGATATATAGATATTGTTGGATAAAAATTTAATATTTTTGTGAGAATTAAATCCTTGCTCAACTTAATTTCACTCGTGTAATTTGTCCGCACGAGTTTTTATTTGTGTGAGTTGAACCCATTCAAGATATTAAATCTTTTAATTACATTCCCTAATTTAAGAGAAATACCTTTTTTTTTTCTAATTGTCAATTAATTAATTTGACTTCCAATTAATCAAATGAGGATAGGGGGGAATTTAAGTAATATTTATTTTTTGAGGTGGCACCTAAGTAATATACTTCGGGCTACCTACGTACTCGTTACCATAATCAAACCTTCCGTAATTCGTATGAATTCAAATTTATTTGTATTTGGAGCGTTTGTTTTGAATTTAAATGAAAATAAATTAGTGTTTACTCATTTTGAACTTTTGACGGATTACTTGAATTTGACCAATTTTTTAATTTAGTAGAATTTCAATTGATAGAGAACTCCACAAAATAATATATTTTGTAGTTCTTGTAGCTGAACTCTTTGGAAGGGTTTCCTACGTATCCAGATTAGAATCAAGCCACACGTACTTCTAAACGAATTACAATTTTTAAATATTAATTTTTTTGGCCATTTGTGGCAATTGATATTTAATTGAGATTTGGCCATTAAAGGCAAGCATAATTTAGACGAATTTGAAGACTTGTCTAGTTTTTTTATTTAAAATTTTTTGTGATGCCTTGAAAGGCAATTTTTTGACTAAAAGTCTAATTTAATTCATTCATTTTTTTATTACCACAAAAGGTAATGTGGACAGCACGAAAGTTATTCTAATTTGATTTAATGTCTTATAAGACAAAATTGGATACTGTCTCTTATTGATGCCTCAAAATGGCAAATTTTGACACTTAGACCAATTAATTCAATGCCTTAAAATGCAATTTTTTCTTGCACTAAAACCAATTAATTTAATTTAATGCCTTAATTGGTAATTTTTTATCTCCAAAGCTAAATAATTAATTTAATACCTTAAATGACAATTTTTGAGATCCAAGACCGATTAGTTAATTTAATACCTTAAACGATAATTTTTGGAATCTAAGGCCAATTAATAATGCCTTAAATGGCAATTTTTGGATTTCATGGCCAATTAATCGATTTAATACCTTAAATGACAATTTTTGGATTCTAAAATGAATTAATTAATTTAATAAGTTAAACAACAATTTTTTTGGGCAAGAGAGTTGTGTTTGGCATGAATGGGTACTGAAACCAACTAATTTACTTGGGTACCAAGACTGGTATGTATAATTTTGTAAGCAAGTTATGTATAAGACCATTTTATTTAATTTATGCTTTACATTACCTCATGAGGCAATAATAGGCACTAAAATGCCATCAAAGCCTAAACCGGAACAAAAGCGAATATATTTTTAATCCTGTCCCCATTAATTTGACTATTTTGCTTTACCCATACAAATTTGGAATACTAAATCTTTTAAAAATAGCCAAATTAGAATTATCCGACATAAAAATTACATTTACATACATGTAGTTGTGAACATAATTCAATCACATACATGTACTAACTAGCCCTAATTTTTATTAAGTGCTCATATGACTTTGAAAAAAAAAAAATTATAGAATAAAATATGACTTTCAATACACCTCAATTTCCTTTAGCCAATTAATTGTTTCAAAAGTAATTATGCTACTTTGAATTGTTAGAATCATTCATTTATTTGGATAACAGTAAGAATCCTAACATGACTAGAACATTCATGCATATAAGAGTTAATAAATGAAATTCTTCCTGTCTTTATCATGTTTGCCCTTAAAGCTTTTTAAAACAACTTCAACTGATTAACACAATAAGAGTTTGTTTGATAGTAAACTCCACGAATGTTGTTGATTTACCACGACAGAAGAATTTAAATGGAGTATAAACTGATTTGGGTAAGATTCCCTTTTTTAAAAATAAAAAAACAACCCTAACAGAATTAATTTTCCCTTTTAAATAGTGAAGAACCTATACAAATTTCACACAAACAGAATACTATCCACATAGAAAAAGTGACCAAAGAAATATCGAGATAAGGAAGAGACTAAAATATACCCTTGACAAATATTTACTTTTGGTATATTTCAACTTTTGATGTTTCTGATTTTTTTGTAAGCTAGAACAATTTCGTAAGTTGATTAATTATTCCCCTCTTCATTTTCAATTGCCTTTTGTTCCCATTCTTACGAGAATCTCTCTTTATATCTTCTATATTTTTGCTCTCTATGCTCTTTATTTTGGCTGTCTTTTTTTTTTTTTTTTTAAATTATTTTGGCTCTGTCTATGCATGTACGTATGCTCTCCATGAGTATTCTCTCCCTCTTTTTTTTGTGCGTGCTCTTAGTGTCATTAAATAGGAATTTGGAGACCTTTTTTCTTGCTTACCTCTCCACTTGATCATGGCTGATGAGGGAGTTCTTTGTTGTGTAAATTTTCCGAGAATTCCAATGACATGGTCACGTTCGGCTAAATACAACAAAGTGGTCAACAATTGACCACGTCATGTCAACTTTAGTCATGATATTTTTTTGACTTTTAGCTATGCTATAATGGTGTGCGTAGTTATTTTCTATTCAGCATGTCAAGCAATTTTGTTTCCATTTCTAGAGGTTCACGTCTTGTAGTCACGACCATCATTTTCATGAGCAATGAGTTCCTTTTTATTTATTTATTTATTTTTAAGTTAACAAATTATTACAGTTATATTTTAATTTCATGTATGACTGCAATAATTTTTCAATTGACCACTTCAACACTCATTTTAATTTTTTAAAAAAGGTTAATTTTGGCAGAACAATTTTAGCTATAAAAAATTTACGTTTAACAATTGCTCCTTCAAGCATTGTTCATAGAAATTATTTTTGACATGAATAAGTCTTGATATAATATTATTATTGTTTTCTTGTTGTTGCTGTTGTTTTGAGAATTATAAAGCCCTTTAATTGAATATGAACTTTATTAGTAGCTTTGTGCATATTTCGATCATTGGCCTTCACATCCTACTCTTGTCATTTTGATGAGGTGTTTGATTCACTTGTATTTGACTTTGGCCTTTAAGCTCTTTTAGTCGAACTTGTGGGTTTGGGACCCAAAACAATTAGCTAAAACTTAATAATAATTGAATGGCTCAAAAGCTCTGGTGTGAAATCCACTTATATTTGACTTCGGTCTTCGACCTCTCATACTTGAATTAAGGCTTTTGAATTCCAATTTTGCGGTTTAGACTTTAAGACCCCCATTTGCTAAAATGCATTTGTAGTTGAATTTTAAGAAACGTAACAATTTAAAGCCTATAATAAAAGAAAATCTGACTTTGAGGTTCGCTTTAATTTTTTTGAGCCCTAAGATCCATAATTTATTGATCTGTCTTTAAGGTTTACTTTAAACTTCCAGGTTTATGCCACATAATTGATTAATTGAATTTTTAGGCTACAAGGCTCATTATTAATAAATAAAATTTTAAGTCCTATTTAAGGCTCTAAGATCTGTTTTTAAAAAATCAAGTTTTAGGGCTCATAATTAATTTATGGACTTTGAGGCTCGCTTGAATTTGCGGGTTATAAGACTCATAAATAAATCAAGCACTAAGCCTTAACTCTTTCTTATTTCCTTATTCAAAACATAGTCACTTGATTTTAAATGTTGAAACCCGTGTATTGTTATATTACTTTAATCTTTCGCTAATTTTTTCTTCACTTTTGCATATAATGGATAACCGCAATTATCTTTACTTTGAACGAGCAACAAATTAGGATGGGCATGAATATATGCAGGGCCCTGAATATGCCTGATTCCAATCTCTTAGCCAAATTCATATTAAAATGACCAAGTCACCAAGGTTAATGAAGACAAAGTAAGATTTGGGTACCTTATATTTGACCCCAAGGATGAGAATGCGGTTATCTAGGTCAAAAATGGCATAGAGCAGATATTTGATGCACTTTCACTTGTTTAGGTGAACAATAATCTGGAGGGGGCTTAGATCATAAAATAAAACCCATTTTATCCATTATTGTATAGATTTTTGAAGGAGAAGAAAAATTGGGGATGCCAATTCTCTTTCCTTGGTTGCGCAAACTTTCAAACATTTTTATTAGAATGGACTGAGTTAGTGCTGGGAAATCAATCTACTATCGTTAAACAAGCAGGCATTTACGATACAATACCACTTGCACACTATCTTATAGCATCTGTGCTGATGAACTAAGAGCCTTTTAAGAACTTTGGTCTCACTTTACCAATACTTTGCATTTTGCTAGAGGGGAAATGAGAATTTCACTTCTTGACTTGAATATGATCTTTGGTCTACTCAATTGTTGGTATCCTTTATGAAGAGTTTGTTCCTTCTAATCGCCAACCGCAAGTGATGGACGAGGAAGGGAAAAGATTATACCCACTTACTGTTACTAAACTTTTTTCGTTCACACAGAATTGTGCTTTATTTCATGAGAGTAAAGTATCGCGATCAAAGTGGATTGATAACTTTCACCATGGTTAGGTTGTTTTAGGAGCTTTTGGTGAGATCACCTCACCTATGCGTCAGAAACTTGGCGAAAAGTTTTTCTCGTTACCTCTCTAAGCCTCTAAAGAAATAACTTTGGTGGCTTTTATTGCTCTTTGGCTTTGTAGGTTAAAAAATTTTGTTTATACTCATTGCCATTTCGCATGAAACCTTTGTTTTTTTTTAAATTAACGCCCTTTTCTTTTTAATGTTTCGTTTCCAACAAGGGGTCATGTTGTGAGACTTGAAACATTTGCAATGGCATGCAAAATGGCGCAAGGAAATAAAATGTCTCTTGCACTGGCTGTTCTTGGTCGTTATATATCACAAACTTGGTGAAACTTTGTACAAACTAGGAGAGCCTTGCCACAGCAAATGTACCATTCCTTATTCATCTATTAGTTGAATGATTAGGGAAACATTTTCCAATGTTGTATCATCGTAGGTTGGTTTGTGACTTTTCGCGAAATTATCCCTTGCTAGTGAGACATTCTGGTGTTCTTGCCGAAAATATTACTATTTCTCAAGCGCAACTATTTTTAGATCAGAGAAACACATTGAGTATTACTCCAACCCACTTGAACAACTGAAGGATGAAAAATTTCTTGAAACTAATGAGCTGTCTTTTAATAATTTTGAATTTTTACTAAGCATTCGTTGTGCTAGTTTACGTATTAGGTTCGGTAGTGAGATGTGAGTATAACCATACTACCCTAACAGATTTTCTACACAATTTAGATTCGATCAAGGTGTTCTAGACAATGACTTGGTATTTTTTTTGTCATCCCAAAGAACAGTTGTCAAATTTCTCACTTGGCTATCTTAACTGCGTAGAGGAGATTTTTCCACATAACACTCATGATAGATTTTTTATACCCTCTAAGGATCGCATGGACGATAGAAAAGAGTGGTACTGTACATGGTGGAGTACGAGTTCTAACCCTTATTTGGGATTTCTATTAATAACACTTTTCAAATTCTCTCTGAAAAGGTCCTCTTGAGCAATGACCCTATTTTTGTAATAAAAAAGATCAAAGAGATTCCCATAGGGTCATTTAAGGAAGCTGTGAAGCTAGCTAATTGTGAGAATACCACTGATCTTAAAAGTCCAGATTCTATTGATGCTTCGAATGTGATTAATTGAGCAATGCAACATTTTTTCAAGGTGGCAAGCAACTGAAGGTAAAAGCTAGGAGATTCTCATCCAGCGGATCCGACGAGAAAAATTTCAAGTGAAATCTCCGCTATAAGGGCGTATCCCCCGGTAATTCCCCTGAAAATGAGCATATATCCTCTTTTGTGGACCTTATGGATCAAACTGCAAGTCATTCTGCTTGTTAATGAACTGGCAAATAAAGTTTTCTCCTCTTTCCCATTGATCTTGAATTGTCTATTGATTTAGCCATGGACCCTAGTGTCACTAAAGTGACTAAAATTTTGCAACCCAAAGATATTTTGGCTGATATTCAGACAAAAAAAGAAGTTTCTTTGATTGAAATTTCCAAGAAGATGGTCACCAACCTTGGGACCGAAGTTGACAAATTATCAAGGGATTTCATCATTGGTAACTTTCAGGCAATTGTTAAGCTAATGGCTTCTTGTAATTTGAGCGAGCTTTTAAAATCTTGTGGAACTATTTCTAAACATCTTATGAGGTTGAATGAAGTGGTTGAGATGGTTACACTAGGCAAACTACAGTTGATTGGTTTGTAGAATATATCCACCAGACATTTGATTTACCTGATAAGATCAATTCTCAAGAGAAGTTTGTGAAAGATGTTGACAGTAGAGATGTTGAAAACCTTTCATTTAAGCTTTCGAATCATTTTAATAATCTCTCTAGGAATAAAATCACAATTACAAGATACTTGTGGTTAATTGCAAGAACTTGATAACCGAAAAACTTATACTTTGAAAGAAGAGGCAAGGATCCAAGCAGAAAAGCTTCAGGTTGAAGACAAGTTTGGTGCACTGGCTTCTGGGACTATTACTTTGGAGAAAAGTTTGAACAAGACAAAAAAATGAGCAACTTATACGAAGAGAAAACAATGATGCTGGTCAAACAAAAATTCGAGCTCTTGAAGACTTGAAGAAACAGTTTGAAGCTGTTTTTGCTTCTTTGGAATCCTTTGTGCAAACAGACTGATAGTTACTTCAATAGTAGATACTTTTATTTTATTCTACTTCCTTTATTCCCTTTTCATTGTGATTACTGCAATTTTCTCAATCAATTTAATGTAATAAATTTAATGATGTTATGCTTGATTGATTTTTACTTGATTCATTTAATTTTTCTTTTCTTTCATTCATTTTTTATTTAAATGTATTACATTGTATTGTACTAATAGATAGAAACAAAATAACCAAAATAATATTATATTAAACATCAATCAGTTTAACCACCTAAGATGTGGTTGTAGAATTTTACAAATAGAAAAACATTGTATTTTTTAATAGAGGGGGCTCCATCTAGTTTTCCACTAGAATGCCTACGTACCCACTTTATGTGGGATCTAGTTGTTAGTAGTTCTGAAGCACTATTTACATTGTCACTTAGGTAAAGAACCTTCTTAATAAACATCTCATTTATAAAAGAATCTACACATTTTCCTTCAGAGGTTAAGAGTTTGTATGCTTCTTTTGGAAAAACTTTAGTGACAATGTAGGGATCTTCCCATTTGGCTTCTAATTTTCCTTTCATCTTTCTTGTAATGATAGCGGGTTTTCTAACAGTCAACACCAAATTGCCCATCGAGAGAAAGATCTAAATTTGACCCTTTTGTTAAATACTCTAACCACCTGGGATTGATAGATACTTCCCGTCATTGTTGTACATCAAATCTTTTCTCATCTAGTGTAGTTCCAATTCAGCTAATTTGATTTCTACATTATCATCAGGATTTGTTAGCTGAACTGCAACTCTAAGAGATTGTAATTGTACTTCTAGGGGAAGTACGGCTTCGGAGCCATCAACAAGGCTAAATGGTGTACAAGCAGTTGATGTACGATCCATAGTTCTGTATGCCCATAAAGCCTCAAGGAGTCCTTCATGCCAATCTCTTTTGTGTTTAGACACTAGCTTCTTTAGAATGTTACATAGAACCTTATTAAAGACTTCCACTTGTCCAATTGAGAATGGATTATAACTTGCGAAAATCCTTTGTCGAAACTTGTACTTTTCACTCAACTTCATGAGTGGTGCACATTTGAAATAAAGGGCATTATTAGAGATAATTCTCAAAGGAACCCCAAATAAATAAATAATAAAAGTTTTAATAAAATTTGCAGTATCCATCTCCCTTATTTTAGTTAGTGGTGTTGCTTCAGGCCAGTTTGAGAAATAATCAGTCTAGGCCAAAATGTACTAGAACTATGTAATCTTGATGAAGATGACTTAAAGGACCAACTACATCCAATCCCTATGTTTCAAATGGCCATGATAACATGATGGGATGAAGTTGTTGAGGCGGTTGATGAATTAAATCTGAATGTAGTTAAGAAGCTTTAGAATTTCTTGCAAATTTCGTCACATCTTTTACTGGGGTCAGACAATAATTGTCCAACCTTTTAATTTGAGAATCAAGTTTAGGTCCAGCTTGCTGTGCACTACATGTTCCAGCATAAATTTCTTGAAAAGTATGTGGCCTTTTCTTTTTAGAGATAGATACCTTAAAAGAACCCTATCAAAAGATCTTTTATATAAAGTGTTATTAAAGTAAGTAAACCTAAGGGCTCGATGCCTTAAGTCGACTTTTTTTTAGGATCGATTGGTAGAATCCCATAGACAAGAAAATTTATAAAAGGTTGACACCAATCGAAATCCTCTTCAATTTCTAGGACCATTAACACATTTATATTTTCTTCTTCTTTAATCCAGCTTGCTAATGGAAGGCTGGGGGTAGCCAATAACGTTCCCCAACTGTAATTTGTACATCTCTATGCTCAGGCAAGATCAAAGATGCTGCTAAGTTTGTCGGACATTTGGTTTATCATTTTCTGACCATGGTATATGGTTAATTTGAATGTCTTGGAAGTGAGACATTAATTGCCTTGTCCTTTGATGGTAAAAAACTACATTTTCATTCTTGACCTCGTATTGGTTATTTAGTTGTTTAATAACCAAATGAGAGTCCCCAAATTTTTTAACACAATCAATTTGCATCTCAATTGCAATTTCTAAGCCAATAATTAATGTCTCATATTCTGCCACATTGTTTGAGTAAAGAGATGGAAGTGAAAATGAATAAGGTAATACTCCTCTTGATGGTGTCACAAGCACAATTCCTTCCACTGCTCATTTTCTTCTTGATGCCCCAACAAAATACAATTCCTATGATGATCTAGTATAAGTAGTGAAGACCTCTCCACTTGGGAGATTGTCTTGAATTTTTTTATCTATATCCGGGATTGGGTGAGTAGCTAGGAAGTCAGCCAGTGCTTGTCCTTTGATTGCCTTTTGAGAGACATAAGTAATGTCAAATTCTAATAGTGAAGACCATTTGGCCAATCGTCCTGACAAAAAGGTTTATACATTAAATATCTCAATGGATTGGCCCTTGAAATTAATGTCACTAGGCAAGACAACAAATAATGCCGCAACTTTTGAACCGCAAAAATCAAAGCTACACAAGTTTTTTTAATTGGAGAGTAATTGTATTTAGCTCCAAAAAGTGTTCGCCTAAGATAGAACAGTGCATGTTTTTTTCCAGTCTCATTATTTTGGGCAAGCAATGCCCCTAGAGACCTTTCAAGAGTTACGATGTATAAGATCAACGGCTTTCCTTTAATACGAGACATCAAGACTGGAGACTTAGATAAGTATTCTTTGATGCTTTCTAGTGCATTTTGACATGCATGATCTCACACAAATGGTATGCCTTTCTTCATTAGTCTTGTAAGTGGTGTGACATTTTCCAGATAGATTTGATATGAATCTCCTTATGTAAACCAGTATTCCTTGAAGTCCACGTAGTTCTTGCAAGTTGCAAGATGGAGGCATTTCCATCATTATTTTAATTTTTATAGGATCGATTTCAATTCCTCGGTGTCTAACAATAAATCCAAGAAATTTTCAAGAAGTTACCCCGAATTCACACTTTAGGGAGTTCATTTTCAATTGATGGTTGCGGAGTCTATCAATGATTTTTCCTAAATCATCCAAATGATTTTTTCTTTGTTTTGTCTTGACAACCAAATCATCAACATAACACTCAAAGATGTTATGAAGGATGTCATTGAAAATGACTGTCATGGATCTTTGATAAGTTGCTCCAATATTACTTAATCCCAAAGGCATTACAATATAACAATAAATGCCTTTCGGACTACGAAAAGCTACGACCTCTTCGTCTTTGAGTGTTATCTTTATTTGATTATAACCAGAAAATCCATCCATAAAAGATAATGCGTGTCTCCAAACCCAGTTGTAGCATCAACTATCAACTCAATGATTGAAAATGGAAATTCATCCTTGGGACATGCATTATTAAGATCTCTAAAATCAATACAGATATGTACTTGCCTATTTTTCATTTTCATTGACACGATGTTTACAAGCCAAGTCGGATATGGAAGCTCACGAATGAAACCAGTTTCTATTAATTTATCCTTCTTAGTATCAATTTGTACAATCAATTCAGATCTGAATCGACGTTTGCCTTGTTTATCTGGAATTTATCATTTTAAATCGCTAGTCGGTGGATTGCTATTTTGGGTCCCAACCCAGGCATATCTTTGTAACCCTATGCAAACACATCTTGATATTCCAAAAGAAAGGTTTCATACTCTATCAACTGTTCTCCAGAGAGAAGAGCACTTACAAATATGGGTTTATGGCTTTCAGTAGTGCCAAGGTTAAGTTTCCCCAACTCATCCACTCTAGCTTAACAACCATCTTCGGGTTGAGATGGAACTGGTTGTGAACATTTTGAATGAACTCTTAAAATTTCTTGCAAAGAGAAAGATTTTGTCCTTCTTTGGAACTTCAACCAATCTTCTTTATAAGAGGTACAATTTAACTCCATGGATGAATTAGCTTCAACTTTCTCGCAAGAAAGAAGTTCTTTCCTACTTTCCTTCTTTAAGTTCCCTTTCTTATTTTTTCTTAACTGGACTCACTTTGGTTTTGAAGGCTTTTGTAATCTTTGAAATATGAAATGTTGAGGATTTCATGTCTCAGATTCCTTTTCAATTTTAGGAAGCCCTCGAAGCCTTTTAAATACAAAGATTCGAGGCTTACTTTCAATATGTTCCTCAAAGAGCAAGGCTATTTCTTGATTGATGAAAATCATTGAATCTGAGAAAGAAGAAGTTAGTTTCAAAGGCTTTTGCAACCTTTGAAATTCAAGGGGTTGAGGCTAGTGTTTCTTAGATTCTTCTTCAATCTTTGGAAGCCCCCGAAGTCTTTTAAATATAGAGTTTGTGGCTCAGACTTCGTTATAATATGCTCCTTAGAGAGCAAAGATATTTCTTGATTAGTGAAAATTGCTGAACCTAAGGAAGAAGAGGTTTTTATTCTCCACAATCTTGATCGACTATGACATCTTTAATATCCTCTTTGAAAAGAGATTTCACCTTCTTGAGCTTTAATTTCTTTTGAGCTTGCGGGATGATCCTGTTTCATCCAATACCATTTTTCTACTTAGACTTCTATCTTCTTGAAAGGCAGTTGGGATCGTTACTTGGGATACAGATTGGTCTAACTTTCAAAGTAGACAAATATAACTTTAGTCAAAGTAGTCATTGTCTCTTTAATTGAGATCGTTGCCAATTAATCTTCGTTTGGTTGTTTTTTTGACCTTCATTTCAAAACAATCTTTTGTCTTGGGGCTTTTGGTCTATACTTCTTTCTTCTTTGAAGATTCAAGTTGTCCTTCAAAATATTTTCCTCAAGAAGAAAATACAGTGGTAGAAGAGCTAGATTCTCCTTTTACTTCTTCTTTTTTGTCTTTTCCATTCATCTTGCGGGTTGGAGATGCAGTACTTTTGTAAAACTTTACATCCGCATAATTCATCTCGTCAGTACCAAAAGGTCTTGAGTCGGTTACAACCTTTTTTCAATCCTTATACCATCTTCCATCTTTTTGAAAAACTTAAAGCACTGATAGAGTGTTGATGTCAAAATGCCATTAGCATCAATCGAAGGACAGCCTAATAAGGTATTGTATAAAGTGTCAGCATCGATCACATGGAACAACGCCTCATTTTTAAGGTCCTCAAAATTCATTTTTAATTCAATGGTCCTGAGTGCCCTTTGTCCCATTTGGTTAAAACCTTGGATTCTCAAATTTGATGAGGAAAGATCTCCAGCCGATAACCCTATGAGACGAAGGACTTTCAAGGGAAGCAGATTTATCACGGATTCACAATCAAGCACTATTCGAGTCACAAATATGTTTCCAACAATGTCACAAACATAAAGAGGTCAATTATGTATGATTATATCCCATTAGCAACTCCTCGTCATTAAAACTTATACAATCCATGCATGAAGCACAAACTTCTTTTGACAATGGCCGACTAAAATCAGTCGTATAGAAATCAAATGTCATCAAAGCCTGTGCTAATGCCCTCCTTAGATCTTTTGACAATTGTAAAGCATTGTAGACACTTAGGAGAGCCAAAATGCACTTAAGATATGCTAAGACATCATATTTGATTTATTGATCATGTGGCGCATTTCGTAAGTGAGGCTTGACGAGGATTTTGGGATACCTCCTTAAGTTTACAAACTTGTTTTTCACAAGTTTCAGGTGGAGAATGTGCACTCTCTTCTTGAATTATGGGTTTTTTAAGAATGGATTTTTTTGAAGATGAGCCATTTGATTTCTTACTTTTGCGCACCTTTTTTGGTGACAACAATCGTCAATCCCAATGGAAAGTGATTTCATTGGCTTCTAAGCATAATGACTCTTCTCCTTCAAAAACCACCATGCAACAGTGTTGAATCAATCTATTCCACAATCTCATTTTCTTCGCCTTGTTCATTTTTGAAGAATTTGGGAAGGAGATATTCAGTCAGAGTAATGGGTACCCTTTCAGGTTGAACATATTCTTCCTCCATCTTTATCACTATCTTTTGACTCTTTTTCTTTTTCTTCCCTTTATTTTGTTCCTTTTTCCCTTTAAACTTCATTCGAGGACGAGTAGTGTGCACAAAACTCAAAGTAGTATGATTTGCCTATTGGGTTCATTTTCTTACATAAGTTTTCCACTCTTCGTCCTTTCACTTTGAGTTTCCAAAGAACTACTGTAATTTTTTAGTAAAGGCTTAGTCATGAGCTCGTAAAGTATTAGAATTTCTGGATTTTTCGGACGAGGCATTTCAGAATAAGTGCAAACATATGAAACATTATTATCCACTGCAAATGTCACTTTAATTTCACCCTTAGAAAGAGGAATTGATGGAGTAGGGTTTTCTTCGACTAAGGAGATGTTGTTAGCAACAACAAACAAATGAAGATCATTGTCTTTGGATGACTAATAATTCGATAATAAGGGCAATACTTTGGATCATCAATTTTGTTAACTTCAGTCGGTCTCTTTGGTTTAGGTAATTCTATTGCCTTCTCTTTCATCAATTACTTGAAGATTTACTTTACATCCTCGTCATGAAAAGTGTACTTTACACTTTTCCTTTTCCTCGAAATAGGTCTTCTTTGACTTTCTTTATCTTTTGAACTTAAACCAGGATTGCCATTACCATTTTTCTTGTTGGTATTGACAAAAGTCGCCATAAACTCATCTTTATTGATAGGTTTCTTTCCTTCAATTCTCTTTTCTTCTAAAGATTTACCTATTTGAGCACTTTTTTGTCCAATTATTTGCTTTTCGATATTACTTGCTTTTGAGACAAACGCATCAAATGTTTGACCTTTGGCAGTTCCAACGAAAGTTGCTATTTCTAGCAACAAGTTGTTATAACACATTTGGATAGCTGATTGTTTAGTCTGTTTCTCAATGCATTGAAGAGATTTAAATTTCTCCATCTTGTTATAAAGTCATTAACACTTCCATTTGTCCTTTGATAAGCATCAGCCAAGTCAATTATAGAAATCTTTTTCTTTGAGCTCACGAATTGAACAAGGAAGGCTCTTTACACATCATCCCATGTAAAGATTGAGCCAGGTTGTAGTTAGGAATACTAACTAAACACAGATCCTTTAGGGGTTGGACAAATTGATGGATCATAAGGCATCAGAAAGAGCTGATTCTCTACAAGCTAAGTAAAAGTGAGCTAAGTGTTCTTGTGGTGAGCCATTGATTTCGTCAAATATTTTGAAATGAGGCTGTTGATAGCCAAGGGAATATGTGATCATATCATAATGAGATAGATATGGTTTACAATAGCCTAACATAGGATGATTCATAGATGTTTGGAATTCTCTAATGCCCTCGGCTATTAGTGTTTTGATATCGCCTTGTGTTACAAGTGCACTTGAATTTTGAACATTTTCTTGAGTTTGCACATGCTTTCCAAGTCGATTTACTTTCTTGACTAGCCACTTGGGCAACTAAAGCAGCCACTTCAGCGTTTCTTTCAACAAGTTTTCTTTGTAATGCTTCTACTTGCTCTTCAAGACTGGTGGTGCTAATAACAAAGAATGGTGTTCTTTTATTTTGAAATTCATCAAAAATTTGTAACTTTCTTTCAAACTTTCTTGCTAATTCCAAAGAAAATTCATTCTCTTTGGATAGAGATCGGGATCTCGATAGAGAGCTTTAATTGATGAGGAAACCCCAAGTCCTCTTAGGCTATTTGATCCACTTGAAAAAGCCATTGTCATATTGGAGTTAAATTCTGTTGACTTCTCTTCAATGGGAGACTTGATTGTCAGCGATGACTCTTCAGATGGAGCTCAAGAAATCAGTCTTGCTTGAAATTGAGTCACGGGCCATCATATGGTTAAAATTGAGACTTGGACGAGCAAGAGGATCGGATTACATAACGGGATAAAGATCCCCCTATTGTAAGTTGTGCTTTTGGTTCCCTTATTAAACTCAAGTTTGATTGATTGTTTCGAAGGAAGAATAGGATTCGTGACATCCTTTGCAAGGATGTGAACTTCAGAAGTTGGCACCTCGGAACCTTACACTTGTTTTCGGGTTCTTTTTTGTACTTTCTTTGTTTTGTCTTTCTTTGAACAGGGTGTAAAATTTTACACACTTCTTTAACCAATTATTTTCCTTTTGATGTTGGCAAGTTGAATTCAACAAATCTAGGCTTCAAGGCTACTATCGTTTTTTTCATTAAAGCCTTTGCGGAAGTTACAACCTCAACCTTTGAGGTCTCGAAAATTGGCACTTGAGATTTTGGGAAAGAATATTTCCTCTTGTCGAACAAAAGTTGCCATTATAGCTTCGGTTGATTGCAATTCTACCACAAATGACAGAAAAAGAATTTGATTGCGATTGAGATTGACCTCCTCAACCATGTTAATGGCAACATGATTTTTCCCGGTGTTGGCAACACTAGACTTGCAAAAAACCCACCTTTGAATAGGGTTCATGCCTTCTATTAGAGTCATTTTAACTCGTTTGACACAAGCATTTGCATTTGAAGAAGTCTTGTTTAGCCATTTTCTATCAAGAATCCACTTAGCATTGTTGGTGATGTTAAGTACTTACACAATAAATCAATCGATAACTTTTGGTACCCATATTTTCTTGGGTCCATTCGAGTTAGTGAAATTGCTTTCGATCCATGCAACTTTCATTCCAAGTTTTTCACTCTTCTTGACATAACACATATTCTTAACATGTTCATGTTGTTGGCAATATCTACAAATAATGCTTTTATTTCCATATAAAGAAGATTTTGGTTTTACAATACATAAGTCATCCCTTCTAAACATGACAAAATTTTTGTTGATTGCTACATTTCTATTTCTTTTCATATCAACAATATTGTCTTTCTTTCTATTTAAGAGAGCATTCAAATCATCCATTCTTTTCTTCAAGGAGGCTTGTTCTTCCTTGACCTTAGATCTTCACATGCATTCTTTTCTTCAAATCACGATTTTCTTGTGATAGCCTATTGTTTTCATTCACAAGTTTAGAGTTAGCATTCAATAAAGCATTTGACTTTTTAGCTAACTCCTTATTTCTAGCATATGATTCCTTTAAGCTATCATGCAATTTCAAAATGAAAGCTTCAAGATCATCTTCACTGTTTTCATCATTAGAGTCATAGTTAGAATTTACCTCATCATCTCCAATGGCCATGAAGGCCATTTGTGCCGACTCCATTTCTTCTTCAACTTCTCCCTCGGAGTTGCAATCATCCCATGTGATTTGAAAGTTGTTGAATCTTGGTTTTCTTCCTTCCTTCTTTTTCTTGGAAGGACACTCATTTGCAAAATGTCCGAGTTGACCACATTCAAAACATTTATCGTTTTGCTTCTTCATTTCAAGCCTTGACTTCCCTCTGAAATTATTTGTGTTTGTAGCTCCGCCTCTTCTCATTCTTCGTTTGTTGATGTAATGTTTAAGATGAAATCCTTTGGTGATGAGTGCAAGATCTCCTTCGTCAAGATCTTCATCTTCTAGATTGATGGAGCTGTTTTCATATTCCACCTGAGAGGTCTTTAAAGTAATGCTCCTTCTAGGCCTTGCTTCTTCATCATCCACTACCTTGGCCTTTAACTTGAGTTCATAAGAAGTAAGGGAATTGATTAGCAATTCAATAGGCATCAAATTTAAATTCTTGGCTTCCTCTATAGCAATTGTTTTGGCATCCTTTTCTTTGGACAGAGCATTTAGGATTTTTCTATTTTTTTCACCCAACGAGTACTCCTTACTCAAGGCTTCAAGATCCTTTATAATGTCATTGAACCTGCAGTACATTTTGTCAATGTTTTCATGTGGTTCCATCTTGAAGGACTCATACTTGGCAACAAGTAAGGATTTCTTTTGCTCACGAACATCATCGCTCCCTTCATGGATTTCCTTCAACTTATCCCATATTTCTTTAGCGGAAATGCAGCCCTTCACGCGAGTGTTTAGTTGATTCATTTGCATCCAAGGCATTATATAACACATTCATGGCTTTTGCATTTAACGTCAAGTTTGCCTTGTCTTGTGGAGTGAGCTCATTCCTTGTCTTTTCTCTTCTTCTATTTGTGTGATCATCAATAATAGAAGCTTCAAATGGACCTTCATTGACAACATACGACAAATCAATGTCAATAGATTGCAGAAATATTTTCATTCTATCTCTTCAACTAATAAAATTTGCCCCATTAAACATAGGGGGCCTAGTAACGGATTGGCCCTGCAAAAAACAGAGCATTGTTGGTTGCCATAAGATTTCTTTTCTCAAAAGCAGTTTAAGCAATACAATGAGACCAAGCTCTGATACCAATTGTTGGTCCCAAAGCAACCTAAGAGGGGGGTGAATTAGGTTTCTTAAAAAATATACTTTCAGAGATATTGAGATTTTCAAATTAAATACTGATATAATAAAATCAATAGAATAGTAAGGTAAAGAGAAAAATTAAACAACCAATACTTCTTTCAAGCTAGCAAGCTTGAAGTATTCTATCACTAGCATGCTTCACACACTTGGTGAGCCAATAATCTTTACAAAGTTGGGAAGTTCTTGCTCACACTAAAAATCTTTTAGTTGAGCCAAGAATATTACTTACAACCACACTTTCATACAAGATTATCACTCCACTCAAAGTTGAATTGCACTCACAACTGCACACTAATACAACTAAGCACTATAGTCAATTTGAACTCAAATTGCTCTTTTCTAAGGCTTGTATTCTATGTATTAGGTCATTTATTTCTTTGTTTTAAAGAAGCTATTTATAAGAGCAATAAATAGTGGTTGCAACTACTTCCTAACGGCTAAATAATAAATGCACAAAAAATAGCCGTTGGGGTTTCGGACGTCCGAGATATATTGGATGCGTCCGAAACAGCGTCCGATCTTCTTACAGTTTGTTGAAGAGCTTCGTTCGGACGTCCGTGCATGCGTCCGTTCCTTCGTCCGACAGAGGCTTCGGACGGTCATCGTTCGTCCGAAAGAGAAGCAGTAGGATCCCATTTCTTTCTGCCAGTTCGTTCGGACGGTGCAATGCGTCCGAGAAGTTTTGACCTAGTTCGGACGGTTCAGTGCGTCCGAAAGCTCTGTTCCTGCAAAAACTTGTTTACAATTTCGTAAAGATCTTTTTCTTTAGAATTGCAATCTGAAAAATTTCGCTTCTTGGAGCGCTTTTCAGTCTTTTGTCGTTTGGATGGAACATCTTCATCGGTGGCTTCACTGTCGTCCTCCTCTCCGGTGCGACGTTGCATGATGAATCAAACGTGTCGTCAACATCCTCATCATCGTCGTCATCGGCAGCTCCTTGAGCAGCTTCTGCATTGTCTTCACGGGTATTTCCATCTTCAGGTTCATCATTGTCGGAAGATGATTCAAGTGGATATTGTGACTAAAGATTAGCAAATTGAACCTGAGCCGAAGTAGACATGCCAAGGCTGAGTGCCTCTTGGAGAATCATTTGACGAGTTTGAAGTCGCTTTAACTTTCGATTTGTGCAACATTGAAATGAACTGACTTGAGTGCTCAGAGAGGTGAGAAGTCCACAGATATATGAAAGAGATGGTTCAGATGTAGATGGTTCAGATGTAGATGGTTCAGATGTAAGTGGAGGTGGTTA
Source organism: Cinchona pubescens (assembly GCA_025175665.1). NCBI lineage: Eukaryota > Viridiplantae > Streptophyta > Magnoliopsida > Gentianales > Rubiaceae > Cinchona > Cinchona pubescens. The sequence goes on along the minus strand of JANKKI010000099.1, from coordinate 2,586,472 downwards.
AGGATTAGGAGAATGGGGAATAGTAAAATCAGAGGTGGAAGCATGGGATTGTGACTGTGCAATATCAAAGGCTGCTTTAGTTAACCATTGATCGATGAAAAACCGGAGGCCTTTGCGGTCAATGTATGATTTGTTAAAATAAGGAGGAAATTGTTTGTTTCCGCTGAACGGTATGTTAAGGAAATCAAAAATTTTGGTGAGAAATTTGCCAAAACGAATGTTTCTTCGGGTATCAGTAAGAAAGAGTTCCCATAGGGAACAAAAGAGATACCCGAAATCCAGAGGAATGCCCTTGAAAACACAAAAAAATAAGTAAATTTGCATTTTATCGGGTTCAGTACGATGCCCGTCAGTTGGCAATAACAGATTGGTAACAAGAGTATACAAAATATTGAGTTCAGGAGAAAATAATGTAGTTTTGGCTTCCGAGGCCTGTTTAAAATGGATGTTAAAAATAGCCCTAACTTCGTCGATATCAAAACGAGTATCAATAGCGGGCCATTTGTCTAAGGAAAAGAAATAGGAGAAATCATTGGGGTTTGAGACACTTCACATTCAAAAATGGTGTTAATGATGTTGGATGAAATCTCAAGATTGGTGCTGTTAACACGAGAAATTAGAGTGCGAGCAGTAGGGCCTTTTCGAAGATTGGTTGTGAACTGAAGCACCATGTCATGATATACAGGTAAATCAAGATGCACAAGATGACCCCAATTTTGTTTTTCAAAACAAGATTTGACAATGGGAAGATTATATTCATCAAATAGACTTTGAGAAGCAGGACGTTGAACGATTATAGATTTACTTAAAAGGGAGGTATACCGTTCGGATGCCTTGGCATCGATGAATTTTGATAAGATTGGATCGGTGGAGACTTGGGGATTAGCTGATGATTCTCCTCAAACTGGAGCCTTCCCTTTAGTTTTTCGACTCCGATTTGCTGTAGAAGAACCTCCGCGAGATTTAACCATTGTGATGGAAGAAAAAGAAAAGAAGGAAAATTTGAAATTTTTGAGGATTGGTGAGAATTTGAGGAAATGAGATGGTGGATGGGGGAAATTAGATGTGATTTAGGTGAGAAAAGCTTTGGATAGGATAATTTTCTAACCAATTTTGGAAGAGAGAGTAGGAATTTGGAGGGGGTGGTGAAGAGATAATTTTCGCCAGAGGGTTTTCGGGGGAGGTGGTGAGTCCGAAATGGGGAAGATGGACGGTTTTAATCAAACAGGGGGACCTTTCGGACGGCCGAACGTTTGGTATGCGTCTGACGAAGCGTCCTAAAGCTGGAGAACGAACGGCCGAAGGAAGAGCCAGTGCGTCCGATGTTCTTTCGGAAGATGGTGCGCGTCCGGAAGATTTTCAGAGAGTTTGGTGAAAAAAAGAATATTGTTCGGACGATTATGAGTGTCCGAGAAGTAACAGAAGCTTTCGGAAGATCTAGAGCGTCCGAAAGAAAAGTTGTTCGGACGAAGGAGTGCGTCTGAACTATGAACCTATGCCAAATTGATCTGTAAAATCCCAAACATTTTCTAAGCGATTCAAAGCGATCTAGAGCTAAGGATTGGAATGTTGTAAAAATATCAGCCAATAGATCTGAAGTAGGCACAAAATCAATACGAATTTCTTTTTTACAAACAAAGTCTCTAATGAAATGATGCTTAACATCAATGTGTTTGGTTCTAGAGTGCATAACAGGATTTTTTGTGAGATTAAATGCACTAGTGTTGTCATACAATATAGGAACACAATCAAAAAATACACCAAAATCTTTCAGAGTATGTTTTCATCCAAAGAAGTTCAGCACAACAATTTCCAGCAGCAATGTATTCGGCTTCAGCCGTAGAAAGAATAATAGAATTTTGTTTTTTGCTAAACCAAGACACAAGACAATTTCCCAGAAAATAACACATACCACTGGTACTTTTTCTATCAATTTGACACCCAGCAAAGTCATCATCAGAATAACTAATCCAATCAAATGTAGAGGACTTTGGATACCACAGACCAAAATCCATTGAACCCTTTAGATATCTAAAAATTCTTTTAACAGCTATCAAATGCGATTCTTTAGGGCAAGAAATATTGAAATCTAGCACATAAAAAAACAGCAAACATGATATCTGGTCTACTGGCAGTTAAGTAAAGTAGACTTCCGATCATACCTCTATAGTGTTTTTCATCAACACTATTACCTTCTTCGTCTTTAGTAAGTTTGGTTGAAGTGCACATTGGCGTACCAACTTGTTTGCAATCTTCCATTCCAAATCGTTTGAGTAGCTCCTTTGTGTACTTGATTTGAGTAATAAACGTTCTTTCCTTAGTTTGATGAACTTGTAATCCGAGGAAAAATTGCAACTTGCCAATCATACTCATCTCAAACTCTTCTTGCATTAAATGTGAAAAATCCTTACACAAACTTTCATTAGTTGTTCCAAAAATAATATCCTCAACATAAATTTGAACGATTAACAAACCATTTGAATCTGTTTTTGTAAAAAGAGTGGTGTCAACTACAACTCTTTTGAAACCATTTTCTATCAAGAATCCACTTAGCATTGTTGGTGATGTTAAGTACTTACACAGATAAATCAATCGATAACTTTTGGTACCCATATTTTCTTGGGTCCATTCGAGTTAGTGAAATTGCTTTCGATCCATGCAACTTTCATTCCAAGTTTTTCACTCTTCTTGACATAACACATATTCTTAACATGTTCATGTTGTTGGCAATATCTACAAATAATGCTTTTATTTCCATATAAAGAAGATTTTGGTTTTACAATACATAAGTCATCCCTTCTAAACATGACAAAATTTTTGTTGATTGCTACATTTCTATTTCTTTTCATATCAACAATATTGTCTTTCTTTCTATTTAAGAGAGCATTCAAATCATCCATTCTTTTCTTCAAGGAGGCTTGTTCTTCCTTGACCTTAGATCTCACATGCATTCTTTTCTTCAAATCACGATTTTCTTGTGATAGCCTATTGTTTTCATTCACAAGTTTAGAGTTAGCATTCAATAAAGCATTTGACTTTTTAGCTAACTCCTTATTTCTAGCATATGATTCCTTTAAGCTCTCATGCAATTTCAAAATGAAAGCTTCAAGATCATCTTCACTGTTTTCATCATTAGAGTCATAGTTAGAATTTACCTCATCATCTCCAATGGCCATGAAGGCCATTTGTGCCGACTCCATTTCTTCTTCAACTTCTCCCTCGGAGTTGCAATCATCCCATGTGATTTGAAAGTTGTTGAATCTTGGTTTCCTTCCTTCCTTCTTTTTCTTGGAAGGACACTCATTTGCAAAATGTCCGAGTTGACCACATTCAAAACATTTATCGTTTTGCTTCTTCATTTCAAGCCTTGACTTCCCTCTGAAATTATTTGTGTTTGTAGCTCCGCCTCTTCTCATTCTTCGTTTGTTGATGTAATGTTTAAGAAATCCTTTGGTGATGAGTGCAAGATCTCCTTCATCAAGATCTTCATCTTCTAGATTGATGGAGCTGTTTTCATATTCCACCTGAGAGGTCTTTAAAGTAATGCTCCTTCTAGGCCTTGCTTCTTCATCATCCACTACCTTGCTGCCTTTAACTTGAGTTCATAAGAAGTAAGGGAATTGATTAGCAATTCAATAGGCATCAAATTTAAATTCTTGGCTTCCTCTATAGCAATTGTTTTGGCATCCTTTTTTTTGGATAGAGCATTTAGGATTTTTCTATTTTTTTCACCCAACGAGTACTCCTTACTCAAGGCTTCAAGATCCTTTATAATGTCATTGAACCTGCAGTACATTTTGTCAATGTTTTCATGTGGTTCCATCTTGAAGGACTCATACTTGGTAACAAGTAAGGATTTCTTTTGCTCACGAACATCATCGCTCCCTTCATGGATTTCCTTCAACTTATCCCATATTTCTTTAGGGGAAATGCAGCCCTTCACGCGAGTTGATTCATTTGCATCCAAGGCATTATATAACACATTCATGGCTTTTGCATTTAACGTCAAGTTTGCCTTGTCTTGTGGAGTGAGCTCATTCCTTGTCTTTTCTCTTCTTCTATTTGTGTGATCATCAATAATAGAAGCTTCTAAATGGACCTTCATTGACAACATATGACAAATCAATGTCAATAGATTGCAGAAATATTTTCATTCTATCTCTAACTAATAAAATTTGCCCCATTAAACATAGGGGGCCTAGTAACGGATTGGCTCGCAAAAAACAGAGCATTGTTGGTTGCCATAAGATTTCTTTTCTCAAAAGCAGTTTAAGCAATACAATGAGACCAAGCTCTGATACCAATTGTTGGTCCCAAAGCAACCTAAGAGGGGTGTGAATTAGGTTTCTTAAAAAATATACTTTCAGAGATATTGAGATTTTCAAATTAAATACTGATATAATAAAATCAATAGAATAGTAAGGTAAAGAGAAAAATTAAACAACCATTAATTCCAAGCTAGCAAGCTACAGTATTCTATCACTAGCATGCTTCACACACTTGGTGAGCCAATAATCTTTACAAAGTTGGGAAGTTCTTAATCACACTAAAAATCTTTTAGTTGAGCCAAGAATATTACTTACAACCACACTTTCACTACAAGATTATCACTCCACTCAAAGTTGAATTGCACTCACAATTGCACACTAATACAACTAAGCACTATAGTCAATTTGAACTCAAATTGCTCTTTTCTAAGGCTTGTATTCTATGTATTAGGTCCTTTATTTCTTTGTTTTAAAGCAGCTATTTATAAGAGCAATAAATAGTGGTTGCAACTACTTCCTAACGGCTAAATAATAAATGCACAAAAAATAGCCGTTGGGGTTTCGGACGTCCGAGATATATTGGATGCGTCCGAAACAGCGTCCGATCTTCTTACAGTTTGTTGAAGAGCTTCGTTCGGACGTCCGTGCATGCGTCCGTTCCTTCGTCCGACAGAGGCTTCGGACGGTCATGTTCGTCCGAAAGAGAAGCAGTAGGATCCCATTTCTTTCTGCCAGTTCGTTCGGACGGTGCAATGCGTCCGAGAAGTTTTGACCTAGTTCGGACGGTTCAGTGCATCCGAAAGCTCTGTTCCTGTCATTTGACGGAGTTTATGTCATCATCCAAATAAGGTTTGGAAAATATCAAAATGTGAGAATCAATTCATTTGTTTGGATTGAATAATAATCCTAACAAGACTTGAACATCCATGCATACTAGAGTTAATAAACGAAACTCTTTCTATCTTTATCATGTTTGCCATCTTTTTAAACAACTTCAACGAATTAACACAATAAGAGTTTGTTTGACAGTAAAATTCACGGATGATTCTAATTTACAGGGATAGAAGAATTTAAAAGACGCACAAACTAATTTGAAATGGTGGAAGTAGAAATGCAGCTTCAAGTGTTTAGGAAATTGGCCATATCTTAACCTAAGAATATTGAAATTGTGGATTATTTATTGCGTTGGAAACTAGACTCACAGCCCTTTGAAATGGTGTAAATGTGTTGTTTTGTTTCTTAGTACATTAACACCACTTTGTCTATAAATTGAAATTTTTGTTCTACAATAGAGTATTTTCTAATTTGTGAGTCATCTTAGAGAAACTGTTATGTTTGGAATTCTGGAATGTTGTCCAATGAAACTTATATTATTTTGAGTTTAGTTTCTATCGGCACCAATCTAGTGATTTTTCGACAAATATAACTTAAGTTATGATCATTTTTATTCAACACTGTTGGTACTAAAATTATCAAAGTTAACCTTGCTATACTATAAATCATGCCCTATTGGAGACCTATTTAGTCTACTATTACTTTGGATTATTTCTTAGACTATAAGGAAGTTGTTTATGACCTGACTTTACTATTTAGAAAGGACTAATAGGAATTCAAGTAGCTTGGGTTCAGACGTGAAAATAGTTTGGTTACTTGGCAAGTGGCTATTTCAATTCTCTATTGTTCTTAAAAGCTGATTCTTATGTACTTTTATACTAAATTATTAATAATGTTTTGAAAATGTATTTGTTCTATTAAATTAGATTGAGCATATGTGTAATTTGTTTGGTGATTATATGCCTATGAATGGTTGCTTAGTATGCTATCTTTGGTGAGCTATAATGATTGTATCATCATTGGACTCAATAAACCAATGAAGGAATGGGAAAGGCTATTAAATTCTTATTTTAATGTATCAGTATGGCCCTCCCACGACATACAATGGTGGACAAATGGCCCCGTCACAAGTTATAATAGTGACTGTATTATAATATTTGGAATTACATTTTAACAAACATATGACCCTACCATGGGTAAGAATAGTGAATAACGACCCTATCATGAGTCATAATAGTGACCATAGGATATTTTTCAGCTGAAGGTAAATGAAAAGGAAAAGGATTCCAAAAATAATTAAATAGAATAAAATTTGAAAAAGTGCATCCATACATAATTGAATATGCTACACGAGTATGATACTTGACTATTATTATATTGTTGTAAAATGTTTTTAATTAAATATAATATGTACTTTATTGTGCTCAATCCAGTGGAGATATGACTAAATTACTTATTGAGAAAGTTGATACTCACCCCACTAACTTATTCCCTTGCAGATGCTCAGGTTTTGACCGCTATCAAAGTGGAGTATTGATGTGCTATTGAATAGACATAGTTTTGTGATGTTTCACCTTGTATAGAGGATTTTGTATAGTTGTATGTATAAGCCTATGGTGATCCTAGTGTGATGCTGTCGTTGTGCTTTCTCCAAGGTCCAAAACTTGTATTTGATGGCTTGAAATTATGTAAATACTTTGGGCTTGTATTAATATGCGTTGATTGTGTATTTTGAGTGATTGTTATTTACAAGCGTGATAGACTTTGTATCCTCTTGGAAGGGTATGCCGGTGTTACACCCTAAATTACAGATTAATTTAATAGCTTCAGTTTGGGGCGTGACAGTTACAACCTAATGCTATTTCTTAATAATTACATTTACACCTCTAATTTTCTTTTCCTTTTTCTCTAACCACTTTAATAATATAAAATTTTGTAAATAGGGATGAAGCTAGAATGAAAATACTTTCTCTCTCTTTAAATCAATTTTAAGCATTTTGCCTAATAATGTTACAAAAAAATGTAAGGAATTAGTGAGGTAAGTAATATTTTTGAAAGTTCGGAGATGCTAATTGATATTAGCATAAAAATTAGAGGATATTTATGAAATTATCCCTAAGTAATAACTTGGTCTAGTGAATAATAATTTGTTTCTTTTACTCTTAGTTATATTAACCTATACTAATAAGTAATGAAAATGGTATACTAATTAATAATAACTTCAAATAATAGATAATAACTTGGGTTACTAATTAGTGCTTTATTTGAGTAATAAAGTAATAACTTAATCTATGAAGTGCTAATTTAAAATAAAAAAAAATAATCAAAAGTGGACCAGTTTGTGGGCCACTTTGAGAGTCAACCTATGGGGCAAGTCCGGGCCTGCCTCACCTCGTAGTAGGCTTCGCACTGGAATTGGGCCTTGGCCTAGTATTTTCCATTTCTAGTCCAACTTGATTGCTTCGTTAGGTAGATTTCAACTTTGAAAGGACAAACAAGCAATAATTAACTACACTAATTCACTATACTCTATAAGTCCTAACTTTCGCAAGTATACGCAGTTGATCGTGGTATAGGATGAGTGGGTATCCTCCCACAAGGATTGTTGGAAGGTAATTACCAAAATTTACGGATTTTTGTGTAGTTCAGCAAAGTTAATGGATGATGAAACTATTCTAATAAAAACCATAATTAAATGAAAGCGATAAAAACTTAATTTTAAGTTAGATTAGCTAAAAAGCAAGTAAGTGAAAATAACCAATTACGATATTAAGAAACTAGTTAATCTATTATAGTAAAAGCAAGTAAAGGAAAGTACTTAATTCTAACCTAAATTAACCAAATTAAGACTTAAATTAAAAGTAATAAGAAATTAGCCAATTAAAAGAACTACAAGTAAGAAACCTTGTACACAAAAAGCACCCAGAATCAAACTAGAAATTGGAAAGAGTTAAACATGAAATGCAAGTATTTTTAGATTTTTGATAAAAATAGAGAAAGTCCACTAGGAATTAACAATAAATTAATGCAAGAAATTGATCGAATTCTTAACTAAAAAGTAAGAAATTATCAAAAACCCTAATTTTCCTAAGAAACCCTAGATTGCGAGCAAAGAAATTCTTAGTAAATTAGACTAGAAAGCAAGTAAAAATTATATCTATAGAAACCTTGCAATTAACCCACTACGATTATCTATTCAAAATTCGAACTTGACAAGAAATTATAAGTAGATCTAAGAGACAATCAAAGAGAAATTTCTAATAAAGAAGGAAACTTGGGGTTCAAGATATCCTAAACTATCCTAAAATCTACTAACTATCTAATTCTAATTCTACTTACCTTCGCTTCCTATTTTTAAGTAGCTTAAATAGTGTAGTGTTAGGAGTTGTTGGCTAAAAGTTTACAAAATTACCCTTACAACTTAACCCTCAGCGAGTCGAGATCGCTATATGAAAATTTTGAGATCGCGATCTCGATTCTCTTCCCAGCATTCTTCATTTCTTCCATTATTGCAATTTGGTCCTTTGAGCTTTGTTCATTCATTATCCAGCTTCCAACCTCTAATTTTTGACCTGCATAATGTTAACACCATTAATCAATTAATTAACCTAGAAATTTAATAAAAACTTATCATATTTAATCAAGATCAGAAATATAAACAGATATGAAAGAAATTAACTAAAATCTTCAATTACTTACCCAAAGTTCGGGATTTAAACTATCAAAATGTTATAATTTAGAGGAAAATAACTCTAGTTTACTAGAGTTAACACCCCCAAACATAGCATTTTGCTAGTCCTGAACAAAACAAAAATTAAAAAAATAAGCCTACTAACATTCAAACATATAAATACCTCCAAAGTTGACGTGACACTTGATGAATCATGGATGTACTTAGAACAATTAAGAAGTCTCTCAAGAAACATTCAATACTATATGATATGTGAAGCATCTGAATAAATCTATCCAAAATTGAAATTTTATTCTTCATAGAAGCACACATTCATTCACTACACAAGATTTCACATCACCAAGCATCACCATTCTCAAAATATTAGATTAAGGATTACCAAACGTTTTAGTTCTTTCCATTTAAACATCATTACTTCTCAAATCACAAATATTATGAAGTTAGTCAACTGTCTAGACTAGAGATCATGAAGATAGAAGTTCAATTAGGAATCAACTTAAATGTAAATGTCACACATTTCGGGAATAGACCTAAAACAAGGAATAAGTAATATGAGATTAATGATAAGTATTACAAATATTTACTCCTTAACTTATTGGTATATTAAAATGCAATTTTTAATGGCTTAATTTAGAGAAACAACATGGGTACATGTCCGAATCCCGTACTCACCTTATTACTACTCTAATGGCTGATTTCAGAGAAACAACATGGGTACTGTTGGTCCCAAAGCAACCTAAGAGGGGGGGTGAATTAGGTTTCTTAAAAAATATACTTTCAAAAATATTGAGATTTTGCAAATATAAACTGATATAATAAAATCAATGGAACAGTGACAGTAAATTGATAAGGCACAACAACCAATACTTCCAAGCTAGCAGAAACAATTGAAGATTAAATCACTAGAATGCTTCACACACTTGGTGAGCCAATAATCTTTACGAAGTTGGAAACTTCTTGCTCACACTAAAAATCTTTTAGTTGAGCCAAGAATCTTACTTACAACCACACTTTCGTACAAGATTATCACTCCACTCAAAGTTGAATTGCACTCACAGCTGCACACTAATACAACAAAGCACTATAGCCATAGATTATTTTTACTTAATGTCAAAGCAGTTATTTATAAGAGCAATAAATGGTGGTTGCAACTACTTCCTAACGGCTAAATAATAAATGCACAAAAAGTAGCCGTTGGGGTTTCGGACGTCTGAGACATATTGTATGCGTCCGACACAGCGTCCGATCTTCATGTAGTTGTTGAAGAGCTTCATTCAAACGTCCGTGCATGCCTCCATTCCTTCGTCCGATAGAGGCTTCGGACGGTCATGTTCATCCGTAAAGAGAAGCAGTAGGATCCTATTTCTTTCTGCCTGTTCGTTCGGATAGGATGGTGCAATGCGTCCGAGAAGTTTTGACCCAGTTCGGACGGTTCAGTGTGTCCGAAAGCCCTGTCTCTAGCAAAACAAATAACAGACCTGCAAAAACTTGTTTACAGAGTTAAGTGTTTATGTGATCATCAAAATAAGGTTTGAAAAACATCAATCACCCCCTTTTTTATGATGACAAACCTTCATGAAGTAATTATGTAAAAACAATTGGATATGACTAATCATTTTGCAATATAGATGACTACTCCCCCTTTTGACATCATCAAACAAGATGTGTATAAGAACATGCAAGTATTTAACAATAGGTGCCAGATAAAAAAGCTTCATATACTCAAGTTAAAAAATTAACAGTACTTAATTCAAGGAAATACATAGAAGGGTAATTCTACGGGAAGTCCGAAAAAATAGAGAAATGCTAAAAACTAAACACAGATGTCAAAAGAACTAATGTGAGTTATTTTTCTTCTTCGAGCGCTTTTCAGTCTTTTGACGTTTTGATGGAACATCTTCATCAATGGTCGCAATACTTCACTGTCTTCTTCTTCTCCGATGCGGCGTTGCATGATGAAATCAAATGTGTCGTCAACATCCTCATCGTCGTCTTCATCGTTATTTGCAGCTCCTTGAGTATTGGCATCTTCTTCGTCGTTCTCACGAACATTTCCATCTTCATTTTCATCACTGTCGGAAGATGAGTTGAGTGGATATTGTGACTGAAGATTGGCAAATTGAACCTGAGCCGAAGCAGACATGCCAATGCTAAATGCCTCTTGGATAATCATCTGACGAGTTTCAAGTCGCTTTAACTTTCGATTAGTACGACGTTGAAAGGAACTGACTTGAGTGCTCAAGGAGGTGAGAAGGCCACAGAAATGAGAAAGTGACGGTTCAGAGGTAGATGGATGAGGATCATGGAATGGTGGAGGTGGTTGAGGGGGAAGAGAATAGGGAATAGCGAAATCAGAGGTGGAGCAATGGGATTGTGAATGAGCAAAATCAAAGGCTGCCTTAGTTAACCATTGATCATTGATAAAATTAGAGGCCTTTTCGTTCAATATAAGATTTGTTAAAATAAGGAGGAAATTGTTTGTTTCCGCTAAAAGGAATCTCGAGGAAATAAAAAATTTGGAGAGGAATTTTTCCAAAGGGAATGTTTCTTCGGGTATCAGTAAGAAAGAGTTCCCATAGGGAACAAAAGAAATACCCAAAATTAAGAGGAATGCCCTTGAAAACACAAAAAAACAAGTAACGCTGCATTTTACCAAGCTCAGTACGATGCCCGTCAGTTGGCAATAAGAAATTTGTGACAAGAGTGTATAGAATATTTAGTTTAGGGGTGAATGTGGCTTTGGCTTCTGAGGCCTATTTAAAATTGATGTTAAAAATGGCCCTAACCTCATCGATGTCAAATAGAGTATCAACAGCGGGCCATTTATCTAAAGAAAAGAAATAGGAGAAATCATTTGGGTTTGAGACTTCACATTCAAAAATAGTGTTAATGATGTTGGATGAAATCTCAAGATTGGTGTTGTTAACACGAGAAATTAAAGTGCGAACATTGGGGCCTTTCCAAAGATTGGCGGTGAATTGAAGCACCATTTCATGATATAAAGGTAAATCAATATGCACTAGGTGACCCCAATTTTGTTTTTCAAAATAGGATTTGACAATGGGAAGATTATACTCATCAAACAGACTTTGAGATGCAGGACGATGAACGATTATAGATTTACTTAAAAGGGATGTATACCGTTCTGATGCCTTGGCATCGATGAATTTTAGCAAGATTGGATTTGTGGAGACTTGGGGATTAGCAGATGGTTCTCCTTGTACTGGAGCTTTCCCTTTATTTTTTCGTCCACGATTTGCTGTAGAAGAACCTCCGCGAGATTTTACCATTGTGAAGGAAGGACAAAAAAAAGAGGAAAATTTTTTTTTATGAAAGATTGGTGAGAATTTGATGAAATGAGATGGTAGATGGGGGAAATTAGATATGATTCAGGTGAGAAAAACTTTGGAGAGGACAATCTTCCAACCAATTTTGAACCAGAAAAGAGGGTAGGAATTTGGAGAGGGGTGTTGAAGGAATAATTTTTTCCAGAGGGTTTTCGGGGGAGATGGTGAGTCCGAAATGGGGAAGATGGACGGTTTTAATCGAACAGGGAGACCGTTCGGACGGCCAAACGTTTGGTGTGCGTCTGATGAAGAGTCCGAAAGCTGAAGAACGGACGGCCGAAGGAAGAGCCAGTGCGTCCGATGTTCTTTCGGACAATGGTACGCGTCCGAAAGAATTCCAGAGAGTTTAGTGAATAAAATGAATATCGTTCGGACGATTATGAGCGTCCGAGAAAGAAAGGAAGTTTTTGGACGATACAAAGCGTCCGAAAGATAGAGTCGTTTGGACAAACGAGTGCGTCCGAACTAAGAACCTATGCCAAATTGACCTGTAAAACTCCCAAATATTTTTTGAGAGATTCAAAGCGATCTAGAGCTATGGGTTTTGTAAAAATATCAGCCAGTTGATCTAAAGTAGGCACAAAATCAACACGTATTTCCTTTTTACGTGTCTAAACAAGATCTCTAATGAAATGATGCTTAACATCAATGTGTTTCGTTCTAGAGTGCATAACAGGATTTTTTGTGAGATTAATTGCACTAGTGTTGTCGCACTTTATAGGCACACAATCAAACATTACACCAAAATCTTTCGGAATATGTTTCATCCAAAGAAGTTGAGCACAACAATTTCCAGTAGCAATGTTTCGGCTTCAGCCGTAGAAAGAGAAATAAAATTTTATTTTTTGTTAAACCAAGACACAAGACAATTTTTCAGAAAATGACACATACCACTGGTACTTTTTCTATCAATTTTACACCCAGCAAAGTCAAATGTAGAGGACTTTGGATACCACAGACCAAAATTCATTGTTCCCTTTAGATATCTAAAAATTCTTTTTACAGCTTTCAAATGCGATTCTTTAGGGCAAGATTGAAATCTAGCACATAAACAAACAGCAAACATGATATCTGGTCTACTGGCTGTTAAGTAAAGTAGACTTCCGATCATACCTCTATAGTGTTTTGTCATCAACACTATTACCTTCTTCGTCTTTATCAAGTTTGGTTGAAGTGCACATTGGCGTACCAACTTGTTTGCAATCTTCCATTCCAAATCGTTTGAGTAGCTCTTTTGTGTACTTGATTTGCGTAATAAACGTTCCTTCCTTTGTTTGATGAATTGGTAGTCCGAGGAAAAATTGTAGCTTGCCCATCATACTCATCTCAAACTCTTTTTACATTAAATGTGAAAAGTCCTTGCACAAATTTTCATTAGTTGCTCCGAAAATAATGTCATCAACATAAATTCGAACAAAGAACAAACAATTTAAATCTGTTTTTGTAAAAAGAGTGGTGTCAACTACACCTCTTTTGAATCCATTTTCTATCAATAAAACCACTTAATCTTTCATACCAAGGTCTTGGAGCTTGTTTCAAACCATATAAAGCTTTGGAGAGTTTGAAAACATAATTTGGAAGATTTTTATTTTCAAAGCCTGGAGGTTGTTCAACGAAAACTTCTTGACCAAAATAAAACCATTTTAAAAATGATCTTTAGACATCCATTTGAAATAATTTGAATTTATTGAAACATGCAAATGCGAGAAACATGCGAATGGATTCTAATCTAGCCACGGGAGCAAAGGTTTCATCAAAGTCAATACCTTCTTCTTGAGCATAACCTTTTGCAACAAGTCTAGCTTTGTTCCTTATGATTTCACCTTTGTCATTTAATTGGTTTCTAAAGACCCATTTAGTTCCAATAACGGGATGAGAAGATGGTCTTTCAACCAAGGTCCATACATTATTTTTCTCAAATTGACTAAGTTCATCTTGCATGGCATTAACCCAAAATTCATCACTCAAAGCAACATCTACATGTTTAGGTTCAATGTGAGAAAGTAATGCACAATTACTATTCAAAGGTTTACGAGAGCGAGTAGTTACCCCATCGGGTAGATCACCTATGATTAAATCTTGAGGGTGACTAGAGATGAATCTCCAAGCTCTCGGAAGATCATTTGGAGTATCTGTATAAGAGATAATCTCATTCTTTTCATCATCTATTTGATGGTTGTTGACATCATTGCTTGATGTGATCTCTTGATGATCTTCATGAATAACGAGTTTTTTGAGCTCCTTTAGAATACCTACATCTTCATCTTCATCTTCACATAAATTCTTTGAAATAACATCATTAGTTTCATCAAATGTAACATGCACAACTTCTTCAATCAAGAGTGTTCTTCTATTGTAAACTCGGTATGCTTTCTTGTCACTAGAATATCCTAGAAAAATTCCTTCATCCGATTTTTTGTCAAATTTTCCAAGGTTTTCTTTGATTTTTAAAATAAAACATTTGCAACCAAAACCTTTAAAAAGCTCACAACGGGTTTTTTACAAAAGAGGAGTTCATAAGGTGTTTTGTTTAAAAAAATTGAAGGAAACGCTATTTTTCCTTTCGACAACACCATTTTGTTGAGGGACTCTAACAACCAAAAATTCATGAGAAATACCGTTGTGATCACACAAAAGTTGGGAAAACCTCCAAATTTAAATTCGGCACCATTGTCACTTCTTAAATGAATAATTTTTAAATTTAATAAATTTTGAATTTTGGAAAACAGTTTTACAAATTTTTCAAACGCCTCATTTTTGTGAACAAGAAATAATACCCAAGTATACTTAGAATAGTCATCTACAATAACAAAAGCATATTTGCAACCACCAAAACTAGCATATTGAGTAGGTCCAAATAAGTCTAAATGCAACAATTCTAAAGTTTATGAGTAGACACAAAATTCTTTGGTTTAAAAGAAACTTTGACTTGTTTACCAAATTGGCATGCATCACAAATTTTATTTTTCAAAAATTTTAGTTTTGGCAAACCTCTAACCAAATCTTTCTTAGCAAGTTTTTCAATCAAATCCATATTAAAATGACAGAGTCTTTCTTTCTATGCCAAAGCCAAGGATCATCTATGGAAGCGATAAGATAATTTATATTGCTATTGCTAATTTTATCAAGATGAATCACATAAACATCATTGTGCCTAGTGCCCTTGAATAAAACAACATGATTTTTATCAAGGATAAGACATTCATGCTTGGTAAAAAACACGTATAAATTTTTATCACAAAGTTGACTTACACTTAATAAATTATAATTCAAATTATCAACAAGAAGCACATTCTTAATCAAGGTTTCACCATTTTTACCTATATCACCAATGCCGATTGATTTTACTTTATTGTTATCTCCAAAAGTGACTTTTCCACTATTTTTGGATGTGAGATTCGTGAAGAGAGAAGCATTACCCGTCATGTGCCTTGAACATCCACTATCTATGAACCACTTAGCATTGTTGGTGATGTTAAGTACCTACACATTAAATTAATTGAAAACTTTTGGTACCCACATTTTTTTGGGTCCATTTGAGTTAGTGAAATTGCAAACAAAGTTGATCATCCATGCAACTTTCATTCCAAGCGTTTCGTTCTTCTTCACATAACACATATTCTTAACATGTCTGTGTTGTTGGCAATAACTACAAATAATATTTTTATTTCCATCTAAAGATGATTTTGGTTTTACAACACATAAGTCATCCCTTCTAAACATGACAAAATTTTTGTTGATTACTACATTTCTATTTCTTTTTAAATCAACAACATTTTCTTTCTTTCTAGTCAAGAGAGCATTCAAATCATCCATTCTTTTCTTCAAGGAGGCTTGTTCTTCCTTGACCTTGGATCTCACATGCATTCTTTTCTTCAAATCACGATTTTCTTGTGATAGCCTATTATTTTCATTCACAAGTTTAGAGTTAGCATTCAATAAGGCATTTGATTTTTTGACTAACTCCTTATTTCTAGCATATGATTCCTTTAAGATATCATGCAATTTCAAAATGAAAGCTTCAAGATCATCTTCATCATTTTCATCATTCGAGTCATAGTTAGAATTTTCCTCATCATCTCCTGTAGCCATAAAGGCCATTTGTGCAGACTCCATTTCTTCTTCAACTTCTCCTTCGGAGTTGCAATCATCCCAAGTGATTTGAAAGTTATTGAATCTAGGTTTTCTTCCTTCCTTATTTTTCTTGGAAGGACACTCATTTGCAAAGTGTCCAAGTTGATCGCATTCAAAACATTTTTCATTTTGCTTCTTCATTTCAAGCCTTGTCTTTCCTTTGAAATTATTTGAATTTGTAGCTCCGCCTCTTCTCATTCTTCATTTGTTGATGTAATGTTTAAGAAATCCTTTGGTGATGAGTGCAAGATCTCCTTCATCAAGATCTTCATCTTCTAGATTGATGGAGCTATTTTCATCTTCTTCTTCAAAGGTCTTTAGAGCAATGCTCTTTCTTGGCCTTGCTTCTTCATCATCCACTACTTTAGCCTTTAACTTCAATTCATAAGATGTAAGAGAATTGATTAGCGATTCAATAGGCATTAAATTTAAATTACATTCTTGGCTTTCTCTATAGCAATAGTTTTGGCATCCCATTCTTTGGATAGAGGATTTAGGATTTTTTTGTTTTTTTAACCCAAAGAATACTCTTTACCCAAGGCTTCAAGATCCTTTATAATGTCATTGCACCTACAGTACATTTTGTCAATGTTCTCATGTGGTTCCATCTTGAAAGACTCATACTTGGCAACAAGTAAGGATTTCTTTTGCTCATGAACATCGTCGCTCCCTTCATGGATTTCCTTCAATTTATCCCAGATTTCTTTAGCGGAGATGCATCCCTTCACGCGAGTTGATTCATTTGCATCCAAGGCATTATATAGCACATTCATGGCTTTTGCATTTAACGTCAAGTTTGCCTTGTCTTGTGGAGTGAGCTCATCCATTGTCTTTTCTCTTCTTCTATTTGTGTGATCATCAATGATAGAAGCTTCAAAAGGACCTTCATTGACAACATACCGCACATCAATGTCAATAGATTGTAGAAATATTTTCATTCTATCTCATCCAACTAATAAAATTTGCCCCATTAAACATATGGGGCCTAGTAACGGATTGACCCTAAAAAAATAGAGCATTGTTGGTTGCCATAATAGTTCCTTTCTCAAAAGCAGTTTAAGTAATAAAATGAGACCAAGCTCTGATACCAATTGTTGGTCCCAAAGCAATCTAAGAGGGGGGTGAATTAGGTTTCTTAAAAAATATACTTTCAGAAATATTGAGATTTTGCAAATATAAACTGATATAATAAAATCAATGGAACAGTGAAGTAAAGAGATAAAATTAAACAACCAATACTTCCAAGCTAGCAAGCTTGAAATATTAAATCACTAGAATGCTTCACACACTTGGTGAGCCAATAATCTTTACGAAGTTGGAAACTTCTTGCTCACACTAAAGCTCTTTTAGTTGAGCCAAGAATCTTACTTACAACCACACTTTCGTACAAGATTATCACTCCACTCAAAGTTGAATTGCACTCACAGCTGCACACTAATACAACAAAGCACTACAGTGTAGCTAATTTGTACTCAAATAGCTTTTCTCTAAGGCTTGTATTCAATGTATTAGATGATTTTTACTTAATGTCAAAGCAGTTAAATATAAGAGTAATAAATGGTGGTTGCAACTACTTCCTAACGGCTAAATAATAGATGCACAAAAAGTACCCGTTGGGGTTTCGAAAGTCCGAGACATATTGGATGCGTCCGACACAGCGTTTGATCTTCATGCAGTTGTTGAAGAGCTTCGTTCGGACATCCGTACATGCGTCTGTTCCTTCGTCTGATAGAGGCTTCAGACGGTAATGTTCGTCCGTAAAGAGAAGCAGTAGGATCCTATTTCTTTCTGCCTGTTCGTTTAGACGGTGCAATGCATCCGAGAAGTTTTGTCCCAGTTCGGACGGTTCAGTGCGTCCGAAAGCCCTGTCTCTATCAAAACAAATAACAGACCTGTAAAAACTTGTTTACAGAGTTAAGTGTTTATGTCATCATCAAAATAAGGTTTGAAAAGCATCAGGTACATGTCGGAAAAATCCCGTACTTACCTTATTCCTAAATTTAATTTTTTTTTCATGATCGGTCCTAAACCAAGGAAAATGAGTGAAATGTACCTAAAATTAATCTCGAATATCAATTATTCACAAGTTAGAAGAACATTTCCTATGCAAACGCACGAAATGTCCCAGAATTTCTTCCACTTCATTTAACTCATTTCTTTCCAAAAGATAGTTCATCAACCAAATAGTATAAGAAATTTGATCCGAAACAACATTTCAAATAATTTTTTCTAAAATTTTAGCACTTCTTTTTGAAAAATAGTGATGCCAAGTTTATGAATTATTTATGGTGCAAACGAACTGCTCACTCACACAAAAATTCTTGAAATGAATCAATCATTTACTTCAATCCTAAAGCGTTGAATATCAAAATTTATCATCATTGAGTACCTAGTTGATCAATTTTCCATCCGTTGAACATCAAGTGGCAACAATATGTATAAAACAACCATTCCCAACACAAAGAAATAAACACCCCCATGGCAAGAACTTATCTCTTTGATTCCAATTGATGAATAAATCATCCTTCCACCTACCCAAGACATACCCAAAAATGTATAAAACTACTCAAATCATAATATAATTTTAACCAAGGACTGAAATTGAGTAGAAATGCTAAGAGTTGTAAATTGTGCCATCATCTCACAATTCAAGCTTCGAACAAAATCAACATCCAATTCAATCCATCAACAAATGCAGAAATGGCATCAGCTTAGGGCCCTTGGCCATGCTACTCTTATTTGACAATAATCATGACCAAAGCTACCCCAAGTATCTAGCAAGAATTCCACAAAGATTCAATCCATGAAGCGTCAAAATAATTAGCTACTTGGTAGCAGCTTAAGGCCATTTACCCAATTTCTAAAAGGAAAATTAAACTACTCCAAATCAAAAGACTAAAAATAAAATGATGGTTTGAAGTGATTTCTGAATAATTTTTTTTTTTTAAGAAAATAAGATAGGAAAATTTTGAGAAAAAAAAAAAAGAAAAAAAGCTGCTTAAGTAAACGTTCCAGCAATTCGAGATCACGATCTCACTTTTCCAGACTTGGCATGAAAAATATCTTTGCAGAGGTTTGGATTGAGACTATGATCTCAATTTTGAGATCGAGATCTCAAACTTAAACTTCTACAAAGTGTAATTTTTACACTTAGTCAAGATTGCTCAATTTTTCTTCATTTTTATCCATTGGCAAGGACAACCTACAAACACACAATTCATAAGTTAGGATGACAATTTTCACTCATTCTTTAGCACCATTTATTCAACTAAATAAAACTTAGATTTTTATCTAAAATTCTAACCTAATTAATCTAAATTAAAAAAACATACTAACGGAAAGCAGAAACAACTCAATGAAAAACTTGGGTTTCCTCCCAAGAAGCGCTATTTTATAGTCACTAGCTTGACTATGGCATGGACTTCATTCCAAGTAATTGAGGATGATTGACCCTCCTTTGCCTTTTGGTTTCCACGGAAAAAGTTTGATTCCCTAAGTTTTCTTTATGATTAAAGCTTGATTTTCGGGTTTTCCATGCACAAGCCCTTTCTTTCTAGCCTTAGCCTTTGCTAGTGCCCCAATTAACATCTCCAATTGTTTCTCAAACCATTTTCTTTTCTTTTTGTGCCTTCTCAATTTCTTGACATCACCATTTTTCTTATTCTTTGCAAAACTCTCTTCATCCTTCGTCAACAAACATCCCTTATCGGGTGGTTTTTCCTTCAATTCATTTCTCAGATCTTCTTTTATTTCCAACACTTGCTTGAGCGAATTGTCTTGGTTTACTTCATTTTGCTCTTCATTTGATCTAGCAAGGAAAGAATTAAGAGATTGGTTAGCACATTTCTCTTCAACAATGGGAATATTGTCATTATATTCAAAAACATCAAATTCAATTGATTCATTTTCAACCCATAAGACCAACTTTGCTTTGTTCACATCAATTAATGCATGAGCAGTCAATAAGAAAGGCCCCCCTAGAATCAATAGAATCTCACTCTTATATCTTCACCCGTATCTAGCACAAAGAAATCAACAGGAAATACCAACTTTTGAACTTGTACAAGCACATCCTCCAACAAGCCATATGGTTTCCTCTCAGATAAATCCGTGAAATGGAGTGTGATATTAGTTGGCTTGACATTGTTGATCCCTAATTTGTCATAGATGGCCTTCGGCATGATATTTATGCTTGCCCCCAAATCACAAAGTGATCGATGCCGTGTTTTTCCTCCAACATTCACCAGTATCATGAAACTATCGGGATCCTTGAGTTTAAGGGGCAACCACCTTTGAACAATGGCACTACATTGGGCATCAAGACATACTTTCTCATCATCATCCCACTTTCACTTCCTTGCCAAAAGATCTTCCATGAAACGAGCATAGTTGGGCATCTTGGTGAGGACATCAATCAAAGGAATGTTGACATTAATCTTTTTCAACATATCCAAGAAATGGGTGAATTGCTTCTCTTTTTCCTCCTTTGTTGGATCAATGAGTCTCAATTGAGGTTATGACACTTTTATTGATGGATCTATCTTCAAAGGTTTCTCCACATGTTTTTTCTTGGATACCTTGATCTTATTCTTTTGTTCCTTCTTGGCTTCATCATCAACCACTTCCCTTTTATTCTCAACTACCTTAGACTTTTGTTCCTTGCTTCCTTCCTCCACCATTTTCTTCTCCTTAGATTCAACCAATTCTTTTCCACTCCTTCGGGTTATGGCATTGCATTGCTCCTTGGGGTTTGGAATAGTATTACTCGGAAATGCCCCAATAGGTTTGTCATTATTCAACCTTGCCAATTGCCTTAATTGAATCTCCAAATTCCTTGTTGAAGCCTTCAAATTCTCATAATCTCTTTTATGCTCCTCATTTTTCCTATCCAACACTCTTCTCAAGTAGTCGGCCTCTATTTTCCAACCTTCTTCACCCAAATTCTCTCTTGGAGCATATTGATCATGACACATGGGTTGGGAAGAATTTGCATAATTGAGAGGAAGTCTTGTATAGATTGTTGTTGGTTTTGAAATGAAGAGTTGGGAAAAGTTTGATATGAATTGGGTTGGACATTTCTTTCATGTGGCGGTTGATAAGGTCTAGATGAGGAATTCGAGGCTTGAGTGTGTTGGGCATTTTGAGGTGGGGACTTTGGTTGGTAAGGAGGGTAGGATTGGTTATTAGTGTTACTCCATGAGAAATTTGGGTGATTCCTCCAAGAAGGATTGTATGTGCTCCCATAAGTTTCGGATTGGTTCCTCAGAAATGAAGGTTGATTAGCCACATAATTGATTTGCTCATGGGATCTATACGGCATCTCACATTGTTCATTGGCATTGCCATTCCCACAAAAATCACATGTCATGCTTGGTTGAGTTGGAAAAGAAGTCATAGCATTTACACTACTAGGTTTCCCTAGATTCTCCAACGCTTTTGCCATGTTGTTCATCACACTCATGAACATGCTTTGTTGTGCCAAAAAGGCATATTGCATGTTTAGATTCAATGCTCCACTTATTTGTATTGGATTGATTAGCTTGGTGTTGAACCACCGGTGGAGTTATCGATCCATGATAGTATTGTTGTATGCCATCCTATTTAACAACTCTTGAACTTCTTCTGGAGTCTTATATGAGATAGAACCATCGGCGGAGGCATCTACGATGGATTTTGTCTTTTGAAGTAAACCATTATAAAAGGTTTGGATTTGAAGTCACAAGGGAATGGCGTGACGAGGACATTTTCTTAGCAACTCTTTGAATCTTTCCCAAGCTTCCCCTAGGCTTTCACCAACATCTTGTTTGAATGATGTAATTTCATTCCTTAATTTAGCAGTTCTTGCGGGTGGAAAGTACTTCGCCAAGAACTCTTGAGCAAGTTGGTTCCAAGATGTGAATGTTCCTTGGGCATGGAATTGTAACCATGACTTTGCCCTATCACGAAGAGAAAAAGGAAGCACCCTTATCCGCACACAATCCGGGTGTACTCCATTAAATTTGAATGTGTCCAAGACTTCTTCTCCAAAATTCATGAGGTGTGTGTAGGGGTCTTCATTAGGTCCACCCCCAAACATGGCATGGGCTTGGAGCATTTGGATTAGGTCGGGCTTAATATTGAAATTGTTGGCTTGCATGGGCAGCTGTGCAATGCTTGAGTTCGCCCCATCAAAATTAGGCAAAGCATATTCCCTGAATGGCCTTCCATTCCCATTTATGCCACCAATCCCATTATTTCTAACAACCTCATCTTCATCATTTTTCATGTTCAAATTCCCTTGATGAGCATTAGCATTTGCCATTGCGATTCTTTCTTGTTCTTGTTGTACCCTTCTCAATCTTCTAAATTCTCTTAGCTCTTTCTCCCTTTCCTTATCTAAGTAAATGACTGGCCCTTGATTACCTCGTACCATGCATTAAAACACAACCAAGGCAAATAGTCAATTGAAATTCCAAGTCAATACCACAAGATATCCAACAAACATAAAAATTCACAAAATTAAACTAAAGTGATTAATCTACATGACCATGTAAAGCGCTTGACATTGCCAAAAACCGAAGACATTCCCCGGCAACGGCGCCAAAAACTTGATTGCTTTGTTAGGTAGAATTCAACTTTGAAAGGACAAACAAGCAATAATTAACCACACTAATTCACTATACTCTACCTAACTTCCGCAAGTATACGGGGTTGATAGTGATATAGGATGAGTGCGTATCATCCCACAAGGATTGTTGAAAGGCAATTACCAAGATTTATGGATATTTGTGTAGTTAAGAAAAATCAAACAATGGATGATGAACCTATTCGAATAAAAATCATAATTAAATGAAAGCATTAAAAACTTAATTTTAAGCTAGATTAACTAAAAAGAAAGGAAGTGCAAATAACCAATTACGATATTAAGAAACTAATTAATCTATTCTAGTAAAAGCAAGTAAAGGAAAGCACTTATTCTAACATAAATTCACCAAATTAAGACTTAAATTAAAAGCAAGCAAATTACCCAATTAAAAGAACTACAAATAAGGATTAAACCTTGTAGACTAAAAGCACCCATTTGTAAACTAGAAATTGGAAAGAGTTAAACTTGAAATCAAAGTATTTTTGGATTTTTGATAAAAATAGA
Organism: Cinchona pubescens; assembly: GCA_025175665.1. Taxonomy (NCBI): domain Eukaryota; kingdom Viridiplantae; phylum Streptophyta; class Magnoliopsida; order Gentianales; family Rubiaceae; genus Cinchona; species Cinchona pubescens. Next base: position 2,563,069 of record JANKKI010000099.1, on the reverse strand, counting down.
GAAAACCCACCAGGAATTAAGTATAAATTAATGCAAGAAATTGAGAATTCTTAACTAAAAAGTAAGAAATTATCACAAACTCTAATTTTCCTAAGAAACCTTAGATTGCGAGCAAAGAAATTCTTACTAAATTAGACTTGAAAGCAAGTAAAAATTATATCTATACAAAGCTTGCGATTAAACCACTACGATTATCTATTCAAAATTTGAACTTGACAAGAAATTAAAAGTAGATCTAAGAGACAATCAAAGAGAAATTCTATTAAAGAAGGAAATTTGGGGTCCAAGATATCCTAAACTATCCTAAAATCTACTAACTATCTAATTCTAATCCTACTTACCTTCGCTTCCTATTTTTAAGTAGCTTAAATAGTGTAGTGTTACACAAGGAAAAAATCAGGAGTTGGACTTGGCTGAAAGTTTACAAATTTGCCTTTACAACTTAAACCTCAGCGAGTCGAGATCGTGATATGAAAAATTTGAGATCGCGATATGGATATTAAATTTTAATTTTTTTGTTAGAAAAGTGGTGCTATGCACGGGAAGATCAAAATATTTATATGCATATATATTATTCTTATTAAGATTATACATATACACATATATATACATATGTATATATATATATACATATATATGTAATTTTTATAATTGTAAATTAATAATGTTCGCATAAAACTTTTAGTGATTAAATCAAATAAAAATAAGTAACAATATCAAAAAGTTTTACAATATCAGAAACTAAAAGTTAGAACATGGTATGAGTATTAAATTTGCAGTTAAATCTTTATGCTTCTTTCCCAGATATAAATAATTATTGAAAACTTATGTTGAAAGTAATTATATTTTGAAAATTGCATCGGACAAGTGTATGATAATAACGACATACTATGACTTATTATTTTTAAAAGTTTTTCAATGAATCGACCATGTTTCTCTTACACAGATTTGGAAATAAATTAACTTATTAGTGTATGTGTGTGCTATATATATATATATCAATGGTCAAAAAAATAAGATATCAAAATCCTCGGTTCATTATAGTGATGGGTTAGAAAAAAAAATACTAAAACTATTGTTGCCCACGACATTTTTTTCTTCTACTTCTCAAAAAAAAAAAAAAAAAAAAAAACATTTAGCAAGCTTTAATGTATAGTGCAAAATCTATTTCATCAACTATAACCAATATTCAACCCGTGTTGGAATTATATCATTTGTATACTCCTTTCAAAATTATGCAGTTTTTGAAAATAATTTGTGAAAATCACATAGTGGGTGCTTCGTTAGGTAAAGTTCAACTATGAAAGGACAACCAAGCAATAATTAACCACACTAATTCACTATACTCTACCTAATTTCTGTAATTATACAGAGTTGATAGTAGTATAGAATGATTGGGTAGTGTTCCCACAAGGATTGCTGGCAAGCAAATAAGACCAAGATTTACAGGTATCTGAATAGTTAAGCAAAAAGCAATCAATGAGAGATGAAACTACACTAATCAAATCCATATTTAAACTCAAGTAAACAAGATTATATTAAGCTAATTTATCTACTAAAACAAGTAAAGGAAACTAAGCAATTACGAAATAAAGAGACTAGCTACTAAATTCTAACAAAAGCAATTAACTAAAAGTACTTAATTCTACCCTAAATTGACCAAAATAAGACTAAAACTAAAAGCAAGCAAGTTACCCAATTAAAAAGACTACAAATAAGAAACCTTGTAGATTAAAAGCAACCATTTCTATACTAGAAATTAAAAAAAGTTAAAATTGAAATCTAAATATTTTTGGAATTTTGATGATTATATAGAAAGTCCACTAAAAATTAACTAGAAACTAATGCAGGGAATTGAGAATTCTTAACTAAAAGTAAGAAATTAACAAGAACCCTAATTTTTCTAACAAACCCTAGATTGCAAGCAAAGAGATTTTCATGACTACTTAATTAAACTAGAAAGCAATTAAAAACTATATCTACTTGAAGCTAATGATTAACCCACTACAACTATCTAATCAAAATTTAAACTTTCAAAGAAATTAAGAGTAAATCTAAAAAGTGATTAAAGAGGACTTTTCATTCAAAAGACACTTGAGAGTAAAGTTTTCCCAAAAATTGATCCTAAAATCTACTAATTTCCTTACTTAATTCTATCCTACCTTCTCTATTGCAATTTTTGAAGTAGCTTAAATAATGTAGAATTATACAAGGCAAAAATCAGAAATTATTTGCTGGAAGATTACAAGTTTGCCCTTACAACTTATCCATCAGCGAGTCGAGATCACGATATGGTGGATTTGAGATCGCGATCTCGACTCTAATACATTTAAGGCATTTTCCCGCATCGAATCTTGATCTAGATGCTTTTCCAACCATTCTTCCATTTCTTCTATTATTGCAATTTGGTCCTTTGACCTTTGTTCATTCCAGCTTCCAACCTCTAATTTTGACCTACATAATATCAACACCATTAAGCAATTAATTATGCTAGAAATTTTATAAAAACTTATCATATTTAACAAGAACAAAAATACAAACGTATATGAAAGAAATTAACTAAAATCTCAATTACTTACCCAAAGTTCGGGATTTAAACTATCAAAATGCCATAATTTAGAGAAAAATAACTGTAGTTTACTGGAGTTATCACACTCCCAAACTTAGTATTTTTCTAGTCACGAGCAAAACAAAAATTAAAAGAAGCCTACTAACACTTAAACACAAACACCACCAAAATTGACAAGACACTTGATGAATCATGGATGTACTTAGAACCATTAATAAATCTCTCAAGAAACTTTCAATACTATATGATAGGTGAAGTATTTAAGGGAGTCAATCCAAAATGGCAATTTTTCTGCAAAGAAGCACACATTCATTTACTACACAAGATTTCATATCACCAAGAATTACTATTCTCAAAAAGAGTTACCAAAAGTTTTACTTCTATTGCATTTAAAATACCATTGCTTCCCAAATCACAAATATTATGAAGTTAGTCAATTATCCCGACTAGGCATCATGAAAATAGAAGTTCATTTAAGAATCAACTTAAATGCAAATATCACACATTTTGGGAATAGACCTCTAGCAAGGAATAAGTAATATGAGATCAATGATAAGTATTACAAACATTTACTCCTTAACTTATTGGTATACTAAAACACAATTCTGAATGGCTTAATTCGAAGAAACAATATGGATACATGTCGGAATCCCGTATTTGCCTTATTACTACTCTAATGGCTTATTTCGGAGAAACAACATGGGTATATGTCGGAATCTCATACTCCCATTATTCATAAATTTTTTTTTGATTAAAGACGGTTCTAAACCAAGGAAAATGAGTGAAATGTACTAAAAATTAATCTCGAATATCAATTATTCACAAATTACAAGAACATTGCCTATGCAAACACACAAAATGTTCCAAAATTCCTTCCATTTCATTTAACTACATTTTTTTTTCAAAAGATAAATCGTCTAACAAAATAATATAAGTGATTTTATCATAAAAAATATTTTGAGTGAATTTTCCTAAATTTTCAACACTTCTTTTGAAAAATAGTAACTCTAAATTTTTGAAATCTTTATGTTGTAAATGAACTTCTTATTCACACTTAAGTCCATGAAATGATCCAATCAAATACTTCAACCATTTAGTACTGTACGTCAAAATTCATCATCATTGAGTACTCAATTGATCAATTTTCCATCCATTATGCATCAAGTGACATCAACATACACAAAACAACCGATCTTAACACCAAAATAAACACTCCCAAACTTGTCATTTTATTCAAATGATGAGTACAACTCATCCTACCGCTCACCCAAAATCCAACATAAAAACATGTCCAACAATAATAAGAACTACTCAACTATGACACCATTTAAAGCTAAAAATTAAAATTGAGTAAAAGAGCTAAAAGTGTTAAACTGTGCCATGCTTCTCATCAATTAAGCTTTATACACACTATTCCCATAAAAATCAACATCTAATTCAATTCATCAACAAATACAAAAATGTCATCAGCTTAGGGCCCTTAGCCATTCTACTCTTATTAGGCAATAACATGACCAAAACTACACCAATATCCAGCAAGGAAATCCCAAAAATATTTAATCCATGAAGCATCAAAATAGATATCTACTTGGCGTCAACTTAAGGCCATTAGCCAATCTACGAATAAAGAAAATTAAAATCTTCCAAAACAAAGGATTGAAAATAAAATAAAAAAATTCAAATGTCAAGGTGCTAAGTAATGAGAAACAGATAAGATTGTTCATATTCCACAAATGGATTCAATTACCTGGGTTGGATATCATCAATACTCAATTCAATTGGTGGCATCAAGCCTCTTGTTCCATCTCCTCTCGACCATTCCCGGTGTCACTGCGTTGGGCTTCTTCATGATCATCCTCTAGCTCCCCGCCGATCACACCCGCTTCGCTAGATCCCTCTTGATTTGCTGAAGCAATAGGTAACCGGTATGTAATATTGTCCATGAGATTGACCAAATGCCATGCCGGAGGTGGTGGTGGCCTAACACATGTACCTGATGAAGTGGTCTTGAGAGCTTCTCTAATCAAGGTCAAGTTGTTCTGCATCACCATTTGACTATATGTACATTACCCTCGCAATTCATTTCTCTCATCTTTATTAACCAGAGCATTTAAAACATAACCTGAAGGCATCAGAATAAAAGAAGTACTCTGAGGCAGTGGTGGCGGTGGCTGCTTAGGTTGTTCTTGTTGATGGTGCTTTTCGTACTCTCTCACCATTTAGTAAACATACTCCAGATTAATCCTTCCTCGTGGATAGGCCCTTGGCTCCGCAGAATCAATTGGGCAACCTGCTATGGTGCACAAATGGTGAATCAAGCTAGGGACATAAAATATAGGTCATCCGGACCTCTCACTGTCTAAGAACCCCTGTATGACAAGGCTACCAATATTCACCAGCACCCCTATCATAATAGCATACACTAAGAGTATCAGCTCTTATCCCTCTGAATATAACTCAAAACATTTTACCCCAAATTTGACAACTGATAAAGTAAAATCATAATTTGGCTATCAAAGAGAGTCCCTGACGTGCAAATTTTAACTTCATATTCGAGGAAGCACTCCTTATCCAATCAACTTGCTTATCATAAATGGCATTTTTTATTATATTCGTATATTTCTCCTTGTCATTTAAGAACGCCAAATATTGACCGGAAGATACGGGAGGATATGTTAAGTAAGCATTAATCAAATCTGCATTAAAGTCCACAACACCCCCCGTACTCGCACCATACCATTCTCCAATTCACACTGATTACAGTGAAACTCTTTCACTAACTGGGAAGCCCCAGAGTCAATTGGAATGTTAAATCCCTCTAAATGCCTCGACCTAATTTGCTCCTCAATTGCTTTTCTAACTTCATCATAAGCTCCCTAATGCATAGAAAGGTTGAAATTCTGCTCTCGAATAACCTAATGTTTCTCATTGTTCTTACACAAATGTGCGTGAGCCCTATCACTTGAGAATTGTGGTTCTACATGCCCACTACCCTCCAACTGTTGTTCTATGCCTCCTTGGCTACTAGTTCCCTCTCTGGCTTTTCTCTTTCTCGAACCCACTCATATTTCCCTCATTCTAGCCCTTCTTTCGGCACTGCCATAAACTCTTCTAGTCATTTTATCAGCACAATTCAATCAAAATTCAGATAATTTACAACAATTCCAAGAATCATAGCCAACATAACTAATTCACCAAATTTTTAACACACTTTCAAAATTTCTGAACATCAAATCAAACCATTCCAAACACCAATTCAATAATTCAGATAATTGAACAATTTAATTGTAGAAATTTTTCTTCAAGAAATTCGCACAAATTTTCGCCCAACATCACAAATTGGCTAACAACAATTCCACCACAAATTCACCAAAAAAGACCCAACAATTATCTACAAGAAATTGGCAATGGAAATACAAATTTAAAGAAAGATATTACCTAAAAAAAAAAATGGATTGAAAATTTTCCAAAAGGTCCTGTATGTCAATCCGTCTTGATGTTCCAATATCTCCAAGAAATCTCCCAAAAGATGCTTCCTTTGATAATCCTAGAGAGGAATAAGATGACGTTAGTGGTGATTAGGTAGTTTGGAATGATTTTTGAGTGAAAAATATGGAGGAATTTGAAGAATTGGGAAAGGGGTTTTGTTGGCCCCAAAAGCAACCTAAGGGGGGAGGTGAATTAGATTGTTTCTAAAACAAACCTTTTTAGTGTGCTTAATGGAAATACAACAAATAAACACTTAAGCACAAATGAATATAATAAATATTCAACAATTAAAGCTTAAAGGACAAATATAAAGATAGAGATAGAGAGTATCAAACCAAACTCCCAAACTTCTCAATCTTGGAGTATTTCCACTAGTAGTGCCTCTTCAAAGAAGGTGAGGCAATAACTTTCTTGTACTAGAGATAGAGAGTACCAACTAAGTCCCTCTAATTGAGCTAAAGGGTTTTTACAATACAACCTCACTTTTGTACACTATTATCCGTCCACTCTTACACTTGAAGATCACTCACTAGTCTACTCTTGCTCACACTAATTCCCTCTAGTTGAGCCAAGAGAACTACACTACCCAAACCAACACAACCCACTCTATTTTAGTCTATTTCGTCCCAAATAATTCTTACAAGTGTTTGTATTGAATGCAGTAGTTCAACTCTCTGATTTTTACATTTACAAACTTGGGAGGTATTTATAGAAGCACAAAAATTGCTTCCAACATCTATTTTTTGTTTCCAAAGAAACTAGCCTTTTGGTTTTTCGGACGGCCAATACTGTGAGTGTGCGTCCGAACAAACTAGCTATTGGACTTTTCGAACGTCCGATGCATGACCTTTGCGTCTAGTCTCAGAAGGTATTCGTTCGGACGTCCGAGGATGCGTCCGAACCTGCGTCCAGTAACTTTATAAACAGTGTTTCGTACGGTTGTATGCGTCCTGCAGCTTTGATAGAAACTTTTCTTCATTTTGATCTCTTCTCTTCGAACAGTCATCTGCGTCCGAAAACTTTTCTTTTCGGAGGCTCTCCTGTGTCTGTTCTATCCTACTTTTCTACACACTTGATTGCAAACCATTAGAATGATTTGATTATCATCAAAACATGATTATCATAACTAGGGTTCAACAATCTCCCCCTTTTTGATGATGAAAAATCATTTGAAAAGTTCTAAAAACAATCATAAAATATGAAGCATAAGTCAAGAAGTTTTGTCCATTATTTTCTCCCCCTTTTGGCATCATCAAAACATAAGAAAGATAATGCAATTTAAAACCCCCCTTAGTTTATTCTCCCCCTTGAAAGGTGAATATAATTCAATATGAGTACATGGAGAATAAGTCAAGTTATGCAAAGTGTTTCTTCCTCCAAGACTATGTATTCAAGTAGATATGAGGGAATTCATGCAAAGAATTAGGATCAAAACATTTTTTGCTCATTTCTTCCCAAAAAAAAAAAAAAAAATCATCAAAATAATCCATTTAAAAAGGACTGAGCTCCCCTTTTCTTTTGCAACTAGTGACTTACTGTAGACAAAAAATGGAAATACATATTCCTTAGCATTTTAAACAAATTCAATCACATAGATGAGTAACATTGAAGAGAAAATAGGTCATCAAAAAAAAAAAAAATGAAGGCACATTCTTAACACAAAATTTTAGATGTTATCCATTTCAATGACATCTTAGTTCATATGCTTTGAACACCCTCCATTGATAATTTATCTTGAATTCCTTGGTGCTCTCCAAGATTACCTACATGCAAAGTTAGACAACTTTTGGTACCCAAACTTTCTTGGGTCCAATTGGGTTAGTAACATGCTTAATCACCCAAATAGAATTTATTCCCAAATTTTCATTTCTTTCAACATAACAATTTTTCTTTATATGCCCATGTTGATGACAATAATTACAAATAATATTCTTATTGCCATAAAAGAAGATTTAGATTTAACAAAGCACAAATCATTTTTTCTTATGTGTATCAAAGATGATAAAATTTTTGTTCAAAAACATATTTCTAGTTCTTTTCTTTTCAAAAACATTTTCATTCTTTTTTTCAAAATATCATCAATATCATCTAATCTCTTCTTCAATGAAGCTTGTTCTTCTATGATCTTGGTTTTTCTGACAAATTTTTCCTTCAAACATCATTTTCTTTTGTCAAAGAATTATTTTCATGCACAAGTTTTAAGTTGGCAGTCAATAAAGCATTAACTTTAATTTTTAGCTCTTTGTTCTTAGCGTATGACTCTTTCAAACATTCATGCATTTTAAAAATAAATGATTCAACATCATCATCATCATCATCATTAACATGAATCATCACAAGAGTCACAACTAGAGGATACCTCACTATTGTCATTTAGCCTCCTCATATTCTTCTTCAACCTCTTCATCCGAATTGCAATCACACCAAGTGATTTGGAAGTTATTGAAGTGAGGCTTCCTTGAGTCTTTTCTCCTTTTTGATGAAGTTTTAAATGCAATATGCTTCTTTTTCCCTTTGCCTTCTCATCTTGTACGTTGTATTTCATCTTTAATTCATAGGAGGTTAGAGAATTAATCAAAGACTCAATAGGCATAGAATTTAAATTTTTAAACTCCTCTATGGCAATGGATATAGGTTCCCATTCCTTAGGTAAAGCATTCAAAATTTTTCTATTCTTCTCACCGTAAGAATATTCTTTACCCAACCCTGCCAAATCCTTTACAATATCATTGAACCTACACTACATTTTTTCTGTCACGCCCCAAAAACAGGACCGTAACACGCCGCGCTAATGGTACACCGGACCAAAGCGCAAGGCACAAACGAACAGAGCAACAAACTTAACCGTAATGTAATAGAACCATCAAGCCATTTCTCAACTATAAAACCAAATATTTCATTTTACACAAAAATACGAATTACAAAATTCCTTCTTAGTACAAAAGATGCTACAACGAAAATAAAGTTCATCAATACAAAACTTATCTAATACACTACCCACTCTCCAAACAAAAGAGAAGCTTGGAAGATTATCCGCAGAGTCCTACTTATAATGTGGAGTCTGGGGAAAATCTAAAAGCTGCTAACGCGGTGGAGAATCCTTCATAACTATGGTTTTAAATTATAAGTTACGTGGGGTGAGCATAACTAGCTCAGTGGATATCATAAAAGCTCTTCAAATGGGGCCAAGCATTGCGATAAAAAGGTCATAGATATGAACATTTGTGAAAACCATAGTTATGAAGCAGTTTCTAAAATGTCTCATGCCATTTAAAAGTCAATAAACCATAATCATAAGTAGTTTCTAAAATGTATCATGCCATTTAAACGTCTGGCATGTCCAAAACATAGTCAAAAAGATCCAATCATTTCAAAACATAGTATGCTAAAGCATAGCGAACAAATCCAAGTACAGTTTCAATCCAGAATCTAATAAAATAGCATGAGTATCTTTTAGGCTCAACAGTATGACCTACAGTACTAGCCATCTGGGAGGTCAAGTTATCCCATCACAAGACCCCGTATCAGAGAGTCATAACATTCACAGAAGTCACCATGGCGTCCCATGGATGACTATAGAACCGGTGCACCCCAAATCAAACATTTCCAAATACATCCAAAATTATATACCTCGGTCACCTATGAGCCAAAACAGTCATAAAATGCTTTCATATCAAAAGAGTTTGCAAATATATCAATTGATTAACATAAAATAGCTTGGTCCCGATTTCATATATAATAATTCCAAAACTTGGTAAAAGTGCAGTTCCAAACATCATACACATTTTAAAATCCATCCAAATCGGGAGATGACTCATCAGAAGCATGGATGAGGTCTGCCAATAAAATCCAATTCCAAGGTATTCAAGGGACCTTGGTTACAACCCAACTCAAAACAACATATTCAACCAACCAACAAAATCCATTTCCAAGGTATTCAAGGGACCTTGGTTACAACCCAACTCAAAACAACATATTCAACCAACAAAATCCATAAACGGAAAGATTCACCGGAGCAATAGCTGGGACTATATCAATAGCATTCCACAACAATGGAAAACACCTAAAACCATCAAAAGATCATTAAAGACCCTTTAAACATAACCAATTAGAAATCCAAATTATCCTAGTTGCGCCAAACTTCCGCTTACTTACAAAATGAAGGGAAATCAATTCCACTTGGTTTCAAGTCTCAATTCCTATCCAAACTAACCTTAAAACACTCTTAAAACATCATTACAAGCATAGACATAAGCATTCATAGCATAACATTCTAGGCTCATATGGAAGACAAAACCCTAACTCATAATCTTAAAATTTGTAATCTAACCATGGAAAGTTGTTAAAAATCAACCCCAATCACTTCCCAACCTCCAAAACACTAAAAACAACCCATAACATACATAAATCACAACTTATAAGGCTGCAAAGAGGGTTTTCTCAGCCATAAATAATCCTACAAAACTTGAAATTAAAGCTTAAATCATAAAGCTCATAAGCCATAAATGCTAAAATACATAAAATCTTACCTTCCAAGTGATTCCTACTTGAAAACCAAGAATGGAGTTTGGGGAAAATGGAGGAGAGGAGTTCGGCTTATGCTGGAAGAAAATGAGTAGGAAGATAAAAAAACAACCTTAGACTTAAAAAGAAATTCTAAGAGTTTAAAAGAGGTGTACCTATTTGCTACTGTCTCTTATACACATCTAGATGTTCGGAGAGACATGGCGGCAACTAAATTAACATTATAAATCAGTCATCAAACAACACTCACACACCACAATGCACTAATTAGATGTTGTATAATTTGGACAGAGATGCTTACCATGCGAAATCGCGTAAATCGAAAAATTTGCCGAATTGAAGAACGAATAAGTTGAAGTACTTTATGACTAAAAATAATATGAAAAACATTTTAAACCAATTAAAATCAAAGAACAAGGCTAATAAAATACTGGGTTTCACATTCTACCCCCCTTAAACAAAGTTTCGTCCTCGAAACTTACGGAATCACGAAGCAAACAAAGCTGGATACTTCGATCTCATGAGGCTCTCAAGCTCCCAGGTAGCTTCTCGCTCAGAATGATTAGACCACAAAACCTTCACGTAGGGAATAATTTTATTCCTTCAATGTCTTATCTTGTCGATCCAAGATCTTCTCCGGAACCTCCTCGTATGTCGTGTCCTCCCGATCTACTAAAAGTTCATGGCTCAACACATGAGAGGGATCAGGGATATACCTCCTCAATTGAGAGACATGGAAGGTATTATGAACTCTAGACAACTCCGGAGGCAAAGCCAATTGGTATGCCAAATCACCAACCTTGTTCAACACCTCATAGGGGCCTATATAGCGTGGACTCAACTTTCCACCTTTCCCAAATCTAGCTACCCCTTTAGTCGGCGATACTTTCACAAACACTTTATCCCCAACCGCAAACTCCAGAGGCTTTCTCTTGCAATCGCCACTCTTGACGATCTTGAGCCGCTTTCAAATTCTGGCGAACAATAGCAATTTTATCAATCATTGTCTGAATCAAATCTGGGCCCTCCAAGGATCTCTCACCAACTGGAGAGGGGTAGTGTATTAGATCTGTCTCTTACGACGTACAAAGCCTCAAATGGTGCCATACCGATCTCTGTGATAACTGTTATTATACGAGAATTCCATAAGCATCACATGCTCATCCCCTTCCCGAAGTCTATGGCACAAGCTCTCAACATATCCTCCAATGTCTGAATAGTACGCTCGGATTGGCCATCATGCGAGGATGATAAGCGTACTAAGACTCAAAGTTGTGCCACAAGCTCTCGGTAGGTTGTCCGAACACGGATACAAACACGGGATCGCGATCGAAATAATGCTCTTAGGCACACCGTGCAAGCGGACAATCTGCTATTTTATTATATTCTGGATTGAAACTGTACTTATTACATGTTCCCTATCTGGACCAGCTGTCTCTTATATGTATAAGAGACATTTTATGACTGTTTTGGCTCATATCTGACCTAGGTGTATAATTTTGGATGAACACCAAAGGAAACGGTTTATTTGTCATTGTCCATATCTATAGTCTCCATATGATCCAGGTATTACTATGTGAATGTTTTGTACTAATTGCGCCAAGTGGTGGCAGCTATCTCTCTTTTCATTCCAAGCCACCAAAATCTCATTTTCATGTCCCTATATTTCGGGAGCAGTTTCTAGCTCATTACTTTCCCCACATCTAGATGTGTATAAGAAGACAGACGGGTTTTATCGGCTGGTTTTCGCTTCCCTAGTCATTCTTTAACTTCTACATCTCTTCTAAGAGTCCTCTTATATCTGTTTTAGGCATTACGTACTTTCAACATTACTTTCCGTAGCTCGGGATCATCTAATTGGGAGACCTTAATGCGATCCACCAGTGTAGATTGAACAACCAATGCTGCCAAAGTCTGCTCAGTAGACTCAACAACCACCAAATTCAAAGCCTCAAACTGACAAATCAAAAGAGCCATACTAGGGCCAGCTGATTTACGACTCAAAGCATCGGCAACCTTATTAGCTTTACCAGGATGATAGCTAATAGTCAGGTCATAGTCCTTCAATAGCTCAAGCCAACGCCTTTGCCTCATATTAAGCTCTTTTTGAGTAAAAGGTACTTCGACTTTGATGATCGGTGAACACTTCACACTGCTCTCCATACAGGTACTGCCTCCAAATCTTGAGAGCAAACACTATCGCAGCTAACTCCGTGTCATGAGTAGGATAATTCGCTGACGGGCAACTTAAACCCTGTCTCTTATACACATCTCCTTGCATCAAGTCTCAGGGCCAAACCACTAGAGAAGTATCAGTAGAAACTGGAAAACCTCCAGAATCCCTAATCCATGTCTCTTATAACACTGGAGCTGTCACCAACCTATGCTTAAGCTCTTGAAAGCTTGCCTCACACTGATCTGACCATACAAACTTGGTTCTCTTCTGGGTAAGCCGCATCAAAGGGGAAGCAATTCGTGAGAAATCCTCCACAAATTTCCTATAATAACCAGCTAAGCCCAGAAAACTCCGCACCTCAGTCACTGTGGTAGGTCTAGGCCAATCAACAATGGCCTCAAGAAGGGGTTTGGAATCTACAGAAACCCCTTCCTCTATATGATTGACCCAAAAATGCAACACTCCGAAGCCAAAACTCGCATTTGCTAAGCTTACCATACAATTGCTCTTTCCTTAACAAGTTCAAAACTTCTCGCAAATGCTCAGCATGAGCCTCCTCGCTCGGAGAATAAACCAGGATATCATTGATGAAGAGCACTACACATACATCAAGATAGTCCTTGAACACCCTATTCATCAACTCCATAAAGGCTGCAGGGGCGTTAGTTAAACCAAAAGGCATAACCAAAAACTCGTAATGGCCATAGCGAGTCCGAAAAGCTGTCTTAGGTACATCCTCTTCCTTCACCCTCAATTGATAATATCCGGACCGCAAATCAATCTTAGAGAAGCACCTCGCACCCTGTATAAGAGACCCCTAAGCTAGCTTTGGGCCGCAAAGGGTATTAGCCTCCTATTAGTTACCCATTAAGCTCACGGTATCAAGAGACAGCCTCTCAAACTACCATGAATCTTCCGAACAAATAAGACCGATGATGTCATTCGTGAAAGCTGTTTCTTAATTGGCTTCATCTTATACAAGATTCTAGAAGCCGCTCCTTCAACTCCTTTAGCTCGCAGTGCCATACGGTATAATTTTGGATTTGTTTGGAAATGTTTGATTTGTGGAGAACCGGTTCTATAGTCATCCATGGGACGCCGTGGTGACTGGCTGCTCATTGGGAAACACGTCCAGAAACGGGGTCTATCCACTAGGATATCTTCAATGCCCGGCTCAGACTTTATCAGAGTCTATCACATAAGCCAAATAGCTCTCACAACCCCTATCTAAGGCCTTAAACGCCTTCACTACTGATATAATCGGAATCCTACTCTTGGGCTTCTTTTCATTCCCACGAAAAATCACCGTATCTAAACCAGCCCACGTGACTTATAATTTTTCAGATTAGGTGCTCGTTTTTGGATTCTCCACCGCGTTAGCAGCTTTTAGATTTTCCCCAGACTCCACATTACTGGTAGGACTCTGCGGATAATCTTCCAAGCTTCTCCTTTGTTTGGAGAGGGGTACACATCTAGATGTGTATAAGAGACAGGGTTACCTTCCCGTCCGGTCCCCACTCACATCTAAAACATGTATAATGTTGCAGGCATTGTGATGGGACTGTCTCTTATACACATCTATTATGTATGAATCAGATGCATTTGTATAGCAAATATTTGATAAGCAGGTATGGAATTCACTAAGATCGTGCTCGCAACTATCGGTCGATCGGCTCTGCCAATCTGAGCGTACCCTGTCTCTGAGTCCTCCGCCTCTTGTCCTCAGGCGGACCACCCTGCACTCCACTAGTCTGCCCTCTATTTGGTACGACCTTAGGACAATCTCTGATCAAATGGCCGTGCTCGCCACATTTAAAGCAAGCTCCAGTCCTCCGATAACACTCCCCAGAGTGTAGTCGACCACAAGACCGGCATGGCGGCGACGGCTGCTGAACTGTCACCGACTGAGATCTCTAGAACCAGAACGCGTCCTAGGCGGCATACTAGCGATAAGAGTCAAAGACGAAAGCATGAGCAAAGAATAACTCTTCAAGATTCAACAAAAGAGGTACAACAAAGATTACATAAGCAAGGACCTCTCAAAACTATCTCAAATACAAGTCAATCAATATCCTGTGTCAAAGAATTCCCAGATCCTGTAGTGTCGCGAACAAAACAGCGCTTTGGTTCTAAGCCCGAGCACATCGATTTAAACCTCAAAAGACTCATCGAATACCTATTTCTGGACTTAGGATTCAAACCTATGCTCTGATACCACTAAATGTCACGCCCCAAAAACAGGACCGTAACACGCCGCGCTAATGGTACACCGGACCAAAGCGCAAGGCACAAACGAACAGAGCAACAAACTTAATCGTAATGTAATAGAACCATCAAGCCATTTCTCAACTATAAAACCAAATATTTCATTTTACACAAAAATACGAATTACAAAATTCCTTCTTAGTACAAAAGATGCTACAACGAAAATAAAGTTCATCAATACAAAACTTATCTAATACACTACCCCTGTCTCCAAACAAAAGAGAAGCTTGGAAGATTATCCAGAGTCCTACCGGTAATGTGGAGTCCGGGAAAATCTAAAAGTCGCTAACGTGATGGAGAATCCAAAACGAGCACCTAATCGAAAAATTATAAGTCACGTGGGGTGAGCATAACTAGCTCGGTGGATATCATAAAAGCTCTTCAAATGGGGCCAAGCATTGCGATAAAAGAAAACATAAAGATAATAACATTTGTGAAAACCATAGTTATGAAGCGGTTCTCCACTCAAAGTTGAATAGCATCTAAACTGCACAAACCATAATCATAAGTAGTTTCTAAAATGTATCATGGCCTCATTTCTCACGATTTCTGTCCAAAACATAGTCAAAAAGATCCAATCTCTTCAAAACATAGTATGTGTAAAGCATAGCGAACAAATCCAAGTACAGTTTCAATCGCTAGAATATAATAAAATAGCATGAGTATCTTTTAGGCTCAACAAGATGACCTACAAGACTAGCCGATCTAGTAATCTACCACACCTACTAGTCCGACCGGGAGGTCAAGTTATCCCATCACAAGACCCCGTATCGAGAGTTCATAACATTCACGAAGTCACCATGGCGTCCCATGGATGACTATAGAACCGTGCACCCCAAATCAAACATTTCCAAATACATCCAAAATTATATACCTCGGTCACCTATGAGCCAAAACAGTCATAAAATGCTTTCATATCAAAAGAGTTTGCAAATATATCAATTGATTAACATAAAATAGCTTGGTCCCGATTTCATATATAATAATTCCAAAACTTGGTAAAAGTGCAGTTCCAAACATCATACACATTTTAAAATCCATCCAAACATATTTGAGAACTTGTTTGACAAGCTCACAAGTGGCGAAGGTCTATGTTACCCATCTTTTAATATGTATAGGGACATGAAAATGAGATTTCTTATATAAGAGACAGCCACCGCGTTAGCAGCTTTTAGATTTTCTCCAGATTGTGTCGTTTTCTATCGTTTCGCGTCGTTTTCGCTTCCCTAGTCATTCTTTAACTTCTACATCTCTTCTAAGACTGTCTCTTATACACATCTAGATGTGTATAAGAGACAGCTCAGTTTTCGAAAAACTGAAAAACTTCGCCTCCCTAGGCTATAATTAGGCTATCCTCCCGCCAATAAAATCCAATCTCCAACACATTCAAGGGACCTTGGTTACAACCCAACTCAAAACTCATATTCAACCAATTCAGACAAAATCCATTTCCAAGGTATTCAAGGGACCTTGGTTACAACCCAAATCAAAACAACATATTCAACCAACAAAATCCATAAACGGAAAGATTCACCGGAGCAATAGCTGGGACTATATCAATAGCATTCCACAACAATGGAAAACACCTAAAACCATCAAAAGATCATTAAAGACCCTTTAAACATAACCAATTATCCAAGATTATCCTAGTTGCGCCAAACTTCCGCTTACTTACAAAATGAAGGGAAATCAATTCCACTTGGTTTCAAGTCTCAATTCCTATCCAAACTAACCTTAAAACACTCTTAAAACATCATTACAAGCATAGACATAAGCATTCATAGCATAACATTCTAGGCTCATATGGAAGACAAAACCCTAACTCATAATCTTAAAATTTGTAATCTAACCATGGAAAGTTGTTAAAAATCAACCCCAATCACTTCCCAACCTCCAAAACACTAAAAACAACCCATAACATACATAAATCACAACTTATAAGGCTGCAAAGAGGGTTTTCTCAGCCATAAATAATCCTACAAAACTTGAAATTAAAGCTTAAATCATAAAGCTCATAAGCCATAAATGCTAAAATACATAAAATCTTACCTTCCAAGTGATTCCTACTTGAAAACCAAGAAAATTTTTTGGGGAAAATGGAGGAGAGGAGTTCGGCTGCTGCTGGAAGAAAATGAGGAAGACAAAAAACAAGAAGAAGACTTAAAAAGAAATTCCAAGGTTGACCAAATAGTACCCCATTGACCAAATAGTCTCCAAGTTGACTATTTGACCCAAAAACTAATTTTTGCTACTAAATTAACATTATAAATCAGTCATCAAACAACACTCACACACCACAATGCACTAATTACATTTTGTCTAATTTTTGACCCGTTTATACACATCTATTCGTATCTTTGTCGATCCAATGATCTTCTCCGGTTTTCCTCGTATGTCGTGTCCTCCCGATCTACTAAAAGTTCATGGCTCAACACATGAGAGGGATCAGGGATATACCTCCTCAATTGAGAGACATGGAAGGTATTATGAACTCTAGACAACTCCGGAGGCAAAGCCAATTGGTATGCCAAATCACCAACCTTGTTCAACACCTCATAGGGGCCTATATAGCGTGGACTCAACTTTCCACCTTTCCCAAATCTAGCTACCCCTTTAGTCGGCGATACTTTCACAAACACTTTATCCCCAACCGCAAACTCCATTGGCTTTCTCTTGCAATCCGCCCAGCTCTTCTGACGATCTTGAGCCGCTTTCAAATTCTGGCGAACAATAGCAATTTTATCAATCATTGTCTGAATCAAATCTGGGCCCTCCAAGGATCTCTCGCCAACTTCATCCCAATGTAAAGGTGATCTACACTTACGACGTACAAAGCCTCAAATGGTGCCATACCTCGATGCTGCTGTGATAACTGTTATTATACGAGAATTCCATAAGCATCACATGCTCATCCCAGCTTCCCTAGAAGTCTATGGCACAAGCTCTCAACATATCCTCCAATGTCTGAATAGTACAGCTTCCATACCATCTGTCTGAGGATGATAAGCAGTACTAAGACTCAAAGTTGTGCCACAAGCTCTCTGGTAGGTTGTCCAGAACCTGGATACAAACCTGGGATCGCGATCAGAAATAATGCTCTTAGGCACACCGTGCAAACGGACAATCTCCTGATCATATAACTTCACTAATGACTCCAAAGTAGCGGTCACCTTCATCGGTAAGAAATGGGCAGACTTTGTTAGGCGGTCAACATCACCCATATACTGTCATTACCTCGCCTAGTCCGTGGTAACCCATGTACAAAATCCATAGTAATATGCTCCCATTTCCACTCCGGTATCTCCAATGATCGTAGTAAACCTAGTTGAAAGTACAGAATTAACTCGACACACCAAACTATTTGGATCTTTTCATTCCAAGCCACCAAAATCTCATTTTCATGTCCCTATACATCTTCGTACCCCCAGGATGAATAGATAAGCGCGAAGAGTGAGCTTCTTTCATCAGTTCTCTTTTCAATTCGGAGTCGTTCGGCACACATAAACGTCTGTCTCGCCACAAGCTACCATCAGCTCTAACCTGAAACTCTGAGGTCTCACCATTCTGTACTTTCAACATTACTTTCCGTAGCTCAGGATCATCTAATTGGGACACCTTAATGCGATCCACCAGTGTAGATTGAACAACCAATGCTGCCAAAGTCTGCTCAGTAGACTCAACAACCTCCAAATTCAAAGCCTCAAACTATGTGTCTAGTTGTGATAGCTTGACATTAGGTTGTGTGTACAATCTACTATGATGTATCTTAGACTAAGGTACATAATGTTGAAAGTCCTGAATACTGTCTCTTATACACATCTGTCGTGGATGGGCGAGACCTTGAGAGCAAACACTATCGCAGCTAACTCCAGTCATGAGTAGGATAATTCCGGTTTAAGAAGGCCGGGCGCATACGTAAGATCACCGGATCTCCTTTAGCGCGGAGTCAACCCAAACCCCGTTTTTGGGGCGTGACAGTTATTTCAGATTCCGGTGGAGTCACGGACATCTTTGGCTATTCCTTTCTTGGTTGCTGAGGCACATGACCCAAAAATGCAACACTCCAAGCCAAAACTCGCATTCTTCCACTTCAGTGTTGTTTATCTTTTCTTAATGTGTTTAAAACTTCTCGCAAATGCTCAGCATGATTCCTCGCTCGGAGAATAAACCTTTGGATATCATCGATGAAGAGCACTACACATACATCAAGATAGTCCTTGAACACCCTATTCATCAACTCCATAAAGGCTGCAGGGGCGTTAGTTAAACCAAAAGGCATAACCAAAAACTCGTAATGGCCATAGCGAGTCCGAAAAGCTGTCTTAGGTACATCCTCTTCCTTCACCCTTTAGCTTGATAAGTTGGGATGTTTATTGGAGACATGAATTTCTTGTCCAAGAGTTCTTGAAGCCGCTCCTTCAACTCCTTTAGCTCCGCAGGTGCCATACGGTAGGGGGTCTTTGAAATTGGTGCCACCCCTGGCTCTAAGCAAATCTCAAAATCGACAACCCGCGACGGAACCGACAACCTTCCAAAATAAACCTAGACTCCATAACCTTCCCGTCCGGGTCCTTACTCTATAAGGATCCTCTAACCATCTAGGTTTATCGGACTGTCATCTAATACACATCTAGATGTGTATAAGAGATGCCCCACAATCAAATAAAGCATAAGCAGGTATCTTAGTTCACTAATATCTTGCTCGCAACTAAATCGGTCCGATCGGCTGCTGCTACTCAACGCATGCACTCGCCCGAGTCCTCCGCCTCTTGTCCTCAAAGGACCACCCGCACTCCACTAGTCGCCTCTATTTGGTGCGACCTTAGGACAATCTCTGATCAAATGGCCGTGCTCGCCACATTTAAAGCAAGCTCCAGTCCTCCGATAACACTCCCCAGTGTAGTGTCTCTTTACAATCTAGATGTGTATAAGAGACAGGCCTAGAGAATAACTCTTCAAGAATCAACAAAAGAGGTACAACAAAGATTACATAAGCAAGGACCTCCAGGTCAAAGAATTCCACAGATCCTGTAGTGTCGCGAACAAAACAGAATCTTATATAATTCTAAGCCCGAGCACATCGATTTAAACCTCAAAAGACTCATCGAATACCTATTTCTGGACTTAGGATTCAAACCTATGCTCTGATACCACTAAATGTCACGCCCCAAAATCTAGATGTGTATAAGAGACAGGTGATAGAGGACCAAAGCGCAAGGCACAAACGAACAGAGCAACAAACTTAACCGTAATGTAATAGAACCATCAAGCCATTTCTCAACTATAAAACCAAATATTTCATTTTACACAAAAATACGAATTACAAAATTCCTTCTTAGTACAAAAGATGCTACAACGAAAATAAAGTTCATCAATACAAAACTTATAATAATACACTACCCCTCTCCTCTATAGCTGTCTCTTATACACATCTGGTAGGACTCTGCACCAGAATGTGGAGTCCGGGAAAATCTAAAAGCGCTAACGTGTGGAGAATCCAAAAACGAGCACCTAATCGAAAAATTATAAGTCACGTGGGGTGAGCTTTTGTACTAAGAAGGAATTTTGTAATTCGTATTTTTGTGTAAAATGAAATATTTGGTTCGTACAGTGTTTAACCTGTCTATAAGATGGTTCTTATTTATGGTTTAAGTTTCTTAAATGTTCATCTTGCCATTTAAGAGTCAATAATGATAATCATAAGTAGTTTCTAAAATGTATCATGCCATTTAAACGTCAGCCATGTCCAAAACATAGTCAAAAAGATCCAATCATTTCAAAACATAGTATGCTAAAGCATAGCGAACAAATCCAAGTACAGTTTCAATCCGAATATAATAAAATAGCATGAGTATCTTTTAGGCTCAACAAGATGACCTACAAGACTAGCCGATCTAGTAATCTACCACACCTACTAGTCCGACCGGGAGGTCAAGTTATCCCATCACACTATAATCAATTGTATTATGGTTGATAATCACAAGAATCTAGTAGGTGTGGTAAATTACTAAATCTGGCAAAATTATATACCTCGGTCACCTATGAGCCAAAACAGTCATAAAATGCTTTCATATCAAAAGAGTTTGCAAATATATCAATTGATTAACATAAAATAGCTTGGTCCCGATTTCATATATAATAATTCCAAAACTTGGTAAAAGTGCAGTTCCAAACATCATACACATTTTAAAATCCATCCAAACATATTTCAAAGTCGTTAAACAAAATACAAGTGGAAGAAGGTCTATGTTACCCACCTATTAAAGCAAAAACTGCACAAAGATCACGAACGCGATCGCCGGCGGTAGGTGGAGTGGTACCTAAAACAGATATAAGAGGACTCTTAGAAGAGATGTAGAAGTTAAAGAATGACTAGGAAGCGAAACGACGCGAAACGATAGGTGACGACACCAAAACATATTACTAAAAATGACCTTTTACAGGATTCTGATCAACTTCGACAAGCTAATACCCCAGTCATATCTTAGTTGTGATCGAATTCGTATCACAGCTAGATTAACTAAGATGAATTTGACCAGTACTTTATACACATAAAAACTGAAAACTTCGCCTCCCTAGGCTATAATTAGGCTATCCTCCCCGCCAATAAAATCCAATTCCAAGGTATTCAAGGGACCTTGGTTACAACCCAACTCAAAACAACATATTCAACCAACCAACAAAATCCATTTCCAAGGTATTCAAGGGACCTTGGTTACAACCCAACTCAAAACAACATATTCATTGCCAACAAAATCCAAAAGCCAATGTTGTGGAGCTTTAGCGGGACTATATCTAATTCCACAACAATGTCTGCCTAAAACCATCAAAAGATCATTAAAGACCCTTTAAACATAACCAATTATCCAAATTATCCTAGTTGCGCCAAACTTCCGCTTACTTACAAAATGAAGTGGCTAGGAAATCAATTCCACTTGGTTTCAAGTCTCAATTCCTATCCAAACTAACCTTAAAACACTCTTAAAACATCATTACAAGCATAGACATAAGCATTCATAGCATAACATTCTAGGCTCATATGGAAGACAAAACCCTAACTCAT
The DNA here is from genome assembly GCA_025175665.1 of Cinchona pubescens. NCBI lineage: Eukaryota > Viridiplantae > Streptophyta > Magnoliopsida > Gentianales > Rubiaceae > Cinchona > Cinchona pubescens. The sequence continues at coordinate 2,540,983 of JANKKI010000099.1, read as the reverse complement.
AATCTTAAAATTTGTAATCTAACCATGGAAAGTTGTTAAAAATCAACCCCAATCACTTCCCAACCTCCAAAACACTAAAAACAACCCATAACATACATAAATCACAACTTATAAGGCTGCAAAGAGGGTTTTCTCAGCCATAAATAATCCTACAAAACTTGAAATTAAAGCTTAAATCATAAAGCTAGATAAGCCATAAATGCTAAAATACATAAAATCTTACCTTCCAAGTGATTCCTACTTGAAGATTGAGAAAATTTTGATTGGGGAAAATGGAGGAGAGGAGTTCGGCTGCTGCTGGAAGAAAATGAGGAAGAAAAAACAAGGAAGACTTAAAAAGAAATTCCAAGGTTGACCAAGATAGTACCCCATTGACCAAATAGTCTCCAAGTTGACTATTTGACCCAAAAACTAATTTTTGCTACTAAATTAACATTATAAATCAGTCATCAAACAACACTCACACACCACAATGCACTAATTACATTTTGTCTAACGTTTGTTAGTTTAGATGGCTCGACAATTTGCTATGGTGACCATTTATGCTGTTTCAGATTACAAGCTCGTGTTATAAGTTGACCCCGTAGCTAGCTTTATTCTCTCTAAATGTTATGAGAAACATTTTAAACCAATTAAAATCAAAGAACAAGGCTATCCGTTTACTGTCTTTATACATTCTACCATGAGCTTAATAGGGTAACTGTGAAGAATAAATACCCTTTTGTCGTGTCCTCCCGATCTACTAAAAGTTCATGGCTCAACACATGAGAGGGATCAGGGATATACCTCCTCAATTGAGAGACATGGAAGGTATTATGAACTCTAGACAACTCCGGAGGCAAAGCCAATTGGTATGCCAAATCACCAACCTTGTTCAACACCTCATAGGGGCCTATATAGCGTGGACTCAACTTTCCACCTTTCCCAAATCTAGCTACCCCTTTAGTCGGCGATACTTTCACAAACACTTTATCCCCAACCGCAAACTCCATTGGCTTTCTCTTGCAATCCGCCCAGCTCTTCTGACGATCTTGAGCCGCTTTCAAATTCTGGCGAACAATCTAGATGTTATCAATCACAGGTATGGCACCATTTGAGTCTTACTGTAGCTGTCTCTATACACAGATTGATGTACATAACTACAGCTCTGGGGAGTGATTTGGAGGTTATGGAGTCTTGCTTTAAGTGTAGATGTGATAAGCTGTTATTATACGAGAATTCCATAAGCATAAGAGCATTATTTCTGATCGCGATCCCAGGACAACCTACCAAGAGCTGGACAACCAACTCAGAGAGCTTGCTGTCTCTTATACACATCTCTTATATAACTCTAGTATGTTCCAATAGCGGTCATTCATCGGTATGAGAACTTTTAGGTCTTTTCATAGGCGGTCAACATCACCCATATACTGTCATTACCTCGCCTAGTCCGTGGTAACCCATGTACAAAATCCATAGTAATATGCTCCCATTTCCACTCCGGTATCTCCAATGATCGTAGTAAACCGCTGGGCCTTTGGTGTTCAGCCTTAACTGACACACCAAACATCTCGCCACAAACTCAGCTATCTCTCTTTTCATTCCAAGCCACCAAAATCTCATTTTCATGTCCCTTTACATCTTCGTACCCCGGGATGAATAGATTGAATACCTTGGAATTGGATTTTGTTGGCAGGGAGGATAGCCTACTTATAGCCCTGTCACATAAACGTCTGTCTCGCCACAAGCTACCATTAGCTCTAACTCGAAACTCGAGGTCTCACCATTCGTACTTTCAACATTACTTTCCGTAGCTCAGATCATCTAATTGGGACACCTTAATGCGATCCACCGGTGTAGATTGAACAACCAATGCTGCCAAAGTCTGCTCAGACTCAACAACCACCATCTTTCCATTTATGCATTGGTTGATTAAATATGTTGTTTTGAGTTGGGTTGTAACCAAGGTCCCTTGAATACCTTGGAATTGGATTTTGTTGGCAGGGAGGATAACCTACTTATAGCCTAGGGAGAGGCGAAGTTTTTCGGTTTTTGAGTAGGATAATTGCTCGTACGGTTTAAGTTGCCTCGACGCATAAGCTATCACCTTATCTCCTTGCATCAAAACACAACCCAAACCACTCTGAGAAGCATCACTATAAACCACAAATCCTCCAGAACCTGAAGGTAAAGTCAACACTGGAGCTGTCACCAACCTATGCTTAAGCTCTTGAAAGCTTGCCTCACACTGATCTGACCATACAAACTTGGTTCTCTTCTGGGTAAGCCGCATCAAAGGGGAACCAAGCTTTGTATGTTGATCAGATCAGTGAAGAGTTGCTAAGCTTACCATACAATTGCTCTTTCCTTAACAAGTTCAAAACTTCGCAAATGCTCAAGCATGAGCCTCCTCGATATCAAGTATAAATCACTTGGAATCGATGAAGAGCACTACACATACATCACTTTAGTCCTTGAACACCCTATGTTTCAACTCCATTTCAAGGCTTTTTGACTTAGTTAAATGGCATGCCTGACATTTTAAAAACTGCTTATAATTTTAGGTTTTTACTTATGTTTTTGGTTTATTGACTTCTTTATGGCATGCACATTTGGCCCCATTTGAAGAGCTTTTATGATATCCACTGAAGCACCTCGCACCCTTAAGGCGATCAAACAAGTCATGTCTCTTATGGCATTAGGGTATTTATTCTTCACAGTTACCCTATTAAGCTCACGGTAGTCAATGCAAAGTCTCAAACTACCATCTTTCTTCCGAACAAATAAGACCGGTGCTCCCCAAGGTGAAACACTTGGACGTGTATGAATTTCTTATACAAGAGTTCTTGTGGCTAGAGACAGGTGGCCCTTGGGTAGCTAAAGGAGGTCCCAACGAGGTGTCTTTGAAATGGATTTTGTTGGCAGCAAAAAGCGGGGATGTTTTGGCTGAAAGAGGGTGACAAAAACTCACCTTTACATTGGGATGAAGTTGGCGAGAGATCCTTGGAGGGCCCAGATTTGATTCAGACAATGATTGATAAAATTGCTATTGTTCGCCAGAATTTGAAAGCGGGTCAAGATCGTCAGAAGACTGTCTCTTATACACATATAGAGTGGGGACCCCGGACGGGAAGGTTAGGGAGGCTATTCCCACGAAAAATCACCGTATCTAAACCAGCATCCAAACTAAAGGGGAAGCTGGGAGGAGCATGTGATGCTTATGGAATTCTCGTATAATCTAGATCTGTTATAAGAGTCGGTCATCGGTAACTGAATAAGGTCAGCCTCAAACTTCCTATCACAAAACTCTAACCGACAACCTTCCAAAATAAACCTAGACTCCATAACCTTCCAACGTCCGGGGTCCCCACTCTATAAGGATCCTCTAACCATCTAGGTTTATCGGACAGACATCTAAGAAAACATCTAGCTACAAATGAATGTGATGCCCCACAATCAAATAAAGCATAAGCAGGTATGGAATTCACTAAGATCGTGCCGTGTACATAAGCAAGGACCTCTCAAAACCCCCCAAAACAAGTCAATCAATAACTCCAGGTCAAAGATTCCATCGATGTGCGTAATGTCGCGAGCAAAACAGAATCTTATATGTCTCTAAGCCCGAGCACATCGATGTGTACCTCTTAGAGACTGTGGCAATACCTATTTCTGTCTCTTAGGACATCTAGATGTGTATAAGCTCTGTAATTCTAATTTTTGTGTAAAATGAAAACGGGACCGTTTTATAGTTGAGAAATGGCTTGATGGACCAAAGCGCAAGGCACAAACGAACAGAGCAACAAATTTAACCGTAATGTAATAGAACCATCAAGCCATTTCTCAACTATAAAACCAAATATTTCATTTTACACAAAAATACGAATTACAAAATTCCTTCTTAGTACAAAAGATGCTACAACGAAAATAAAGTTCATCAATACAAAACTTATCTAATACACTACCCCTCTCCAAACAAAAGAGAAGCTTGGAAGATTATCCGCAGAGTCCTACCAGCGTTGAGACAAATATTCTATTTTGACTCTGCGGATGCCATTTAAAAGTGTTGTACCATTATCATAAGGGCTTCTCTTATACACATCTTTAAACGTCTTCATGTCCAAAACATAGTCAAAAAGATCCAATCATTTCAAAACATAGTATGCTAAAGCATAGCGAACAAATCCAAGTACACGTTGTTATGCGGATAATCTTCCAAGCTTCTCTTTTGTTTGGAGAGGGGTAGTGTATTAGATAAGTTTTGTATTGATGAACTTTATTTTCGTTGTAGCATCTTTTGTACTAAGAAGGAACTGTCTCTTATACACATCTAGATAGGACCATGTAGTACTATTTTTCAAATCATCCAAAATTATATACCTCGGTCACCTATGAGCCAAAACAGTCATAAAATGCTTTCATATCAAAAGAGTTTGCAAATATATCAATTGATTAACATAAAATAGCTTGGTCCCGATTTCATATATAATAATTCCAAAACTTGGTAAAAGTGCAGTTCCAAACATCATACACATTTTAAAATCCATCCAAACATTATTTCAAAGTCGTTAAACAAAATACAAGTGGAAGAAGGTGTCTCTTATACACATCTAGATGTGTATAAGAGACAGGAGTAAGTGTGAGACAGAAGAGCAAGAGAATTCGACCAACTTCGACAAGCAGGGTCATAATGGTTCAAAACTAGAGGAGCTTAATAGCCGAATTCGTATCACCTAGATTAGGAGATAATAAGCTCAGTTTTCCGAAAAAACTGAAAACTTCGCCTCCCTAGGCTATAATTAGGCTATCCTCCCGCCAATAAAATCCAATAGAAGGTATTCAAGGGACCTTGGTTACAACCCAACTCAAAACAACATATTCAACCAACCAACAAAATCCATTTCCAAGGTATTCAAGGGACCTTGGTTACAACCCAACTCAAAACAACATATTCAACCAACAAAATCCATAAACGGAAAGATTCACCGAGCAATAGTGGGACTATATCAATAGCATTCCACAACAATGGAAAACACCTAAAACCATCAAAAGATCATTAAAGACCCTTTAAACATAACCAATTATCCAAATTATCCTAGTTGCGCCAAACTTCCGCTTACTTACAAAATGAAGGGAAATCAATTCTCACACTTGGTTTCAAGTCTCAATTCCTATCCAAACTAACCTTAAAACACTCTTAAAACATCATTACAAGCATAGACATAAGCATTCATAGCATAACATTCTAGGCTCATATGGAAGACAAAACCCTAACTCATAATCTTAAAATTTGTAATCTAACCATGGAAAGTTGTTAAAAATCAACCCCAATCACTTCCCAACCTCCAAAACACTAAAAACAACCCATAACATACATAAATCACAACTTATAAGGCTGCAAAGAGGGTTTTCTCAGCCATAAATAATCCTACAAAACTTGAAATTAAAGCTTAAATCATAAAGCTCATTTTAGTAGCTTTCTTACTATTAATGTTATGAATACATAAAATAGTCCTTCCACATGATTCCTACTTGAAAACCAAGAGACAGCTATTGGGGAAAATGGAGGAGAGGAGTTCGGCTGCTGCTGGAAGAAAATGAGGAAGAAAAAAACAAGAAGAAGACTTAAAAAGAAATTCCAAGGTTGACCAAATAGTACCCCATCATTGACCAAATAGTCTCCAAGTTGACTATTTGACCCAAAAACTAATTTTTGCTACTAAATTAACATTATAAATCAGTCATCAAACAACACTCACACACCACAATGCACTAGATGTGTATAAGAGACTAGGTTTTGAGCTTGTAGTTTACTTCGTGATTCGAAATCGCGTAAATCGAAAAATTTGCCGAATTGAAGAACGAATAAGTTGAAGTACTTTATGACTAAAAATAATATGAAAAACATTTTAAACCAATTAAAATCAAAGAACAAGGCTAATAAAATACTGGGTTTCACATTCTACCCCCCTTAAACAAAGTTTCGTCCTCGAAACTTACGGAATCACGAAGCAAACAAAGCTGGATACTTCGATCTCATTAGAGCTCTCAAGCGTGACATTTAGATGGTATAAGAGACAGGTTTGAGATCCTAAGAAGAGAAATAGGCAGATTGCGAGAAAGCCAATGGAGGTTTAAATTGATGGGATCCAAGAGAATTATGTGAATTCTGTTTTGAAACGCTTAGGGGTAGCTAGATTAAAAGTTCATGGCTCAACACATGAGAGGATCAGGGATATACCTCCTCAATTGAGAGACATGGAAGGTATTATGAACTCTAGACAACTCCGGAGGCAAAGCCAATTGGTATGCCAAATCACCAACCTTGTTCAACACCTCATAGGGGCCTATATAGCGTGGACTCAACTTTCCACCTTTCCCAAATCTAGCTACCCCTTTAGTCGGCGATACTTTCACAAACACTTTATCCCCAACCGCAAACTCCATTGGCTTTCTCTTGCAATCCGCCCAGCTCTTCTGACGATCTTGAGCCGCTTTCAAATTCTGGCGAACAATAGCAATTTTATCAATCATTGTCTGAATCAAATCTGGGCCCTCCAAGGATCTCTCGCCAACTTCATCCCAATGTAAAGGTGATCTACACTTACGACCGTACAAAGCCTCAAATGGTGCCATACCGATGCTGCTGTGATAACTGTTATTATACGAGAATTCCTACTTTCTCATCCCCGCTTCCCTGAAGTCTATGGCACAAGCTCTCAACATATCCTCCAATGTCCGAATAGTACGCTCGGATTGGCCATCATCGAGGATGATAAGCGTACTAAGACTCAAAGTTGTGCCACAAGCTCTCGGTAGGTTGTCCGAACACGGATACAAACACGGGATCGCGATCGAAATAATGCTCTTAGGCACACCGTGCAAACGGACAATCTCCGATCATATAACTTCACTAATGACTCCAAAGTAGCGGTCACCTTCATCGGTAAGAAATGGGCGACTTTGTTAGGCGGTCAACATCACCCATATCTGTCATTACCTCGCCTAGTCCGTGGTAACCCATGTACAAAATCCATAGTAATATGCTCCCATTTCCACTCCGGTATCTCCAATGATCGTAGTAAACATTGGGCCTTTGGTGTTCACCTTAACTCTTGACACACCAAACATCTCGCCACAAACTCGGCTATCTCTCTTTTCATTCCAAGCCACCAAGTTTTGGAATTATTATATATGAAATCGGGACCAAGCTACACATAGATAAGCGCGAAGAGTGAGCTTCTTTCATCAGTTCTCTTTTCAATTCGGAGTCGTTCGGCACACATAAACGTCTGTCTCGCCACAAGCTACCATTGGCTCTAATACGTGACGAGATGTGTATAAGAGACAGACACCTGCTCTCCATACAGTAATGCCTCCAAATCTTGAGAGCAAACACTATCGCAGCTAACTCCGTGTCATGAGTAGGATAATTCAAATGCGGTTTAAGTTGCCTCGACGCATAAGCTATCACCTTATCTCCTTGCATCAAAACACAACCCAAACCACTCGAGAAGCATCACTATAAACCACAAATCCTCCGAACCGAAGGTAAAGTCAACACCTGAGTGTCACCAACCTATGCTTAAGCTCTTGAAAGCTTGCCTCACACTGATCTGACCATACAAACTTGGTTCTCTTCTGGGTAAGCCGCATCAAAGGGGAAGCAATTCGTGAGAAATCCTCCACAAATTTCCTATAATAACCAGCTAAGCCCAGAAAACTCCGCACCTCAGTCACTGTGGTAGGTCTAGGCCAATCAACAATGGCCTCAATCTTCTTGGAATCTACAGAAACCCCTTCCTCTGACACCACATGACCCAAAAATGCAACACTCCGAAGCCAAAACTCGCATTTATTAGGTGCTAAGCTTACCATACAATTGCTCTTTCCTTAACAAGTTCAAAACTTCTCGCAAATGCTCAGCATGAGCCTGGTCGCTCGGAGAATAAACTTGTTAAGGATGAAGAGCACTACACATACATCAAGATAGTCCTTGAACACCCTATTCATCAACTCCATAAAGGCTGCAGGGGCGTTAGTTAAACCAAAAGGCATAACCAAAAACTCGTAATGGCCATAGCGAGTCCGAAAAGCTGTCTTAGGTACATCCTCTTCCTTCACCCTCAATTGATAATATCCGGACCGCAAATCAATCTTAGAGAAGCACCTCGCACCCTTAAGGTCTGCTCCTTCAACTCCTTTAGCTCCGCAGGTGCCATACGGTAGGGGTCTTTGAAATTGGTGCCATAGGGGGCTCTAAGCAAATGGCTTAATCGACAACCCGCGACGGAGGTAAACCTGGAAGGCTCATTGGGAAACACGTCCGGAAACTCTCTAACCACTAGGATATCCTCAATGCCCGGCTCTACTTTATCAGAGTCTATCACATAAGCCAAATAGCTCTCACAACCCCTATCTAAGGCCTTAAACGCCTTCACTGCTGATATAATCGGAATCCTACTCTTGGGCTTCTTTTCATTCCCACGAAAAATCACCGTATCTAAACCAGGCATCTGAAACATCACATACCTCTCTTTACAATTAATCGTCGCACCATTAGCCGCCAACCAATCCATACCCAAAATCAAATCAAAGTCGGTCATCGGTAACTGAATAAGGTCAGCCTCAAACTTCCTATCACAAAACTCTAACCGACAACCTTCCAAAATAAACCTAGACTCCATAACCTATGGTCCCGTCCGGTCCCCACTCTATAAGGATCCTCTAACCATCTAGGTTTATCGGACAGACATCTAAGAAAACATCTAGCTACAAATGAATGTGATGCCCCACAATCAAATAAAGCATAAGCAGGTATGGAATTCACTAAGATCGTGCCTGCAACTACTGAATCGGTCTGATCGGCCTTGCTGACTCAACGCATGCACCCTCCATGAGTCCTCAGAGATTGTCCTCAGGTCGACCACCCTGCAGTCCAGGGTAGTCTGAGGGTCTGCGTTGGTGCGCACCAGGCCGATCAGACTCTGATCAAATGGCCGTGCTCGCCACATTTAAAGCAAGCTCCAGTCCTCCGATAACACTCCCCAGAGTGTAGTCGACCACAAGACCGGCATGGCGGCTTTGGAGTCATTAAGTGAACTCACCGACTGAGATCTCTAGAACCAGAACGCGTCCTAGGCGGCATACTAGCTGATAAGAGTCAAAGACGAAAGCATGAGCAAAGAATAACTCTTCAAGAATCAACAAAAGAGGTAGATAAAGTGACAACAAAGATTACATAAGCAAGGACCTCCAGGTCAAAGAATTCCACAGATCCTGTAGTGTCGCGAACAAAACAGAATCTTATATAATTCTAAGCCCGAGCACATCGATTTAAACCTCAAAAGACTCATCGAATACCTATTTCTGGACTTAGGATTCAAACCTATGCTCTGATACCACTAAATGTCACGCCCCAAAAACAGGACCTAACACGCCGCGCTAATGGTACACCGGACCAAAGCGCAAGGCACAAACGAACAGAGCAACAAACTTAACCGTAATGTAATAGAACCATCAAGCCATTTCTCAACTATAAAACCAAATATTTCATTTTACACAAAAATACGAATTACAAAATTCCTTCTTAGTACAAAAGATGCTACAACGAAAATAAAGTTCATCAATACAAAACTTATCTAATACACTACCCCTCTCCAAACAAAGAGAAGCTTGGAAGATTATCCGCAGAGTCCTACCAAGAATGTGGAGTGGGAAAATCTAAAAGCTAGACTTTTTCTTATACGATTAGATAAGCTGTTTCGAAAATGTTTAATGAATACAACCTGTCTCTTGTCCAAAACATAGTCAAAAAGATCCAATCATTTAAAACATAGTATGTAAAGCATAGCGAACAAATGGAAGTACAGTTTCAATCCAGAATATAATAAAATAGATGAGTATCTTTTAGGCTCTTAACAGTATGACCTACAGTACTAGCCAGATCTAGTAATCTACCACACCTACTAGTCTGACTGGGAGGTCAAGTTATCCCATCACAAGACCCCGTATCAAAGTATGGATAAGGGGTAGCCCTTTTTTTTCCAAATCAAACATTTCCAAATACATCCAAAATTATATACCTCGGTCACCTATGAGCCAAAACAGTCATAAAATGCTTTCATATCAAAAGAGTTTGCAAATATATCAATTGATTAACATAAAATAGCTTGGTCCCGATTTCATATATAATAATTCCAAAACTTGGTAAAAGTGCAGTTCCAAACATCATACACATTTTAAAATCCATCCAAACATATTTCGAAAGTCGTTAAACAAAATACAAGTGGAAGAAGGTCTATGTTACCCACCTATTAAAGCAAAAACTGCACAAAGATCAGAGACAGAATGACTGACCAACTTCGACAAGCTAAAACCCCAGTCAAAACACTTAGTTAATCCCTCGAATTCGTATCACAGCTAGATTAGGAGATAATAAGCTCAGTTTTCCAGAAAAAACTGAAAAACTTCGCCTCTCCCTAGGCTATAATTAGGCTATCCTCCCTGCCAATAAAATCCAATTCCAAGGTATTCAAGGGACCTTGGTTACAACCCAACTCAAAACAACATATTCAACCAACCAACAAAATCCATTTCCAAGGTATTCAAGGGACCTTGGTTACAACCCAACTCAAAACAACATATTCAACCAACAAAATCCATAAACGGAAAGATTCACTGGCAATTCCTATCCAAACTAACCTTAAAACACTCTTAAAACATCATTACAAGCATAGACATAAGCATTCATAGCATAACATTCTAGGCTCATATGGAAGACAAAACCCTAACTCATAATCTTAAAATTTGTAATCTAACCATGGAAAGTTGTTAAAAATCAACCCCAATCACTTCCCAACCTCCAAAACACTAAAAACAACCCATAACATACATAAATCACAACTTATAAGGCTGCAAAGAGGGTTTTCTCAGCCATAAATAATCCTACAAAACTTGAAATTAAAGCTTAAATCTAGATGGTGTATAAGAGACAACGGTTAAGTTATACATTCAGGTTTTGTTTTCCTTGCGCTTTGGTCTCTTGTACCATCTAGCGCGGCGGGGGAAAATGGAGGAGAGGAGTTCGGCTGCTGCTGGAAGAAAATGAGGAAGAAAAAAACAAGAAGAAGACTTAAAAAGAAATTCCAAGGTTGACCAAATAGTACCCCATTGACCAAATAGTCTCCAGGGGTCTAGTTGACTATTTGACCCAAAAACTAATTTTTGCTACTAAATTAACATTATAAATCAGTCATCAAACAACACTCACACACCACAATGCACTAATTACATTTTGTCTAATTTTGTCAAATGGCTGCCGAAATCGCGTAAATCGAAAAATTTGCCGAATTGAAGAACGAATAAGTTGAAGTACTTTATGACTAAAAATAATATGAAAAACATTTTAAACCAATTAAAATCAAAGAACAAGGCTAATAAAATACTGGGTTTCACATTCTACCCCCCTTAAACAAAGTTTCGTCCTCGAAACTTACGGAATCTTCGAAGCAAACAAAGCTGGATACTTCGATCTCATTAGAGCTCTCAAGCTCCCTTTTGTATTGATGAACTTTATTTTCGTTGAAGCATCTTTTGTACTAAGAAGGTCTAGATGTGTACACATCTAGATGTGTATAAGAGACAGTTGCTATTGTTCGCCAGAATTTGAAAGCGGCTCAAGATCGTCAGAAGAGCTGGGCGGATTGCAAGAGAAAGCCAGGATCGGGATATACCTCCTTATGTTGAGAGACATGGAAGGTATTATGAACTCTAGACAACTCCGGAGGCAAAGCCAATTGGTATGCCAAATCACCAACCTTGTTCAACACCTCATAGGGGCCTATATAGCGTGGACTCAACTTTCCACCTTTCCCAAATCTAGCTACCCCTTTAGTCGGCGATACTTTCACAAACACTTTATCCCCAACCGCAAACTCCATTGGCTTTCTCTTGCAATCCGCCCAGCTCTTCTGACGATCTTGAGCCGCTTTCAAATTCTGGCGAACAATAGCAATTTTATCAATCATTGTCTGATCAAATCTGGGCCCTCCTTATACACATCTAGCCATGTGTCATAATTAGAAGGTGATGACTTACGTTTTAAAATATTCAATCTTTATGAATTCTGAGTATATGATAGCTGTTATTATACGAGAATTCCATAAGCATCACATGCTCATCCCAGCTTCCCTGGAAGTCTAGGTGGCACAAGCTCTCAACATATCCTCCAATGTCTGAATAGTACGCTCAGATTGGCCATCTGTCTGAGGATGATAAGCAGTACTAAGACTCAAAGTTGTGCCACAAGCTCTCTGGTAGGTTGTCCAGAACCTGGATACAAACCTGGGATCGCGATCAGAAATAATGCTCTTAGGCACACCGTGCAAACGGACAATCTCCTGATCATATAACTTCACTAATGACTCCAAAGTAGCGGTCACCTTCATCGGTAAGAAATGGGCAGACTTTGTTAGGCGGTCAACATCACCCATATACTGTCATTACCTCGCCTAGTCCGTGGTAACCCATGTACAAAATCCATAGTAATATGCTCCCATTTCCACTCCAGGTATCTCCTCGGATCGTAGTAAACCGCTTGGCCTTTGGTGTTGTGTCTCTTATACACATCTAGATGTGTATAAGTGAAGTATATAGACATCAGGAGAGATTGTCCCTTTTCATTCCAAGCCACCAAAATCTCATTTTCATGTCCCTATACATGGACAGACAGCTTATTTGTGGCGACTCAAAGCATCTGTCTCTTATAGCACACCTAGATGTAGCTAATAGTCAGGTCATAGTCCTTCAATAGCTCAAGCCAACGCCTTTGCCTCATATTAAGCTCTTTTTGAGTGAAAAGGTACTTCAGACTTTGATGATCAGTGAACACTTCACACTGCTCTCCATACAGGTAGGCAGATGTGTCTAGGCCAATCAACAATGGCCTCAATCTTCTTGGAATCTACAGAAACCCCTTCCTCTAACACCACATGACCCAAAAATGCAACACTCCGAAGCCAAAACTCGCATTTGCTAAGCTTACCATACAACATTGCTCTTTCCTTAACAAGTTCAAAACTTCTCGCAAATGCTCAGCATGAGCCTCCTCGCTCGGAGAATAAACCAGGATATCATCGATGAAGAGCACTACACATACATCAAGATAGTCCTTGAACACCCTATTCATCAACTCCATAAAGGCTGCAGGGCGTTAGTTAAACCAAAAGGCATAACCAAAAACTCGTAATGGCCATAGCGAGTCCGAAAAGCTGTCTTAGGTACATCCTCTTCCTTCACCCTCAATTGATAATATCCGGACCGCAAATCAATCTTAGGTAAGCACCTCGCACCCTTAAGCTGATCAAACAAGTCATCAATCCGTGGGTCATGTGGTGTTAGAGCTGTCTCTTATACACATCTAGATGTGTATAAGAGACAGGATTTGTTCGCTATGCTTTAGCATACTATGTTTTGAAATGTAGCTCCGCAGGTGCCATACGGTAGGGGGTCTTTGAAATTGGTGCCACCCTGGCTCTAAGCAAATCTCAAAATCGACAACCCGCGACGGAGGTAAACCTGGCAGCTCATTGGGAAACACGTCCGGAAACTCTCTAACCACTAGGATAGGTCCTCAATGCCTGGCTCTACTTTATCAGGTCTATCACATAGAGTTTTGTAGCTCTCACAACCCCTATCTAAGGCCTTAAACGCCTTCATCTGATATAATCGGAATCCTACTCTTGGGCTTCTTTTCATTCCCACGAAAAATCACCGTATCTAAACCAGCATCCGAAACATCAAAGAGAGGTCTGTACACTGTCTCTTCGCACACATCTAGATGTGTATAAGAGACATACCCAAAATCAAATCAAAGTCGGTCATCGTAATCGAATGCCTCCGGATGTGTATCAGAGACAGTTCTAACCGACAACCTTCCAAAATAAACCTAGACTCCATAACCTGTCGTCCAGGGTCCCCACTCTACACGGGTAAGGATCCTCTAACCATCTAGGTTTATCGGACAGACATCTAAGAAAACATCTAGCTACAAATGAATGTGATGCCCCACAATCAAATAAAGCATAAGCAGGTATGGAATTCACTAAGATAGTGCTGCACGGTCGTAACTGTGTCTTATACACATGCTGAGTGTCAACGCAGGCACCCTCGCCTGAGCCTCCGCCTCTTGTCCTCAGGCGGACCACCCTGCACTCCACTAGTCTGCCCTCTATTTGGTGCGACCTTAGGACAATCTCTGATCAAATGGCCGTGCTCGCCACATTTAAAGCAAGCTCCAGTCCTCCGATAACACTCCCCAGAGTGTAGTCGACCACAAGACCGGCATGGCGGCGACGGCTGCTGAACTGTCACCGACTGAGATCTCTAGAACCAGAACGCGTCCTAGGCGGCATACTAGCTGATAAGAGTCAAAGACGAAAGCATGAGCAAAGAATAACTCTTCAAGAATCAACAAAAGAGGTACAACAAAGATTACATAAGCAAGGACCTCTCAAAACCCCCCAAAACAAGTCAATCAATAACTCCAGTCAAAGAATTCCACAGATCCTGTAGTGTCGCGAACAAAACAGAATCTTATATAATTCTAAGCCCGAGCACATCGATTTAAACCTCAAAAGACTCATCGAATACCTATTTCTGGACTTAGGATTCAAACCTATGCTCTGATACCACTAAATGTCACGCCCCAGTCTTCTAGAAGCCGCTAACGCGATGGAGAATCCAAAACGAGCACCTAATCGAAAAATTATAAGTCACGTGTCCATAACTGCTGGCAATGGATATCATAAAAGCTCTTTTAATGGGGCCAAGCATTGCGATAAAAAGAAAACATAAAGATAATAAGATTTGTGAAAACCATAGTTATGAAGCAGTTTCTAAAATGTCTCATGGATATTTAAAAGTTTGTAAACCATAATCATAAGTAGTTTCTAAAATGGATCATGCCATTTAAACGTCAAGCATGACACTGAAGTTGTAAAAGACAGATCTAGTCCTTGCCTCAAAAAATAGATGTTTGGAACTGCACAAATACCAAGTACAGTTTCAATTCATCATATATGAAATCGGGACCAAGCTATTTTATGTTAATCAATTGATATATTTGCAAACTCTTTTGATACGAAGTCACCATGGCGTCCCATGGATGACTATAGAACCGTGCACCCCAGATCAAACATTTCCAAATACATCCAAAATTATATACCTCGGTCACCTATGAGCCAAAACAGTCATAAAATGCTTTCATATCAAAAGAGTTTGCAAATATATCAATTGATTAACATAAAATAGCTTGGTCCCGATTTCATATATAATAATTCCAAAACTTGGTAAAAGTGCAGTTCCAAACATCATACACATTTTAAAATCCATCCAAACATATTTCGAAAGTCGTTAAACAAAATACAAGTGGAAGAAGGTCTATGTTACCCACCTATTAAAGCAAAAACTGCACAAAGATCACAGAACGCGATCGCCGGCGGTAGGTGGAGTGGTACCTAAAACAGATATAAGAGGACTCTTAGAAGAGATCTAGAAGTGTATAAGCCAGACAGGATGAAAGAAGCTCACTCTTCGCGCTTATCTATTCATCCTGGGGGTACGGTCAAAATGACCTTTTCACAAATTCGACCAACTTCGACAAGCTAAAACCCCAGTCAAAACACTTAGTTAATCCCTCGAATTCGTATCACAGCTAGATTAGGAGATAATAAGCTCGTTTTCAGAAAAACTGAAAACTTCGCCTCCCTAGGCTATAATTAGGCTATCCTCCCCGCCAATAAAATCCAATTCCAAGGTATTCAAGGGACCTTGGTTACAACCCAACTCAAAACAACATATTCAACCAACCAACAAAATCCATTTCCAAGGTATTCAAGGGACCTTGGTTACAACCCAACTCAAAACAACATATTCAACCAACAAAATCCATAAACGGAAAGATTCACGGAGCAATAGTGGGACTATATCAAGAGTTCCATAAATGGAAAACCTGAATCTTAAACCATTTTGATGGTCCAAATACCCATCTAATTGTAGAATGGAACTGTCTCTTATACCATCTATTGCGCCAAGTTTCCGCGGAAGTTTGGCGTGTTTTAAGGTTAGTGTGGATATTGTTTCAAGTCTCAATTCCTATCCAAACTAACCTTAAAACACTCTTAAAACATCATTACAAGCATAGACATAAGCATTCATAGCATAACATTCTAGGCTCATATGGAAGACAAAACCCTAACTCATAATCTTAAAATTTGTAATCTAACCATGGAAAGTTGTTAAAAATCAACCCCAATCACTTCCCAACCTCCAAAACACTAAAAACAACCCATAACATACATAAATCACAACTTATAAGGCTGCAAAGAGGGTTTTCTCAGCCATAAATAATCCTACAAAACTTGAAATTAAAGCTTAAATCATGTGGCTCATAAGCCATAAATGCTAAAATACATAAAATCTTACCTTTCAAGTGATTGTGTATAAGAGAAAAATCATAAATTTTCTTCCAGACTTAATTGTCTTTCTAGTTCGGCTGCTGCTGGAAGAAAATTTGGAAGAAAAAAACAAGAAGAAGACTTAAAAAGAAATTCCAAGGTTGACACAAATAGTACCCCATTGACCAAATAGTCTCCAATCTCAAAGATGACTATTTGACCCAAAAACTAATTTTTGCTACTAAATTAACATTTAAATCAGTCATCAAACAACAGTCACACACCACAATGCACAAATTTTACGATTATCTAATTTTTGACCCGTTTACCCGCCGGTACCGAAATCGCGTAAATCGAAAAATTTGCCGAATTGAAGAACGAATAAGTTGAAGTACTTTATGACTAAAAATAATATGAAAAACATTTTAAACCAATTAAAATCAAAGAACAAGGCTAATAAAATACTGGGTTTCACATTTTCAATGTTCTCATGAGGTTCCATTTTGAAGGATGCGTATTTAACCACAAGATGTGACTTCTTTTGCTCTCTTATATCTTCACTTCCTTCATGGATTTCTTTCAATTTGTCCCATATCTCCTTGGCCGATTTGCAACCTTTTACTTTAGAAAACTCATCTGCATCCAAGGCATTATACAAAATGTTAATGGTTTTAGCATTTAAAGACAAATTTATTCTATCTTGTGCATTGATAACTCATATCTAGTCTAAGGCCTTAATCTATGAGTATTTTCATCAAGAATATTAGCTTCTAAAGGACCTTCACAAATAATATACCATAAATCAATATCAATAGATTGAACAAAAATTTTCATTCTATCCCACCATAAAGAAAAATTAATGCCATTAAACTTGGGAGGTCCAGTAATAGAATGCCCCTCTAAAAACAAAGCATTATTGGTTGCCATAATGATCTTTACTCAAAAGCAGTTAAGCTCAATATATGAGACCAAGCTCTGATACCAATTGTGGTCCTCAAAAGCAACCTAAGAGAGGGAGTGAATTAGGTTGTTTCTAAAACAAACCTTTTTAGTATGCTTAATGGAAATGCAACAAATAAACACTTAAGCACAAATGAATATAATAAATATTCAACAATTAAAGCTTAAAGAACAAATATAAAGATAGAGATAGAGAGTATCAAACCAAACTTCTCAAACTTGGAGTATTTCCACTAGTAGTGCCTCTTCAAAGANAGGTGAGGCAATAACTTTCTTGTACATGAAGTAGTCTCACCCTTGCACCAACTAAGTCCCTCTAGTTGAGCCAAAGAGTTTTACAATACAAACTCACTTTTGTACACTATTATCCCTCACTTTTACACTTGAAGATCACTCACTAGTCTACTCTTGCTCACACTAATTCCCCCTAGTTGATCCAGGAGAATTACACTACCCAAACCAATACAACCCACTATATTTTAGCCTATTTCTTCCCAAATAGCTCTTACAAGTGTTTGTATTGAATGCAGTAGTTCAACTCTCTATTTTTTACATTTACAGACTTGGGAGATATTTATAGAAGCCCAAAAATTGTTTCCAACAGCTCTCTAACGGCTATTTTCTATTTCCTGTGAAACTAGCAGTTTGGTCTTTCAGACGACCGATGCTGTGAGTGTGCGTCCAAACAAACTAGCTGCTAGACTTTTTGAACATCTGATGCATGGCCTTTGCATCCAATCTCTGAGGGTATTTGTTCGGATGTCAGTGAGAATACGTCCGAACTTGCATCCGATAACTTTATGAACAGTGTTTCGGACGGTTGTATGCGTCCTACAGCTTTGACAGAAACTTCTTCATTTTGAGCTCTTCTCTTCGGACGGTCATCTGTGTCCATTCTCCTGGTCGTGTTTCGGACACTCTCCTACTTCCGAAAATCTATCTTTTCGGAGGCTCTCATGCGTCCGTTCTATCCTATTTTTCTGCACACTTGATTGCTAACCATTAGTATGATTTGGTCATCATCAAAACATTATTATCATAACTGGTGTTCAACAGGTTTTCGGTTGAGAAAAAAGTGAACAGAAGAAAATTGTGATAAAAGAAGAAAAGAAAAGAAGAATTTAAACGGGTCTATGAATTGAGATTGTGATATGGCCTGATGTTGAGATCGTAATCTCGATTTAAAAATTGCGATCTCGAAGGATTTTAGATCTCAATATCGATTTCAAGATCGCGATCTCGAATCGGTGAAAAAAATGCCTTTGTAGACGTATTGGTTTTGAGATCACGATATCGACCAAATTTCGATTATGCCCTCCAGAAGTTTGAGCTTGAGATCATGATCTAGAATTTGAGATCGTGATCTCAAGCTGAACTTCTGCAAAGTGTATTTTTTTACATATAGGCAAAATTTGCCCATTCTTTGTCACTTTTCTCCAATTCCATGCACAACCTACAAGCACAAAATTAACACATTAGGATGACAATTTTTTTCTTATTTTTTAGCACTATTTATTCAACTAAAAGAACTTAGATTTTTAACTAAAATTCTTACCTAATTCAAACTAATTTACTCAAAATCAAACAAATGAAAAATCACACAAAAAGAACACAAGAATAACTAAATTAAAGACTTGGGTTGCCTCCCAAGAAGCGTACTTTTATAGTCACTAGCTTGACTTTGGCACAGCTTCATTCGCGCACAAATTGGACGATCTCTCGTCCACCTTCAATGATTCCTCCAAAGTAGGGTTTGAGCCGATGACCATTAACCTAGAAGCTCAGCTCTATCTTTCCCTTTTATTTCCACCACTGCATTAGAAAAAGTTTGAACCACTTTAAAGGGGCCACTCTACCTTGATTTGAGTTTTCTCAGAAATAGCTTGAGTCATGAATTGTAAAGTAGCACCAAATCACCAACTTTTAATTCCTTTCTTAGGATGAGCTTGTTATGCCGTTCCTTAGTTTTCTACTTATAAATCAAAGAATTTTTAAATGCTTCCTTCCAAAATTCATCCAACTCATTCAAATCAAGCATGCTCTTTTCATATGCTTTCTTCAAATCAAAATTCAAGTTCTTTATTGCCCAATATGCTCTATGCTCAAGTTCTACCGGTACGTGACATGCTTTTCCATACACAATACAGTACAGAGACATGCCTATGTGGGTTTTAAATGCCGTTCGATAGGCCCACAATGTGTCATCTAACTTAAGTGTCCAATCCTTCCTAGCATTATTCACTATCATCTCTAAGATCTTCTTCAATTCTCAGTTTGAAACCTTAAATATCTTGACCCGATGTTTGAGGATGATAGGCTAAAGCAATCTTGTGTTTTACACCTTACTTTGTCATCAAGGCCTCAAAATGTGAATTTTTGAAGTGAGAGCCCCCAGCACTAATAATAGTCCTAGGCACTCCAACCGGAAGAGGATGTTTTTTCGAAAGAATTAAGTGACCACTTTGGACTCATTGGTTGGGGTGGCGATTGATTCAACTCACTTTGACACATAGTCCACCGCAACCAAAATGTATTTGTTGGAATATGAAACCGGGAAAGGTCCCATAAAATCAATTCCCCATGCATCAAATACCTCCAACTCAATATTGCCATGAAGGGGCATTTCATGTTTCCTTGAAATATTACCCACTGTTTGACATTCATCACACTTGAGTACAAATTTCCGGGAATCCTTGAACATAGTTGACCAATAAAAACCATTTTGAAGAACTTTAAAAGCCGTTCGTTGAGTTCCATGGTGTCCACCAACCGAAGATGAAAGACTATGTCTTAATCTACATCGGTTACTTCACATTCCAGGACACATCTCTTAAGGACTTGATCATTGCACCTTTGAAACAAATATGGCTCTTCCCAAAAGTAATGCTTATGTTCTGCGAAGAATTTCCTTTTCTCATTGTCATTTAGCATCTTCGGTACTATCCTTGCCACAAGATAATTCACAATGTCCGCGTACCATGGACTCACTTCCTTCACCTCAAACAATTTCTCAATTAATGATTCTTCATTGATGACTCTTTCTTCATGATTGACAAGTCTAGATGCTTCGATTCTTGAAAAATGGTCGGCTGCAGTGTTTTCCACACCCTTGTCCACCATTCCCAATCGAACTCCTTCAATAAAAGTATCCATCTCAATAAACGTGGCTCGGCATCTTGTTTAAAAAATAAATACTTTAATGCGGAGTTATCGGGATGAACAATTACCTTTGATCCAATCAAGTATGATCTAAATTTATCAAATGCAAAAACTATAGCAAGTAGTTCCTGTAGAATAGCATTAAGTTGTGCATCATTTAAGGTCTTACTTGCATAGTAAATGACATGCAACATCTTATTTACCTTTTGACATAAAACGCATAGTCACTAGAATCATAGATATGCTCAAATGGAAGAGACCAATTTGGTGCTACAATGGCCGGTGCAATCACAAGAACATGTTTTAACTCATTGAATGCTTCACAAACAAGAATCATCAAAATGAAAAGGACAATCCTTTTGAAGTAATAAGCACAAAGGTCTAGCAATTTATGAAAAATTCCTAATGAATCTTCTATAAAAGCCTGCATGAGCTAAGAAACTTCTTACCTCCTTAACATCAATTGGAGGAGCCAACTTTTCAATCACCCCTACCTTTGCCCGATCAACTTCTATCCCCTTTGATGAAACTTTGTGACCCAAAACAATTCCTTCCGTCACCATGAAATGACACTTTTCCCAATTGAGAACCAAATTAGTTTCTACACATCTTTTCAACACATTGGACAAATTTGCAAGACAGAATCATCAAATGAGACACCAAATATACTAAAATCATCCATGAAGATCTCTATGCTCTTTTCAACCATGTCATGAAATATGGCAAACATACAATGTTGAAATGTGCTTGGAGCATTACAAGGCCCAAAGGGCATTCTCCTATATGCAAAGATACCAATAGGCATGTAAAAGTTGTTTTGTTTTGATATTCCGGACAAATGACAATCTGGAGATAACCTGAATAACCATCGAGGAAACAATAGTTTGCAAAAATCGGCTAACCTCTCAAGCATTTGATCAATAAAAGGTAAAGGAAAATGATCCTTTCGGGTGGCCTCATTCAACCTTCGAAAATCAATGCACATACACCAACCTGTAACCAATCTAGAGGAGAGGAGCTTATTGGTTTCACTTATGATTACGGTAATACCATCATTCTTTGGAACAACTTGAGTATACTAACCCACTCACTATAGCTAATAGGGTAAATAATACCGGCTTTCAAAAGCTTGATAACCTCATTCCACTCTTTATACACAACCACTTTTAAAGTAGGATTCAATCTCCTTTGAGGTTGCCTTACAGGTTTATTTCAATCATTCAACAAGATTTTATGCATGCATAAGGAAGGGTTAATTCCCTTAATATCATCAATGGACCAAGCAATGGTATCTTTATGCATTTAAGCACCACAATCAATCTATTTGTATTATCAATTTTAAAAAATTTGTGTTCTTTAAATAAAATTGTTTTTTAAAAGACTACCAGTAAACTTTAAAAGAAAAATTTTAAATATGAATATATATTTAATTTTATTAAAATTATATAAACAGAAGAAATGATGGATATTCTGTAAATGTAAAAGGAAAAAAAATAATATTTCTAACAACTAATTTTAGATCTTACCACATAAAGTATATTTATAAACATGATGTCAAAAAGTATATAGGACATAATAATTCATAATATTAAAAAATATATTCTTAAAAGTATTACGATTACATAATCACTTAAGAATAATATTGTTTACATTTAATAGTTCCATTACAAATAAATATAAATTTGCAAGAAGATGCAAAAAACAAAAAAGAAAAAAGAAAAGGAAATTGATATCAAAATTTTGTTATCTTTTTGTGATCTAATATATTATTTTTTATAAATATTAACTGGATGTAATTAACTTGCAAGAATGATATTATTTAGATATAGTAGACTAAAAATCTTTATACTTTTGTGAAAGTTATTAAATGTATCCCTTTAAAGATACATATATTTAAAACATATTTATATGGATAAAAGGTTTGCATAATTAATAAAGGCTAGTACTTTTCTCACTGCAAATATAGCTTTTGGCACTCCATCATCACTTTTGATTAGTAAAAATGACTTAAATGGCTATATACATTTCTAATTATAACATTGCCTTCTGTTTTTAAATTCTTTTATTTTATGAAACATTTTTATATGTTTTATTGGACAAACTATGGTATTTGCAATTTTCTTAAAGTAAATTATGTTTTCTTTTTTTTCAATTAAAAAAAAATATTAAACTTTCTCAGTTAGCAAGAAAAATGGAGAACTTAGGATGGATAATCCATTTAATCAAATATTATTGGAAAACTAAGAATTATATATTGCAACTTTTTTATGGGTTCAGAATAATTTGAATTGATAGGATTTCCTTTTATTTATCCTAATTGGGTCTTACAATTACAATTACAATGCATGGTTTATTTAATATTCCTTTGAAGTTGTCCATAATATTTAACATTCATTTTTATTTTTGAACTTATTGGAGTGTTAATTTGTTGCAAGTATTATTAGTTTCTATTAAATAATGTATTTATGCCTAATATAATGAAAAAAACTGATTTATTGCCTTGTTGTTAGGTAATTTTGACATATAATTGTAGAATATAGGTTATGGGTATACGAGTCATTTCAGTCAAAGAAATATAAAAATGGAGTGTTTAAAACTAATTTGGGAGTGCCAAAATCATTGGCCTTAAGAAATTTTTGTTTTCCTTTCTTTAAAAAAATATTTGTTTTACTAATCTTATTTTTAACAACGTAAACATATGTGATGGTTTAAAATACACTTTTAATTTTGTAATTCTTCTAGGAAAAAAAAAAAAACTACAAGAGGTGTGCACGGGTCAATGGCCAAACCGTTGACCGCGAGCCGGTCACGGGTCAATGGCCACGCTGTGGCGAGACACTGTCTCTTATACACGCCCAGCCTCGATCCGGCCTAGCCCAGTTGCTCTACAAGATAACTCCCAAGTGGGCGGGTGGGCCGGCGGGTTGGACCGGCCCATACACCTCTAGGTTAAACAACTAGTTGACATAACCACGATATGCATAGGTATGGATAAATATAAATGGCTAGTAAAAGTTAAGTGAAATTTATGTAATTATTATGATGTTAGAAAATTTTAAATTGGAAAAAGACGGTAAATTTGCTAATAGAACAAAAGTATACACAAAGATATCGAACAAACATTATAGTAAATAATACTTCCCAGTCATAAACACAAAAGTTGCTTACAGGGAAAAAAAAGGCACCTGTTTGAATCAGCCAAAAAATTAAATTGGCAAATCAACAAAGGCGTGAAGCTATTATTAAAAAAAAAATAGACGACTTTCAATAATAAACAGAAGTTCACAAGCTATTGCTAAAAACTTCTATTTCAAGTATCTTCAGTTCTTTTTTGCCCCCAAAAGCCATATGACAATAAGAGAAAATTAACAACTTCAATTCTTGAACTGTTTCTTCGATGTACAACATGTGTCATCCATGCACCAAAAATAGAAATTTTTTAAACAAAATGAGTAAACCAAATTTGTATATAGGTGAAAGAAGGTAAAATATGACCTCAATTTATGTTCAATTAAAAGGGAAAAAAAAAAAAACTCAGGGAACAGAAATTGATTCCTTTAGTAGTTCTTGGATCAAACTAATGTTGAGATAAAGAATAAAATTCTGTAAATATGTAGTTTGATATATAAATAAAATTGGTGGGTATATGTTACAATTTAAAAATAAAAATAAAAACAATTCAGCGCACATGCACTGCACTGTAGCAGCGCATGCTGCGTTGAAGGCAGTAGCCAAAAATGTTCATCGCACATGCGCTGCTGCAGTTATATCCGTTTGAAATTGAAAAACGGGTAAAATGGAGAGAATTCCAACTTTTGGCTCAAGAGGGGTGTTCCATGGATTGAACAGGTGTATTCCAATGGATTCCTCTGATCTTCCATCTCTATAAAAGAGAGTTATATCCACTAATTCAATATAATATTGATCATTAAAAATCTATCTCTTCTTATACATTGTTCTTGAGAAGATTTCTAATTTTTGCTACTAAAAATCTTCAAGAATTTGATGTATCCCAGAGGTAGATTGCTATTCACTCAAAAGCAAACTATTGAGTATAGTGGGGGCAATCAAAACCTTAAGGAAAGTGATATACACGCCTCAAATTCTATAGGTTTTGATATTCCCAAATTTTACAAGAAAAACACTTGTTTCCTACTCCTTTCTTGCCATTTCATTTCCTTTAATTTAGCAATCTTAAGGTTTTGATTGTGAGTAACCATACCGTGTTGGAAACAAGTGGTGAGCCTACCTTTAAAGTGATGAATCAAGATTTCATAAAATTGGATTGTCTTGATGGAACTGGAACAAATTTCAACCTGTGGAACGACAAGATGATGTTTTTCCTCACTGCACCGAAAGTCGCTTATGTTTTGGACCCTGCACTGTCTAAAATTCCTGCACCAACTATTGGAGATTCGGAGGAATGCAAGGCACAATGGGAGAAAAGGAAGGAGGACGAGATTGTGTGTAGAGGTCACATTCTCAATACCCTTTCAGATCGTCTTTATGATCTTTTCACAGCGGTCAAATCTCCAAAGGAAATTTGGGCTGCCTTGGAGCATAAATATGCTACTCAAAAATAAGGTGCGGACAAATTTCTTATTAAGAAATATTTTGAATTCCATATTGTTGACTCTTCTTCTATTTTGGATCAAGTTCATGACCTTCAAATTATTGTTTCAAAAGTAAAAGATCTTGGTGTTGAAATTTCAGAATCATTGCAAGTGGGGGCAATTATTGCAAAATTGCCTTCTAGTTGGAATGATTATCAAAATAAAATGCTTCATACTACTGAAATTTTAACAATTGATCAAGTTTTGAAACATATAAGAATCGAAAAAGATACTAGAAATCTTCATAAGAAGGATTTAGAACTTATTTCAAAAGTGAATTTTGTTAATGAGAATAAGAGTCAAATTATAAGTTCTAAAAGAAAATTTTCTGAAAATACTAATTCTAAGGACAAGTTCAAAAGGAATAGAATATGTTATAATTGTGGCAAGAAAGGGCATTATAAGAATGAGCGTAATTCCAACAAGAAACAAAAGAAGAATAATGCCCCTAAAGCAAATCTTGTTGAAAGAGATGCTGAAATTGTTGCAATATAACTAATTGTCATATTGGTATGATTTCTGAATTAAATCTGGCAACTTCAACCAAATCAAATAATTGGTGGTATGACTCTGGTGCTACCGTGCACATATGCAATGATAAGTCTCAATGCAAGACTTATGGTAAGATTTTCCTGATGGCTATGAAGTTCTTATGCGAAATCATGCTTCAGCCAAAGTTCATGGCAAGGGAAATATGGAGTTGCAATTCACTTTCGGCAAGAAACTTGTGTTAATGAATGTACTTCATGTTACGGAAATTAGGAAAAATCTTGTATCAGCCGATGTATTGTATAAGAAAGGGCTGAAAGTTGTATTAGAGTCAAACAAAGTTATCTTGTCCAAGAATGGTGTATTTGTAGGAAAGGGTTACTCTTGTGATGGC
This sequence comes from Cinchona pubescens, assembly GCA_025175665.1. Classification (NCBI taxonomy): domain Eukaryota; kingdom Viridiplantae; phylum Streptophyta; class Magnoliopsida; order Gentianales; family Rubiaceae; genus Cinchona; species Cinchona pubescens. The sequence goes on along the minus strand of JANKKI010000099.1, from coordinate 2,514,935 downwards.
ATGTTTAAACTTAGTATCAATAAAGACAATATTTTTGTTTATATTGTGGATTCTTCTTATTCTTTATGGCATGGTAGATTAGGACATGTTAATCATAAAGTACTCCATTTTTTGTCTAAACATGGGTTAATATCTATCAAAGATACTTTTGAGAAGAAATGTGAAACGTGCATTCAAGCAAAAATAACTAAGTTGCCCTTTCCAAAAGTTAAAAGAAATATACAATTATTAGAACTTGTGCATGTCGGATGTTTGTGATTAAATGGTTTTATAACAAGAGGTGGTAATAGATATTTCATCACTTTCATTGATGATTGCTCAAGATATGTCCATGTTTATTTAATGAAAGCAAAGGATGAAGCATTTGACATGTTTAAATCTTATAAATCTCTTGTAGAAAATCAATTGGATAAAAAAATCAAAATATTGAGGAGTTGTAGAGGTTGTGAATATTTTTCTACCGAATTCTCAATATTTTGCGAACAAAATGGTATTATACACCAACCAAGTGCACCATACACTCCACAACAAAATGGTTTGGCTGAAAGAAAGAATAGAACTTTAGTAGATATTGTTAAAACCATGATTCTAAGTTCTGGCTTGCCAAGAAATTTGTAGGGAGAAGCTTTATTGGCTGCTTGTCATTTACATAATCGAATTTTGTCTCTCAAGACTAAAGTGTCACCATATGAAATATGGAAGGGCAGAAAACCAAACTTAACTTATCTTAAAGTTTGGGGATGTATAATTTAATGACGCATATTATAGAGTCCGGGATATTAAAAGAGTAAAGTTGGGATCGAGAGCACTTAAAAGTATGTTTGTTGGCTATGCTGAAAATTATAAAGCCTATAGACTACTTGACATTGATTCTAATGTTATTATTGAATCACCGGATGTTGAATTTTTTGAGAATAAATTTCTTAAAAATTCAAATGTTGATTTGGATCCAATTAAAGTACAAGAACCGATTCCAAATGTTGATCCTTCTTGAAGTAATAAAAGGAAGGAAATTGATACTCCTTTTGAACTTAGCAGAAGTCAAAGACAAAGGAAAGAAAAACATTTGTCTACTGATTTCATATCTTCACAAGCTATTGTTTTCTTAGTTGAAGGCAATAGAGATCACTTGTTTAATAAGATTCCAATCTTATTAAATGTAGAAGATGATCCTAAATCATTTGGTGAAGCTGTGTCATCAATGGATACAACATTTTGGAGAGAGGCTGTAAATGACGAGATGGACTCAATATTATCAAATGAGAATACTTGGGTTTCAGTGGATTTACCTCCTGATTCTAAATCTATTGGTTGCAAATGGGTGTTTAAGAGAAAATATACCACTGAAGGATCCATATTGACATATAAAGAAAGACTTATAGTTAAAGGTTTTAGAAAAAAGCAAAGAATTGATTATTTTGACACTTATGCACCTGTTACAAGAATTACATCCATTAGGGCACTAATGTCATTAGCTTCCATTTATAACTTGTGTGTGCATCAAATGGATGTCAAAACAGCCTTTTTAAATGGTAACTTGGATGAAGAAGTGTCTATGGAACAACCGAAAGGTTTTACATTGCCAAGAAATGAATATAAAGTTTGTAAACTAATTAAATCTCTATACGGTTTAAAACAAACACCCAAACAATAGCATGAAAAGTTTGAATCAACTTTACTCTCTAATGGATTAGATATAATAATGCTGATAAATGCATTTATTCTAAATTCATTAAAGAATATGGTGTGATTATTTGTCTATATGTCGAGACGATATGCTAATCGTTAGTACCTCTTATAAAGGTGTACTTGAAACTAAGAATTATCTGTCTTCTCAATTCAAAATGAAGGATCTTGGTGAAGTAGATACTATCTTAGGGATTAAAGTTAAAAGGCATAATTGGGCTTATGATTTATGTCAAACACATTATGTTGAGAAAATTTTGAATAAGTATCAACATTTAAATGTGAAAGAAGCAAATACTCCTTTTGACCCAAACTTTAAATTAAGTGAGAATACTGGCAACCCTATTGCTCAACTTGAATATACAAGTGTAATAGGAAGTTTAATGTATACAATGAGTTGCACAAAGCCAGATATTTCTTTTGCCGTGTGTAGATTGTCTAGATATACTAAAAATCCTGAAAATGATCATTGGAAAGCAATTGGGAGAGTATTTGGTTATTTTAAAAGAACTAAAGATTTAGAACTTTTCTACAATACTTTTCCTGCTGTGCTTGAAGGATATTCTGATACTAATTGGTTTACTAAGTATTAGTGATAAAAACTTTACAAGCCGGTGGATTTTTATGTTAGGTTGAGGAGCAATTTCATGGGCTTCTAAGAAACAAACTGTAACTGCTCATTCCACAATGGAATCTGAATTCATAGCCTTGGCCTCAACTTGTAAAGAAGTGGAATGGTTGAGAGACTTGTTATTAGACATCAAATTGTGGCCTCAACCAATGTCAACCATTGCTTTGAATTGTGATAGTGAAACCACAATGTCTAAAGAATTGAACAAAATATACAATGGCAAATCTAGACATATAAGTCTAAAACATACTTATATTAGACAGTTGTTAAATGATGGCATCGTATCAGTGGTACATGTAAGAACATACAATAATTTAGCGGATCCGTTGACTAAACCTCTTGCGAGAGATTTGGTAAGATCGACGTCATTAGCAATGGAATTGAAACCCTTTATCTAAAACTACTAGTAATGGTAACTCAACCTTTATTCTAGTACTACCACTAGATTAAAAGGTTAAAGGTGGTTAAGGGTAAAAACAAGTTGCTAATGAGTAGTTGTGAGCACTAAATTATGTGTATACAATTCCATGTTGTTAGTGTAAATGGTAACCCTTAAGTGGGAAGGATAAATATATAAATATTTATATTCTTAATGAAATCATCTTGTTGTGCTTTTAACCTTAAAAGCTTGAGAAGATTTCACCTATATGATCAAAAGAAGTGGTGCCACTTCTAACAAAGATTTTGGATTCTCTTTTGTACATGATCATGAATTAGAATAGAGCACATCGCCGGTAACAGTGCTAAAGCTATTTTGTGAACATATGTATAAGGTTAACAAGTTCATGTGTATGATAATTCTAGTCTAATTTAAATCATGGCTTAAGCAACAATGCCACCTTGATTTGATTAGGTCTAGTGAGTTATTTACACCACAGAAAAGTTTAAGACAATAGTCACTTTTTCTTTATGCATGATGCTAAATGAGATAGTGAGTTGTATTTATATTACAAACTAAGTGGAGGAATGTAAATATGTAGATTCTGATATAAATAAAATTAGTGGGTATGCGTTGCAATTTAAAAAAAAAAAATCAGCGCACATGCTCTGCACTGTAGCAGCGCACATGCTCTGCACTGTAGCAGCGCATGTGCGTTGAAGGCAGTAGCCAAAAATGTTCAACGCACATGTACTGCTGCAGTTATATCCGTTCGAAATTGAAAAAGGGGTAAAATAAAGAGAGTTGCAACTTTTGGTTCAAGAGATGTGTTCCATGGATTGAAAATGTGTATTCCAATGGATTCCTCTGATCTTCCATCTCTATAAAAGAGAGTTATATCCACTAATTCAATATAACATTGATCATTAAAAATCTGTCTCTTCTTATACATTGTTTTTGAGAAAATTTCTAATTTTTGCTATTAAAAATCTTCAAGAATTTGTTGTATCCTAGAGATAGATTGTTATTAACCCAAAAGCAAACAATTGAATATAGTGGGGGCAATCAAAATCTTATGGAAAGTAATATACACGTCTCAAATTCTAATTGAATTCACCCTCCAGTAAGTTTAGAACAGTAACACTTGATTGGTAACCCTATGAATTAATAACTGAACAACATATAAGAAGCAAAGAGTCGAATGCAGTACTTATTTCAGGAACGAGCCTGCACTTACACAATCACTTGTAGACTATGGCATTTTCCACTTCTTCACAATAATGGAACTTGTCACTCACTAATTCAGTAGTGGATTCTAAAATGGTATTGATTCATTTGAGAAGAGCTATATGCAACTCACATATATTGACGCACCATCTTTACTACAACACAGAGATACAAAACTATAAAATTAATCACTGTGGCTGTTGTAACAAAGACGACCGATTTAAATTTTAACATCACTCAACACTTATAGCAGTCATACAAACATATCATGCAAACCCACAGAATTAACCAAAGCATCCTAACAAAGACAGAAATAAATGTTCAATAAATGGAGAAACAATATATCCACACCCAACAACCATTTTCAGGAAAAAGTTAGCAAATCAGTAGCATTCTAGTTAATTACAATAAAAAGAAGGAAATCACTATGAAATCTATAACTGCATTAAGAATGAAAAAGCACAAGACTTTTTAACTTTTTTTTTTTTTTTTTGTGTTTTAAGTTGAATACAAAAATTATTTTTTAAAAAATTTAGAGCAAGATAGAAAGCATTTTCAAGTAATATATTTTGCACTTTCACAAAGCTAATCATAATCTCCAAATTTATTTCTTCTTAATAGAAACTAATGCAAGTGCATGAACTATATCAAAAAATACAATTACCTAAAGTAACTTCCATAACATGTTAAGATCAAATCCCAGGTTCAGGAAAAGAAAAAGGGAGAATTGCAATTTTGGTCCCAAAAATTATGTAAGTATATAGAATTGGACCCCAATCTATTCAAAATTACAATTTTAGTCCCCAATCTCTCAAATAATCGGGGAAATAGGACAAATAACCGCAGAATTAGTCCCCAATCCATTCAAAATTTACCTTATTTTGCAAAAATTGGGGAATAAAACTGTAATTTTGAATAGATTAAGAACCAATTTTGTGCACTTTCATAGTTTGGAGACCAAAATTGCAATTTTAAAAAAAATATGATATGCGTGATGTCTGAATTTAGGCGAGAGTAACAAAAGAAAAACGTGGATTCATAGCTGGCCTTCTTTAGTCACAGTAGAACTTTCATTGGATTACCATTTCTCGTCAAATAAGCATAATAAAATATAACAAAAAATAAATTACGGTGTTTGGCCATGCTTACAGCTTCAATTTTATAAATTGATTCTGTATCTTTTTCAGCAGCTTTTTTGAAAAAAGAAAACATATGGCAATGGACATTTATCATTGCTTTTCTCTGGTACCATCCTTGCTTTAGATATGAAATTCACATAAACATAATAACCTAATATTATAGAGGATCCTTCCACCTAACTATGGATGTTATTACATGCAATTGTTCTTACGTACATTGACACTGTTAAAGCCACACACAAACGAAAGAGAGATCCTTACTTTCAACTTTTAACCAGAACGCAAACACACAATTACACCACAATACATACATCCACCAGTACTACCAAAGTAAAGAACAAAAAATAGAGAGTAGAAATGCCTAACCTCGCAATGGCAATTTCTGGAAACAAACTTGCGGAACATGTTGGTGAGCATCAAAGAACTGTAAGAGTTTTTCCTCCCAAAAAAAATAAAAACAAAGAAAAATATAATCAACCTTACATTACCAAGAATATATATATACACACACATATACATATATGTTACCTTGAAATTGCCTTGGAGATCTAACAGCTCACCTTCTCATACCTCAACATGAAAGAAAAAGGAAAACAAATCACACAAAAAAAAAAAAGAAAAAATAATTTATTTAAAAGGAAAACTGGAATATAAGCCTTCATTAGAAAATATCACTGCTTTTGTTTATAGAAGACAGAGAAGAAGGGGAAGGAAGGGAGAAAATGAACAGAAGATAATGAATTGGCGGAACCATGATATATGTCTTGTGGGATTCCCTGCTCTTGGATTTCTTCCAAAACTTGACACCCCCATCTAACCGACTACCATTAGTATTATTTCCTATACCAATGTAATTTAAAATTTGGCAAAAGATAATTTTAGCATATCTCATTATATATGGAAGCAAATCATCATAATCTAAAGCAGCAAGACTGAAAGTTCCTAGCATTTAAATATCCAATAATGCATCCTTATCCAAATATTCCAGATAAATTCGAGAGCACAAGAGAAAAAAATCTTCATACCAGAGCCAAGAAAAAAACCCTCACTTTCGAGGTTTCTTGGCTATTCTCTTGGGAATAGCTCTCAAATATAGTTTCTTCATTCTTTTCTTTAATATGAAGAGGAGTTTCAAACATAAAACATTTTATGGTTTGTCCTGCAAAAATAAAATTTTCAATGAAATATCATATACTTTCAGTAAAGGGAACAAAAAAATAGGGACAAACTGTAAAACATACAAAAAATTGAAAGAATAGATAAGCTCATGCATAATACAAAGGCATTAGAAAAGGAAAGGAAAAACACTACCACCATGAATATGCCTCAACAGGGAGGGAAAATGAAGAGATACTTCTTATCCAAAAAAAACTTACAATGTAACATGAAGATCCAAAAAAATAATGTCTTCTTTGTGAATCTTCATCTTATCGGAAATTTTTTTTTTTGGATAAATTTTTTTTCTCATTCTATGATGAAGATCAACTACTCTGTAGTCAGTAGAGCTAAAAAATCATATTACTATTTCAACAGTGAACTAAACTCAGAGTTGATCTGACTTAATCAGATAAATTTTGGAACTTAAAAAAGAAAACAATCGAACAAGCACTTTTCATCTGAAATTCGCTAAAATCATACAAATCTCATGATTAAAGCCGCAACAAATTCAAGTGGAAATAAAAAAACTGATAAATTGAAGAGGAAAACATAGAATAATATAAACAAACAAACAAACCAAACCTCAATCTTAGTAAGTAGGTCGGCTGCATGAATCCTACTATGGACCATTGTGCTTTGTCATGGACCATATTCTCCTCAATTCCTAGATGGGCTATATCTTTCCTACAAGTTACCCACCAAGTTTTTTTCGATCTTCCTCTACCCCTCTTATATTGACTACTCTTGTAAAATCTACTCGCCTGACAGGCTCTTCTATTGGTCGTCTTAACACATGACCTAACCACCTTAAGTGTGTTTCTCTCATCTTCTCATCAATAGATGCTACTATAATCTTTTCATGAATATGCTCATTCTGTATCTTGTCTATCCTAGTGTATCCAGAAACCCATCTTAACATTCGCAATTCTTCTACTCTCATCTTTTGCTCATGTGTGTTATTCACTATCCAACACTCAGACCTATAGAGCATCGCTGGCCTAATTGCCGATCTATAAAATTTACCCTTGAGTCGTAAAGGAATTTTGCAGTCGCATAATATTCTCGATGCCATTCTCTATTTAGTCCATCCCGCTTGTATCCGATGCGTAACATCTCGATCTATACCACCATTACTTTGAATAACTAATCCTAAATATTTAAAATTTTCACTTATGAGTATCTCTTGATCTCCGATACTAACCCCTATTCCATTCCTACGTGCACCCTTGTCAAACTTAAATTCCATATATTCTGTTTTTGATCTACTAATTCTAAACCCTTTTGCCTCAAGTATCTCTTTCCAAACCTCGAGTTTAGTATTAACCCCATCTTTTGTTCCATTTACTAACACAATGTCATCTGTAAATAACATACACCATGGTATTTCCTCCTGTATGTGCCTTGTAAGTTCATCTATGACCAACGCAAAAAGATAAGGACTTAGAGTTGAATCTTGGTGTAAACCTATATTATAGGGAACTCTCGTGTCAATACTCCTGGTGTTCTCACACTTGTAACGACATCCCTATACATTTCCTTTATTGATTCTATATATGCTACTCTAACTCTTATTTTTTCTAAAACTCTCCATATAACTTCTCTAGAGACTCTATCGTATGCCTTTTCAAAATAGACCATCAATAAAAATTATATGTAAATCCTTTTCTTTATCCTGGAATCTCTTAGTAAGTCTCCTTAAGAGATGAATGGTTTCAATGGTCGATCTTCCTGGCATGAAACCAAACTGATTATTTGACACCTTAGTCTCATTTCTTAACCTTCTTTCTATCACCCTCCCCCAAAGTTTCATTGTACGGCTCATTAACTTAATACCTCTGTAATTCGCACAATTTTGTATATCCCCTTTATTTTTGAATGTGGGTATGAGAGTACTCTTCTTTCACTGGTCAGGCATCTTTCTACTCTTCAATATTTTATTGAAAAGATTGGTAAGCCAACTTATGCCCTTCTTTCCTAAGCATTTCCATACCTCGATTAGGATATCATCGGGGCCAACTGCTTTTCCTTTCTTCATCTACTTCAAAGCCTCCTCTATCTCTGATTCCTGAATCCTTCGATAATACATTACGTTTCTATACTTTCCGGACTTAGCTAACTCTCCTAAAATGATATTGTCTCCATTGCCTTCATTAAATAGTTGATGGAAATATCTCTCCCATCTTTCCTTAATTTCCTAATATCTTACTAGAACCTTATTATTTTCATCCTTGATGCACTTGACATGGGTTAAATCCTTCATCCTATGGGCTCTTGCTTTATCAATTTTATAAATATCTCGCTCCTCCTCACTTCACTTACAGCCTTTTTTGCCTCATTTTTAGCAATCTTATATTTCTCAATATTTTGTCACTTCTACAACTATATAGAGCCTTATAGTTAGCCCTCTTAACTTTGATTTTATCTTGTACACCTTCATCCCACCACCAAGATTCTTTGTTCATGAGGGCATAACCTCTTGACTCTCCAAGTATCTTCTTAACCACTGTTTTCACTCTAGTTACCATGTCATTCCATAAAGTGTCAGATTCTCCTTGTAAGTCCCAAATACTTTGCCCTAACAAATCTTCCTAAAAATTTCTTCTTTTTCCTTCTTTAAATTCCTCCACTTAATTCTAGGTGGTCTTTTAAAGTAGGTTCATTCTCCTAATGTGATGTTTAAGCCTCAAGTCCACCACCAAAATCATATGTTCTGAGATTAAACTTTCCCTAGGTATAATTTTATAATCTCTTCAAACCCTTGTATCGCTCTTTCTTGTGAGGAGAAATTCAATCTGTGACTTTGTTGAACCACTTTTAAAGGTAACTAAATGTTCCTTTCTCTTCTTGAAAAAAGTATTGATAATGCAAAGATCGAATGTCATTCCAAACTCCAAGATTGATTTTCCTTCTTCATTTCTTCCCCCATAACCATATCCACCATGCATTTCTTCATAATCCTCATTATCTCTTCCCATATGTCCATTTAGATCACCTCCTATAAAAATTTGCTCTCCTTGGAGGACACTACCTATCAACTCATCTAAATCCTCCCAAAACTTAGCCTTGATGGACTCATCTAGACCTATTTGAGGCGCTTAGACACTAAAGATATTAATGGTATCGCGTCTTAAAATTAGTTTAAGGTCCAAGACTAGCAATCCTATCTCATTTCCTATACTTGCACTACATCATCCTTCATCGACCCATCTACAATAATACCTAGACCATTTCTAGTCCTATTTACTCATGAGTACCAAAGTTTAAATCCTAAATTATATAATAGTTTAGCGTTTTCTCCTACCCATTTTGTCACTTGTTAACACAAAATATTAATTCTTCTCCTAATCATTGTATCTACCACCTCTATTGATTTATAACCATGAAGTAGGGAAGATTCGAGAAATGGATCAAAATTGAAGTTCGAATCTGTCATCCGAAAACTAATTAATGCTACTTTTTCCTAACAAAAATAGAATAAAACTTCCCAAAAAATTTGTGTGTATAATATGTAAATAAATCATGGTATAAAAGAAACTATACAAAAACTTTGCATTATACCTGATCAAACTTCTCATTTTACCAAAGATATCTCTTGGCAAAAGCATTATACATATACTAATAAAGGTAGAATATTTCGGTTTGTACCAACCAAAAATCTATTATTATGAACTTTGAAATCAAAACATTGCATAATGATACAATTACTTATAATAATATTTGTAGTACTTAACAAGTAAGTAAAATTTAACTACTTAACCAAGGCTAAATTAAATTTGCTAAAAACACAAAATACAAGTAAACATTAAATAAACTACAAATAGAGAATCAATAACACCAACGAGAGGGGGAGAGAGCTTACAGCAAATGGGGTTAGATCTTGAGAAACAGGAATGCAGGTAACTTCATAGGTTAGATACAAAAAAAATCACATCATTAGTTTTTTTTTTTCTTGATCCACCATTGCTACCACCCATCCATTGAAAAAACGCACAGAAAAATGGCATATTTTCCTGCATGCAACAATTTCTTATGAACATTTTTTTCTCAGCCAAATCCAAAAGAAAAAAAAAAAGGAAATGAAAGTTGTGAAAACTTAAAAGTAAAATAATTTTCAATTACCACCAAACAAGAGCAACACCATGATGAGTCTAATTTGAAATCATAATAATCTACAAAAAGAGTGATAAGATAGGGATATTATCCAACGTGCAATCCTTAGCTCAAAATAATCGAGTTCAACTACAAAATAAAATAGAGGGGAAAACAAAGCATCAAAATCTAATAATATGAATGATAAATTTTAGCATATATAAATTTCGAAAGAGGAAAGAAACAACCATAAGGATCCGCTCGGGCTTTCTAAGATTTTTGATCATTTACGTATTTGGTTGTTTTCCAACACCATTGACCCATTTTCTTTAGATAGGCGGAGGAAACATAGATCATTGATGATGAAAAGGAAGAAGTAAGAGAGAGGTATGAAGATGGGTTGTCTGATGAAAAGGTGAAGAAGAATGAGAGAGAATAGAAGAGAAGGAAGAAAAGGAGATCTGGTTGCCTTCTAGTGGAGAAAATTAGAAAGGAAGAGAGTGCGGTAGGTTAGAGATCAGTTGTCTGATGGAAAAGGCGAGAAAAGAAAAGAGAAGGAAGGAAGAAGTGAGAGTGGCAGAGAGCATATTTGAATGTGAATAATCTCAATCCAAAAACTTAATACCCTAATGGATAAAATTCCAAATTTATCCTCAATTTTATGTCCATTTTACCCTCAAAAGCTTGGTGCCAAATTAGGTAGGATGACGAAAATTGAAAAGGGCCTTGGGCTCTTTATATCTAGTGTGTTGATGAGATTTTTTACCGTTGCACTAAGACTTCTATCCATTAACCAGAATATATACTTGAATTATCCAATACAATCTACCACGTCATGCATGTGACACTATATGAACATGACCTCTTAATTGTTAAACAAATTTTTTATCTGAGACTTGAAATATACTCGCAATACATGTTTATTAGTAAAATTAGTTTGTTGTAAAAATTATTTAAATAAAACAAGAATATTGAATCCTAAGCCCTATGATATAAGTAATCTGTTTCTACTGACGAAAATCAATGTACTCATACTTAAAAATTAAATGGAGTAACAAATATGTAAATGGATGTATTCACCATATATTTAACAAAGTCAAGGAAGTAATGTATTGTTATGTATAGCTTGGATAAACCTAGAAAATCCTAAAAAGAATATTCAAAAATTGATTAGGGGTTAAAAATCAAAATAAATGATACAATATGAGGACTGGAGAAGGAGCAGCAAGAATTTAATTTTTCATATACTAGCTGGAAAACCCGTACTGTGCACGGGATGATAAATATATTTAATTTATAAATTTTAATTATGTTAATATAATGATGATAATTACATGAAACTTTTCATCATTACAGTAAATAAAGACAGGCAAAATTGTATATCAATATTGGTAAATTAATTTTTCTCCCGTTTGTTGAACATGAATAAAGTCAGATGTTCCCTTATTTAAATTTTCTTAATTAGTATGTATTATATACAGTAAATCCTTAAAAGGCAAATGATACACTCATTAAAATGAACCTATTTCACTCTAATAAAAGGCTTAAAGAACAAATATGAAGTAGTTTGAAAATTAGGCTACATTTAAGAATATAATGCTATAATAAGAGGTGAATAATATATTTTCACATGAACATGGTAATGTAGAAAGGCATCATGATGACAAAAACAACAACTCATTAGTTAAGGAATACAAAATATGTAAAGACTCATGAAAACCCAAAAAATGAACAAACTCATAAAAACATAACGATGGATTATATTAGACTTTTTTCCTGTAAATACTACTTTTGGGAATAAAAAATTAATGCAATTAAATATTTTACATAAAATAGTCAATTTAATTAAATATTATACTTAAAATAGTGCAATTATCATCATTCTACTTGTCTAATTCTTTTATTTAGTATATTAGTAGTCATTGTAAATTAGAGTAGAAAATGTAAAAAATGATAATAGACATCAAAAAGCACAAAGAATGCACATCTTTAAGGCAACAAAACAAAAAGTTGTAGTACTCAAATACAAAACTTATATAGTACTTAATTACTTCGATACCTTTATTTTAGAATTAAAGTACAAAACAAACCATCTAATGTTAATACTTAACGAAGAACCTATTGAAAGACCAAAGACACATTTTCACAATTTAGATCCATCACTTGAAAAAAGTTGTTTAAGACCATAAAAGATGAGAACTCTATGCTTGCAATCAAACGTTTGGAAAGACAAACAAAATATATAATATGTTTGAGTAGAGAATTTGAAACTAACACAAATTCTAGTAGGCATAAAGGAATAGCGACAACTAGTTTTGAAAAGAAGATTTAACCGAGATTGCGTTAAAGTGACAATGAAACATCTTGTTTTAGAAACTTTCTTCCAAACTTAACTAAAAATACCAATAAGCCATGGCTAATTTTCAAAAGCAAATGCAAATGATGTCCTATCAACACGTATGAGGTTGGGGCAAAATTCCTTAAATAATTCATAACAGTAACACTAAAATCTATTAGAAAAAACAAAGAGTAGCCAATCTCACAAAGTTGTTGTCTAACCTTTGTAATCCACTGAACACTAAAATAGCCACTATTCTGCCAAACTCTATACTTGCATAAGGAGAATATGCCAAAAATCTGCTAAACCAAAAAAATTGCCAATTACTTACAATATGGTATAAAAAGAAGTCAAATTTAAACGTCAAGAATTTGATTTAAAATATGAAAGTTTGTCCCTGGTTTTGCAAACAACATACTCACAATTGTTTGAGAATAAATGAATGATCTGGAAAAGATGAGCAATTAAAAAAAGCTAAAATTCTATTACTATTGCGAACTATAGAAAATTTTAGAAAATGAAGTGAAGAATATGCAAAAGAAAATAAAAATTGAGACATGTATATGTTGATGTGAATGCCTTTTACAAATATATTAGAAGGGTAATTCTTAGTAGACTTATATGTAAATATAAATAATTATATTTGGAAGATAAGGATAATTTCGTTTTTGAATTTGGATTTGAATTCGAAAAAGAATTTGAAGCCATAAAAGTCTTGGAGGAGTTATCAGTTGGGTGGGAAAGCAATCATATTTTATTATTTGTCATAATCTCGAATCATGTAGGGTCAACAATAATTGCATAGAAAAATTACACATAGTTATATGACATGTCCGACAAAAATACAAGATAAAACTCATTGTTTTTTTTTCTTTTAGAAATGGATGTATTTAATTTAGTAATATGAATGGTCAACAACCACAACAATTAAGGAATATTTTGTCAAAGTATTTAATTAATTTGTATTTATTTTTATATTAATCTTTCCTAAATTGAAAGGGTAAATTCTTTTTCTTTTTTTTTTTGGCATCAGCGGACATAAATGCATATCCAGTAAGTTGTTTAAATTTTCATGTTAATTTGCACGTATGACATGCATCTACATTTTATGTAAAATCATTTTCTCTACAGTTCATGTGAAAAAGATTAAAGATTTATTTTTCTTAATCAAAGATTACTTCATAGTTAAAATTTTTTAATTGTCAAGATTTATCTTGTTTGTTTTACGAAAAGTAGTATCAGTTGATTAAGTAAAGTTTTTTTTGAAACGTGAACACTCATCCTACAGTTTCTGTTTTGTAAGTTTTATAAATAGTGAAGACTTATCTAGCTTATTTTATGATAAATAGTATTAGTTTGTTTCGTTGAATATTCATGGATATAAAATAATAGATACTAAGATTACACGTTAAATTTTGTGATAGAGATTTTTTTTATACTACATAATATAAATATAGATTCTTTAAAAATTTGCCATATCATAGAGAGTGTATAAAATTATTGTTTTATGAAAAAATAAATGAACTTAATTTATTCGATATAATTGATGAAACAAATACCAAAAATAAGAAATATTGGTTAGAGTTCGTAATTAGTTTTTATTTATATTTACTAATAAAAAATGAATACTAGACAGTTAATGCAAATAAATTGAGTTTTTAAATGTTCTGAATTTATAGAGTTTGTTATGCATTGAATTTTATGAATCATGTGATTGACATATAGAAAGAAGCCATGAAATGGATGACACTTGGCAGCCATTCATAGCTTCTAACTAAAGGGGTATTGGTTTAATATTATATATACTAGCAGGAAAACCGTAGTATGCATGGGTAAACAGATATACTTAACTTATAAATTAAGATAATGTTAGTGAAATTATGATGATAGCATGCAATTTTTAATAATTAAGTTAAATAAAATTAAGTAATTATATTTGCAATAATTGTATATATTATGAATTTTTTTAGACTATTTAGTTTTTATTTATATAGACAATATAAGTAATAGTTGGTTTTCATAATATCTATAGTTGTTAATATTATTTTTTTAACAATATTTTATTTTTGTATATAAATAATATAACTAACAGTTGCGTACTATTTCTCATTTCCCTTATTCATTTGTGTTAAGTATAAATTAATTTTTCTTATCAAGAGATTGAATTTTGATCGAAATGCTTGGATTTAATGATTAACTAAAAAATGGTAAGCCATTTAGTTAGTTAATAAGTTTGTTAGGTCGAATAATAAATATAATCATCTAATCATACTAAACCATTTGGACCAAAATTTAGATTTTAAAGTAATTGTTTTTTATAAAATGTATACAATTTTTTACTTATTTTAGTGAATTTTAGCACTTAATATAAAATGATTGTTGACTTTAAAAGCATATTGGTATTTTTATAAGTTAATTTGACATTGTCATACTTTTTCTTACTTTTTTGCACAACTTTTGCATATATCAACTAACATTCTACGTCTCCAAAAAACAAAAATAGTATTAGGTTAGTTAGAAACCCATAGTCAGAAGGATTGCTAATGGTGTTGATTCTAACAACAATGATATAGTTATTTTTTATGGATATTTTTCACTTACATAGAACATTTTCTTCATCAAATAAAAATTAGCATCAAATCAAATTTTGAAAAACTTGGTACACTAAAAAATACCAAAAATAATTTTAAAAATAAGAATAGGAAATATATGAATAAAGTTTACATGAAAATAATAGAAATAATTAATATTTTACAACATAGATGTAAACGATGCACAAAAAGAAAAACTCTTGTAGTAATATTTTGTTGGTAATTTACAGAATTTTATACTTTTCTGTGTTGTGATTCACACGGAAGAAAAAAAAGTTGCAGTAATTATACAATGGTTAACATCTTGTAGTAAATTTCAAAGAATAAAAATTTATACAATTATATCCCAGCATACCTAATCTAATTCTTTTCATATTTGTAATTTAGAACTCATGCTATGAAACACCGGATAATCACAAATTTATCAATTTTTAAAAATTGATGTTGTTTAATAAAATTATTTTTAAACTATTACATAGTAAATCTCAATGAAACAAAATTTAAACGAGAATATGAAAACAAAATCTGAATAAGTATTTGATATTAAAATTACATAAGCAAAAATGTCATACTTCTATGAAATATATTTAAAAAATTAGGGTTAATTTAGAGATGCAAAAGGAAAAAAAAAATGTTTATAACAATTAATTTTAGGTCTCACACGCAAAGAATACATGTAAATATGATGATGCCAAGTAGTTGATAAGACATAATAAGAGATAATACAATCTTTAATAATATATTCCAATTATATAATCACTTAAAATAATATCTGTTAACACTGAATAGTTAATAACCAATAAATAGGGAGTCGCAAGAAAATGATCTTAAAACTTTGTTATCTTTTTTATGATATAACAATTTTTATAAATATTAACTCGATGTAATTAGATTGCAAGAATGATATTATTTAGATATAGTAGGCTAAATATTTTTCTACTTTAGTGTAAATTATTAGTTACAACCATATATATATATATATATATATATATATATATGTATATATGTATATATATAGAAACTAACTTATTTATTAAAACTTTTTATTTACTAACATTGGTATGTAGATAATTTTTTTTCATAATTAATATATATTTATTTTCTTAATTTATTGTTAATAAGTTATATTTATATGATGACTTAAATACAATTTCAATTTTGCAACTCTTTCGAAAAAAAAAAATTAACTATTAGAGCTATGAATAAATTAGGGATTAAAAAAAGTAAAGGTAGTTAATTATCTAATATTTATGTAATTAATTTGACTTTCATTT
This sequence comes from Cinchona pubescens, assembly GCA_025175665.1. Classification (NCBI taxonomy): domain Eukaryota; kingdom Viridiplantae; phylum Streptophyta; class Magnoliopsida; order Gentianales; family Rubiaceae; genus Cinchona; species Cinchona pubescens. Next base: position 2,498,423 of record JANKKI010000099.1, on the reverse strand, counting down.
GTTAATTAAGCAGTTGAATTTTTACCTTAATTTTTACCATGTAAATTTCTTTTTACCTAATATGCCACATATCAACTCCTTATACCTTTCCCCAAAAGGGGTTTTGCTATAATACTCACACACACATATATATATGCCTTTCAAAAGTCTTGTGCCCCGATTGCCACTTCGGGCCCGATCGTCTGCTAGTGTGGGAAATAGAAATTGTACAATAGATAAACTTTGAGGGTGAATTCCTAATAAATCTTTGTGTTCTGGTCCTCCTCAAATTAGTAGGTGGAGTTCACAGGCAAATAAAAATTCGAAAAAAAAAATCCTAAACCAAAACAAATAAAAGTTACGTGCATGTGTGTGTTGTGGTGGAAGGATTTGGCTTAATCTTTGACACGAGACCAAGCCAAATAAAAAGGACATTAGTCCTTGACTTCCGACATACATGATTTAAAAAAAAAATACTAGTAGCGGCATTCAACAATTCTAGAGGGAAAATCAGCAACTTCGTACTTCAATCTGGTGGTGAATTTTACTCCGTTTGTAGTAACATTTCAATATAGTATTCTCGCCAGTGTGGGCTACATTTTGTACGGTTAGTGGTTAAACTTTTATACCTGTGATTTGGGTTGTTTTGTACTGCTACTTTGCTTGTTTCATTTTGGATAGTGAGTAGGAACGTGTTTGAGTTCTCTGCGTTTACTGGAGGTTTGTTTTGCTTTACTCATTGACTCGTTCATAGTGAAATATTTTTGGACTAGGTCTCGTAGTTTTTACTCTTTTTCATGTAAAAATCTTGTGTGCTCTATGCTTGTTGATTTTATCTGTTGATTTATTTACTCTTTAAGATGTCCTACAATTTATTTAAGCAGCAGGTAAAATTTTCTGGGTGATTATTTCGCTTCCGTTATTCTTATTTTCCCCAACAAACAATATTAGAGTAGGGTTATACCAGCTCAAGACTTTTACTTGAATAAATATGAACTGAATTAGAGTTATGATGATTAGCTGGAATGGCCCTAACTATCACAAATAAAAAAGGCAAGATGAAGGATCTATTATTGTGAAGAAGTTATTGATAATTATAGAAATTTGGGGTTAATTGATCACTATTGTAAACCCTAATTTGATATTTTGTAACCCTAATTTTAGGTATTTTGTGTGTGATTCGGGGTTATTGGGTTAAAATTAGTTTTGTGCAATTTAATGTGTTTTAGTAATTTTTAGAGTTAATTTTGCGTTAAATTTTGTTATTAATGTTTGGTGTTTATTTTTGTAGGTATAAAGGGCAATTTTGAAAGTTCAATGAAGTTGAGAACAATTATTTAGAAGCTTGCTAGATAGGAAGCCAAGTCCTTGGAAGAAAAGAAATCAAGTCCCTAAAGGAAAAGGAAACCAAGTACCAGCAAGAAAAAGAAGTTGGACTTTCCTAAACAAGCTCCCACAAAGCCGAATCTGTTACTATATATAGCCCTTCATTCCTCATAAAAATTATATAGAACTAGAAATAGTAGTAGTAGTAATTAGTAGTAGTTTAGAGTAGTAGTTAGTTTTAGTTTTAAAGTAGTTAGTAGTTAATTTATTCTGAAAAAAAATTTTAACTTTTCAATCTCATTGTGGATTTATAGTTTTGGATTCAAGTATTTAGTGAAGTAATTGTGACAATCTTCGGATTCTTGCACTTTTTTATTTATCGGTTAATTACCTTTTACTTCAGTTTTGTTGTTCAAATATTTAATTTCTTTCTATTTATTTTAATTAATTAATTTTATTTAGACTTAATTCGTAATTCAATTTCATTGTTTATTTTATTTTGCTTTCTTTAAATTCTCAATTAATTCTAGCTAGGGATTTAATAATTTTAATCAATCAATTCTTTCTTAAATAAATTAGATTAGTTCATTTAATTTGTGCAAATTTATTCTTCCGTAATTTTTAGGGTTAGTTAGTTGTTTAATTTATTTTTATAAGAAAAAAAAATCCAAATATAACTATTTCTAATTTGTGAATCATGTAAATAGTGGTTGATACTAGGTTTTTGGTAATTGACCTAAATTTGAACCTCGTGGAAATGATTTCTGGTACCTATATACTACAATGCAACCCGTACACTTGTGGAGACGTGTGTTACTACGTAGATAATATTTGAATAAGGGTTTGACACGTTTCAAGTTTTTTGCACCGTTGTTGGGGATCAAATCTCTAGGCAATATTGAGCCACTTAGTATTCTTGCTAATTTAGATTTTTATTTATTATTTAGTTTCTTCTCTTCCGCTTTCTGTGATTTTATTAACTTCCTTGTTCATTTAATTTTTCGTACGTTTGGCTTGTGTTCTAGTGTTGTTTTCTAGTTCATGACCCTTGGCAATAAAAAGCTACTTCCACTTAACTTGGAAATTGAAAGAACTCTACGAGGGTTATGCAAGCAAACGAAACAACAAGAGCACAAAGAATTTGTCATGGCTAATCTGAATTCATCAAGGAATGAGGAGATGCTCATGAATGATGATGAACTCTAACAGGAAGAAATAGTAAATTGGGATTGAGTCTTTGGCAACATTGTTGCCAAGAACATGCAAGGAATGTATTAGAATGACTCATGCCAAGGTTGTTATTATTCTTATGATTATGGAGGCATAACCAATAAGCATGTTAATTATTACTCATCCTACTCCTTAGACTTTTACATCTAGATTTTTGTTGTAGGAATTATCAAGATCAAACTTGTCATTATTCACTACTTATTGAAAGAAGAAATGATGCATAACTTCATGGAGAATCAAGCTAAATCTATAGAGAATCAAGCTAAATCCATGAATAATATAGAAGCCTACTCTGCCGAAATCATGAGATATTTGGGGGTTGAAGTTCAAGAAGCCCCCATGGCAATTCCAACCCAAATTGAACATCAAGTCTCACCAACCTACAAAGAAAAGGAGAATGCACGGTTGGAGACGATGATAATAACCGTCATGGAGAAAACTAGTAGTAGTCTTCAAGCTCATTTGGACATGTTGGCACAAACAATAGGCCTATGGTTAGTGGGTGAAATTCAAAATGTCCCTATGGACCACCCAAACCCTAAAGAATGGTATGAAGATGATGGAGTGAATGCGCAACCTTTAAATCGAGAATCACCAACGCTAATAGAATAATACAAGTTTGGAGGTAATGACAAACATGGAGGGCAAACGGAGTCAATTACCACTCAAACCAAATGTAATGGGCCTTTTGGACTTGAATTTCTCAACAATTGAGCCATTTAACACTTGTTTGGAAGCACTACCGGCCTATCTTTGAACGAGTGTGAGATTACTTAATTGAGCAATAAAGAGGTACCATTTGAAGTATTTGTAGAAAAAGAGCCGGTTAAAGGAGTGGATCATGATATGTACATCCTAGACAAAGTTAGGGCTATGATGACTATATATGCCGGAGTTTCACCTATCCTTGGGAATTTAGGATGTGCTATGCAATGCAAACGACTAAACAAGGACTACAACATTCTTGGGAAGCCTCCTTGGCTTTACTAAGGGATGTAAAATCAGTATTTCTTTTAATTATACTTTTATTTATGCTTTATTTTAAGAACTGGGTTGGCTTAAACCCTCGTGACTACTTAGGTTTATGTGTTCTATGTAGTGAACTTTTTTTTATTATGCTTGGATAATTTGTTTTTAGATTATGACAAATTAGTTTAATTTAGCTAAATAGTTATGAATTATATGCTTACTAGATGAATTGTTGTTGTCATGAAATTTTCAATTGAATTTTGACATGAGTTTTGTTCTTTAATTATGGAATCACAAGTTTTTGATGCATTCTCTTTGTCGAGTATTTAAGTAATTTGATGAGAGTTGTATGGATACTTTGTTTGACCTTTCTATTTTCCTGTTTATTTAATCCTTTTTGAAAATTAATGTTGCAATAAAAACTAAGCTGGGGATATGAATTGGGCATTTGTGAAGTTTGGTTTGTGATAAACCTCATTACCCTTAGTTAATGACCTTTTATTTTGAATTGTTGAACCCCATGAAGTCATAATGACTGACGCCAAATTATGTTTTTTGTGTTAGTTAGAAAGGGGAAATAAATTCATAGACTTTGTGTTTTGGTTGGGCCTTCTGTTCTTATGAGTTAAGTCAACTTGCTCTTATACTAGGTAAGGTCTTTTGTGTATTTTGTGAGTAATTTCCATGATTAAAAGTGAAACCCAAGTTTTAAGTTAAAGTTTGATTATTTGACTTTTATGCATATTATTCTTTATCTCATAGAATTTTGATTGTCTAAATATAATAGAACTGATTCACCAGTGCTATGTTTAGCTATGTTTAGTTACGTTTATGTGATGTTTTGTGCTTCACCATTAGTTCCTATTTGGAGAGAGAGAGAGAGAGAATTGAATTTTTTTTTTCTTTTGTACTTACATAGTGTTAGTTAATATTATTCATGTTTTAGTTTTAGTAAATTTGTACGGTATTAATTAAGTATATTTTGTTAATGACCAGAGAACTTTCTCACTATAGCAAGGAGTTTGTGGTCAATATTCTTGTTGTAGCAATGATGTTAACTGTTGGCCTAACATTTTATACAATAAAAAAATAAATAAATAAACAAAATCCTTAAGGCCTTAGCCGACTAATCCATCCACTTCTCTTTTTTTTTTGTCTTCTGCCTCTATTCTTCTTCATCTTCTCTTCTCTTTTTTCTTCTCCATCCCTACCATTGAACTTTTCTTCTCCTTATATTTTTCTCACACCACCACTACCACAATCTTTTCTTCTCCTTCACCACTAACCTCCATCATTTGGAAAGGTTTTTCTCCATCGAGTCAAGGTCTTCAATTCAACTTGGGAGAGATTTTTGTACTTCACCAACGAGATTTTTGACTTCCAATTTCTTCTTCCATTGGTTTAAGTAAGATCTTTCCACTTTTTATTTTCTATGGAAATTGATGATTTGGGTAAGAATCAAAAAGTTTTTATTGTTATTTCTTATGAAATTTTGATTCTTAGTGCTTATATTGTGGGCAATTAATTTTAATTGTAAACTTTTTTCCCTTAATTTTTGAATATTTATTTATTGAGATTTTCTGTGATTTTTGTGCTGCTTACATTGGCTATGGTGTTGTGTTGTGGTATTATTTGTGTTTGTTCCTATTTCTTCTAACACTTTTGTTAAAACATTGGAGACAATGTTTCACTTAAGTTGGGAGGTGAGATCTATGATATAGTTGTTTGTTTTTGTCATATAGGTTGATTTAGTTGATTGTGCTATGTGTTTGTTTTGTTAAAGTGTGTCATAGGAGAATTTCTATGCTCAATTGGATCTTTTCTGTATCAATATTTTGGAAAAATTTTGGAATTTTTGAATCCACATGTGTATAGGTATTTTTGTTCTTTAACCCCACTGATTCGTGGAATATGACATCACCCTTGTATTTGACTAAATGTGAATATATGGGTTAGTTTCGTTACTTTTTGAAGAGTGATAGCCTTGACTATTTATTGCGACTTGAATTTAACTTCTGATATATTAGTCATGGTAGTTTCATATTTGCGATACATGAAAATAAGTTGAAGTTTGGACCAAAGAGATGATTTTGGCAATTTCTTTTGACCGTTTAATCCTAAATCTTTTCGTTATGATTATCTCTAGTATCCCTTTTTGAGTCTATAAGCCTGTTTTTTGTTGGCAACCACATTATTTAGCCACTTTATCCTTTTATTTTATTTTCCCATCTTTCTACGCATCACCTTACTGAGTATTGATGACATGCAACATCGATACTGTTAAGTTGTTTTTGGTGGAAGATTGAGATATGCTGTTGATTATTTAAACTGAAAATTCTAGAGGATATTTTGATTAGTTGAAGGCCTTATTTATTGTGAAATTATTGTTCAATGTCAGTTTGTATTATTATTGGTATTAAAATTTGATAAAAATAAAAACAAATGATGAAAAAAAAGAAAAAAAAAGTTATTCAAGTTCAAGTTTTGTGTGTGTGTGTGTGTGTGAATGAATAGGGCATGTTGTAGCCTTCAATATTGTTGGTTAAATGATGGTGAGGTTCAGAAATGTAGACTTGGGATTTCGGTTTGATGTTGTCTTTAAACCGTTTCAAGCTTCTGTTGAGAGTGAGAGAAGTAGGAAGTTGAAATGAATTCGCATTGACAATAATGGAATATCTTGGACCGTTTTATGATTTCTACAGATAGAATGGTATAAGACAATAGAAGACGCCTCCTAAAACTCCTCAGTTGAATAGCCTAGCACAGAGAATGAACAGCACATTAGTGGAGCGAGTCAGATTTTGCTTTCTGAAGCAAAATTGCCACTACATTTTATGGTGATGCATTATATACTATTGCACATTTTATTAATTTATCTCTCGTGCTTCCTTTGCAAGCTAATGTTCCTAATCGTGCGTGCTGCGGGAAAGAGGTATCCTATTACTACTTGCGCGTGTGTGGTTGCAAAGTGTTTGTGCATGTGCCTAAAGGTGAGAGGTCTAAGTTGGAGGTCAAGACTAGACAGTGCATCTTTATTGGCTATGGCCATGATGAGTTTGGCAATAGATTGTATGAGAGAAGGCTGGTTTCCAAGAAGGTAGTGAAAATCTGTGACGTTATCTTCGTAGAGGAACAAACCATTAAATATATTAGCAAGGAAGATAAGTCAGAGTCTACAAGTACTGATGGCTTGGTTGACTTAGATTTAGCTATTTCATCTATAACATGTGTGCCCGATGTAGCTAATGATAAAAATCGTGATGAGGTACGGCATCAGGATAACCAAGGTGAGGGTGATGTTGAATATGTTGCTAATGAAACAAATATCCTGTTGGTGGAGTTAATGAACCTGAAGTTTCGCTAAGAAGGTCGACAAGGGCTAGATGTCCCTTAACTTGTTATTCATCAGATGAGTATGTGCTCCTCACTTATGAGGGAGAACCAGAAAGCTATAATGAGGCCATGAAGAATGACTATAATATAAAGTAGGCTGATTCTATAGATGGTGAGATGAAATTACTACACGTTAACCACACATTTGAGCTAGTGAAGCTACCGAAGAACAGGAAAGCTTTGAAAAATCGAATGGATCTATAGATTGAAGAATGAATAAGGGTCTTCACTTCCACGATACACAACTAGATTGGTGGTCAAGGGCTTCAGTCAAAAGAAGGGTATTGACTTTGGGAAAATCTTATCTTCTCTTGTGAAGACGTCTTCTGTCCGAGTTGTGCTTGGGTTGGCAGTGAATCTTGATCTTGAAGTAGAGAAAATAAATGTGAAAATGATATTCCTTCATGGTAATCCGAAGGAAGAAATTTATATGGAACAGCTAGAAGGCTTTGTGGTGAAGGGAAAGGAGAATTTAGTCTACAATTTAAAGAAGAGCTTGTATGGCCTCAAACATGCTCCTAGGCAGTGGTACAAGGATGATCTAGCAAAGGTAAGAAAAGACTACTTTTGACCATTATGTATTCGTGTAAAAGTTCTCTGACAATGACTTCATCATTTTACTACTTTATGTTGATGATATGTTCATTATTGCTCATAATTCTGGCAGAATTGACAAGTTGAAGAAAGAGCTTAGTAAGTCTCTTATTTTCAATGAAAGACTTGGGAATAGTAAGAGAGATTCTTTGCATGCAGATTATTCAAGATAGAGTGACCAAAAAGTTATGGTTGTCTCAACAAAAGTATGTGAAAAAAGGTTTTGCAATGGTTTTGCATAAATAAAGCTAAAGCGGTAAGTACTCTACTAGCTACGCACTTTGGACTTAGCACTAGAGAGGCTCCTTCTAGTGATAAAGAGAAAGAAGAAATGCAATAGAGACAGGAACTTATGCATCAGTAATGTGGAGTTTGATGTATGCAATGGTTTGCATTAGGCCATACATTGCCCAAGCAATTAGTACTAATAGCTAATTTCTGACAAATCTGAGCATAGAGGATTGGAATGCTGTGAGTGGATTATGAAGTATCTCCAGGGTACATGAAATTTGAAGCTACGTTTTGGGACTGGTAAACTTGTTCTTTATGATTACACAGATTTAGATATGACTGGGGATGTTGACACATGGAAGTCCACTTCAAGGCACTTGATTACCTTTGTAAGAGGAGGAGCTATGGCATGGCAATCAAGATTACAAAAGATTGTTGCATTGTCTACTACTAAGGCAGAGTTCATTGCGAATACCAAAACTTGCAAGGAGTTGCTTTGGATGAATTCATGAATGACCTCAGTTTTACGCAGAGGTAGTATATATTGTACTATGATAGCTAGAGTGCTATTCATCTCGGCAAGAATCAAACTTTCTATAGGAGAAAGAGCAAGGGGTAGGGTGGAGAGTCTAGTTTGTAGAAGGGTTTGGCACAAACAGAAAGGGATAGGGGTAGAGAGCTAATAAGAGGTGAGAACGGGTCAGTGAAGAGTGGAGCTGAGGGGGGATAGGGGAGAAGGACTGTCGAGAAGGATGGATGAGGAAGACAGAGTGAGGTGGAGATAGGATTGGGGAGGGTAACGTCAAGGGGAAAATGGGAGGGGAGGAGGCAGCCTATAAAGATTGATGGAGGCTGGGGTGGGGGAGGAGACATCTGTCATCCTCTTCCTGGGACTTGGGAGAATTGATCATTATCATTATTTGAGGAGGCAATGGGAGGAGATGGGACAGGGAAAGAGGGATGGAGTGGGAAAATGAGGTAGTAGGAGGACTGGCGCAGAGGGATGGTGCAGGTGTCGTAGGAGAATAGATGGGTATGGGAAAGAAAAGAAAGAAAATAAAATTTTATTTTGACCCAAAATATTTGCGTAATTTTGTTTTGATCTTAGTTTTAAATCGAATAGAAATATTGATCTTCTTTATGCATAGTTTGTGGGAGTTTATAACTTTTAACATAATTCTGTTACAGTAAAGTAGACTACTTCTGTCTATTTTATATAAAAGTTCAAAGTATAGGGATGAATTATATGTTTCCAAAAAAACCATAGGGGTAAATTGTAAGTTTGCCAAATCACAAAGAATTCTTTGTAATTTACACTATTTTTCCTTATAAACAAGAGAAATCTTTATGTTAAGTGCACTGGTAGTTACAGAACCTCTTTTAAAGTTTCACTTTACCTACTAAACTTTTGTTGCGCCATACCCATTAAATTTAAACTAATTATACATTATCTCAGTCATTCCCTACATCACATGCCTGCAACAATACCTAGGCATTTTCATCATTTCTCAGAAAACTGATGCATATTTAAAAGTTTAATAGGTGAAATGAAACATGAAATAATTCAGCGGGGGAAGTAAAACTTTAAAATGGTTTGGGGACTAAAATATTTCGAACAATGGTAAAAGGATGGCAACAACTCTATTAGAGATAAAAGAGGCTAAGTAGCAAAATCACCAAAACAATACATTTTACAAGTTAAATAGGTGAATTGATTTTAAAACAAAAAAGTTCATTGAGCAAAACAAAATTTAAAAAGAATTTGGTGATTGCTAATATACTTTACCCAAATCTAGTGTTTGTAGCCACACTAGCAAACTTATTTGGCGCTTTCAGAGTAAGAAACTATACTTTTACATGGTGTAAATCAAAATTGAGTAAGTAATGGATATAGTGGCAATTTGATGTGTTCATGAATCGGCTACTCGGTCCATATAATCAGTTTCTAGGCGACCTTATGGGCATATCATCCTGGGGGAAGGAAGGAGGGTAGGGAGAACGCCCCCAAGATTTCCAAAATTGTGGTTTTCTCCCCTTAAAATTCTTTAAATTATTATTACATTATTATAAAAATTAGAGCTCATCCCCCAAAAAATTTGGAGAATATAAAAAGTTGTTCCATATTTATGTATTTTTATACTTATTCCTAAGAGTTTTGCAAATATATTATTTTTCTTGATTTTTTTTTTAAATTTCAACAACACAGTTAAAAAATTAGATTTTAACCCAAAAAATTTTACAAAAATCAATTGTCTCCCCAAACATATATATATATATATATACATATATATAGATATATATATATATTATTTATACATAAATAACTTTTGGCCTCCCTAAAGTTCAACTTCTAGGTCCACCCTAGGACGAACCAATCGGGGCACACCAAGTCCATAAACAATTAACTCATAAAAGTAGGTCGGATGACTATGTATCCAATTATGTCCATTTATGACATTCAATTGACTACTATTAAATAAGGAACCATGTAAATGATAAGATGAGAAGAAAAAGGCATTGGTATTAGGTCCAAATATCAAATATTACACAGTTAACGCTATATATGGACCGGGTCGAGTCCCGTCGCGTCACAACTTCTCGATCTAAAATCGATCTGTTAGTTCTAAAACCTGACTCTCTATCACTAATTGGTTCTGATATCCTACTTTTATTTTTTGGAATAAACTAGTCAGCAGGTTTTCAGGTTGGCCAGTCAAATTAAATACCCATGTCGACAACCCTTTCAAAAAAATTCCATGAATATGTCACGCAAAAACAATTACCATTTTTTTTCCTTTGAAAAGAAAGAAATATTTTTCAATTGAAAAGGTTCAAAATTAGGAGGAAAACTCAAAAAGTAATGCTCCATTTGGTTTGTTCTCGTAGAATTTCTTAATTTTTTTCAACACCTTCAACCATTATTTTTTTACCAGAACACTTTTTTGCACGAAGTGCTACAGTAAAATAGTAACATGCAGGGTAGCTCAAATATAAGGCAACTATCACTTTAGCGCAAATATTTATGTAAATCTGATTTTTGATCCTATTTGTAGATTTATAGTATGGATTAAATTTTAGAGAATCTATGATGTAATTAAGATTTTTTAAAATTTAATTCTAATTACAGGATTTATAAATGAGATCAAAGATCGGGTCTAAGTATTTTCCTCACTTTAGACCTTCAAAAATTTCTAATTATGATTATAATAGTAATAATGATAATGAGTAAAAAGAGTTGTACACTTAATTTTAGGCCTAGGGGATATAATAGCCTGCTAACACGACGAGAGATTCTGGCTAACCTACGCTTCTTGTTCATTTAAGCTTCATTTTTGCCTGATATTTAATTGTTTCTTTTCACTTTTGGTCCTATAATCTTTAATTTTTGTTGAGCTGGTATGGATTTTCGATAAGAGTTGTATTTATTGGCTTTTCCTCTTTCATTTGTGGTTTTTTGTTCGAGTGGTGTTTTGTTTGGGAATCACCTATAATGTTTGCTAATGTGATGGCATCTTCCTCTCATACTGGTAAGGGGAATTCTCCAACAAAGATGGTATAGTGGGTGGATTTCACTGTTTGATGGAAAATCGGAGATATTGCTGGATTGTCCTAATCAAATGGTTGGATCCCATGTGTATAATGATTTGCCTCAATCTTCATGGGCTGATATGGTGCATGATAACAAGCCACGGAGGTTTGGAGTTGGAATTTATTCCTTCCTTGGGGAATGGATCTAAGACGAAGGTCAAATAGGATCCAGAGGATGTTGCTGATGGAATTGAGAAGTGGAAGAATGGGGTTTTGGGTATTGTTCGAAGTAATTCTCCTTAATATGCTATGAAGAAATTTGTTGAAAGTAATTGGAAAGATTTTGGAAAAGTGGACCTAGTTATGTTGAGAAATGGTATTTTTGTGTTTAATTTTGGAGATGCTGAAACGAAGTGTAAAGCCTTCGAGCAATCCCTTTGGCCATTTATGAGTAAAGTGTTGTTTCTTAAACCTTGGACTCAGGATATGAAGGTTGATAAGGAGGACATTAAAATTGTACTAGTGCGGGTGAAGCTGCCTAACTTGAAATTTCACTATTATACTGCTAAAGGGCTTAGTAAGTTGTGTAGTTTTATTGGCAAACCTTTGTTTACTGATAAACAAACTAGTTTGTGAGAGAGATTATCATATGCCAGAGTGTTTGTTGAAATGGATGCCAGTTAGGTTTTCCCAAAGGCTAAGAAGAAGGGAAACAAGTCAAGAAAGCTTCATACACAGTTCAGATTTTGACCAAAAGAAGAAAATATTTCAGCATCTAATTATTTTCAAGTGGTTGGTAAAGGACCTGAGAAAGTGATGGAGAAAATGGTGGCAGAATTTGTGAAGGTTTCTCAAAGATCTGATGGTAAGAATGACAAGGGTGATAAAATTAAGCCTCCAGGAATAGGGGGCAAGCCCTCTTTGAAATTATTACCCTGAAATACTAAGGGTCTTAATGACCCTATTAAACTATATAGAAGTTATAAAAGTAGTCAGTAAACTCTGTGTTGATGTGGTGGTTTTACTAAAAAACAAAGTTAGAAAATGTAATATTGAGAAGATACAAAGGAAAGCTTTGCCTAATCACAGCTTCTTTCATAATGTGGTGGGTAATGGTGTAGCTAAAGTTTTGTTTTACTGGAATAGGAGTACTGTCAAGTGTACTCTATTGGCAGTGCATGATTAAGCTATTTCTTGTAGAGTGCAATACAAAGATAAAGAATGTGTGGTTACAATTGTTTATGCATGAAATTCTACAGAAAGTAGGAGGCCTCTACGGAAACATCTTGGCGTTTGTGAAGAATATTGTGCATGGGAGTCTATGATTATTTTAGGTGATTTTAATAGTATTAGTTTAAACACTGAAAGATTTGGCAGTGTTGACTTTGATGATGCAGGCATGGCAGATTTTAATGACTGTATAGAGAGGTTGAATGTTTTGGAGCATCATGCTAAAGGATACATGGTGTAACAAAAGAAGAAAGTGGAGATAGGGTTTATAAAAAAATTTGATAGAGCTTTGGTTAATGATTATTGGCTTGAGGAATATACATGTATAAATGTGGAGATCGTGGTCCCTCCGTTTCTGATCATTGTCCAGTCTCTGCAGAATAAGGAGGACGTGAGTTATGGCTCAAAACCCTTTAAATTTCATCAATTTTGGATGTCTTGTTCCAAGTTTCCTGAAGTATTGAGTAAATCTTGGAAAGCTATTCTTTTAGGTAATCCTACTCAGAAGTTTTGTTATAAACTAAAATTATTAAAAGTGGAATCAAAGAATCTGAATAAGGAGGAATATAGTAAGGTCACTAATAGAGTTGTTCAGAAGAAGGTGCAGTTAAGCCTTGTGCAGAAGGAATTACAACAGTTCCCTTTTGATATTGATCTTCAATAGATGGAGACAACTTTGGAGAGAACTTTGGTAGCTGAGTATGCTAATTAGTTGATGGCAGAAGAACAATTATTCAGAGCTAAGTCTAGGGTTAGGTTGACTTCACAGCAGCAAACAAGAAAACCATATTTTTTTCGTCAGAAGATGAAATCTCATAATGTTCAAAACAGGATAATATCACTTACTAATGACTTTGGGGAGCTTGTGTCACACTATGATCAAGTTAAGGCATGTGTTGTTGAGTTCTATAAGAAGCTATTTTAGGAAGTGAATAAATTCACCGATGAACAGTTTGAGAAGGTAGGGCAGTTAGTGAGCAAAAGGATATCTATGAACCAGAAGATTGCTTTGGCTAAAAGTATATCTGATGAAGAAATTCAAAAAGCTCTTTTCAATATGTAGGAGCATAAAGCACCTGGTGCTGATGGTTTCACTGTGGAGATTTTCAAGAAGAATTTGGGGTAGTTGGAGCTGATTTTTTGCAAGTTGTTCACTACATGTTCAATAGATGTTATACGTATCCCTCATTCCTAAGATTCCTGGTGCTTCTCATATGAAAGACTTTAGACTCATATCCTCTTGCAATGTTTTGTATAAATGTTTTTCTAAAAGTAAAAACAGAAAGACTAAAGCCTATACTTCCTCGATTGGTTAGTCAACGTCTAGGAACTTTTGTGGAAGGTAGACAAATATATTGATAATCTTATGATGATGCATGAACTAGTCAGGCGGTATAGAAGGTTAGAGGGGAAGCGTAGAGTAGCTTTGAAGTTGGACATAACGAGGGCATATGATACACTGAATTGGGAATTTTTGCTTGGTGTATTAAAAATTATGGAGTTTCCTGATCAGTTCATTCACTGTATAAAACTGTGTACTACAACTACAACCGTCTCTATCAATTTGAATGGCTCATTAGAAGGTTATTTAGAAGTAGAAGGGGCTTGAGACACGAGGATCCTCTTTCCCCTTATCTCTTTGTCATTGCTATAAAGGTTTTTAGTATGGTTAGCAGGATCTCATTTTTAATACCACCCTAGGTGTGCAGATATGGCCATTACTCATGTTGCATTTGCAGATGATCTGTTCATTCTGTGTTCAATTTTTCTAGTAATCTATGCAAGTGTTGAAAGATAATATTGAAGAATTTGGCGAACTGTCAGGGTTGAAGCCTAATTTATCAAGAAAAATTTCTATTTTTATGCCACTTTTGAAATGTGTTCTATTTGTATGCCACTTTTGAAATTGTGTTCCAAAGGGGAGGAACTCGCATTCGGAGAATGCGAGTTCCAAATAATTTTTTTAAAAAAATCTAGAAAATGAGGTGTTGACCGACCTCGCATTCCTCGAATGCGAGGTCGGTGGACTACTTATCTTCTGCGAGGCTCAGTCCCCCAAATCTCCCCATTTCCCCCATTTCAACCGCCTCCTCCTACACCTCCTCCTCCTCCTCCTCCTCCTCCTCGTCCTCCTCCTCCTCCTCCCCACCACCATCTATTTCCTTGAATCTACAACAATCCTGGACCATATGTATGGATGATCAGACAGCAGAGCTTGTCCATCCTGGACCATATGTACATGATATTATATCACCTATGACGCCGCATAGGGCTAGATCTATTTTTACTCTACGACGGTCTTATCGATGATTCCACATTACAGGTTAAGCGTTGTGATGGGACTTTTTGGGATCACATGCCTATACTGGCGCGGGTACAGGACAGATCTAAGAATGCAAGGTTAGAGGCCGTCGCATCTTTAGGACGCATTTCAGTGGATCATGCTTTGATCACCAGTCTTGTTGAGCGATGGCGACCCGAGACACATTCTTTTCATCTGCCCATTGGAGAGGCCACTATCACGTTACAGGATGTAGAGGTCCTGTGGGGTTTACACATTCATGGCCCACCCGTGACGGGTAGAGACACTACTCATTCCGCAGATGTTTGGAGCCAACTATGCATGGAGTTATTGGGTTTCATGCCTGCCAGATCAGACATTGACGGTGGTCGTTTGAAAGTGGGATGTTTGTCCGCCTGCGAGTTCCAGAATTTTTTAAAATTTCCCGATGATGTATAATGACATGTGTAGGTAGATGGCACGTACATACTTGCTTGTACTTATTGGAGGCATTTTATTTCCGGATAATTCAGGCAATAAAGTGCCACTACTGTATCTTCAGTTGCTTAGGGACTTGGAGACTGTGAGCCTTTATAGTTGGGGATCAGCTGTTTTAGGCACACTGTATCGCAGTTTATGTAATGCCACTTCACCAACAGCTAGAACTATTTGCGGTCCAGTACTATTAGTACAGGTATATTTAAATGGTTTATATGCATATAATTTTTTACTAGTACTTCATCTTCATTTATTTGTATACAGTTATGGGCTTGGGAGCGTATGCCGACACTGCGTCCTATCCGGTTAGAGCCCGCACAGGAGCATCACAGAGCATATGGATCTCGGTACATATGTTTTGTTGAACTGTTTAATTACATATGTTAACATTGGATTTGATATTTATTAATTTTTATTGCATGTGGGATGTTGGATTTGATCTGCGCAATGCTCCTCGGCATGTTTTATCTGTTTTTCGAGATCAGTTACATACTTTGCGACCCAATGAGGTACATCAGTCGATTTCATTTCTTGTGCTACATTGTTGTCCTCGAATTTCGTTAATTTACTAACTTTTGTAGACTTCTTTGGTATTAGTTTATATGGCAGCCATTTTCTGATGAGCTGCTTGATATGCTTCCCCATTACTGCACGGCTGGTCGTGACATATGGCGTTCAGTTACTTATTTGATATGTTGGGAGATCGTGGAATGTTATCTCCCTCATCGGGTTATGCGACAGTTCGGTTTGTACCAACCCATACCAGATCAGAGATTTATTGGTAATCAAGCGGCATTGCATTTGACAGACCGCCGTGGTCGGGCGAACAATGATTGGGAGTTGACACACCGACAATATATAGATATTTGGGGCGCAAGAACGGATACAGTTGAGGTTGGTCTCCCATGTGTTGATACTACACATGCATCTGGTGATTACATGCAATCCTAGTCAACGCCCTACTTTTGCAGAAGGCTACCTCGGCGATGGTGCACGTGCAGATTATCTTGTAAGTAATTATTCTTTTTTTCTTATTATTTTTCTTTTTCAAATTACTTCAGTAAAGCTAATTTGAACTTTCACGGTAGATGGATTCCATGGCTAGATTGTACTACATGTCGTTAGACAACATGACTGAGGACGATACTCCGGATAGTAGTACATGGGCACAGATCAGCCATTTCGCTTCTCAATCACTACATGCAGTAGGCGAATCTACTCGTCTTGATCTTCGGCCTCTTTCGCCTCAGGCGGAAATTGCTCACCATACTCAACAGCAAGACACTCCTTTATTTTATGTCCGTCGATCAAAAAGGGTGCCTAAACCTAGAGACTGTCCACACAATTTCCATTCGCAATATACATAGTCAAATTTTGAAATCATTTATTTTTTCTATTTTTGTAATAGTGCACGATTTCTATTCGCAATATACATAGTCAAATTTGCTAAATTCTAAAAAATAATATATATATATATATAGTCAAATTAGCTATAACCAAAAAAAAAAAAACATAAATTCATTACAACGGATTTTTTGGCTTTAAAAAAAAAAAAAAATAGGACCTAAACCCTAAACCCTAAAAACAAAAAATAAAATAAAATAAAATAGGACCTTGCATTCTTAGAATGCGAGGTCTGTCAATAACATTCCAAATTTTTTTTTTTTTTTTTTTTTAAAAAAAAAATTTCTTTAACTCGCATTCGGAGAATGCGAGTTCCACTGCTTCGGAACTCCTCTTTCAAACAAGCACACAAATAGAACAAATTTATAAAATAGGCACAAATTTAGAATTTTCTCAATTTATCAAAGAGTAGCTTGTTTATTACCGGTGTATTTGAAGCTAAGAGTTATCTATTTAGAGGGTGAGTTCTTAGGGATTCCCTTGGGACAACTACCTGTGACTTATCTGGGGTCTACCTCTTATCTCAGCAAGGCTGGGATATAAAGATTGTCAGGTTATTCTGGATAAGATACAAAGAAGAATCAATGGCTGGGGGCTAAGAAGCTTAGATATGCTTGACGATTGCAGCTTATGATATCTATTCTTAGTAGTATTCATATTTATTGGTCTAGTGCCTTCATCTTGCCTAAGAAAATCATCAGGAAAATTGAAAGTTTAGTAGCAGCTTTTCTGCGGTCGGGAGAAATAAATACTCGTTATGGTTCCAAGGTAAGTTGGGAAGATGTTTGTAAACTACTCAAAGAAGGTGGATTTGTTTTGATTATCTTAAATGTGTGGAATAAATGTCTGATCATGAAGCACGTTTGGAATATTTGTGCTAAAAAAACAGTTTATGGGTTAAATGGATTCATGAATATATGCTGAAAAATGCTAGTTTTTGGGGGGTAAAGATCCAAATTGATTGCTCAATCTAGGTTTGGAGAAAAATATTGCGGCTTAGATCAGTAGTACAACACTTGTTTTTCCTTGTCATTGGTGATGGTAGAGAAGCTTCATTGTGGTATGATAATCGGCATCCCAGTGATCCCTTGTTGGTCTTTTTTGAAAGATTACTTCTATCTTTTCAGAGTAATAAAGATACTAGAGTAAGTTCAACAATGGTAGGATGGAACTGGCTAAGGGGTAGAAGAGTTTGTGCTGAGATAAGGTTACTGATGCAAAAGACTCCAATATCCCGGAAAATTTTTGGATGGACCGGGTTACTGATGCAAAAGACTCCAATATCCCGGAAAATTCTTGGATGGACCGGTCCATCCAAGAATTTTCTGGGATATTGGGGTCTTTTGCATCAGTAACTTGGGTGATGTGGATGATTCAGGACCAAGGGAACCATGCACTATTGTATGAGCCCGATCTACACACTATTGTATGGACCCGGTCCACCTAAAAATCTCCCACTATCCTATGTGCCTTGCATTACTATAGGAGAGATGAATGGAAGTGGATAGGGGCTAAATATGGAATATTTTCTACGGCTTTTGCTGTTCAAATGTTGAGGAACAACTCTCTTGAGGTGATATGGTGGAGAATGGTATGGTCTAAAATAGGTGTGCCTAGATTTGCTTTTATTCTATAGATGCTTTGAAAGAGGAGATTGCTGACAAGAGACAGAATGCAGGCTTGGGGAATGTAGACTGATACAATGTGTGTCTCATGTAAGAAACATAAGGAAACTATTGACCATTTATTCTTTGAATGTCCAGCTTCATCACGTGTGTGGAGGAGAATTCGAAGTCTGTGTTTGATATTTCAAGCTAGCTTTCCTTAGATTACTGAATCGGATTGGATCACTCATCACAAACACCAAACAAACTTTGATAAAGAATTGTTTAATTTAGCTCTGGCAGTAACAGCCTATTATTTGTGGAAAAGGAGAAATGAGATTATTTTTCAAGATAGAAATTTTTATGCTTTAGAAGTTCTGAACGCAGATTGTACAGGAGGTTCACTGTGCTACTAGAAACTGGAAAGGGTGTCTTAAGAAATGAGGAAAACTAGAACCTGGGGCTTGAATGGGGCTTATGTTCTTACATTTTTTATTAGTAAATAGGTGATATTAGGTTGATAGTATACGGGGCTGTTTGCCTTGTTTTGTAAATATTCCATTTCATAAATTAATAAAAATCTCTTAGTTTTGGCTCAAAAAAAAAAAAAAAAATTAGGCCCAAAATCTTTCGATATAGTATTTTAGTTTTAATCATCTAATATTATTTTCTCACCACTTAATTTTACCCTTTTGTTACACTGAATAATGCCCTTAATAAAAATTAATTTCACGAGAAATGTGTGTTTATACAGTGAAACAATTTGATGGAAATGTTAACAATGCAATAATAAGTCATCCAAAAATCTTTAAAATTGATTATTTCTTATACGTATTGGACAAAGAAATCTCTTCATTTCAATGTAGAAATTTCTAGAAACAGTTAAAAAATAGGCTATTGGAAGACCACTACCTTAATCTTGAAAATTCGTTAAAACATAATAATCATTCCGAAATTGAGTGTTTAGATTTATTTTCAAAATAAAAATTTTAAGAAAAATTTTACAAGAAAAAATAAGATAATTTACATACTTTGTCTTTTCCTCATTCATATATTACCTATAAAATAATAATAAGAGTTCCTATTTCTGTTGTTTCAACAATTTTTTTTTCAAAATTAAAATTAATAAATTATTACCTAACATATATAATGTCTCAAGAAAGATTCGGTCAATTAATTATATTATCAATTGAGAAAATAATTTATTTGGAAATTTTATTTAGTAATTTTGCATCTTAAAATGTTAGAAAATATAAATTTTGAACAAGAATGTATATTAATTTTATTTAGAAGATAAAAAAGTCTCAATTGACTATGGACCCCAAAACTATTGAACCCCATGGTAACACGGGAAAAACTCGAAAAAAAAAAGAAGATGCAAATGGGAAGAATTAGGTTGGTTTAGTTGTGGGATTGGATGGATGAACACAAAATTAATGTATCAATCAATCCCATATTTTAATAACATTTGAGATTCTAGATGTAGAATCTCGACTCTTGATTACAAAAAGCTCAGTAGTGACTGATAACTCTATTATATTGAGTTATTTTACATTTAATTCCTATGCAATTTTGACTCCCATTTGGTTTGGTTTTATATACTTTTATTTAGATTTTAGGTTTATTCATGTTTATAAGAGAATTAGATGTATATTAGGATTTTTGGTAGAATTATGCACAAATTTGGACATAATTGCTATATGCTATGGTAGGTGCCTCTTAATTTATAAAGGATGGTGTGTATTTGCAGGTAATTTCAAATTTTGGAAGCTATTTCAAAAATGGAAGAAGTTAATGACTGGAATGCAATTAATCAGATCAGTCAAAGGCAGTCAATTGCTTCAATACTGGGGTTTAGATTTACAACTATTGAGGCGCAAACTTGTAGTTTTCATCCCTTCATATGCAAAAGTGCACAGACTGTAGTTTAGAATACATACATACAAATTTGTAAATAGCAGTTTCCAAGCTGGAACGAGAACAATTATAAACCACGATTTCTATATTTGTATAGGCAGAAAGAGACCGTGATTCTGAAGTCAAAATCTGCTCTTTGACTTAGTTTAAAACTTTGAAATTACCTTAAAACTACACCTACCAGCACATAGGAGTAGGTGTACTATAGTTTAGTTAGATAGGATAGAGTAGTCTTGTCTAGAACTCCTTTCCTATTTTCATTCTATTCTTAATTTTAGCTTAATCCTTGGTTGTAAAATCTCAAGGTTTTAATCTTAATTTATTGGGCTTTCTTTCTTCCATATATTGATATCCATTTTACCTGTTTCCATCTAAGTTCTCTTGCATTTCATTAGTAGACTAGTTTCCTTATTTTCATGAATTAGTGTAATCATGTATTTTAGTAGTTAGATCCTATATTTTCTTCATTTCTAAGCATTAATTAGTAGTGGATTGAACAATCATTTCCTTAGCCTAAATCTTCATCTATAGTTCTAAATCTTGCATTTTATTACTTTCCAAAAATAGTAAAAAATTGCAGAATACCCATATGCACCTATGTAGATAGATTCACTTAGGGTAAATTCCTTCATATTTCAATCATTTTCCAATCATTGCAAAGTAATACTTAATTAATTATTTAGGATAGCACTTGATATAGTTTACCCCTTTTTATTATTTAGTACTTTATTTTTCTAGTTAGTAGATCTTTTATTATTCCGGTGAAGTAGAGAAATTTTTATTATGGTGAAGTAGAGAAATTTAGTTCCTTTTTCTGCTTAGTTGAGTTGAGTAGTTTAAAACTATCATTTAGTGTAGGTTTGCTCATCTAACTACCTACCTTTAATTAAATTGCTTCGCTAGATAGTAAAGTATTTTAGTAGTAATTATAGTCTAATTGTCATTACTTATTGCTCATCTCAAATTGCTCGATTATGCTTAAGATTAATAGAAACTCTTTTATTTCTAAGCATGCTTTGTTATTGCTTTGCTAATGATAAATTAGTTGCTCTTGCTGATTAGTCACCTACTTGTTGTTAGTATTTTAATTGCAAGTAGGACCACATCCCTCCCTTTTGTGTGGTTTAATTATCACCCCATTTAGAGTAGTAATCATCATTCAATCCTCAAGGGAACGATACCCTCTCGCTGCTAACCTACAAACCTATCTCGTATACTTGCGGGCGTGTGGCTATTGGTTACTTGTCGCTGAGGGAAAATTTAGCTTGTTATTTGATTTTCACGATTTAAGCAAACCCTAGGTATAATATGAATAAGTTTTTGACACTGTTGTTCGGGATTGAGAAAGGCAATGATAATATTAGTTACTAAACAGGTGTACTACATTAGACATCTTTTTATTTAATGTAATAATTATTAGTATTTAGTACTTGGTTGCATAGTTGTGTGATTTTCTTTGGTATTTGATTTTTTTCTTTTATGATGTGTAGTTCATGGTCGTAAGGAGAAATTAGTGTACATTGGATTTGGAACTTGGAAGGACATTCGCTCAAATTCAAAGGGATAAGCAATCACATCAAATGCAAAACAGGAAAGAAATGGCACATTTACATCAAAATGCCCAAAATAACAATTAAAATGATAAAAATGATAATCAAGAAGAAGGAATTGGGAATAATGGTCTTGGAGACAATGGTAATAGAAGGAATAGACGGCTTACGGAGTACGCCACGCCTACTTTTTATGGGACCAATTCTAGTATTACAAGAGTACCGATGGTAGCGAACAATTTTGAAATACATCCGGCCCTAATTCAAATGCTCCAAACCCACGCTATGTTTGGAGGACCAAATGAGATTCCCATGCTTATTTGAGGAACATTGATGAAGTTCTTAACACTTTTAAATTCAATAGAGTTCCCTTGGATGCCGTGAGGATGAAATGTTTTTCCTTTCTCTTTGAGGGACAAAGCTAAGTCATGGTTGCATAGTTTTGATCCGAGTACATTCAACACATGGGAAGCAAGTAGCCCAAGAATTCTTGATGAGATTCTTTTCTCTGACGAAGAGGGTAAGGTTGAGAATTGAGATTATATTTTTCCAACAACAAGATGGGAAAACACTTAATGAAGCTTGGGAAAGGTTCATGGAATTATTAAGGAAATGTCCTCATCTTTTGATACCATTATGCATGCAAATTCTTGCTTTACAATGGGTTTTTCTAAGAATTCAAGGCAATTTTGGATGCATCAGCTAATGGTTCTTTTTCTCTAATGACATCAGAAGATGCTAGAGAGTTGTCAAGTACAATGGCTTCTAATAATCATCAATACACTCTTCATGGGATTGTTCGAAGGAAAGGAGGGGGAATGTATGAGATGGATCTCCTAAATGCTATTCTTGCTAAACACCATGTTTTGAACACTCAATTATCCACTATTGCAAAATCCTTGAGTAACCTTAATGTTAATGCGATGACTGCTATGTCAAATCATAATCTTGGAGTTTGTGAGTCTTGTGGAAGAAAACCATCATATGGGAGGTCAAAGCTACATGGAAGAGCCATCAAACTATGAGCAAGTTTACTATGTCAACCAACCTTCCCAACCAAGACCTCAAAACAATCCCTATTCAAACACCTACAACCTAGGGTGAAGCCAAACTTTTCTTGGAGTGGAAACCAATCTCAACAACTACAACCTCATCATTTTCAAGAACAATATCCTTACCCAAGCCCACTGTTTAACCCAACCCACCAATACCAAAATCAACAATCCCAACCCCAATTTCATCTTGGAGAATCAAGTCGTGTTCAATACTGATAAGCTCATAAATGTCTTATATTTTATGTATCATTTTCTGCATTTCCATGTGGTGCAAGAAATATTTGAGTTAATTATGGGCTCAATTATTTTATTTTTAGTTTTTGTAGGGTTGGAATGAAAAAGTAGTAAAAAAGGATCAAAAGATTGAAGAAAAATCATAAGGACGGAAAGCGTATACCAGCGAGGAGTAAATTTGGACACTATTGTGGTTCTTTGAGCATAACTTTCAAGATCCAATTGAGTTGATTCAAGATGCATTAGAAAGTTAAGAAAAAGAGCTACAACTTTTATGTTCGGAATGCTTCCAAATTCTATCATCATCAAAGTTAAAATTGAGGTAGAACTTGGTGCAAGCATTCTGGAGGTCGCGCATGTGCACAAACTCCAAAGAGGAACTTTTTGCCTCTATAAAATGCACACATGCACAAAAATTTGTGCTCATGTGCGTATGTTGCACCGAGCTTCAGCGTACATTATTATTTTGGCAGTTGTTTTCATTCGGTTGGACTCCTTTTCATGGGCTTTCACGTCTCTATCATTAAAGAAGAGATTTAACCCTAACATCTCCTATAAATGCCCCATTTTAGAGATGAGTTAGACATTAGATCACTAGAATAGACAGATCATTACATTAGGATTTTAATTTCTTGTCAGCATTTCAAGTTTCATCAACCTTCGTTTCGGCTACAATTTCTGAGTTTTCTTTCTTATAAGATTGAATTCAATTCCAGTTCTTTATTGCAATCTCATAGTTTAAATTTTATCTTATTGCGTTTACTCTTCTAGTTTATTAATTGAAGTTTGATTTCATTAAAGTTAATTTCTTTCTTAGATTTAAATAGTTTTCGTAATCGTTCTTATTTTTAATCTTCTTTTTGGTTAGAATTAATTTAGTTAGATAGAGAACAAAGTTCTTTAGTTTGTTTGTCTAACTAGTAAATAGATTTGTGAACCCTAGTAATTGCTACGTAATCCTCGTGGGAATGATCCTTACTCACCCAATCTACAAACTTACCTTATATCCTTGCGAGCATGTCAATGTTGATTAGGGTTATTAAGGTTTTATTTATTATTTGTTTGTGAACTAAAAGACCTAATGAATTATTTACCCAAACAAATACCATCCTCCACAATTTTATCATGGTAAAGCAAGTAGCTCACATTTCCAACCATACCAAAATTTCCACCATAACAACCCACCTCTACAACCAATCCCTCCAACTTCAATTCCAAGACTTGCTCAGGAAGAACCAAGACGTGCCCATATAATTCATGAAGAATCTAGAGTCCTCCTTCAAGAATTTGGAGAACCATATGGGACAAATTCCAAGGCATCTATCTGAGAGACCACTTGGTTCCCTACTAAGTGGCACAATCCCAAATCTGAGAGAACCAAATCATATGGAGCATGCAAAGGCAATCATTCTTTGATGTGAGAAGGAGTTGATAGATAAGCCCCAAGGAATAATTGGAATGGTTGATAATAATGAGGAAGAGACTCCAAGAGGGAGTAACATGGAAGTTGGATAGAGTTCCAAGGAAAATGACAAGGAAAGTAAGGAAGTTCCAAGGAAAGAGGGCACAAAACATGATGAGCCCAAAAAGTATATTATCCCTTGCAAGAAGAACCCCTCTAAGTTGCTGACTAGTGACATTAAGATCCCATTTCCTCAAAGGGCTCAAGGAGGATGAGAAATAAAAGAAATTTAAGAGATTTCTAGATGGAGGTCTTCAGATTTTCAAGAAAATTAAGATCAACATTCCTTTTATAGAAGCCTCAGAGAATATGCCGAGATATGCAAAGTTTATGAAGAAAATGTTAACCAACAAAAGAAAGTTCATGGGGGATGAAATCTTACGCCTCTATGAAGGTTGTAGTGCAATCATTCAGAAACATCTTCCACCTAAGTTGAAGGATCCGGTATCCTTTTCCATTCTTTGTGGGATCGGTGGGACACATTTTGAGAAGGCCTTGTGTGATCTATAGGCATAAATCAATGTTATGCCTTATTCTCTCTTCAAGAAAGTCGTTGAAGAAGGGTTGAATCCAACTAACGTCACTTTTCAATTAGCCGATAAAAATCTCAAGGAGAAGCGAAGAGAACTTCAAAGTTGACGGCCACCATCTCAAGCTTTACTATGGAGGGGTGATTGAAGAAGGATGGGAAACCATCCAATTTTTCGTAACTTGATCAATCATGGCCATAGTCAAACTAGTGACTATAAATAAGTGCTTCTTGGGAGGCAACCCAAGTTTTTCCTACCCTTACTTGCTTGTGTTTTCTTTAATTAGGTTTAGGCAGATTTAATTAACGCAATTTTAGTATTTTTTTAAAGTTTAGTTAGAATTGATTTTGGTTGAAATAGTGTTGGAACGACTCTCTAATCTCATATTTATGTGTTTGCAGGTGAAAAGGGTGCCCAGGAAGGAATGGTGAGGAAATTTGAAATTTTTCTGTATAAGTGAGGCAAACCGCAACTTGCTACTTTTACAGACCGTGGTTTGCAAACCCCACAAGTCTTTGGAAATTAAACCTTGATTCAAAACCGCGGTCAGCTGGTGATTCTTGTGAGAAATTTTTTGCAAGTAAGGTAGACCACAATTTATCTTCTAGAAGACGAAAATAGGAAGCCGCGGTCTATTGGTGCCTTTTGATAAAAAAATTTCTAAGCCTTTTAAATTGTAGTTTTCTCACTTTTTAAACTATAGTCTGAGGTCAACTTTGCTCTTTGGAAAGTAAACCGCATTAATTCTAAACCGTGGTCTACTAAGCACTTAACTAAAAAAATAATTTCTAAATATTCTAGACTGGGGTTTGCCAATTTTTCATACTACGGTTTGTAGCTCTATGATCTCTGTACAAAGCAAACCGCTTTTAGATACCGAAGTCTACAATGTCAATTTCAAAAAATTTCTAAATCTTTTGGACCAATGTTTGGTTTGCAAAGAAGGAATTTTTCAAACCGCAGTTTGAAGATGAAACCCTAGGCTCTCTAAACCGCAGTCCAAATTTTTTAGCTAGAAAAAAGCAAACTATGGTGCCTCCCCTAGTGACTATAAAAGCATTTTGCCAGCATTTTTTCTAAAACATACCCTATTTTCCTCTCTTTCTTAGCCGATCTCCCATACCCTTCTCCCATCCATCACCCACAAAAATTATATTTTTCCTAAAAATTTCATCCATCGCTTTCCAAAGCATCCACAAGCAAGGAGTGATGGGATTTTGGTGGCAATTATCAACAAGAAGACATCTACTCGCAATTTTCATAGATAACATTGTTCCAATTCATTTTTCAAGTTTTACTGGTAGAAAATTTTCAAATCTTGGTGCATAGTTGTTAATTGGACTACTTGTGATTGTTGGGATTTGATTGTATATATTATTGAGAGTTAGTTTGTTTGAATTATTGACATTATTTGTGGGTTTATTTTGTTCACATTAATTGAATTAAATGCCTCGTGATAAAGGAAAGAGGAAGGCTGTGGTTACGACTCCGGTTGGTAAAAAGAGAAAAACTGGATCCGAGAAATAAACTAAGAGAGGGGGTAGTGAAGCATATGATGAGAACAACTTTGTGAGTCTTAAAGCTATAAAAACCTTTATTAAGCGGATTAAGGTTATTATTATTCATGATAGGGCTTTTGATGCATCTGAAAGTTGGGGTGAATATGAGGGTATTCAAATGGAAATTGATAGACAATTGAATGAGAGTTCTTGGTTCAAATTCAATGAGGCGATGAAGAAGGGGTACGTGAACTTAAGTGTGAAGGAATTCTACTATAATTTGAGTAGAATGGATGGTGGACATCAGTGCCAGGAAGATGAATTTAGTTTTGGGTACACTGAGGCATAACGGCATGGCCAATGCAGATTTCATTAATCCAGAACACGGGAGACTAGACTATACTAAGGTATGGGCTAGGCTTTGTGGATGAGAGCCTAAATGGGAGTACAATACGATAAAAACTAGAATCAAAAGGCCTCCTAAGGAGCACATGCAGTTACTCCCAAAATTTGGCCATATTATATTTGTTGCCAAATCATGGGTACCTCTACAATGAGCATCGTACAGATCGACAAGGCATGCTTTGTGTTTGGTATACTGAAGGGTTGAGCAAAGACCTCAGGAAAATTATTTACCTAGAATTCTTGAGAAACTCTCGATCTGCTAAACCAGTTTTCGCTTTTCCTAGTCCAGTTACTAAACTTTGTTTAGATGCAGGTGTCAAAGTCTACCTAGGCGAAGAAGAAATCCACCAAAGAACCCTAAAAAATTTCAATTAGGCTTATGTGCAAAACATGGTGAATGAGAACATGAGACATCATCCAGGTGAAGAAGTTTCAGGTTCTGGATCACAAGCAATTCAAATTCCTCATCCACAATCAGAATTTGTCAACATGCCGGGCAATTTTGTCAGATGGCCCTTCACAACAACATGGTTTTACTTGGTCAAGTTCTCCAAACTACTACCCTCGATAGTTGGATTCACCCGAGACCTCCACCTAGCTAGCACTTTGGACCGCCACGTGTCCAGGTGTACTTCCATCCACATAGTGAAGCTCAACATCAAATTAGCAGCGAGAGAGTAGGCAATATGGGTGGACAAGGAGATGGTGACGAGGAAAACCAAGAGGATTCGGATGATGGCATGTTCGACATCAATAAAGGTGAGGAAAGGATGACGAGAACGAGGAAGATGACGATTGAAATCTACCACAACTGCACCATTGAAAAGATGCTTTCCCATTGCTTATTTCATGCATTTGCCACACCCTATTCAACCTTTCTATTCAGCTTATTTGGTGAGAGTGATACATTACAACAACTATTTCTTTTATTTTCTTAGTTTGCTTGATTGATGGATATTTCATAGTTTTTATTTGGTTTGAATAATACTTTTGGTTGAGGGATTGTAGTTGGATGCTTGATTGGTTTGACCGCTCGACATAGTTGATAGTTTTGAAAGGGTAACCGTTGGGCCATTTTGATACGGGTAACCCTTAGTTTATTATTTATGGAATTGTTGTGTGGACACCTTGTTGGCTTAGTCCAACTTTGGTTTATGATTATGTTTTTATTTCCATTTTTATTTTCTTTTCTTGTGCTCAACGATGAGCGGCTGGATGAGTGGTACTCATCAATTTTAATAAGATGGAAAGTGTGGTGGTATTCTATGTATAATCGTGCTTGCTAGATGTGTTTGGGATTGCTTGAAATGCCTTAGTAGATTTGTTGCATTACTTGTGCAAGAATAGCCTTTAACCTTATAAATTCTACCAAATTGTCTATCACATGATTCAAAATGCTTTTCATTAGTTCGTTTAGATTTTATGCTTTATTTTGATTGAAGTATTATTTGAAAGCCTTATTCATTTCTTAGTTTAATTGATCTAAATAAACTTGAAGTTTTTTTAAATTTGGTAAATAGGTAGAGGGAAATGATATAAGCCTCTTTGGTCATTTGCATGAATTGTATGATTGGATGTTTTGTGTGTTAGTGAGGTTTAGTCTAAGACATTAGTCTAGGTGTGTAAATCTCCTAGTTATTACATAGCCGGATTTTGGAGATGAACTAAGCTTTTTCTCGGATCGTTTCTACCAAAAAGCCTGCCTAAGAGTTATTCTAACCGTAGTGTCCCCATTTGAGCCTTAAAACCTTATTTCTTTGACAACCACACAAATATACCATACATGCTTATTGCATTACCATCTTTTCACCTATTCACCTTAGTTAGAATTTGATCTAAGTATAGAAGTGAAAAGTAATTGAGTGAATCATGTCTTACTCTTGTTTATGGGTTCGGAAATTGATTACATCCAGTGTAAAATTTCTTTATATAAGTAAACATAATAAAGTTGAGATATTTTGTCATATCTTTCTTTTTTTTATAAAAAAAAAAATTAAAAAATCATTTACTTTTATTTCTTCAATATTGTGTATGTATTATGTAATAAAGGAGAATTAAAAAAATCTCCTTAAAATCAATGTAGCATTTTAGTGATTCAAATGATGTTTGATTTTTGCGCGTGTGAGGACTTTTGTTCAAAGGTTCTGGTCCTAGTGTTTATGACACCGACCAAGTTGAATTTGAGTCATTTATATCCAATTTACATCCTCCCTTCACCCTAGACTACATTACAAACCTACAAATCCTGTGGAATCCTTAATCTAGGCAATAATAGAGTGTAGAGCTTTTTGGACTGAAACACCACCTTACACAATGTTTATAAGAAATGCAATGATGTCAATAAACATCTTGTATGTTCATTTGCTTTCTAGTGCTTCTTAAAATAAGTCCTTAGTGATCTTTCTACATTTGAAATAGAGTTTTGAAAAATTTGACATGTTTAAAGTTGTTTCATCTTAGAATTGAATGGGCATTCTCTCAATATTTCATTATTCAACGTGAGTTGTACATTTGAAATAACTCCTTACTTTTTTAGGTTATCAAAGTGAGTGAACTTTTTAGTTTATTATGTTAAATTGCCATTTGCACATGTTGAATGCTTCGTAGTTTCCATTGGCATTTCCCTTATAATCTCATTGGTTGTGTGATTTTAGCTCTATTTTCTCTTATTTTGCTCGGGACTAGCAAAACTCTAGATTTGGGTGAGTGGTAACTCTATTATATAAAATTATTTTACCTTTAATTCCTATAAAATTTTGACTATTTTAGTCCCATTCAGTTTGGTTTTATATACTTTCGGTTAGATTTTAGGTTTATTCATGTTTATAAGAGCATTAGATGTATATTAGGATTTTTGGTAGAATTATACACAAACTTGGGCATAATTGCTAGCTAATTATGCTATGATGGGTGCACCTTAATTTATAAAAGATGGTGTGTGTTTGAAGGTAATTTCAAATTTTGGAAGCTATTTAAAGAATGGAAGAAGTGAGGGACTAGAATGTAATTAATCGAATCAGTTAAAGCCAATCAATTGCTTTAATACTTTGGTTTAGATTTACAAGCATTGAGGAGCAAAATTGCAGTTTTCACCACTTTAGATGTAGAATGCATAGACCCCGGTTCAGAATACATACATAGAAATTTGTAAACTGTGGTTTCTAAACTGGAATGAGAACAATTATAAATTGCAGTTTCCATATTTGTATAGGTAGAAAGGAGACCGTGGTTCTAAAGTCAAAATCATCACTTTTACTTGGCTCAAAACTTTAAAATTACCCTAAAACTACACATACCTACACAAAGTAGTAGGTGTAGTATAGCTTAGCTAGTGTCAAGAACTCCTTTCCTATTTTCATTCCATCCTTTATTTTAACCTAATCCTTGGCTGTAGAAATTCATAGTAAAGCTTTTAATTTTAATTGATATCCATTTTACTTGTCTTAATTTTAATTGATATACATTTATTGGGCTTTCTTACTTCTCTATATTGATATCCTTTTACTTGTTTTCATCTAAGTTCTAATACATTTCTTTAGTAGACTACTTTTCTTATTTTCATGAATTAGTGTAATCTTGCATTTTACTAATTAACCTTGACTTTAAACTTGTATTTTCTTCATTTCTAAGCATTAATTAGTAGTGGGTTTCCATTTAATATCATTTCCTTAGCTTCAATCTTCATCTATAGTTCTAGATCTTGCATTTCATTACTTTCCAAAAACAGCAAATAATTATAGAATATTCATATGCACCTAGGTACATAGATTCATTTAGAGTAAATTCCTTCATATCTCAATTATTTTTCCAATCATTGCATAGTAGTACTTAATTGCTTATTTAGGATAGCACTTGAAATAGTTTGCCCTTTTTCATTATTTAGTGCTTTATTTTCTTAGTTAGTAGTATCTTTTATTATTCTAGTGAAATAGAGTAATTTAGTTCCTTTTTTATCTTCAGTTGACTACTTGTTAGTTTAAAACTATCATTTAGTGTAGGTTTGCACATCCAACTAATTGCCTTTAATTAACTTGCTTCCCTAGATGGTAGAGTATTTTAGTAGTATTTATAGTCTAATTGTCATTACTCAAACCCACATCCAACTACTTGCCTTTAATTAAATTGCTTCACTAGATAGTAGAGTATTTTTTTTAATCAACTACCTAGTTGGTGAGGGGTATTCCCTATATAGTAGAGTATTTTAGTAGTAATTATAGTCTAATTTTCATACTCATTGCTCACCTTTAATTGCTCAATTATGCTTAGATTAATCAGAAACTCTTTTATTTCTAACATGCCTTGTTATTACTTTATTAATGATATATTAGTTGCTCTTATTGATTAGTCACCCACATGTTGTTAGTATTTTAATTGCAAGTAGGACCACATCTTCCATTTTGTGTAGTCTAATATATTAGCACAAAGACCCCATTTAGACTAGTAATCACCCCTCAATTCTTGAGAGAACAATACCCTCTCATTGCTAACCAACAAACATATCCCGTATAAAGACGAGCTTAAGTGTTGGTTAGTTGTTGCTTAGGGATAGTTTAGCTTATTCGTTTGATTTTCACGATTTAATCAACCCTTAGGTATAATACAAATAGTGGCGAAACTTCTTCATTGAGTCATTAATTTATTTCGAGGGCCAAAAAATTGATTTCAATGTTTATGAAACGCTCTAGCTTGAAATATTTGTTAAATCTGCGGATTTCTTGGTCTGTTTATTTCAATAAAACTGGTGGAATGTGACAAAAAATTTAATAACTGCAAACTTTGGCTAGAAAAAACTAATATTCTAAGGAACCACATGAAATTTACCCAAACTAGATTAGCCGCATCTTGGCAGTGTATAAGATTAAGAAATGAAAATGAATTGTAAAAGAAAATAAATAACATGAAAGGTTAAATAAAATTTATCATGTAAGTTGAGTATTATGTCTCATTAAATAAGAAAATGCTTCAATGAACTACAATTCGACATAAAATTAAAATAAAACCTTTGTAATGCAAACAATTAAGTCAATTGATTTGTAACGCACAATTTTTCTCCAAAACTCAATCTTTATAATAAAAATTCCAAATGAAAAAATACATATATCATATTTTTAAAAGTTCATACGGGTTTCTTGTCAACCGGATTAATAAGCAAAATAGAGCACATGATTTGTACTCTATTAATTTTATTATATAGAAGATAATGAAAGAATGTATTGTATTAATTTTTAAACTAATTGTATGCACCCAAAAAGAAAAAAGAGAAATAGGAATCTAGACAAATGTCACTCGTGAGTTGATACAATTGCAAACAAAGAAAAAAGAAGAAGCTATTAATCTAACAAAAAAAAAAAAAAGAGAGATAGAGAACAAATCAAATATTCACCATTTATTAAAGGGAGAAAATGAAAAAAATAATAAAAGTTAAAACAAATTATACTACCTCATCAGTAGAGAATATGATGATTTACTTTTCTGCATTGAAAAAATATGTATATATTTCATTCAATAGTTAAAAGATGTAATTACTATAAACGGAACTTTGAAATAGAGATAACTTATGGTAATCGAACAATTTACAATTTTAGTTATAGTTCTCTCATAGGATTAAAGTACCATTGAGCAATTACTATACATCAGAAATTAAGCGCTTGATTGATAATTCTATTTAATGTTAAAAATTAATTATTTAAGAGTTTTTTGAATTTAACAGCCTTGATAATAAAATTCTATTACATTTAATACATTAAGCACTACATAATTTGTATTTCACTTAATATACTAAATTTTAAATAAATGCAAAAATGCATAAGAGATTTTGTCTCGGTCAGGAGCTACTACTGGACATGTCCAATACTTGCTCTTCAAGTAACGGGAGCCCCCTATTTGGGGTGGGGGTCCGTATTTCTGAAAAATAAGAGCCCACTTATTTCAAAAAGCGTGAGCCCTTCACTCCAAATGGAGAGGTCCCATTAGTTTATTCCTGACTAAAATAAGAATTTCCAAACACGCAGTCTTATAGACACAAACTCTCTCACACACTCTTTTACACATTTTTTCTCGCTTGCCCTCACACACTCACACAAATACATACTCACTTTCTCACCATATACACACACTATTTCACATTTACATATTGTCTCTCTCACACTCTTTCACACACACACACTATTTCTTAAATACACACTATCATAGACAGACACTCTCTCACACTCTTTGATGCACACTATATCTCTCTCATACACTTTTATACATACAAATTCCCCATTACATCCAAACAGTTACTCTTTCACATGCACATGCACCCTTTCAAACATACTCCATCACATACATAATTCACTCTCACACACTTTTTCGCACACCCACTCACTCTCACACATTCGCACACACTCTCTCCATAGATGCATACATGTATTATTTCTTATACGCGTAGAAAAACTTTCCTTCTCACGACACACACACTTGCACACATTTTGTCTTTCTCTTACACACACTTTTATGTCACAAGTACGACCTCTTTGACACACATAGAGATACTTTCTCTATCACAGACACACAATCTCTCTCCCACAAATTTACTCCATCCATCAATTGTTCATTTAATTCTTTCATACATATAAGACAATTTATTTGGAATAAATTAATATATTTATGAAGTGAATATTTAATTCAAAGGTTGATTTCAATTGATTACCGAATATTGTTAAGTTTTTAGTTCAGCCATTAATAATTTCATAATGTAAAATTTAGATTTCAAAATTCAAAACTTCAGACTTCAGTATTATGAAACCGACCCTAAATGTTACAAAATTAATTTTATATAATTACTATAATTATTATATATCTTAGGTATGGAACGTTACAAAGGTTGAAATTTAATAAATAACTGTTAGCTTGATATTAAACTCCCTATTTTGTCACGTTTTTACTTTGTTAGGGGTTTGAATTCCGTTTAATATATTATATAGATGGTAGGATTTAGGGGTCTGTGGTCGTTCTAGGGTGCCATATCCCCAAACGACTAGTAATATATTATTTTCTCCGTCCTAATATAATTGTCACCTTATGCATTTGCACAAAGTTTTAAGTAACTATAAATTTCTATAAAATGTCCAGAAATACCTTAGTATGTTGAATTGACTTGACGGTCATTAAATAACAAATATTTGTAATTGGAGAGCTTTAATTAGGAGGAGAAAGGAGATAGAGAAGAGAGTGATGGATTGATAGAGAAGAGAGATGATGAATTGATTACTGGGTCCATTGATTATTCGAGTTGGAAATATTTTGAATGTTTGAAAGGATAAATTTTAGATTTCAGCGCAATAAATCATTCATTTAGGTAACGTGACATTTTTATTAGGACATCTCAAATTGAGTAGAGTAACAAAATAAATGGAACGAACGGAGTATACAGATTCTAGAAAGAAAAGAGGACCTATACGCAAAGAAGATTCTGTTCGTGTTAGGGCTGGAAATCATTGTACGCACTTGTTCCAAAGGTGCTAGGGGAATAAAGATAACATTTGCTTATGCTCCGTCTACCAAATTCGACCCGCTTCATGCAAATAAATACATTATTCAAGTAGAAAGGATAGAACCATACGTTGCGAATGTTTTTTTTTATCCACTTATTTGATTTAGGTAGTGTGAATACATGACTTTTTTTCAATGTTTTTAAACCCGAACTGGGCATTGACTCGGTGGCCTGTTCGGGTCGCGGGTCTCTTATTTATTTATTTTTTAAAAAAATTAAATTGTTACCATGACTTAAAATACATTTATATAATATCCAGAAAAGCTAAAAGTAACTATATTTTTTTTAGCATTCTAGTGCTTATTCACAAAGCACTCTCCAAATTCTCAATCAAAAAATAAAACCTGTACAAAATAATTAAAATCTCCAAAAAGAAACCACTTAATATAACATCACATCTTGTCCAACTTCAAAACCAACCTGCTCAAGATGAAATAAGGACATCCAAGTTCAAAAATATCCTACCTAAGATTGTCCAAATTCCCACATAAAAAACAGAACACAATAAACAAAACATTACAACACATTACAGTGGTATTTTTCATATAAATATCCAATCATGACATATTTCAAAATCTCTAATTTTTTTTTTTAATTTTTCATATAAATATAAAGTAAAAAGCCTATAGATTCATTTAATATCATAATTTTCAACTTCCTAAGGTTCTTCACAGCCAAATTAAACGAAAAAAATGGGAAAACTAGAGAAAAAAAAAAAAGAGAGGAAAAAATCAGGAGAAACAAAAAAACTAAAATGGAAAACTAGAGAAAAAAAAAGAGATAATAATAGTTCAAAAATAAAAGTAAAAACATGTAGGAAAATTTCATGAAATAATAAAAAAAAATTAAATAGAAGAATATAAACTTACTGGTATGGTAAGCTATAATGAGCAGCCAATAAGAGAGCGCATGGATCTGGACATGATTGAGAAGAATGGCATGGATTTTTCAGGTGGTGTAGTTGTGGAGGATAATGAAGGAGATTGAGAGTGGTGGCTTGATTTGAACTTGAGCTTGAGAGGGTTTGAGACTTTGAGTTTGAGATTTGAGATTTGAGAAGGAGAAGATTGTGCTAGTGGACTGGAGAACACGGTGGCTGAGATTGAGATTTTGACCTTTTTTTTAATTTTTTTTTAAGGCCAAAAATCAAACTCGGATCGTGCTGTTGAACTGGGTTTATACCGGTTTACCAATTTTATCCGGTTCTTTTCGATTTTTATTGACCAATGGGCATATACGTGGACCAGATTGGAAGCTCTTCCGGTTCGCAAGTCAACTAGCCGAATCGCCAGGTCTGGTTTAAAAACATTGCTTTTTTTATTCATTCAACATCAACTGTGGAAAAAATGACAGTTTGGTGCAGCAAGGTCTCCGCTAAAGTCCTGCAATCGTGTCGGTCTCGTTTTGGCTGGAAGAAGAGTCCAAGCAACATCTCTGTGACCTCATATACTAAAACACATTTTAGGTATCCAATCGAAATAAAAATGTTACATGTGTTACGTTAACAAACACCTCTAAAAACTTATGGAACAAGTCCTACATCTCTTCTCTATTGCCTTTCACTCATTGTCAAATTTAGGGATAATCCCACACTGCATTTTATGGACACTAATACAGTGCACCAAAAATGATAAGAGATAAACTTATTACTAAGAACTTGTGATGCTAGCTACTACTATCCAACATTAAACTAAGCTTTTTAGGAATAGCTTATTAGGCAAGACTAATTAACTTTTCTTTTTTGGACTTGGTCAAGGAAAAGACCAATTGAATAGCGATGTTTCTCTAACAACAACTTACATTAATTAATTGAATGCAGCTTATATCGGAAAATTTTTATATGGATTCGGTCACGATAGGTGAAATGGACCCCTTAGTCCATATTCATTCACATCACCTGAAAAAATTTATTTTTAATGAGTTAGAGTGATGTGGATGAATATGGACCAAGAAATCTATCACATCTACCATAGACCGGTTGTCTATGTAAAAATTTTCCGCTTATATCTATGCATTTACCCTTTCCAATAACAGCAGCTAAGCATCTATCAAAATGAATTTTAGTTTTCTTCATCATATTGGCCTCATTGCTCTGTTCAGCATGCTATATGTGGCTGTTGCTCAAACTAATTATCGGAACATAAGTTTAGGATGGTCACTTACAGCCTCTGATGATTCAGCTTCTTGGCCAGCACCTTCTGGTGACTTTGCCTTTGGATTTTGTCGTCTTGAGAACCAAAACCTTTATTTGCTATCGATTTGGTATGACAAAATACCGAATAAAACATTAGTTTGGTATGCAAATGGAGACAATCCAGCACCACAAGGATCCAGAGTCGAGCTAACAATGGATGGCTTGTTCAGCCTAACGGACCCTGGAGGTGGAGTCATTTGGAGGGCTAGCCCTGTCAGTGTTGTTTATGCTGCCATGCTTGATACGGGTAATTTCATTCTTGGAAACAATGATTCGAGCAATGTATCAGGCAGAGTTTCGATGACCCAGCAGACACTCTCTTGCCGGCACAAATACTGAGAGGTAATCGATCAGTTTCTGCTAGGACAACGGAAAACAATTTCACCAGGGGTCGTTTTGAGCTCCGCCTGATTCCAGATGGGAATCTCGTGCTTAATACAATTGCATTGCCAACAGGAAATGCATATGAAGCTTATTATTGGAGCAATACTGTCGATACACCTGATGGAATGACTGGAAACCAGCTTATTTTCAATGCATCATTTGGTTACCTATATATTATCAAAACTAATGGAGAAATTGTTAACGTTACCTCTGGAAATATTGGTCAAAGGTTTCCGACAAGAGATTACTATCATAGAGCAACAGTTGACTACGATGGGGTTCTCCGGCTCTATGCTCATCCCAGGACTTCTAGGAATGGAAGATGGGACGAAACCTGGTCTACCACCTGGTATGCTCCTAATGACATATGTTCAGCAATAACTGGCGAGAGAGGTGGCGGCACATATATATGTGGTTTCAATACCTATTGCTCCATTGAGAATGATGGAAGGCCTAACTGTCACTGCCTTCCTGGCTTTAATTTCTTTGATCCAAACAAGAAGTTAAATGGTTGTGAGCAAGATACATTTCAAAAATGCAATCTTGAAGGTCTGAGAGCAGAAGATTTATATGACATGAATCAGTTAAATAACTGGCAATGGAACAATTCAGCAGGGTACGAAGATCTGCAATCATTGAGTGATGATCAGTGCAGGAGCTCTTGCTTATATGATTGTCATTGTTTTCTTGCTATTAGTATTGGTGGGACCTGTAGGAAGAAGAAACTACCTGTTTCCAACGGGAGGAGGCTAGAAGGTGGCAGCGATAGCGTTTTTGTTAAGGTGCTAAAATCTGACTTCTCATCGGGGGATCCAAGTAGTACAAGATCAAACTTGGGAAAGAGAAACCAGGCCACTTTTTCTCTGGTAGCAGCACTTCTACTTGGAAGCTCAGGATTCCTTAACTTGCTGCCATTGGTGGCGGCTATATTAATAGTTACTGTTCTTAGATCATATGACGGAAGGACTAAACTTCGCAAATTACCGAGTTTATTGGATACTAATCTTCGCACCTTCACATACGAAGAACTTAAAGTAGCTACAGATAAATTCAAGGAAGAGCTTGGAAGGGGTTCTTTTGGCACTGTGTATAAAGGGATGTTGCCATTGTCAGGCTCACGGATTTTAGTTGCCATCAAGGAGTTATACAAAATATCACAAGAAGGTGAGAAGGAATTCAAAACAGAAGCAAGTGTGATAGCGAAGATCCACCACAAGAATCTGGTCAGATTGATTGGATTCTGCGATGAAGAGTCGCATAAACTTTTGGTATTTGAGTATATGAGCAACGGTTCGCTGGCTAGCTACCTTTTTGGTGAATCAAGGCCTGAATGGGGCAAAAGAATCCAATTTGCGTTCGAGATTGCTAGAGGACTCATGTACTTGCACGACGAATGCAGTACACAGGTCATTCACATAGATTGTGATATCAAGCCCCAAAACATCCTCCTCGATGATTCATTCACAGCAAAGATCTCAGATTTTGGATTGGCAAAGCTTATGATAAGCAATCAATCTCAGACACTGACAGCAATAAGAGGGACAAAAGGCTATGTGGCACCAGAATGGTTCAAGAATACACCAGTAACAGCAAAAGTGGATGTTTTCAGTTATGGTGTGCTATTATTAGAGATCATCTGCTGTCGGAAATGTATCGATATGGAAAGGCAAAATGAAGAGGTAATCTTGACAGTGGGTATATGATTGCTACACAAGAAGAACATTGCACA
Organism: Cinchona pubescens; assembly: GCA_025175665.1. Taxonomy (NCBI): domain Eukaryota; kingdom Viridiplantae; phylum Streptophyta; class Magnoliopsida; order Gentianales; family Rubiaceae; genus Cinchona; species Cinchona pubescens. The sequence continues at coordinate 2,459,663 of JANKKI010000099.1, read as the reverse complement.
AGCTAGTGGAAGGTGATGAAGAGGCAAGAAGTGACATGAGGCAACTAGAGAAGATGGTAATGGTTGCCATTTGGTGCATTCAAGAGGATCCCAATGTAAGGCCTTCCGTAAAAATGGTCTTACATATGCTTGAAGGGGTAGTTCAAGTTTCAGCACCTCCTTGTCCTTCTCCTTCACCCCAGGGTTCAATCCGAGTTGAAACTCTCAGCTTTCTTGGAATCTAGTCTTAACTAGTTCTTCCCATTTTGGACTAAAGTTTATCCCCAATCAAATTTAATGATCTTTAGAATAGTCGATAAACCAGAAAGCCAGTTCTCCTGAAGCTAGAATAAGACATTTATGCAAGTGATCCTAGCTCCTAGTAATGTATTCCGAAATCACAAGTAAAATGGTCCTTAGTTTGCTCCTTTTTATCTTAAAATTTTAAGAAAAATGCAATAGCTATTTGTGGTAGTATACTGCAATCTGATACAATGTTCCCTTCAAAGTGGAGCTGGTATATTTCCATTGGATAACAAATGTTCCCTGCAACAACAATGGGGAAGCTAACATGAATTCTGGGCATGTTTGGTTTAAACTTTGCGAATCAGAAAACACGAAATTGATTGAAATCCAATCATGATTCCTGAGACTAGCTAGTTTTATTATAACTAGGTAGCTATTTGTTTCGCATTCGGAATCAAAATGATAATTGCTAAATTTCATTATCGGTATTGGTTTGTGTCATTTTCCCTTTTGATTTAAAACCGAAATAGATTTCATTAGTTAGATAACAAGTTAATTAATTAGATACTCAAGTCACAGTCAAGAATTAAAGAGACATTTTTTAATGTTTTTACTCCAATAAAATGATTCACATAAATATGAACCAAACATGTATTCTCATTCCTTACTCTAAGCAAGGAAAAAGAGGAACAAGTGTACTAGGTAAAACAGAGTGAAAATTGATAGAAATCCAATGAATTGATTAACCACATAGTTTTCTTGTTCATTTTAGAACTCTTGATTTAAACCACATAGTTTTCTTGTTCATTTTAGAACTCTTGATTTAAACCACATGTAGAAACTAGTTCCAATTACCACATTAATTAACATTTATGATACACTTCATCACCCCATAATCTCAAAGGGCTTCGAGTCAACAACTTGCTAAGATATATCTATATCTATATCTATCTATCCATCTATCTATCTATCTTGATCTATCTATCTATCTATATATATATATATATATATATATATATATATATATAAGTATGAAGTGTTTAATGTTTTTGACATTTTTTGGCTCCAAAAATACCCGGAATTTGATACTTTATAATCATTTAAACAAAGGGCATTAATGAAAAATTAAAGAATTAGAATTAAAATTAACTTAATTAAACAAATTAGAATGTCAATAAGAATTAAATGTCTAATCCCATAAAATATTATCCTAAACAAATGTGTAAAAACCTAATAAAAGATTAGCAATACTCGAACAAACGTTATACAAAAAAAAAAAAAAAAAAAAACAAAGACAGTTTCAGAAAAAAAATTTATTAACCGAATATCGAAATTCCTATATATATATATATATATATATATATATGTGACAACTATCTTAGATGTTTTTGCCCATTTCCAGATGGAATTAACGCTTATCTTATTTTAAATTGGGAGGTTGATCTAATAAAATTGTCAAGAGGCAAATGAAAGTTTAATTCTACTCCTTGGTTACAATCATTTAAAGAAAACCCATTAATGAAAAATTAAAAAAATTAGAATTAAATTCAACTTAATTAAAGAAATTAGAAAAGTCAATAACAATAAAATATCTAAAGCCATCAAAATCATCCTAAATAAAAAACTAAAATTCTAATAAAAATTCTAATAAACTTCAGCAATACCCAACAAAAATTATCCAAAAATAAAAAAATGAGATTATTGGAACAAAAATTATGTCAATTGAATCTCAAAATTCCTATATATGTGGCAATCATCTAATACTTATTTGTCAGTTTCAAAATGCAATTGATGGTTATCTTATTTTGAATTGGTAGTTTGATCTGATAAAATTTCCAATAAGTAAAAGAAAATTTAATTATACTTTACAATCATTTAAAGATAGGGAATTAATAGAAAATTAATGAATTGTAATTAAATTCACTATAATTAAACAAATTAGAAAAATACTAAGAATTAAATATTTAACCCCATCAAAACTCATCCTAAACAAAATAACTAAAATCGAAATAAAATTCCAACAATATTCCTACAAACATTAGCCAAAAACCAAAGGAAAAAAAATGAGAGTATGAAAAAAAAAATGAGAGTATCGAAAAGAAAAATTGCATCAGTTGAGTCTAATATATGTGACAATCATCTTAGACGTATTTTTAATTTCAATAATAATGAGAATTATTACTCATATCGTATAATGAATTGTGTTTATTCATAATAATGAGAATTATGACCCATATAATAAATAAATATTTATAACCAAAATAATGATATAAGATTTATAATAGAATTTAAAACTATCATTATTGTCTTGAAAATATCAAAGGGTGTAACTCCAAAAATAAATCTCAATAATGTATTATTAAATGTCAAAAATTTATATTTTATTAAAATATTTCAACAATTCCCCACTTTTTTAATAAAATATATAGACTATATATTTATGGACAAAGTGAGAACACCGTGCATAATGAAAGTGACAATACTTTGAAACCTTCACTTAGTGAGTGCTTCCATAATCCCCATACTAGATTCAAAGTGTTTAACTCTTGAAACTAAGACTGCTTTTACGGTATGTAGGACTATGTCACACACATGATATTTAAGGGATTGATATTAAGCTTCTTAAATCAGCACATTACGGTTTTGTGCTTTATCTCAAATGCATGAGTGCAGTAGAGAATTAGCCAAATTTTCATAGAAAGCGGCCCCACTGTCATACTCATTATGTGAGTCTATCAAGGATGCTCTTACAACTAAGACATCCCACTTATAAGGGCTATAGAACTCATTAAGAGATTAAATTTCAACCTTCTCGTTATAGGATCACATGCATGCTTCACACCATAGGAATGAACTTATTTAATTGGTCACCAATTGCGTGCTTTTCTCTCCAACCATTCTATGATTCTTTTTTCTCCAACTTAGTTTTTGGGATCTCCAATCCCTAGGTAGAAATATCCTCATAAATGATTCTAATTTAATAAATTTTAGGCATAAGTTCCATTCCACCTTATAACAAATCTACCCATACCTCGTATCTTTGCCCTAAGCTTGGCATTTATACTTTGATAGATTATTATAACAAAGATATGAAATTTTGACATCCAAGACAAAATATTCTAAAATTTCTCAAAATAATATAATTACACTGTACTATTATTTTGGTGAGAAAATCTCTCACATAATTATAACTACCAAGTAATATATTAGCAAATGTTCATGCTAAGTGAATTCACACTTTTTCACTATTTTTACTCTTCTAATAGTTAGTAGTTTTACTATTAGAAATCATCATTCAGTTGACCAATAGTCTACTATTATTAACCACTTTATTTTATGTATCTCAATCACTTTTTGAATGGTCCATAGTTTAATTACCTACTAGGAGCCATTTTAATAAATCTCTACCATTTTCTTTTTACAAGAAAATATCACATTTACTTATGAGTGCTTTCTTCATTTTTTCCTTCAAATTTTGATCCCAAAGATATCGATATCTGTTACATTTATTTGTTAGTATAAATCCATACCATAAGTTGTACTCAAATAGGGATTAATAAAATTTAACTTATAATATTCAGTGTGATATTATAAACTCAAAAATTTATACTCAAAAATTAAGAAAACCATATATATATATATATATATATATATATCACATAAGTTTTATTTTCTTGTCATATATATAGATAAGTATTGCTTCAATCCATGTTATTTTTAAGGAAGTTTTAAGTATCTTCGGTTTTTTTTTTTAATCTATTATTTTTCCTTGCAATAAAATTTCAAAATAGAAAACCCCTACTATTTGTTATACTCTTATGATAAAAATCATCAGACATTTAAATATAAACTCAAAAAAACATTATCAGACATTTGGATAAAAATTATCATGGCAATATAATACACTATTGATGATACCATACATGTAACTTACAAAATGCAATATAATTACTTTGCATTTCATATGGTCTTAATATTCCCATCATCACACTAAATAAATTACACTCATGGCCAAAGTTGAAAATCAAAACATGCCTTTTCAAAATCAATATTGTTTAAACACATTTATGTCTAGTAATATTTCTGTTTTATGCTTTTGAATATGTAGGGTTTTTATTTTTTAAGCACATAAATATAAGTAAGAAGACATGTAGTATATTACTTGTGAAATATTTCACATGTGATGCAATTTCGAAGCAGTACCCGCATCCATCATCACCAAGCAAGCATGTCTATCAAATTATCTTTTTTCACTCTTACTAACTTACTGTCCTCATTCATCCCACAATTGTACTTGTTTAAATCAAGAATTCCTTGAAATATTAGTACAAGAGATAACAGAGCAACTGGTAAATCTCAATGAGTGCCTGAATAAATTATTTATTCTTGCTTCTTCGCAATCTGTAAATCAGATGTTAGGATGTTACAAAATAGCTTTCCACTTATACTAAGCCTTAAGTTTTCATACTTCATTTCAACTATTATAAGGTAGGATTTATATTCTTTAAGAATATTTACAAAAGGCTCCAACTATGGAATCATACAATATATATATCCCCACCATTTATTTATAAGATATCCAAGCATGTTATCAACATCAACAATTTAAGAATTCACGAAATGAAGAACATATGAATAATGAGGGAATATAAGAAATAGAATAGATCACAGATATCGACACATAGATGATATCAATTTGATGACAATCAAATTATTTCCTTTTCACTTTATTTTTTAAATTTTTTTTTTTTTTTCAATAGAGAAGTTCACAAACTCTTAAACTGTAGTTTAATGGACCTACAAGATCAATTGTAGTGAATATCCAATACAATTAGACTGCAAAACACTAGATTTTAATAACGTCTACATTAGTCAAAAATTTAAAAACCATATTAATTTATATATGACTAAAAGTCATCTCTAGTATGACATATCACTGAGCATGGATACAAGAGATCTTCAATTGCCACCTTGATAAACAAGAATTTACCGTTAAGGAATCGTAACATGTATTTGGTCAAGTAACAACAATGAATTCACAGAGAGAACAGTCAAAAATCCAAAAATAGGATACTAAGTTAATTTGTCAAAATACACAAATGAGTGGTTAGCATATAATTTAATTATTCGCAGACACAATTTCCTTCTAAGGCACTAAATAAAATTACTTGACCGTATCGCCCTCCCGCCATCCTACCCATTTCCCACCCGAATCTCGCCAACCATATCTCGTCATCCAGATCTGGGTAGCGAGATGGGGGTGGGAGAGGAATGGGGATGGCAGGTTTAGGGTAGAAGTTGTGGGTTTGTGGTAGGGAATAGGTGGGGATGGCTGGTTTGGGGTAGGAGAGGGATGGAGATGGTGAGTAAAGATGGGGGGTGGGAGTGGTAGTAAAGAGGCGGGGATGGCGGGTTTGGGATGGGAGAAAATCTTATACACATCTAGATGTGTATAAGAGACTATGGGGATGGGGGTTGGGGATGTAGGATGAGTTGGGGTTCTTTTATTGAGTTAGTATTTTGATCTTCTACTACTCTCTGTCCAGAAAATCAATATAGAAACCCTTTCTAGAATTTACTTATTCAATCAAAATCTTAGTTGTGCAGAAAGCTTGAGAGTTTGAGCCACCAACCCAAGATTTTTGTTCTTGGGTTCAATTTTAGCAATTGGGGTACTGAAAGTTTGATTTTTATGATAATTTTTTCTTTTTAACAACAAAAACAAGGTAGGTGTTCTTGGAGTTTAGTTATTGTTATAGTTATACTTTGCTCATTGTGGACAACCTTTTATAAGAGACCCCATCCTACCCCAAATACGAGGTGTGGAAAACATGGCATGTCAATTGGATGATCTAATGGTGTAACACCATGAGAGCATGTGTTTACATGTAGATAACAAAACGTGGATCTTCAACACAAATGGAAAGGTAGATTTCTTTTACAGGGATCACAAGTTCACAATCTATGACAGACAAATAAGTAGTTAAAATCCCAGTTTTCTCTTTGGTAAATTTATTCCTAATCATGTTAAAATTATTGGTTCTACACCACAAAATTGAAATCATATTAATCACAATAAACATCACAAATAATTTAAATTCAAAAAATTAATAATGTAAATATTACTTCGTTTCCCACAATAAAAGGAACAAAGTAAACTTTGTACCGTTTTGCACGTACAAACTACTATCAAGAAGTACGGTAAGGCTAAAGTGCGTATTTGCTCTCTTTAAGACGATTCACGTCACTATGAATTTTTTATTCCGATGTGATGGCATAATTAAACCAAACTCTTTATCAATTAGGAAATATGTTATTGTTAGGTTTTGGTAATTTTGTTATTTAAGTAATTTAGTTTCTTAATACAATTATGTTTAGAGTTGTTATTTCCTATTGTAATTAGGTTTCTTGGTAGTTAAATTTGTTACCCTATAAATAGAGGGTTTGTTTAGTTGATTTAGTTGAGAAGAGTTGAGTTAAGAGAGTCTAGAATAGAGAGATTTTAACTGAATAATAAGGCTATTATGCCATGGGTTTATGTGGGTTTCAATATGAGAGTTCAATATTATGTGCGTTATTTTGTAACTTCTCCTTTTCTCCCACATATTTTTATATGTATTGAATAAATTTATCTTCCGCTGCGTATTTTTTATGCTAATACGATGCATTAGGTTTGTAGCGCGACGCCTCTAGGATACAACAGCCTAACTCAAGGTTGTTACTTCCCTTTGATATGCACAATCAAAGGAAGTAAAAGGTTTTTCCACACACTTTGCTTTGTCCATATATTTTTGCAGTGATTATTAGAAAATAATTTTGTTAGTAAAATGTCTAGAAAAATTATTTTTTTACTCTTTCACCAATATCCTATATTTATAAGCTTCAAAATATAAGTTACATTTTGTCCAAATACAATGTATAATGATTTTTAATTTTAATAATAATGAGAATTATTACTTATATAATGAATTGTGTTTATTTCATAATAATGAGAATTATGACCCATATAATAAATAAATATTTATAACCAAAATAATGATATAAGATTTATAATAGAATTTTAAACTATCATGGATGCTATTGTTTTAAAACTATCAACAAGTGTAACTCCTAAAATAAATCTCAATAATTTATTATTAAATGTCAAGAATTTATATATTCTATTAGAATATTCCAACATCTAAATAAATAAATCAATTTACAATAACTGGGAGTGCTATGAAATCTATGATGCCTTTTCTTTATGTGAGTTTGTCATCTCTTTTCTAAATAACTCTGTTTGATAAAATGCCAAGCTCAAATTTTTAGATGGTATAACAGCTTACTTTGAGGCCTTTTTTTGTGGGTTGACAGTAATTCTTATTGCGTTCCTTTTATATCCTCTTCAAGTTTAGGATTTTTGTTGTTTGGTTAAAGTATTAATTTAAAGAACATTTTTTAATTTGAAAAGGTGGAGCTATTTTACGTGGTTGTCTGCTGTGCTATTTGTGCTTATGATAAGTAATGATAAATAAGGATTAGTTCCTGCAGATAAAAGTTGCTGCTTGGCAATTGGGGCTATTGTATAGTTGCCATGCTTGTACAAAGACAGTAGCAGTGAGGAGTTCCAAGAAGCAGTATGATGCTCTCTCCTCTTCGTTCGTTTCCTTTACTTTTCGTTTTGAATTTTCTTGTGTGTGATTCATGCACCTAGTTGTGATTTCATGTGAAATGTATGATGATGAGAGAACCAATAGGTGTGAGGAAGATGATCAATGTGGATATGTTTGGCAAGAGTGGTTTGAGAGGGAGAGAGGGAAGATGAAGCTTCTGTGGCATATTTGACATTTCACTACATCCGTTATACTCGATTAAGAAAGTTATTGTGAGACACTTGTTTTTTGGCCAAATTACAGGGTTGATTTGATAGTTTGACCAAACCTCAGGAGAGGTAAATGTAATTAATCCCTTAGTTTAACTCCCAAAAAAAAAAAAAATTCAAAATTTATAAACTGAACAATACTATGCAGTAAAATTTTACAATTTGGTGAGAAAATTATATTGTTGTACTTTGAAAATTTATACAATATAATTTTATATATTTTAAAAGTTAGTATGTACTAAACAAAATGACTCTTTGATGGATGGTAAAACTCCCCTTTGTGTATATATCAAGATTATGATAATGTTGATTTTTATTGTAAGCTCATATTATAGCCTAAGACACTTATAAATACAAGTTCTAAAATAAAGACAATATTGAGTCACGCTCACTTAGTTTGCAGTGTATTTATAAAAAGTAAAAAAATATTGATATTGATGTTTTCCAAACCTTATTTTGATGATGACATAAACACTTAACTGTGTAAAACAAGCTTTTGCAGGAACAGATCTTTCGGACGCACAGGACCGTCCGAACTGGGTCAAAAACACCTCGGACGCATTGCATCGTCCGAACAAACTGGCAGAAAAGAATGGAATTCTCTGCCTTTTCTTCGGACGCTCAGACCGTCCGAAACCTATGTCGGACGAAGGACCGGACGCAGGCACGGACGTCCGAACGAAGCATCTCAACAAACTGAAAGTAGATCGGACGCTTCCTCGGACGCATACAATCCTCCAAAGATGCCTCGGACGTCCGAACCCCCAACGGCTATTTTTTGTGCATTTATTAATTTGCCGTTAGGAAGTAGTTGAAAGCTCTATTTATTGCTATTATAAATAGGTGCTTTAAGTATCTGAAAAAATAATCTAATACATTGAATACAAGTCTAGAAGAAAGTAATTTGAAGTGCAAATTGACTTTAGACTTCCTTGTTGTATTAGTGTGAAATTGTGAGTGTAATTCAACATTGAGACAGAGTGATAATCTTGTATAAAAGTGTGGTTGTAAGTGAGATTCTTTACTCAAAAAAGAGTTTTAGTGTGAGCAAGTTTTATTCCCAGCTTTGTACAGATTGTCCATCACCAAGTGTGTGAAGCATTCAAATTTGATACTTCAAACTTGCTAGCTTGGAAGTAGTTCTTTTTGTTCAATTTATTCTCTCTTTAATTTACTGTACTATTGATATGTGTATAACTGATTTTGTTATAACTGATTTCATCTTGAAAATATCAATATCTCTTAAAGTAATTTTCTATCCCATTAAGAATGAATTCAATCCTCGTCTTTTCTGCTCTTCTATTTGTAATTCTAGTCAGAGCTTGGTCTCATTTTATTGCTTAAACTGCTTTTGAGAAAAGCAACTATGGCAACGAACAAATCCTTCGTTTTTGAAGATCAATCTATTACTAGGCCTCCCATGTTTAATGGGACAAATTTTATTAGTTGGAGAGATAGAATGAAAATATTTCTGCAATCTATTGACATTGAATTGTGGTATGTTGTCAATGAAGGTCCATTTGAAGCTTATATCATTGATGATCACACAAATAGAAGAAGAGAAAAGACGAGGATTGAGCTCACTCCACAAGACAAGGCAAATTTGACGTTAAACGCAAAAGCCATGAATGTGCTATACAATGCCTTGGATGCAAATGAATTCATTAGAGACTAAGGTTCATTGAAAAACAGAAAAATCCTGAATGCTCCATCCAAAGAATGGGATGCCAAAACAATTGCCATAGAGGAAGCTAAGAATTTAAATTTAATGCCTATTGAATCACTAATCAATTCTCTTACATCTTATGAACTTAAGCTAAAGGCCAAGGTTGTGGATGATGAAGAAGCAAGGCCAAAAAGGGGCATTGCTCTAAAGACCTCTCAAGAGGAAGATGAAAACAGCTCCATCAATCTAGAAGATGAAGATCTTGATGAAGGAGATCTTGCACTCATCACCAAAGGATTTCTCAAACATTACATCAACAAACGAAGGATGAGAAGAAGAGGAGCTGCAAACACAAATAATTTCAAAGGGAAGTCAAGACTTGAGCTAAGGAAGCAAAATGATAACTTTTCATGCTTTGAGTGCGGTCAACTCGGGCATTTTGCAAATGAATGTCCCTCCAAGAAAAAGAAGGAAGGAAGAAAACCAAGATTCAACAACTTTCAAATCACTTGGGACGATTGCAACTCCAAAGGAGAAGTTGAAGAAGAAATGGAGTCGGCACAAATGGCCTTTATGGCTATTGGAGACAATGAGGTAAATTCTAACTATGACTCCAATGATGAAAATGATGAAGATGATCTTGAAGCTTTCATTTTGAAATTGCATGATAGCTTAAAAGAATCATATGCTAGAAATAAGGAGTTAGTAAAAAAGTCAAATGCTTTATTGAATGCTAACTCTAAACTTGTGAATGAAAACAATAGGCTATCACAAGAAAATTGTGATTTGAAGAAAAGAATGCATGAGAGATCAAAGGTCAAGGAAGAACAAGCCTCCTTGAAGAAAAGAATGGATGATTTAAATACTCTCTTAGCTAGAAAGAAAGAAAATGTTGTTGATATGAAAAGAAAATTTTACTAGAAATGTAGCAATCAACAAAAATTTTGTCATATATAGAAGAGATGACTTATGTATTGTAAAACCAAAATCTTCTTTATATGGAAACAAAAGCATTGTTTGTAGATATTGCCAACAACATGGACATACTAAGAATATGTGTTATGTCAAGAAAAATGAAAAACTTGGAATGAAAGTTGCATGGATAGTAAGCAATCTCACTAACACTCATGGACCCAAAAAGACATGGGTACCAAAAGTTATCAATTGATTTATTGTGTAGGTACTTAACATCGCCAACAATGCTAAGTGGTTCATAGATAGTGGATGTTCAAGGCACATGACGGGTGATGCCTCTCTCTTCACAAACCTTACATCCAAAAATAGTGGAAAAGTCACTTTTGGTGACAACAACAAAGCAAAATCAATCGGCATTGGTGATGTAGGTAAAAATGGTGAAACCTTGATTAAGAATGTACTTCTTGTTGATAATTTGAACTATAATTTATTAAGTGTTAGTCATTAACTTTGTGACAAAAATTTATATGTTTTCTTTACCAAGCATGAATGTCTTATACTTGACAAAAATCATGTTGTTTTGTTCAAAGGCACTAGGCACAATGACGTTTATGTGATTTATCTTGATAAAATTAGCAATAGCAATGTAAAATGTCTTACCGCTTCTATAGATGATCCTTGGCTTTGGCATAGAAGACTTTGTCATTTTAATATGGATTTGATTGAAAAATTAGCCAAGAAAGATTTGGTAAGAGGCTTGCCAAAACTGAAATTTCTGAAAAATAAAATTTGTGATGCTTGTCAATTTGGTAAACAAGTCAAAGTTTCTTTTAAACCTAAGAATTTTGTGTCTACTCATAAACCTTTAGAATTGTTGCATTTAGACTTATTTGGACCCACTCAATATGCTAGTCTAGGTGGTTGCAAATATGCATTTGTTATCGTAGAACTATTCCTGGTTTACTTGAGGAACTCTAACAACCGAAACGATGTGTATAAGATCTCACTTAGATGTGTATAAGAGACAGGTTAACCGCTTCGGCCCAAAAGTATTGTGGTGCCGAATCACACTCACTGGGGGTTTTCCCGACTTTTGTGATCACAACGGTATCTTTCATGAGTTTTCGGTTGTTAGAGTTCCTCAACAAAATGGTGTTGTTGAAAGGAAAAATAGGACTCTTCAAGAAACGGCTAGAACTATGATTAGTGAGTGTGACCTACCACAATACTTTTGGGCCGAAGCGGTTAACACGGCTTGTTATGTCATGAATCGAGTTTTATTAAGATCTTCTTTAAATAAAACTCCTTATGAACTCATTTTTTGTAAAAAAGTAGTGAAGAAGTTGTGCATGTTACATTTGATGAATCTAATGGTGTTATCTCAAAGAATTTGTGTGAAGATGAAGACACAGGTATTCTAAAGGAGCTCGAAAAGCTCGATATTCATAAAGATCATCAAGAGGTTACATCAAGCGTTGATATCAACAACCATCAAGTTGATGATGAAAAGAATGAGGATGCTCAAAACGATCTTCCGAAAGCTTGGAAATTCGTCTCTAATCATCCTCAAGATTTAATTATAGGAGCTTTGCCCTCGTGGTAACTACTCGCTCTCATAAACCTTTGAATAATAATTGTGCATTACTTTCTCACATTGAACCCAAACATATAGATGTTGCCTTGAGTGATGAATCATGGGTTATTGCTATGAAAGATGAACTTAGTCAATTTGAGAAAAATAATGTATGGACCTTAGTTGAAAGACCTTCTTCTCATCCCGTTATTGGTACTAAATGGGTGTTTAGAAACAAATTAAATGACAAAGGTGAGATCATAAGAAACAAAGCTAGACTTGTTGCAAAAGGTTACGCTCAAGAAGAAGGCATTGACTTTGATGAAACCTTTGCACCCGTGGCTAGATTAGAATCCATCCGCATGTTTCTTGCATTTGCATGTTTCAATAATTTAAAATTATTTCAAATGGATGTCAAAAGTGCTTTTTTAAATGGTTTTATTGACCAAGAAGTTTTTGTCGAACAACCTCCGGGATTTGAAAATAAGAATCTTCCAAATTATGTTTTCAAACTTTCCAAAGCTTTATATGGTTTGAAACAAGCTCCAAGAGCTTGGTATGAAAGATTAAGTGGATTCTTGTTAGAAAATGGTTTCAAAAGAGGTATTGTTGACACCACACTTTTACAAAAACAGATTTAAAAGGATTGTTAATTGTTCAAATTTATGTTGATGATATTATTTTTGGAGCAACTAATGAGAGTTTGTGCAAGGATTTTTCACAACTAATGCAAGAAGAGTTTGAGATGAGCATGATGGGCAAGCTTGCAATTTTTCCTCGGACTACAAATTCATCAAACCAAGGAAGGAACATTTATTACACAAATCAAGTACACAAAAGAGCTGCTCAAACGATTTGGCATGGAAGATTGCAAACAAGTTGGTACACCAATGTGTACTTCAACCAAACTTGATAAAGACGAAGAAGGTAATAGTGTTGATGAAAAACACTATAGAGGTATGATCGGAAGTTATACTTTAACTTAAGCATTAGTAGACCAGATATCATGTTTGCTGTTTGTCTATGTGCTAGATTTCAATCTTGTCCTAAAGAATCACATTTGATTGCAGTTAAAAGAATTTTTAGATATCTAAAAGGAACAACGGATTTTGGTCTGTGGTATCCAAAGTCCTCTACATTTGATCTAATTAGCTATTCTGATGCTGACTTTGCTGGATGTAAAATTGATAGAAAAAGTACCAGTGGAATGTGTTATTTTCTGGGAAATTGTCTTGTGTCTTGGTTTAGCAAAAAACAAAATTCCATTTCACCTCTTTCTACGGCTGAAGCCGAATACATACATTTAATTGCACAAGTGTTCATCTACATAAGCGGTAAGACACAATACCTGTCTCTTATACACATCTAGATGTGTATAAGAGACAGGTCCGAGTGTTTATGTCATCATCAAAAAATCCTAGAGCGTTGCAATCTAGAACTAAACACATTGATGTTAAGCATCATGTCATTATACACATCTCGATTGTAAAAAAGGAAATTCGTCGTTAATTATGTGCCTACTTCAGACCAATTGGCTGATATTTTTACAAAACCCTTAGCTCTAGATCGTTTTGAATCACTCAGAAAATGCTTGGGGATTTTACAGATAAATTGTGCATAAATTCATTGTTCGGACGCACTTATTCGTCCGAACAGATTTCCTTCCGGACGCTCTGGATCGTCCGAAATCATGTGTTCTTTCTCGGACGCTCATATTCGTCCGAACAATATTCTATTTTTCCTTAAACTCTCTGGAAATTTTCCGGACGCACTAGCTCTAGTCCGAAAGAAACTTCGGACGCACTAGCTCATTTTCGGCCGTCCGTTCTTCAGCTTTCGGAGATCTGTCGGACGCAGGCCAAACGTTCGGTCGTCCGAACGGTACCTCTGTTCTATTAAAACCATCCAAATTCCCCCTTTCGGACTTACCTCCCCCACCGAAAACCCTCTGGCGAATTTTTTCCCTTTCCCTACCAAATCAAAATTCACACTCTCACTTCCAAAATTGATTAAAGAATCATCCTACCCATAATCCTTAGCCCCAAAATCACATCTTATTTCTCCCTTTCACCATCCAAATTCCCCAAAATCTCACAAATCTTCAATTTTTTAACTTTCTTTTCTTCCATAAACAATGGTGAAATCACGTGGCGGTTCCTCTTCGGCGATTCGCGGTAGAAAAACCAAAGGAAAAGCTCCTGTTCGAGGAGAATCATCCGCAACTCCTCAAGTTTCCACCACTCCGACTCTGTCCAAATTCATCGATGCCAAGGCATCGGAGCGGTACACACAGAGGTTACGTCTCTTCTTAGTAAATCCATTATAGTTCAACGACCTGCTTCGAGTAGTCTTTTCGATGAGTATAATCTTCCTATTATAAAATCCTGTTTTGAAAAACAAAATTGGGGTCATTTAGTCCATCTCGATTTACCTGTTTATCACGATATGGTGCTTCAATTCACGGCCAATCTTCGGAAAGGTCCTACTATTCGCACCCTTATTTCTCGTGTTAATAACACTGATATTGAGATTTCATCTAATATAATTAACACCATTTTTGAATGTGAAATCTCCGACCCCTCTGATTTTTCCTACTTCTTTTCCTTGGATAAATGGCCCGCTGAGGATACTCAGTTTGATATCGACGAAGTTCGAGCCATTTTCAATGTCCATTTTAAACAGGCTTCGGAAGCCAAGACTACTCTGCTCAGCCCTGAACTTAACATTATATATACCCTTGTAACAAATCTTTTGTTTTGCTCGTCTTCGTCTGAAATCGAGTATCGGGTTCTGTGTCTTCAAGGGTATTTCTCTAGACTTTGGGTATCTTTTTTGTTCCCTATGGGAACTTTTTCTAACCGATACTCGAAGAAATATTCCTTTTGGGAAATTTCTCACAAAAATTTTTGACGTCCTCAACGTTCCCTTTACAGGAAATAAACAGTTTCCTCCATATTTTAATAAATCATACATTGAAAGACAGAAAAATAAGTACAGTTGCACTGTGTCTCTTATACACATCTAGATGTGTATAAGAGACAGGTGTAATAATATGTCATACGTCGATTTTGCTATCCCTCATCCTTCTACCCTTCCCACTTCTTGGTCAATCTGCACCATCTAGATGTGTATAAGAGACTGTCTCTTAAACATCTCTAGATGTGTATAAGAGACAACTTTGCACATCAATGAGCACTCAAAACATCTTCCTATTCAACGTCGTGACATCTATCGTTCGCTCAAACGACAGCACTTGCTCAATAAAATGGATTCTCCAAACTGCACTCAGTATTGGCATGTCTGCTTCGGCTCAAGTCCAGTTCACTGAACTTCAATCCCAGACCCACTTGAGTCATCTTCTGTGATGAAATCGAAGATGAACCTACACGCGAAGACAAGTGAAGCTGCTCAAGGAGCTGCAAATGACGATAATGATAAAGATGACGATGACAATGACGATGAGGATGAAGATATTGATGCTACATTTGATTTCATAATGCAACGGCGCACCGGAGGAGAGGATGACAGTGAAGGCACTGCAGAAGACATTCCATCCAAGCGCCGAAAAACCGAAAAGCGCTCCAAATAACGCCATGACCCAGGTTAGTTCATTCCTTTTAGCCATTAGGAATTGCTTTTAATATGCAATAATTTGATTCTTTAGGACAGTTGAGAATATTTATGTCATCATCAATTACTTAATTCCAATATCTGGTCTACTAGCAAAAGGGAGTAGTTATATTGATATGCTGTGATATGCTTTGATATGCCTTGACATGTTTGTTGATAATTATGAGATATTGCAAATCAAGTAGTCATATCCAATTGAGGTTTGTCATCATCAAAAAGGGGGAGATTGATGTTTTCCAAACCTTATTTTGATGATGACATAAACACTTAACTGTGTAAAACAAGCTTTTGCAGGAACAGATCTTTCGGACGCACAGGACCGTCCGAACTGGGTCAAAAACACCTCGGACGCATTGCATCGTCCGAACAAACTGGCAGAAAAGAATGGAATTCTCTGCCTTTTCTTCGGACGCTCAGGACCGTCCGAAACCTATGTCGGACGAAGGACCGGACGCAGGCACGGACGTCCGAACGAAGCATCTCAACAAACTGAAAGTAGATCGGACGCTTCCTCGGACGCATACAATCCTCCTCGGACGTCCGAACCCCCAACGGCTATTTTTTGTGCATTTATTAATTTGCCGTTAGGAAGTAGTTGAAAGCTCTATTTATTGCTATTATAAATAGGTGCTTTAAGTATCTGAAAAAATAATCTAATACATTGAATACAAGTCTAGAAGAAAGTAATTTGAAGTGCAAATTGACTTTAGAGCCTTGTTGTATTAGTGTGAAATTGTGAGTGTAATTCAACATTGAGTGGAGTGATAATCTTGTATAAAAGTGTGGTTGTAAGTGAGATTCTTGGCTCAACTAAAAGAGTTTTAGTGTGTTCTTGCTCACACTTCTAGATGTGTATAAGAGACAGACTCACTCAGTATTAATATTACGGAGTCAGCATTATAAACAGTTAAATAATTAAAAATTAGTTTTGTTCAATTTATTCTCTCTTTAATTTACTGTTCTATTGATATTATTATAACTGATTTTGTTATAACTGATTTCATCTTGAAAATATCAATATCTCTTAAAGTAATTTTTAAGAATCCTAATTCACCCCCCCTCTTAGGTTGCTTTGGGACCAACAGATATGTCATTAGATTTAGAAAATCACAAAATATTCGAAGTGATATTGACAAATAGTATTAAGCTCGTGTCTTTATAAATTATTATCATTTTTTTTATAATTTGGCCATTTCCACATAGTTAAAATAAATAAAAGAAAATGTTCGATGAAAAAATACGGATACGCGTACTTACTAGTTGGAGTAAATCTTGGTTATTCACTCCATAATGTAGAGTAGATTTGACATTCGTTGAAATGACTGAAAAGTAAAGAGATCTCACTAATTTTTAATTATTTAACTGTTTATAATGCTGACTCCGTAATATTAATACTGAGTGAGTAGTCAAAAAATTTTCTACTAATTGAGGGAAAGAAAAAGAACGTCCACAATGGAAAAATGTCAAAAGAGGGATTGTTTCAAGATTGCCTCACAATCATAAGTCACATCATATCTGGTACAAGAGGACAACAGCCCAACGCAGGCACACAGATGTTGGCTGGCAGTCTGGCATAGTGCATGCTCGGCCCAGCCCACTACAATTCCTAATCTCAGTGTAACCACGTTCGTATGACATAACGGCAGCTCCTCGCACCATGTATATATGTCTCAGTCACCAGAAGGTTTTAACATAATAGAGTCATCTTTCTTTGTTGTATCAAAAAGTAGAACAAAAAAAAAAAAAGGTAATGGAAGTATAGCGTGTACAATATAAATAACTTCAAAAATTTGCATTTTTCTGTGTGTAATTCAAAGTGTCAATATTTTTTATTATTAGAATTGTTGTAATACAAAAGGGTCTAAATGACGTATATTTTAATATATCATAATTAGTAAGGAGATCAAGATGTAAAGGACCCTATTATTTATGCTTAGTATGACATATTATTACACCTTTTGAAGCTCCTTCTAAGAGTCAACCATATTACGGGTAGTTGTTATCCCACCAGAATTGTGACTGAAGATATTGGACGACACTGTTGTTAACCTGGAATGCTTTGGTAAGAACATCAGGAGAAATGGGAGGATCGGACCCGAATACAGCTTTTGCAATAGTGATGACAGTATCCTGGATTTTGGCTGCTTAGACCAGCAAAAGCAACAGCATCGGTTTGTCCATTGTTAAATTGAAAATGAATGAGGCCTTCAGGGAACACAAAGACATCTCCTGGATTTAGAACCTTAGTGAAAAGGCGATTCTTCATGTTCATGGGGGGATTTGAAGTGACGAAACCGACAAGAAGAGTGCCCTCTAAAACTACGAGGATCTCTGTAGCACGAGGGTGAGTGTGGGGAGGATTCAAACCGTAAGGTGCAAAGTCAAGGCGTGCTAAGGAAATTCCCAAAGTGTTGAGTCCTGGAATTTGGTCCACATTTAGTAGGGTTACATTCGAACCGAGTGGATTTGATGTGCTTCTTGGATTGTTAAGCCCCGGGAAGAAGAAATCTTCGGGCTTCACAAGCTTTGGATCTTTGCATATCTTTCCATTGACAAATACTGCATTAACCAAGTTAGCATGTCACAAATTAGTGCATTTAAGTAAGTGGAGGTTGTACAGTTTTGTAAGATGTTTGAAAACATCGGTTGTGTTTTAGATTTTGTATAATATAAGATTTTTTAAGTATAAAATGTTATATTATACAAATATTCAAAATATAACGGAAGGAATACTAGATTTTTCTTAAATAGTATGAAATACAACAATACCAGTATATATAAAGTCATGAATTTTTTTAAAAATAATTAATTTACCGTTAGCATCGGCATCAGGAATTGCTACACAAAAATCCTGCAATGGACTTGGATCAGATGCATAGACAATTGCAAAAGCAAGCATCAAGAGAGCTGCAGTTATATGGAAACCAGCAGCCATGGTTGTCACAATTTTTTTGAACTCTATTCCTTAGAGAGGTGGAAAAATGTTTCTTTCTGGAGGTGGATGAACTCATTGGAAATGCGCCTATTTATAGATAATTTCTGTTGAACTAGTCATTCTATTTTCTAGATAACTTGCAGATATATATTAACTGCTTTCCCTTTGTAAATTATATATTCACAATTCAACCAATGAATCATTCTATAACAACTCTTGGATTTGGTTGCTTTAAAACTAATGAAGAGGTAATATTGAATATGTATTGACGCAACTTTAATTAATTTTATCCTTACATTTATTAATAGGAAAATATTTTATTTAGACAGTGTTCACTTATTTTTGACAGACCAGCATGAAAATAATATTTGTTTAAGACAGGAAAGGTAAACATTTAACTTTAACAATTTTATTTAATGTTAACTGAAAGATAAAAAGAAGAACAAACATGTATTCAACTGCCAAATTGGCAAATTTAGTTACTTGATACTTAAGTTTCAACTGCTCTGTTGAAATTAGTTAAATTGAAGACTCAATCCAATTTGACATGGTAGCATTGAATAGTCAAATATATGTAAACATTAAGGATCTCATTACTTCATTTTATGAAGGATAAATTATAAGGAATTCTTGTGGTTGGGTTAATATTAAGATTTTTTTTTTTTTATAATTTGTAAATCTACAATCCTTCCTCTTATATTTTAAATTGTCCTTTTTATATAATTGATAGAAAGTTAAAAATTGAATGAATTTGTGTAAAAATTCAAAATTACTTCTAAGCCAAGTATCCCTTTCATGGCCCAAAAAACTCATCTACTAAATAGGAGAGATTGTGTTTTATATTAAATAAATATTAATTTATAACATTTTCAAGTTAAATAATATAAAATGTAGAATAAAAAATGCCACATTCTCTTTGTGAATTATATTTTCACAATTCAACCAATGAATCATTCTACAGCTACTGTATTTGGTAGATTAAAACGAATGGAGACATATTGTTGAACATGTTGAGGAAACTTGGATTTTATCCTTATATTTTTTAACAGAGACAGTGTTCACTTTATTTTTTGCAACTAGGGAATATGTAAATATGTAAATCCATGTATACTACTATTTAATTTTGACTTTTAACTGTTACATGTTAATTGATACTTTTATTTCACTTTATCGATTAAGTACAAAAACCATCTATATTATACAATTTTTAGTCTATGAAGTAAAAGAAAAGTATCATTCTTTTCCCTTTTACTTACCTTGATTTTTATCTAACAGAACATATATTGGAAAAGACTTATTTCTGTGAGAGCATTCCAAGTTCAAAGTATGAAAAATCTTTCCATGTACATTTGAGGTACGATTAAGAAATAAAATGAGTTCCAACATGTTAGAAATTTAATGACTTTTAAATTATTTTATCCATAATAATAAAAAGGTTTATTCAATAACAATTAATCCATTGAACCAAAAGATATATTGAAAATTTACAAAAAGTGTAATGAGATACTAATTGAATAAAAAGTCACATGACTTTTTAATTAAGGGGAAAAAGTAATTCACAAAATGTACGCCAAAATCCAAACTATTATTAGCCCTAGGGTTTTTAGTAACTTAAAAGTATAAATATTATTTTATGTCAATTTTCATTCCTTTTTCTTCTTAAATTAATGATTCCGATACTTTTTCGTATATGATATACCTAACTTGAAAATGTAAAATTATACACAGTTGTTTATCGAGAATGAATTCATATATGTGTATGTGTGTGTATGTATTGAAATTTTCATTTCTTTTTTTGTTTAGAAATAATTAATCATATATAAGTAAATAAAAATGTCTGATATGCCATCATTTAATCTATTGAATGAAAATATAAACTCTTGATATGCAAATGGTTAGATTTTGATGGTATTGCATTCAGAAACGTCTGAGGATAAAAAAGAAGAGTCTATCATCAACATAATATTTTATAATTGGACATATATTTAGTGCATTGCTTGTCCTTCTTAAATAAGAATTCGTGTGAGTATAGTTAAAAATTTAATACAATTCCTAATGAAAAGTTGATGTATTGACCCAAAAAAAGTCAAAATTCGACAAAAAAATTAGGATGCCTGGAGTACAAAAAGTTCGAGCTTTCTTAAAAGAATTTCACTAACATAAAGTGTACTACTGTTTATTGAAGATATTTATGTTGTTCAAACGTCATTATTTTGCCAATTAAATTAAATTGGATACTTAAAATTTGTGTCTTTTAAAATTTCGATTTCATAATAGTTTGAACAAGAATCAATTACTATTAAACAAAAAATTCATAGAAATTCTTGTCTTGAAAATTTAAAATATCATAATATCATGTAAAATTTCACAAGATTGCATTAACCGCATGAATCCTTTATTTGGTGTGAGCTATATAAGTTATCCAATTTGATTAAATTACAACAAAAAAAAAAAAAAAAGAAGATGAAAATTTTTGCTGACACAATTGGTTAAACATCTTAAAAGATTGGAAAGTTTTGACAATTTTATACTAATGTAGAATATTTGATTCTTTTAAACAATTTTTATGTTTGTCTATTATAGTAATTAACACCTTTACTCATTTGGGATTAAACATCTTCGATTTTTCAAAGCTTACATATTTTTTAAGTTACGGAAGAGCTTTTATTTTGTTTAACCTTTCTATTTTTCATTTCACCCATTACAAATATTGAAAGACCTTGGATTACTAATTTAAATAACTCAAATTGAAATTCATATTAAAGTAATAGTAGATTGTAACTTAATTATTTTAGATTTATCAAGAATATTTTAAAATTAGATATCTGAATGACAAACGAACTATGATTTGTTAGGTAATGTAATTGAGATGATTTCTTTAAATTTTGATTAAGATACAATTTTATCCCCACAAATGTGTTGTAAAGGTTTAGAAGTGGTAAAAAATAATGTCCATGAAGGAATAAAATGTAGGAGAATTCTACAGTCTCTTTTAGGGAACCATTCTCCTAGCTTTAAGAACTTGTACAGTACAAGTTTTTTTAGCACATAGTGTTGTACTGTACAAGCATTCAAAGCATAAGGGAATGGTTCTCTGAAATGGACTATAGAATTTTCCTAAAATGTATCTTACTTAAAATTTAAAGAAATAAATGTATTGTACTTGAGCTTTGAACTTCCGTCTCTTGTCTTCTATTTTAGCCCTACAATAGTTCAGTTTAGCATGATCTACTAAAAGATCATTCACCAAATGTGAAATCGCGTTCTACATCTCTACGAATATTATATAACTTTATGTACAAGTATATGTATGATATACTTTTACTATATTTATTACTTTAATTACAATGGACGCATGTTAACCCATAGTTTTGATTCCTAAATAAATTAATAATTGTATAACTTGAACTTATAGGTATCAAGTATATAGAATTTATATACTAATCAAAATTGAAAATAAAAACAACTAGCAATAAGATATATAATAAAATATTAATATATAATGAAATATTCAAGAAATGTGCAACTTTTTGTGTAGTTTTAAGATATATGTGCATAAAATATTGTAACATAACTGATTATGAAAGAGAAACCAAGCAACATGTTAAAAACTGATCAGTTTTCGACTATTGAATTGAGTAAAGTGTCTGCGAGAAGATAAAAATAACTGAAAGATAGGAAAGACTCTTCAACAATCAAAGTTGATTATAACTAAAAGAATTAAAAAACTATATTGCGAGGCAAATCAAATCAAGAGTTCCCTATTTAGATATGAAGTTCAAAATTGTAATCATAAAGACAATAAAGAAATTAAACAATACTCGCGACAATGCACAACCATAAAAAATTAAGTTTAGAAATCATGGCTCCATTTGGATAGAGTTCATTATCATCCATTATTCTTTAAATAATATTTTTCAATTATTTTCTAATACATTTTTAAGTACCATTTTATTTTACACATATCATATTTCAAAAAATTACTACATTGTATCCATTATACCTAATATTAATTGAATTGAAAAAAAATTTACTTCTATAAAATAACTTTACTGAAAATGTATTTATAAGGTTATGTAATTATAAAATTATCTATTAAAATTTGTAATTTTTTACGATAATGTTAAAAAATTCAACGACACGTATAATGTGTATAAGAGATTTTTAGTATCGATTTAAATATGTATCGCCTCCGTCCAATGACTCCAAATAAACAAGTCCGACTGCCAAAATAAGTCAAGTCTTAACATTAATCTAAACGACCGTATTATATACAATAAGAAAAGTTCTAAGAAGACCATACGTAAATGTTGGCGAATTGTTGACTTAGTTCAAACTTTTATAAAGACTAGTAATCAGTTTCTTGGGGAAAACGACATGACCTGATTTTCCAAAAAGTTTCAGTGAACTTGAAATATGTTTTGACATGTGAAAGGCTGTTGTTTGACATGTGGAAGTCTGTTGTTTGTGTTCAGAGTACATCTCTTATTCAGGGTATTCAAACTCAACTCAATTCAATCGGAAATTCCAAATCGGATAATCAAACTCAACTCAATTCAATCGGAAATTCCAAATCAATTTGAGGCTAAATAGATTAATTATCGAGTTTGAAATTAATTAGGTTGAGTTACTCGAAACATGTTAGGTTAGGACAGGTGTTGTTTTTCAAAACCTAATCTAATTCAATAACTCGATTGTCCGATCTAATTTATTTATAATTTTTTATTTTTATTATCATTCTAACCATTTCTTATATTTATACTTTTTCTTTACCTCATTCTTTACCTAGACTTCGTTTAACATGTTGTATGATTTTTTCCTTTTCATTTTTTAGTAAATCATTTAATTTTTGACAAAATATAATTTGTAATGAATGTTATTACACTAATATTTTTCATTTTTTTTTGTAAAAAATTTTAACTTAGTAACCTAAAAATTCGAGTAACCCACCCACGTAATACTTAGGATGGTTTACTTGGGTTGGGTTGAATTTTATTTTTCAATCCAAAAGTTTAAAAATTCGAACCCGAATATCTGTCAACCTAATAACCCGATCCATGAACACTCATACTAGTATTTTCAGTAAAGGCCTAAAGGGTGAGAGGAAATAAGAAGAATAACAGTTGTTGATGCTAAATTTGGTTAGGCTCAGCACCAACTGTATAATTGTCCAGTGGTATAGTTAAACACCATGCATATTACCCATGTTCATAACACCTAAGAAAATAGATCGGTGCTTTGTTCCTAAGGTAAGCTCATATGTTCAAGTAAGAACTTAAGCAAGACCAATGAGTACAAATGAGAGAGAATTCAGTGTGAAAAAGTAAATTATGAATTTACCTGCCATTTTACTATTTACCTGGGTTGATGAATTGGATCGATATGTGAGTTGAAAATTCTTTATTTGACTCATGTGAGCCTAATTTGGCTCTGAGGGTAAAATTATTAAAATGCACCTAATAAATCTAGCCCCGTAGCTACGTGTATTTTTCTCATAAACAATGCCTTAGCCCTTTCTTGTACATGCATAATATGTTGATAAATTCATTTTAAAGCATTTTACCTAGGCTTGGTAGACACTTCATATATACATATATATATATATATATCGTAATATCTCGTGATAGCAAGCCCAAGTCATCAATCGTCTTAAACAATTTCAACAAGCACCTTTGATCTTCTCTCCCCTGACGATATGCTGCTATGTGTTTATTGATGGGTGGAATTACATAATATGTTACAATGAGGAGAGGGACTGACATAGAGACTCCTTCCTATCATGGGAGTATGGTATACCAACCAATGAAAGAATTGTCTTATCAAATTAAACATATCAGTGATACGTTAATTGCCAGGCTCATTTATGCTAAGGATATAAACTTAATTATATTAGATAAATCCTACGTCCTTCTAAATTAATATATATCAGAAATTTTATATTCATCCAATTTTTACATAGTAATTTATCCTATAATTAAAGATAGAAAATATCAATATTAGAATATTTGGTCAAGAAATCCACTAGAATTAGTATTCTAACATTCTTCCACTAGGACAAATGACCACATAAATAACAATATGGATTCAATAAAATAGCAATAAACATTAATCTATGTCCATCCTACTAAGTCATTAAAATGGATCATGGCGGTTGTATATCAATTTGATGAATACACTCTCTTACATGTACCATAATTCCAACAACTTAATTTAGATAAATTTAATGTGGAAGTAATAGACAATGATAGTTATATTTATTAATAGTGAGAATTATAGATCATGTATGATATTCCATGGTATCAATATGTACAAGCAGGTAGGAAATAATATTTCACGATTTATGTGTCCAAAAGATCAAACCATAATAGGATAACCCTACAAAAATATATGATGTTCACATATTCTTTTGGCACCAATGCCTTCATTAATGGGTATACACAAATGGACACCTTATATTCCAAAATTCTTTACAGAAAAATGTAGTTTTTCAATTTAATATGCTTAAATAAATTAGAGCACTTATTGTTCTTCACAACAAAGTAGTAGCAAAAAGTCCAAATATAACATTATGGACCCAAATATTGTAAAGCAATTAGAAATCAACAACAAATTTAAAATTAGTTAATTAGTCTCTTATGAGTTACGTGATCTAATATAATTTAGCCGTCATTCTTAAGTTGTATCATCAATAATTATAACTTAATCTTAAATACGCATTAGCTACTATTACTCATTGAATGTTATTTCCAACTATTGAAAACTTTATATCGACTTGTTTATCAATTAACTTCCATGTTCCTCGAAGCTTTATATTCTCAATGAAAAGTATTGAAATAAAGATAAAAATTTTAAATGGCCAATAAATTAAAATCGACAAATTCTAAACCAAACAATAAATGTTTATGATATAATTTCATAACATGTATAGATCGATATAATTCTAGTGCATAATGTGAATAAATATAAAAATAAGTAATATGTCATCTTCAAACTTTCAAGAGCTCCTTTAATGAAAGTCTTAAGATATAGTTGAATTATCATTTATATCATATCTTTGTAAATACTAATTAAATAAGAGGTGTTACAAATATTATTCACTTAATAATTCTTTATAGAAATTGTTTATTCACTAGATATTGGCCAAAAATCTGTTATATATGAATTGACCAAATACACAATACGAATCTTGATTCACATCAATTGGCCAAATTCTTTCTTCTTAAACAAAAATGAAGAATAACGTTAGGAAAAATATGTACTATAAATGCGACTATCAACTTGGTTTAAATATAAAATTCTTCATCTTGCACATCCAAAACTTATGTTCTCTTTCTAAATAATTATTAGATTGGAACATGTATAGTTTACTTTTGACAGTTATTTTTACATTCATTTAAAAGAGTTCTTAATCAAAATGAGCTATTGACGCCACAACTATTAGTAATAAAATCTTTTGAACACTAGATAAAGACTTTATGGTAATTAAAACCTTTCATATGTGATGTGAACCCTGTAGTTAAACTGACCAGATCCGGAATTGAATTACGGAACCAAGATTGCCCCGAAGATACAATTTACATTAGAATCACGTGACTAGAACAAAAAATAATGTCTTAGAATCACCCTGGATGGGTTCGACCATGATGGATAACAAGAAACAAGAAAAAACCAAAATATAAGCAATGAAGAAACGAAACAAATGAATTCTGACTTGACAGATTAAAGCCCTTTGATTAAGAAATTAAAAATTTAAAGATATCTATTCTCAAGTATATAAACCCTTTGATCGGTAGTCTATAATGAGACAAGAACTAATATAGTATTCTTGTTGGTAATTACAAGAATCAATCTTACAAAATATCACAAGTCTTTGGATGATAAGTTGGAGAATTTCTCACAAAATTTTGTTGAATAATCTGAAGGAAAAGTTTCAGCCAAGGGGAGTATATTTAACGTGAAAAACCAGTCCCAAACCCTGCACATAAGTCCTACTAAACTAGGACACTAACTTACCAAATCCCAACTAGTTTAGGATTAGAACACTAGACTTAAAACCGGCTAAACTAAAAGTAATATATATTGATATTTTTTTCCAAATTAATTAACCAAATAAAACAAAATTTACAAAAACGAATGCTGAAACTAATCCTAATTTAATAAGAAATGGATGGCCGAATAGAAGTCTTGGCCGAATTAGGGTTTCTAGAACCCTTCTTTGTACTCTTCGAATCTTGGGCTTTTATAATTTGAGTCTTCTTGGATTTGAACTATTAAACCATGGACAAGCCTCTTAACTTGAGTTTGATTGAACGGGTTAAAAACTCAAAACCATGCACATTTTTGCTTAAACGGGTTAAAATTAAATCATTAATTGTATCTAAAAGACAATGAATCACAATTAATACCTAATCTCAATCTAAGCAATCAAAACCAAGCATTCATAGGAACTATTCCAAAAAATGAGAAGAACCTCTTCAATTAAATTCATATCCAAAATACTTCATCAATCATGAGGTAGACATAATAACATCTCAAGCACAAATCACTACACATAGATATAATCCCACAATGTATTGAAGTTTCATCCTCATCCTGGGAGAGAAAATTTACTCCCTAAACATCATAACATTCGCAAAATTCAAAGTACTAAACATAGCCATAAACCCAAGAGAATTAAGGAAAAATTAAAGAACAAGAGAGCACACTAGAAGAGCATCCAAAGGAGCCTTTGAGCCCTTGATTATGTCTACTTCTCTCTCTTCTTTGGAGCTGTCCGCTGCTGCTTTGCTGGAGCTATTTTCTACTGCTGTTGCTCTGTTTTTCTTATAGGAAGTGGCCGAGATCTCTTCTTATTAGGGTAGCAAAATTTCTTATGTTGGAGTTTGGGAAAAATAGTGACACTTTGATTGGTTTTGTGGATTCTGATTACGTCGGGGATTTTGACAAAAGAAGATCACTTACTGGTTATGTATTTTGCATTGGCAGTTGTGCAGTCAGTTCAGAAGCTACTTTACAACCTATTGTGGCATTGTCTACTATGGAAGCAGAATATATGGCCGTGACCGAGGCAATCAAGGAAGCCTTGTGGTTGAGAGGTTTGTTTAGAGAGTTGAGTCTGCATCATGGTATTACTACAGTTTATTGCGATAGTCAAAGTGCAATTCACTTGACTAAAGATCAGATGTATCATAAGAGAACTAAGCACATTGATGTGAAATTTCACTTCGTTCAGGATACTATTGCTGAGGGGAAAGTTCTTGTTCAAAATATCAGTACCAAAGATAATCGTGTGGACATGTTTACGAACCTCTTCCGGTTTACAAGTTCAACCAATATGCTTGGACTTGGTTGGCATTCGTTATTGTTGATTAAGCCCATTGGGGCTTTTGTGGAGAAGGTGGAGCAAGTTTGCTATTCTGTTATTTTGTGGATGTGGGTACACGCCAAGGTGGAGATTTGTTATGCGGCTTTTGTCCCACATTGATTAATTTTAAGGAGAGTTATGTAGCCTTGGTCTTATAAATAGAGACCTTAGGCTTTGAGCTTTATGTACCAAGCACTAAACACAAGAGAGCTTAGTGGGCTATTGGGCCTTATTGGTCATTAAGCCTTTTGTCTTTATTTTGGCTTTTCTTGTGTTTTTGTACTAGTGCTTTTGTGGGTTTAAGAGCACTCTCCTAAAGCTTTAGTACTCTTCTCATATAGTAAAATTTTGCTCGCCTTCGCCCGTGGACGTAGGTCTTTCGATCGAGCCATACACATCTAGATCTGGTGTTTCTTTTATTTTCTCTATTATTTGTTATCGTTTGTTTCGGATTGGTCTCAAACTTTTGCCAATTTCTATAATTGGGACACTTCCAAACAAATTGGTATCAGAGTCGGGGACTCGAGTTAAGCCGATTTGATAGTAACGAAATTTTGGATTGAGAAATTTTGAATCATGTGTTACTCGTTGGCAAGTAGTTTATTCTTGGTGTTCGCCGTTTTGTTACTCTGACGTTTGAACTTAGGGATGGTCCGTTTGGTATTTGTGAAGAGTTTTGTTGTGCCTATTTTATGGATGAAGAGCGGGCTTGCGTTGAGTACAAATTTGGGACTTTGTTGGAGAAGGTGGAGTTATGTCGATCCATTTGAAAATCGAGAATCTGGGCTATTGAGACTTTGTGGAGAAGGTGGAAAATTTTGTTTTGTGAAAATTTGTTATTTTACGAGAATTTGTTATGCGATACAAGTCAAGGCAGAGATTGTTGAGTATACCTTGTATCTTTTATTTTGTCCCACATTGGTTTAGAAAGAGTATTTCTCTTCCACCCAATGTTATAAATTAAGGGCCTTAGTTAAGGTTTTGAATATAGCACCAAGCCAAGAGAGCTTTAGTGGGCTTTCAGAGCCTTTATGGCCATCCAGCCTTTTATCTTATTTGGGCTCTCTTGTGCTTTTGTTATAATGGTGCCTATAGCCCATTCTATGGAGGTCTCTCCAAATTTGTAACCCTCTTAAATTAGTAAATTTTCGCGTTCGCCCGTGGATGTTGGTTGATTTAACCGAATCACGTAAATCTATATGTCCCTTTTGTTACAATATTTCTCTTTATTTATATTCGTTACTATTTTCAAGGGCTTATTAAGTAATTTCTGCAAATATCCAAAATTCCGATCCTAATTTTTCAAGGGCTTATTAAGTAATTGTTGCAAATATCCGAAATTCCGATCCTAACACTTGTTGGGCTCTTGCCACTCCCTCCTTGTGAGCTTTTAAATTTTAATTTTAGCCTTTAGAAATGGGTCTTGTTGCAAAAAATACCAATCCATGAAAAGTTATTGGCATTGGGCTAGATGAATGTGATCCAAATTTCATACGAATCCAAAGTACACAACCCCTACAATTAAACACCATAAAATTTATTAAATAACCAATAATTATAGCTAATCACAAAAAAAAAAAAAAAAAACCAATATGCCTAATATATCCTTATTTGCTCCCAACTAACACCCAAATAAAACTAACAAATGCAAGTTAAAGGGTAAAAATTATGCAAACTATCATTATATCAGACACCCCCAAACCAACACTTTGCTGTCCTCGAGCAAAGTAAATTAAAGGCACAAATAGTTCATGTTAACCCTTACTTAGCGTATCTCAACAATTGTCCATACAGTAATCAAGAGTCAAGCCATCACTAATCAAGCAGTCTCATAATTCAAATGTTAATAAAAAGCAAATCATGAAATCCAAGGTGTGTGTGTGCATAGCCATAAGAAAACTCAATTTCCAAGACACTCAGTTCAAAATTTTGTTGACTCTTGAAATTTTTCTGAACACCCTTCTTGCACCTTTCCATAATGAAGACAATCAATTCAATTTACAATCAAGTAGGACTTTTAAAGCTTGTAACGTTAGGCTAGGGTATTGGCTAACAAAGAAAGGGAAAGGACAAGATCAAAGAAAATAAAAGAGCTTTAAATTAATGCACGCACACAAAAGCCAAACTTCTTCTTAAACATTGAATAGCACTGCATCTCCACAACTCCACACTTAGACAATAAACTGCCCATCAATATTTATACTTGGGCCAAAAAGTCACCTTTTTCAGAGATCAACCAATGCACTAAGCAAGCCAACTTTATTCTACAAATTGCTTTCTTATTTTATTATTTTTTTTTCTTCAGACAAACTCCTTTCTTTCTTAAAATTAAACTTCTTTTTTTTCAATTCCTCCACATGTTTTCTTGTTTTTTTTCCACACCCCTTTCGACCCCACAAGTGTTCACCATCTTCTTCAAATCAATTAGTGCATTTCATTTAACCATCCCTCAATCCTTATATCCCTTCCACAAACATAAATGTGCAATAAAACTCTTTAAAGGACATTTCTAGGATTGTAAAAATAAGAACATTTGGCACATCAGGATGAGTAAATGAGTTTTAATGAAAAGAAGTCAAATGGTGGTTCTCCCCATTCATTCACATAAGGCTCAAAAAAGGGAGCAAAGGATAAAAATCTAAAGATGGATCGGCTTGAAAGACTCAAACGTCCAAAGAAGGCTCTACTATCATCTTTAAATCAAATCAAGTTGTTTAAAAATTTCATATCAAAAATGTAATAAATCAAGTGTCTAGGGTGCAATTAGTAGTTGAGTCTACATAAGTATCACTGAGTGTCAAGATAAAAATAATTGAATGTGAGCCTATAAGTCTTGAGCAAAAGTCTCAGAAATGTGATTTAAAATTCTTCATTCAACTGAATACTTAACTACTTAATCAAGAAACGACTCATACTCACAAATTATTAGGTAAAACAATCAATGAAACATACTAAACAAAAAAATTCAACTTTTGCTCTTAGATCAAAAGGCTCACACCAAAAAGAAATTCTTCAACACAGCAAAATATACGAACACAATTAACTATAAACCAAGGCAACTTCCCATCCCACACTCAAAAGTTAACATTGTCACCTTATTTTTCAGCATAATTCAAGATAAAAAAACACAATGTTACAGAAATTAAAAACACAAGAACGTAAAGAAAACTACCCTAATTTGTGATGATTGACTTTATGCTTGAAAATCCATTGATAAGTCCTTCAATCACTTCAATTCGAGTCTAGGCTCTTATTCCTACAAAACATAGACACAATAAACAACAAAATTAGCCATTCAAGAAACTAAGAAAAACAAGAAAATTGGGGAATTAATAATTCCACAAAATTCAAGAAAAAATTTAAACCCTTAAAAGACTAAGCACAACACAAACACTAAAAATCACGAAAAATCACAAACGAAAACAAAGTTTCTACCCCAAAACCTAAACTAAACATTGTCCTCAATGATAGAAAGATGATAATAAAATCGACAAGTAAAGGAAAGGTAAGGGGAACAATAACTAGGTTACCTTTTAGAAGTGATAAGTTTAACGTCTTCAGCCAGACAAATTATTATGAGAAAGCTCAATTGTGACAGACACGATCCTCAAGAGGCATACTATCAACCTCTAAATTCTTCAATTCAAGAAACAATTTAAGACGCTGCCCATTCACTTAAACACATCATCATTTTTTAAAATTCTCAATGTCAACAATCCTGTGAGGATAAATAGTATGAACAAGAAAAAGACCTATCCAACGAGATCATAACTTCCCTGGAAACAAATGTAATCGAGAGTTATATAACAGAACTTTATCATCAGGAGTAAAAGATTTCCTCAAAATGAGTTGATCATGAGCCTTTTTCATCTTGTCTTTATATGATTTAGCACTTGCAAATGCATCATTTCTAATTTCTTCCAACTCATGTAATTGAAGCTTCCTTTTAATACCTGCCTTATCAAGATCAAAAGTCAAATGCTTAATTTCCCAATAAGCCTTATGATCAAGTTCAACATGTAGATGGCATGCCTTACCATATACAATCCTAAACGGTGACATTCCAATGGGAGTTTTAACTACAGGCACGATAAGCCCGCAAAACATCACTAAGTTGCAAAGACCGATCTTTATGACTAGGGTTTACCGTTTTCTCAAGAATATGTTTAATCTCCCTATTAGAAATTTCAACTTGACCACTAGTTCGTGGATGATATGGAGCTGCAATTTTATGAGTTATACCATATTTCTTCATTAACTGCTCAAAATCTCTATTGCAAAAATGCTTACCACCATTACTAATGATAGCATGAGGAGTACCAAACCTAGCAAAAATATTCTCTTTCAAAAATCTCACAACCTTATGATCATTAGTTTTACAAAGAATAGCTTCTATCCATTTTGAAACATAATCAACTCCAACAAAATATAGAGATTACCAAAAGAATTAGGAAAAGGACCCATGAAATCAATACTCCAAACACCAAATAATTCAACTATCAAAATTGGGTTCAAAGGCATCATATTTCTACGGGAAATACTTCCTAATTTTTGGCATCTTTCACAAGCTAAATAGTATGCATGAGCATCATCTTTAAAAATAGTAGGCCAATAAAATGCACATTGAAAATCCAGGCAGCAGTTTTCCTTGAGCAAAAATGACCACCATAT
The DNA here is from genome assembly GCA_025175665.1 of Cinchona pubescens. Classification (NCBI taxonomy): domain Eukaryota; kingdom Viridiplantae; phylum Streptophyta; class Magnoliopsida; order Gentianales; family Rubiaceae; genus Cinchona; species Cinchona pubescens. Next base: position 2,426,823 of record JANKKI010000099.1, on the reverse strand, counting down.
GCATGATCCTTGACAAAAAGAAATTATACCTCTCTGCTCAATATCAGGAATTCATCTCCTAACTACCTGATCTGGGCCATACTTAAACAAGTATGGATCATCCCAAAAGAAATACTTCACATTAGCCAAAATTTTATCTTTATCCTGCTTAGACCAATGAGAAAGAATTTGGTTAGTCCCGCCAATTAATTTTAATGCCTTAGTGTGTGAACCTTTCAACATTAAATCCTTCAGACACAATACACCGTTCGATGTGTGAACCTTTCAACATTACCCAGTTAGGACGAAGGATATCCTCTACTCTTTGTTATTCAAGATCAGACAGTGGATAAATAACCACGAGAAGGGAGGAGGATGAGATCCTCGACTCTTAGACCGACTCGGGAAAAGGACAAGAAAACAGGCATCATAATCAACCATTCAAACCTGTCCAACCCATATGCATTACAATCTATAGTATCTGGAGGTATAAAAACCCTAGTATAGAGGTTTTCTGAACTCATCATATAGACATTTCCCCTTTAACGGCTTCAACAATTGCCTTGGCGGGTACTTTCGAGGCCCTAGCCTTTTGTCCAGAAATTCAACACAAAGTTTTTTCTATCCCAGATTTTAACCATAGAAAGAAAATTTCATCCAGAAATTGCAAACATACCTCATGGTGCCTGGAATCCTGTTCTTGTCTCTGAGTTTGTCCTTTGAAATTAACTTGTTGAACTTTTATGGGTTCGAGACCTTTCGGCCTCTCCCCCTGGTCTTCTTCTTTTTAAATTAAAAGAAAATTTTTAAAAGAAAATTAAGAAAGAAAGCTTTTAAAGAGAAGTCTTGAAGATTTTCAGAAAATGAAATTGATTGATATTGAAGGGATTGTTTACAAGGAGAGCTAGTTGAGAGCTTTTGATAATAAAAATTTCCTCCTAAATTTGTTCTATGTAAAGCTTTTATAACTTCCTATTACAATTAATCCTAAATGGGTTAATCTAAAATTTCCTTCTAATAATCTTTGTCTGTGTGATGGGGTTACTAAATGTAAATGAACTGTATCTCCTTCTAAGCATCTAACTTGAACTTCTCTATAATGTCTATAAAGTCTAGTTTGATCTGATGCTTCATATAATGCATTAGAATTAATTATATTTATCCTGTTATTTCTAAAGGTTTCTATATCTCTTTCTATATCAATTATTTCTCCTAAATTTATTAATTCTTCAGTTTGATTTCTGTTTGGCCTTATGAATCTTTGAATTCTATTTACTATTGTGCTTACTGTATTATTATTTTCTTCCCTATTTCTTCTAGTTTCTGCTGCTATTGTCTCAGTCCTTTCTCTATCTTCTGAGTTACCTGTTCCTAATCTAGGCATTATTGTTTAGATTCTAAGAAAGTCCAAACCGGTTGTTGTCTAATCTTTTTCTTTCCTTTTGTTCCTAAGTCCATTTTATTAATTGCTTGCTTATCTGCTAATTCATCTACTTCTTTATGTGAGGCTAATTCTTTTAAATATTCTTCTATTTTGATTATTTTTTGCTCTATTTTATCTACTTTAATCTGTGTTGCTATTAATAATGCTATTATAGTATTATTTTGCCTTATTATTTGTTTATCTGCTGGTGTACCTGGTTCAAATGCTGAAAATCCTATTGGGTCTTGTAAATAATTTTTAGTTTCTTCTATTGCTAGTTTATAGTCTAAATTGTTTTCCATCATTCTATCTGTTGTACTTTTATTATTTTGTCTACTTGTTTTCCTATTTTTTCTAAATTATTTTCCATTTTCTCTAAATTAGGAATTTTTTTTTCTTTTTTCTTTTCTAGTTTTTCTATTACCATTTTTAAATAATCTAAATTTTGTCTTATACTTCTTATTTCTTTATTATGATTTTTTAATGTCTCAAAAATAATTGTCATCATACTTTCTATATTTTTGTCTATTGTTTAGGAAGCTCTTTTTTATATTGTCTTAGTATCTTAATGTAATCTAACATACTGATTATTAATCCTTCTTTAAATATTATTTCAGGATTTATTTCTGGGATGCCAGTTTCTGAAGCTCTTTGTAAATATATTTGTATGCCTCCTAGGCAAGTTTCTAAATATGTAATAGTCTGTTCTATTGATCTTTGTGTACTCATATCAGAATCTATTAAACAAAACTTCCAGCTATTTAATTCTATTGAATTCATTTAATCTGTATCTGGATATTCATCTGAATCAAAATAATCTAAAGCATTATAACCAGTATAATTACTATTATCTTCAGGTACTGATGTAAATATTAAAAAATCATTTGTTGTTGTAAAAAATTCTATATTATAATTTTTGTCTACTACTTCTGATGTAACTGATAATAAAAATTCTCTAAGTGGTTTACTCCATTTTTCTATTTTTTCTAGAATTATCATCTTAACTTCTTGGTGTAAGGGACTTATAATTCTAAGTATTTCTTTCTTATGTTGAATACTTAAGTCTATACATTTTCTTATTTATTTAAGCACTCTCTAAAATTTTATTATAATTTGTTTGGTTTGGTAATAAAAAAAATAAATCTGTATAGTCTGTTAAATGAATATTATAAATATATCCATATTTTTTATTTTTAATTATATAAAAAGTATCATACAAAGAACAACTACTTAAATTACCATCATTTTTATCATAATATAAAATTTCTTGTGTAAGTCTTTCACCATGTACTTCATTCTGTGTCATAGGTATACTAGTTCCTCCTCCTAAAATAGCTTTTGAATCACTCTTCTTTCTATGTTTGTCATTTATATAGTTTTTGTTCTTAATACTTTCTTTAATGCTTGTCTATAAAATTTTATTTCTAAATTAAAAACATCTAAAGCATAAGCTAATCTAACTGGAAATCTGTCTTTCAAATATTGTATTTCTCTTATGCAATAAGATAAATAAAAAGTCTGGTCTTTAACACTTACTATCATATTTCTCAATATTAAATTCTTTATATGTTGTTTCCTACTATGATTTCTATATGCTATTTATTAAGTTAACCAAAGATGTTGTCTAGCAAATTCTTGTTCGGAATTCATGGCGGTTGTATTGGGGAACCTACTTGATCTCTACTACCATAAAATATCAACAAGAAAACTTCAAAGTCATGGCTCTGATACTATTTTTGAGGGCACCAAATAACCACGAGAAGGGAGGAGGATGAGATCCTCGACTCTTAGACCGACTCGGGAAAAGGACAAGAAAACAGGCATCATAATCAACCATTCAAACCAACCCATATGCATTACAATCTATAGTATCTGGAGGTATAAAAACCCTAGTATAGAGATTTTCTGAACTCATCATACGGGCATTTCCCCTTGAACGGCTTCAACCATTCAACAAAAGGCTAGGGTACTTTCGAGGCCCTAGCCTTTTGTCCAGAAATTCTATACAAAGTTTTTTGTATCCCAGATTTTAACCATAGAAAGAAAATTTCATCCAGAAATTGCCAACATACCTCATGGTGCCTGGAATCCTGTTCTTGTCTCTGAGTTTGTCTTAACTCTTTGAAATTAACTTGTTGAACTTTTATGGGTTCAAGACCTTTCGGCCTCTCCCTCTGGTCTTCTTCTTTTTAAATTAAAAGAAAATTTTTAAAAGAAAATTAAGAAAGAAAGCTTTTAAAGAGAAGTCTTGAAGATTTTCAGAAAATGAAATTGATTGATATTGAAGGGATTGTTTACAAGGAGAGCTAGTTGAGAGCTTTTGATAATAAAAATTTCCTCGATGATCTATACGAATGAGGAATGAGTCTATTTATAGAATGAATTCCGGACTTTAAAACCGGATGTTAACTATCCTAATAAAATAAAGTAGAAGAGATTCCTTACATTATTTTTGCTTTTCTAAAAGCTGACTGCATAGTACAATAATTGCTACCAGCTGTCTAAAGTTTCTTATATAATACAATAATTGTTTTAAAGTTATCTAAAGTGTGGTCTCCACGTTTTGGTATCCGATGTTGTCTACTCCATCAGTGGATGACACCTGGTCTTCCAGATCACATGGTTCTTATAGTGTTGATTTTCTTTAGTGGAGTCTGTCTCAGTCTTCGAGTCTTCAATTGTTTTGTCTTCTAGTTCTTGTTCCTTTGTCTGAGTCATTATTCCACTAAGTGGAATTTTTGGGAAATTTTTGAATTCTCCAAGTAGTTGACTTAGAATAGTCTCAGTAATGTCTTCTTTTTTCTTTTTCTTTTTATTTTTTCTTAATTTTATTCCTCTTTTTGTTTCTGAGGAAGAGGACTCCTCTTTTTCAGAAGTTTTTGGCAAACTTCCAGCCATTAACGGATTATTGACTTTGTCTTTACCCTTATCCGTTTGTAAGGGATTAGATACAGGCTTACACCCTGTATTGGTCTGTGTGATTTTTAGTAAATCACCAACTATCAACGGACTTGTTTTGTCTTTACCGGCTGCCATTTGAACCGGACTAGGTGTTCCTTTACCGGAAACACTGGCCTTGGTCAAATTTTTTGTATTTAAATATCTATTTTTCCAGTCTTCTTTTTCTAAAGTTAAAATTTGAATCTTTTTTGTTCTAATTCAAACAAATTTGTCTTATTATCAGAAAATTCTTGTTCTAAGTTTCTATATTTTTCATTTATTATTCTAAAATTTTTTACAAGGGTCTCACAGTGATCACAAAAATGAATCTGGTTACCTTCATCCGTCTGAATAACAGGTCTGGTATTAATTTGATCTGAGATATGAAATTGATTTCCTAAGTAAAATTTACAAGCTTCCAGTCCTTCTGTAATTGTCTTAAAACCTTTATATTTTGGGTTTTTTACTCCTCTTATTGCAGTGAGGACTTCAACCCATGTCTTGTATAATCCTGCCTTGCCTGGAGTGCCATGGAAAACTGCATAACACTCAAACTTAGAGAGATAATTTAGTCCATTAAAATAGGCAGATAAAGCATTTAAAGAATTAGTAAAATGTCCACTATTTTTTCTCTGATATGAAATCCATAAATTATCTAAGATTACCTTTTGTTGTTCATTTATATTTCTATAAAGGTCTAATATTCTGAAACATATTATGAAGTGGCATGGCACATAAACTATGTCCATTAAAATCAAATCTTTTTTCTGTGCCACTGGGAGTCTGTTTTAATATACTAGGAAAATGAAATGGATTATCTAAACTTATAAATGTCTGATGAGCTTGCTGGCTAGATTCAGCAACAAGAGACAGTCTTGAAACTGGATAAGAAGATCAAACTGTGGTTTGGGAGCCCTAGATGGGCTATAAGAGACATCCATTCTTTGCCTGTAAAAATTAACAAACATTAGACCTGTGAATTAGAGATTTGTTAAAACAGATAAATTTTTCTATAATAAATATTTTGCAGATAATTTATTAATTTTTCCTTTTATATGTTCAAAATTAATATTATATTCAGCTATTTTTAAAGAGAATTTTTGCCATCTCTTATGCCTACTTTTTTCTTTCATATTCTGTGAATATTTAACTATAGCTTCACAATCTGTTCTAATTGTAAATTCTTTCTTGGAAATTATAAATAATTTAAAAGTATCTAAAGTATAGATAATAGCTTCACAAATATTTCACAATCTAAACTAGTTTTATATCCTTTTTCTCTATAGGTGCCACTAACATATCTACATAATTTTTCTTGGTCTTTTGGAGAATATTTGTGTGGTTTTGATTTAAGAATTCCTCATCCTAAATTACAACCATCTGTTTCTATTACTAAATATTCTGTTTCTAAGGGTAATTGTAATGAGGGTATATTTTTTATCATATTTTTTATTATTTTTACTAAATTTAGATATTCTATATTAAAAAATCTTTGTCCATTTTTTCCCGTCTTGGAATATAATGGTCCTGAGATTTTTCCTATATCTTTAAGAAATGGTCTAGCATAATTTATAAGTCCTAAGAATTTTTGTAATTCTTAAAAATTTTCTAATTTATCAGGCATTTCTAATACTTTCTTGTAAAAATATGATCCTGTAATTTTATCTGACCATTTCCTATTTATACTCCTAAAAATTTTATATGTGTTTTAAATAATTCCACTTTCTTTTTGCTTATTATTATGCCATATAGTTGATAAAAAATTCTAAAAACTGTGTTAAGGTGTCCTACATGTTCTTGTTCATTTTTTGAAAAAACTAATATGTCATCTATATATACTAATACAAATTGGGAATATTCTAAGAAAATTTTATCCATTTTTCTCTGGAAAATACTAGCTGCATTCTTTGATCCAAATGGCATTACTAACCACTCAAATAATCCTAATATACATGTAAAGGCAGTCCATTTTATACTGTCTGGGTGTATTTCGATTTGCCAAAAACCTGACTTACAATCAAATTTACTAAAAATCTTTTTACCTTGTATTCTATTTATCAAAAATGTTTTGTCTGGAATATCATAACTATCATCTATAGTATTTGTAGACACCTATTTTGGTCCCGTAAGTTCTCCCCTATTTTTCTTTTAATTTGACTCTCAATTTTCTTTTTAATTTCCCTTTTAATTTCTTTTTAACCTGCTTTTGGATTTCCTCTTAATTTATCCTTTAATTCTCTCATAATTTGTCTTATGGTATTTTAATTATTATGTGTTTTATGTATTTTTGAAATACAAAGAATGAGTTTTAATATTATTTAAGTTTTTAGATTTTTCAAAAAAAAAAAAAAAAAAAAAAAAACAAACGTGACGTACTGTTCACGCGCCGAACAGTGACAGAGCTGTTTTGGCCACGTTTTCTCTGCGTTTTTCACCCATTTTTCACCAAAAATTTCAGATGGCCATACTCCCCACATGACAAGGAATGGTCCTTGACCATTTTTACAATCAATCCAATTCATAAAAAGCACAAAAAAGACCAGATCTGTTTCTAGATGTGATGGCCATACAGAAGATTGACAAAACAGACTAAAGGCTGTTGGTCTAGAGGATTTTCCAGAAAAATTTCTAAGTCTGGAAAATTTTCCAGACAACCAACTTTGAGCCAAAATTTCAAGCGATGGAGGAGGAACTGGAGTAAAATCAAAGACTAAAAGTTATAGACAGTTCCTGGAGCTACAACTTTTATTTTCAAATCAGAAGCAAAATCGTTAGAAAAAGGCTAGTAGCCCACCAAAATCTAAAAAAAAAAAAAAGAAAGGTTAGAAAATTTTATTTGCATTTTACTCCTCCATATTTCAGTTTTTTTTAGTTTAGCCCGAGAATATTTTCTTAAATTACATTTAAGCCCTTCTGATTCTGATTTGATGCCACGTCAAGCGACGTGGCATATCCAGATTGTCTTTGCTGTCGTCATCGATGACGTGGCGCAATCAACATTGCGCCACGTCAGCTATGACGTGGCATTTTAAAAAAGAAATCCAAAATTTCAGAAAAATTTTTATTTACTTTTTGGACCTCCAGATTTCGGATTTCTGCATTTTTATCCCCTCAAATAATTTTTTAAAATTACATTTAGGCCCTTAAGGACTTTTCTTTAATATTACTATTTTTTCTCTTCAAATTTCTTCTAATTTACATGTTTTATGTCAATAACCACCAAGTTTTTATTTTGATTTTCTGTTTGGCATTTTAATACGTTTTAATTATCCTTGATTGTCAAATTACTGTTTTGCCCTTATAAGTATTAAATTGTAAATAGACTTTGATCTTTGCACATAGTTTTGATTAATTGCTTTTGTGATGATTGGTGCTTTATTTTAATGTTTGTTGGTCTCAATATAATATTTATGCCTTATCTTACTTGTTAAATTATTCGAATTTACTCTTTTGCCCTCAAATTTTAGAATAGTTGCACAACTAGACGTTAAATATTTGAATCAAATTCAATTTAGCCCAGGACTTAATAATTGTATCAATAATATAAAATTGGGCTAGAAATAAACTCCGGCGTGCATGATAAATGACTATTTTGCCCCTTGGGAGTTAATGTGTTATGTACATGTTAATGAGGAAATGAAAATAGGTGGTAAGGGATATTAAAATCAATCCCAAACCTTCCCATTTTACAACAGGATTCCCGAACTCATTTTCTTGAGTTACGTGGACCAGGAGTCAATCTAAACTAGGGTTTATTTTCTTTTTAAATTTTGATGTATTTTTGTGTCCTGGCCCACCAACACACCGGGTGGCGACTCCAGTCTTGTTTTCCCTAGTTTAGATTGTTTTTATACAATTCATAGTCGCATTGAAGGCCCCGTTATGTAATAGTGAATAGGTGATTCATTTAAATTTGTAATAAGCTCTGTCGCTGACTGTTCGGCGCGTAACCTGTCTCTTATACACATCTAGATGTGTATAAGAGACAGGTGACCTACGAGAAAATAAGTGCAAACGATTTGGCATCTCTCAATTTTACCCCGTTCATTATAAACCGGCTAATTTTTACCCATTTTTTGTGCTATGTTACCGGCTCTATACCTCGTTTTGCTTGCCATATGCTATATGTTACTTTATTTGTTCTTTTCAATTAATTTGCACTTGTTTTAACGTATTTCACCATTTTTGCTGTCTTGTGTGCCGATTTACGGATTTTAGGTCTCGTTTTATGTGCCACATGCTATCTGTTACTTTCTTTGTTGTTTTCAAATTATTTTACACTCGTTTTACTGTATGTCACTATGTTTGCTGTCTTGAGTGCCAATTTGCTCGAACTTAGGTCTCGTTTTACATGCCATATCCTGTCTACTTATGGTGTGATTTGTTCTTGCTTTATTGTACATGTTTTAATATATCTTGCTATTATACCTGTTTGTGGTTAATTTGGGGATCGACCCCACAGGGTGTTGGGGTGCATCAAACCTTTAGAGCCAAACGCGCTAAAATGTGTGAATCTTACCGCCTCCAAGTGAACACAGCATAACACATGTCTCATTTATTGCATGTCCTATTTTTGTGGGTGTCGTTCCCACATTCCCTGTAGGAATTAAGATGATCTACCCAGATATGCGGTCGTGACACAATGTGCACGTAACGGTATCTGTGGCGATCACCCAACCACCGACGATAAGGCCCATTGGAATTGACGGATTTTATTTTTGGGCCCAAAGTCTATATGACAGTGTCTTGTGGCATACTACTAAGAGATGTATGAAAGACACGAGGCGGTAAGACCCACCCATTTATCTGGCTTGTAATAGTAAATAGCCTTACAATTTTTGCTATGTAATAGTAATTAGTTTTTCTGATTCGTATGATTTACTTTGGCCATGTAATTTGTATCTACTTTTCACAAGAAAGAGTAAATTTCAATTTTTGCATTGCATAAGCCTTAGGTAGGGTCAAGGCATATGGTTGTTAAGCCCTAATAGGAGACCCATCCCTGCAACATGTTTCTAAAGTTTTATTATCCCTTGTGTGCATGTAGGTTAACCCACCGATGTAGGGCCACCGTAGGCTACTTATTGCATATCATTAGCCGTAGAAGGGATACCCTATCGGATACCCGTACATAGAATTGCATACCTATCCCTAGGTACATAACCTACAATGGGATTTGCATGATTGCGTGTTCATCTTATAAAGGCTCTAAAGGGGTACCAACCTCAGGTAATCTAACATGTATTTCATGCAGATGAGTTTCGCTCGAGTAATTGTGAAAGGCGACCAAAGTGCCCTATTTGCTACAGGAGTGGGAATGAAGATAGCTCTAGATAAGTACAGGCAAGCTTACAAAAGACTTCAAGAACAGCAATCCTGTATTCGAGAGCAGGAATACAACCGAAAGAGGGCATGCACTGAGATGGCCGATGATCTGGGATGCCTAATGCACAATGAGACTGCTGAATCAGTTGTAGTATGTGCTTCTGCGGTACGAGGAGCAAATGATGAAGATACGAGATCATCTAAAGGAGCTCGCTGTAAGTTCATACATGGGCTTCATCCCCTTTAGAGTTTTTTTTTTTGTTTTTAGGGTTCCTGGGGAAGGAACCGCATTTTATGCTATAAACTTATGATTATATTTGTTTATATATATCTGAATTTTCTTTTTTTAATTATGTTTTAATATGAAGGTACTAAGTGTCAAAATAGCTGCCCAACGCAGCCCTATTTATACCCGCTCGCGTGCACATAAGCTCCGATTTGAAGATGATGAGCACCGTACCAGCAAAAGATGTGGAAGGGACCAGTGGGGATCAAAATCCAGAGATGGCAGAATTGCGCAAATAGATGGAATCTATGATGGCTGCTATGGCCAGTATGAACCAAGAAATGCAATGGTACAGGAAAACTTATGGGCCTCACCCCGCCAATTAGGAGATGCTACCTCCTCATATTCCTAATCTCGGCATGGGGATGCCGCTACCCCTACCACCACAGAATCAACCTCCTTCAACTCTCGTGCCACCACTGACAGATCCAATTCCACAACCACCACCTCCTCTTGAGTTGGAGTACACCTCGGGAGAGGAAGCTAATTAATGCCACCACCACCTCCTGTACCGACTGTCAATGATGCCCTATTGAAAAAAATGGAGCGGTTCGATAGTTTCATGAAGCAGCAACAGGGGACAGATAAATTTGGAGCTATCGACTACCAAGATGTATGTCTATTCCCTGAGGTGCAATTGCCGCCAAAATTAAAATCCCAGAATTTCCAAAGTACAATGGCACTGGAGATCCGGTAGCCTATCACCTTAAAATGTTCTGCAACTTGCTGGGGAATCCGACAAGCGACCCTCGGATAGCAATGAGGGTATTTGCCAGAAGCCTGGAGGGAGATGCGTTATCATGGTATTTAATGCTTGATCCCAAAAAACTGCAGGATTGGACGGACTTGGCAAATGCTTTTGTGAAACAGTATGAGTTTAACTGCGACCTAGAACCTGACCGTTTTGCTCTAATGAGCTTAAAGAAGAAGCCCTCAGAGGAGTACCGTGAGTATGTGAAAAGATGGAGGGCGTTAGTTGCCAGAGTGAGCTCCTCCTCAGTATCCGAGGGGAGTTCCGGATAGGTTTGACGCCAACGCCCGCTGTGCCTATCATTCTGGAGCCCCAGGGCATTCCACGGCTAATTGTTGGACGTTGAAGAACAAGGTGCAAGACATGATCAATGCATGAGAGATTGTCATTAGGAGGCCTTATACACATCTAGCTGTGTATAAGAGACTAATCTCTGATTCTGTCATCTTATCATGTTCTGATGGTTTAGAGACACACATGTGCTAAGTCTGACATCTTTGATGGTTACAGCAATCTTAGAAAGTCCTCCACATCTTTGTCTGTTACAGTTTTATTTGGATTCGGAGCCATCTGAGCCTTTTATCATAGACGTGGATCCGTTTGAGGTAGAACCCCAAGATCCCGTTGTGATTGAACTACCAACACAATTGCCAATTGAGAGCACACATGCAGTGCCGTGGAATTACCAACCCTCAGCTGTGATAGTCGGTGGAAAGCCAGTTTCTGAGGAGGAAGTGTCTGTTACAGCCTTAGGGCCTGCATAGGCTCTCACATATGACAACAGTTTTGAGGTCGGACAATCCAGCAAAGGTAAAGAGCCTATGCAGGCCCCTAAGGCTGTAACAGACAAAGATGTGGAGGACTTTCTAAGATTGATCAGAAAAAGTGAATATTCAGTAGTGGAGCAGCTGAATAAGATGCCCTCACAAATTTCTATGCTCAACTTATTGTTAACATCCGAGCTACACAGGGAGGCAGATTCTTAGAGACTGAGTCAGTAGATGTCATGTTAAATCAGTCTTGCATGTGTCTCGTGACATTCCCACTGACAAACTTGCTGGGTTAGTGGGCAGTGTGCTGGCATCAAACCAAATTTGTTTTTCTGATGATGACTTAACTTCTGAAGGGAGCGACCACAACAAGGCTCTATTCATCTCGGTTAGATGTGAGGGGCGGCATTTGCCTAGGGTCATGGTTGATAATGGGTCTGCTTTAAATATTTGTCCTTTGAAGACATTGGATAAGCTGGGAATCTCTCATGACCTGGTCAAGAATTCATCCATGGTGATCCGAGGTTTTGACGTCTTAGACAATGTTATATCAGATTGTTAAGGAGGAAGTTGGAGAAAGCAACGACACTCCGGTGCCTTTCCTAGATTATGATGTGGTCTCTGTCAGTCGAGGCCTAGAAAGCAGTCATCAATGAAAGTTGTCTGGGATAAGGCGAGTGTAATGATTGCAAAGGAAATGCTGCGTGGAGAATATCGCATCGGCCAAGGTTTGGGGATGAATTTGCAAGGCATAACACACCCTATTGATCTACCGAATGCCAGGCAGTTGAGGGAGATTAAGGAGCTGAAGAGAGCTGAACAGGAAGGTCGAGCATTGCCTATTGCCATTCCACCTCTTAAGATTACTTTTCCACGTTCTGCAGCCATTATGGCTCCTGATGCAGAGGAGGCTGAAAAGGAGGACCTTATCCAAGGGATAGCCGAATTATTTATCGGGGTAATTATTCAAGAGCAGGCGGAGGAGGATGACACTGAGCTGCCATTTGCTGAGATCGACCAACTGCACAATTGGACATCTGATGATCTCCCTATTCACACATTACTCCATGTATTTCATGTGTATAAATTTGAAAGGATATTATTTTTAGTTTTGCTCCTTTTAATTTCATCTTTGTATGTATGTTTCGTAATTTTTTTTTTTATGCTGTTTTGTTTATGCCATCTAGTCAAGAAATAGGTGCATGCACAGCATTGTATTCATGATTCATCTCGTTCATTTGTTTTGGAGATGAATCTTGAAAACAATTCAATTAGTAAGGCAAGTACAATCATGATATTGCCTTCATGATTCATCTTATTCATCTTTTTGGAGATGAATTTTGAAGACAATTGATTTTTTATAGGATGGCCAATGAATGTTAAGTTTATGTTCTCTAGAATCACTTGTACAAATCTTTGATTAATGAGAACTTTTTCTTCAAGATGTTTTAGCTCATTTTGTTTTCTTTCATTTCATACTTTATTTTCTCCCAGATGGCCCAAAATCAATGCTTTTGATCTTTCAGATACTACCATTTATGAGGCCGATGAGTGCAATTTCGATATCACACCTGACCCTATTTCTACACAATCTGAGAGTGATGAGGACGAGTGTGATATTGAAAATGAATTTGGGCGACACGAGGAAAAACCAAAGCCTAACTTGGAAAAAACAGAAACGGTAAACATTGGGACAGACACGGACATAAGAGAGGTTAAAATCAGCATACATTTGACTAGAGGACAGAGGAAAGAGATGATAGAATTTTTTTGATTTTGTTGCAAGACGTCTTTGCTTGGTCTTATGATGATATGCCTGGCATTTCAACAGATGTCGTGGTTCACAAACTCCCCACCGATCATAAATGCCCGCCTGGAAAGAAGAAGCCAAGGAAGTTTAAGCCAGAAATGAGCTTAAAGATCAAAGAACATCATTTGCCGCTTTGGGATCCCGGATACATTGGTTACCGACAATGCCAAGAATCTGAACAATGACATGGTAGATGGCCTTTGTGCCCAATTCAAGATTAAGCATCAGAATTCCACCATCTACAGGCCAAAAATGAATGGGGCAGTCGAAGCAGCCAACAAGAAGGTTCTTAAGAGAATTATTCGAAAGATGGTTGACAGTCAGCGTGATTGGCATGAAAAGCTGCCATATGCACTGTTGGGTTATCGGACTTCCATCAGGACATCTACTGGGGCAACGCCTTACTCCCTCATGTACGGAATGGAAGCTGTTTTGCCAGCGGAAGTAGAGATCCCTTCTCTACGCATTCTTATGGAGGCTGAGTTAGAGGATGCAGAATGGGTAAGGCTCAGACATGAACAGCTTGCACTCATTGATGAAAGACGGCTAACAGCTGTGTGTCATGGCCAATGTTATCAACGGAGGATGGCCCGAGCTTACAACAAGAAAGTCAAGCCCAGGCAGGTGACATAGATCTCTATGGCTCATTTGCAATGTTGGGGCAAATTGTTGTTTTGGGTGGCAAAAAAAAAAAAAAAAAAAAAAAAAAAGTTTGAGAGGCTGACCAAAACAAATGCCCAACAAAACTCAGTTTGTTATAATAAAATTGGGGCAATTTTTTTCAAATCTATTTCCCCAATTCAGTCAGTTGCCTTCAAGTAAGACTCTCAGCCCAAAACTGGGGTAATATAACTTTTAGATAAGGGACATAACCAGTTTTTCCTCAGCCTCACAATGTGTATAAGAGACAGATGCAGAATTAGCAAACGCTATCCATCCAACCCAGAAAAGTTTTAAACTGGGCAAGTTTTTGTTAAGATAATCCCAATCTTTACCAATCACACGACTTAACCCATTTTGACCCTAACTATCCTAAGTTCTGCATAGGCTTAAAGGGAGCAGTTTGTGCGGTCTCGACAGTTGATGTTAACATGTCTATCCCAATAACAAGGAAGGCAGCCTTACTGATGCCGAAAAACTTTGAAAACTAAAGTTCGCATGCATTGGGTTGATGACTTCTCTGAGTCCACATCTGGGAAAGTGTTCAATCGAAATTTGTTGACTGAAGTTAGGCTTATTGGTTGCCTCTATGTCGTTCTCTCAACACAGTCATTGGCCTTTAAGAGGCACGTATCCGATGGATCCAAAGCATTGCCTAATCGGGTCCAAATAACTTAGAATGAAAGGCAAAGCGGTGTTAATACGGTGATGGCACGATTTTTATCTAAAATTGTTCCCATGTGCCTGTATTATTTATTCATGTACTTCTATCTAACTCACACATTGCCATTTTGTTTGTTTGTAGTTGTTCTTCTTGTTGTTGATGTCTTAGCTGTCAAATATGTGAAAATCATCTGTTGAATGGAACTACGTTCGACCTGATTCCCCTGGTGGGATACGTAGGCAGCTCTTACCGAGCTCGGTCACCTTGCTTATTATATTCACTAAGATTGACATTTTTATGTTATGATACTGACCAATTCGAGTTTTCTTTGCGCAATATCGCATTGTTTTGAGTACTTGCAGGTACACGAAAATAAAGTGGACGCTAAAATCAATGACACTGGGGCAAATTTTTATTGATTGGATATCCTTCATAAACAACAAGGGACGCACTAATCCTGAGAACTGTCTTGATACCCAACGGTCTTTTTTTCCACATTTTAAAAAAAGTGATTCACGCCAAGCCCTAATGAAGCAAAGAATAAATCACAGGTGATCGCCACTTGGAAGAAGGGTGCACTAATTCCCAGTCAAACCTCTCAGTTTAAAAATTACTGTCATTTACCGTTTAGGAAAATGTTCTAGTTTACAATCCAGTCATGTTACGGTTAATTACTAGTTGCCTTTTCCTCCCGATAAACGAATTTCGGGTTCTCATTTTCATTTCATCAACCTGATAAACGAATTTCAAGTTTGCATTTTCTTCCCGATAAACGAATTTCGGGTTCTTATTTTCATTTCATCAACCTGATAAACGAATTTCAGGTTTGCATTTTCATTCTCGATAAACGAATTTCGAGTTCTCATTTTAATTTCATCAACCTAATAAAAGAATTTCAGGTTTGCATTTTCATCGCCGATAAACGAATTTCGGGTTCTCATTTTCATTTTCATCAACCTGATAAACGAATTTCATGTTTGTATTTTCCTCCCAATAAACGAATTTCGGGTTCTCATTTTCATTTTCGTCAACCTGATAAATGAATTTCAGGTTTGTATTTTCATCACCCGATAAACGTAATTTCGGGTTCTTATTTCTATTTTTACCAACCTGATAAACGAATTTCAGGTTTGCATTTTCAGAAGAGATAAACGAATTTCGGGTTCTCATTTTCATTTTTTCAAAACTGATCAACGAATTTCTCTTGATGTAAATGAAAAATGAGCTCAAAATTCGTTTATCGGGAGGATGTTTTTCAACCTGATAAATCTGTCTCTCAGGTTTGCTAGATCCTCCCGATAAACGAATTTCGGGACACATTTTTCATTTTATCCGATCAACGAATTTCAATGCTGGCATTATCATCTAGATTGTGTATAATTTCGGGTTCTCATTTTCATTTCATCGAAAATGTTTATCGGGGACGAATTTCAAATTTGAAATTCGTTTATCCCCTTGATAAACGAATTTCGGGTTCTCATTTTCATTTTCATCAAGCTGATAAACGAATTTCAGATTTGCATTTTCATCCCCGATAAACGAATTTCGGGTTCTCATTTTCATTTCATCAACCTGATAAACGAATTTCAGGTTTGCATTTTCCTCTCGATAAACGAATTTCGGGTTCTCATTTTCATTTTCATCAACCTGATAAACGAATTTCAGGTTTGCATTTTCACCCGATAAACGAATTTCGGGTTCTCATTTTTATTTTCATCAACATGATAAACGAATTTCAGGTTTGCATTTTCATCCCCGATAAATGAATTTCGGGTTCTTATTTTCATTTAACCTGATAAACGAATTTCAGGTTTGCATTTTCACCCGATAAACGAATTTCGGGTTCTCATTTTTATCAACCTGATAAACGAATTTCAGGTTTGCATTTTCATCCCCGATAAACGAATTTCGGGTTCTCACTTTTCCCGATTTCATCAACCTGAAGGATGATAAATGAATTTCTGAGGTTTGTTAATCAGATAAATGAATTTCGGGTTCTCATTTTTCATTTTCATCAACCTGATAAACGAATTTCAGGTTTGCATTTTCCTCCCCGATAAACGAATTTCGGGTTTCCATGCTATTAACCTGATAAAAGAATTTCAGGTTTGCATTTTCCTCCGCGATAAATGAATTTTGGGTTCTCATTTTCATTTTTATTTAACCTGATAAAAGAATTTTAGGTTTGCATTTTACCCGATAAACAAATTTCGGCTTTCATTTCAAGTTTACATTACCCGACAAACTCACCGTTTGCGTTTTCATTTCACTCTTGTTACCTCGATGACACAAAGTCGAGTTTTCATTTTAATTTATATGTCTTTACCCCGATGACGTAAAGTCAGGTTTTCATTCGTATTTACATACCCTTGCCTTGATGATACAAAGTCGAGCTTTTAATTCATATTGCCTGTTGAGTTTCATTACGAGTGGCGTTTGCATGATTATGTCAAGTTAGTTTTCTTTGTCATTCACAGCTACGTTTCATTCGAAATCCCTGTACTCCCGATAAACACCAGATCGGGATTTCATTCTTGTTTTCAAGTTTCATTTATGTCTCTTATGGTTCATTTCACTGGAAGTCTTTTTATTCATTTCTTTCCCCCAATAAGGACTTTTCCGCTCTGGAGAGAGAATGAAATCCCGATCTTATACGATGAATAGATAGATCTAATCTCCCCAGTGTGTTTGTCAAGATAGTGAATTTTTCCTTCCATGACCTCATGAGCTTAAGGTTGACATGTGGCAAATTTTGTTGCACGATTGGAATCATCCAGTCATGCGGTGTCTACAATCTTTGCCTAGAGTTTCTTCGATCCTCTTCGACACTCTGGCAAAGAGGGGCAAGCTGTAGACACCTATTTTTGTCCCGTAAGTTCTCCCCTATTTTTCTTTTAATTTGACTCTCAATTTTCTTTTTAATTTCCCTTTTAATTTCTTTTTAACCTGCTTTTGGATTTCCTCTTAATTTATCCTTTAATTCTCTCTTAATTTGTCTTATGGTATTTAATTATTATGTGTTTTATGTATTTTTGAAATACAAAGAATGAGTTTTAATATTATTTAAGTTTTTAGATTTTTTAAAAAAAAAAATTAAAAAAAATTATTTTTTTAAAAAAAAAAAAAAGAAAGTTCAGAGCGTGAACAGTACCGCGCGTACTATTCACTCGCCGAACATAACCTCAGCGACAGAGCTGTTTTGGCCACGTTTTCTCTGCGTTTTTCTCCCATTTTTCACCAAAAATTTCAGATGGCCATACTCCCCACATGACAAGGAATGATCCTTGACCATTTTTACACTCAATCCAATTCATAAAAAGCACAAAAAATCAGTCTAAAGGGAAGAGGAAAATTTTTTTCTGGAGAGGATTTTCTTAAGCCAAAAAATCTGCCAAAACAGCCAAATTTGAACCAAAATTTCCATACGATAGGGGAGGAATTAGACTGAAATCAAAGAAGAAAAATTGTAGAGGGTTCAGGAACACAAAACTCCTCTTTGTAAATCTAATAAGCAATGGTCGTCCATTTGGATGGTAAGAGACAGTCTCTAGACACACCGTCGATGGCTATAAAATTATGGGATAAAAATAAATTTTCCTCTTCCCTTTAGACTGATTTTTTGTGCTTTTTATGAATTTGATTGAAAATAAAAATGAGTCAAGGAAAATCCTTTCATCCAGACAACCAACTTTGAGCCAATATTTCAAGCGATGGAGGAGGAACTGGAGTAAACTCAAAGAATAAAAGTTATAGAGGGTTCCCGGAGCTACAACTTTTATCTCAAATCAGAAGCAAAATCGTTAAAGTGGTGGGTCAAAAGCGTGGTGGAAAAAGGCTGTGTAGCCCACCAAAAGAAAAACAAAAAAAAAGAGAGGTTAGAAAATCTGTTTATTTGCATTTCTACACCTGGCATATTTCAGTTTTTTTTAGTTTAGCCCTAGAATATTTTCTTAAATTACATTTAAGCCCTTCTGATAGGGCCCGCTTGATGCCACGTCATCGATGACGTGGCTTATACCAGATTGCCACGTCGTCGATGACGTGGCACCATCAGATTGCGCCGCGTCATCGATGATGTGGCGCGAAATACCAGATTGCGCCACGTCATTGATGACGTGGCACAATCAAATTGCGCCACGTCACCTATGACGCGGCAACCAGATTGCGCCACGTCAGCGATGACGTGGCCTCATACAGATTGCGCCACGTCATCGATGATGTGGCATTTTAAAAAAGAAATCCAAAATTTCAGAAAAATGTTTATTTACTTTTTGGCCCTCCATGCAAGGATTTCTGCATTTTTATGACTCAAATCATCTGGTGAAATTACATTGGATTTCTTAAGGACTTTTCTTTAATATCACTATTTTTTCTCTTCAAATTTCTTCTAATTTACATGTTTTATGAGAATAACCACCAAGTTTTTATTTTGATTTTCTGTTTGGCATTTTAATACGTTTTAATTACCCTTGATTGTCAAATTACTGTTTTGAGTTTAAACATATTTATTCTTAATTGCTTTTGTGATGATTGGTGCTTTATTTTAATGTATGTTGGTCTCAATATAATATTTATGCCTTATCTTACTGTGTTAAATTATGCGAATTTACTCTTTTGCCCTCAAATTCTTGAATAGTTGCACAACTAGACGTTAAATATTTGAATCAAATTCAATTTAGCCCAGGACTTAATAATTGTATCAATAATATAAAATTGGGCTAGAAATAAACTCCGGCGTGCATGATAAATGACTATTTTGCCCAAGAAGAGTTAAAGGGCACTACAAGCTCAATGTGTGCGACTTTTAATTGGACCCGGACTAAATCTACCTGTCAATGTTAATATTTACCATTTATTTTCGTTTCCTCATTAACATGTACATATTTTATTACTTTTAAACTATCTCAAAGCACACAATGCTACAAAGCCAGCAATAATGAATACTAAAATTGAAAAAGGAAAACAATACATTTTTCACGCAACCGATTGGATTAGCCGGGTAAAACCATTGCCGAGAAAATACCAGGAGCTTTCCCAAACCTTCCCATTTTGGAACAGGAATTATACACATCTTCTTGTGTATAAGAGGACCAGGAGTCAATATCTAAACATGGGTTTATTTTCTTTTTAAATTTTGATGTATTTTTGTGTCCCGGCGCACCAACACACCGGGTGGCGACTCCAGTCTTGTTTTCCCTAGTTTAGATTGTTTTTATACAATTCATAGTCGCATTGAAGGCCCCGTTATGTAATAGTGAATAGGTGATTCATTTAAATTTGTAATAGCAAGTAGGTAATTTATGTTTGTAAATTGTAAGTAGGATTTTTGCATTCAATCACCTATTTCACGAGTACCACACGTTGGCGACGGTGTCGGTCCCACCGGTGCCGGCAGACTTACATACAAACAATCCTAAACTAATTAAAACAAGACTTTAGTTGTCTATAAGAGTCTGTTCTAAATTTATATAATCTCTGTCTATTTTTGCAGTTTTTATTATATAATCTGGATTTTTAACTTTTATTTCACAATAAATTTTATTTTTATCCCATAATTTTATAGGGTCTTCTCCTATAAATGGTAAAGTGTCTATTTGTGATTCTATTTCTGTTTTTGTTTTTAAATGTAATAAATTTTTTAGATTAATTCTATCTATTAAATATTCATTTAATTCATCGGCTTCTAAATAATCTTGTTCTAAGACTGTTATATTATTACAACATCCTTCTTTTCCTTTTTGGCATTCTATACATTTTTCTTCTATTTTGTTACTAGATTTTTTATCTTCTATTTGTTTTATTAAGTCTGGATGAATCGGTGGAAGTGATGTTGGATTACAAGGACTTGTAGTTACATTTTTAAAAATTTGTACATATTCTTTTGTTAAAATTATTCCTCCATCTAGATCTAATAAGAATTTTAATCCTATAATTACACCTACCCCGTGTTTTTCTAAGATGTCCTTAACTAATACATATAAGAGATGTATATAAAAAGTCGACATAAAATAATATTGACTATAATTATTGCAATTATTCAAAAAAGCTATATTACAAGTTTTTGCATAGTAATTATATTCATTTATACTTCCATCCATTTGTGTGGCTTTTATAGGGTCTTTGAATTTTAATATTTTAGTTGTATCTATCAATTTTGGGTCTACAATTATAGTTGTGCATCCTGTGTCTATAATTGCACTAGTTCCTATTATTTTATTATAATGTTTAAAAGTAACTTTTAATTTTATAGAATTTAATTTTTTGTCTTGGTTACAAAATTTTATTCATTTATTTTTTCTAAATTGGCTAAATTTATATTTTCTTCTGTATTTTCTTCTATTTTTTCTTTGTTTTTATAAAAAATCTCTTTTTCTATGTTAGCTACTCTTTGTTCTAGTCTAGTTATTCTATCAAAAGCATTTTCATTTATCTGAAAATTTCTTATATTTTGTATTTCCTGGAATTTAAAATCTGTATATTTTTCTACACAACTTATACATGCTTCCTTGTAGAAATATATTAAAACATAAATTACATTTACTTCTTTTATTCCTAGCTGGGTACCAGTCACAGAATAAACAAGGTTTTGAATCTAATCCTTTATTCTTTTGCCAATTATGGTCACAATCTATATCTGGTATTTTAATTTTTGCTTTGAACATAAAATTTATTCCTTTCAATTCATGTATAAATTCTTCTAAATCTAGTTCTTCTGGGTCTAGGAATTGGTCTATTATTTCATTTTTCTCTTCTAAATTTTGTTCTTCTAGTAATTCTTCAAAACTAACAATAGAATAAATAGTTTCTGTATCGCTAAGAGTTTCATCTACATCTAGATAGTCTTGATCTGTATTATTTACTAATATGGCCTTTTTATTTGTCATATTTTATTCTTCTAGGACAAGTTGAGCTCAGATGATCTGGACTACTACATGTATAACAATAAGCATTTTTCTTATATGTTCTATCAGGGTCATATTTTCTAACATGTCTGTCCTTATTTAAATAAGGTTTTCTAGCTTGTGGAGGATCTTTTTGTGTAATAATTTTTTCTTTTTTGTGTTTGTTTTGAATATTTCTTATTTTTATATCTAGGTTTTTCTTGTTTATCATAATATTGAGGAGTATAAATTTGACTACAAAAACTTGTTTCATTTTTTAATTGTCTACCTATTTGTATGTTAGTACACTTTTCTACTAATATTTTTATTATGAACATTACTCGTTGGCCTAAAGATATTCCTATTCCTGTATCCATTCTTTTATCTATTATTTCTTCTTTAAACCTTTTACTTATTTCTAATCCTAAAGCTCCTGGTAATTTATTAAAAAGTTTATTACCAATGTCTGTGTTCCAAGTATTTCCACTAAGTGAGGCATAGTAGATATATTCTGCTAAAAAGGGTTTTATGTAATACCAATTTTTTAAATTTAACTGTTCTAATTTAATTAACGCATTCTTTTGTTGTTCTGTATTTCCAAAATTTAGATTTTCTCCTGTTATGATTTGATGTATTGTATTTCCAAAATTAAAAGGATTTGTTCCTGAAGAAATTAATTCAGCTAATTCATTAGGATTTTTATCTTTCCATTCTTGCCACATAGCCTTGGCTGATTCTCCTAAATATTGTTCTAAATATCTTAACATTTCTTCTGCATCTTTATTATCAAAATGTTTTATATAATCACTAGCCATAGCATTTTTCCAAGAATCTAAATAATTATTCCATCTTTGAGGATCTATGTTAGTTATATTTAATATAAATGGTTGTCCTCCATACTGATGAGTGTAAGGAGCTTCCATAGGATCTCTATGTCCTAGAGGTTTATATGGAGTTATTTGTAAAGGTGATGTGTAAATATTTCCTATTTCTGTTGGGTCTATCCTTTTTCTAGGAATATTTCCAGTAGAATATGTAGCTCTATTTCTAGAAAAATTTGAAGGTGTTTGCTGAGGATTACTACTGCTACTTGCTTCCATTAATTCTAAAATTTCTTCTTTTTTTTCTATTATACAGATTCATAGAATTATGTATAAGAGACACAGCTTAGGAGCAAACTAGTATACCTATTTTTAATTCATATGCTTCTAAATTCATATCATCTTCTATTTCTAAAATTTCTATTGTATTTGTTTTTTGTCTTATCATTAAATTATCATTTCTTTCACAACAATTAATTGCATGTCTAAATATTATATTAATATCATCAAATTTTTCTTTACATTCTGTACAATTAATTTTTCTATTTTCTTTGTTTTTTATTTTTAAAATATTAGCTAATTTTTCCCAAATTATATCATCTTGTGTTTCTAAGTAAAGGTCTATATCTTTTTCTAAAATTTTTAAGATTTCTAATATTTCTCTATTTATCCTCTTCATTATTGTTACTTGTGCTGGCTTCTATGTAATTAGTGAATCTTATAGAAGCTTCTTTCTATACTATCTTCATAATATATGGTTTCTTGTGGTACTATTATTTTTTCTGGTTTATTTACTAATCTATCTAATTCCCACGGTAATCCTGATTTGTCTATATTATCTACTGTACACCTAGTGGTGGTAAAAGTTTTATTCCTCTATTTCCTAACATTTCTACAGTGTTTTTTATATTTACTTTATATCTAGGTGTATTGCTCTGAGTTAATTTTCCTAAGAATGCTGTACATAATAATAAATTTTTTCCCTCAAAGTCTTGATATCCTCTAGTCATTATTTTTATTTGTATATGTTCTGCAAATTCTCTAGTATCTAGCATATAATTAGGACAACAATAAAATATTCCACCTCCTGTTTGCATATCTATTTCTGTTCCTCCTATTATTGCTTTATGTGCATCATTTATTCTAGTGTCCATTATTAATAATAACACTTTTCCTCCTAAATTTGTTCTATGTAAAGCTTTTATTCCTATTACAATTAATCCTAAATGGGTTAATCTAAAATTTTCTTCTAATAATCTTTGTCTGTGTGATGGGGTTACTAAATGTAAATGAACTGTATCTCCTTCTAAGCATCTAACTTGAACTTCTCTATAATGTCTATAAAGTCTAGTGATTGATCTGATGCTTCATATAATGCATTAGAATTAATTATATTTATCCTGTTATTTCTAAAGGTTTCTATATCTCTTTCTATATCAATTATTTCTCCTGAATTTATGAATTCTTCAGTTTGATTTCTGTTTGGCCTTATGAATCTTTGAATTCTATTTACTATTGTGCTTACTGTATTATTATTTTCTTCCCTATTTCTTCTAGTGTCCGCTGCTATTGTCTCAGTCCTTTCTCTATCTTCTAAGTTACCTGTTCCTAATCTAGGCATTATTGTTTAGATTGTAAGAAAGTCCAAACCGGTTGTTGTCTAATCTTTTTCTTTCCTTTTGTTCCTAAGTCCATTTTATTAATTGCTTCTGCTAATTCATAGACTACTTCTTTATGTGAGGCTAATTCTTTTAAATATTCTTCAATTTTGAAATACAAAAGCATAGGTCAACATAATTCTGGTTCAAATCTGAAAATCCTCTGAAAATAATTTTTAGTTTCTTCTATTGCTAGTTTATAGTCTAAATTGTTTTCCATCATTCTATCTGTTGTACTTTTATTATTTTGTCTACTTGTTTTCCTATTTTTTCTAAATTATTTTCCATTTTCTCTAAATTAGGAATTCTTTTTTCTTTTTTCTTTTCTAGTTTTTCTATTACCATTTTTAAATAATCTAAATTTTGTCTTATACTTCTTATTTCTTTATTATGATTTTTTAATGTCTCAAAAATAATTGTCATCATACTTTCTATATTTTTGTCTATTGTTTAGGAAGCTCTTTTTTATATTGTCTTATGTAATCTAACATACTGATTATTAATCCTTCTTTAAATATTATTTCAGGATTTATTTCTGGGATGCCAGTTTCTGAAGCTCTTTGTAAATATATTTGTATGCCTCCTAGGCAAGTTTCTAAATATGTAATAGTCTGTTCTATTGATCTTTGTGTACTCATAAAATCAGAATCTATTAAACAAAACTTCCAGCTATTTAATTCTATTGAATTCATTTAATCTGTATCTGGATATTCATCTGAATCAAAATAATCTAAAGCATTATAACCAGTATAATTACTATTATCTTCAGGTACTGATGTAAATATTAAAAAATCATTTGTTGTTGTAAAAAATTCTATATTATAATTTTTGTCTACTACTTCTGATGTAACTTAGATTTTTTATCATAATATAAAATTCCTTGTGTAAGTCTTTCACCATGTACTTCATTCTGTGTCATAGGTATACTAGTCCTCCTCCTAAAATAGCTTTTGAATCACTCTTCTTTCTATGTCTGTCATTTATATAGTTTTTGTTCATAATACTTTCTTTAATGCTTGTCTATAAAATTTTATTTCTAAATTTAAAACATCTAGCATTAGCTAATAAGAGACAGGTTTCAAATATTGTATTTCTCTTATGCAATAAGATAAATAAAAAGTCTGGTCTTTAACACTTACTATCATATTTCTCAATATTAAATTCTTTATATGTTGTTTCCTACTATGATTTCTATTTAACCAAAGATGTTGTCTAGCAAATTCTTGTTCGGAATTCATGGCGGTTGTATTGGGGAACCTACTTGATCTCTACTACCATAAAATATCAACAAGAAAACTTCAAAGTCATGGCTCTGATACCATTTTTGAGGGCACCAAATAACCACGAGAAGGGCAAGAGGAGGATGAGATCCTCGACTCTTAGACCGACTCGGGAAAAGGACAAGAAAACAGGCATCATAATCAACCATTCAAACCAACCCATATGCATTACAATCTATAGTATCTGGAGGTATAAAAACCCTAGTATAGAGATTTTCTGAACTCATCATACGTGCATTTCCCCTTGAACGGCTTCAACCATTCAATAAAAGGCTAGGGTACTTTCGAGGCCCTAGCCTTTTGTCCAGAAATTCTATACAAAGTTTTTGTATCCCAGATTTTAACCATAGAAAGAAAATTTCATCCAGAAATTGCCAACATACCTCATGGTGCCTGGAATCCTGTTCTTGTCTCTGAGTTTGTCCTTTGAAATTAACTTATTGAACTTTTATGGGTTCGAGACCTTTGACAATTACATCGGGTGTTCGAAAACTATAACGGCTAGTTTTTGAGAATTTATTATTGAGCCATTAGGAGGTGGTTAGAACCCAATTTATTGCACCTATAAATAACAACTCCTTTGTATAATCATAATAAAAATTATCTTACACATTGAATACAAGAAAAGAAAGGCAATTTGAGTGCAAATTAGCTCTTTAGTTTTATTGTACTATTGTATAATTAAGAAGTGCTATTCAAAATATTGAGTGGAGTAATAATCCTGTACAAAAGTGATGTTTGGTGTAAAATCCTTGGCTCAACTAAACAGGAGTAGTGTGAGCAAAAGTGATCCTACTTTGTACACTAGAGATTGTTGGCTCACCAAAATTGAAGGAACATCTTGGTGGATTATTATTCCAAGCTATCTAGCTTGGATGTGGTGTTTGATCTCCTTCTCAATTTAATTTATTTATCTTATTTTTAATTGCTCATCCTTTCATCATCTTATTTTCCAAGTGGAAGAAATTTAAATTGTGCACTATTTTTAAATTATTTTAGAAATCTAATTCACCCCCCTCTTAGGTTGCTTTGGGTCCAACAATTGGTATCAGAGCATTGGTCTATTTATTTTGTTTAAATTGCATTTGAGTATAATAGATCCCTTATGGCAACCAATAATGCTTTATTTTTTTAGGGACAATCTATCACTAGACCCCCTATGTTTAATTGGATAAACTTTATTAGTTGGAAAGATAGAATGAAAATATTTTTGCTATCCATTGATGTTGACCTATGCTATGTTGTAAATGAAGGCCCTTTTGAAGTTACTATCATTGATGATCATACAAATAGAAGAAGAGAAAAGACAAGGGATGAGCTCACTCCACAAGACAAGGCTAATTCGACCTTAAATGCAAAGGCTATGAATGTACTATACAATGCCTTGGATGCTAATGAATCAACTCTTGTCAAAGGATGTGTTTCTGCTAAAGAAATTTGGGACAAATTGAAGGAAATTCATGAAGGAAACGATAATGTTCGAGAACAAAAGAAATCCTTACTTGTTCCTAAGTATGAGTCCTTCAATATTGACCCACATGAAAATATTGATAAAATATATTGTAGGTTCAATGATATCATTGAGGATCTTGAAGCTGTGGTGAGGGGTAAGAAGTATTCTTTGGGCGAAAAGAATAGAAAAGTTTTGAATGCTCTATCCAAAGAATGGGAGGCCAAAACTATCGCTATAGAGGAAGCAAATAATCTAAGCTCCATGCCTATTGAGTCCTTAATTAACTCTCTTACATCTTATCAATTGAAACTTAAGGCAAAAGTGGTGGATGATGAAGAAGCAAGACCAAAAAGAAGTATTGCATTAAAGACTTCTCAAGAAGAAGATGAAAATGGTTCCATCAATCTAAAAGATGAAGATCTTGATGAAGGAGATCTTGCACTCATCACCAAAGCATTTCTCAAACACTACATCAATAAAAGGAAAATGAGAAGAGGTGGAGCTATCAACCCAAATAATTTCAAAGGGAAGACCAAGCTAGAAATGAAAAAGCAAAATGAAAAGTGCTTTGAATGTGGTCAACCCAGACACTTCACAAATGAGTGTCCTTCCAAGAAGAAAAAGGAAGGAAGAAAGCTCCGCTTTAACAATTTAATTTTCCAATTCACATGAGATGATTGCAACTCCGAAGGAGAAGTTGAAGAAGAAATGGAATCGACACAAATGGCTTTTATGGCTATTGGTGATGATGGGGTAACTTCTTCTTATGATTCTAATAATGAGAATGATGATAATGATCTTGAAGCCATCATTTTAAAAATGCATGATAGCTTAAAGGAATCATATGCTAGAAATAAGAAGTTAGTGAAAAAATCAAAGGCTTTATTAAATGCTAACTCTAAACTTGTGAATGAAAATAATAGGCTATCACAAGAAAACGCTGAGTTGAAGAAAAGAATGCATGTGAATTCAAGGATCAAGGAAGAGCAAGCCTCCTTAAAGAAAAGATTGGATGACTTGAATGTTCTCTTACATAAAAAAGGGGAAATTTTGGTTGGTATGAAAAGGAATGGAAATGTTTTGATCAATAAGAACCTTGTCACTTTTAGAAGGGATGATCTTTGTTTTGTAAAATCAAAATCTTCTTTATATGGAAATAAATTAATATTATTTTCAATTATTGCCAACAATATGAACATGTAAAAGAATAATTGCTATGTCAATAAAAATGAAAAACTTGGAATGAATACCATATGGATTTATAGTAGTTGCACTAACTCTTATGGACCCAAGAAAATGTGGGTACCAAAAGTTATCACTTAATTTCTTGTGTAGGTAATAAACACCATCGGCAATGCTAAATGGTTCATGGATAGTAGATGTTCAAGACATATGACCAGTGATGCATCTCTCTTCACCCATCTCAAGTCCAAAAATAGTGGAAAGGTGACTTTTGGGGACAACATGAAAGCAAAATCAATTGGCATTGGTGATGTAGGTAAAAATGGTGAGACCTTGATTAAAAATGTTATTCTTGATGATAATTTGAATTACAATCTGTTAAGTATAAGTCAACTATGTGATAAGAATCTATATGTATTCTTTACCAAACATGAATGTTTAATTCTTGATAAATATTGTGTCGTCTTATTTAAAGGTACTAGAGGTTGGCACAATGATATTTATGTGATTTATCTCGATAATATTAGTGGTAGCGATGTAAAATGTTTAACCGTTTCTACAGATGATCCTTGGCTTTGGCATAGAAGGTTTTGTCACTTCAACATGGATTTATTCGAAAATCTTGCTAAGAAAGAATTAGTGAGGGGCTTGCCAAAATTGAAGTTTTTGAAAAACAAAATATGTGATGCATGCCATTTTGGTAAACAAGTTAAAGTGTCTTTTAAACCAACGAATTGTGTGTCTACTTCTAAACCTTCGAATTTTTTGCATTTGGACTTGTTTGGTCGAACTCAACATGCTAGTCTTGGTGGTAGTAAATTTGTGTTTATGATTGTTGATGACTGTTCTAGGTATACTTGGGTACTATTTCTTGTTCACAAAAATGAAGCCTTTGAAAATTTTGTTAAATTATTTTCTAAAATACAAATTTGTTGGATTTGAAAATCATTCGTTTGAGAAGTGATAATCATGCTGGATTTAAATTGGAGAAGTGTTTTCCCGAATTTTGTGATCACAATGGTATTTCTCATGAATTTTCAGTTGTTAGAGTGCCTCAACAAAATGGTGTTGTTGAGAGCAAAAATAGAACACTCCAAGAGGCAGCTGGAACCATGATTAGTGAATGTGATTTGCCAACATATTTTTGGATAGAAGTCGTCAACACAGTTTGTTATGTTATGAATCGAGTTCTTTTGAGACCTATTTTAAATAAAACTCCTTATGAACTATTGTTTTGCAAAAAACCTGTCGTGAGCTATTTCAAAGTTTTTGGTTGTAAATGCTTTATTTTAAAAATCAAAGAAAATCTTGGAAAAATTGACAAGAAATCGGATGAAGGAATTTTTCTAGGATATTCTAGTGACAAAAAAGCTTACTGAGTATACAATAGAAAAACTCTTTTAATTGAAGAACTTGTGCATGCTATGTTTGATGAGGCTAATGATATTATTTCAAAGAATGTTTGTGAAGATGAAGATGTAGGTATACAAAAGGAATCTTGAGAAACTCACCATACATGAAGAACATCAAGAGACCACAAACAATGGGGACAACGTTCATCACTTGGATGGAGAAGAAGAAAAGAACGGAGATAATCCAAAAGATCTTCCAAGAGAATGGAGATTTGTCTCTAACCATTCTCAGGATTTGATCATAGGTAATTTGTCCGATGGGATAAAAACTCATTCCCATAAACCTTTGAATAATAATTGTGCCTTACTTTGTCATATTGAACCTAAACATGTGGATGATGCATTGAATGATGAATCTTGGTTTTCTGCCAAGAAAGAGGAACTTAACCAATTTGAGAAAAACAATGTATGGACTTTGGTTGAAAGACCCTCAATTCATCCCATGATAGGAACAAAATGGGTCTTTAGAAACAAACTAAATGATAAAGGTGAGATTATTAGAAATAAAGCTAGACTTGTAGCAAAGGTATATGCTCAAGAAGAAGGTATTGAGTTTGATGAAACCTTTGCACTTGTTGCTCGTTTATCTAGAATCTATTCGCATGTTTCTCGCATTTGCATGTTTCAATAATTTCAAGCTATTTTAGATGGATGTTAAAAGTGCATTTTTAAATGGCTTTATTGATCAAGAAGTTTTTGTTGAACAACCCTCTAATTTTGAAAATAAAAATTTTCCATATCATGTCTTCAAGCTCTCAAAAGCTTTATATGGTTTAAAACAAGATCCCAGAGCTTGGTATGAAAGGTTAAGTGATTTTTTAATTGAAAACAATTTTAGAAAGGGTGTTGTTGATACTACTCTCTTCACCAAAATTAATTTAATGATTTGTTAGTTGTCCAAATTTAGGTCGATGATATCATATTTGGAGAAACTAATGAAAATCTATTTAAGGATTTTTCTTGTCCAATGCAAAAGGAGTTTGACATGAGTATGATGGGAGAATTACAATTCTTCCTTTGACTTCAAGTTCACCAAACAAAAGAAGGAACTTTCATCACCCAAATCAAATACACAAAAGACTACTCAAGCGTTTTGGAATGGAGGATTGTAAACAAGTTGGGATGCCAATGTGTACCTCAACCAAGCTTGATAAAGATGAAGAAGTAATAGTGTTGATGAAAAACACTATAGATGTATGATTGGAGGCCTACTTTATCTAATGCTAGTAGACCAGATATTATGTTTGTCGTTTGTCTCTGTGCTAGATTTCAATCATGTCCTAAAGAACTACATTTAATTGCTGTAAAAAGAATTTTTAGATAGTTGAAAGGCAAATTAAATTATGGTCATTGGTATCATAAATCCACCAATTTTGATTTGATCAGTTACTCAGATACCGACTTTGCTGGTTGCAAAATTGATAGAAAAAGCACTAGTAGTACATGTAACTTCTTGGGTAATTATCTAGTGTCTTGGTTTAGCAAGAAGCAAATTCTGTTTCCCTTTCTACGGCTGAGGCCGAATATATTGTTGCTGGAAACTGTTGTGCTCAACTTCTGTGAATAAAACATACATTAAAAGACTTTGGTGTTAAATTTTTGATTGTGTGCCTATTCGATGCGATAACACTAGAGCAATTAATCTCACTAAAAATCCTGTCTTTTATTCTGGAACCAAACACATTGATGGCAAGCATCACTTTATTAGAGATCTTGTGAGCAAAAAGAAAATTTGTGTTGAATTTGTATGTACTAAGGATCAACTAGCTGATATTTTTACCAAACCTTTGCGTTTAGATCGCTTTGAATCTCTAAGAACTTGTTTGGGCATCCTTGATTTCAAATTTGGTATTTGACCCTTCGGACGAATATGAATGTCCGAACTCCGTACTCTATCAGACGTACAAGAACTCCTGAACTCCCCTCTTTAGTCTCGGACACCTATAAGCGTCTGAACATTCCTTCTCATTTCTCAAACTCTCTGGAAATTCTTACTGACGCTTGTCACTGTTCGACACTATCTCAGACGCACAGCATCGACCTTCGACCAACCATTCATCTGCGTTCAGATGCACGATCGAACGTATACGAATCGTTCCATCGACGTTCAAACGATTGTTCTACTAGCTTAAAACTCTTCATTTTCTTCCTTCCGGACAATTCCCTCCCACCGAACCCTACCTCTGGCACCTGAAAACCTCCTCAAAATTCTCTCACTCTATACCTCTTTCTCTGAAATTGCTTAAGCAATTCCCCTTCCCAGTTCCTCACCCATCTTAATTGAACCTTATTTCACCCATATTACATCTTATTCCTTGCAATTTCCCACAAATTCATCCAAACTCACTTTTTCTCTTCATTCTATTTACAATGGTTCCATCTCGCGGTGGATCTTCAAGGGATACCAGAGGCCGAAAATCAAAAGGCATGGCTCTGGTGCAGTGTCAAACATTCTCAAATCCTCAATCCGCACCCAATCCCTATCTACCAAAATTCATTAATGCCAAGGCATCTGAACGGTACACTTCTCTTCTTAACAAGTCTATTGTTGTTCAAAGGTCTGTTTTCCAGTGTCTTTTTGATGAATTAAATCTACCTATTATTAACATAGCATCATGCTTTGCAAACCAAAATTGGGGTCATTTAGTTCATTTGGATTTGTCCATCTATCATGACATGGTGCTACAATTTACTGCCAATCTTAGAAAAGGTACTACTGTTCGTACGTCGATTTCTCGTGTCAATAACAAAAATCTTGAAATTTCCTCCACTGTCATTAATTCTATTTTTGAATGTGTAGTTACCTCTCCTAATTATATTTCCTATTTTTTCTCTTCGGATAGATGGCCTGCTTTAGATACTCGTTTCGACATTGAAGAAGTCTGACAGATTTTTAACATCAATTTTAAACAGGTTTCGAAAGCCAAAACCACACTGCTTACACCTGAACTCAACATTTTATAAACTTTAGTCATCAATTTATTGTTACCGACTGATGGGCATCGCACTGAGCCCGAAAAAATGCAGTTGTACTTATTTTACTATGTTTTTAAAGGTATCCCACTTGACTTTGGCTATCTTTTTTGCTCTCTTTTGGAGCTCATTTTAACTGATACACATAGAAATATTGTCCTTTTGGCAAATTCCTCTCCAAAGTTTTCGATCATTTTGACATCTCCGTCACTAGAAAAAAACAATATCCTCCCTATTTTAACAAAGCTTACATTGAGTGTAAAGGTTTGAGGTTTTTTAATAATCAATGGTTTACAAAAGTTGCATTTCAACTTGAACGATTAAATCTCATGCCTCTACCTCCGACCTTGCACCTCCTTACTCTCCTCCTCCTCAACCCTCCTCTTCCACACATCCATTATCCCATGAACCTCATATTTCCTCCTCCACACCCTCCCTATCTTGTCTTTGCACCCTTGTTACCTCACTAAGTAACCAATTGAGTTTTTTCCAACTCTGCACCCTTAGGAAGCTAAAAAGGCTTGAGACCAGGCAAACTATTCTTCAAGAAGCACTTGGTCTCGGTATGTCTGCCTCAGTTCAAGTCTAGTTTGCTAACATTCAATCCAATTACATTCACGAGTCTTCTTCCGATAGTGACGGCATCAATGATGGTGATCATTCATTGGTCACTCCTTAAGCTGAAGATCCTGAGGATCCAATTGGCACCACCAATTCTGAAAAATCTACTGGTACTGTAGCTGATGATAATGACGACAAGGATGTTGATGACACTTTTAACTACATCATGCAATGCCGAGATTCTGACAAATTAAGTGGTCACGACAGAGAGGCTACTTAGGATGATGCACCGACCACGAAGTGCAAAATTGAGGAATGCTCCAAGAAGAAGAATGACTCCACTTAGACTTGCTCTTTACTTTCTTGCTATTTAATGTTCTTAGATTTGTGTTATGTCTGGTAGCCTTTAGTTGTACTTGATTAGTTAACTTCTCTAGTTGTAATTATTGAGTTCGCCTTGATTATGACTATTATGGTTTGATTTTATTATATTGCCTGCGTAAGGAGGGAGCATCCTCTTAGGGGAAGCTTATTTTGCTTTGATGATGTCAAAAGGGGGAGTTAGGTGGCCATTAGAATTGTGCGTTACACTGATTTGAGTTAATTGATGGACTAGTTGGCAACTAGGTGTGATCATGATTATTGTAAGATTATGTGATCATGATTATTGTACGTTATTTAGCCTTAAAATTTGTCATCATCAAAGGGGGAGATTGATAACCTACAACCTTAGTTTTGATGATGACAAATGAAACTTAACTATCTTAACTGAAGCTTTGCAGGATTGCTGGTACATTTGGTCATTAGTAGGGTTTTCAGACGAAGAACATTGTCCGAAAAGTACTATATTTCTCGGATGCACAAGCTCGTCCTAATGAGATTATTACGAACGCAATACACTGTCCTAACGATCAGGCAGGGAGCAAAATTTTGAAGCATCCAAAATGGACGCACTAGCTCTTTCGAAGAAATTTGCCTCAGACGTATTTCACCGTCCAAAAGAATAAGGCAGAGTCAAGAGTTTTAGGGCACCTGCAACGGACGCATCTAAGTGGCCGAAATAAAGCTTACATTGGACGAAGCTAACTATCCGAAAGAAAATCACTCCCAGTTAAGCATTAAACCCTTCGAACACACTTAATTCACCAACCGATGTGTGAACCTTTCAACATTACCTGGATTGGATGAAGGAACGGATGCTAGCTCGGCTGTCCGAACGATATCCTCTACTCTTTGATATACAAGATCGGACGATGGATCGGACGCATGACAATTATATCGGACGTCCGAAAACTATAACAGTTAGTTTCTATCATTTATTATTGAGTCGTTAGGAGGTGGTTAGAATCCAATTTATTGTACCTATAAATACCAACTCCTTTGTAATAATAAAAATTATCTAACACATTGAATACAAGCAAAGAAAGGCAATTTGAGTGCAAATTAGCTCTTTAGTGATATTGTATTACTGTGTATTTAAGAAGTACTATTCAAAATATTGAGTGGAGTGATAATCCTGTACAAAAGTAAGCTTTGGTGTAAAATCCTTGGCTCAACTAAAAAGAACTAGTGTGAGCAAGGGTGATCCTACTTTGTACACTAGAGATTATTGGCTTACCAAAATTGAAGGAGCATCTTGCTAGACTTTATTATTCCAAGCTATCTAGCTTGGATGTGGTGTTTGATCTCTTTCTCAATTTAATTTATTTATCCTATTTTTAATTGCTCATCTTTTCATCATCTTATTTGCCAAGTGCAAGAAATTTAAATTGTGCACTAGTTTTAAATTATTTTAGAAACCTAATTCATCCCCCCTCTTAGGTTGATTTTGGTCCAACAGCATGATTTGAATAAACATAAACTTTAGAACCTAACAAATATTGCCTAAATTTATCTAAAGCAAAAACCACAGCTACCAATTCCTTCTCCGTAGTAGAATAATTCAATTGAGCATCATTCAAAGTCTTACTAGCATAATAAATTATATGTGGAATTCTATCAACTCACTGGTCCAAAACAGCACCAATAGCATAGTCAGAAGCAGCACACATTAATCCAAAAACCAAACTCCAATCAAGTGGCCTAATGATGGGCGCAGAAATTAACTCAGATTCTAACTTTTCAACAGCACGAACACAATCATCATCAAAGAATACAAAAGCAATATCTTTACCCAGAAGATTACACAAAGGCCTAGAAACTTTACTAAAGTCTTTAATGATCACCTATAAAACCCTGCATGTCCCAAAAATGCCTTAGTTCTCTCACAGTTTTTGGATGTGAAATGTGTGCAATTAAAACAATCTTTGCCTTATCTACCTCAATGCCTTTATGTGATACAACATGCCCTAAAAAAATTCCCTTTCTAACCATGAAATGACATTTTTCCCAGTTTAAACAAGATTTTTCTCTCAGAACCTCTGTAATACAAGGGACAAATAATGCAAACATTCGTCAAAATTAGATATAAACATAGAAAAATCATCCATAAACACCTCTAAAAATTTCTCTACCATATCAAAAAAATACTCACAATAAACCTCTAAAAAGTAGCAGGTGCATTTCATAGCCCAAAAGGCATACGGCAGTAGGCAAATTTACTGAAAGAACAAGTGACCGTGGTTTTCTCTTGATGCTCGCGGGCTATGGGTATTTCGTTATATTTCAGACCGGGATAACTATCAAGAAAACAATAATA
Source organism: Cinchona pubescens (assembly GCA_025175665.1). Classification (NCBI taxonomy): domain Eukaryota; kingdom Viridiplantae; phylum Streptophyta; class Magnoliopsida; order Gentianales; family Rubiaceae; genus Cinchona; species Cinchona pubescens. Next base: position 2,391,296 of record JANKKI010000099.1, on the reverse strand, counting down.
TGCATAATCGGATAACCTCTATAACATCTGGTCAATGAATAGAAAAGAAAAGTGATCTTTCCTTATCATGGCATTTAGCTTTCAGTAATCAATACAAACACGCCATCCAGTTTGAACTCTAGCAGGCACTAACTCATCAGACTCATTTTTTGCTACAATGATTCCAGATTTCTTAGGCACAACTTGGACTAGGCTCACCCATTCACTATCTGAAATCGGGTAAATCACACCCACATCTAATAGTTTGATAATTTCATCCCTTACGACATCTTATATGATTGGATTAAGACGCTGTCTCCCCCCCTTTACACGCGTCTACCGACCCGCGGTCTGGCCGGAACCGTCGCCAAGTGTGGTGCTCGTGAAATAGGTGATTGAATGCAAAAATCCTACTTACAATTTACAAACATAAATTACCTACTTACTATTACAAATTTAAATGAATCACCTATTTACTACTACATAATGGGGCTTTTAATGAGTGCGACTATGAATTGTATAAAAACAATCTAAACTAGGGAAAACAAGACTGGAGTCGCCACCCGGTGTGTTGGTGCGCCGGGACACAAAAATACATCAAAATTTAAAAAGAAAATAAACCCTAGTTTAGATTGACTCCTGGTCCACGTAACTCAAGAAAATGAGTTTGGGAATCCTGTTGTAAAATGGGAGGGTTTGGGATGGATTTGAATTTCCCTCGGCACCCACTTTACCCGACGTTGGACCGGTTGCGTGATTTTATCGCGTTTCCCTTTTCAATTTTAGTATTCATTATTGCCGGCTTTGTAGCATACGTGTGCTTTGAGATAGTTTAAAAGTAATAAAATATATACATGTTAACGAGGAAACAAAAATAAATGGTAAATATTAACATTGACATGTAGATTTAGCCCGAGGCCAATTAAAAGTCGCACACATTGAGCTTGTAGTGCCCTTTAACTCCCAAGGGGCAAAATAGTCATTTATCATGCACGCCGGAGTTTATTTCTAGCCCAATTTTATATTATTGATACAATTATTAAGTCCTGGGCTAAATTGAATTTGATTCAAATACTTAACGTCTAGTTGTGCAACTAATCCAAAATTTGAGGGCAAAAGAGTAAATTCACATAATTTAACAAGTAAGATAAGGCATGAATATTATATTGAGACCAAAAACATTAAAATAAAGCACCAATCATCACCTTGGGAGTTAATCAAAAAATATGTGCTCAAGATCAAGTCTATTTACAATTTAATACTCATAGGGGCAAAACAGTAATTTCACAATCAAAGGGTAATTAAAACGTATTAAAATGCCAAACAGAAATCAAAGTAAAATTTGGTGGTTATTGACATAAAACATGTAATTTGGAAGAAATTTGAAGAGAAAAAATAGTAATATTAAAGAAAATTCCTTAAGGGCCTAAATGTAATTTTAAAAAATTATTTGAGGGCTAAAAATGCAGAAATCTGAAATCTGGAGGGCCAAAATGCAAATAAATTTTTTTCTGAATAATTTTGGAACTTTTTTGAAATGCCACGGCGCAATCTGTGGTGCCACAGATTCGCCGACGTGGCGCAATCTGGGGAGTGCCACGTCATCGATGACGTGGCACAATCTGGGGATGCCACGTCATCCGTGACGTGGCACAATCTGGTGACGCCATAGTCATCCGAGACGTGGAACAATCTGGGGTGCCACGTCATCCATGACGTGGCACAATCTGGTGATGCCACGTCTCGGATGACGTGGCGCAATCTGGTGGTGCCACGTCATCAATGACGTGGCATCAAGTGGGCCCTATCAGAAGGGCCTAAACGTAATTTAAAAAAATATTCTCAGGCTAAAATGAAGAAAACTAAAATCTGGAGGAGTAAAATGGAAATAAAATTTTTCTAACCTTCCTTTTTTTTTGTGCAGATTTTTGTGGGCTACCAGCTTTCTTCCACCACGCTTTTGACCCACCAGATGAACGATATTGCTTCGGATTTGAAAAGGGAAGTGGTAGCTCCAGGAACGCTTCACATACTACAACTTTTATTCTTTGAGTTTAATCCAGATCCTCTTCCATCGCTTGCAATCTTGGCTCAAAGTTGGTTGTCTGGAAAATTTTCCAGACTTGGAAATTTTTCTGCAGATCCTCTGGACCAACAGCCTTTTTCTACGAAGTTTTTGACCCTCCAAATAGACGATTTTGCTTCGGGTTTGAAAATTGAAGTTGTAGCTCCAGGAATCCTCTACAACTTTTATTCTTTGAGTTTACTCTAGTTCCTCCTTCATCGCTTGAAATCTTGGCTCAAATTTGGTCATCTGGAAAATTTTCCAGACTTTGAAATTTTTCTGCAGATCCTCTGGACCAACAGCCTTTTTCTACCACGTTTTTGACCCTCTAAATGGACGATTTTGCTTAATATTTACAAAGAGAAGTTGTAACCCCAGGAACCCTCTACAATTTTTCTTCTTTGAGTTTAGTCTAATTCCTCTCTGATCGTATGGAATTTTGGCTCAAAGTTGGCTGTTTGGCAGATTATTGCTTTTAGGCTTAAGAAAATTTTCTCTGCAAAAAAAAATTTTCCTCCCCTTTAGACTGATTTTTTGTGCTTTTAATGAATTGGATTGAGTGTAAAAATGGTCAAAGACCATTCCTTGTCATGTGGGGAGTATGGCCATCTGAAATTTTTGGTGAAAAATGGGTGAAAAACGCATGCTCTGGATTGTAATCTCTAATGAAAAATATAGCTCCATGAGCAAAAGCTCCTGTCATGATGAATCCCGCAATATATTGGTGATGAGTATATAATGCAGCTTGGGTAGTAAAGTCTTGTGCTATGAATGCATAAGCAGGTAAAGAGTACATGTGTTGAGCTACCAAGGAGGTAATAACCCTAAAGAAGCTAGAGCAAGGCCTAATTGAAAATGAAGCGAATTATTGATTGTATCTGTCGAGCTGACTGTTCGGCGCGTGAACAGTACGCGCTGAACTTTTTTTTTATTATTTTTATTTTAAACCAATTAATTAATTTAATTTCTAATTTAATTAATAATTAGTTAATTAATATATAATTTAATTCATTTTTTTTAAAAAAAAATAAAAAATAATCTAAAAATTCAATAATATTAGAACTCATTCTTAGTATTTCAAAAGCATAAAACGCATAAGAATAATTAAAAATCATAACATAAATTAAGAAGGAATTAAAGGTTAAATTAAAAGAAAATCAAAGAGCAGGTTAAAAAGACATTAAAAAGAAAAAATTAAAAGAAAATTGAGAGACAAATTAAAAGGAAAATAGGGGACAACTTAAGGGACAAAAATAGGTGTCTACAGTTTGCCCCTCTTTGCCGGAGTGTCGAAGAGGATCGAAGAAACTCTAGGCAAAGATTGTAGACACCGCATGACTGGATGATTCCAATCGTGCAACAAAATTTGCCACATGTCAACCTTAAGCTCATGAGGTCATGGAAGGGGAAATTCACCATCTTGACAAACACACTGGGGAGATTAGATCTATCTATTCATCCAGAGCGGAAAAGTCCTTATTGGGGGAAAGAAATGAACAAAAATACGCGTAGTGAATTGAACCATAAAAGACATAACTGAAACTTGGAAAGAAGAACGAAATCCCAATCTGGTGTTCATTGGGAGCACAGAGACTTAGAATGAAACGTAGCTGTGAATGACAAAGAAAACTAACTTGACATAACATGTAAACGCCACTGATAATGAAACTCTACAAGCAATGTGATTTAAAAGCCCGACTTTGTATCATCAAGGCCAGGGTATGTAAACACAAATGAAAAACCCGACTTTATGTTATCGGGGTAAAGACATGTAAGTTAAAATGAAAACCCGAATGGTGAGTTTGTCGGGTAATGCAAACTTGAAATGAAAGCCAAAATTCGTTTATCGGCCAATGGAGAAATGCAAACTTGAAATTCATTTACCAGTTAATAGCATGGAAACCCGAAATTCGTTTATCGGGGATGAAAATGCGAACCTGACATTCGTTCATCAGGTTAATGAAAATGGAAATGAGAACCCGAAATTTGTTTATCGGGTAAAAAATACAAACCTGAGTTAATTCGTTTATCAGGTTAAATAAAAATGAAAATGAGAACCCGAAATTCGTTTATCGGGTGAAAATGCAAACCTGAAATTCGTTTATCAGGTTGATGAAAATGAAAATGAGAACCCGAAATTAAACGTTTATCAGGTATGAAAATTCAAACCTGAAATTCGTTTATCAGGTTGATGAAAATCAAAATGAGAACCCGAAATTCGTTTATCGGGGATAAAAATGCAAACCTGAAATTCGTTTATCAGGTTAATGAAAATGAAAACCCGAAATTCGTTTATCGGGGATGAAAATGCAAACCTGAATTTTGTTTATCAGGTTAGTAAAAATGGAAATAAGAACCCAAAATTCTTTTATCGGGTGAAAAATGCAAACCTGAAATTCGTTTATCAGGTTAATGAAAATGGAAAATGAGAACCCAAAATTCGTTTATCGGGGATGAAAATGCAAACCTGAAATTCGTTTATCAGGTTGATGAAAATGAAAATGAGGACCCGAAATTCGTTTATCGGGAGATAAGATCTCTAAAATACAAACCTGAAATTCGTTTATCAGGTAAGCCCAATGAAAATGAGAACCCGAAATTCGTTTATCGGGGATGAAAATGCAAACCTGAAATTCGTTAATCAGGTTGATGAAAATGAAAACCCGAAATTCGTTTATCGGGTTGATGAAAATGAAAACCCGAAATTCGTTTATCGGGGATGAAAATGAAAATGAGAACCCGAAATTCGCTTATCGGGAGAAAAATGCAATAAGAATGACACGCACACGGAGCCATGCCATTGGGCTTACCCATGAAATGAAGTGTAAAAGGCAACTAGTAATTAACCCTAACATGACTGGACTGTAAACTAGAACATGAAGCCCTAAACGGTAAATGACAGTATCGTTTAAACTGAGAGGTTTGACTGGGAATTCAGTGCACCCTCTCCCAAGTGGCGATCACCTGTGAGGTTGATTGCTTCATTAGGGGTTGGCGTGAATCACCCTTTTTAAAATGTGAAAAAAAAGACTGTTGGGTATCAAGACAGTTCAGTTTCAGGATTAGTTCATCCCTTGTTGTTTATGAAGGATATCCAATCAATAAAAATTTTCCCCAGTGTCGTTGATTTTAGCATCCACTTTATTTTCGTGTACCTGCAGGTACTCAAAACAATGCGATATTGAGCAAAGAAAACTCGAATTGGTCAGTGTCATAACATACAAAATGTCAATCTTAGTGAACATTACTATAAGCAAGGTGACCGAGCTCGGTAAGAGCTGCATTTTCTTATAAAGGCCAATGACTGTGTTGAGAGAACGACATAGAGGCAACCAATAAGCCTAACTTCAGTCAACAAATTTCGATTGAACACTTTCCCAGACGTGGACCCAGAGAAGTCATCAACCAGACTTTGACCGTTTGCTCGATTTGCCCCTTCCTCAGCGCCTTTTCAGGTTTTCACTAAGGTTCCCCTCCCTTTTATTTTTATTTTTATTTTTGCATTTTTCCGCACACTCTCCTTTTGCCTAGGCCGCCCCGTAGGGTTTTCAACCTAGCCTCTCTTTTGCTTTTGGTTTTCTTTTTTTTTTTTTTTTTTTCAAACAAAAGGTGCCCTTTCCGGGTTTTCACCTAGGAGGTCCAAGTAAACGGCAAGGTGTGGGAGTAAACGGAAGATGTCTGGCTAAGTAATCGCCTTTCCCAATGCATGCGAAGTTTAGTTTTCAAAGTTTTTCGGCATCAGTAAGGTTGTCTTCCCTGTAATTGGGATAGACATGTTAACATCAACTGCCGAGATAACAGTACAAACTGCTCCCTTTAGGCCTATGCAGAACTTAGGATAGTTAGGGTCAAAATGGGTTAAGTCGTGTGATTGGTAAAGATTGGGATTATCTTAACAAAAACTTGCCCCAGTTTAATATGGGCGCTTTGGTTGGAAAGAACATAGCTACAAGGGATGGAAGAACGGGTTTGTGATCTGAGGAAAACTGATTATGTCCCTTATCTAAAAGAATTGCCCCAGTTTTGGGCTGAGAGTCTTACTTGAAGGCAACTGACTGAATCCCAAATAGATTTGAAAAAAATTGCCCCAATTTTATTATAACAAACTGAGTTTTGTTGGGCAATTGTTTTGGTCAGCCTCTCAAACTTTCTCTTTTTTTTTTTGTTTTTTGTTTTTTTGTTTTTTCGTTGTTTTTTGTTTTTTTTTGTTTTGTTTTGTTGTTTTGTTGTTTTGTTTTTTTTTTGTTTTTGACGCCTTACACATCTATATGTGTATAAGAGACAACATTGCAAATGAGCTCAGTTTCAATTTGTTAACGAATTTCAGGTTTGCATTTTCACTGTCTCTTATACACATCTACCCGATAAAAGAATTTCGGGTTCTCATTTTCATTTTTATTTAACCTCTGCTCTTATACACATCTAGATGTTCTCATAACCCCTGTCAGGAGTTACACATGCAGAATGGGTATAGGCTCAGACATGAGGAGCTCTTACTCCTTACGGAGATGAAAGATACTTTGTGTACAATGAATGGACCACCGATTAGGAGCAAACTTGCCCTTTGCTTCGTCCTGTATTGGCAATATACGTTTCAAAACTAGATCGCCAGCCTGAAAATGTCTGGGCTTGACTTTCTTGTTGTAAGCTCGGGCCATCCTCCGTTGATAACATTGGCCATGACACACAGCTGTTAGCCGTCTTTCATCAATGAGTGCAAGCTGTTCATGTCTGAGCCTTACCCATTCTGCATCCTCTAACTCAGCCTCCATAAGAATGCGTAGAGAAGGGATCTCTGCTTCCGCTGGCAAAACAGCTTCTATTCCGTACATGAGGGAGTAAGGCGTTGCCCCAGTAGCAGTGCATATGGCAACTTTTCATGCCAATCACGCTGACTGTCAACCATCTTTCGAATAATTCTCTTAAGATTCTTGTTGGCTGCAGAATGCCCCATTCATTTTTGGCCTGTAGATGGTGGAATTCTGACACGAATCTTGAATTGGGCACAAAGACCATCTACCGTGTCATTGTTCAGATTCTTGGCATTGTCGGTAACCAATGTATTCGGGATCCCAAAGCTGCAAATGATGTTCTTTCGGATGAACTCTGCCACTACTTTCTTTGTTACGTGCTTGTAGGATTCAACCTCGACCCACTTAGTGAAATATTCAATCGCTACTAGAATGAAGCGATGACCATTAGAAGCTGGCGGCTCGATCAATCCAATGACGTCCATTCCCCAAATTGAACAAGGCCATGGAGTAGTAATGTTGTGGGCAATTCAGTTGGTGCTGCCCTTATCTCATCCCCGTGCATTTGGCACTTAACACACCTGCGGACAAACTCGATACAATCATGCTCCATAGTAAGCCAGAAATAGCCTGCTCTCATTATCTTCTTAGCTAATAAGTGCCCGTTCATATGTGGCCCACAGACTCCTCCATGAACATCCTCCACAATGTAAGCGGCCTCTTTCTTATCAAAGCACCTCAGAAGACCCAGATCTGTCGTCCTTCGATAAAGCATATTGCCATTTAAAAAGAACTTGATCGACATTCGGCGTAGGAACTTCTTATCTGAAGTACTAGCCCTTGGAGGGTAGTTGCCTTTGTCCAAAAACTCCTTGATGTCATGAAACCAAGGCAGTCCATCAGATTCTGCCTCAAGACTGCAACAGTACCCTGGCTTTTCCAGCACCTGAATGGTAATAGGTTCTATCACTGTGCCATCCAGATGACTGATCATCGAAGATAAGGTAGCCAGAGCATCGGTGAATACATTCCTGGATCGGGGTACTGTGAGTGAATTCCAAAGCATCAAAGTGTCGACCTAGTTTGAGAATACTGCAGTGATATGGCATGATTTTAGAATCTCTGGTTACCCAGTGCCCCAGTGTCTGATGGACAAGCAAATCTGAATCACTAAACACAGCTAACTCTTTAATACCCATATCTAATGCCATTTTCAGACCAAGTATGCAAGCCTCATACTCTGCCATGTTGTTCGTACATGGAAACTGTAACTTGGCTGTTGCTGGGAAGTGTCTGCCTCCTGGAGATATCAAAACTGCTCCTATGCCTGCACCGAAAGTGTTGGATGCACCATCAAAGAATAGCCTCCAATGTGGGCATTCATCTTTCATGTCTTCGGCAGTGCCAATGAATAAGATGTGTTCGTCCAGGAAGTATGTGTGCAAGGGTTGATAATCATTCTCCCTTGAGTTCTCAGCAAGATGATCCACTATCGCTTGTCCTTTGATAGCCTTTTGAGTAGTAAAGATGATATCGAATTCTGCTAACAACAACATCTGCCATCTAGCCAAGCGTCCAGTAGACATAGGCTTCTCTAACAGATTGCGAAGAGGATCACACCTGAAAATGAGATAAGTGGTATGACCCAGTAGATAATGCCTTAGCCGTTGCGAGATCCAAACCAATGCACAACATGTTCGCTCTAGCAAAGAATAATTGGCTTCATGGACTGTAAACTTCTTACTTAGATAATAGATAGCCTGCTCCTTTCTGCCCGAATTGTCATGCTGCCCCAAGACACAACCCATGGATCCGTCCAAAATCGACAGATACATGATTAATGGCCTCCCTTTGGGGGGACCAACACAGGAGGGTTCAAAAGATAATCTTTGATTTTGTCAAAAGCCTGCTGACAATCATCATTCTAGTACATCTGTGCATTTTTTCTCAACAGTTTGAACAAAGGTTCACAAGTAGCTGTCAGCTGAGCAATGAAGCGACCGATGAAATTGATTTTACCCAAGAAGCTTTTTACGTTCTTCTGAGTCTTTGGCACAGTCATATCAGCGGATAGCTTCGATCTTTGCTGGGTCTATCTCAATCCCCCGCTTACTGACAATGAAACCTAATAACTTTTCGGAAGGAGCCCAAAGGCACACTTTGCCGGGTTCAACTTCAGATTGTATTTCCTCACCCTCTCAACTACCTTCTTAAGATTGGTCAAGTGATCCTCGGCCTTCTTGGATTTGATGATGATATCATCGACATAGACCTCTATCTCTTCGTGTATCATGTCATGAAACAAGGTGGTCATAGTGTGTTGATATGTTGCACCAGCATTCTTAAGTCCAAATGGCATAACTCTATAGCAGAATGTCCCCCAAGGAGTAATGAATGCTGTCTTTTCCCTGTCTTCCTCGTCCACTAGGATTTGGTGCCAGCAAAACAATCGACAAAAGTCTCCATCTCATGACAGGCAACACTGTCTAGAATGATGTGAATGTTTGGCAGCGGAAAATCATCCTTGGGACTGGCCTTATTTAAATCTCGATAATCGACACAAACTCTGACCTCCCCAGTCTTCTTCGGTACTGGCACCATATTGGAAAGCCAAATAGGATATCGGGATACAATGATGATTGTGGCATTAAACTGCTTAATGATTTGTTCTTTGATCTTTAAACTCATTTCTGGCTTAAACTTTCTTGGCTTTTGCTTTACAGGCAGGCATTTAGGATCGGTGGAAAGTTTGTGAACCACTATATCTGTTGAAATGCCAGGCATATCATCATAAGACCAGGCAAAGACGTCTTGGAACAAAATCAAAAATTCTGTCATCTCTTTTCTCTGCCGTCTAGTCAAATATATGCTGATTTTAACCTCTCTTACGTCCATGTCTGTCCCAATATTTATCATTTCTGTTTCTTCCAAGTTAGGCTTTGGTTTTTCCTCATGTCGCCCGAATTCATTTTCAATATCACACTCGTCCTCATCACTCTCAGATTGTGTAGAAATAGGGTCAGGTGTGATATCGAAATTGCACTCATCGGCCTCATAAATGGTAGTATCCGAAGGATCAAAAGCATTGATTTAGATGGGCCATCGAAACTCCCTGTGACTAGGGACATCATCAAATGTCCAATTGTGCAGTTGGTTGATCTCAGCAAATGGCAGCTCAGTGTCATCCTCCTCCGCCTGCTCTTGAATAATTACCCCCGCAAATAATTTGGCTATCCCTTGGATAAGGTCCTCCTTTTCAGCCTCATCTGCATCAGGAGCCATAATGGCGGCAGAACGTGGGAAAGTAATCTTAAGAGGTGGAATGACAATAGGCAATGTTCGACCTTCCTGTTCAGCTCTCTTTAGCTCCTTAATCTCTCTCAACTGCCTGGCATTCGGGCGAAAACCGAGCCCAAATGTATTCATCTGCGTTGGTAGATCAATAGAGTGTGTTATGCCTTGCAAATTCATCCCCAAACCTTGGCCGATGCGATATCCTCCACGCAGCATTTCCTTTGCAATCATTACACTCGCCTTATCCCAGACAACTTTCATTGATGACTGCTATCTAGGCCCTCGGCTGACAGAGACCACATCATAAGCTAGGAAAGGCACCGGAGTGTCGCTGCTTTCTCCAATCTCCTCCTTGACCATCATGGCGTGGTCATCTTCGGCAAATACAGTAATTAGCTTAAGCTTGTAAATGAATTTAACCCTTTGATGCAAAGATGACGAAATAGCCCCAGCAGAATGGATCCAGGGACGTCCCAGCAGCAAATTATATATCCCAACAATTGGAAGAACCTGGCAAGTGACCTGATGAACAGATGGACAGACTTCTAAAACAAGGTTTATCTCTCCAGTGGCTTGTCTTCGAGCCCAGTCAAAACCTCGGATCACCATGGATGAATTCTTGACCAGGTCATGAGAGATTCCCAGCTTATCCAATGTCTTCAAAGGACAAATATTCAAAGTAGACCCATTATCAACCATGACCCTAGGCAAATGCCGCCCCTCACATCTAACCGAGATGAATAGAGCCTTGTTGTGGTCGCTCCCTTCAGAAGTTAAGTCATCATCAGAAAAACAAATTTGGTTTGATACCAGCACACTGCCCACTAACCCAGCAAGTTTGTCAGTGGGAATGTCTTGAGACACATGTCTCTCACTCAAAATCTTCAATCGCCTCCTGTGTAGCTCGGATGTTAGAGACAGCCCTAATAGGAGACCCATCCCTACAACATGTTTCTAAAGTTTTATTATCCCTTGTGCGCCTTTGGAGCTCCTTCTGGAAAGTCCGTAGGTTACCTTGTCTGTTACAGCATTAGGGCCCTGAGATAGGCATGCAGCAAAGATCGAAGCTATCCGTGGCCTCAAAAGCTGTTGTCATTTGTGATTCGGCCGACCTCGTGACGGACACTTCCTCCTCAGAAACTGGCTTTCCACCGACTATCACAGCTGAGGATTGGTAATTTCACGACACTGCATGTGTGCTCTCAATTGGCAATTGTGTTGGCAGTTCAATCACAACGGGATCCTGGGGTTTTACCTCAAACGGATCCACGTCTATGATAAAAGGCTCAGATGGCTCCGAATCCAAATAAAACGGTTTGATCTGAGTCAGATTGTCACTTCTTTGATTGCTCCTTCTTCCTCTTCGATCTCTGCTTCTATACAAACCATCCCAACATGAGGCTCATGCCGTGGCAGCGGATTAGTGTTTACTTCAGGAGCCCTTTGTTCCGGCCTCCTAATGACAATCTCTCGTGCATCGATCATGTCTTGCACCTTATTTTTCAACGTCCAACAATTAGCCGTGGAATGCCCTGGGGCTCCAGAATGATAGGCACTGCAGGCATTGGCGTCAAACCTATCCGGAACTCCCCTCGGATACTGAGGAGGAGCTATAGGATTCAATTTCCCCGTCGATCTCAACTGCTCATATAGTTGCTCGATGGGCCGTCCCAAGTTGGTGAAATTGTGGGTGGTCTGTCATGTGGTCTGGCTTGGTTGGGGTTTGGTGGAGAGAAGTTATTTGGCTGGTTAGGTCTTTGACCGTTTGAGGGTTGTGGTCTTGGATTATAATATGGGAGCTGTGGATTAGGCACGGCACTTGTACTTGTGTTTGGTACTCTACGGGTTGAGGATAGTATTGAGATGGTAGTGGAGGTGGTGCATAAAAAGGTTGTGGGTTAGGTCTTTGGTATTGATAGAAATTGCGTGGTGGTTGGCGGTTGGGTTGGTTGAAAATAAAAGTCACTTCCTCTTCCTTCTTGTCAAGCTTCTTGCTCAGGGGTTTCTTAGCCACATACGTGCTCCCCTGCATGGGTTCTATCTGAAGTTTGAAGGCCGTCATGTCAATAATTTTCCCGCTTTTTAAACCCCTTTCAACAGCCTCTGCTTGCTGGACGATTTCTGAAAAGGATTTGACCGGGTTTTGCGCATGCCCTATGCTATATGTTACTTTATTTCATTTTCCAAGTCCGTCCAATCCTGCAATTTTTTGGGATCAAGCATTAAATACCATGATAATGCATCTCCCTCCAGGCTTCTGGCAAATACCCTCATTGCTATCCGAGGATCACGTCAGCAAGTTGCAGAACATTTTAAGGTGAGCTACCGGATCCCCAGTGCCATTGTACTTTGGAAATTCTGGATTTTAAATTTTGGCGGCAATTGCACCTCGGGGAATAGACATAGATCTTGGTAGTCGATAGCTCCAAATTTATCTGTCCCCTGTTGCTGCTTCATGAAACTATCGAACCGCTCCATCTTTTTCAATAGGGCATCATTGACAGTCGGTACAGGAGGTGGTGGTGGCATTAATTCAGCTTTCTCTCCTGGGGTATACTCCAACTCAAGAGGAGGTGGTGGTGGTGGAGTTGGATCTGTCAGTGGTGGCACTGAAGTTGGAGGAGGTTGATTTTGTGGTGGTGGGGGTAGCGGCATCCCCATGCTGGGATTAGGAATATGAGGAGTGTATTATCGTAGCATCTCCTGATTGACGGGGTAGGGCCCATAAGTTTGCCTGTACCATTGCATTTCTTGGTTCATATTGGCCATAGCAGCCATCATAGATTCCATCTGTTTGCGCAACTCTGCTATCTCCGGGTTTTGATCCCCACTAGTCCCTTCCACATCTTTTGCCGATACGGTGCTCATACTGTCTTCAAATCAGAGTTTACGTGCACGCGAGCGGGTATAAATAAGGCTGTGTTGGGCAGCTATTTTGACACTTAGTACCTACATATTAAAACATAATAAAAAAGAAAAAAAAAGGAAAATTTAGATATATATAAACAAACATAATCATAAATTTACAGCATAAAACGTGGTTCCTTCCCCAGGAACCCTAAAAACAAAAAAAAAGCTCTAAAGGGGACGAAGCCCGTTTGAACTTATTCAGCGAGCTCCTTTAGATGGTCTCGTATCTTCATCATTTGCTCCTCGTACCGGAGAAGCTTGCTACGTGCTGATTCAACAGCCCCATTGTGGCATTAGGCTGTCCAAGATCATCGGCCATCTCGGTGCATGCCCTCTTTCGGTTGTATTCCTGCTCTCGAATACAGGATTGCTGTTCTTGAAGTCTTTTGTAAGCTTACCTGTGCTTATCTAGAGCTATCTCCGTTCCCACTCCCGTAGCAAATAGGGCACTTTGGTCGCCTTTCCAATTACTCGAGTGGAACTCATCTGCATGAAATACATGTTAGCCTTACCAGATTGTGCCACTTCAGAGCCTTTATAAAATGAACACGCAATCTTGCAAATCCCATTGTAGGTTATGTACCTAGGGATAGGTATGCAATTCTATACACGGGTATCCGATAGGGTATCCCTTCTACGGCTAATGATATGCAATAAGTAGCCTACGGTGGCCCTACATCGGTGGGGTTAACCTACATGCACACAAGGGATAATAAAACTTTAGAAACATGTTGTAGGGATGGGTCTCCTATTAGGGCTTCAACCATATGCCTTTGACCCTACCTAAGGCTTATGCAATGCCTCAAAAATTGAAATTTACTCTTTCTTGCAGGAAGTAGATACAAATTACAGGGCCAATATAAATCATACGAATCAGAAAAACTAATTGCTATTACATAGCAAAAATTGTAAGGCTATTTACTATTACAAGCCAGATAAATGGGTAGGTCTTACCGCCTCGTGTCTAGTGTCCTAAACAAGGTCCACACGGTTCTGCCCTATGGTTTAAGCTATATGACCATGAGGCTAGGCTTACTAATGCAATCTAGATAGGCTTGGTTCCCGAACCTTCAGACTTTGGGCCCAAAAATAAAATCCGTCAATTCCAATGGGCCTTATCGTCGGTGGTTGGGTGATCGCCACAGATACCGTTACGTGCACATTGTGTCACGACCGCATATCTGGGTAGATCATCTTAATTCCTACAGGGAATGTGGGAACGACACCCACAAAAATAGGACATGCAATAAATGAGACATGTGTTATGCTGTGTTCACTTGGAGGCGGTAAGATTCACATATTTTAACCTCCAAGTGCGTTTGGCTATAAAGGTTTGATGCACCCCAGTACCCCAAAAATTTCCCCCAAATTAACCACAAACAGGTATAATAGCAAGATATATTAAAACATGTACAATAAAGCAAGAACAAATCACACCATAAGTATCAGGATACTTATGGCTCAGTTCGAGACCTAAATCGAGCAAATTGGCACTCAAGACAGTAAACATAGTGAAATATAGTAAAACCAGTGTAAAATAATTTGAAAAGAACAAAGAAAGTATCAGATAGCCTGTATACACATAAACGAGTGTAAAATCCGTAAATCGGCACACCAAGTGAGCAAAAATGGTGAAATACGTTAAAACAAGTGCAAATTAATTGAAAATGCTAAATAAAGTAACATATAGCATAGGGCACGCAAAACGAGGTATAGAGCCGGTAACATAGCACACAAAATGGGTAAAAATTAGCCAGTTTATAATGAACGGGGTAATATTGAGAGAAACGCGTTAAAATTGTGCGCCCGGATTCTCAAAGTCCCCTGTCTCGGAGTCGCCACGCTGTCGCACCCCCCTTACCGCGCTTACCGACCCGTGGTGGCCAGCACCGGTGGGACCGGCACCGTCGCCACGTGTGGTGCTCGTGAAATAGGTGATTGAATGCAAAAATCCTACTTACAATTTACAAACATAAATTACCTACTTACTATTACAAATTTAAATGAATCACCTATTTACTATTACATAACGGGGCTTTTAATGCGACTATGAATTGTATAAAAACAATCTAAACTAGGGAAAACAAGACTGGAGTCGCCACCCGGTGTGTTGGTGCGCCGGGACACAAAAAATACATCAAAATTTAAAAAGAAAATAAACCCTAGTTTAGATTGACTCCGTAGCATACGTGTGCTTTGAGATAGTTTAAAAGTAATAAAATATGTACATGTTAACGAGGAAACGAAAATAAATGGTAAATATTAACATTGACATGTAGATTTAGCCCGGGGCCAATTAAAAGTCGCACACATTGAGCTTGTAGTGCCCTTTAACTCCCAAGGGGCAAAATAGTCATTTATCATGCACGCCGGAGTTTATTTCTAGCCCAATTTTATATTATTGATACAATTATTAAGTCCTGGGCTAAATTGAATTTGATTCAAATACTTAACGTCTAGTTGTGCAACTAATCCAAAATTTGAGGGCAAAAGAGTAAATTCACATAATTTAACAAGTAAGACAAGGCATAAATATTATATTGAGACCAACAAACATTAAAATAAAACACCAATCATCACAAAAGCAATTAATCAAAAAATATGTGCAAAGATCAAAGTCTATTTACAATTTAATACTCATAGGGGCAAAACAGTAATTTCACAATCAAAGGGTAATTAAAACGTATTAAAATGCCCAACAGAAATCAAAGTAAAACTTGGTGGTTATTGACATAAAACATGTAATTTGGATGAAATTTGAAGAGAAAAAACAGTAATATTAAAGAAAATTCCTTAAGGGCCTAAATGTAATTTTAAAAAATTATTTGAGGGCTAAAAATGCAGAAATCTGAAATCAAGAGGCCAAAACGCAAATAAATTTTTTTCTGAAATTTTGGAATTTTTTTGAAATGTCACGTCATCGCTGACGTGGCACAATCTGGGGAGTGCCACGTCATCGCCGACGTGACACAATCTGGGGATGCCACGTCATCCGTGACGTGGCACAATCTGGTGACGCCACAGTCATCCGAGACGTGGCACAATCTGGGGGTGCCACAATCTGGTGATGCCACGTCTCGAATGACGTGGCACAATCTGGTGGTGCCACGTCATCAATGACGTGGCATCAATTGGGCCCTATCAGAAGGGCCTAAACGTAATTTAAGGAAATATTCTCGGGATAAAATGAAAAAAACTTCCTTGTGGAGGAAATCTGGAGGAGTAAAATGGAAATAAAATTTTTCTAACCTTCCTTTTTTTTGTGCAGATTTTTGTGGGTTACCAGCCTTCTTCCACCACGCTTTTGACCCACCAGATGAACGATTTTTCTTCGTATTTGAAAAGTGAAGTTGTAACTCCAGGAACGGTCTACAACTTTTATTCTTTGAGATTAACCCAGTTTCTCTTCCATCGCTTGCAATCCTTACTCAAAGTTGGTTGTCTGGAAAATTTTCCAGACTTGGAAATTTTTCTGCAGATCCTCTGGACCAACAGCCTTATTCTACGACGTGTTTGACCCTCCAAATGGACGATTTTGCTTCGGGTTTGGAAAAAGAAGTTGTAGCTCCAGGAACCTTGTACAACTTTTATTCTTTGAGTTTACTCTAGTTCCTCCTCCATCGCTCGAAATCTTGGCTCAAAGTTGGTCATCTGGAAAATTTTCCAGACTTTGAAATTTTTCTGCAGATCCTCTGGACCAACAGCCTTTTCCTACGCCACGTTTTTTACCCTCTAAATGGACGATTTTGCTTAATATTTACAAAGAGAAATTGTAACCCCAGGAACTGTCTACTATTTTTCTTCTTTGAGTTTAGTCTAATTACTCTCTGATCGTATGGAATTTTGGCTCAAAGTTGGTTGTTTGGCAGATTTTTTAGGCTTCAGAAAATTCTCTGCAAAAATTTTTTTTCCTCCCCTTTAGACTGATTTTTTGTGCTTTTAATGAATTGGATTGAGTGTAAAAATGGTCAAAGACCATTCCTTGTCATGTGGGGAGTATGGCCATCTGAAATTTTTGGTGAAAAATGGGTGAAAACGCAGAGAAAACGTTTCCCAAAAATTTCAGTTGGCCATGTTCGGCGTTAACACACGCGCTAAACTTTTTTTTGGCTTTTTTTTTTTAAACCAATTAATTAATTTAATTTCTAATTTAGTTAATAATTAGTTAATTAATAATAATTTAATTAATTAAAATTTTTTTTTTTAAAAAAAAAAAAAATCTAAAAATTCAATAATACTTAGAATTCATTCTTAGTATTTCAAAAGCATAAAACGCATAAGAATAATTAAACATCATAACAAAAATTAAGAAGGAATTAAAGGGTAAATTAAAAGAAAATCAAAGAGCAGGTTAAAAAGACATTAAAAAGAAAAAATTAAAAGAAAATTGAGAGACAAATTAAAAGGAAAATAGGGGACAACTTAAGGGACAAAAATAGGTGTCTACAGACGCCTCTATGACTCATGTGAGGGCTTAGCATCTTCTTCTAGATGAATTCTATGCATCACTATGGAAGGACTAATACTTTTGATGTCAGCAATGCTCCATCCTATAGCTTCTTTATGTTCTTTAAGGATGTTTAAAAGTTAAAATTCTTAATCATCAGATAAATCAGAAGCTATGATTCCAAGCCAAGACTCAGATGGACCTAAATATGCATATTTCAAAGTATCAGGCAAAGGTTTTAGGTCTAACTTTGGTGGCTCTGCAATTAATGGGAGTTTTGGTAGGGATGGACAAGTCACAACAAGTAGTTCAACTTTTGGTTTCCATGATTGAATTTTTATTAAAGGTGCAAAATCAAGTAGCGTGTTAATCTCCTCAATTGATTTATCAAAATCAACATCGCAACCAAAGTGTGTCAAACAAGCTTCAAGGGAATCATCATAATATGACTGAAGAAAAGTGCTATGAGTCACTAAATCAATTAAATTGACTTCATATACATTATCTAGATCGGGTGGTTGTCTACAGATATCAAAGCTTTCATGTTTCCAAATGAAATTTGCATCACCCCATTCCTGCAATTAATAAGAGCATTAGAAGTGGCTAGGAATGGACGACCTAAAATCACAGGGATTTAATTATCTATATTAGGAGTTGGCTGAGTATCTAAGACAACAAAATCCACAGGACAATAGAATGAGTCAGCTTTAACTAAAACATCTTCAACAACACCCCTAGGAATTTTAATGGACCTATCAGCTGATTGGAGTGTCATATCAGTGGGCTGCAACTCTCCCAAATCTCAATGCCCAAATTGCACATAGATAGAATATGGCAATAAGTTCACACTTGCCCCCAAATCTAACGAAGCTCGCTCAATTCGATGATCTCCTATTCTACAAGAAATTGTAGGACAAGCAAGGCCCTTGTATTTAATAGGAAATTTACATTGAAGGATAGAGCTAACTTGTTCAGTTAAAAGAACTTTCTTCAAAACATTATTTTTCCTCCTTATAGTGACTAGGTCTTTCAAAAAATTAGCATAAGAGGGTACCTGTTGAATAGCATCTAGAAATGGGATGTTTATTTGCACTTGTTTAAAAACCTCTAATAAATTATCAAAATGAGTACCCATTTTAGGATTTACTAGCCATTGAGGAAAAGGATCCCTGGGAACACTCATTTTGGGAGAGAGAGTTAATGTTTTTTCATTCTCATTTTCAACATGTTCGTTTAGAAGACTCTCTTTCTCTACTTGACTAGTCACTCTAGGTTCTCTCCTTTGGGGTTCTATCACTTGATTATCTACTTGATTTCCTAACCTAAGAGTGATAATGGATTGAACATGCCTTTTGTAATTCACTTCTAACTGACTCAGGAATCTACCTTTTCCTCTGTCTGAAAGATTGGTGGCTAATTGACCAACTTGAGTCTCTAACTTTAAAATGGCTTGAGAATTGGCTTGCAATATTTGGTTTGAAGTTTGCATGAAAGCCCTAAGAGTTTCTTCTAAAGATGAAAGTTGTGTTTTTTAAGGTTGAGATTGTGGCTGAGGTGGGAAGGGTTCTTGAAACCCAAGAGGAATGGTGGGAGGTACTAACCTAAATTGATGCATTTATTGCCCACCAACATTCATAGGAGGCTGGTTTTGCCTCCACGAGAAATTAGGGTGGTTCCTCCAGTTAGGATTATATGTCTCAGAAAACTGACCCCCTAATGGTCTCCCATTAAAATTTAGTGCATTCGCTTGTTAAGCATGACAATCAAGATATCCAACTTGGGAAGGACAAGCTTAGGTAGTATGCATTGCACTCAAGCATTGGATATACGAGAGACAAAACATGCATCCCAAGAGTTTGTAGAGCTATTGAGATGTAATGAATCTAGTTTCCTAGCTAATTTCTCTAACATCATCTTCATAGACAAGTCTTCGCTAATCTCATAAACACCAGATTTCCTAGAGGGTTTATCTCTATGAATTGAAAAATTCCATTGCTGGGAATTAACAGAAAGATTCTCTAAGAATTCGTAAGCTTGATAATCTCTAAGACTCAAGAAGCTCCCAGTAGTCATGGATTCTATCATATTATAAGTTATTTGAGTTAAACCATTGTAGAAATATTGCACAAGTCTCCATGTTTCAAACCCGTGGTAAAGACATTTGAAAAGCAAGTTTTTGAATCTTTCCTAACTTTCATAAAATTTTTCATGTTCTTCTTGAGTGAAATCAGCAAATTCTCTTCTCAATTCATTTGTTTTAGATATGGATAAAAACTTAGAGAGAAATTTTGACACTAAACCCTCCAATGTGGCGATAGATCTAGCAGGAAGAGATATGATTTAGCCATGCCTTCGCCTTATCCTTAAGAGAGAAAGGAAATAGGCAAAGCCGAACAGATTCATCAGAAAAATTCTAAAACTTGAATGTGGTACATATTTCGAGAAAATCCTTCACATGCATGTAAAGATCTTCTCGCTCAAGCCCACGAAAAGAGGGAAGTAGTTGGATCACCTGGGGTTTCAACTCAAATTGTGCTACATCAACTGCAAGCAACACAATGCATGATGGAGGATTGGTAGTTATAGGTGAAAAAAGTTCCCTAAGTGTTCTATTATCAATAGGATTATTATCTGCTATCGTGAGAGGTGAATGTTCACTGTCTTTGAAATCCTCTAAGGGAAAGGCTTCTACTTTCACTAGACAGTTCGTATGGTCACGCTTCTACATGGACATACACTACACCAATTCTCAATTTTTTTTTTAGTGGAGAATTAACTTTGATTCCTAATTCAGGGCCCCAGTTACAGTGCCAAAAATTTGTTGTATCTTTTAATTATACTTGCAAATGGTGCACGAATCAAACTGTGGTGTAGGAATAGCAAATACGAGGTTGAACCCACAAAGACTTGAAATTCTAGGAAACAAATTAAACCTAACTAATTAACACTAAAAATAAAAACTAATTACTATAAAAAACTTTAATGAGTGAGTCTATCATAAACTAACACGACCAAAGAAAAATAATCAACCCAATAAGAAAGCTTTATCGAAGGACTAACAACCTAGAATTTGGAATCCACACTCAACAAATTATAGTGAGGACAACACATCTATGATCATTAAGAAAATCTAAATCATGCACCTCTTTGCTTAAACGGATTAAAATCAAATCCTTAATTATATCCACAAGACAATGAATCACATTAATACCCAATGTCAATCTAAGCAAGCAAAACCAAGTATTTACGGGAAATATTTCAAATAATGAGAAGAATTACTTCAATTAACTCATATCCAAAATACTCCATCAATCATGAGGTACTCTTCAATTGAGTATAAGTCAGCAAGCAGCTTCCCCATCACCTCCTCCAGGTCAGGATGGCACCTCTTCATATATCCCGAATCAAAGATCATTCTCTCTAAATATTAAAAAAAATATGGGATATAATCAAAGCAGCATATTATTAAACTAAAATACAAAAACATAAAAAATATAAACTACCAACACAAAATATATTTATAAAACATTTACATTAACAAAATTAATTATTTAAACAAAATAAGTTGGTGCTAGAACCCCTAAGAAAATATAAGTGCAGCCAAATCTTTTGTAGGGACCAGGAGGTGGGCTTGGAAGCAGCCATCCTTTGAAGAAAGCGTAATAGCTCACTGGCGCCGGATCGGAGGGAAAATAGTGTGTAACCAAAGTAGACTACCGAACGGTCAATTCTATCAGCAGTATTACCCCCCTTATGGGTATATGCCACCTCCACCTTATCAGCAACACCCCCCATATTCCGGTCCGCCACCTCCTGGCAATGATCAATCTGCTTCCGGAGGTGCTTAAGTCGGAAGGATTCTGTCACGATTTATCATTCTCTATGTATAATAAACAACTACAACTAATATCTAGTTGTGATTGTATTTTGCTAATTTAATTTGACAACTTAATTTGTTGTAGTATAAGATGGTGCTATTAAAGGTAAGAATTTAGTAATTGAATATAGTATTAAAGACATATTAAATTGACAGATATTTTTAAATTATGAGGAACCTGGCCCGATCACCAAGCTGATTCACCGGTTGAACCGCCAGGCCGGGCCGAGTTCAATAACTATCCCTAGGACCAATGTTAGCCTCACATTTGATCCAATAAAAAAAATTGCTTGTAAATGGAAAAATAAATAACCATGCTTGAAAGGAAAATCTAAAATTACATCCATTTGTCAAATTAAAGAATAACCATGTCGAGCTAGCTGGTAATTTGAGGAGAAAGCATCTTGATACTATTCAGTTATAGTTCAATTATTCATCAATCCATGCATGGTTGAATTACCTACATTAATAGACAGTAATTAATGTTTCTCTCTATATTTCTTAATTGATTTAAAAGCTCCAATTTCATCTTAGGTTTTGCCATCTCTCCATACCTCTTGATAAATCTTTTGTAATAACCTGTAAGTCCCAAGAATCCCCTAAGTTGTCTCACATTTTCTGGTTTAGGCTAGTTCACTGTGCTTTCAACTTTCTTAGGATCATCTACCACCTCTTCTCCTGTGATGATATGCCCTAAATATTCCACTTTGGACTAAGCATTTACTCCTCTTGGCATATAGCTGATTTTATTTCAATAATTCTAGAACAATTTTCAAGTGTTGTTGATGAGTACTCAACTCAAGAACAAAGCACTTCACATAGACATAATCCTACAATTTATTGAAGTTTCATCCTTATCCTAGGAGAGAAAATTTACTCCCTAAACATCATAAAATTCGCAAAATACAAAGTACTAAACATAGCCATAAACCCAAGAGAATTAAGGAAAAATTAAAGAACAAGAGAGAAAACAAAAAGAGCATCCAACGGAGCTTCTTTGAGCCGTTGATTATGTCTGCCTCTCGCTCTTTCTTGGAGCTGTCCGCTCTGCCTTGCTGGAGTTGTTCGCTGCTGCTGTTCTTCTATACTGTTGCTGCTCTTCCTGGTGCTACTTCTCTGTTTTTCTAAAGCTGGCCGACTTCTCTTCTTATTAGAGCTACAAAATTTCTTTTGTTCTTGTTGGGCTCTTGCCACTCCCTCCTTGTGGGCTTTTAAATTTTAATTTCAGCTTTCAGAAATGGGTCTTATTGCAACAAATATCAATCCCCGAAAAGTTATAGGCATTAGGTTAGATGAATGTGATCCAAATTTCATATTCAAAGTACACAACTCCTACAATTAAACACCAAAGAATTTATTAAATAACCAATAATTATAGCTAATCACAAAATAATCAAGTATGCCTAATATATCATTATTTGCTCCTAACTAACACCCAAATAAAACTAACAAATGCAAGTTGAAGGGTAAAAATAATGCAAATTATTATTATATCACCAAAAAATCCCATTTTCCCCATAACTTTAAATAGAAAATCTCAGTCTACCCTATCATATGCCTTGGACATATTAAGTTTAATAGCCACGAACCCATCTTTTCCTTTACACTTACTATTAAGGTAATGCAAGTACTCATGAGCTATCATAACATTGTCTAAGATTTGCCTACCAGGCACAAAGACAAACTAAGATTTATGAATGCAATGGGACAGAAGGGGTTTCAGCCTATTAACTAGAATTTTAGATAAAACTTTATATAGAGTGTTACACAAATTAATAGGCCAAAAATGAGAAACTAAAGTGGGGTTATGCACTTTTGGGCCAAGGAAAATGACAGTATGATTCAAGGAAGTTAATAAATGACAGTGAAAGAAACTAGATACTACTTAAAAAAGGTCAAATTTAATAATGTCCCAAACCTTTTGGAAAAACAAAGGGTCATCCCATCAAAACCCAGAGCAGCATTCGGAGACATTGAAAAAAACAGCATCTTTAACTTCAATGTGACTCCATCGTAGACACGGAATTTGTTACCTTCACAACTTTAATTTGTTACCTTAACTAAATTGTTACCTCCTTCTGAATTGAATTGTTACTTTAGCAGCATTTTTTGCTGTAATCTTAATTTGACATAAACAAAATTCACTAGTCAGTGTATCTTTATTCAGCAATTCAATAAACGTTTTCCTAAGTTTGTTCAAGCTGTAATTACAAAGTGAAAAAAAAAATATTGTCCATTTACTACTAAACTGCTTGAGGACTTGAAATCCTTTTGTTTGTTAGTTAGTTCCGCTCTAGCTTTGGTTTTTAAATGTTGTGGTGAGTATAAGAAACATAAAAGTTGAAGGCTTCTCTCATTTCAACTAGTTGTTGGAATTTGTATTTAGGTACTTTCATTAGCCTTTGGTCCATATGAGTTTCTCATTAAACTCCGACAAATGGTTTTTTATTTTCTTTTGAATTTCTTTTCTTTCTATTTTTCCTTTTACTTGCACACATAAGGTGTGCCATTTGATTACATGTAACGTGTGCATCTTATTTGATTTGCGTATTGTATAAAATTTATCGTGCACAAGGTTTAATTCTAAAGATACAAGGAACAAATCTGAATTAATTGAACAAAATCAAATCTTTAACTTGGAATAAAAATTCTTGAATTAATAAATCTTGGCCCAATCTCAGCCCACGTTTTCAATAGATTTTGGACCAAGTTCGGATAGATCATTACTTAAAAAAATTGCACTTCGGTAAGTTTGTATTGTTGCTCATGACAGAAATCTTTGTAATTATTCTGTTTTCTTTTGTTTCTTTTGTTGCCTCTAACTTTACTTTTTTAATGTTGTAGTGAGTTCAGTAAACAGAAATTTTCAAGACTCATCTCCTTAATAAAATGTCAAAGAAATTTTATATTTGTGGAGTTTCAGTTCAAAAATTTGTATGAATTTGTACAAATGTATTTCATTGGCCTTTAGGCCTTAAATGTTTTTGATTTATCCGAGCAAAAAAAAATTTGTGCCAGTTTGCATTAATGACGATGTTTATTTTAAAAAGAAAAAAAAAAATGATGAGTCTATGATGCTTCATGTTATATTCCTATGATATGTCTCTTCGATGTCGTCTATAATATGTTGTGAATCTTTCAGCTCATATTTTATTTGTGAAAATGAATATTTATTATTATATAGTCATATGATCACGAAAACTATTAGTTCAAGTGAGTTCCTGCGCCATCCCCCTACAACACCACTTGGGATAGGAGCTAAACACAATAAAATGTGTTTATTTTTTAAACTTTTTTACTTAGAACTTAATCAATCAAATGTGGTTTACATAAAAAATATATATATATATATATATATTTGCCTTTCAATAATTAATTTAACTATAGTGCTTGGCTTCATAAGTACTATAAGGTTCTTTTACAAATATATATTTGTGCGTGAAGTTGATGGTGTGCTTTAAATTGTTCAAACTTCATACAAAGACTGTTAATTTAATTCAATTTTCAAAAATTAAAAATTATCTATTTTTTACAATTTTTAAGTTTAATGTATTAGTAGAGTAAATCTATAGCTACAAAATGATGTGGACTTTGCATATTGTTTCAGTTAATAAATTAGTTCTTTTAAAAATAACAGCTAACATACTCAACTAAGTAACACAGTTATGGGTGAAGTAGAGATTAAGTGTAGCAATCATTTCAGGGCTTTATAGTTCAGCTTTCATCTAGATCGGTCTTACTTTCGGGATGATTATGCCTGCAACCTTTTCTTACATGGTTAATCCATTTAAACAACGATAAAAATCATAATCTATTTATCTTCACAAATCATGCCAAAACTAGCTAAACATTTTTTAAAATCATTATAAATCATGAAAGATTATTATTATCAATCAACTAA
Organism: Cinchona pubescens; assembly: GCA_025175665.1. Lineage (NCBI taxonomy): Eukaryota > Viridiplantae > Streptophyta > Magnoliopsida > Gentianales > Rubiaceae > Cinchona > Cinchona pubescens. Next base: position 2,366,072 of record JANKKI010000099.1, on the reverse strand, counting down.
ATATCGTTTTCGGACTAATACGAACACATTTCTTTTTTTTATATATACATTTTGGATTCTTAAGGTAATACTCTATTGTTTTGAAAATTTTTGCAAATACCTTTATTAAACTGATTACTTATGAAAACTAAATAAAAAAAGCAGTTAGCCCAATCCACTAATATTCTATACCTTTCGGTAATTTTTTTTTATTAACCACACCAAAAAAAGTTCCTTATCCTCATACGCATAAATTTCTTTTTTCAGTATTCTACAACTTTCTTAACCCCTTATTATTACAGTTTCATTGTAGTTTGTTACTTTCCCTTTGGGAATATCAACGCCAACATTGACTTCTTCTTTTAATCTATAAAAAAAAAAAAAATTATTATACATTTCAAACTGAAATAAGATTATCATACAAAAAAATCAACAATTAAGCAACTATAAATAATTTAGTGAAAAAAAAAAAGATTCACAACATTTAATCACATTCATTTTTTAAAAAGAACAGTAATACCACACTTATGATTATTTGCACCCATATATTGGATCTCAATAATAATGTTCATTATTTAATTACACATTTTGAAAAAAATGCACTTCATTTTAGAAACACTGCTACCAATTTAAGGACATGTTATAACATAACTAAATGCATTTCAAATGGATAATTCAAATCAAATCTCAAACATGGATCATAGACAAAGACGCAGAGAACACAATATCAGAGAAGTTGAAACTAGAACACACTCCACAACACTAGAGATATTGAAACTAGAACACACTCAAATTCTACTACTATTCATAGACTTAAATGCCAGTGCACATACATGTGGCGTAGGAGAGCAACTAGTTAGAAGACAATCAATTTATTGTCAAAGAGATAAAAATAAAAATCGGTTACAACATCAAATGCATTAACAAAGGCAACCAACTATATTGTGTAAGTTAAAATCATCCCTTCTATTTTGTCGTATACATATCTTATGTGAACTATATACTTGAATACAATTCACTAAACATTGTCCAGATGATGATGGCATTGTCACTCAAGACAGCTCAACCTTACGATCCAATATCTCATAATCCCACACTAGATACCAATTCGTCTACATTTGAATATGGAAGCACAAATAGAGAGCCACATCTATGTTAACTAATTTTTTCAAGTAATGTGTACCATAAAATATTTCATTATTTACTCTTATTCATAATAAACTTTAAAATAATTTTATATGAATAAATTGTTTCCTCAAACAATGACACCATAGTGGTGGTGAATTCAAATGTCGATACTATGCATGAACATGATTTTGAACATGTGTATTAACTGAAATTTCCATACTCAAGGACGAGAAGAAATCCAATCTATTCATCAACAACCAATCCAAGGTATGATAGTATTTAATTAATTGTTGTCTCTTATATATTTATTATTTTTGTATAACATTTTAAACAACATTTAACTATCATATTTAGATATATGATTAGAAGATATTAATGAAATATTTGTTTACCATTAATGATTGATATAAATATATGCTTACGTGCCATGCGTATTAACAATGAAACACATTAATAAAAATTATGATGTTGCAAAATTACAAAAAATAAAATAAATAAATAAAACTTTACATTAACTCTTATGATTTATATATGCAACAGCTACATTGCATTCATGTTATAATCTACAAAATGGAAAAAAATTTCCATGACAAATTACACCATAGCTTGTGATTATCATGAATGTTTTGGCAATTCTAGGTTTTATTTACCTCCACCACGTGTGTGTCCTTATTATCGAGCTAAATTATTTTATAGTGAAACAACTCAATAATGTTGTTCAATTGGCAAGACTAAATTGCCCCTCATACCATCTCTTCCTAAGTCGTATGCGATGTTTACAACGCAAAACACTGGAGGAAGACTCTTTCGACACCTCATTAGAACTATAAATCATAATTTCTCTTTCACATCAATCGATGTATATTTAGACAAAAGTCTTAATGGAGGTAGTCAAGGAGTGTACTACTTTTGAGCTCAACGTTCCACTTATCATAAAAGTGGGAGTTTATTACCCTGTACAAATACTAGAGTAAGATACATCCAATCTTATATTTGGGACACAGAGTACAAAATATAAAATAGAATTGTCGACAATCCAACTTTGCATTGGAATTTTATCGTAAAACAATAAAGAAGATACTAGATGAACACAATCCATTTGTGAAAGTTCTAAGGCCATTGGGGCTCTGCCCAGATTTACCAAATCGTGAACTCATTATCAAGCCACAGCCACCCAATCACCATCAATACAATATGCCGACTGTCTCACAAGTAACTGCAATTGTTGTTGGGTGAAGAGATGGATAGTTTAAATAGTAGGGATGTAACTATTCTGAATTGCATTGGACAATTATTAAATGTCCCAAATATTGTCGGATAGCACGACCCCCTTCAGTATCCTCTACTTCTTCCATTTGGTACATATGATGGGATGTCAAAATAGTTGAGACCTAAATAGAAGCAAAGTATCCTATCTTTAGTTCTATGCAAACACTCCTGCTACCAAATATGATGTTTTATGTCAAAACGTAATTTATTTAACACTAAACATAAATCAATACAAATTCGGGATCATGAAACCTCCCTTTATTACTTGGATGTGGACTCCTACAACAACATGTAAGCGGTTGATACCTATGTCAAAATTGAGACGCATAAGCTTAGATGGATATAGAGCAATCAACAAGTGATTAGATCTCAGTTATATCAAGGTCTACAGGATTTTTTTAATAGGGTGTAAATGATACATGTATGCATGAAGACAAAAAAATAGTTTGTCTTATATATTGCCATGTAAATATTTGTTAATTAAGTTTGCATATGCTACAAAGCTATGTTGGCCGAAGAACAATTTTTCCATCTTCTTTTGTTGGTAGTCAAACAGATATACATCAAGTCTATCTAGATGCAATGGTTTTGGTTTAAAAGTCTAGCAAACCATATTTGTTGGTAACAATGACATGCAATCCAAATTGGGGGCAAAAATTAAAAAAGAATTGCTTCTTGGACAATTTTCCCAAGATCATCCAAATCTATTGTCACGAATATTTAGTGCAAATTTCAAGGAATTCAAAGATGATATTTTACATAAAAATGTTCTTGGTGAAGTGTTGGCATATGCTTATGTATAAGACAGAATTGAATACTAGAAAATAGGATTGCCGCATGCACGCATGCTAATCATATTTGCTGAGACTGGTAAAATAAGAACACTACAAGATTTTGATCATATAGTATGTGCCGAAACACTAACAAAAGATTATGAGCCTGCACTGTATAAAATTGTTCTCAAACGCATGATACATGGCACCTGCGGTGATAGGAATCCAAATACTCGGTGCATGAGAGATGGAAAGCATTAGAGAAATTTTCCTAAACAATTCTCTTTAACTACGTGTTTATCACGTGATTCATTTCCAATTTATAGAAGGCTATTCAAACTCCTGTTCCACTTGCTACTAATACTCAAGTTTTTGTGGACAATGGGTGGGTTGTAGGATACAATAATTGGTTACTTTTGAAATGCGATGGTCATATCAATGTGGAAGTTACCATTGAAGTCGTTTGTGTAAAGTACTTGTACAAATATATGTTCAAGTGTCCAGATCGAGTTGAGGAAGAAGTTCGTTTTGGGGCATTGAACCAAACAATGATAGGTTCAGCAATTTGTTAATTGAAGATGGATATCTGCGCTAGAAGCACTATGAAAAAATTTATAATTTAAAAATGAGTCACATGTATGCATCTGTTATTATATTACAGATACATTTACTATGAGTGAAATTTTTCAGATTTGGAGCACATCATACAGTTGAACACATCTTGAATGACGAAGCAAATTCAAAACCTATGTTGATTGAATTCTTTACAAAGAATCAAGAGTTATGTGAATAAGCTCAAATCAAAGAAGATAATTTTTATAATCGTATTTATATCATGAATTTCCTGAGCATTTTGTCTGGTAGGATGACGGACTACAAGAGTATAACACAGCAAAGTGATTGGAAGAATCTATATCGTGCCCCCTTCTGATGGAGAAAGATTCTACCTCCAAGCCTTACTTTATCATGTTCGAGCTCCCACATCTTTTTTGAAGATCTATTAACTGTAAATGAATCCACTTATAATACATTGAAAAATGTTGTAGTAAAAGCATAACCTTCTTGAATAGATGATTACATACAACAATGCTTACATGAGGCAAGTTTTGTTCGTATGTCCTGAGTGTTTAGGTTATTTGTCTCCATATTAGTATTTTGTGAACCAACAGGGGTATATAGTCTTTGAAATAGATTCTTTATTTCTTTGCTTGATCGTCCATCCTCATCAAATTTGCCAGTTACTGCAATTTTTATTAACAAGCTTTTAAAAGAGTTGCAAAGATTGTTGGACAAATACCACAGGAATATTTCTCACTTCGACCTACCTTCAATCCCTGAAGAACATGATGAAAATACTAAACTTTCTCGATTAATAGAAGATGAAATGTTAGTTGACATACCTGAGGATGATCTTCTATCAATTCACTATTTGAATTCTGACCAGGAAACTGCATTTAACATTGTCGTCTCATCAATTTAGAGAAAAGACTACAAAATATTTTCATAGATGGCCTAGGAGGAACGGGTAAAACATTTTTATACTAAGAATTTAATATTATCTTACATACAAAGGTCGTATTGTTATTTCTATTGCGACATCGGGCATTGCAGCAACACTTTTACCTGGTGGGCGAACAACACATCTAGACTTAAAATTTCGATAAATATTGATTCAGTAAGTATTCGTGGCATAAGTAGTCTAACCTTGCAGAATTGATAAAAATATACATATTTTTAGTTCCATGCATGACGCAAACTACTACAGAATTTTATATAAATGATGATTACATCGAACACTTGAAGGATCAAATTCAAGCATCGTATTTATGGAGACAAAATCAAAATTATGGATTTAGTGGCAAAAAGGTATTTTCATTTATAGATTTCTCAAAATAAATATGCAATGCTATTTACTATGAATCACCAATAATTTTAAAACTACAAACTAGGAGCACAAGATCCAGCTGATAGGTCCAGGATAGAAGTCTTATGTTGGTGTAAATGTAAATGAATTAGGACAAATCGCACTACGTGTATTACGTAAATAATGATTGAAAACAGGTAAAATTTATTGTTCCCCATATACAAATTATATTAAAACACAAGATACATTTGCATATTATATTAACCCATTTGATTTCTAATAGGGAAAAAGGAATCAAATGGATAGAAGAGTGGGACATAACAATGGTAATAGTATTCAATGGTAATTATTTTTCTTCTAATATAACATTTCTCAAAATGAATGATCTACTCATTATTTCTTATGCACTTAAATACAGATGTGACATTGAACAACAACGGGCCTTGAATGAGTCTACAATTTTTTGGTATCTATGTAATATACATAAAATGCACTCCGTCACGTACCAACATAAATAATGAGATTGAAAATATTATACGTAGGAAGCGAATTCATGAAGCTGATCACCTAGACATAAAAATGGTATATTACATTTTTTATGTTCAATTTCATTTCATAATATACAATATTTATGTTCAATTTCCTACATATATTACATTTCAAATAGTATATTACATTTTTTATGTTCAATCTCTCTTATTTCAATTTCATTTCATTTCCTTCAGTAATCACATCACATATTCAATTATAGTATTTCAATGAATGTGAAATATGCTGGTGGAAAGATGTGAAATCATACAAAGATAACTACAAGACTATAGCAGCATTTTATTGCAAGGACTTGCTCAATGAAAATGACATTATTCCATAGCCGATAACTAGAGTCTAGGTGATTTAGATAAACAAGAAGAAATGTTTACCCTTATATATGGTTACCAATCTGCAATTATATGTTTTACCAAATAACTTTGATCTACAAAATATATCAAGCATATACTTTCACAAGCATTGTTGAATGTATTCAATTTAATTTGCATTTTATATTATATATATTTATTTTTAATATGTCAATATCGGAAATAAGCAGCTAGTTCCTAGCTACCTAACACAACAGTTAGTGTAATATTGGACAATCGAGAATAACATTTAGTTTGCTCAAACATCCATCAAAGTTGAAAAGGGTTGTACTACATGCACACTGTGTGTATGATAAGAATTATGGATAAATCACAATTAAAATACGATCATTATTATTAGATAAGGATGCTTTAGAGTTCCATTACATTGAGTATTAGAAGTGTATGTTTGCTAACTGTATTTAATACTAAAAATTAATTGGTTAAGAACTTTTTGAATTCAACATATTTGATAACAGAATTATCTTATTACTTAATACATTAAGCAATACTTAATTTGTATTCATAGTTTAAAGCGAAAAATTTTTCATCTAATCAGCTGAATTTTAAATAAATATTGAAACACGGTCTTACACACATGTACTCTCTCATACTCATTCATATACTTTCTCTCATTTGCCACACACAAACACTCTCATACACAAACACATAGTCTCTCTCTCACACACACACAAACTATCTAACAATATAAATACATTCCCTCATATGTACACATTGACCATCTCACACACATACACACTCAGTCTTTCACACTCTTTTATATGCATATTCATACCACTCTCAAGCATGTATGTGAGATAGTGAACTCTATAACAAACATTCAGACACTTTCTCACTCTTTCAGAGACACAATATCTCTCTCACAACCAGACATACACACACACACGCTCTCTTTAAAGCATATCCTATCACATATATAATGTCATTCCTATATACTCTTTCACATACCCACTCTATCACATATTCACGCACAATCTCTCGTATAGTATCAACACGCATACAATGTTTCTCACACATGTAAAAACTTTTATTCTCTCACACATACACTATGTTCGTTCTGTATTTGTGTCACACACATATATTTCTACCTCACGTGTGCTCTTTGACAAATATACACACTCTCTCTATCACACCCACATTCATTCTTTCTCACATACATTTACACTACTTCTCAACTATTCATTTTCTTTTTTTACACACACATATGTCACACAATTAGAATAAATTAACATATTTATTAAGTGAGACATTTAATTCAGAGATTGAATTAATTTGATTATCAAACAGACATAAATTTATCAATTCAATATAATTAATACTTTCAAATTTTCAAATTCAAATTTTAGAATTCAGAATACAGACTTCAACGAGATCAAATAGGTGCTAATTGGCACAATATCAGTAGAGGACATGAATTCTATAAATACACCCATATATCAAAGGAAAAAGGTAAGTTAATTCTATCAATACACCCATATATCAAAGGAAAAAGGTAAGTTCTCAATAAAAATACAATCCCAAATTCCATTACATCATAATTTTTGAATTCAGTCAACTTCATATGTTAATTTAAGTTATCAAGGTGATCCTACTGGATAATTCTCTAAACTCACAATATAATCCTCCCAAATACTTCGATATATTTTGCAGGATGATCCCTGGATTATAAACGTAAGAATTGTAGTTCACATCTCATAATTACGTAGTATGATCTCAAGAATCTAAGTTTCAAACAATATCTAGATATTAATTGTAATAACTTATGTTTTGTTCAAATACTTAAAAAGAGCTTATTCCTCTATCATGTACCCTTTCGCTGTAAAAAATCAAGTAGAGGTCTAAGCCATAATTGACTGGTGGTTCATTCAAATAAAAAAATAAAAAATAAATAAAAACAAAAGTGCTTCATGGTATCCTTTGAGGACTAAAATGATAAAATTGTAGTTCACTGACTACCATGAAATTTCGTGAATGGTTTAGCAACTATTTAAGCAATTGCCCCATTTCAATTCATTTTTTTTCCCTTAAAACAATGCAAAACCTTTGGTTTTCGATGCTTGGTTGAAGCTTCTATAAGCAGAAATGACTTCAGAAATACTCTAATGAAAATGAAGTACAAACTAGAAATTAAAAGGAGTGATTTCCCAAAAGTGTGCTCAATATAGCTTCCTTTCTTTGGCTTTGCTCCTTTCGCAAGTAATTTTTAAGTTTTGGTTCTATGCATATGGAGAATGCGACATCAAAATATAATGATTATCACTTAGTTTATCAACTTTTTGTTTTTTATAAAATGACCACAATAGTTTATTTTTTACTGTCACTGGCTTTCAAACAATTATTGAAAAATATACTTGCACAATAACATATTAACAATCAGATAAGCAACATAAAACAAATTCATAGCTAAACATTAAAAATAACATTGAAATAAGGTGTTATGAACATACTTCTTTTACTACAGATATCTTATAGGCACAGGTTCCAACTTTTGCCCAGAACTGATTGGGTTTTGATACTAGAACATTAAAACAACATTCCTTGGCTAGAATGTATTAAGGACTAAATGATTAACATGACATACACACAACATAGAACATATTTTATAAAGACAATAGAGTTTTTATTCTACAATACGACATGTAACATAAAAGAGAGACACTTGAAGAAGACCAAAATTGAACGGAGAACTCCTTGAACTCTGTCTTCTCTTGTTGAGAACTTCTCTTAATTGTAGTAGTAGAAAGATTTTTGGATTTCGAACCATTTCTGTGAAACCCAGTATTTTACTAGCCTTGTTCTTTGATTTTTAACTGGTTTAAAATGTTTTGCATTTGTCCATTATTTTTAGTCATAAAGTACTTCAACTTATTCGTTTTTCAATTCGGCAATTTTACGATTTACGCGATTTCGGTACTGGCGGGTAAACGGGTCAAAAGTTGGACTAAGTGTAATTAGTGCATTGTGGTGTGTGAGTGTTGTTTGATGGCTGATTTATAATGTTAATTTAGTAGCAAAAAATTAGTTTTTGGTTTAAAAAGTCAACTTGGAGACTATTTGGTCAATGGGGAACTATTTGGGTCAACCTTGGAATTTCTTTTTAGTCTTCTTCTTGTTGTTTTTCTTCCTCATTTTCTCCAGCTGCTGGCCGAACTCTCTTCCTCCTTTTTCCCCAAAAATTTTCTTGGATTTCAAGTAGGAATCACTTGGAAGGTAAGATTTTATGTATTTTAGCATTTATGGCTTATGGGCTTTATGATCCAAGCTTTAATTTCAAGTTTTGTAGGATTCTTTATGGCTGAAAATAAACCCTCTTTGCAGCCTTGTAAGTTATGATTTATGTCTAGATATACATAATGTTATGGGTTGTTTTTAGTGTTTTGGAGGTTGGGAAGTGATTGGGGTTGATTTTTAACAACTTTCCACGGTTAGATTACAAATTTTAAGATTATGAGTTAGGGTTTTGTCTTCCATATGTGGCCTAGAGTGTTATGCTATGAATGCTTATGTCTATGCACATAATGATGTTTTAGGAGTGTTTTAAGGTTAGTTTGGATAGGAATTGAGACTTGAAACCAAGTGGAATTGATTTCCCTTCATTTTGTAAGTAAGCGGAAGTTTGGCGCAACTAGGATAATTTGGATAATTGGTTATGTTTGAAGGATCTTTAATGATCTTTTGATGGTTTTAAGTGTTTCCTTGATAGTGGGTTGGATAGGAAGCATGTTTGAATCATGCGTGTGGCTAATCGGTAAAAATTTCAGTTTGGTAGTAAAGAGGAATTCCAACCATAGGTTGTTGCTCTAATGTTGTAATAGAGTTAATTGTAGTGGTTATGGGGTTTGGATTGTTGTGGATGTATGCTATTGATATAGTCCCGGCTATTGCTCCGGTGAATCTTTCCGTTTATGGATTTTGTTGGTTGAATATGTTGTTTTGAGTTGGGTTGTAACCAAGGTCCCTTGAATACCTTGGAAATGGATTTTGTTGGTTGGTTGAATATGTTGTTTTGAGTGGGGTTGTAACCAAGGTCCCTTGAATACCTAAATTTTTACAATTAGTATATTCGCCTATGACGCCAGTCTCTTAGTTTTCGGTTTTTCGGAAAACTGAGCTTATTATCTCCTAATCTAGCTGTAATACGAATTTGAGGGTTAACTAAGTGTTTTGACTGGGGTTTTAGCTTGTCGAAGTTGGTCAGAAATTGTGAAAAGGTCATTTTTGACCAAAGAGCTGTTGGTGTCGTTTTCTATCGTTTCGCGTCGTTTTCGCTTCCCTAGTCATTCTTTAACTTCTACATCTCTTCTAAGAGTCCTCTTATATCTGTTTTAGGTACCACGCCACCTACCGCGGCGGCGATCGCGTTCAGTGATCATTTGTGCAATTTTTGCTTTGATAGGTGGGTAACATAGACCCTCTTCCACTTGTATTTTGTTTAACGACTTTCGAAATATGTTTGGATGGATTTTAAAATGTGTATGATGTTTGGAACTGCACTTTTACCAAGTTTTGGAACTATTACATATGAAATCGGGACCAAGCTATTTTATGTTAATCAATTGATATGTTTACAAACTCTTTTGATATGAAAGCATTTTATGAAGATATGTAACTAAACATATATTTTGATCCCCATCCAAATATAATTTTGGATGTGTTTGGAAATATTTGATTTGGGGAGCTCCTCGAAATCCATACTACACCTACTAGTCCTTTGGGATGTCAACTTCAGCATCACAATGACCTGTCTCTTATACACATCTAGATGTGTATAAGAGACAGGCTTACGTATATAAGGCATTTATATTAATTATAAACTATGTTCTTTTATGTTTATAACACCTTGATGGTATGAGACACTTTAAAACTGTCTTTATGCTATGAATTTGTTTTATGTTATTATCTGATTGTTTCTATTTTTATCTCTTAATGCTTGGCCAACATTTGAAGAGCTGTCTGATATCCACTGAGCTAGTTATGCTCAAGAGACGTGATTTATAATTTTTCAGATTAGGTGCTCGTTTTTGACTCTCCACCGCGTTAGCAGCTTTTAGATTTTCTCCAGATTCCACATTACTGGTAGGATTCTGCGGATAACCTTCCAAACTTCTCTTTTGTTTGGAGAGGGGTAGTGTATTAGATAGGTTTTGTATTGATGAACTTTGTTTTTGTTGTAGCATCTTTTGTACTAATGAAGGAATTTTTGTAATTCGTATTTTTTGTGTAAAATGAAATATTCGGTTTTATAGTTAAGAAATGGTTTGATGGTTCTATTACATTGCGGTTAAGTTTGTTGCTCTGTTCGTTTGTGCCTTGCGCTTTGGACCGGTGTGCCATTAGCGCGGCGAGTTACGGTCCCGTTTTTGGGGCGTGACAATTTCAATTACAAATAAGGTAATAAGATTCTAAAAGCTTCCCATTGGTTGGAGTAGATTCCGTATGCCTTATCTTTTCATAATTAGTAGTCCTGAATTGGTCCACTCTTTCTATTTGTATTGATAGTGGTGGTCTTGATTTGGTCCACAACTATCACACCCCAATTTTTGATGAGAAAAATAAAGTGTTAAATACAAAAAAACAACTATCGCACACGAGATATCAATGTGCGAATAGTGGAACCTTTCCTAAGATTGGCAGTGAATTGGAGTACCATATCATGATAGACTGGTAAATCAATGTGTACCAACAGAAAGAAGTTATGATTTTCAAAGCAAGTTTTCATAATAGGCAAATTAAATTCATCAAACAGACCTTGAGAAACAGGTCTTTGAACAATGATGGACTTGCTAAGAAGAGAAGTGTACCACTCAGATGCCTTGGCATCAATGAATTTGGGTAGAGAAAGGTCATTAGAGGATTTAGGATTTGTGGATGATTGCCCTTGTACCGGTGCCTTCCCCTTTGATTTATGTCCACGAGTAGCTGTTGAAGAACCGCCTCGAGATCAAACCATTGTAATTTTTGAAGAAGAAGAAGAAGTGGAGAAAAGTGGGATTGAGGAGATTTGGGAAAAAATTGTAAGAATGGAGATGGTAGAAAGGTGAAATAAAGTTCAATGGAAATGAGGGAGGGTTTTGAAGTGAGGATTTCCAAATCAATTTGACAGGAGAAGGAGTGGGTTGAGTGAATTTTGAGAGGGAACAAATTTTGCCAGAGCTAGGGCTTGAAGGATGAGAAATGTCCGATAGGAGGAAAATAAATTGAGTTTTAAGTGGGAAAAGCAATCGTACGGATGGCCGAGCGATTTATATGCGTCCGATGGTTCATCCGAACACAGATGAACGGACGGCTGAAGGCCCAGTCTCTTACGTTCGAGAAAGTTTCGGATGATAATAAGTGTCCGTAGGAATTGCAGAGAGTTTACAAAAAAATGAAGGAGAATCCGGACGATTATAAGCGTCTGAGACAAAGAAAGGGGTTTCGGACATTTAAGAGTGTCCGATAGAATATATGGTTCGGACAGTCATGTGTGTCCGAACTCTGAGTTTATAGTGATGTGAAATTAATGAAGCCCAAACGAGTTCTAAGATATTCAAAACGATCTAAAGCCAAATATTTAGAGAAAATATCAAAAAGTTGATCTTTTGTACATACAAATTCAACACAAATTTTCTTTTTGCATACAAGATCTCTAATAAAATGGTGTTGACATCGATATGTTTTGTTCTAGAGTGCATGACAAGATTTTTTGTGAGATTAATTGCACTAGTGTTATCATATATTATAGGCACACAATCAAAATTGACACCAAAGTCTTTTAATGTGTGTTTCATCCATAGAAGTTGAGCACAACAATTTCCAGCAGCAATGTATTCGGCTTCTGCTGTAGAAAGTGAAATAGAATTTTGTTTCATGCTAAACCATGACACTAGACAGTTACCCAAGAAGTGACACAAACCACTAGTACTTTTTCTATCAATTTTACAACCAGCAAAGTCAACATTAGAGTAACTAATTAGATCAAAAGAGGAGGGTTTTGGATACCAAAAACCAAAATTCATTGTACTCTTTAAATATCTGAAAATTGTTTTTACAGCAATTAAGTGCGATTCTTTAGGACAAAATTGAAATCTAGCACACAGACAGACAGCAAACATAATATCCAGTCTGCTAGCTGTTAAGTAAAGTAGGCTTTCGATCATACCTCTATGGTGTTTTTCATCAACACCATTACCTTCTACATCTTTGTCTAGTTTGGTTGAGGTGCACATTGGTGTCCCAATCTAGTCTTGTTTGCAATCTTCCATTCCAAACCGCTTGAGTAGCTCCTTTGTGTACTTGATTTGTGTAATGAACGTTCCTTCTTTTGTTTGATGAACTTGGAGTCCAACGAAGAATTGTAATTCTCCCATCATACTCATTTCAAATTCTTTTTGCATCAAGTACGAGATTTCCTTGCACAAGCTTTCATTAGTTGCTCCAAAAATAATGTCATCAACAAAAATTTGAACAATTAACAAATCATTAAAATTAGTTTTGGTAAAGAGAGTGGTATCAACACCTCTTTTAAAACCATTTTCAATCAAAAAACCACTTAGCCTGTCATACCAAGCTCTAGGAGCATGTTTCAAACCATACAAAGCTTTAGAAAGTTTGAAAACATGATTTGGAAAATTTTTGTTTTCAAAACCGGGGGGTTCTTCAACGAAAAATTCTTGATCAATAAAAACATTTAAAAATGCACTTTTGACGTCCATTTGGAATAATTTGAAATTGTTAAAGCATGCATAATGGCGAGAAACATGCGAATGGATTCTAAACAAGCAACGGGTGCAAAGTTTCATCAAAATCGATGCCTTCTTCTTGAGCATAACCCTTTGCAACAAGTCTAACTTTGTTCCTAATATTTTCACCTTTATCATTTAATTTGTTTCTAAAGATCCATTTTGTTCCGATTATGCGATGAATAGATGGTCTTTCAACTAAGGTCCATACATTATTTTTCTCAAATTGGCTAAGTTCATCTATCATAGCAAGGACCCAAGATTTGTCATTCAATGCATCACCCACACGTTTAGGTTCAATATGCGAAAGTAATGTACAATTACTATTCAAACGTTTATGAGATCGAGTTTTTACCCCATCTGATAGATCACCTATGATCAAATCTTGAGGGTGACCAGAGACAAATCTCCATGCTCTTGGAAGATCTTTTGGAGTATCTTCGTTCTTCTCTCCTTCTTCATCCAAGTGATGGGTGTTGTCCTCAATGTTTGACGTGATCTCATGATGTTCTTCTTCCTGAATAGTGAGCGTTTTGAGCTCCTTTTGAATACCTACGTCTTCATCTTCACATATATTCTTGAAAATAACATCATTAGTTTCATCAAATGTAACATGCACAACTTCTTCAATTAAAAGAGTTCTTCTATTGTATACTCGATATGCTTTCTTGTCAGTAGAATATCTTAGAAAAATTCGTTCATCCAATTTTTTGTTAAATTTTCCAAGATTTTCTTTGATTTTTAAAATAAAGCATTTACAACCAAAAACTTTGAAATAGCTCGCAACGGGTTTTTTACAAAACAAGAGTTCATAAGGCGTTTTATTTAAAATAGGCCTTAACAAAACGCGATTCATAAGATAACAAGCCATGTTAACGGCTTCAGCCCAAAAAAATTTTGGTAAATCACATTCACTAATCATAGTTCTAGCCGCCTCTTGAAGTATTCTATTTTTCCTCTCAAGAACACCATTTTGTTGAGGCACTCTAACAACCGAAAATTCATGTGAAATACCATTGTAAAGTGTTAGCACAAAATTTGGAAAAACCTCCAAATTTAAACTCGGCACCATTATCACTTCTCAAATGGATGATTTTTAAATTCAACAAATTTTGAATTTTGGAAAACACTTCCACAAAATTTTCAAAGGCTTCATTTTTGTGAGCAAGAAATAGCACCCAAGTAAACCTAGAATAATCATCAACAATCACAAAAGAATATTTACAACCACCTAGACTTACATGTTGAGTTGGACCAAACAAGTCCAAGTGTAATAATTCTAAGGGTTTGGAAGTGGACACACAATTTTTTGGCTTAAAGGATATTTTAACTTTTTTTACCAAAGTGGCATGCATCACAAATTTTGTTTTTCAAAAACTTCAATTTTGGCAATCCTCTCTCCAATTCTTTCTTGGCAAGGTTTTCAATTAAATCCATGTTGAAATGACAAAGCCTTCTATGCCAAAGCCAAGGAACATCTATAGAAGCGGTTAGGCATTTACATTGCTACTACTAATATTACCAAGATTTGAATCACATAAACATCATTGTGCCTAGTACCTTTAAATAAAACAACATAATTTTTATTAAGAATAAGACATTCACATTTGGTAAAAATTACGTATAGATTTTTATCACATAGTTGACTCACACTCAATAGATTGTAACTCAAATTATCAACAAGAAACATATTTTTAATCAAGGTCTCACCATTTTTACCTACATCACTAATAACTCTAGGAAACTAGAGTTATTTTCCTCTAAATTATAGCATTTTGATAGTTTATATTCCAAAATTAGATAAGTAATTAAAGATTTTAGTTAATTTCTTTCATATGTATTTGTATTTTCGTTCTTGAAATAATTATGATAATTTTTTGTTAAATTTTTAGTTTAATTAAGTGCTTAATGGTGTTAATATTATGTAGGTTAAAAATTAAAGGTTAGAAGCTGGAAGGAACAAAGCTCAAGGGACCAAATTGCAAAATGGATGAAATGAAGATTGCTGGAAGGAGAGTCGAGATCGCAGTTTACCTCGACTATTCCAAACCGCGATCTCAACTCAGGAATTGGTATAATTGTTTTAGAGTTGAGATTACGGTCTCAAATGTTTTAGACCGCGATCTCAACTCGCTAAATGCTAAATTGTAAGGGCAATTTTGTAAACTTCCAGCCAGAAAACTCCTAATTTTGCCTTGTGTGATGCTGCACTATTTAAGCTAAGTAGAATTAGTTTTAGAGGGATGAGAGTAGTAGAGAGAGTAGATAGTTTTAGAGTAAAATAGTTTTAGTTAGTTCTACATAGATTAGGATAGCTTGAACTACAAGTAACTTTTTCTAATAGAAATTTCTCTTTACTTTCATCTTAGATCTTCTTTAAATTTCTTATCAAGTTTAAATTTTTATTAGATAAACGTAGTGGGTTTTTCGTAAGTTTCGCATAGATACAATTTTTAATTGCTTTCTTGTCCAATTTAGTAAAAATTTCTTTACTTTCAAATTAGGATTTTTAGGAAAATTAGGGTTCTTATCAATAATTTATTTCTAACTTTCTATTTAAGAATTTTCAATTTCTAGCTTTAATTTCTAGTTAATTCTTAGTGGGCTTTCTTAATTCCAATTGAAAAATCCAAAAAAAAAAATTAAATTTCTAGTTCAAATCTTTCTAATTTATAATTTAGAAATGAATGCTTTTAATTTTCAAAGTTCCTCTTTTGTAGTCTTTTTAGTTGAGTGATTCACTTGTTTTAAAATTTTAGTCTTAATTTGATTAAATTAGGTTAGAATTTAAATTATAGTTTTCATTAGAATAGTTCTATCATCTACCAATTGATTTAGCTTAACTACACAAGTATCCTTAAACCTTGGTAATTGCAATCGACAATCCTTGTGGGAACGATCCCTACTTCCATTTGCTACTAGTTGACAACCGTATACTTGCGGGATGCCATCTAGTTAGTAATAGGATTTAGGTGTTTAATTGAATTATAACTAGATGTGTTAAAGACACATCAATCACCAAGACCAATTGATTTTGATTTCTGACATATTGTCCCCGAACGTCACCTTTGCACTACTTTTCGATATAAGTTTGGTGAAGATAGATCCATCACCCGTCATATGTCTTGAGCACTCACTATCTATGAACCATTTGGTATCCTTGGTGATATTCATTTCCTACACAAGAAATTAAGTGATAATTTTTGGTACCCACATTTTCTTGGGTCCATAAGAGTTAGTAATATGACTACAAAATCCATATGGTATTCATACCAATTTTTTCATTTCTCTTGAGATAGAAATTATTTTTCACATGTCCATGTTGTTGAAAATAATTGCAAATAACATTTTTATTTCCATATAAAGATGATTTTGATTTTACAAAGCATAAGTCATTCCTTCTAAAGGTGACAAAGTTCTTGTTGATCAAAACATTTCTATTCTTTTTCATAGCAATAATATTTTCCTTTTTTCTATGCAAGAGAATATTCAAGTCATCCAATTCTTCAAGGAAGCTTGCTCTCACTTGATCCTTGAATTCACATGCATTTCTTATCTTTTTTTCAACTTAGAATTTTCTTGTGATAGCCTATTGTTTTCATTCACAAGTTTAGTGTTAGGATTTAATAAAGCCTTTGATTTTTTCTCTAACTCTTTATTTCTAGCATATGATTCCTTTAAGCTATCATGCATTTTTAAAATGATGGCTTCAAGATCATTATCATCATTCTCATTATTAGAATCATAATAAGAAGTTACCTCATCATCACCAATAACCATAAAAGCTATTTGTGCTGATTCCATTTCTTCTTCAACTTCTCCTTCGGAGTTGTTATCATCCCATGTGATTTAAAAATTGTTGAAGCAGGGCTTTCTTCCTTCCTTTTTCTTCTTGGAAGAACACTCACTTGCAAAGTGTCCAAGTTGACCACATTCAAAGCATTTTTCATTTTGCTTTTTCATTTCTAGCTTGGTCTTCTCTTTGAAATTATTTGAGTTGATAGCTCCACCTCTTCTCATTCTCCTTCTATTGATATAGTGTTTGAGAAATCCTTTGGAAAGTGATGAGTGCAAGATCTCCTTCATCAAGATCTTCATCTTCTAGGTTGGTGGAAGCATTTTCATCTTCTTCTTGAGAAGTCTTTAATGCAATGCTCCTTTTTGGTCTTGCTTCTTTATCATCCACTACTTTAACCTTTAGCTTCAATTCATTGGACGTAAGAGAGTTAATTAAAGACTCAATCGGCATGGAATTTAAATTTTTTGCTTCCTCTATAGCGATGGTTTTGGCCTCCCACTCTTTGGATAGAGCATTCAAGATTTTTCTATTTTTCTCACCCAAGGAGTATTCCTTTCCCAAGGCTTCAAGATCCTTGATTATATAATTGAATCTACAATACATTTTATCAATGTTTTCATGTGGCTCCATCTTGAAGGACTCATACTTCGCAACAAGTAACGATTTCTTTTGTTCTCAAACATCATCACTTCCTTTACGAATTTTCTTCAACTTGTCCCAAATTTATTTAGCGGAAATGCATCCTTTGACTTGAGTTGACTCCCGTTGGCATCCAAGGCATTGTATATCACATTCATAGCTTTCACATTTAAGGTCAAGTTTGCCTTGTTTTGTGGAGTAAGCTCATCCCTTGTCTTTTCTCTTCTTCTATTTGTGTGATAATCAATTATGGTCGTTCCAAAAGGACCTTCATTTACAACATACCACAAGTCAATATCAATGGATTGCAAAAATATTTTTATTCTATCTTTCTAACTAATAAAGTTTATCCCATTAAACATACGGGGTCTTGTGATAGATTAACCCTCAAAGAATAAAGCATTATTGGTTGTCATAATGGATATTTACTCAAATGCAGTCTAAGCACAATAAAGAGACCAATACTCTGATACCAATTGTTGGTCCCAAAGCAACCTAAGAGGGGGTGTGAATTAGGTTTCAAAAAAATTACTTTGCAAATTATGCATTTATTAATCTTTTGTACTAACAAGTAAATTGATAGAGATAAAAATAATTAAGCTTAAAAGTATAGGAAAGGTAAAGAAAGATAAGATTAAACAAACAACACTTTCAAGCTACCAAGCTTGAAGTGTTCATCCACTAGAATGCTCCTCAAATATGGTGAGCCAAGAATCTCAAATGTACACAAAGTAGGACAATCCTTACTCACGCTAATTCTCTTTAGTTAAGCCAAGTATATTACTCTCAACCTCAATTTTGCACAAGATTATCACTCCACTCAATATTCTGAATAGCACTTCTAAAGTACACACTAATACAACTTTGCTCAATAGCGAATTTGCACTCAAATTGCTTTTCCTTTTGCTTGTATTCAATGTGTAAGATATCATTTACAATATCATCAGAGTTGGTATTTATAGGAGAAATAAATTGGGTTGTAACCACCTTCCAACGGCTCAATAATAAATGCTCAAAAACTAGCCGTTATGGGTTTCGGATGTCAGATATTTTTTTATGTGCGTTTGACCCAGCGTCCGATCATACTTCGGATGGTATATCTCATCTGATAGGTTTAATGCTTTATCAGGAAATTTAATAATCTCTTCGGACAGTCTTTTTCGTCTGATGTAAATTTCTTTCGGATCGTTTGATGCGTCAAATGTAGAGTTTTAAATTCTTTATTCTATTTCACTCTTTCTGAGAACGTCCAAGGAATATTCTTTCGGAAGCGTTTGTGCGTCCATTGTAGGTGCATGGAAATTTTGTTCTCTATCTATTCGTTCGGACAATGAATTGCGTCCGTTGTAATCTCTATCGGACGATGCTGTTCATCCGAGAAATGTAGTACTGTTCAGACATTGTACTGCATTCGAAAGCTCTGTTTCCAACAAATCAAATGGTAGACGTGCGCAGCTTGGTTTAAGATGTAAATGCATATGTCATCATCAAAATAAGGTTTGTGGATCATCACCGAGTTTGAATGGAATGAAGCGAAAATAAATCAAAGGTAAAAATATGCATGGAAAACGCAGGGGAAAGGGAGCTCATTGTGCTAGCGTTAGACTAACACAAGAGGACAAATTTTTGGCAATAGCGTGCGCAAAATTAACACTTACAAAAGTAAACATACTAGAATAGAATAAGAAACATATAAGCACATGAAACACATAAGAACATATAATATTCTGGAATGCGGATCCTACCAAAAGTAATTAACACATGTCACGTACCATATCTATTACAATAGGCATAATAAGCCTATTTGACAAAAAGTTGCCCCATCTCTGGGGTCAACGCCTATGCGTACCTATATAAAGCATTACCCTATGTAAATACTCTAAGAAAGCGGTAAATGAATAAAAGTTACATAAAGAAAAATAAACAATTAACTAGTAAAAACACCTGTTGCACGTAAGAGATTCAGAAACATACCTTTTAGAGCACAAAAGTGTTTCTGGTTCTATCCCTAACTAAAGATGAACAAACGGGTTAAAAGTATTCCCTCCTTTCTATCCCAATACTAACAATGATAAGAAGAGTAAAGAAAAATAATCATGACTCAAACAAGAATAAGGATAATAAAAGCAACATAAACAACTAAAATAATTACGTATGAAACTATCAAAAAAGTGTTGAATGATTGAAAGAAAAAGAAATTGATTGAAACAAAATCTAAAGTCTAAGACTATTCGCAAAGTTTCTAAAAAATAAAAGGCAAAATGCAAGAAACCATAAAATTATAATGTCACAATGACAATTAATACAAAAATAAACTCAACTACAACCAATCTAAACTTCTAGGGACTTAATTGCAAAACAAAAAAAGTTTTAGGGGTCAAAGTACAATTTCAAAGAAGTTTAATGGTCAACAAGTGCAACATTGCAAAAGTTTAGGGACTGAAATGAAATTTTAACAATGTTTAGGGGCTAAAATACAATTTTAACAAAGTTTAGAGACTGAATTAAATTTTAACAAAGTTTAGTGACTAAAATACAATTTTAGCAAAGTTTAGGGACCAAAATAAAATTACAGAAAATTCTAAGCACTAAAATGCAATTTTAGTATTCCAAGGGCTAAAATGCGATTATATAAAAGACAGCAATAATGGGCTTGAGATAATAGGTTCTAAAAGAAAATTAATAAAACATGACTCAACCCATTTTCTATTGAACCAACCCAAACCAAATAAACCCAACACATAAGTAACAATCAAGGCCCACGAAATTAACTAGCCCACTATTGAAATACACAATAAGCCCATTCGAAAATTAAAAGGCCCATAGAACTCCAAAATCTACTAAATCAAACAAAGTCTACTAAACTAAACCTAGACCTAAGCCCAAACAAAACACCCTAAAAAAATAAACCCACACAAATTAAAACCTAACTAAACATTATAACCCAAGCCAAAGGCCCAACTTCTTTAATTTTAAAACCCTACCCCCTAAATAATGAACAACCAACCATGGCTACTCAAAGGCAGCCACCAATGGCGGTCCGCAGTGCGACGGTCACAGAAAAAAAATTTCTGACAGATCGAAGTGAAATTTGCAGCCAACACTCGGATTTTTGTGTAGATTGCAATTTTGGTCTCAATTTGACAGAAAGTGAATGAGAAGTGGTCAAAACATGCCCGGAAAGTAAGGTCTCTCTTTTTCACACACCCAAAATTTCAACCAAAACAACATAAACCAAATACAAAACATTTATCACAATATATAACCATAAATAAACTATAAATTCCAAAATAAGAATACTTGCACTAATCAAAATCAAGATTCAAAATTTCATACAATAAATGTAATACTAATTTGAAACAAAATAATATTGCAATGAAAATCACACTTACTTTGTACAACAATAAAGTACAAGGTGGTGGCAAATCTTCAATATAAGCTCGAATCCTCCACTGTCAAACAATTTTTCCCAATTTTTTTTTTGTCATGTGTGTGTGCTTGTGTATGTGGTGTGCAAAATTTATGTTTATATGTGTAGTGTGTAGAAAAATGGTGTTTTGTGTGTGAAATGTATGTTGCGCCTGTGGTTGTGTGAAGGTGTGTATGTTGTGTGCTAGATAAAACAAAAATGGAAGAAAAAAAATGAAAGAGTTTTTTGAGAAGAAACGACTATGGGACTGTTGGGTTCTATGGCTGTGTGTTTTTTGTATTGGAGTAGTATATTGATAGCAGAGAGAGAGATATAGAGAGAGTGAATTGGGGATTTAGTCTGAGAGAGAGTCTTGGGGGATCGGGAGTTGTGTAAAGTGATTTGAATAAGGAAAAAAATGTGTGAGAAATGGAGAAAAGTTAGGATAGATATTGATAATTGTTATCTTGGTCCAGAGTTCTAAGGAGAATAAAAGAGGCAAGGAGGTGTGAGGTTGCGTCTGATAGTGTGGGTTGTAATGGAAATGGTTGGGTTAGGTGTAGTCAGTGCATGTAGACGTAGTCAGTGCATGTAGACCTTGAGAGGATAATGTTGGTATGATGTGATTAATACTCAAAACTAAAAGACCATCTCGTCCTTCACTAAAAAATGATTATTTTATCCCAAAATGAAAATTTTTATAAAATTGGGACTTTGTCTTGAAAAATCAAAAAAACTTAAAAATTTACCCAATTTGACCCTCAACGGTAAAAAACACAAATACGTCAAAATTCGGTGTCTACAATTTGCCCCTCTTTGTTGGAAGTTCGAAGAGTTTTCAGACAAAGATTGTAGAGCACCGAATTTTGAACAAGATATCTAACAAATGGATCAAATTGACATTACTTTGTATAAGGATGGAAAACTATTGAAGCAATTAGGTGAATCAAAGGTTTTGAGGTAAAGGAAAAGAAAATTTGAGTGAAAAGGATGTTGCCACTAATGGAGGATTCCAGCGTTGTCACTGTCATTGCCACCAGCATTGTCACTTCCTATTGTATCTATTACATTTCAAAACAAAGCCTATGCTATGCTTCCATGTTTTTGGATAGGCCATTTCTTCATCCTTGCATCTTTTGTGTATTGTGCACTCTTGTTACAACTTTGAGAGTTGCAAAATTTTTTGCTAGACGTTTATTTGATTCTTTGAAATTCCACCTTTTGGCGTAAGTGTGCTTGCAAGGCCCTTGAATTTTATCACTTTGCATACTCCTTCAAACGCAATATAGCATCATATTCCTAATTCACCTACATGGAAAGACAAAACACGAACTTGCCCCTGTTTCCTTAACACGGATGTCAGAATAAAAAGGCACAAGAAACAAAGACAAAACAAACATTGAATAACAGACTCAATTTTTTTTTTTTTTTAAAGAGGCATAAACAATAACATAAAAATACTGGACATGGTCTAACATAACAATAAAAGTGCTAAAAACTTTGATTGGACTCTAATTGAACTACCTATGTATTCCACCTTAGGAATCAGGTTAAATGTAGTTCAGACTCAAAGCTAGGAAATTAATGCACATTGAAATGATAATTTGGGATAATTACCTCCCGACAGATGATATACTTAAATATTCAGGCTACTGAATTGAAATTGAAACAACTTCGAAATTTAAATGCCCAAGCTACTGGACTTCGATTGACACGATTGAAATTAAATGTTCAAGTTGCTGAGTCAACATTGAAATGATTTGGGATATTGTCCTCCCAACAGATAATTTACTTACAAATGTTCAAGCTCCTGAACTGAAATTGAATCGACTTTGAAATTTAAATGTTCAGGCTGCTGGACTTAAATTGACACAACTGAAATTAAATGCCTAGGCTGCTAAGCCGAACTTGAATTGATTTAGGATACTATCCTCCCAACGGACGATTTACTTAAATGTTCAGATTGCTGAACTGAAATTTAAATGACTTTGAAATTTAAATGCCCAGGCTACTGGACTAAAATTGGCACGACTAAAATTAAATGCTCAAGCTATTGAGCCAAACTTCGAAAAGATTTGGGATACTGTCCTTCCGACGGACGATTTACTTAAGTGTTCAGGCTGCTGAACTGAAATTGAAACGACTTTGAAATTTAAATGTCCAGGCTGAAGGAATTAAATTGACACGACTGAAATTAAATGTTCAGGCCGCTGAGCCGAACTTTAAAAATTTAATGTCCAGGATGTTGGACAAATAGTACTGGAAAATGAAGCACATGGCTAAATTTTAGAAGTTCGGGCTGCCCGACATTAAGTACTTGAAAAGATGCAACTTAAATTTAAATATCCAGGCTGCCAAATAGAAATACTTTGAAAGGTCTGGGTTTCCAGAGTGAAACTAAAAACAAAAGAATTAAAATTTTAACATTCTGGGTTACCAAATTGTGATTGAAAGAACAAATATTTGGCCTGTCAGAGGGTGCATTAACCAACATGTCTGGCTAATAATCAATAAGGCTAAGCAAGGAATTAGTCAAAACACCATGATGAGATATACATGGATAGGAAAAAGCTCCTTGAAATGACTTATCCAACCAAACACAAAGTTAATTTAGCTAATCCCAAAACTAGAGATGCAATACAATATAAATGGCTAAAATGAACACGAAAGACATTACCTTATGTTAAAGAAATGGTTATGAAACCAAGCAGTCTTGACCTTGCAATGATCAATCAATGAACAATGCCGTCATCATAGTTTCGATTCTCTTTGCAAACCATATAAATATGAGATTTCCTTTTCTCTCAAATTTCTATAGGTATATCTGATATTTAGCATATGTAGCGATGACATTTTGGAGAACAAATGCATTGTAGATAAAACCCTGTCATAACTACTAAACATCATCATAGTCTAGCTCATCCAATAGAGGTCATTTTGGGGTCCTTCTTTCTGAACCTATATCTGGAAATTTCCTAATGAAACTAGGGATTGTCTTGATGGCCTTTGCATTGTTTTTTAAAAAAGTTGACATAAGCTAAATAGAAAACCAGGACATATATGCAATAGAAATACAGATGCAAATGTTGTTAAAAACTGAATTTAGGTAAAATGCATGTTTCTACCATTTCTCAAAAATGTTGAATAATTTTTTTTTACTCCTCTGATAATGCTCATTTGATCCCTTGGATGTCACATTTCTCGATCTCTGACATTACAAATGGATGATCAATATTAGTAGAAAATCTCTCCTAACCATGGTCAACAGCTGTTTTAAGCACCTTCTCAACTTCCCACTAATTCTCATTCACAGATTTCTGCACTCAAGTCCATATCTCAGTGTCCATGAATCGAGTTTTCACTAAGTCCTTCTCCTCTTTTTTTTTTTTGCTTCTTTTTTCGGAAGAAAAGATGCCCTTTCAGGTTTTCACCTTTAACAAAGACAAGAATTTTTTTTTGTTTTTAATTTTTTTTGAAGAAAATGCGTCCTTTCGGATTTTCACCTTCAATAGAGAGAAAAGAATAACAACTAATCATTGCAGACATGGTATTCCAAGTAGTAACTTTTGAAAGAAAGAAAAAAATGGTATCAGTAAGATAATCTTTCTTTTCATTGAATAGGAAGATAAGTTAACATCGTATACCGCATAACCCTCAAATTTTGCTTCCGAATTACTGCAAAGAACTGAGGTTGGTAACATTTCGGCTTTTGTAATGAAGTTAAGTTTGGGTTTAAGAATTGTTAAGGCTGGAAAGTAGCTTATATGAGGGTTCAAGTAACCTGAGATCTCTTTTCCAGAAAAATTGCCCAAGTATGAAGTAGAGACTCTTTCTTTTTTCATCTTCATTTTATTGTTTTTATGCCTTTTTTGGATTTTTTTTTTTTGTTTTTTTGTTTTTTGGCAATACTTATCTATTAAAGACAAAATTTGCCCTAGTATTGGTGAAGTTTTGCTAAGACTTTATTAGCCTTTTTTGCTAGGTACTTCTTGGAATTTTGTCCTAGTGTAGGGTGTGATCTTCAGGGGGTTGCTAAACGAAATTTTTTTCTCTAAAGGCTCAAAGGGGAAAACTAGGGGAAGAATGTGTATAGGGAAAAGAAAGAAGGCCCGACTGTCTGTTCTTTGCAGCATTTCGAAAGCAAAATTTTCAAGGTCAAATATAGAATCTTTTTACCATATCAGCATTAATCGATTGAGGAAATGCCTGATAATACATTTTCATAAGAATTAAGGCCCTTTTTAACAATAAAAGGTCCCTACCAATTGGGTGCGAATTTCCCTTTTGCCTCTTCTTGAATAGGCAAAATCCGCTTCAAAACCTTATGTCCAACCTCGAACTACCTATGTTTGACCATTTTGCTGTAGGCATGAGCCATGTAAGCACGGCAGGTAGCACTGTTCATGACAAATAGCATTCAATCCATTTTCATTAATGAGAGATAACTGCTCATGTCTAGCTTTAATCCATTCTGCGGCTTCTAACTTTTCTTCCATTAGAATACGTAGGGACGGAATTTCTACTTCTGTAGGTAAAACTGCCTCCATTCCATGCATGAGAGAATAGAGTGTTGCACCAGTAGAAATCCGGATGGCAATTCTAGAAGCTAACAGTGCATAGGTCAACTTTTCATGCTAATCTCAATGCACATCAATCGTATTTTGAATGATTTTCTTCAAATTATTATTCACAGCCTCCACCGATCCATTCATCTTAGGCCTGTAAATGGCAAAATTGTGATGTTTTATCTAGAATTGTTCACATAATCCATCTACCAGTTCATTGTTCAAATTCTTGGGATTGTCTGGGACCAAGGTCTCCGGTAGGCTGAATCGACAAATGATATTCTTCTTGAGGAAATCCATTAACACCTTTTTGGTTACAGCATGCTTGTATGATTCTACCTCAACCCACTTGGTGAAATACTCAATGGCAACCGAAATGAATCTATGTCCATTAGACGCAGAGGGATCAAAAGCACTAATGACATCAATTCCCCAGGCTGAACACGACCATGGTGCAGTCAAACCATAGAGCTCTATTGGCAGGGCATCTATTAAATCTCCGTGTATCTGACACTTTACACACTTGCGAACATAATCAATTCAATCATGTTCCATAGTTAACCAATAATGTCTCGTTCTCATGATCTTCTTTGAAAGTAAATGCCCATTCATATAAGGACCACAAACACCACTATGTACTTCTTGCATGAGATACCGGGCTTCTTTGGCATCCACACATCTTAACAATCCTAAATCAGTTGACCTTTTGCACAGTACTTCTTCATTTAGGAAGAATCTCATTGACATTCGACATAGAAAATTCTTGACAATTGTATTAGCCCCAGGAGGATACAACCCTATTTTCAGATACTCATTAATGTTACGGTACTAGCTTCCTACCAAGGAAAATCATCAGATTCTTTATCAATTGATAAATAATGCGCTGGATTCTCTTGTGCCTGAATAGGAATAGGTTTAATCACAGCATCATCTGGATTGCTGATCATGGAAGAAAGGGTAGCCAATGCATCAGCGAAAACATTTCGGCTTCATGGAACGTGGATAAAGTTCAAAGTGTTGAATTTTCAGACAAACTGAGTAAATTGCAATGATAAGGGATGATTTTTGGATCACGAGTCACCTACTTTCCCAAAGTCTGATGTACCAACAAATCTGAATCACTAAAAACCTCTAAGTCCTTAATATCCATATCCAGTGTCATTCTCAATCCCATGATACAGGTTTCATATTCAGCCATATTATTGGTGAAAGGAAACTTCAATTTGGTCGTAGCAAGGTAATGCTTTCCTTCAGGAGACACCAAAACCACTCCTATGCCCGCTCCGAAGGAATTGAACACACCATCAAAGAACAATCTCCAACCTGGATATTCTTCGTTTAGATCCAGGCCTCTGCAATTCCTACAAACAAAACTTCGTCATCTGGGAAGTAAGTATGCAGAGGTTGATAGTCTTCTTCTGTAGCATTTTTTTCCAAATGATCTCCTATCACTTGCTCTTTGATCACTTTTGGGTAGTATAGACAATGTCAAACTCAGTTAATATCATTTGCCATTTAGCCATACGTCCAATTGGTATCGATTTCTGCAACAAGTATCTCAAAGGGTCTAACTAAGAAATCAAATAAGTGGTATGAACTAGCAAATAATGTCTCTATTTCTGTGCTGCCCAAGGCAAAGCACAACAGGTTCATTCCAAAAATGAGTAATTGGCCTCACTTTCGGTGAATTTCTTACTCAAGGAATAAATAGCTCGCTCCTTTCTACTAGATTCATTATGTTGTCCAAGAACACATCCCATAGATACATCCAACACTGAAAGGTACATGATCAGTGGCTTTCTGGGCATTGGGGGCACTAAGATGGGAGGATTCAGTAAATAATCCTTCATTTAATCAAGAAACGCCTGCTGACAATCTTTGTTCCAATCCATTGGTACATTTTTCTTCAACAGCTTAAATAAAGGCTCACAAGTAGAGGTCAACTGCAATGAATCTTCCAATGAAGTTAATCTTACCCAAGAAACATTTGATGTCTTTTTGCATTCTCGGAGTTGGCATATCTCTTATTGCTTTAATTTTGGCAGGATCAATCTCAATACCCTTCTTGTTCACTAGTTTTCCATCTGGAGCCCCAAATGCACACTTTGCGGGATTTAGTTTCAAATTATGTTTCCTCAACCTTTCAAAAAAACTTCTTTAAATCTGTCAAGTGGTCCTCTTCTTTCTTTGATTTGACTATGATATCATCCACGTATACTTACATTTCTTTGTGAATCATGTCATGGAACAACATAGTCATAGTCCTTTGGTAAGTGGCCTCGACATTCTTCAATCCAAATGGCATCACTCTAGAATAGAAAGTTCCCTATGGCGTAATGAATGCAGTCTTTTCTCTATTCTCATAATTATGCAACAAGAATTTGCTGGTATCCAACAAATGAAACAATTTCATGTCCCGTTGTGCTGTGATGTGAATAATTGGTAACGGAAAGTCATCTTTTGGACTTGCTTTATTCAAATCCCAATAATCCACGCAAATCCACACTTCTCCTAATTTCTTTGGGACAAGTACCATGTTAGAAAGCCATATGAGATAAAGAGATACAAGGACAATACTGGCATTGAACTGTATAAGTGTCTGCTCTTTTAATTTTAAGACTCATTTTTTGCTAGAATTTCATGGTTTCTGCTTTACAAGCACACAATTAGAATCTGTTGGCAACTTATGAACAACAATGTCAGTTGAAACTCCCGGCATATCATCGTATGACCAAGAAAATACATCTTGGAACATTGTCAAAATTCAATCAGCTCCTCACGCTGCTGTTTATTCAAATGTATACTGATTCTAACTTCTTTTGTTTCCGTCTTAGTTCCAATGTTATTGGTCTCTGTTTCTTCCAGGTTAGGTCAGACCTAGGTTTCTCCTGCATATTGTTCTAAGTCCCTATGGATGAGATCAAATTCATGTTTAATATCACTTTCATCTTCTTCTATAGTGTGCAATGAATTAAGTTCGAGAGGGATATTGAAGTTGCAAATTTCAGACTCGAGAATAGTGACATCTTGGGGATCAAAAACATTAATTGAGGCCATATGAAAAAGAATAGAATAAAAATGACAGGAATCAACTAAACTTTTATTGATAAACACGTACTTTACAATGCATGCTCGCATTTCATAAACATCAAATTTAACTGTCTAGACCTTACTCTAATTTTATTTTAAGCCCTAAAAACAAAAGTAACTTAAGGAAAGAGAAAGTTTCTCCCCTTCAGTGTTCATTTATTAAAACAAAAGAACAAAAATTATGAATTCAACAAGAACAAAAGGTTGTGCAAGATTTAAAAAAATGAGCCAAAAGACAATCCCATATGCTTTTAATGAAACTCCCTCTTAATAGGCAGATATTCCTCTGTCCAATTAATGTTCAATGCCCTTTCCTCAATTGAGGCAAAACTAGATGCAGTAGAAGGCCCTTCAGTAGATGTCATTTCAATAAACAACTGGCTCATGCCTTCTCCAAACTCAGTCTCAGTTTGTTATTGTATGTCCGTAATGATTACCCCAAATGCCATGGAAAAACTGTAAGTCAATGGTGGGATGCATATCGGAATCTGTTTACCTTTCTTTTCTATCGTCTTTTTTTCTTTCATCCCTCATCTTTTCTTGGCAGTTGGGTGAAAACCCAACCCAAATGTGTCTTGTTGAAAAAGCAATTCAACAGGATCTGTTATCTTGTAGATTTCTCCCCAATCCTTTGCCATGCCGATATCTTCCTCTAATCATTTCCTTTGCAGTCATGAGGTAAGCATTAGGTAGTATAAACTCTATGGTGATTTTTCTTCAGGAACAAAACCAACTGAAACTATGTCCTTTGTTTTATATCCTAAATGTAAAGCATCATTCCCCTCTTCGAGTGACTTGGAAGTAGTGTCTGTACCATCATAGTATGGTCATCCCCAGCAAAAATTGTGATTTGCTTGTTGTTCCTAACAAATTTGATCATTTGATACATTGAGGATGGTACCGCACCTGAAACATGTATCCATGGTCATCCCAAAAATAAATTATATACTACGGTAAATCTCATAACTTGAAAGGTAACTTCATATTGAGTAGGTCCAATTTCCAAGACTAAGTCTACCTCACCCATGGTGTCTTTTTGAGTACCGTTAAAATCTCGTACAATTATAGAAGAATGGCACACTACACATTTGAAAAACCCCAATCTTTCCAAAGTCACCCAAGGACAGATATTTAATATAGAAACATTATCAACCAAAACCCTAGGTAGGTGTTTCCCATTTTAGCGTACGCAAATATAAATAGCTTTATTGTGATTGATTCCCTCTAGAGGCAACTCATCTTCCGAAAAGGTAATATGATTCGTGGCCAGGACATTCCCCACCAAACTGGCTAGCTTCTCGATAGGAATATCTTAGAAGAACATGCGACACATTCAACATTTCAACAAAGCATCCCTATGCAATTATGAAGTCAGTAACAGGTTGAGGATAGAAATTTTTGCGAGCATCTTCCCCAATTGCTCTACCACTCGATACTCGCTTCTCTTCAACAACCTTAAAAATTATTTTCCCTCTTGCTCACTCACTGGTTGCTTTGGCAGCTGAATGCTTTCCTTTCCTTGTTGAGGGACAACTGCCTCGAGTCTAGGATTATCCAGCTTGTCCTTGTGATGATAGACACTTCTTCTTCAGGGATCACTTTCCCTCCTAATGTCATAACTAGTTAGCATAGTTCCATGGCGCCTGAGTCGTATGTATCATCACTAATTGTTTTGGAAATTCTATGATCACTGGCTCAGGCATATCTAGCTAAAAAGATGGTATATTGAACACGAGCGACTTATCAGAGAAATCTACTATTGGTGGGGTTTCTTCCAATACAAAGGATCCTATAGCTATATCACCCAATTTTTTCATTTGCTTCTCGACATTATATCTTTCATGTACTGACCTATGAACTCTTTTCCTGAAAGAATTTTCCTCAATCGAATGATTTATCTTCCCAGTTTCTACCACTTCTTCTTCTAACACAATAAACTGAGCAGGATCTTTAAATTCCTCATCCAGCATAACCATTCTAATTGTATTCGAATGTTGTGGCAAAGGGGGTTATTATTGATATTGGGTCTCTGTTCTCTTCCCCTAAAAACTATATTTCTTTCCTTGACCATGTCCTGAATTTTATGTTTCAAGGCCCAACAATCAATAGTATGATATCTAGGACTTCCCGAGTAGTATGCACAAAAGGCTTCAAAATTATATTCCCTTGGGACCTTCTCGGCAATAGGCTTGCAAGGGATCGTGCCAATCTTTCTTGCCACTTTTAATTGCTCATAAACCTAATCCAGGGATCTTCCAAGGTTAATAAAAACTCAGTATCTTCGGGGCTGTTGTTGTGGCTGGTTTTGAGATACTGGATTAGGGTGGCAAGGTTTGATAAGTAGGTCAGGGATTATTTTGGAAATTTGGAGCGGAATTGTTCTGAAAGGTAGGTCGAGGATTGTGGTAGGTTTTTGGGTGATTTCAGTAATTGGATTGAGGATTGGTAAGTTGCATTTGGATATGAAAAACTGGCCGAGAATAAGGAATGGCATGTTGGTAGTAGGATCGTGGAGTTAGGGGTATGTTGTAGGATCGGGATCTTGGTTGCATAGAATACCCCTGATCCAATACAAAGGATACCTCCTTGTCAGATTTCTTCATAGCCAGCTTCTTCTGGCCACCTCCGCTTTGAAGGGATTCAACTTGCATCTTAATTGCTGACATGTCTATCATTTTTCCACTCCTGATTCCCCTTCCAACAACCTCTACTTGTAGAATCACTTTGGAAAAGGGATTCCCAATAGCACCTACAAGAGGGAGTAGTATCGTGAATCTGATGCATCAATAAAAACCTTGACCATCTTAGTTCATCCATTGGTGACATCACTTTCGTTGCTATCATTCTCCATCTCTGGGCATAAACTTTAAACTCCTCAGAGGGATTTTCCTTCAGCTGTAAAAAAGAAAATTGACCTGGAATTAAATCTCTGTTGAACTCGTAATTTTTTACAAATTCGCTGGCCAAATCAGACAATTTCTTTAATCTCTTGAAATCCAGCTTCAAAAACCATTCCAATGCATCTCCTTCCAAACTTGTCCCAAACAGTCTGATGGCAACCCTTGGATTATCTATTAGTTTACCCAAAAGGTTGCAAAAACATTTCAAATGTACTACGGGTCCCCATTGCCATCATATTTAAGAAAAGTCCAGAATCTTAAACTTAGGTGGTAGTTGAGCATCTAGAAAAAGACAAAGATCATCATAATCTATACCCTCATACTTGTCCATTCCTAGTGACTTTTTGATGAATTCGTCGAACCTGTTCATCTTCTGCAAAAACTCGTTATCAAGTGGTATAGTTGATGTTCTTTGCTGCTGTGATTGGCTCATTCAGATCCAATTCAAATGGTACTGACCATTCTTTGTAGGATGAGGCATATATTCTAGGTTAGGGTTGGTTCTACTAGTCTCAGGATTCTAATAATTGGTGTTCTGATTTGCGAGAAAATGTGAAATTATTTGACTGTGGTTTGAGACCTCATTTGATATATTGGTGATCTTAGCAAGCACTTGATCCATCTGTAACCTTAAATCAGCTATTTCTTATGGTTGGTATTGTGTTGAGCTTCCTGATATTTCTGTTCAATCACTCATGTTTATATGGGCCTGCCGGGCTCGAGACCTTGTGAGGATGGGGCATCTGTGAAATGAAGCAATGATTTAAGACAAGTACTTGAGATTTAAGAGACAAAATATCACATTAGCCTCTCATTTGTTTGGTTCCTCAGGTGGCTTGTTGGGATTCACTAAAAGAAAAACATTAAAATTACAAAAGGATTAAAATAAGAAACATGGGCGCCCTATTAGGAACCCTTATTTTGCCTAAGGTAGGCCTAGAATGTTGCAATTCCTTTAGGGTAAGGCCCTATACTAAAACCTGTTGTTTAATAAGAGTATAATTTCAATTTGATCCAAAAGTCATTGGTTAAGTAGGAATAAACATCAAAATACATTCATCTCATCATTTTACTAAGAGATTCTAACAATCCCCTTAAATATTCTTCAAATCTCTGTGCTTTACTAGCCACCAGTTCCACATAATATTTGTTCAATACAGGCCTTGTATCGTCATGTAGCTCATGACATTTGCTCATCAACTGGCACTTGCTTATCTTGATTTTATCTCTCGCTTCCTGAGATTGTTTCAGAGCCGCTTCTGTTCTTCTCGTCTTTATCTCTAGAACCTTAACTTTTGATCTCCATTGTTTTGTTTCTTCACACAAACCTTCCAAGTCCCTTGGCGCTTCCCCCTTATCACATACAGGCTTGGGAGCATTGTTCAGCTATTCATTTCTTATAGCTCAGAATGCAAATAGGAATAAATCTATCTTTAGGATCCCTTTGATTGTTTCCCAATTCCAACTGTCTCCGACAAGCCATTTCCATCTGTGGTCTCATAAGACAAGAGTCCTTTATTTCAAGTAGAATAAATTCTGATGAACTATCTTCTATCGGCTCATACTATTCCAGTCCCTACTATCTCATTACTCGTAAAGGTATTACGGCATGATTCCACTAACGCCATGTAATAGAGGGAATTGGTATGGCGTTGCATAGAGTATTGGTGTTTTCCACTTGGTCTAATCTAAAACCCACTAGATCTGATCTTCTTCCAAATCTTGAAATCTACTAGCCCATTGAACCGTTGTACCTTGCTGATCCATAGTATTGTACCATTCATGATGCTCCATAACCCAGTCTTTAATCAACCACGATCTTTGTGTTAAACCTTTCTTTTTTGTCAAATGCTTGAATGCCTATATTTGCAAAACTAATTTAGACCCGATAAAATATGCCCCTTTGAGTTGAGAGTTGGTGCATGCTATAAAAATCTGAGTAGTGATATTTGGTACCAGTGTACGGTTGCACCCGCCTACAAATCCCTTTGTACAATGTACACATCATTCTAGCCACTTTGAGGCATATTTTACCATCATCTCGTGAAACAATAGAGTGCTAGCCAAAACGATTCCAAAAACCCAAACGCAAGCTAGCTACTAATCTTCCTCCATTTTATGAGTGAAATCAAAATGATATTTAGTGAAACCCTCAGAATCTCTAAAGTTATTGTACAAATATGCAAGAGATAAACATTGTGTTTGATCCACTCTTGGGTTTTGATCCTTTATAACCTAATGTAATTGCAAAATGCCTTTAGTCCTTCAGTGGGATAGATCAACTTGAAACCATGGAATGGGATGTCTAGAAGGCCTGATACCTCTTCAAGAGTAAGAGTGATTTCTTGCTTGTCGAAGCGAAAAACTGAACAGCTATGGTCCCAAACATGCACTAGTCCTTCAATGATGGTTTGATGAGGCTTCAAATGTAGCAGAGAAGAAATATAGCATAAAAATGGATACAACTTTTTCAATTCTGTAAAGTTCTTATAGACAGTTATTTGATTTCTCCACACGCTTAGACACTTGGGAATATGGGACAATGTGATAAATCTTTTGACTATGGCAATTTGTAGACGAGCTCTTAGTTTACCCTACCTTGGGCCTTACTGTGCAGAAATATAAACCTACATGTCTATTGGGTTATTTACGCAGACCAAAATGATGGCTTATTCCCATCGTGGATATCCAAAATGGCATTCCCTCTATGGCTAATGCATGATGCCAGCTATTAAAGCAAGTAAAAAATGAAAAAAATTGTAACGTGCCCTAAGTGCCCCATTTAGGTGCTGGGGTGAGCCTAAAGTGAAATGCGACATTCCAAGAAGGCAACTTAACATCCACACAAAATAATGAATTCAGAAAGAAATTCTAGAGGAGTACCAGCATAAAGAGAGGATAAAATTGTTCGGGGGAAAACTAATACAATTTGACCTCATTAAAAAAAAATGCAACTCGATCTAGGGTACAGGTATGACTAGAAAAAACTAGGAGATAACATGTCTATACGTCTTGAATTTACAATAAAACCATGACGTTATTTTGATTCTTGGGACATGAGATGCAATAGACAGCAATCTAAACGTGCAAAATTGGGAATCGAAAGTGCCTTATTAGAAGAGAACTCCAATGGCTCTTATTCTAAGGCTCATGAGATGCAAAAAACAATAAATAAAGAAAGTAAAATTAAAAAATAAGCACATTCTAAGAGTAAAAGTATACACAATAATTACCCCTCCCCTCTCCTCCCCTCCCCTCCCCTCGTGCCTTGTGTCCTATTAGGGATCCATGAGGCTCTATCATATTGGTAATTTACATGTTGTATGAGTTTGGGTTCACTAATGCAATCTAGAATCCACAAAGGTTATGGTTCCCGAACCTTCAGTCTAAGGGACCCAAATAGTAGCATTTCCATCAATTCCAAAGGTCCCAAGTCGATGGTTCGAGCTAGACCCGTTCAACAACGTACAGGTGCATCGCATCTTGAACCCGCGCGCCTACATAAGGTCCTGTTGGACCCATAAAGCAACCCAAGAGGGGGTGAATTAGGTTTCAAAAATTAATTTAACAAATAATGCTCAGATTAAATTTCTTGCACTTGGCAAATAAGAATTAGATGAATATATTAAATTGAGAAAGAAATCAAACACCGCATCCAAGCGGGATAGCTTGGAATAATAATTCACTAAGATGCTCCTTCAATCTAGGTGAGTCAATAATCTCTATTCTACAAAGTAGGATCACCTTGCTCACACTACTTCTTTTTAGTTGAGCCAAGAATTTTAGACTAAACCTCACTTTTGCACAAGATTATCAGTCCACTCAATATTTTGAATAGTACTCTGGAGTACACACTAATACAATATCACTAAAGAGCTAATATGCTTTCAAATTGCCTTTCTTTTTGCTTGTATTCAATGTGTAAGATCATTTTCATTATACAAAGGAGTTGGTATTTAAAGGTGCAATAAATTGGGTTCTAACCACCTCCTAATGTCTCAATAATAAATGCTAAAAAACTAGCCGTCTACTCTCCGTATAAGTTTCGGACGTCCGATGTTATTGTCGTGTGTCCGATCCATCGTCCGATCTAAAATATTAGAGAGTAGAAGATACTGTTCAGACAGCCAAGCTTGCATCCGTTCCTTCGTCTGAACCAGGTATGTTTGAAAGATTCACATATCCGACGGTGTATTGTGTCCGAAAGGTTTAATGCTTAATTGGAAATGTTTTTCTTTCAGATAGTCAGCTTCGTCCGATGTAAGCTTCTTTTGAATGGTTAGATGCGTCCATTGCAGGTGCCTTAAAACTCTTGACTCTGCCTTACTCTTTCGGACGGTGAAATATGTCTGAGGCAAAGTTCTTCGGACGAGCTTGTGCGTCCGTTGTAGATGCTCCAAAATCCTGCTTTCTGCCTGATCGTTCAGACAGTGTATTGTGTCCATGGTAATCCTGTTTGGACGAGCCTATGTGTGCGAGAAATATAGTACTGATTGGACGGTGTTCTTCGTCCGAAAACCCTGCTAATGAGCAAATGCACCAGTATTTCCTAGATAGCTTCAGTTACGATAGTTTAGTTTCATTTGTCATCATCAAAACCAAGGTTGTAGGTTATCAATCTCCCGATGACAAATTTTGAGGCCAAATAACATACAATAATCATGATCACACAATTGCCAAACAACTTACAATAAACATGATCACACAATTAGTGCATCAAACAATGAATGGTCATCTTACTCCCTCTTTTGAAATCATCAAAGCAAAATAAGCTCCCCCCTAAAAGGGTGCCCCCTTTACACAGGCAATATAATAAAATCACACCAGATTAGTCATAACCAAGGCGAGGTAGGAAGGTCAATAATTACAACCAGCAACTAGAGAAGTCAATTGCAACTAAATCCAACCAATCATAACAAAAGCCTCATTAAATTGCAAGGAAATAAAAAGCAAGTCTAAGTAGAGTCATTCTTCTTCTTGCAGCGTTCCTTAAGTTTGCGCTTCTTGGTCGGTGCATCATCCTCGGTATCCTCACTGTCGTGACCACTTAAATCAGGGCATCAGGATCTCGGCGTTGCATGATGTAGTTAAATGTGTTATCAACATCCTCGTCGTCATTATCATCAGCTCCAGGACCAATAGATTTGTCAGGATTAGTGGTGCCAATTGGATGCTCATGATCTTCAGCCTCAAGAATTGAATGATCACCATCATCGACGTCGTCACAATCGGAAGATGACTCGAGAATGTATTGGGATTGAATGCTAGCAAACTGAACTTGATCTAAGGCAGACATACCGAGACTAAGTGCTTCTTGAAAAATATTTTGTCTGGTCTCAAGCCTTTTTAGCTTCCGAAGGGTACGGCATTGGAAGGAACTCATTTGGTTACTTAGGGAGGTAACAAGGGTATTGAGGAAGAAATATGGGGCTCATGGGATAGTAGATGTGTGGAAGATGAGGGTTGAGGAGGAAGAGAATGACAAGGTGCAAGGTCAGAGGTAGAGGCATGAGATTTAGATTGTTCAAGTTCATATGCAGCTTTTGTAAACCATTGATCATGGTAAAAAACCTTAGACCTTTGCGCTCAATGTAAGCTTTGTCAGTGTAAGGAGGATATTGTTTTTTGCCAGTGAAGGAGATGTCAAAATGATTGAAAACTTTAGAGAGGAATTTGCCAAAAGGGATGTTTCTGCGTGTATCAGTTAAAAAGAGCTTTTATAGAGAGCAAAAGAGATAGCCAAAGTCAAGTGTGATACCTTTAAAAACACAGTAAAATAAGTACAACTGTATTTTTCCAGGCTCAGTGCGATACCCACCAGTCGGTGGCAGTAAATTGGTGACTAAAGTGTATAAAATGTTGAGTTCAGGTGTAAGCAGTGTGGTTTTAGCTTCCAAAACCTGTTTAAAATTGACATTAAAAATCTGTCGGACCTCTTCAATGTCGAAACGAGTATCTAAACCAGGCCATTTATCCAAATAGAAAAACAGAAGAAATATCATTAAGAGAGGTAACTACACATTCAAAAATAGAATTAATGACAGTGGAGGAAATCTCAAGATTTTTGTTATTGACACGAGAAATCAACGTATGAATAATGGGACCTTTTCTAAGATTGGCAGTAAATTGTAGCACCATGTCATGATATATAAGAAAATCCAAATGAACTAAATGAACCCAATTTTGGTTAGCAAAGAATGATTTAATGAGAGGTAAGTTTAACTCATCAAAAAGTCTCTGTGAAATAGGCCTTTGAACAGTAATAGATTTGCTAAGTAGAGAAGTCTACCGATTAGATGCCTTGGTATCAATGAATTTTGGTAGAAAGGGATTGGGAGTGGATTGAGGATTTGAGGATGTTTGACCTTGCACTGGAGCCTTGCATTTTGATTTTCTGCCTCTGGTAGCCATTGAAGATCCACCACAAGATCGTACCATTATAAATAAGATGAAGAGTAAAAGTGAGCTTGGCTGAATTTGTGGGAAAATTCAAGGAATGAGATGTGATATGGGTGAATTATGGTTCAATTGAGATGGGTAAGGAATTGGGAAGTAGAATTCCTTAAGCAATTTCAATCAGCTGGAAGAGAAAGAGAGAGAGAGAGAGAGAATTTTGAGGAGGTTCTTGGGTGCCAGAGGTAGGGTTCGGTGGGGGGATTGTCCAAAAAGAGGAAAATGAAGGGATTTAAGTGAGTAAAACAATCAGTCGGATGTCCAAATGATTCCTACGCGTCCGATTGTGCGTCCGAACACAGATGAACAGATTGCCAAAAGTTTATGTTGTACGGCCGAGAGAGTGTCGAACGATGACAAGCGTCCGTAAGAATTTCCAAAGAGTTTGAGAAATAAGAAGGAAAGTTCAGACGCTTATAGGTGTCCGAGACTAAGAGGGGAGTTCGGACGTTCTTGTACGTTCGATAGAGTAAGTAGTTCGGATGTTCATATTCATCCGAAGGACCAAATACCAAATTTTTGTCTGAAGGCATAATTCATACAGTTTTGAAATCAATGATCCCCAAACAAGTTTTTAGAGATTCAAAGCGATCTAAAGGCAAAGGCTAGGTAAAAATATCAGTTAATTGATCTTTAACGTACACACAAATTCAACACAAATTTCCTTTTTACGCACAAGATCTCTAATAAAGTGATGCTTGACATCAATGTGTTTGGTTCTAGAATGCAAGACAGGATTTTTAGTGAGATTAATTGCAATAGTGTTATCGCAACTTATAGGCACACAATCAAAAATAACACCAAAATCTTTTAATGTATGTTTCATCCAGCACAACAATTTCTAGCAGCAATATATTAGGCCTCAGCTGTAGAAAGCGAAATAGAATTTTGCTTCTTTCTAAACCAAGACACTAGACAATTACCCAAGAAGTGACATGTACCACTAGTGCTTTTCTATCAATTTTACAACCTGGAAAGTCGGCATCTGAGTAACTGATCATATCAAAACAAGTAGATTTAGGATACCAAAGACCAAAGTTTAATATTCCTTTCAAGTATCTAAAAATTCTTTTTACAACAATTAAATGTGATTCCTTAGGACATGATTGAAGTCTAGCACAAAGACAAACGGCAAACATAACACTATCTGGTCTACTAGCTATTAAATAAAGTAGGCTTCTGATCATACCTCTATAGTGTCTTTCATCAACACTATTACCATCTTTAGCTATGTCAAGTTTGGTTGAGGTACACATTGGCGTCCCAACTTGTTTACAATCCTTCATTCCAAAGCGCTTGAGTAGCTCCTTTGTGTATTTAATTTGGGTAATGAAAGTTCCTTCTTTTGTTTGGTGAACTTGAAGTTAAAGGAAAAATTGTAATTCTCCCATCATACTCATCTCAAACTCCTTTTGCATTAGACAAGAGAAATCCTTACACAAATTTTCATTAGTTGCTCCAAAGATGATATCATCGATGTAAATTTGGACAACTAACAAATCAATAGAAATAATTTTTGCGAAGAGAATGGTATCAACCACACCCCTTTTAAAATTATTTTCAAATAAAAAACCACTTAACCTTTCATACCAACCTCTAGGAGCTTGTTTTAAACCAATAAAGCTTTTGAGAGTTTGAAGACATGAAGACTTTGGAAAATTTTTATTTTCAAAACTAGGGGGTTGTTCAACAAAAACTTCTTGATCAATAAAGCCATTTAAAAATGCACTTTTAACATCCATTTAAAATAATTTGAATTTATTAAAACATGCAAATGCAAGAAACATTCGAATAGATTCTAAATGAGCAACGGGTGCAAAAGTTTCATCAAAGTCAATACCTTCTTCTTCAGCATATCCCTTTGCTACAAGTCTAGCTTTATTTCTAATGATCTCACCTTTATCATTTAATTTGTTTCTAAAAACCCATTTTGTTCCTATCAGAGGATGAATTGAGGGTCTTTCAACCAAAGTCCATACATTGTTTTTCTCAAATTGGTTAAGTTCCTCTTTCATAGCAGAAAACCAAGATTCATCATTCAATGCATCATCCATACGTTTAAGTTCAATATGAGAGAGTAAGGCACAATTACTATTCAAAGGTTTATAGGATCAAGTTTTATCCCATTGGATAGATCGCCTATTATCAATTCAAGATCTTGAGGATGGTTTGAGACAAATCTCCATGCTCTTGGAAGATCTTTTGGAGTATCTTCATTATTTTCTTCTTCTTCTTCATCCAAGTGATGAACGTTGCCCTCATTGCTTGTGGTCTTCTGATGTTCTTCATGTATGGTGAGTTTCTCAAGTTCCTTTTGTATACCTACATCTTCATCTTCACAAATATTCTTTGAAATAATATCATTAGCCTCATTAAATATAACATGCACAACTTCTTCAATTAAAAGAGTTCTTCTATTGTATACTCGGTATGCTTTCTTGTCACTAGAATATCTTAGAAAAATTCCTTCATCGGATTTCTTGTCAAATTTCCCAAGATTTTCTTTGATTTTTAAAATAAAGCATTTACAACCAAAGACTTTGAACTAGCTCACAACAGGCTTTTTGCAAAACAAGAATTCATAAGGAGTTTTATTTAAAACAGGTCTCAAAGAACTCGATTCATAACATAGCATGCTGTGTTAACGGCTTCTGCCCAAAAATATTTTGGTAAATCACATTCACTAATCATGGTTCTAGCTAACTCTTGGAGTGTTCTATTTTTTCTCTCAACAACACCATTTTGTTGAGGCACTCTAACAACTGAAAATTCATGCGAAATATCACTGTGATCACAAAATTCGAGAAAACCTCCAAATTTAAATTCAGCTCCATTATCACTTTGCAAGCGAATGATTTTCAAATTCAACAAATTTTGTATTTTAGAAAATGGTTTTACAAAATTTTCAAAGGCTTCATTTTTGTAAACGAGAAATAGTACCCAAGTATACCTAGAATAGTCATCAACAATCACAAACGCATATTCACTACCACCGAGACTAGCATGTTGAGTTGGACCAAACAAGTCCAAATGCAATAGTTCCAAAGGTTTAGAAGTAGACACACAATTCTTTGGTATAAAAGACACTTTTACTTGTTTACCAAATTGGCATGCATCACATATTTTGTTTTGCAAAAACTTCAATTTTGGCAAGCCTTTCTAGTCACCAATTCTTTCTTAGCAAGACTTTTGATTAAATCCATGTTGAAATGACAAAACCTTCTATGCCAAAGCCAAGGATCATCTATAGAAGCGATTAAACATTTTACAATGCTACTACCAATATTATCAAGATAAATCACATAAACATCATTGTGCCTAGTACCTTTAAATAAAACAATACAATTTGTATCAAGAATTAAACATTCATATTTGGTGAAGAACACATATAGATTCTTATCACATAGTTGACTCACACTTAAGAGATTGTAATTCAAATTATCAACAAGAATCACATATTTAATCAAGGTCTCACCATTTTTACCTACATCACCAATGCAAATTGATTTTGCTTTCATGTTATCCCCAAAAGTCACTTTTCCACTACTTTTGGATTTGAGATTGGTGAAGAGAGATGCATCACTGATCATATGTCTTGAATATCCACTATTTATGAACCATATACCATTGTCGGTGATGTTTATTACTTACACAAGAAATTAAGATATGATAACTTTTGGTACCCATATTTTCTTGGGTCCATAAGAGTTAGTGTAACTACTACAAATTCATACGGTATTTATTCCAAATTTTTCATTTTTCTTGACATAGCAATAATTTTTCACATGTCCATATTGTTGACAATAATTGCAAATAAGATTTTTATTTCCATACAAAGAAGATTTTGATTTTACAAAACAAAGATCATCCCTTCTAATAGTGACAAGGTTCTTGTTGATCAAAACATTTCTATTCCTTTTCATCCCAACAAAATTTTCCCTTTTTTAATGCAACAGAACATTCAAGTCATCCAATCTTTCTTCAAGGAGGTTTATTCTTCCTTGATCCTTGTTTTCACAAGGATAGCCTATTATTTTTATTCACAAGTTTAGAGTCAGCATTTAATAAAGCATTTGATTTTTTTACTAACTCCTTATTTCTAGCATTTGATTCCTTTAATTTATCATGCATTTTTAAAACAAAGGCTTCAAGATCATTATCATCATTCATCATCATTAGAATCATAAGAACAAGTTATCTCATCATCACCAATGGCCATAAAGGCCATTTGTGCCGATTCCATTTCTTCTTCAACTTCACCTTCGGAGTTGAAATCATCCCATGTGATTTGGAAATTGTTGAAGCGGGGCTTACTTCCTTTCTTTTTCTTCTTCGAAGGACACTCATTTGTGAAGTGTCCGAGTTGACCGCATTCAAAGAATCATTTCTAGCGTGGTCTTCCCTTTGAAATTATTTGGGTTGATAGCTCTACCTCTTCTCATTTTCCGTTTATTGATGTAGTGTTTGAGAAATCCTCTGTGACAAGTGCAAGATCTCGTTCATCAAGATCTTCATCTTCTAGATTGATGGAACCATTTTCATCTTGTTCTTGAGAAATCTTTAATGCAATGCTCCTTTTTGGTCTTGATTTTTCATCATCCTCCACTTTGGCCTTAAGCTTCAATTCATAAGACGTAAGAGAGTTAATTAAGGACTCAATAGGCTTGGAGAAAGTTTAGATTCTTTGCTTCCTCTATAGCGATAGTTTTGGCCTCCTATTCTTTGGATAGAGCATTCAAGATTTTTCTATTCTTTTCGCATAAAGAATACTCCTTACCCAAGGCTTCAAGATCCTTAATGATATCATTGAACCTACTATATATTTTATCAATATTTTCATGTGGTTCCATCTTGAAAGACTCATACTTAGCAACAAGTAAGGATTTCTTTTGTTCTCGAATATCATTGCTCCCTTCATGAGTTTACTTCAATTTATCCCAAATTTCTTTAGCATAAACGCATCCTTTGACACAAGCTGATTCATTACCAGCCAAGGCATTGTATATTACATTCATAGCCTTCGCATTTAAGGTCAAATTTGCCCTTGTGTTGTGGAGTGAGCTCATCCCTTGTTTTTTCTCTTCTTCTATTTGTATGATCATCAATGCTGGTAGCTTCAAAAGGACCTTCATTTACAATATACCACAAGTCAATATCAATGGATTGCAAAAATATCTTTGATTTTATCTTTCCAGCAAATAAAGTTATCCCATTAAACATAGGGGGTCTAGTGATAGATTGACCCTAAAAAAAATGCATTATTGGTTGCCATAAGGGATCTTTACTCAAATGCAATTTAAGCAAAATAAAAAGACCAATGCTCTAATACCAATTGTTGGCCTCAAAGAAACCTAAGAGGGGGTGAATTAGGTTTAAAAAATTAATTTAACAAATAATGCTCAGATTAAATTTCTTGCACTTGGCAAATAAGATGATGAAAGGATAAGCAATTAAGAACGAAATGAATATATTAAATTGAGAAAGAAATAAATCACCACATCCAAGCTAGATAACTTAGAATAATAATACACTAAGATGCTCCTTCAATCTTGGTGAGCCAATGATCTCTAGTGTACGAAGTAGGATCACCCTTACTCACATTATGTTTTCGTTGAGCCAACGATTTTACACTAAATCTCACTTTTGTACAAGATTATCACTCCAATCAATATTTTGAATAAGTTGCACTATTAACTACACACTAATACAGTATCACTAAAGAGCTAATTTGCACTCAAATTGACTTTTTTTTTTGCTTATATTTAATGTGAAAGATCATTTTCATTAGACAAAGGAGTTGGTATTTACAGGTGCAATAAATTGGGTACTAACTAGCTCCTAGCGGCTCAATAATAAATACTCAAAAACTAGCCGTTATAGGTTTCGGACGTCGATGTTATTGTCATGTGTCCGATCCATCGTCCGATCTTAAATATCAAAGAGTAGAGGATACCATTCAGATAACCAAACTTGCGTCTGTTCCTTCGTCCAAACCAGGTATGTTAGAAAGGTTCACACATCAGATGGTGTATTGTATCTGAAAGGTTTAATGCTCAACTGGGAATGTTTTTCTTTCGAACAGTCAGTTCGTCCAATGTAAACTTCTTTCGAACGGTTAGATGCGTCCATTGCAGGTGCCTTAAAACTCTTGACTCTGCCTTACTTTTTTGAACGGTGAAATGCGTCCGAGGCCAAAGTTCTTCGGACGAACTTGTGCGTCCGTTGTAGATGCTCTAAAATACTACTCTCTACCTGATCGTTCGGACAATGTATTGCGTTCATGGTACTCCTATTTGGACGAGCCGTGCGTCCGAGAAATATAGTACTGTACGGACAGTGTTCTTCGTCCGAAAACCCTGGTAATGAGAAAATGTACAAGCATTCCTGCATAGCTTCAATTAAAATAGTTAAGTTTCATTTGTCATCATCAAAACCAAGGTTGTAGGTGATTGCTTTACACACGTAGTTATAAATTTA
Source organism: Cinchona pubescens (assembly GCA_025175665.1). Classification (NCBI taxonomy): domain Eukaryota; kingdom Viridiplantae; phylum Streptophyta; class Magnoliopsida; order Gentianales; family Rubiaceae; genus Cinchona; species Cinchona pubescens. The sequence continues at coordinate 2,321,089 of JANKKI010000099.1, read as the reverse complement.
TCAAACACCTAAATCCTACTACTAACTAGGTGGCATCCCGCAAGTATACGGTTGTCAACTAGTAGTAAAGGGAAGTAGGGATCGTTCCCACAAGGATTGGTCGATAATTACCGGTTATTTAGTTAGATTTCAAGTTGAAGCGATTGATTAAGAGAAGAGATTTAACTAAAACTAGAACTAATGGAACTCAAAAATGAATTTAAAGTAAAGATTAATCATATACTCTTAAATCTAAGAAAGCAATTAGAAATGAAGTATCTTTAGAAAGCAAATAAAGGGAACAATTAGAAGGAAAAGCATATTAAGCAAGCAATTAGTTAATCTAAACTATTCATTATCTCTAAGGAAGCACAATTAGAAAAAGCCCCTAATCTATTCTAAGAAAGCATGTAAAAAGAAAGTATTTTTAAAAAGCAATTAACTAACCTAAACTACAAATTAACACTAAGAAAGCACAATTGAGGAAAACCCATTAACTAATCTACCAATTAAACTAAGAAAGCAAGTAAAAAAAATAATTAAATGAAAAGCCCATAAACTAATTTATCATAATTAACCAATCTAAACTACAAATTATCACTAAAAAAAGCATTTTTAAAGAAAACCCATAAACTAATCTAACAATTACACTAAGAAAACAAGTAAAAGAAGCAAATAGATTAAAGCAATTAAACTAATTAACTAAAGGAACATAAAATTAAAGTTTAACTAAAAGAGTTTTAACATAAACAAGGTAACTTACCACTAAAAAGCTTCAATCTTTAGCTAGCAAAAAGTGATTACAAGAAAGAGAAATCGTACTCTAATCTAATCTAAGAAAACCCTCCCCAAATGGGGAGGAAAAAGGAAGAAAATTACTCTCTAATGTACCCTACTTCTACTAGCCAAGTTCCTTCCTGAAATGATCTTTAAAAGGGGTATATATAATGCTAAGGTAGTGGGATAATTGTGCAAAAAAAATCAGCCCCGAACAAAGTCAATTTTTGCTCCAGCCGCCTTCAGATCGCAATCTCATGATATGGACTGAAATTTCTGAAATGCAAAGTCAATTTTTGCTCCAACCGCCTCCAGATCACAATCTCACGATATGGACTAAAATTTGTGAAATGCAGCATTTCATAGTTTTGCTTCCAAAATCTTCATTTGAAGTCCGATTAATGCGCTATTTTTTTTAATGCAACCCTAACACATTGGAGAACATTATTATCTATAATAAACACTTAAAATAACACCTAAACATATAAATAAAATTCTCACCAAATAGGCCAAAAAATGAAGGACAAACGAAGACAAACGAAAACTTAACTCCCAACGAAGTTTCTGTCAAAAGACACGACACAACTGTAAATGGAAAAACCTAATAAAATATGCTCATTATCACCTAAATAAGTACTCAAACACTTAATAAACACATACTAACACATTCTAACACGTAAAAGAAAATAAGATAAAAACACACACACGAAAACACTAAAAGTACTCGAAACTAGGAGCAAAATCATCAAGTTTAGGGTATATATAACTCTAGTTTTCTAGAGTTATCACACCCCCAAACTTAAGCTTTTGCTCGTCCCGAGCAAAATGAAAGACAAGAAAATTAACAACAAAAATGAACAACACAAAACACAAGACACAAATCACAAGACACAGCATACTAGACACCCCCAAGATGACAACACAAAAGGTAAATAATGGATGTACTTTGAATAGTTAGGAGACCTCTCAAGGGAGCTCGAAGACCATATTCGACAATTGAACTATTTTAACTAGTCATTCCAAACTTTTCAACTTTTCCAAGAAAAATGAGTTCAAATGCCAACAAAAGGTTTCAAATAACCAATTTACCATCATCAAAAAGGTTTTTGAAAAACAAGTTCCATTCATTTAAAATATAGTGTTGCTCAAATCCAAAGGATTACAACATTTTTCAACCATCTCGACAAGGTCATGTTGAAATGGAAGATCATTAGGAGTCTACCTAATATGCACATGTCACACAATTGGGAGTATTACTCTATCAAGGAGTGAGTAGCATGATATCAATGATGGGTATTATAAACATTTCCCCCTCGACTTGTTGGTATTCTAAAACGTAATTTCTAATGGCTTAAGTCAGAGAAACAACATGGGTACATGTCGGAATCCCGTACTCACCTTATTACTACTCTAATGGCTTATTTCAGAGAAACAACATGGGTACATGCTAGAATCCCATACTCGCCTCATTCCTAAATGCAAAGTTTTTTTTACTTTATGCGGCCCTAAACCAAGGAAAAGGAGTAAAACGTACCCAAGATCATATTCAAACCAATCACACACATGTTAGAAGAAAACTCCCTATGCAAACACATAAAATGACCTAAATCACTTCTATTCCATTTAAACCAATTTTTTTTTTTTTTCAAAAGATGAATTCACCAACAAAGCAATCCTATTGATTTGGTCAAAAACAATGTTTCAAATGAACTACTATAAAAATGTGAATGCCTCATTTTTTGAACATAGTAATACATGACTTTTGAAATTCTTTTGTCGCAAAAGAACTACTCAACACACCAAAATTCGCGGAATGCCAAGTTTAAATAACTCAATCGTATGATATTGCAAGTCATTTGTCATCATTGAGTACCGTAATCAATCAATTTTCCATCCAAAATTGACCACACAAATATTTACATTCGTGAAAAGAAACCATTCTTACACAAGTAAATAACACCCCCAAACTAGTCATTTTATTCAAGTGATGAGTACAACTCAACCATCCTACCGCTCACCCAAAATAGAACAAAGGCATAATAATACTACTAGAAAGTTTAAAAACAAAAGACTAGGCAATGATTTTGAATTACACTTGAACAATCAAAAAGCTAAAATAGAAGATGAACAACATACTAGCCAAGTGAATGTAAATGCAACCCATTAAGCACAAATTGTACTTAAAAATAAGAGTCCTACCATTTAATTATGGACTTCACCAACATTGAGCACAACACAAATCAAGACTAAGCAATGAGCAAATTTCAAATAGATCATAAAAATGCAATTTCCAATTAATCATGAATCCTAAAAATTGATTTTTCTTCAACAACCAATCATGGTTATACTAAGGAAGGGTCCTCAGGGCTTCACGGCATTCAAACAATTAAAAGAAAAAGAAAAGCACATATAAGGGTAACAAGGTTTAACACAACGAAAAGGTTATCTAAATGCCAAACTCATCCCCCCAAGCTTAGTTTCATACATAATCGGCTTCAAAAGGACAGTTAAAATTCAATCACAAAGACTACTCTCAATCCAAATCAAGCATTCATATGATTTTGTCAAAACAAGCTCAACTATTTAGCACATGAAGTGTATTAACGACTGCAATATCTATAATCAAAAGAGAAAACCATGTCCAAGTTCAACCAATAAATCATGTACATCATTCACAAATCACAACAAGTCATAGATTGTCATCACCATTCTCATCAACAACCATATTTGTCTAAGAGATTCCAACAAATCATTTGCTCATTTGCCAATAACACAATACAACTAAATAAAGCACAAGGCTACAAGCCTTTATTACTAACGAGGTATTTAAACTAAAGCAAGTAAAGTAAAGAAAGCATAATAAGGAAAATGAAAGAAATACTTCCTCAACACCAAGGAGGCTTTCCAAGGATATTGTAATCCTTGGTGAATTTACACCATTGTTGAACTCCTCCAAAATCTCCAAGGAAATGAACTTCGGCACATGTAGGTTGTGCCTCCTTGGCCCTTCTAGAATGTATCTTTCTTCTTCTACTCCTCCAAGAACTAGCTCTTTCTCCACGAACACCTCAAATAGAACCTCTTTTATTGTAACCGGGACAAACGCACGCACACCCATGTAAAGGGAAAGTTGGTGATTCCTCTACATAAGCGTTGGTTGTCTCGGTTGTTGTAACTTCAACTTCATGAGGCTCTTGAGAACAGGTTTCTTGCAAGTCATTTTCAATTTGTTCTTCTTGAACCGGTTCTTCACCCATTGGTGGAGGTGTTGGAATACATTGTTCTTCATCATTTCCTATTCCTTGAATCTCGGCAAGCTGGTCTTGTAACCAATTGTTGGATGTGGCTTGCTCTTCACGAAGTCTATCTATTTCTTTTTGAAGTTGAGAAAGTTTTTCTCGTTCTTTGGCCATAGTTTCTCAAAATTGAGCCCTTTCATCTAGAAGTTGGGCTATTTCTTCTCAAAATTCTTGAATTTTCATCCACTTGTCCATCCTTCTTACGTCTTCACTTGTTGTTAATGTTGAGTTGTTTGGTGAAGAAAATATGACTCCATTTGATCATATGAAGGATCTTGTGGTAGAGGGAAAGAGTAGGAATTTTCTTGATAACTCTCATAAGGATATGGATGGCTAGACCATCCCATTTGATAATTTTGGTCGCTTCATAAGTGTATTGATGGCTAGACCATCCCACTTGATAATCTAAGGGGTAAGGAGAGTAACCATAACAAGAATCATGCTAATTGGGCATAACTCCATTACCATAAAAATGGTAATCTCCTTGGTATGAATCATTCCAATTAGGTCCTTGCATGTTCTTGAACAATCAACAACACAAATAAAAAAACAAGAAAACGATCTAAAGCAACACAAACAAGAAAATTAGGAAAGTTTAGACTACTAGTTAGTTCAAACCATCCATCACAGAAAATATTTTTGGATTTTTGAAAATAAGAAAACAAGTACAAAATGAAAATCTTTTTGGTTTTTCAAATGGGTGAAACAACTATAGAAGAAAAGATAGAGTCTAAAGGATTTAATCTAGTCTTCCAACCAAATTAGATCGATATTACCGAAATCAATCCCAGGCAACAGCGCCGAAAACTTGATACTTTATACACCTAGTTATAGATTTATAAAACACCTAATTCCTACTACTAACTAGGTGGCATCCCGCAAGTATACGGTTGTCAACTAGTAGTAAAGGGAAGTAGGGATCGTTCCCACAAGGATTGGTCGATAATTACCGGTTATTTGGCTAGATTTCAAGTTGAAGCGAGTGATTAAGAGAAGAGATTTAACTAAACTAGAACTAATGGAACTCAAAAATGAATTTAAAAGACTATCTATTGCATTAAAGTAAAGACTCACACTAAGAAAGCATGTTTAAGAAAGTAAGTAAAATGGAAGCATGTAAAGAGAAGTCATTTTTTAGAAAGCAATTAAAAGGGAAAAATAACTTAAAGAAGCAATTAACTAATCTAGATTACTAATTACCACTAAGAAATCATAAATAATGAAAGCACATAAACTTAGGATTCTATGAAAGCATGTAAACAGAAAGCACTTTTAGAAAGCAATTAACTAACCAAAACTACAAATTAACACTAAGAAAGCACAATTGAAGAAAACCCATTAACTAATCTACCAATTAAACTAAGAAAGCAAGTAAAAAAAATAATTAAATGAAAAGCCCATAAACTAATTTATCATAATTAACCAACCTAAACTACAAATTATCACTAAAAAAAGCATTTTTAAAGAAAACCCATAAACTAATCTAACAATTACTCTAAGAAAACAAGTAAAAGAAGCAATTAAATTAAAGAAATTAAACTAATTAACTAAAGGAACATGAAATTAAAATTTAACTAAAAGAGTTTTAACATAAACAAGGAACTTACCACTAAAAAGCTTCAATCTTTAGCTAGCAAATCATGATTACAAGAAAGAGCAATCCTACTCTAATCTAATCAAAGAAAACCTTCCCTCCCAAATGGGAAGGAAAAAGGAAGAAAATTACTCTCTAATCTACCCTACGTTCTACTAGCTAAGTTCCTCCCTCAAATGAGCTTTAAAAGGGGTATATATAGTGCTAGGGTAGTGGGATAATTGTGCAGCAAAAATCAGCCCCGAACAAAGTCATTTTTTGCTCCAGCCGCCTCCAGATCTCAATCTCATGATATGGACTGAAATTTCTGAAATGCAGCACTTCACAGTTTTGCTTCCAAAATCTTCATCCGACGTCCGATTAATACGCCATTTTTTTTCATGCGACCCCAACACATTGGAGAACATTATTATCTATAATAAACACTTAAAATAACACCTAAATATATAAATAAAATTCTCACAAAATAGGCCAAAAAATGAAGGACAAACAAAAACTTAACTTCCAACGAAGTTAAGTCAAAGACACGACACAACTCTAAATGGAAAAACCTAATAAAATATGCTCATTATCACCTAAATAAGTACTCAAACACTTAATAAACACATACTAACACATTCTAACACATAAAAGAAAAATAGATAAAAACACACACTATGAAAACACTAAAAATACTCGAAACTAGGAGCAAAGTCGTCAAGTTTAGGGTATATATAACTCTAGTTTCCTAGAGTTATCAGTAGGTTATTAGGTCTGAATGATAGAATAGAAGTGGGACGATGCCCACCGGGTTATGCAGATCAGTGATGCATGATGTGTCTCCTAGAGGTGGAGGGATTTAATTACCTTTATAACATGTTGGAGGCTTTAAAATATTGAATTATTGTACCCTATAGGCCTGTAACCCCACGATAAATAAAGATATAAAACATGACAAGAATGAAGATAACAAAAACACATAGGAGCAAATGGCACACGAATATCCAAACCTAATATAAAGAAGGGTTAGATTTTAGGAAACATGACTAAGTCTAGTGCTCAGACTCTCTAGTGTCCCAGTGGAGTCACCAAGCTGTCGCGTCCCACTTTTCAGCGAGAAAAATAAAATGTTAAGTATTAAAAAAAAAAACCAAATAGTTATCAGAATAGTACAAAAATATTATATGGGTCTAAAATGGGACTTTTGAAAGTGACGTAAGAAGAGCAAAAATAATCTAGAATAATATTTTTTGAAAAATAAATAAATGAAAAATGGAGTCGCCAGTCACCACCTAGCGTGTGAAGTGCATCAAGACACTAACTTAAACCTAGGAGAAAAGGAAAATTCCTAGAGGTTGAGGAAAAGATTTTAAAACACAAAAAATTAAGCAAACTAGACAAATAAAAATAAGTCAAAATAAGTTGAAAACCCTGAATTATATGACTCCTAGTCTACGAAAACAAAAGAAAAAGGTATGGGATTCCTATTGAGGAAAAGAAAGCTAGACATCTCTAAAGGTAACCTAGGCACCCTTTCACCCCCGGTAAAACCGGTTGTAAGATTTAATTCACGTTTTCTTCAAATTAATCCAATTTTATACCAGGTTTGAACATAATGAACAAATCAAAGGTAAAAACCTACAAGGGAAATGCAAAGGAAAATGAGCTCACTATACTAGCGTTGGACTAACATCAGACACTCAAGAAGGCAAATTTTCAGTAATAGCGTGAGCAAAAAGTATTTACAAAGGTAAACATACTAGAATAGAATAGGAAACATATAAGCACATGAAACACATAAAAACATATAATATTCTAGAATGCGATTCCTACCAAAAGCGATTAACACATAGTACGTACCATATCTATTACAATAGGCATAAGCCACTTTGACAAAAAGTTGTCCCATCTATGGGGTCAATGCCTATGCGTACCTACATAAGTCATTACCCTATGTAAATACTCTAAGAAAACGATAAATGAATAAAAGTTACATAAAGCAAAATAAACAATTAGCTAGTAAAAACACATTTTACACATAAGAGAGTTCAGAAACGTACCTTTTAGAGCACAAAATTGTTTGTGGTTGTAACCCTAACTAAAGATGAACAAACCGGTTAAAAGTACCCTCTTCCTTTTATCCCAACACTAACAATACTAAGAAGACCAAAGATAAATAATCATGACTCGAACAAGAATAAGGATAATAAAAGCAATATAAATAACTAAAACAATTAGGTCAAAATATCAAAAAAGAGTTAAATGATTGAAAGAAAAATAAATTAATTGAAATAAATCTAACTCTAGAGACTAATTCACAAAGTTTCTAAACAAATAAAAGGGCAAAAATTCAAGAAACCATAAAATTATAATGTTACAATGACAGTTAATACAAAAAATAAACTCAACTATAACCAATCTAAACTTCTAGGGACTTAATTGCAAAACTTACAAAGTTTTGGGATATCACTGTCTCTTATACACATTTAGAAGTGTATAATGTGACAGTGCTTACAACACACAAAAGTTTAGGGACTAAAATGTAATTTTAGCAAAGTTTAGGGACTAAAATTAAATTTCATCAAAGTTTAAGGATGAAATTAAATTTCAGCAAAGTTTAGAAACTAAAATGTAATTTTAGCAAAGTTCAAGGACTGATATGAAATGTTATCAAAGTTTAGGGATTGATATGTAATTTTAGCAAAGTTTACGGAGCCCAAAATGTAATTATAGAAAGTTCTAAGAACTAACATACAATTTTAGACAATTATAGAGGCTAAAATTAGATTATAGAAAATTCAGCAACAACAGGATTGAGATAATTCTAAAAGAAAATTAATAAAACATGGCCCACCCATTTTCTACTTAACTAGGCCATACCAAAAAAAATCCAACACATAAGTAACTATCCAAGCAACTAGCCCACTAATGAAATACACCATAAGCCAATCCGAAAATTAAAAGGTCTAAAGAACTCCAAAATTTGTCTAAATCAAACAAATTCTACTAAACTAAACTGAAACCCAATCCCAAAGAAAACATCCTAAAAGAAATAAACCCACACAAATTAAACCCAACTAAACATTATAACCCAAAACCAAAAGCTCATCTTCTTTATTTTTAAAACCCTACACCCTAAATAATGAACAACCAATCATGACTGTATCAAATACAGCCACTAGATGTGTATAAGTGACAGCATATTGATTTAGTCACCGGACATACAGCCTTTTTCCAGTGTCAGATCGGAGTAAAATTTGCACCCCCTTCACTCAATTTTTTGCGTAGATTGCGATTTTGGTCTTGTATTTGGCCGAAAATGAATGAAAAGTTGTCAAAAATGCCCAGACAGCCGGATCTCTTTTTTTCACACACCCAAAATTTCAACTAAAACAACGTAAATCAAACACAAAATATTTATCACAACATATAACCATAAATAAACTACATATTTAACCAAAGTAAGAATACTTTCACTAATCGAAATCAAGATTCAAATTTCATACAATAAACACAATACTAATTTGAAACAAAATAATATAGCAATGAAAATCACACTTACTTTGTACAAAAATAAAGCACAAGGTGGTGGCAAATCTTCAATATAGGCTCGAATCCCCCCATTGTCAAACAATTTTTCCCAATTTTTTTTTTTTTTTGGGTTGTGCGTGTGTGCTTGTGTATGTGGTGTGCAAAATTTATGTTTATATGTGTAGTATGTAGAAAAATGGTGTTAGTTGTGTGTGAAATGTATGTTGTGCGTGTGGTTGTGTGAAGGTGTGTATGTTGTGTGCTAGATAAAACAAAAATGGAAGAAAAAACAAAAGAGTTTTTAAGAAGAAATGACTGTGGGGTTGGTTGCTATGGTAGTGTGTGTTCTTTGTGCAGAAGTAGTATATTAATAGTTAAAAAAAAAGAGAAAGAATTGGGGATTTAGTATGAGAGAGAGTCTTGGGGCGTCGGGAGTTGTGTAAAGTGATTTGAATAAGGAGAGAAATGTATGGGAAAGGTGAAAAATAATGTTAGATGTAAATAATTGTTATCTTGGTGCAGAGTTCTAAGAAGAATAAAAAAGGAAAGGGGGTGTGAGGTTGTGTCTGATGGTGTGGGTTTTAGTGGAAAGGGTTGGGTTACGTGTAGTCGGTCCATGTAAACCATGAGAGGATAGTGTTGGTACGATGTGATCAATATCAAAACAGAATGGACCATCTCGTCCTTGACTAAAAAAAAATTATTGTTTTATCCATTGAAAATGCGAATTTTTATGAAATTGGGAATTTGTCTTGAAAAATCTAAAAAACTTAAAAATTTGCCCAATTTGACCCTTAACGGTAAAACGCGCGTCAAAATTTGGTGTCTACAACTACACTTCTATTGTATTGTCTTTTTGTCAGCATTCCATCATGTTTGTGTTATTGTGATAAGTAGGAGAATCCATTTCTTCCCTACACCCTTTAGTTGCATCATATCTTCGTCTGATTGACATCTATCCTGCATGTAAAGAGTAAAGAATTATTCAAAGTCATTATAAATGACTAATGGCATATCCATTCGATTTAAGTGGATAATATCCACTAAAAAATTTTAATCTTGTCATCTTGATTAGGTTCATTCGAGTGAAATAATCCGGTCATGAATATTCTCTTTGCATCTCTTTTGAACATAAGTTTTACTATTGGTGGTAACTTTGGTTCTTTAAAATAGGCTAATAATTTTTTAATATAAACTGTGAGATCAGTCTATAAATAGATCATATTATTAGTTATCCTCTCTAGCTTCACAAGGCATTCTTTCAATTTTAAAACTTTTTCTTGATATTAATAAATAATGTCTCAAATTCCAAATTTGATATTCACTACAATGAAGTATAGCATTAGCTACAAAACTAAGGGCGAGAACATGAATTTTTGTCACTAAAGGCTAGTTTTTTACAAGGAAAATTTTGATTCCTCACCAATTTTTTATCTTAGTTAGGAAGAACACTTTCTTGTTAAATGCGGCGGCCAATGCTAAAAATTTACCAATAAAACAGTTGTCCTTGTCCATATTTGTCGCTAAAAGAAAGTATTTTGCCAGGAAAATAATTAATCCTCGCCAAAAAATTATCTTAGCTAGGAAGAAAACTTATCATTTTAGCAATGAAACAAGTATGTTTGTCGCTAAAGGCTAGGTTTTTTGCTAAGAAATATTAATTCCTCACCAAATTTGTACTTTAGCCAGGAAGAAACGTAGTAGTTAAATATTGCTGCAAATGGTACCTGTTTTGGCAAGAAAACAATTTGTAGCTAAAATTGTGGCGGGAAAACTGTAAGTTTCACCTTTTGAATTTGTAATTTGAACTTTGGATTTCTCATTTTAGAATATTTCTAATAATAAGCTTTAGATTTGTTTTGTTTGGAATTTCTCATTTTAGAATATTTTGTGAGATGCTTAACATGAGTAAACTATAATAATAATACAATTGGTAGTGGAAATATTTCGTGTTTGACATCCAGGAAATTTAAAATAGAATACATGGTGCTATGGATTGAAAATAGGTTTCTTAGTAGAAATTATTTTGCAATAAGTTTTAGTGAAATTTTCAAATCCATTGTCCAAGCTTATGAAAAAAATGGTTACAAGAGAAAAACACACACACACACAAATGCCACATGAGAGCATCACTCAATTTGTCCAATGACAATAGAATTGAAAATAAATATTGAAGAAATTAATGGAGAGGCCCACTATTTTGATCCAATCAAAAATTAAATAAGCTAAAGACCAAATGCAATTCACCTAACGTATGGCCCAATTCATTAGCCCAATGGCCTGGAATATACAATGGACAAAGCATTAGCCTAATATGTGACTCAACCATTATATCTTTTGTTGTTCAAACCATTTTTTTGCAATATTTTGTTGAAATACCAAATAATTAAAAGCTTATTTCTTTGCTAGCCAAACTAATAACAATTATGATATTCTCAATATGTTTAAACTGCATACAAATAAATTGAATCGAAATTAACTATTTTAATCTACTTGTTCTGAGAACTAGAACATTACTTATGAGTACTATCAATATAAGTTCAACAAAAAATAAAATTTGTACATTATTATAAATACAAAGTAAAGCTAATGTGACAAAGACTTTCTTGCTGTGGGAGTAGGTATTACAGCTGCTGAAATGAGTGAAAAGCAAGAAAGTCTTATTACTTTTCAATCTTCCAATGACTTGCAATACTCACTCAAACAGAAAAGAATTTTTCTTCCACCACAGCCATCTAGCCCACAGGTTGGTCCCCTAAGCCCCTTCCCAAAATTCCAAGCTATAAACCCCGACATCGATGAGTATTCTCCTTCTGATTGCAGCAGCTCTGCTTCGACCTTGACTCCATTGTTCAAAACCTAGGGTGTATTGATGGTATGAACTTCACAAGGTGCCTCATTATCTTCTACCCCAATTTTTAGTTGACCTTTTGGACTCTTTTGGTCTAGTCAATCAGTTTACTTTTTATTTTTGTAGTTTTAAGAAAACTAATCGATTATGTGTGTGTCAATAATTTCATTGATTTAGGATTTAAGCTATATTTCCTCTTTATTTTTTTTTTCTTTTTATTGGAGGCAAAAAATTGCGTAGTGTTGGTCAAAACGTTGAAATAGAATGCGTGATAAGAGATGTAAATCAAAGATTAATTTTTTTATCTTAGAAAGGAAGAATCTTTTTTCTTATTTACTTCTTTTCGGGAGAGGAAATTAACTTCTCTTCTGGAGCTTTCATTTCAAGTGGAATCAACTTTTTCTACCTTACAAAAAAGAAGACTGATTCATCCCCTCAACATTAGAAGAGTTTTAATATGATAATACCACCAGATTGATTAATTTGACTCCAATTGCTTCTTGCTATAGGGTAAGTGTTCTATTCCCATATAGTGGTCTTTTCTAACTATAGTGGAACTATGATATTGGATTCTTGTTATTTAAGTTCTAAAATCAATTATTTACGCTGCTATTTTTTTTCATTTCAATTATCACTACCTGCAAAGTTAATCCAATTGCTAATCTATTGATAGCTTGACTTTACTTGACTAGCAATTATAGTTGGACTATGGGTAAAATCTCAAATAGAAAGTTTGAACTATTGTTCTTGTGCGTAACGAAATATTTCAAGTCTGCAAAAACTTAGACAAGCAAGAAATATAGTGATAAAATTATGAATATATGAGTATATGAAATAAAGAATCACAATCTCTAGGATATTCTCAATATTTAGATAAAAGTCCTTCGATTCTTTACTTTAGACATCGATCTAAGAGCTTCGCAACTTATTCCCAAACCAAGAGATGATTTCTTCAAATTTTGCTATGGAAGACTTGATGAACGCTTTATGAAAATTTTCAAATCTTGATATATGGAAGATTTGAAGAGAAAATTTGAAAATTTAGAGCTTTCTCAACTTTTAGGCTCTAGAAATATGTATGAATATGTCTCTTGAACCTCTAAGGGTGACCCCTATTTATACATATATGGGAGGAGAGTAAGTTGGAAGACTTGTAGCACATGTGTACCTCCTTACATGCATAGCAAGAAACAAATTCCTATTTCTTTACACACATAAGATATATGAATACATAAGGACTGTACTGTTTTGATATTATCTCCTTATTTTAATATATTAATAAAGAGATAAATATTAGTGTACATATATCCTATTAGTCAAATCTTGCAGACATGTGACATGACACAATTTAATTGAAAGAGCGACACAAATTGGTCGAACCACTTCATCTTGACATGTGGAGTAACACAAGGCATTGGCTATAAATTAACTAACTCGTCAAAATATATATGACATATGGCAATACTTATTTGGATATCAATACCAATTAAATTAATTTATAGACAAATGATAATTTTAGTTAGAATAAAATTTCATCGTCTACAAATTCTCTCTTGAGACTTGTTTGCAAATGCCAAACTTTGAACTGTGACTTGAGGCGACAAGTCTCGAAATTTTCTTAATTTAATATGGAACCATAATTTGAAGGGATATGTCATCAATTCACCAAATGTAGGATCAATAATGAACTAATGAGTTTGGACATTAACCCAATTCTCAAATTCATATGAAATCAAATAAAGGCCACGTATTCATGTATATAAACTTCATCATATAAAAAAAATAAAAAAAGACCATCATCAGTTAGGATGTTTTATTTCAAAAACCACTTCAAATTCATAATATACTTGACCCCAACACCGCTGAAATAAGTCTGGAGTTCAACCAAAGCAATTCCTGAACCATATTTCCCAATTAGAGCTATGAAAAGATTGGATGCCTGGAGCCAATATTTCGTCGACTTGAAAATCAATTCCTTGTCAAGCTCAATTTTTGAAGCTGGTAAACAAGCCAATACCCAAAGAAATTAAATCACTTTGCCACATGAATCCCATAACCAATTTTACGTTGTCTTGGACTCAATTCACATAAACAACCAAATTCATTTCCTAAGGGATCAAATCAGAAGCTTTAGATAATAAAAGAAAACCAACTCCTCCATGGACATGAATTTTAAGAATTTTGTTGAACTGGAAATGACAACTCTAATCCAATAAGGAATCTAACAATTTACTCTTGTTTGAACTGAACTCGGCTCAACTCAAGTATCCAAATCCAGTTGTTAACGGAAGCTTGCGCATAACTTTATTCACAAGAGGAAACCTGTCCCAATTACAGACCAATAGTCCCAATTGTATTGGATTTGAAAGATATTCATCCCCTATAAATTAAACAACTCATCAACCCTGGACACATTATTCAAGGCAGAGCCAAATTCAATCTTCCATATCCAGATTGCTTGCAGATCCATCGACTTTTGTCTCGCCTAGAAAGAAAGCACCCTGATTTCTTTCTTGCAACCGTTGTGAGATTTTGCCGTCGCAGCCTCTGACAAGTTCTTTGCTCCTGTCCATTACTACTGGGTTTTACTTTGCTACTAATGCCGCCGCCGTTGAATTTTTCGTAGTTGCTATTGCTCTGCTAACGTTGTTGGTGCAGCTGATTTCTTTTTCTGTGGTCTGTCGACTGACCTAAAAATAAAAGTACCTTTTTTTTCCTCCCTTTTTTCTCTTGAACTTTTTATGTACTATATGTTAATTATTGCCATGCTTAGCTGCCCTTGATTATCATCCCTCTACACTAGCGCTACTAGAGTTGCTAGATACCCATTGATACTATTGCACTATGATCGTTACTTAACTGCTTATATATACATGTTCTCATATAAGCTCCCAACTGCCATGACATCAACTGAACATTCACAATTTACTGTTGCATGCTTATTGAACTTCAAAATAACTAAACTTGAGCCATGAGTTTTCAATTACATGCAAAACTCCATGAACTTTATTGACATAGTTATTTTATGCTCCCTCAGTGGCCTGTAGTTTCTTTTTTCCTTCAATAATCATATCAACAGCAGGTGCACCCATACGGATCGATACACACCTCACAAAATCTTGCGTCGCATATAGTTCACCGAAAATCACAAAATCTTACGAAGAATTTCCCATTGTTTTCCATCAATATAATGGTTCAACAAATATTACTGTATGTCTTAATCTTTGACATGAAGTCGAGACCTCATCAATCATGCAAATAAAAGATCATGAAACTCCACTGCCACATATCAACCTTTTTGACGAAAAGGATAGTTCCCAATCGAAGATTCTGTCATTGTATGTCTACAAGCCAGCAGTAGATCCCTTACCACAACCCTACATTCCTCTTGATAAGTCTCTACATCAGGACGATTGGACAACCAAGTCAACCAAAGAGAGACAATCACGACATCATTGTTTTCTACTACAATGAGGAGTGAAAAAGTTCTCATATTAAATTCTTCTTTTCATGACAAGAAGCCAAGCACCACCAAGTTCTACCTTCCTTTTTTGAGTTCCAACCTCCGTAAAACCACGTAGAATGGTCCTTCATACTTCAGCAAAACAAGACATACTTCCAACTACTAGGAATGGTCGAAGGATATGCTCATGCGACACAAGGACACACTCTTGAGAGCCCGTGTCTATGATGCTATTTATACATCAAGCTACACATATGATCGCTACACAATATCTTGTGCGCCTTCTGCAAGTATTGGTGCCCCTCGATGAACAACCTTCATACTTTGATAGGCGAGCTATCTATTTCTCTTTGGAATCTTTATAGGCTTGAAGGTCTTCCTATCTATGGTTCATTTTATGATGAGGTCATGCCAATAGCCAAAAACTTCTCACCATCGATAGAGATTGAAAATCTCTACTTCCAGCAAGTTGTAGACACTATAGACAGAAGTATTCGCGGTATACCACATGCTCACAAAAGATGATCGCAAAGGAGTTCATACCAAGGACTAGGTGCATTTTTGGTTTCGAGGACAAGTCAGATACTAAACTCCACCTCCAAGGGGCCAAAGACAAAGCACGAACTCAAAGCCCAAGAAGAAATTCAACCCATCAGAAGCATGGATAGTTCCTACCTGCTAAAGATCAAAGACGAGCACATCCCCTTCAATATGTTGAACAACAAAGATTCTCTAAGGGGCGAAGCTTACGTGAGAGCCTTCCCAGCATGCTGGATTTGCAAATTCCTCCTGCCAAGTGGGGAGACGAATCACATACACCCAAGTGTCTTCAAGGTGGCAAACCAAATGGCAACGGGAATGATGTTCTCACTCGCAATCCCAGTACTCGCAAGTATCTACTACAGCTTAAGAAAAGTTTTGCAAGCTCCAATCTTAAGAAGGTGCCCAGCCATCTTCCCATTTCACTATGTCTATGCATGGATTGGCCAATACTTTGAGGATTGCTCACTTACCACATAAATGATCGAACAAGCCATTTCTCCCTAATGGCCAAGTTTAGTGGAAAAAAGATGGCGCAATTCTACAGCACTACAGATGCAGAAGATATCATCAAGAATGTGGCACGTCAACCTTTCCTAGACTATGCATTGGCTGAAGAAGGGGAAAAAATCCTCATAGATGATGGAAATCTATCACCACAGCATGTTGAATATTTCATCAGTCAATGGTCATGTTTTTTGACCCTTCGACGGGACAACATCTTCATCATTGAACAATATGACTCATGGAAATTTAGTAGGCAATTTGGCTTTTGTCAAGATATTCCAAACAACTTGAAGGAGATAACTCATACTTACACCTTGGGAGAAATTGTCCAATTGTGGGAGTCCTCAATTCCTACAATAACTCATTCTACCATGACCATACCCACACAAAGGAGGCATCCATTAGCCACAATGGAGTATGACACTTGGTGGTCGATGCGATCAAAGAGTATTCGCAGCACAATCATCAATGAGTGTAAGTTTTATCTGTCACTTAGCGTCAAAAGAACGAATGAGGATGAAGCTCAAGATGCAAAAGCAAGAACACCCTCATCAAAGAGACGTAAACACACTGCCTCTCCAAAGGATTCAAAGCATGGAAAAGACGATCATGATGCATCTAAGAGAAAGAAGCCAAGACGATTCCTAAAAAGACTGCGGAGACAAGGATGGACAATGCTTCCAAAAGCTCATAGTAGTAGATGAGCCTTCTTCAATGAAGCAAAAAGGCCAAAACCGTGCATCAACTAGCTTGAGAGGAAACCAAATAACGAAGATGGGATGACCAACTTCGGTCAAACAAACAAATGCTAAGGCTCCAGAGATTATTGAAACACCTTTATCGAAAGGCATCGAGGACATGGAGATAAATATGAATATCATTCCTCCGAAGGATCATAAGATTCTCTCAAACTAAACTTCTAGGGAATTATTGAAAGTTAATGGGATCGAGATGTTGGAAGATAGAGAATTTGTTGAAGTAGAAGATGGACATTGTCTGGCTAAAGCAACAATGGAGATCGTCAACGGAATTGACCGAAAAATAAGTCAAAACCTTCGAGTTTGGAAAATATTTCTATTAACTCATCATTTTTCGAAACCACACCTGCTTCAAAGATGTCACCCAAAGAACTAGCCGAATACAAAACTATACTTCAAACATATAGTTTTTTTTCCTATTCTTTTTATATCTTGATATTCCTCTAACTCTTTTACCCTTTTAGGTCACTACCCTTGAAGCACTCGTGAAGAAAATTGGAGACCATTTGTTCAGTAATCAAGAAATTATCATCGGTGAGGCGAATGCACATGGAGAATTGCATGAGCATGTTGCTAGCAATCCAAATATCCTCGAATCAACAATTGACAAGCCAATAGAGGATACTTCGCCTGCTCCATCAAAAATGCCATTGAACCACCATGAAAGTCTCCACAAGCAAGTTAGAACACCAATCTCTGAATTTCATGGCCACAAAGTGATAAAATCATGCCAACGAAAATACACATATAAAGCCTATGGAAAGAACTTTGCAATGATAGCTGTCTCTTATACACATCTAAATGTGTATAAGAGAGGAATGTGTCAATGAAGTAATTGAAGAAATAACAAGGATAGACTTTTCAACTGCCCTTCCTCTAATAGACTCTCTAGAAGACTTGCTCACCAAGTCCAAGAAGTATGATTCTTCAAGATCTTCAGCATTGGAAAAAATTTCAAGAGAGGCATATGAAAAAATTCTCTCCAAGGCAAACGCCTCCTTTTGGAAGTCAAGGCAATGGAGGAAAAAGTAACCAACCACGTACAAATTCTTGAAGGAAAAAAGCAATCCATTGAGAATAGGAAGTTCATTCTTCAAAAGGATCTTGATGATTTGGAGAAGCAAAATATGGAAGTTAGCTCGAACATTGACCGAGAATATGAAAATCTCAAGCAAATTCAAGTTGAAGTGTCAAGAGTGCATGATCAAATCTTTTCCATTGAAAGCACTATCTTTCTTACAAATTAAAGCCTAAGATGCTAGGGAGCTTGAGGAAATGAAAAACATCCTTGAAGCAAGCAAGATAGCCATAGTGGACCTCAAGTTTGACTTTGAATTATATCAGGCCCTTTTTTTTTCTAATTTAGGAACTTTATTTAATTTTTTCCTTAAATTTCATTTGTTTGTAATGGAAACTTTTCTTTCAATAATAAAGACATTAATTACTTTTCCTTATTTTGTGATTATTAATTTTTTTATCAAAACAAATAAAGTAAATAACATTTATGAATTTAAAATGCTGTTTCCATCATATTTTTTTAAGGAAAATGAGTTGGTTTTGTGGGGGTATAACTGAACTTAGAGGTTGCCCTCTAAGCTGCCTACGTATCCCAAAAGGGAATCAAGTCACACGTAGTTCCTTTTTTGTGAAAAAATATGGGGGGTTTGCCGTTCACAGTTTAACCTTTTGTGGGCCAAGAGTATCCATTTGTTTGCCACCTGAAACTTGGTAGAGTGTTTCAATAGTTTAACCACATACTATACAGACCCACCATTGGTGGTTGCCATCCATACTTTTAGCTCATGTGGGCCAAGAGCAATGTGCAGCTTAGGCTGATGCATTAAGGAGCAATGTGCAGTTTAGGCCCATGCGTTAAGGAGCAACGTGCAGTTTAGGCTTATGTGTCAAGGGGCAATGTAGATCATGCATAGTATCACTTCAAATATTTGCCGTTGATGGGGCCAACCCTTAATCCATATTCAGCGATCAACTTGTATGAGCCATTTGTATATATTTCTTGAATAATATACGGGCCATCCCGCTTTGAAATAAACTTCCTTTGACCTCCATGTCTAAAGATGATCAGTTTTCGAAAAGCAAGAACCAAATCACCAACTGGGAAAGAACACGGCCGAACTCGCTTGTTGAATGTTTTAGAGAGGCAAGCTTGGTAACACTCAAGTCGCTACTGAGCTACCAATCTTTTCTCATCAAGTCCTTCCAACTCTTCAAAATGAAGGCGAGTATTGTCTTCCTCATTAAGTCCTTCTTGCACAGCAACTAAAAGGGATCCTTAAGGAATGTATTTGACATTGGAGTAGAAGAACTGTTTCAACACCATAGACAAGTGCATATGGAGTTGCTTGAGTAGGAGTCTGAAAAATTTTCCTATACACCCAAAGAGCTTTACCAATCCTTTGAAACCAATCGCTTTTTGAATTGTCAACAACCTTCTTTAGCAAATTGCATATAGTTTTGTTAAAATCTTCGGCAAGTCCATTTGCAGTAGCATAGTACATGGGAGAATTATGTTGCTTGAAATTGAACTTCTCACAAAACTTGTTCATTGCTACATTGCAAAAGGGTTTGCCATTGTCGGTGATGATATAGCACGAAAATCCATATCAATAGATGATATTCACACGAATGAGATCGTCCACATTTTTCTTATTTACTTCTCTTAGCACAATTGCTTCAGCCCATTTCGAGAAGTAATTAGTTGCAGCTAGAATAAAGATATGTCCACTGGAAGACTTCAGCAATGGTCCTACTATGTCTAATCCCTAAGCATCAACTATGGCCTAGAAGCAACAGTGGGATGTAATGGTTTCGATGATTGATGGATGAAACTGACAAGCTTGACATCTTCTTGCATAGTTGACTAATAGTACCCCATCCTTTTAATGCTGAGTGCAACTTAGAGACTGATTGATGAGCACCACATATTCTAGAGTGAACCTCTTCCATCACTTTCATATCTTCATCCTTACAAAGACATCATAGGACTACTCCATCAAACGATCGCCGCTAAAGCGTTTCCTTATAGTAGATGAAGCGAGGTGAGCTATCATAGATTTTAGTTCTCTTTTTTGGATGATCGGCAACTTCCTGTAATTCAGGTAATCAATTATTGGTTGATGCCAATCTTTCTTCCTCACTTCATAGATAGAGACCACATGAGTATTTTCCTTTTTTCCATCATCTTCTTCTTCAAAATAAGGAGGCACGACCCAACTTTGACATATTAGAATTTGAGTTTTTTTATCAGGTCAGATGAGCGTGGAAGCCAATTTTGCTAGGGAAGTCAGCTTGTCGATTATCCATCCTTGGAACATGCTCTATAGTCACATCTCTTAGCCATCCCATTAGTTGCCTAGCATAGTTGTAATATGGCAGCTCCTCGGGTTTCTTGACTTCATATTCACCAAGGAGTTGATTGACCGCTAACTTGGAATCTCTAAAAACTCTAAGATGTAGTTGCTTCATATCAACTGCCATTTCAAGACCAAGGATAACCGCTTGATACCCTCAGCAACATTATTTGAACATTGGTGTGTGAAAGTGAATGAGTATGGCAATACATCTTCTTTGAAAGTGACGAATACTACTCCAGCTCTAGCCTTTTCTCGATATGCAGCATCATCAAAGTACATTGTCCAAGGCGGAAGAACTTCGACCACGAGAATATCTTTGTCCAGAAGCTTATCAGTTAATTCCCACTTAGCATGTATGAGATGATCGGCCAAGAAGTCAGCCAACGCTTGTCTTTTGACTGCCTCTGTGGGAACATAAACAATTTCAAATTGTTGAACATGACTTATTTGAAGGTACCACCTTGCGAGATAATTCGTCAGCACAGGCCTAATCATAACATAATTGATCGAATTCGCCTTAGATATCAAACGAACAATATGGGCTTGAAAATAGTGCTGCAACTTTTGTATGGCAAATATGAGAACCAAGCACAACTTCTCAATTGGCAAATAATTCAACTCATTCGATGTCATCATTCGGCTCAAGTATCATAGTGCATTTTCTTTGCCTTCATCATTCTCTTGGGCAAGTAAATCGCCTATAAATCATTCATGTGCAATGATATAAAGAATTAAAGGTTTACCAGGCATAGGTGTAGCTAACATGGGCAGTTTTGTGAGACATGTTTTTATGCTTTTGAAAGCATTGCTACATGTTTAGTCCCATTCATAAGATACACCCTTCCTCTTCAAGTGGCTAAAGGGTTGACATCTTCTAGCCAAATTGGAGATAAATCTTCGAAGATAAGCCAATCTTCCTTACAAACTTTTCAACTCATGAATGTTGTGTAGAAGAGGCTTGAGCATCTTCAAAATAGCATCAATTTTAGATTGATCAATTTCAATTTCAATTTCTCGGCTATGTACAATGAATCCAAGGAACTTTCCAGAAGTACCTCCAAAAGCACTGTTCAAAGGATTGATCTTCAATTGGTATCTTCGGAGTCGTTCGAACACCATCCTAAGATCTTGAATATGGTCAGTTTGCTTCTTTGATTTGAAATGAGATCGTCAACATAGCACTCTACATTCTTGTGAAGCATGTCATCAAAAATCTTTTGCATTGCACTTTGATATGTGGCCTCCGCATTCTTCAAGCCAAAAGACATGACTTTGTGGCAATAAATGCCTTTAGGATTTTGAAATGCAGTAAGTTCTTCATCCCTTGGTGCAATTTGGATCTAATTGTATCCCAAGGATCCTCCATAAAGGATAAAGCTTCTAGCCAACTATGGCATCGACCATCAATTCAGTGATAGATAGAGAGGAAAATCATCTTTCAGACAAGCTTTATTGAGAGAATCAACTTGAAAGTCAATGCAAACACAGATTTGTCCATTATTCTTTCTCACGGGGACTATGCTTGAAATCCGTGTCGGGTATTTTACCTCTCGGATAAAATCAGCTTCTATAAGCTTGTTTACCTCCTTCTCAATCGTTAGGATCAAATTAGGCCGAAAACGTCTTTGAGCTTGTTTGACAGGTCTCACACCTCGCTTAACGGCCAAGTGGTGAATAGCAACTCTTGGGTGCAAACCAGGCATATCTTTTTAAGTCCAAGCAAAAACATTTTTGAATTCGAGTAATAATTCTACATATGTTGGTTTCTCTTCAAGAGTCAACCAGGTACCTATGTAAATTGGCGAAGATCATCATTTGTGCCAAGGTTGATTTCCTTCAACTCATCAACGAATGCCTTCCTTCCTCCAATTCAGGAAGAGCATCTCCGACATCTTCTTCCTTAAGAGGTTTTCTGTCTCAAACAGTTATATGGTTACATGAAGCAATGCTTTCCTTATCTTCCTCCTTGATGAGACATTTTTACATCAATGATGGTTTTCTTTCTCACGTTCAACAAATCTCCATAGTGTATGAAAAGGTTAATGACTCGTCTTCTTAAACTTCTATCATTGCAAGGAGCATTGCTACCTTTCATATCAAAAACTTTTTTTTTGTTTGTGTCTTTGGAAAACTTAGCCTTTGATGAATAGGCCGCCTCATCAAAGCTCTTCCTCGTGGGCCAAGCATATCGAACACCGAAACACATGGTCTAACTTTCTCCAATCTATCAAAGACTGATTGTCTCAGACATTTTGACGCAGTTTTTTCTTTAATAGTGACATGATGCATATTAGCCCTTTTAATTGCAATGTGTACAGGAGAAGATGGACTATACCCAAGTCCCATCGACAGTTGTTGATAGGATATCCTTTGTCTTTCAACATTTTTTGGGTAGAAGTCTTGCCATGTGTCTTTTCTCCAGTTGCCATGGTAGAAAGATTACCCAAAGTGCCTTCTTCCTTGGGATCATAACCAACTTTTTACAAGAAACTTGTATGCATTTGGATCAAATCCCTCTCCAGTTCGTGCTGTAAGTAATGAATTGTACTCTATTTCGGGCTCTGCCTTTGGCCAAACAAAACCTTCAACATGAGTTTCATTATGCTTGACCACCTCAATTTTGGTGAGTGGTTCATTGAATTCCTTCAATTCATTACATTCAACAAAAGGAGATTGACCTTTTTCTCTCTTCGACTTTGGAACAAAGCGTAAGGCATGCGTCTTAGATTTCTAAGCATCTTCTTTTGTCAACTCCTTCGTGTTTCCTTGCAAGTAGAATTTAGCATCAGCAAAGTAAGCCTCGACTTCGGTGAAAGGTTTATCATCAGCAACCACCTTCTTTATCATGCCATTATGGCAATACTTGGAACATTGGTGGAGAGTCGACAGTACAACACCATTCTAGTGAATCCATGGCCTTCCAAGAAGCATATTATAGGATGTTTTAGCATCAATAACACGGAAGAGCGCACTTGAAGGTAGGTCATATCCCAATCAATATATCAAGCCTTACAAGACCAATGGCTCTTTGCCTCTTTGATTAAATCCTTGGATCATAAGATGGCTTTGTGAGAGTTCATCATTTGTGATTCCAAACTCCTTCATTGCCCGCAAAGGCATAATATTCACAGCAGATCCTTCATCGAGAAGTATCTGATTTACTTTTTGCTCACATACATAGCCACTAACAAACAAGGGCCGATTGTGAGATTTTGTTCCAAACACTAAGTCTTCATCATCAAAAATAATTGTTGCTACACATTCCTCAGGGACTTTTAGCAGTAGTGAGTTTCTTCTTAAACTCTTCGTCAACTTCATCATCATTAATGTTCATAATATAGAAAGATACGAGGACATCATCATCCTTCAAGTATCATTTTGGCATGAATTAATTCAATGTAATAGGTCAATGGACATTTTGAAACATTGCACCACTTGGAGGGATTGATGATGAAATTGTTCTTCTTTTGGACTTTCTTTTTGTAACCCACAGAGCTTTTCACCATCCAAAATTTTGGTAGAGGATCAGTCTTTTGTGCTTTGACTTTTCAATTCATTCTCCTGGAGACGAGTGTCCATCCTTCGTCATCACTTGCGGCATCATCATTCTTCAATAGTTCTTCGGTTTCCTTTTTGGAGGGAACTTTATCTTGTGGGACAAAGTTGTTGTGCAATGGTACGGGATTGAAATCTCTAAATTTTATCATGGGTTGTGTCGCTTCTTTACGGACTAATTTTGGTGAATGACAAAATGCCTTACACACTTCCACAAATTGTGAGAGTCAAGCACTATAGTGGTTTGATTTGCACTTGTTTTATCTTCCTCCAGTAGAATCTGACCTTGGTGAGCTAGCTCCATCACCTTATCTTTGAAGACAAAACATCTTGTAAGGGGATGACCAACCAAGCAATGGTAGCAACAATAATTCGAATCACTAACTCACTAGCCTCCTCTGGCCGCTTTATCTCTGGGAGCTCAATGAGTTTGGCTTTAAGCAGCAATCATCAAACATGCCTTGAAGATCGGAGTTGAGGAAAGGGTATTGCCTCTCTTGCATCTCTCTCAATGTACGTCTTCTTCGTGGCCTATCCTACGAAGACTTTACCTCTCAATTACCTTCTAGTTGACTTTTGCTGAGATCTTAACAGGTGCAGCATTTGTTGTCATAAATTCTTTGTTTCTAGACTTGGGAGAAGGCTTGCCCCCTTTCTCAAAGTCTTGTTTCTCTTTGTTCTTACAAGGGTCAGGAACAGGCGGCTCTTGATCTCCAAGGCCAATTTCAAGACAATGAGCTTTTGTTGCCATTGAATGCCTTGCAATATATAACGAAGTCCCCACTTCATGCCTTGAATGCACATCTCAATGACGAACGTCTCAGAGAGTCAATCTCTTCAGTTAAGGCTTAGAGTCCTCCATTGGTCAATATTATCGACAACAGGTTCATCTTTCCATTGATGGGCGTTTGAAAATTCAGTCATGGTAACAGTCCTCTTAGTGCCGTAGAACTATATGTGGTTGAGAAATTCTTGTTCTAATTGCTCCCAACTATCGATCAAACTTGCTTTAAGATTAGTGTACTAGTTGAAGGTGTTACCTTTTAGTGAGCGGACAAATTGCTTGACTAACAAATTACTAGAAATTTCGACATTGTTGCATGTCTCGACAAAGTGTGCCATATGCTGTTACGGATTTATTTTACCATCAAATTGCTGAAACTTCAATGGTTGATATCCACAAGGCATCATCAAGTTGTCAATTCTTGTAAAATAAGGCTTGGCATATGCAAGGTTTGATTTTGAACCACCTTCATATTTCACCTTGATCATGCTTTCAACGAACTCCTTCAATTGATTGGCATGAATCATTCCGTCAGAAGTCACGTGTACTTCTTTTGTCTTCCCTTACTATTTGGATGAAGTTTCAGCTTCTTGATGTCCGCTCAGTGCCTTTGAATCAATTCGACTTCCTTCCGCAGCTTTGTCTATCTTGTTGACATGTTGAGTAATGATGGCATCTATTTGATCTTGTATGCACTTCATCATTGTTTCTATCATTCTGGTTTGGCTTGCCATTTGGTCCAACAGAGTTGAGGTATGTGTCACCACAGCGGGCATAATAGAAAATGTTGTAGAAGTTACGGAATCTTCTCGAATAGGAGATCTCATTTGTGGAGATCCTTGAGAAGATGCATAATCACTACTTGATATGTCATCATCATGTTTTGAAATTTTGTGGTGTGCACAAATGAAGCTTCTGTCGAGTTGCAATGCTGTCGTAAACACCCAAAATTAACAACTCTGATGTAGTAGTGGAGTCCTGTTCGTCCCACACAGAACGGGGGTTTATCTTCGTGCTAATGCAATAAGGGGGGGTTTTGAATGCTTTTTAACTAAAATTAAAATAGTAAAATAACAAGGGAGAATTCGATTAAGAGCAATCTTGGTTTCGGTCATATCCACCATGGCAATTTTACTAGTCGATCATTGACACACAAGATAATTCAATTTATATCAAGTACTAATTGAAGAAATTAACCCGAACGGATACCAATTCAAAGTTGATTCTTATTTATTTCTAAGTTGGTTAATTTTCAACACGCAATCCAATTAACCCTAACTATTAAATTAACCCAGACACGCGCCAAAGATCAATTAATAGAAGCTTTAAGATCAACAAGAATAATTAGACTAATTAAACATAAACACACGCAGTTATGCCAATTAGATGATTAATTTCCCTAAATTCAATAACACAAATTCAGTAATTATCAAATTTAGTTGCTTCACAAATTGAATTAAAAACACGCGGTTAAAACAATCTAGTTGTAGATTAATTCCAATAACTTAATATTCTGCAGCAATAATAAGTTAAAAAGAACAATCATAATTTAATTGCAGAAAAATAATCAATACTTGACATATAATTGAATAAATTCAGGCACAAGAAGTCTCACAACTTTGTAGAATTGACCATGGCTTCAATTCCCTCTACCAAGAAAAGAGTTTAGGCACAAAGTGCCATGAAAGAATAAGAGAGGAATTTCTTTGCTAAAAACCCTAGCCAACAAGAAAATAAAAGTGTTGATCCCTTTTTTCTCACACAAATTGGGGTATTTATAATGAGTATTTAGGGTTACAAATAATGTCTATAGATAAGAACGTGAAACCGGGTGAAAAAGAGCCCAACCGGCCGAAGAAATCTATCGCAAAACTAAAAAACACGCTACTGCTGCTCTTCGCGCACATGCGCTGAGGTCCTAGGGCGCATGTGCACGTGAGGCAGTAAGTTCTAGGTGTGTTCTGTCCTCCGCATACATACGCAGAGACCTTAGCGCATGTGCGTGCTAACTACTTCTGGAATTGAAGCTTCTGGACACAGCGCACATGCGCTGTACAGCTCCAGTGCATGTGCACTGGCTTCCTCCACTGTGCTCCGCATTCGGCTTCAATTTTTACCTTGATGCTTCCGTTATTTGGGAAAGTGTAAAACACGAAAGTTGTAGATCTATCCCTTAGTTTCTCGATGCATCTTTAATCACCTCTTCAATTGGACCTCAGGATCAAACGTTATACTTGAAATACAAAATAGTGTATGAAATGACTTCGTACTCATCTGTGTCTCGTACTAAGCATTTTCTTTCATCGTTATTGCATCCTTTTCAACTCTTTTTCACTGTAACCCTAGAAAATCTAAGAATAACCAAATTAAGCTGAATAATAACTCAAATCTTGCTTACAACACATAAAAGAGTGGTAATTGACACATAAAACATAGTACAATTATGAACTTATCAAATTATCCCACACTTAGCCTTTGATCGTCCTCGATCAAACATAAATTAGAACATTTAAGCATAACACATTCTACTCAACCTATTCCTTCAAATATCCACATAAACTATCAATAATCAATCCAACAATCAGAGTAGTCTATGAACCCAAGAGCTCAATTGCTAATATAAACCAAAACATGAAATTCGTGTGTATGTGTGGATAGCCGTTCAAAAAGTTAGATTTGAAAATATTTAGATTAAATCATGAAGACCACTCAAAATTTTTCTAAACACCCCATAGCTCACTCTACTTACACCCCTTCCACTAATCTAAACAACCGATTCAATTCAAATTTAGGTAGGACTTTCAGTTCGAAAAATAGTTTAGAATATTTGTTAGCCAAAGAAGGGAGAGCATATAGCAAATAAGAACAAGAGCTTTATAGTAATGATGGCCACACATTAAAATAAAACTTCTCTTCATATGCGGAATATCAAACATCCACAACCCCACACTTGAGTAACAAACACCCATTAAGAATTCGAAACAACCAAACATGCCAACCTCTGTCGGACATATATACATCACATCTTCTTCTTCTTTTTCTATGTCCGCTCATAGTACGGGTACCTGTGGTAGGCACTACCCGCAATTATCAACATGTAGGTACCAGAGATGGGCACTACCTGCAAATATAGGTACCAGTGATAGGCACTACCTGTAAATATCAAGAATATGCAAGTACCAGTGATGGGCACTACCTGCATATTCAGAATTCAACAATTTTTTTTTTTCAACAATTTTTTCCAATACCCCATTTCGCAACAAAAATGTACATCACTCACTTCTCACAAACTTCCACCCTTATATCCCCTTAACATATAATGTGCACCATAAGCTCTTAAAGGAAAATTTTAGGATAAAACAATAGAAATATTAAGCTCCATAAGGGTAGGTAAATGAGTTTATGTGAAAGAAGGTGAATAATATTTCTTTTCACAAGAATAAGGCTCAAATAAGGTACTTAGAAATAAATTGTTAAAATGGTTGGCTAGAACGGCTTATCAAACAAAAAAGCACTACCTTAATTTTAAAACTAAATCAAGTCGTCTAAGAATTAGGTTCAAAAATGTAATAAAGCAAGTTTCTGGGATGCAACATAATTGAGTCTACATAATTTTCTCTAAATATTCCAAATCAAAAATTAAAGTATGGCTTAGTGCTCAAAATTCTTGAAAAATCATGAATGGAAAATATTAACACTAACTACTTATTCATGCATGGTTCAACTTAATGAATATTATGCAGACAAATGGAAAAATACGTTAAGCAAAAACTTTCAAAAATTTCTAAAAATGGTCAATTTATCCACAAAATTTTCAAAAATTTCGACAAGCTCTCAAATCAAAGGAAAAGTTAAAATATTACAGCAAATCGAGTAAAATACACCAAACAACTTAAAAATCCAAATAACTTCCCCACCCCACACTTAAAAATAAGCATTGTCCCCAATGCAAAAAATAAAAGCATAAAATGGGAAAAAGAAAAGCTTCTCTGGATTTAATTCGCGTTTGGAACAGTATCCGCTATAAATAACCCCTTGTCGCGAAAGAAAACTGGATAACACTAAACAAAACAAATAAATAATTCCCTTGAGATAATAAGAAAAACAAGAATATTGTAGAAAATAATCCTACAATAATCAAGAAGACTTACTCCCTTAAGGGAATATAGAACCAAAATAACGAAAAGTAAGTTAACCGACTAAAATAAAACTTAACCAACAAAAATAAATAATGTTGAATAAAAAAAAAACAAAGCAAATTGTCTAAGAAATCAATGCAATAACTATCAACGAAAACGGCCCAACATATAGGGCATAAAAACTCAAGGAGCATGGGGCCCTAAATCCTGTGGAAAAGCTGGAAAGGGTGGAAATGTTGAAGGGTCCTCGCCCCGCTCTCTGGCCAGCTGAAGAGCCTCCATTGTCTGATGCCATGTAAACTGATATTGCATAAATGAATCAAAACGGTGGCTCATCCGTTGTTGTTCAGCCAAGATCTGATGTAGAAGGTCATCCTGAGACTGTGGAGGAGTAGGTACTGGCTCGTCATCCGAATCATAGGCTTCCTCCACTTGTGATGTAGAAGTTTGGGCTCTAGTACGTTTAACCGGAGCCCGTATACCTTCCATTGCAATCATCTGGCTTGGCCTCAATTTTTCTTCAGAAGGCTCAATCGGCACCCCACTTTCCAAGCATAGTGTGGTAATCAGATGGGGAAACCACAATCCCGATTGCCGACTGGTAGCGATTGAGTAGCAAATTTGTTGACGTATGAGTTGACTCGCATCAATGGCTTTCCCAGTAGCAATGCAATACAACAATTTAGCCCGTTCCATAGTGACATGGGTAAGATAGTTTGCCGGTAGAAGGAGGCCACAAATGAATTTAAACCAGAGAAACCATACTTGCTTAAGTTTATTCGCGTGGAATGCCGAGCCGCCCTACCATCCACCGTAAAGGTCCAATCCATATCCCCGTCACAAAGAACACTGGCGATTTGCTGAAGCTCTATATTGACATTACGGGTATCGGGCCATTCATCGTTGCGAACACGATTGACCTTCAAAATTCTATTGATTTCAGTGGCAGAGAAACCCACTTCCTTCCCCTGTACATAGACCCTGGTGGAGCTATAATGATCAAAGTTAGAATATAACTCACGCACCACAGGAAGGACGGCATCCATGGGAGTTGAAGTGAGAAGCTCCCATCCACGATTGTGAATAGTTAACTTTATTTCCGACACTCCTGCCAATTTACAATCGAAACTTGAATGCCCCTTTCCTTTATTACACCCCGCTTAGAGATACCATCATCATACTTTTGTTTAGCAGCAGTCCTTAAGAAACATAAACCGCCACCAACCCTTGATTGTGTAGCCCCGGATGATGAAGATTCTCCGATACTCTTGCCTGTGGCTGTTTTCTTGGCTGCTCTTCCCATTCCTATAAAACATAAACAAGCCTCATAACTCCCAAACAAACAAACAACACCCCACACTTACATAAAAGGCCAATCCCCCCAAATGATAAGTCTTATATTACACATGAAAATTCAAACAAAATAATGCCTAAAACTAAGACTTATATATAATGCATGAACATTCCTATGCATGAAAACCAATTAGACAAAATTCACATGGCATAATCAGTGGCCAAGGGATTAAATTCATGCATCAATGCCTTGCGTTTGAACACTTTTATTCATTGGGGCACAATATCGAACACATGGCATGCATAAAGAAAGAGAAAATTTATGGGTATATTAGATACCGAACATGCAATCCATCCTCAATCAAAATCCCAACAAAAATTACACCAAATTTCCGTTTTAAGATCAATGGGTTTTATGAAATTTCATCAATTCAAAGCATAAAAAGACTCTAGATATTATTGAAAATTAATTGAAACCCATAAAAATTTTGTAGAAAGAAAGAGAAATCCATACCTTGATTTGATTGTTCTTGAAAAAAGAAGAAATTTGGGTGTAAAGTTGATGGAATTGGAGTGGTTTTTGAAGAACTAAAAGTGGGGATTTTGGGGTTTTGAGAGGAAGTTGAAATAGAAGAGAAATGTGAAGAATGATTGGAATAAGGAACAGTTCCTCTCTTTTATCCCCTCGCGCGCACATGCGCAGGCAGAGATTCTGATGGTTTATCAACTCCGCGCACATGTGCAGAGCTTTGAGTGCGCATGAGGCAGAGGGCAAACTTTGAAATGGTTTCAGCGCACATATGCGGAACCTGGAGCGCGTATGTGCGCTGAAGGCAGAATAAAAATCACATTTTTTATTTTTATTTTTAGATTCCTAAGACCCTCATAAAACATAACCCCATCAAAGATCTATTTTATCATTTAAGCCTCTTAATGCAATTGATTTCCCAATTAACAACAAAACTAAAAAACTGAATGCTTAAAATGAAAATAAGTAAAAATAAAGTTGCACAAATTAAATAACAGAATAAAATTGAAATGGACATGGGTTGCCTCCCATGCAGCGCCTTTTTTTACTGTCGTTGGCTCGACTTGATGTTCATTTACCAATCAATCAAGTTACTCCCATGTGGAGGAGTCCAAGAATCTTCCGCTTCACTATTCTCAAAAATGATGGATTCATTCTCCTTTGCCCTTGTAGGACCCAAACAAGTTGCTCTTCTTGCGACTTGCTAAGTTGACTTGAGATTATCACCCTCTCCTTATCCTTCAAAAATATGTACTTAAGATGACTAGGAAGGTGATTATAATCTGGAATGGTTCCCTGCATAACAGATAACTTCAATTTCTCGTTAGAAAGTGGTAAGCGTTAGGACTTCCATTACTTGTTTGTTGCAACAAGTCTTTGTTCTTTTCCTTGAGATGTTCCTCACGGTTAGTGTCCACCTCCTGATTATTCATATGTTCATGAATTTCCTGTAGTGGAGGCTTACACACATCAATTACAGAAACAAGTTTAGCATGGTCAGATGGATCAACATCATCATAAATGCTAAAGTTAACAATTTTATCTCCAAATTCCATACTAAGATTGCCTTTAAGAACATCTATCTTAGTTTGGGAAGTAGCTAGAAATGGTCTTCCCAACAAAATAGGAGCATTAGAATCACCTTGTTCCATTTCTAACACATAAAAATCAGCAGGAAAAACCAAACTTCCCACTTGAACTAATATATCCTCCACAATTCCCTTAGGATAGGCTAAAGATCTATCAGCCAACTGAATTACTGTACCAATTTTATTCAATGGTCCAATTTTTAATGCATCATACACAGAATATGGCATTACATTAATAGATGCACCTATTAATCCAACATGGCTTTTTCCAAATGTGTATTGCTTATCTTACAAGGTATAGAGAACATACCTGGGTCCTTTCGCTTTTCGGGTAGGGATTTTTGAAATATTGACGGTACATTTCTCCCCACCTCTACCTTTCTAACTTTCTTCTCTTTTTTCTTTCTTTTATGGTAACACAACTCCTTCAAAAACTTAGCATAGAGAGGTATTTGTTTAATAGCATCTAAAAAGGGAATATTTACCTTGCACTTACGAAAAGTCTCATATAGCTCTTTGTCGGGATCCTCCTTTGAAAACTCTTTCAATGCCTCGGGGAATGAGGGTTCGGGCTTATCTTCGGTCCATACAGGACCACTTTTATCTTCACTGCCACTGCTTTTCTTCTCACATGGTTCAACCTCTTTTTCAACCGTGGTCTTCTTCTTCTCGGCCTCCATATGTTCAGGAACTATTTTGCTTTGCACATCAACCTCTTTACGACTCCTCAACGTAATTGCACTCACATTCTCCTTGGGGAGGAAGTTGATGATGGTTTGAGATGGCAACTTCCCGGAGCTCTGCGCTTCCAACCTGCTAATCGCAGGAGCCATTTGTCCCATTTAATGTTGTAATTATTGAACACTAGCCTTTGTATTCTGCTGGAATTGAATCATATTTTCAGTTAAAATATCCAACCGTTCCTCTAAAGACTTACCCGATTGATTATTCAAATTTGATTGTTGTCTTTGAGTAAAGGGTGGCCTATAAGGTTAGAAGTTCTGCCGATTTTGTTGAGGCTGATTTTGGGCTTGGTTCCCGTATCTCAAGTTAGGATGATCCCTCCATCCAGGATTGTAAGTGTTTGAGTAGGGATCATAACTTTTTCGTGGCTGCCCTAGGAATCCTCCGGCTGCATTTACTTGCTCTTGACCTTCATCTTGTAATGTGGGACGCATATCTGTTGAGTGTCCCTCAATTGAGCAAATACCACATGGTTGTGCAGTCAGTGCGGTACCTGAAGCCAACTGTCGAACAAAAGAGGTTAAACTAGCTCATTTGTTGTTCTAATAAAAAAATATTTACCTCATTTACACGCTTGAGAGGTTGATCATGTCATATCCCAAAATTTTGAGAGCGAGCAGCCATATTCGATATAAGCTCACGAGCAGCGTTAATGGTCAAATTGTCTAACGCCCCTCCACTTACGGCGTCGACCATGTTCCTTTCATTAGGCAACAACCCTTTATAAAAATATTGGATTAGTAAGGAGTCACTTATCTGATGATGCAGACAACTTGCACACGATTTCTTGAAGCGCTCCCAATACTCGTACAAAGATTCTTCATTGAACTGCCTTATTCCACAAATTTCCTTGCGAATATTTGCAATTCAAGAAGCTGGAAAGTACTTAGCCAAGAATAGTCTATTCATTTGCTCCCAAGATGTGATACTACCCGATGGCAAATCAAATAGCCAATCCTTCGCCTCATCCTTGAGTGAGAACGGAAATACTTTTAACTTGATATGCTCCTCTGACAGCCCGGTCGGTCTCATACTCTGTGCAAACCACATGGAACTCCTTAAGATGCTTGTTTGGATCTTCACCTGGCAATCCATGAAAAGAAGGTAATAAATGGATTAGTCTAGATTTCAATTCAAATGTAACATTAGCATCTAAATCTGGAGAAGTAATGCATAAGGGTTGTTGGTTAAAAGTGGGCGCGGTAATTCTGTCAAAGTGCGTGGCGCCATGTTAGGCTATCCCTGTTGTTCTTCCTATTCCTATTCACCGGCAAATATATAATTAATCAAATTTTCTTTCCCTAATTGTCGTTCTCGCATCTCTTTTCCCAATCTGCGCAAAGTTCTGTGTGTTTCCGGATCAAATTGGAATTCAACTTGTCCAGCAGACCGGGTCACAGGCATACACAATTAGTGGTAGAATACTAAAAAGAAAGAAAAAGAAAAACTAAAATAAATAGCAAAAAAACAATTCAATCCCCTTCCCGGCAACGGTGCCAAAATTTTGGTGTGCGCAAAATGATGCTGCTGTCGAGTTGCAATGCAACCCATCGTAAATACCCAAAATTAACAACTCTAATGTAGTAGTGGTGAGTCAAGTTCATCCGACAGAGAACGGGGGTTTATCTTTGTGCTAATGGAACAAGGGGGGATTTGAATGCTTTTAAACTAAAATTAAAATAGCAAAATAACAAGGGAGAATTCGATTAAGAGCAATCTTGGTTTCGGTCATATCCACCATGGCAATTTTACTAGTTGATCATTGACACACAAGATAATTCAATTTATACACATCTAATTGTGTATAAGAGACAGGAACGGATACCAATTCAAAGTTGATTCTTATTTCTTTCTAAAGTTGGTTAATTTTCAACACGCGATCCATTTAACCCTAACTATTAAATTAACCCAGACACGCGCCAAAGATCAATTAATAGAAGATTTAAGATCAACAAGAACAATTAAACTAATTAAATATAAACACACGCGGTTATGCCAATTAGATAATAAATTTCCCTAAATTCAATAACACAAATCCAGTAATTATCAAATTCTAAGTTGCTTCACAGATTGAATTAAACACACGCAGTTAAAACAATCTAGCGGTAGATTAATTCCAATAACTTAATATTCTGCAGCAATAATAAGTTAAAAAGAACAATCATAAATTTAATTGCAGAAAAATAATCAATACTTGACATATAATTGAATAAATTCAGGCACAAGAAGTCTCACAACTTTGTAGAATTGACCATGGCTTCAATTCCCTCTACCAAGAAAAGTGTTTAGGCACAAAGTGCCACGAAAGAATAAAGACGAATTTCTCTGCTAAAAACCCTAGCCAACAAGAAAATAAAAGTGTCGATCCCTTTTTTCTCACCCAACTTGGGGTATATATAATGAGTATTTAGGGTTACAAATAATGTCTACAGATAAGAACATGAAATCGGGAGAAAAAAAGAGTCCAACCGGCCGAAGAAATCTATCACAAAACTCAAAAACACGCTACTGTTGCTCTTCGCACACATGCGCTGAGGTCCTAGAGCGCATGTGCGCGCGCGTAGGCAATAAGTTCCAGGTGTGTTCTGTCCTCCGCGCACATACGCAGAGACCTTAGCGCATGTGCGTGCTAGCTACTTCTGGAATTGAAGCTTCTGGACGCAGCGCACATGCGCTGTACAGCCGAAGGCGGAGCACAGTGGAGGAAGCCAGTGCACATGCTTCTGTACAGCTCCAGTGCATGTGCACTGGCTTCCTGCACTGTGCTCCGCCTTCGGCTTCAATTTTTACCTTGATGCTTCCGTTATTTGGGAAAGTGTAAAACACGAAAGTTGTAGATCTATCCCTTAGTTTCTCGATGCATCTTTAATAATCTCAATTGGACCTCGGGATCAAAAGTTATACTTGAAATACAAAACAGTGTCTGGAATGACTTTGTACTCATGCATGTCTCGTACTAAGCATTTTCTTTCATCGTTTTGCATCCTTTTCAACTCTTTTTCACTGTAACCCTATAAAAACTGAGAATAACCAAATTAAACTCAATAATAACTCAAATTTTTCTCACAACAACATAAAAGCATGGTAAGTGACACATAAAACATGGTACAATTATGAACTTATCACTTTGGAATAAGAACTTGCTTCGAGCATCACGAGGGGTCTTCTCGATTGAAGCTCCAACATCCTTGAGCCCCAACACAAGAAAAGAGATTTTGGTGGGTATTGAGCCAAACAGGGAAGTTGATGTAGACTGTACCTCCATATTGCTTTGGGTGAGGGCTTTCGTCATGCTCCTTGTTGTTGGACCGACAATGCATGGATTCATAGAATCATGTGCGGAATTAGCAGCAATT
Organism: Cinchona pubescens; assembly: GCA_025175665.1. NCBI lineage: Eukaryota > Viridiplantae > Streptophyta > Magnoliopsida > Gentianales > Rubiaceae > Cinchona > Cinchona pubescens. The sequence continues at coordinate 2,284,949 of JANKKI010000099.1, read as the reverse complement.
TTTGAATCAGTAGCCTTGGAATGAGTAGCCATGGAATTGTCATTATTTGGAGCCATCGATATAGGTTTGCAATTAAATATATATATATATATATATATATGAAGAAAAGAGATGAAAGGTAGAGATAGTCCCACTAGGCGTGCCAAAAATTTGTACACAACGAAATATTTCAAGTCTACAAAAACTTAGACAAACAAGAAATATAGCGATAAACTAGTTCCTGAATATATGAGTATATGAAATAAAGGATTACAATCTCCAGGATATTCTCAATATGTGGAGAAAAGTCCTTCGATTCTTTACTTCAAACACAATTCGACGGCTTCGCAACATATTCCTGAACCGAGAGATGATTTCTTCAAATCTTGCTATGGAAGATTTGACGAACGCCTCATGAAGATCTTCAAATCTTGATATATGGAAGATATGAAGAGAAATTTTGAAGAATGATAGCTTTCACAACTTTTAGGTTTCAGAAATATGTATGTATATGTGTGTCTTGAACCTCTAAGGGTGACCTCTATTTATACATGTATGGGAAAGAAGCAAGTTAGAAGATTTGTAGTACATGTGCACCTCCTTACATGCATACCAAGAAACAAATTGTTATCTCTTTACACACATTAGAGATATGAATACATAAGGATTGCACTACTTTGATATCATCTCCTTATTTTAATATATTAATAAAAAGATAAATATTAGTTTACATATATCCTATTACTTAGTCAAGTCTTGTAGACATGAGACATGACATAATTTAATTGGAAGAGCGACACAAATATATTTGATTGGTCGAACCATTTCATCTTGACAAGTGGAGCAACACAATTGGCTATAAATTAACCAACTCCTCAAAAATATATAAGACAAAAGGCAATATTTAATTGGATATCAACACCAATTAAATTAATTTATAAACAAATGATAATTTTAATTAGAATAAAATTTCATCATCTACAATTCTAAATTATGAATGAGGTTTTCGGGTTGAGCTAAACACGGGAGAGATGGTTCTTTTTGTTAATCACAATATTTTTTCTTAGTAAAATCTTCTTGGTTTGATTTTCAAAACTTGAAAGTGATAGCATCTACAAGATGGGACTGAGTTGTTGAAGACTTCAGTTGTACTAGAAAATCAACATCCTGTTGAGTTCTCTAGCCAAGATCTTATAGACAAAATAGAGGCAAGAAAGGATAAGCTTGTCGAATTGGAGTCTCAATAGTAAGAATAGGTATTGTTTGCTTATCCAACATAATCAGGATTTATAGTTTCATATGTATTCTATTTAAGTGGTCCATGGATTGCATTCGAATCCAGTGCTCAAATATAAATCTCAACTTATTGTATTAGATGATGGACCCATTGTAGTAATTCTTAACCAAGTTGTCTTATTGCCTGATTAGTTGTTGACATGGAACAAAGAAATTTATAGTCTATTGTTCATTTTATATGCACATGATACATTAAAGTTTCAAGACAATATGCAAATGTAAATGTAGTTGGCTAACTTGTTGATAGCTGACAGTTTGTAATATCTTTCTTTTCTAATACTCTTACCAATATAAACATATACCTTTGTATAATCTGGAGTTAAAAATATAAACATATTTTTGGAGTTAAAAATCATATCTTGATTTAGATCTATGGTTCATTTTGCGGATTTGTTTTGAACTGGTCCATCTAGTTTGTTAGGTAGTGTTTTAGTATCTTAAATCTCTCATGTTTTCTGACCCAGATCTTTTTGGTTAGTTTACCTTTTTTGGAATATTCTTTTTTCGTTAGTACCTGATCTACTTTGGTGTTTTTTTTAAACATTTTGTGCTGCAAAATTTTGATTCCTATTTAATTATTTTTCCCTGTAGACCCGCATATTCAAATATGATAGTTTTCAAGGCTAATGGAAAAAGCATGAACTCAAGGTTAAGGATTCTAAGACCCTTCTCTTTGGTGAGAAGCCTGACACTGTCTTTGACATCGTGTACATCCTAATTTGAACCTCACATGCTCGTTCCCTAAAATATTAGAGTTTTGTTTTATCTTATCATTCCTTTTGATCTGATAGATAGGAACCCATATGAGATTCCATGGTGTATGGCTGGACCTGACTTCATTGTTGAATCATCTGAAGTATTTACTGATAAGGACAAAACTGCTGCCCACTTGAAGGTATTACTTTTTCTTTCTTAATCGTGATCCCGGCGAGCTTGTCTACAAGTCAATTGTCATTTCTCTTGCTCTGACAGATAACCTATTCTTTTAATTTTTTTTAAAGATATTTTGTAATGACTATAATTTATCTGACATATCTGCTAATGTACTTTGATTACCTGGGAGGTGCCAAGAAGGTTATTATTTCTGTCTCAAGTAAGGATGCTCTAATGTTTGTCAGGTGTCAATGAGAATATTACAAGCCTGATATTGACATCATCTCCAATGCTAGTTGCGCTACCATCTTGCTCCTCTGGTTAAGTTGAGTTGTCGCATAAATTGATTAGCTTTATTTTAATTGGCATCTTGGATGTTGTTAATGGTTTTAAAAATTAATCTTGGTAGGTTCTAATAACAGATTTGGTATTGTTGAGGGTCTTATAACAACTGTTCACTCCATAACTGGTACACAATCATCAACCATTCTTATTCATTCTTTTTTCTTATTCTTCAATTTAGTCGTGAATTGATGACTATCTTCTTATTTGATGTAATCCAGCCACACAAAAGACTGTTAATGGTCCACCAATGAAATGGACTGGAGAGGTGATAGAGTTGCACATTCAACATTATTCCCAACAGTACTGGAGCCGCCAAGGTATTAGAACTATGAATAAGAGTCTAAGATCTCTTTCTAATAGTTTGCTACCAATAGGTGAATGCATATGCCTTCTACATGTATTGGTCAATCATATATTGTCATAGAACAAAATCAAATTAATGTCAAGCGAAATTTTTACAAATCACAAGAATTTAACAACTATCAGTCTATTTTGTTGCTTGTGGGGCATTGACATGTAATGCATCAAGTGATGGATAAAGATTTAGTTAATAGTTGAGATTCTCCTTCAACAACAAAATTGGTAATTCTTATATAGTGTTGCTTGTAAATTATGTAATCTGGTCAATTAATTTAGGAGAAGAGCACCATCCCCAGTTAAACACCAAATCTTTCAGACACACTATACCGTCCGATGACTGAACTCTTCAACATACCTGGTTCGGACAAAGGAACTGATGCAAGCTCGGCCGCCCAAACAGACATCCTCAACTCCCTTATATTTCAAATCGGACAATTGTTTGGATGCTCAATAGTAACCTTGGAGGTCTAAAACCCATAACGGATAGTTTTTTCAGCATTTATTATCTAGCCGTTAGGAGGTAGTTGGGAGCTGATTATTGCACTGATAAATACCAACCCTTCAATATTATGTTCAATTATCTTAAACATTGAATACAAGCAAAAGAAAGGCAATTTGAGTGCAAATTAGCTCTTTAGTAATATTGTATTCATGTGTACTTAAGAATGCTATTCAAAATATTGAGTGGAGTGATAATCTTGTACAAAAGTAAGGTTTGGTGTAAAATCCTTAGCTCAACTAAAGGGAAGTAGGATGAGCAAGGGTGATCCTACTTTGTGTACACTTGAAGATTATTGGCTCACCAAATTTGAAGGAGCATCTAAATAGATTACTACTCCAAGCTAGCTAGCTTGGATGTGATGTTTGTTTAATCACTATCATAATTTATTCCATTCATTGTCGCTTATATTTAATTGTTTATATTTTTATCATCTAATTTGTCAAGTGCAAGAAATTTGAATTGATCATTATTTGCAAATTAATTTTAAGAAACCTAATTCACCCCAACTCTTAGGTTGCTTTGGGACCAACAATTGGTATCAGAGCATTGGTCTCTTTATTTTGCTTAAATTGCATTTGAGCAAAGATCCCTTATGGCAACCAACAATGCGTTATTCTTTGAGGGTCAATCTATCACTAGACCTCCTATGTTTAATGGGGTAAATTTTATTAGTTGGAAGATAGAAGGAAAATCTTTTTGCAATGTATTGATATTGACTTGTGGTATGTGGTAAATGAAGGACCTTTCGAAACCACCATTGTTGATGATCATACAAATAGAAGGAGAGAGAAAAAAAAAAGGGATGAGCTCGCTCTACAAGACAAGACAAATTTGACCTTAAATGCCAAGGCTATGAATGTACTATACAATGCCTTGGTTGTTAACGAATCAACTCGTGTCAAATGACATTGATTTGCGTTTCTACCAAAGAAATCTGGGACAAATTAAAGAAAATTCATGAAGGAAGCGATGATGTTAGAGAATGAAAGAAATCTCTACTTGTTGCTAAGTATGAATCCTTTAAGATGGAGCCACATGAAAACATTGATAAAATGTATTGTAGATTCAATGATGTCATCAAGGATCTTGAAGCCTTGGGGAAGGAATACTCATGGGTGAAAAGAATAGAAAAATCTTGAATGCTCTCTCCAAAGAATGGGAGGCAAAGACTATTGATATAGAGGAAGCAAAAAACTTGAATTCTATACCCATTGAATCATTAATAAATTCTCTCACTTCATATGAATTGAAGCTCAAAGCCAAAGTGGCAGATGATCAAGAAGCAAGACCAAAAAGAAGCATAACCATGAAGACCCCTCAAGAAGAAGATGAAAGTTGCTCTATCAATCTAGAAGATGAAGATCTTGATGAAGGTGATCTTGCACTCATCACCAAAGGATTCCTCAAATACTACATCAAACAAACGGAGAATGAGAAAACGAGGAGCAAGCAACTCAAATAACTTCAAAGGGAAGACCATGCTGAAAATTAAGAAGCAAAATGAAAAATGCTTTGAATGTAGTCAACCCGAACACTTTGCAAATGAGTGTCCCTCCAAAGAAGGAAGGGAGGAAACCTCACTTCAATAACTTTCAAATCATTTGGGATGATTACAAATCCGAAGGAGAAGTTGAAAAAAAGATGAAATCGGCACAAATGGCCTTTATGGCCATTGGTAATGATGATAATGATCTTGAAGCCTTCGTTTTAAAATTGCATGATATCTTAAAGGAATCATATGCTGGAAATAAGGAGTTAGTAAAAAAATCAAATGCTTTATTGAATGCTAACTCTAAACTTGTGAATGAAAACAATAGGCTATCACAAGAAAACGCTGAGTTGAAGAAAAGAATGCATGTGAAAACAAGGATCAAGGAAGAACAAGCCTCATGAAGAAAAGATTGGATGACTTGAATGTTCTTTAACCTGCATAGAAAAAAACAAAATATTGTTGATATGAAAAGAATAGAAATGTATTGATCAACAAGAACTTTGTCACTTTTAGAAGGGATGATTTATGTTTTGTAAAATCAAAATCTTTTCTATATGGAAATAAGAATATTATTTGCAACTATTGCCAACAACATAGACATGTGAAAAATAATTGCTATGTCAAGAGAAATGAAAAACTTAGAATGAATGCCGTATGGATTTGTAGCCATTTACTAACTCTTATGGACCCAAGAAAATGTGGGTAACAAAAGTTATCACTTAATTTCTTATGTAGGTAATAAATATCACCAAGAATGCCAAATAGTTCATAGATAGTGGGTGCTCAAGGCATATGACGGGTGATGCATCTCTCTGCACAAAACTCATATCTAAAAACAGTGGAAAAGTGACTTTTGGGGATAATATGAAGGCAAAATCAATCGGTATTGGTGATGTAGGTAAAAATGGTGAGACTTTAATTAAAAATGTGCTCCACTAGTTGACAATTTAAATTACAATCTCTTAAGTGTGAGCCAGTTTTGTGATAAATATCTATAAGTATTCTTTACCAAGCATGAATACTTAATTCTTTATAAGAATTTTTTTGTTTTATGTAAAGGCTTTAGACACAATGATGTTTATGAGATTTATCTTGACAACCTTAGCGATAGCAATGTAAAATGTCTAACCGCCTCTATAGATAATCCTTGACTTTGGCAAAGAAGGGTTTGTCACTTCAACAAGAATTTAATCAAAAATCTTGCTCAAAATGAGTTGGTAAGAGGTTTTCCAAAGCTAAAGTTTGTTAAAAACAAAATTTGTGATGCATGCCAATTTGGTAAACAAGTCAAAATTTCATTTAAACCAAAAAATTGTGTATCAACTTCTAGACCTTTAGAATTATTGCATGGATTTATTTGGTCCAACTCAACATGCTAGTCTTAGTGGTTGTAAATATGTTTTTGTAATTGTTGACAACTATTTTAGGTATACTTGGGTGCGATTATTTCTTACTCACAAAAATGAAGCCTTCAAAAATTTCGTAAAATTATTATCCAAAATACAAAATTTGTTGAATTTGAAAATTATTTGTTTGAGAAGTGATAATGGGGCCGAATTTAAATTTGGAGGTCTTCCCGAATTTTGTGATCACAACAGCATTTCACATGAATTTTCAGTTGTTAGAATTCCTCAATAAAATGGTGTTGTTGAAAGAAAAAATATAACACTTCAAGATACCGCTAGAACCGTGATTAGTGAGTGTGATTTACCAAATATTTTTGAGCCGAAGCCATTAATACGGCTTGTTATGATATAAATCCAGTTCTTTTCAGAACTATTTTAAATAAAACATCTTATGAACTCTTATTTTGCAAAAAAATCCGTTGTGCATTATTTCAAAGTCTTGGCTGTAAATGCTTCATTTAAAAATCAAAGAAAATCTTGGAAATTTTGACAAGAAATTGGATGAAGGAATTTTTTTAGGATATTTTAGTGACAAGAAAGTATATATACCGAGTATACAATAGAAGAACTCTTTTAATTGAAGAAGTGGTGCATGTTACGTTTGACGAGGCTAATGATATTATTTCAAAGAATATTTGTGAAGATGAAGATGTAGCTACTAACCATACATGAAGAACATCAAGAGACCAAGACAAGCAATGAGGACCACACTCGTCACTTGGATGAAGAAGGAGAAAAGAACGAAGATTTTCCAAAAGATCTTCCAAGAGCATGGATATTTGTCTCAAGTCACCCTCAAAAATTGATCATAGGTAATTCATCGGATGGGGTAAAAACTCGTTCTCATAAACCTTTGAATAACAATTGTGCTTTACTTTCTCACATTGATCCTAAATGTGTGGATGATGCATTGAATGACGAACCTTGGGTTTTTGCTATGCAAGAGAAACTTAGCCAATTCAAGAAAAACAATGTGTGGACCTTAGTCGAAAGACAATCAACTCATCCCGTAATAGGAACAGAATGGGTTTTTAGAAATAAATTAGCAATGATAAAGGTGACATTATTAGAAATAAAGCTAGACTTATTGTAAAGGGATATGCTCAAGAAGAAGCTATAGACTTTGATGAAACCTATGCACCCGTTGCTCGTTTAGAATCTATTCGCATGTTTCTTGCATATCCATGCTTTAACAATTTCAAATTATTTCAAATGGACGTCAAAAGTGCATATTTAAATGGCTTTATTGATCAAGAAGTTTTTGTTGAACAACCCTCTGGTTTTGAAAATAAAAATTTTCTAAATCGTGTTTTCAAACTTTCAAAAGTTTATATGGTTTGTAACAAGCTCCCAGAGCTTGGTATGAGAGGCTAAGTGGTTTTTTGATTGAAAATAGTTTCAAAAGAGGTGTTGTTGATGCATTCTCTTCACTAAAACTAATCTTAATGGTTTGTTGATTGTTCAAATTTATGTTGATAATATTATTTTTGGAGCAACTAATGAAAGCTTGTGCAAGGAATTCTCGTGCTTAATGCAAAAGGAATTTGAAATCTGAGTATGTTGGGAGAATTACAATTCTTCCTTGGACTTCAAGTTGACCAAACAAAAGAATGAACATTCATTACACAAATCAAGTACACAAAGGAGCAACTGAAGTACTTTGGGATGAAAGATTGCAAACAAGTCGGAACACCAATGTGTACTTCAACTAAACTTGACAAAGATGAAAAAGGTAATGGTATTGATGAAAAACACTATAGAAGTATGATCGAAAGCCTACTTTATTTGACAGCCAATAGACCGAATATTATGTTTGCTGTTTGTCTGTGTGCAAGATTTTCAATCTTGTCCTAAAGAATCATGTTTAATTGCGGTGAAAAGAATTTTTAAGTACTTGAAAAGGACGATAGATTTTCGCCTTTGGGATCCTAAATCCACTAATTTTGATTTAATTAGTTATTCTGATGCTGACTTTACTGGTTGTAAAATTGATAGGAAAAGTACTAGTGGTCTGTGTCACTTTTTGGGTAATTGCTTAGTGTCATGGTTTAGCATATAGACATGCTTCAGAAGCAAAATTCTATTTCCCTATCTACGGCAGAAGCCGAATATTTTACTGCTGGAAATTGTTGTGCTCAACTTCTTTGGATGAAGCATACCTTAAAAGATTTTGGAGCTATTTTTTATTGTGTGCCTATAAGATGCAATAATACTAGTGCAATTAATCTCACTAAAAATCCTATCTTGCATTTTAGAACCAAACACATTGATGTCAAACATCACTTTATTAGAGATCTTGTATACAAAAAGGAAATTTGAGTTGAATTTGTGTGTACAAAAGATCAACTAGCTGATATTTTTACTAAAATTTTGCCTTTAGATCGTTTTGAATTTCTCAAAACTCGTTTAGGCATTATTGATTTCAAAACTATATGAATTATGCTTTCGAACGAAAATATGCGTCCTATGGTATCTGATCTTTTGGACTAACATGAACGTCCGAACTCCTCTCTTTTTTGTCTCAGACGCTTACAATCGTCCGAACTTTCCCTCTCACTCTTCAAACTCTCGAAAAATTCTTAGAGTAAAATGGATAATTATCACCGTCCGACATTCCTTCGCACGCACAGCATAATGTATCGGTCGTCCGTTCATTTGCAATCATACGCACGATTGGACGTATACCAATCGTTTGGACGTCTGAACAATTGTTCTACTCATTTAAATCCCTTCATTTTCCCCTAATCGGACACTTCCCTCCCACCGAACCCTAGTTCTAGCGACTCAAGAGACCCATTTCCGAATTCCCTCAATTTGTCTCCTCTCCCCTGAAATTACTCAAGGAATCTCTCTTCCCAACTCCTCACCCACCTCTATTAAACCTCTTTTCACCATTTTAACATCACATTCTTTAGAATTTCTTAAAAATCACTCACTCTCACTTTTTCTCCACTTCATCTTCCTCTTCAAATTCACGATAGTACGATCACATAGAGGATCTTCAACGGTCACCAGAGGGAAAAAATCAAAAGTCAAAGCTCCGGTGCAAGGTCAAACATCTTCAAAACCTCAATCCACCCCCAATCCCTCTCTGATATCAAAATTCATTGATGCTAAGGCATCCGATAGGTACACCTCTCTTCTTAGCAAATCCATTATCGTTCACAACCAGTTTCACATAGCCTTTTTATTGAATTGAATTTACTTCTTATTAAGGCATGCTTCGGAAAAAAAAAAAAAAAAACCTGGGATAATTTAGTTCACTTGGATTTGCTGTCTATCATGATATGGTGTTGTAATTTACCGCTAATCTTAGGAATGTTTCAACCATTCGAACCTTAGTCTCTCATGTTAATAACGTGAACCTTGATATTTCCTCCAATGTCATTAATTCCATTTGTGAGTGTGAAGTTGTTTCTCCTGATGAAATTTCCTAATTTTTCTCATTGGATAAATGGCCTGCTATAGAAACTTGTTTTGATATAGAAGAGGTCAAACAGATTTTTAATATCAATTTTAAACAGGCTTCGGAAGCAAAAACTACACTACTTAATCCTGAACATTTTATACTCATTAGTCACTAATTTGCTTTTGCCTACTGACAGGAAGCGGTAACATTGCACTGAGTCAGGCAAAATGCAATTGTACTTATTTTATTGTGTTTTTAAAGAAATCAAGCTTGACTTTGGTTATCTTTTCTACTCTCTATAGGAGTTCTTTTTTATCGATACCCGTAGGAACATTCTCTTTGGAAAATTCCAAACCAAAATTTTTTATCACTTTGACATCCCATTTTCTGGAAAAAAAAAAAAAAAACAATATCCTTCTTATTTCAACAAAGCCCATATTGAACGAAAAAATTTGCGCTTTTTAAATGATCAATGGTTAACAAAGGCTACTTATGAACTTGAAAAGTCCAAATCACATGCCTCCACCTCCGGCCTTGCACTCCTTCACTCTCTTCCTCCTCAACCCTCCTCTTCCACACCTCCACTACCCTATGACCCCCACATTTCATCTCCAGAACCCTCACTCTCCCATCTATGCACACTTGTTACCTCTCTAAGCATTCAAATGAGCTCATTCCAATACTACACCCTTCAGAAGCAAAAAGGCTTGAGACAAGAGTGTCTAGAATGAAATGTCAAACCATCCTTCAAGAAGCGCTAAGTCTAGGACTGTCTGCCTTAGCTCAGGTTCAGTTTGCCAATATCCAGTCCCAATACATTATCGAGTCCTCCTCCGACAGTGATGACAACGACAATGAAGATGGTGATCATTCTAATCGTGAGCTCGAAGACCGTGAGGATCTAGTTGGTACCACCAATCCTGAAAAATCCACTACTCCTGGTACTGATGATGATGATGATGACGAAGACGTTGATGACACATTCAACTACATTATGCAACACCATGATCATCAAGACTTAAATGAACAAGACAACGAGGCTATGGAGGATGATGCACTGGCCAAAAAAACACAAACATGAGGAACACTCCAAGAAAAAGAATGACTCAACTTCCACCCCTTATTTTCTCTTTAATACCTTGTGATTAATGTACTTAGACATTTGTTGCAATTGACAGTTCTGGTTATGATTATTCACTGTACTATTTTTTGTTTTATGACTGCTTGTTTGTTTCTTTTTTTGTTATTGTACATGCCTGCGTAAGGGGGAGCATCCTCTTAGGGAAAGCTTATTTTTCTTTGATAATGCCAAAAAGGGGAGTAATACCATATGTTAAGATAGCTATTTGAACTGATTATGTGATCATGGTTGTTGTAAGTTAATTTGTCTCGAGATTTGTCATCATCAAAAAGGGAGAGATTGATGACCTACAACCTTGGTTTTGATGATGACAAAAGGATTGCTATTTTATTTGCTCTTAGCAGAGTTTTCGGACGAAGTATACCATCCGAACAGCACTATGTCTCTCGGATGCACAAGCTCGTCCGAAAGAGATTACCACAAGCACAATGCACCGTCCGAACGATCAAGGAGAAAGCAAGAATTTGGAGCACCTACAACGGACGCACAAACTCGTCTGAACGAATTCATCTCGGACGCAATTCACCGTCCAAAAGGTCAAGGTAGAGGCAAGATTTCGAGCCACCTGCAATGGACGCATCTAACTGTCCAAAGAAAACTATATCGAATGAGACTAACTGGGTATGCTCCAAAAAAAAGCATCCCCAGTTAAGAACCAAACCTTTAGGACACACTACACTATCCAATGACTGAACTCTTCAACATACCTGGTTCGGACGAAGGAACTAATGCAAGCTCGAACGTCCAAACGGCATCTTCAAGTCCCTATATTTTAGATCGGACAATTGTTTGGACACTCAATAATAACCTCGGACGTCCGAAACCCATAACAGCTAATTTTTTAGCATTTAATATCTAGCTATTAGGAGATAGTTGGGAGCTAATTTATTGCACCTATAAATACCAACCCTTTTGTATTATATTCAATCATCTTACACATTGAATACAAGCAAAAGAAAGGCAATTTGAGTGCAAATTAGCTCTTTAATGATATTGTATTAGTGTGTACTTAAGAGTGCTGTTCAAAATATTTAGTGGAGCGATAATCTTGTACAAAAGTAAGATTTGGTATAAAATCCTTGGCTCAACTAAAGAGAATTAGTGTGAGCAAGAATGATCCTACTTTGTGTACACATTGAAGATATTGGCTCACCAAATTTGAAGGAGCATCTTAATAGATTACTACTACAAGCTAGCTAGCTTGGATGTGTTGTTTGTTTAATCACTCTCTTAATTTATTCTATTCATTTGATACTTAATTGTTTATATTTTTATTATCTTATTTGTCAAGTGCAAGAAATTTCAATTGAGCATTATTTACAAATTAATTTTCAGAAACCTAATTCACCCCATCTCTTAGGTTGCTTTGGGACCAACAAATATGTCCTTTTGAGCTTTAGAGATAAAAGTGTACTCACAGAACTATTTTTTAGTTCTTTGTTTCAATCGCCTTTAATTTTTCTTAATACTCATATTGTTTTCTGGAAAGTTTGAAATTTTTTGAGAATATGAATGAATACGATTAAATCTGATTTTCTTGAAGCCAATAGTTGGGAAAGAAGAAGACTGGAAATGGTTATGTGATTATTTTACATTTGGAAATTATTTATAGAAATTAATGTGTTGTTTTTTTATCTTATAATCAAAGTGATTTTAAAGATAATGGAGCTTGAATATTGGTGCCTTTTGTAAGATATAGTTGACCGCTTTTGTATTATTTGTTTTGTTTTCTATCCATTGATCATGTATAACATGAAAGTTATTATGCTTAGTTCTTCTCAACATAGGTGTATATATTGGTAATGGGTTGTTAAAAAGGACTAAATCCAGTTTACTGTACATGCTGGAATTCAAGTTTCTTTAATGTGGATGGATGGTAGCTTCAGTCTACAATGTGCAATTGCAATTGGTATTCTAGAGAACTTTTGTGGGTTACTTTTTATATTAGACAAGATGGCTACTGCTTAGTGTGGAGATGGAGATCCTTCCTTTTGTAGCTTTTATAGTATTATTTTAAGTATTTCGAACAAACTTCATGTACTAATTAGATTGTTTCCTATGGTATTGAGAATATGGGTTTGAACTATTTGTACTATATTGTTGACAAATGTTTATCGTTATTAAAAGTGTTGCAGTTGGGAGATCATTTATCTGTGTCCTTATTTCTATTTATTTAAGGCTCCAAATAAGAAAATAAAATATTATTTCCACGAAACAAATTACTATAAATAGTTCATGTAGCTATATACAATTTGCAAGGATCAAGTTCCTCGCTAATAAGACATTCATTTTCTTGCTAATGAATTATATTAATTTAATTGTAGGTACTTTTGCATGGGATAATTGCTCTCTGATAATGACATTTATTTTTCCTGGTAATATACACAAAATAGCCTTGTGGTTTGCTAATCTATAAATTACCCCCTCATGATTTAAAAATATACATTTATTCTATGTGCTTTGTATTAATTTACAAAATAGACAGAAGTCAGCTCTGTTGACGGGAAGTGCAACAAATTATCCAGATGTTGCTATGAATTTAGGGCAACAATTAAATGAAATGACATATCTATTCTTTGATAGGTCTTCTTCCTCACATGGTCAATGAAGGATTTTGGTGCTATCCCTCACAATTCGACTCCAATAGCCAAGAAGTAACCAAAGAATGGAGACCTACCTGTGAAGAAATATAGAGATTTGGAAACTTTTTTCTTTGGCCTGTTTGTTTGTCTCTCCAATTCCAGGGTTCTTCTTTGTTTTCTCTAGAAGCTTTCTTCTTTCCTTCTCTGTAATTGCTAAGTTTTGTTCTTTTTTGTTTTTCTAGTCACTTTCTCAATCTGATCAGATAGGGGGCTGGGAGAGCGATAGGGAGGCAGGAGATGATAGTAGAGGGTTGGGGAAGGAGGATTCGACCTCGAATCCTACCAAAAAAGTTTTAAAATATCTTACCAAGGCCAGATCAAGGTCTAACTGTACAAAATAATTTTCTTTAAATATACACAAAAACACAGACAAATTTGATATGACTGATTGAACCTCTTTGAACCCTACAAAAAACATTTCTTTCTCAGTTCTTCTTCGATTTAATTGATTCACCATTAGGGTTTTTAGATTTTAGGGTTTCATTAGGGTTTTCCACTTGCTTACCCTTTTCAATAGTGTCGGCTTTTTCCTTGTAGTATTCATCAAATGAGTTCTTAATGTACAGTTGTTCCTTACACACTTGGTGGGAAGGCAGTGGTTTAAGTACAATCTTTCAGCCATATTTAGAGAATCTATACTTGTTAGTATGGCCATCATGGTTAGTGTGTTTATTAAATTGCCATGGTCTTCCTAACAATATGTAACTCGCTTGCATTGGAACAACATCACACAAAATTTCGTCCTTATATTTTCCAATAGCTAATGAAACTAAAGCTTGTTTTGCTACTTTAACTTCACTACATTCATTAAGTCGTTGTAATTTATACAAATGTAAATGTTTTTGACAAGATAAACTCAATTTGTCTACCATTAACTTGCCAACAACAACATTGACACAACTACTACCATCTATGATCAAACCACATGCACGACCACGAACAACACATTTGGTAAAGAAAATATTCTCATTTTGCACCTCATTTTGGTTGTCCTTGGTCTGAGTGTGAAGTACCCGTAAATAGTGATATTATCAAGACAGGTATCTGATAAGTTCATAATTGTACTATATTTTATGTGTCAATTATCATATTTTTATGTGTTGAAAGCAAGATTTGAGTTATTATTGAGCTTAATTTGGTTATTCTTAGTTTTTGTAGGGTTACAGTGAAAAAGAGTTGAAAAGGATGCAAAATTATGAAAGGAAATGCTAAGAACGGAACATGCACGAATACGAAGTCATTCCAGACACTATTTTGTATTTCAATCATAACTTTTGATCCGAAGCTCCAATTGAGGTGATTTAAGAAGAATTGGAAATCTAAGACGTAGAGCTGAAACTTTCATGTTTTGAGTTTTACCAAATAATGCAAGCATCAAGGTGAAAATCAAAGCCGAACATGGAGCACAAATGAGGAAGTCAGGGCACATGCGCTGGAGCTGGCCTGCGCATGTGCGCAGAGTCCAGAAGCTTAAATGCCAGAAATAGCTCGCTCGTACATGCATGCTAGGATCTTCACGCATGTGCGTGAAGGACCTACCAGAATTGGCCAGAACTTACTGCCTCGAGTGCACATCCGGGCAAAGGAGCCTGTGCATGTGTGCAGAGGCCAGTAGCAAAACGTATTTTTGAGTCTTTGAGGGATTTCTTCGGCCGATTGGACTCTTTTTCACCCGATTTCACGTTCTTATCAGTAGGTATTATTTGTAACCCTAAATACTGATTATAAATACCCCAAGTAGGGTGAGAAAAAGGGATCGACACTTTTATTTTCTTGTTGGCTAGGGTTTTAGCAAAAAAATTTCCTCTTTATTCTTTCATGGCACTTTGTGCCTAAACTCTTTTCTTGGTAGAGAGAATTGAAGCCATGGTCAATTCTACAAAGTTGTCAGACTTCTTTGTGCTTAAATTATTCACTT
This sequence comes from Cinchona pubescens, assembly GCA_025175665.1. NCBI lineage: Eukaryota > Viridiplantae > Streptophyta > Magnoliopsida > Gentianales > Rubiaceae > Cinchona > Cinchona pubescens. The sequence goes on along the minus strand of JANKKI010000099.1, from coordinate 2,269,586 downwards.
TTATCTCAATTATTGATTATTTTCCTGCAATTAAATTTACGATTATTCTTTTTAGCTTATTATTGCTGCAGAATACTAAATTATTAAAATTAATCTACTGCTAGATTGTTTTAACCGCGTGTTCTTTAATTCAATCTATGAAGCAACTAAATTTGGTAATTACTGGATTTGTGTTGTTGAATTTAGGGAAATTAATCATCTAATTGACATAACCGCGTGTGTTTATATTTAATTAGTCTAATTGTTCTTGTTGATTTTAATGCTTCTATTAATTAATTTTTGACGCGTGTCTGGGTTAAATTAAATAGTTAGCGTTAATTGGATCACGTGTTGAAAATTAACCAACTTTTGAAAGCAATAAGAATCAACTTTGAATTGGTATCCGTTCGGGTTAATTCTTCAATTAGTGCTTGATATAAATTGAATTATCTTGTGTGTCAATGATCGACTAGTGAAATTGCCATGTTGGATATGACCAAAACTAAGATCTTTCTTAATTGAATTATCTTCAATTATTTTATTGTTTTAGTTTTAGTTAAAAAGCATTCCAAACCCCCCTTGTTCCATTAGCACGAAAATAACCCGCGTTCTCTGTGGGACGAACTCGACTCACCACTACTACATTAGAGTTCGAGTTAATTTTGGATGCTTACGACGGCATTGCAACTCGACCGAAGCACATGTTTCGCACACCAGTATCTAAGGAAAATCCTCTTGCTACTCATCATCATCACTAGGGCCTTCCAATGCTGACATGGAATCATCTTCATCTTCACTCTCTTCACTTACCACTACATTCTCTTGCATAAAGAGTGCATGCTTGTTGGGACATTCATTTTCATAGTGACTTGCATCCAAACAACAATAACACTTAACATCATGAGTATGTTTTGAAGTGTTAGTAGAAGAACTAAAAAAATCCATAGGATGTTTAACAGGTCTATGTTCGGATTCATTAGTTTTAGGGTTAGTTGGTCTATTTTGAGATGGATTAGAACGTGAAGAATCATTAGAAAAATTCCTATGCTAATTAGAACTAGACTCAACCCTAGATTTACCTCCATTTTTAAGTTGCCTTTCCATTTTAATTGCTTTTTCAACATATTTTGCCATTCAATATAACGACGCAACTCTACCAATGTTGGAAATTTCTCTATTAAGTCGACACAAGAATCGAGCCATAATGGCTTCATAATCCTCAACTACATTAGCTCTCATTGGACACCTTTGAAGCTCTCTAAAATACTCTTCTATAGATTTATTACCTTGCCATAAAGTCTACAACGTTTGATGCAAATCACGATGATATGTAAAAGGTACAAATCTTTTATTTAATGCAGCTTTAAGGATGTCCAATCGTTGAAGGGTGGTTCTCCACTCCTAATTCTATTGGTTTTAAATTGATCCCACCACTCTGAAGTATAATCATTAAACGAAGCAATAGCTAATTGAGCTTTCTTTCGTTTAGAGTAGTTATGGCAATCAAAAATAACCTCTACCTTCTTTTCCCATTCGAGATAGACATTAGGATCAATATTACCCTAAAACATAGGTATAGTCAATTTAGTATTACTAGTGTCGTCTTCAATTCTGCCATTGTATCGCACATGTCGCCGAATCCTTGACCTTGCACTTACATCCTAATGGATATAATTCTTTGTCAAATTCATATGAATTGGAATCATATTTGACATACGTACCTCGATGAGCTTATGGAAACCTATGAGCATGAGGCTCAGCTCGGCCAATGGGTTGAGTTGGCTCATTTTGTCAATTAATACCTCAAGAGAGAGTTGAATACTTTTTAGAGATATGGACATTTTGGCGACAAGAGATTCCAAGGCATTAACTCTTGAACTTTCCTCTACTTGAGACATTTTAGACCTACAAAAGAAACCAAAGAAACAAGAAATTTCAAGAATTAGAGTTAGTAAAATAAAGGTGGATCTTGCGGCACTCCCTAAGTGTATACCCTCAAATATAAGTGGTCACACAATTTCACTCGTGTTTCACTCGAATTCAAGGCTTTTACCCTCTAATGAACTCACAACTCTTGCCTGTTTCCTCTCGTATAAATTCCCCTTCAAAGTCTTTCGTAGACTTGACAAGTACGCAACAAAAATGACACAAACAATTACAAACAAGTTAGAATGACACAATTGGTAATTATAGACTAAGAAAGCAAACAAATAACAAAATAATAGCATATCGATTTATCAAAGAACGCACACAAAGCACTTTAGATAGCCAAACAATAAGATGGTCAAAATAAACTAGAGTTTCAGGTTAGAAGAAATTAATCCGAACCAAGGGGACTAGGGGTATTTGGGAATTTCACAATTTTTTCAAAACCCGAGAACAAAATATGGGAAAATTGAGTAAATTTTTTTTTAATTCCCTAGAGCACAAGAGTAACATAAATGTGTCAACAAATCCTAGTAGGAAAATGAACTAAACAATTCCTAGTTGAGATGGGATTTTAGCACGTATTCCAAGTTGTAAAAGGATTCAAGATGGCAATATAATCCAATTAAGAAAATGATTCAAGTTGTGCAAGTGTTAGAAACAAGGAATCTTTGTATAAATTTGGAATGCATTCCAACCTTGCAAACCCTATTTCCTAGGGTTATAGGAAAATCAGTTTTCTCTGTTTTTCTCTGATATTTTTTTAACAACCTACTGCATGAATTTCCAGCAACAAAATATCACCAAAACTTGGAACAAACCAGAAAAAAAGAATTTGAAGCACAAGAAAACCCAAGAACCCTAAATGGCTAGGGTTTTAACCACTTGGTTTTTTTTTCTCTCAGCTATTCTTTTTCAGCAGGTTATGCATGAATTCCAGTACCAAAATGACAAAAATATCATTAGGGAAAACTTGCACAAGATCACTATGCTTGAAGAACAATAAATTAGCTAGAAAACCTAATCAGCTTGAGTTTTGTGTTGGTCTGATTTTTTTATCAATAAGAACAACAAATTAACACTTGATTATGATCAAAATTACAGAAATAATTAAATTTAAATGAGCAAGAATAAGGCTGCAATTTTTCAGGAACAAAAACCAACAAGAACAAGAACGAACAAGACGAGAATAAGGCTGAAAAAAAAATTTTATCTACAATTCGAACAAGAAAAAAAAAGTAAAACAATTAGGATATAATGTCAGAGGCATTTATGAGAACAAAAGAAAACAAACATGTTTTAGGGAACCCAAAGCTTTGATGCCACTTTGATACGAACTCCGCAGTTGAACTGTTGAGACCCAGACTTGAATTGCATAACCAAGATCACCCTGATACACAATTTCCACAAGAATTCACGAAAATATTATCTTGGGAAAACCTAGGAGGGGATTTGGCCAAGATGGAACAACAAAGAACACATAAATTAGAAACAAAGAAATGAATAACACAAGTTTGGACTCAACAGATTTAAACCATTTGATTAAAAAATCAAGAATTTAAAGATATATGTTCTCGATCGTACAAGATATCAATCCATTGTCTATAACAAGACAAGAACCAATAGTATTCTTGGTTGGTAATCATAAGAATCACTTTCGCAAATACCACAAGTCTTTGAAAGACAATTGGGAGAATTTCCTTACAAAAGTCTATTAAATAATATTGAATAAATATTTTCAGCTATAGGGGAGTATAAGTAACATGAAAAGCACGCCCTAAACCCTACACATAAGTCCTATCAACACTAGGACAATAACTTGCCAAATCAACTATAAGACTAATGTGGACTAACACTTGTCCAAGTTAAGAAAAGAATTAGAACAATAACTCCTAAGAACAAGTCTTGAAGCTAAATCCTAGGCCAAATAGGATTAAAGTGGCCAAATAATGGTATGGCCGAAACTAGAGTTTCTAGAACCCTTCTTGAAGCTCTTCAATTCTTGAGCTTGAAACTTCTTAGTCTGGGACTTCTTGGACTTCCAAAATATGGACTGGCCTCTTGACTTGAACTTGGATGAATTCTTGGCCACCATTTGCAAATAAGAATGCTTGTTGGTCCAAATTTTCCTTGACAATGCCCCAATTTGCAACACCTAACCTTGAAGTGAACTCCGATCCTCTTGCACTTAAAAGGATCTAGCCACTTATGCTTCATTTTGAATAATTAGACTTCATGTGTTAATGAATTGAGGATAGTCCAACCCAACTTGATCTCATAACACCACAAATGTGCTCCAATCTTGGCAAGCTTGAGCCCAAGCTTGCTCCAGTTTTCATCTTCTCAACTTGGAATATGCTTAGCCTATCCAGATTCGTATCAGTAGCGGCATTCAACAATTAGGGGGAAAATCAGCAATTTTGTGCTTCAATCAGAGGTGAATTTTGCTCCATTTTTAGTGGAATTTCAGTATAGTATTCCCGCCATTATGGGTTACATTCTGCACGGTCAAATCATTATTTTCTCTTTTCTAGTGTTGGACTTTTATACCTGTGATTTTGGTTATTTTGTACTGCTACTTTGTTTATTTCACTTTTGGTAGTGAGTAGGAGCATGATTGAGTTCTAGGTGTTTATTGGAGACTTATTTTCCTGTATTCATTGATCCGTTGATAGTGGAATATTTCTAGACTGGGTCTCTAGTTTTTACTCTTCACATTAAAAAGGATTTCCGTGTAAAAATCCTATGTGTTCTGTGTGTGATAATTTTATCAGTTAATTGTATATTTATTATTTTGGGTATGTCATACAATTTATATAAGTTGTGGGAAAATTTTCCTCGGTGATTATTTCGCGTCCATTATTCCCGTTTTCCCCAACACTTTGTTAACAGCTATAGGATATTCTAATTTAGCTTCCATCTAAAGTCTACTCCATTCATCATGTCTCGGGTGATGAGAAAATATTAGCAAATGGTTTAATTAAGTTAAAATTGCTTCGTCATTGAGATACAAGGATTTTGAGTTTATCTTAGGCATGTCCACCCCATGGCTGTATCAAACTCACCGAGTTGGACAGCTGGTGGAGGAGCTATACAAGACTCATGGAAATCTTGTGGCAGCTTTGCACAATTATTATGGAGAACAAATAAACTTGGTGACTAAATCGCCTACAATAATATTAGATGATTTGCAGTTGTGCATCACTTATAACCGAGAGCCTGTTTTTTAAGAATCAGACTCAGACGTGCAGGTGCAAAGTTTAAAGGTAGTTTCTTGGGGCCATGTGACCTTTTGGATGGACCATTTTAAGGTACTATGTTTCGTAAATTATTAAGCATGGAATGTGGTAGATTTTGTTTTTCCATTGACACAAGCCACCAACCACTACGTCAAGTTAGCTACAAAATTGGAAAACTCTTTTACAACCATGATTAGGGACGGATACAGGAGTTCGACTTTGGGAGACAAAATTACATTGACATATTTTTGTAGGGATTATTTTATAATTTTTATAAATATTAAAAGAGTGAATAATTTTTATGCGGGTGCAACTAAATTTTTAGAAAAATCTCAAAGGATAATTTCTAATATTTTGGAGACAAGACTATATAAACATATATTTAAAGAATACTTTATAATTTTTGAAAATTTTAGGGGAATAAAATCTAATTTTTATAAGAGCGTAATAAAAAAATTGTAAATTCTCAAGGGACAAGATTTGATTTTCAAATTCTTGGGTGCTCCACCCTCGGACATGATCCAATTTTTTTAAATTTAAACACATCACTCATAGTAGATAATATATCTAAATCTATATCAAGGATCCAAGACATAATGCCTTGGTCCCGGTCCAATTTATAATTTTCAGTTTCTTGGGTAATGAATAGCTACGTTATGAAGATTACTCATCTTAAAAAGCCAAAGAAGTTTTTTCTTTAATCATAATTAAACCAAGTTAAAACTGTTAGGGAACTTTCTCAAACATTTAATTTGTATTCTATTATTTATATATTTTGTGGATTCAGCCAAAGCAGATTTTGATGTGTAAATATGACTTGAATAGGTATAACCACTATGTTAAGTCGCATAATTAAATCCAAATTATATACTTGTGCTTGTTTAAAGAACAATTTGTCTGCTTTATTTTCATTATTTTAGACTGTTTTGTTTATCTTGCTCCCCTTTTTTCTTTATCTTGTAATGTGTTCAATTTTGCACCCTTATTTTCAATTTTCAAATGGAACATTTAATGCTCATTTTGGACATTTAGTCTCATTACAACATTTTTGAATGTCTCTAAATCCTCCCAATTGCTAACAAAATTAATCAAATTGGAAGAAATTATGCCAATGTAAATAATGACGAGAAGTTATCGAGTGTTTAATTTTAGCTCCTCGTTAATATTGTTTTTTTATGTCCTTAGAAATTAAGTGAATTACATAGTTGTGAAAAAAGAAACAAGAAAAAAAATAAATAAATAAATAAAGAAAACCTGCAAGATATAGATAGACGTTGATATTCTATGTGTTTTAAACCCCTCTTTGTTTTAACTAAATTGGATTCAAACCTCCTGGTGGAGAAAATATGTGATTTTTTACATTTTGACTTTTTTGACTTTCGATTAAAAAAATTTAAAATTAAAGTCAAGTTATATAAATTCAAAATTAATTAAAGTCAAGTCGTTTAAATTTAACTTATTCGACTGATAAGTCAAATAAGTCGAACATAAATCCTTTTCCATTTTGTATTCTAATTCCAAAATTTAATACATCATCCCAAAAATTTCATATAATTTTAAAAATTCTATCAAAATATTACATAGTAGAAATACAAGGTAATACAACTTTATAGATAATAAAAAAAAATACATAACCAAATTACAATCACATCATTCGTGTGTACCAAAATGTAATTCATAATATATTTTATATATACAAGTTTAAAATAAATTATATGCACAAATTTACACCTATATTAAATTCATAATATATATTATATATATATAAGTTTAAAATAAATTATATGCACAAATTTACACATATACTTTTGTCTGTATATATATAATATAGATAGATAGATAGGTAGATAGATAGATATGTGTATACGTATGTATGTATGTATGTCTATCTATATATAAAATAGCTACAAATAGTTTAAATATCATATATATATATAGACATTAAAATTGATTTACAAACTTATAAATTCAGAATCATTTATCAAAGACATTTCATATAGTAAAACATTATATTCTACGGGATATAACTTAACAGGATATAACAAAACATTATATATAGATATTTTAAGTGTAGATACATATGTAAAACATATTTTTATTACAAATATAAGTTATACAAATCTTAATATATAAATATCAAAATATGTATGAATAGATATATTATATATAAAATATATATAGATATTTAACTTTAGTATCTATATGTATTAAAAGGAAATTAGTAACCCATTTAATTAGTTATTAAAACAAAAGTATAACATTTAATTAGTTATTGAAATAAAAATTATTACATTACTAAATTGTATATTTATATTAATGTATAAGTACATAAATTGTACTAAAATATTATACTTACATTAATAACTCCCACAATTATATAAAAAAAAGATATTTAAGTATTAAAAAATAATATTATCCAGCTATTAACATATTTAATTATTAAAAAATGAAAATATTACTCCTTCTGTCCCATTGACAGTGTCATGTTTCTCATTTTTCAATATTCCAAAATGTTTATATGTTCAAATGGTCAAAGTATAAGCATTACACATTTTTCACTTTTATGCTTTGTCTTTTTGTAGAGATCACAAATGCTATACCATTCAAATTTTGAATTTTGGAAGGTAAAATATGAAAGATTTAAACAATTATTAATATCAACACACAATTCTTAATAAGCTAAATTCACAAAAAATGACAAAAAATTATGGAACGGTTGAAGTATGCATAAATATTATGTACAGAAATATATTAATCTATTATTATAATATATGTTAAAATATTAAAAGAAATCTAATTATTTGACCTATTTTATCAATATTTGACAGGCAAAATCAAACGACTTGTTCAATCGGTAAATCAATCAAATCAAATTGGCATTTGACCGGTAATTTAACTTAAAAGTTGAAATCAAAATCGAGTCGATGAGACATGTAATTAATTTGACTTTGATCAAAGTTGAGTCAAAAGTTAAACAAATCAAATCAACTTTTTAATTTTAACTTGACTCAATTTAGTAGTTCAATTTAACTAACTTTTGAACACTCTTAAACATAACAAATTGGAGTACTCCTTTGGACTAAACTTAGATGTGCAGACCGATCTTAGCAGATCGGGTAAAATAATAATGTGGACCCTTTACATTTGTATTTCACAATTTTCTGCATACCGGGTCAACTCAAGATTTTTGGTGCTCCTTTTCCCCGGATTTAACCTCTTAATCGGTCATGGATTAAAAACCTCTCGATCGTGGATTTAAACAGATGCATATATTGTCTACTTTCGCCGTTCATATTTTAAAAATACTTAGATTTAATTTTGGATCTCACCTATAAAATTCGTGATCAAGATTAAAATTTATAAAATTTTTCTTGTATCAATTAATGTCATTTATTTCATAAGATTTAATCTACACTATAAAATTTACAAGTATAATCAAAAACCAGGTATACTTAATTATTTTTCTATATTTTTTAGTGGCAAACTCCCGCATTCATGGACTATATACCCCTTATTAGGGATGTTCAAACTCAACCCAATTAAAAAATCCAATCCAATCCAATTCAATTCAAATGAATTTAAAGATAAATGGGTTAGTTATCGGGTTTCAGTTTACTTGGGTTGAGTTACACAAAATATATTAGGTTGGGTTGTGTTTTGTTTTTAAAATCCAACCCAACTCAATAACCCTATACCCAATATAATTTACTTATAATTTTTTATTTTTTAATATTTTCATAACCATTTCATATAATTGTACTTTATTTTCTTTTCATTCTTCACCTACCATTCATTTAACATGTTGTATAATTTTTTTCTTTTCATTCTTGAGTTAACTATTTAATTTTGTCAAAAATAATTTCTAGTGGATGATCTTACACTAAAATATTTTTCTTTTTTTAAAAAAAAAAAATTTAACCCAAGTAACTCACCTGAGTAATACTTGGGTTAGGTTAACTTAGATTTCGATATTACTTGGATTGGAATGAATTTATTTTTATTACTCAAAAACCCAAAAACTCGCCAACCCAATAACCACTCATGAACACCCCTACCCCTTATATGACTCGGGAAATAGTTAGATAGATTTGGTTTACGAGCTCACTCGCAGTCTTATACGATCTCGTGACTATTAGACAAGTCTCATGAGTAATGAAATGTCAAATTATATCAGCATACCTTATATGGGTGATGTCATTCGACGGCACATCCCTAGCTTTCAGATTTTTTGGTCGAATTTTGTTCATTTTTTCGTAGATCTAATGACACATTTTGTATGGATATCATGTGCCTAATATGCCCTTAGTAAACTGTATATCTATATTACAATAACTTTTTTCTCAGCAATCTCAACTTCTTCACCTGAATCATTCTTTTAAAAAAAAATAAAAAATCAAGGATATATTTTCTTTAGAAAGAAAAGAGAGAGAGAGAAAATTTTCAAGAATTAAACAATTTAATTTGCTATATTCTTTGTGATTACTTTGAAAAATATGTGTTTATACTCCTTTAGTTTTTAATTGCAAGGTGCAAACATCACTAGTTATAATAAATCACTTAATTATTGCAATTTACTCTATTTAATTAGATCAGTTTTAGGCTTAGCAAAGAGATGAATGTATTAATTTCTTAAAATCCATTTTATTATCTCATTGTAGATCTTGTTTTCGATCTTACTTGTAAATCTTAAAATATGAAAAGAAAAAAAAAACATATATTAAATGATGTATGCGAATAAGAATGTAATGGTGTTGGTCTTATTTTAACAACAAAGTTGACTAGCAAGACATATTGTAATGGTGTGGTTACTTCTTATATAAGAATGTAATGGTATGGAGATTGTAAGTTTAAAAAAAATTTAAAAATGTGATAGGACTCATTGGTGAACAATATATGAATACATAGTTGTTGTTTTGAGTGATAATTTTATAAATCTCTCCTAAACTTTATTCTAATATTATTGAGTATTTCTAGATTTTAAAAAGTATTACTTACTTCCCCGCTCTAATAGATGGTCCTATCTTTAGCATCAAATAGCATGAAAAGATATAAATACCCTAAGTACTTTTGCCATATAATGAAAAGGATATTTCAAAAGCCTCCCCTGAGATATTTTAACAATTTTACTTAGCACCCTTTTGTTCACAGGTTCTTAATAAATTTGACAATGAGTTGTAATTCAAATAATAAGACTACACGTATAACTTAGGTAATGGATTCCAATCACCAAGGAGGTAAGTAAAAATCTATCGTAGATCCTCTTTAAAGAGAAAAAAGTTTCCTAACAAATTTTTTGGTTAACTTTTTATCACAAAAATATATATGTTCTAGTGTGTTTGTATCTATCTCATTGAACAAAAATCTAAACATGTAGAAACACACCGTACATTATAATAGAATAAATATAATTTATATTTTTTTGGGGAATCACAAACTTATAAACTAAAAAAGTTAGGTATTTTTAGTAAAAAAATTTTGTCAACTAATTTATGAAAATATATGAAAATTCACCATGGAATATAATAAATAAACGTGATTGGAATTGTATTTAGGAAATCATAAACTTGAAATGGAAACATATAAAATCCATGTTCAATAATTTATCCGTGAAAATGTATCCACATGTAATGTTATTTTGTGTGCCGTTTTACAACAAAATTTCGAACACGTAAAAAAGCACTAATGTTGGAATAAAAAATATGATTGATATTTTATTGAACAAAAATTTAGAATACGTAGCAATACATTACATATTATAATGAAAATGCTATTGATATTTTGTTTAGTAAATCATAAACTAGAGAATAAAATAAAACGTATTTTTCAATAGTAATTGGTGAAAAAAAATGAAAAAGTTACAACTCAATATTATTAGTTAATAAATTATATTTATACCTCTCCAATTTTCTTTTTCTTTTTATCTAACCACTTTAATAAATTAAAATTTGGTACAAGAGGTAAAATTAGAATGAAAGTACTTTTTCTCTTCTTAAATCAATTTTTTAAGTATTTAAGCTGACTATGTTACAACAAAAACAAAATTCGCAGAATTAACTAATATTTTTAAAAATTCAGAAATTCTAAGTGATATTAGCATAGATTTCATGGGAAATTTATGGGATCATCCCTTGTTTTAATGTCTACATTTGTTTGTCTGTGATGAGTAGAGTCTATGTTTAGTATTTCAGTTTCTACATTGTGTTGTAGAACTAGAAGGGTCAATAATTGATCCATGCAAAAGAATACCATTCTGACAAGTTGGTCACTATATAAAGGTCTTACATGTGCAGGGAATTTGTCTTTTTAACGACTATAAATAAAATTTAACAATAAAAGATAAACAAAACCTCGAAACTGCATTTGAAATATTCTTGATGCACAAATATCTGATTCATATTGTACATCTGAACTAACAGGTATTTGGCAGAAGTATTGTAACGTAACCATCTTCAAGTCCACTCCAGTAAGTAAGACACCTCAACTTGAATTCTGAACTTCTCAATGTTGTAAGCTATAAAGACGGTTATGCAATCTCCCCTTCCTCTAGTTCTTCCTCTATAGGAGCCAAATCTGCATTAGCCCAAATTCCCAGAAGACCTACTTCATCAGTATCTAGAAAGCCATCCGGATTAATTCCGGCAAGTATATTTGTATGCTTATCAACCTAATCCTTCCTCAAAATTTTTAACTGCATTATCACACACAACAGACTTCTCAGTGTACTTGACCTCTTCAGCATTACAATTGCAGCCGTGACCTTCATTTGCTCCTCCCAATGGTGTCCTGTCAAAAGATGGCTTCAGTTTTTTATCCCTTCTCAGTTTCTGCTTGTAAGTCTTGAATGTTTGATGTGAATTGTTACTCGTGAGATCCAAAACCTGAGTATTCAAAGGGCCATCTTCTTCTATTTCTTCTTCCCTGAAGGTAACTCCAGTTTGATTAAGGTCATCAGTTGTAACAGATCTCTTAACTTCAGCTCTCTGAGGAAGGGCATCTTTAATAACTTCAAAGTCATAGCTGTGAGAAGGAAGAAAAACATGGATAACAGGGTACTCAAGAATAACTAAATTGGCTAGTTGTTCCCGGATTGGGGCCTTTATGTCTAACTCACGAAAAGGTGATCTGGAGCCCTGCAAACAGAAAAACAGTACACCCCTTGTTCAAATAATGTCAGAAGTCTGAAGTAGAAGAGAAACAATAATTACCCATAATTAAAAGTTCACGAGCACAAGTCTCACTAATGTGTAGGTTCTAGTCTAACAGGGGGTGAGTTAATTTTCCCACTTGAATGTGTTTCCTCTTGTTTCTATTTGGAAAATTTCAAAAAAAATAATAATAATAATTAACCTATTTTCCATCTGTAATTTCGCTTTCATCATCTTTTTTCTGCTTTGCTACTGGGAAAAACTATATATCGATCAACGTTTTCCTTTCTTACCTTGAGGGTCACAAATTCAATATGCGGATATAAAGCCTTATGCAGAACGGGGGGGTGGGGGGAACACAAACAAACATGAAAGAAGGTGGTGAAAAGGTAAAAACAGGGCATACCAAATAGTTGGAGATTTGTTGGATACTCAGTTTATTTAGGTAAGAGAAAGTAAATAAGTCTACAAACATGTGAATAGTCAGTCAGAAATCCAGGCCCAACACGCACGGTATTTTTTGGAATTGTCTAAAACAACAGAACTAGGAGAAACTGAAGCCAACAGTTACATACTATCGTGCCACATTGCATAAAGATTATACAGCAAATCATAGGGTAAAAGGCAAGACGGGAAATATATCCAGAGGATATAAGTTGGCTATGCAGGTCTGCTACTGAATCCAGTACACAATGGCTCAAGCGTAGCTCTATAGTAAAGGCGTGACATCTAAAGATTTGCAAGCAGATCTATATTCACCCAAAAATTTAGCTGGAACTTAATTGTAAGGACTATGGTTTCCAGAAGTCCATAATAAAGCTGGCTTGACTGCATCCAGCCACAGTTTCAAATCTAACCAGATAATTATAGGCATTCTACCAAGTTAACCTCAAACCAGACTTCCAGATTCAGCCAAAACTCGACTCCGCATTGATCTCTCTCAAAAAAGTGGTAAGGCACAGGAAATAGCCCCGTGAAAAATAGTTATCCACCGATATCCAGTGAAAAATAGTTATCCACCCATATTCGGGCATGGCATGCAGGTCTCATTGAAGAAACTAACATGAAAAGAAAATGAAAAGGGAAACTGGATATACCTTTGGATACTTGCGGATGAAAAATTTAAGAGATTCTAGTGACTCCTCATGGTATTGCTTTAACTGATGCTTCCACGGACCAAGTTGAAGATGATTTTCAATCACAGAGTAGAGGCTTCTATTTTCATGTATGCTATAACCCCAAATAAATAAATAAATAAATAAATAATAAAAAATAAAAATAAAAATAAAAATAAAAATAATAATAAAAAACAAGGGTGCCAATGGCACAGCATCTCAATAATGGCACCTTACATACCTGAAAAAGTTAAAAAGACAATTTAGCTGATAAGATCACTCACCCATGATCAATTAATACAACACCGGTCGAGTGAAAACGCCATTCGATAGACCAAGATATATACTTCTTCCTGGAAAACAAAAGAAATAGAGTCAACCAAAACCAAAAAACCAAGCCTTATTCCCACTAAGTAGGGTCGGCATACATAAAGCTAGCTCCACCATTGCACTCTGTCATGGACCATATCCTCCTCAATTCCTAAATGGGCTATATCTTTCTTACAAGTTACCCACCAAGTCTTTTCAGTCTTCCCCTATCCCTCTTATGTTGACTATTATCTCTAAAATCTACTCGCCTAACAGGCGCTTCTACTGGCCGTCTTAACACATGACCTAACCACATGTTTCTTTCATCTTCTCATTAATAGATGCTATTCCAATCTTATCACAAATATGCTCATTGCATATTTTGTCCATCCTAGTGTAGCCACACCTCTATCTTAACATTGGCATTTCTGATACACTTATCTTTTACTCATGTGTGTAATTCACTGCCCAACATTCAAACCCATAAAGCATAGCTGACCTAATTGCAGTTCTATAAAATTGACTCTTAAGTCGCAAAGGAATTTTGCGGTCACATAATATTCGCGATGCCATTCTCCATTTAGTCCAACCCGCTTGTATCCGATGTATAACATCTCGATCTATACAGCACCATCATTCTGAAAACTAAACCTAAATACTTAAAATTTTCACTTATGCGTATCTCTTGATCTCCGATGCTAACCCCTATTATATTCCTATGTGCATTCTTGCTAAACTTAAATTTCATATATTCTGTTTTTGATCTACTAAGTTTAAACCCTTTTGGCTCAAGTGCCTCTCTTCAAATCTCAAGTTTAGCATTAACCCCATCTTTTGTTTCATTTACTAAAACAATGTCATCTGAAAACAACATACACCACGGCATTTCCTCCTATATGTGCCTTGTAAGTTCATCTATGACCAATGCAAATAAATAAGGACTTAAAATTGAACCTTGGTGTAAACCTATGTTTATAGGGAACTCTAGTGTCAACCCTCCGGGTGTTCTTACACTTGTAACCACATCCCTATACATCTCCTTTATTGATTCTATAGCTACTCTGACTTCTCTTTTTTCTAAAACTCTCCACATAACTTCTCTAGGCACTCTATCGTATGCCTTTTCAAGAATTCAATAAAAATCATGCGCAAATCCTTTTCCTTATCACAGTACCTCTCGATAAGTCTCCTTAAGAGATGTAGGGCTTTAGTAGTCGATCTCCTTGGCATGAAACCAAATTGATTATCTAACACCTTAGTCTCGTTTCTTAACCTTCTTTCTATCACCCTTTCCAAAAATTTCATCGTAAGGCTCATTAACTTAATACCTCTGTAATTCACACAATTTTGTATATCTCCTTAGCTTTTGAATATGGGTATGAGAGTACTTTTCTTCCATTGGTCAGGCATCTTTCTACTCTTCAATATTTTATTGAAAAGATTAGTAAGCCAACTTATGCCTTTCTTTCCCAAACATTTCCATACCTCAATTAGAATATCAAAATATAAGTATGAGAGTACTTTTCTTCCATTGGTCAAGCATCTTTCTACTCTTCAATATTTTATTGAAAAGATTGGTAAGCCAACTTATGCCTTTCTTTCCTAAGCATTTCCATACCTCAATTAGAATATTGATCGGGGCAACTGCTTTTCCTTTCTTCATCTTCTTCAAAGCCTCCTCCACCTCTGATTCCTGAATCTTTCGATAATATATTACGTTTCTATACTCCTCAGACTTATCTAACTCTCCCAAAATGATATCGTCTCCATTGCCTTCATTGAATAGTTGATGGAAGTATCTCTCCCACCTTTTCTTAATTTCCTCATCTCTTACTAGCACCTTATTATTTTCATCTTTGATGCACTTGACTTGGGTTAAGTCCTACGTCCTATAGGCTCCTGCTTTAGCAATTTTATAAATATCTCGCTCCCCTTCCTTACATTCTAGATTTTGGTAAAAATCTTCAAAAGCCTTGCCTTTTTTGCCTTCCTTTTAGCAAGCTTATATTTCTCAATATTTTCGTTACTTCTACAATTATATAAAGTTTTATAGTTAGCCCTCTTAACTTTGATTTTCTCTTATACACCTTCATCCCACCACCAAGATTCCTTGTTCATGGGGGCATAACCTCTTGACTTTCCAAGAATCTTCTTAGCCACTGTTCTCATTCTGGTTGCCATGTCATTCCATAAAGTGTCTGATTCTCCTTGCAAGTCCAATACACTTTGCCCTAACAGATCTTTCCTAAAAATTTCTTCTTTTTCCTTCTTTAAATCCCTTCACTTAATTCTAGGTAATCTAGATAGGTTCCTTCGCCTAATGTGATGTTTAAGCCTCAAGTCCACCACCAAAAGCCTATGCTATGATGTTAAACTTTCTCTAGGTATGATTTTACAATCTCAACAAAACCTTCTATCTCTCTTTCTTGTGAGGAGAAAGTCAATCTATGACTTTGTTGAACCACCTTTAAAGGTAACTAAATGTTCCTCCTCTTCTTGAAAAAAGTATTGATAATGCAAAGGTCGAATGCCATTCCAAACTCCAAGATTGATTTACCTTCTTCGTCTCTTCTCCCATAACCATATCCGCCATGCAACTTCTCATAATCCTCACTATCTCTTCCCACATGTCCATTTACGTCTGTCGTACCTCCTATAAAAATTTGCTAACCTTGGAGGACACAACCTATCATCTCATCTAAATCCTCCTGAAACTTGGCCTTAATGGACTCGTCTAGACCAACTTGAGGCGCATAAACAGTAAAGATATTAATAGTTTCACGACCTAAAATTAGTTTGAGGGCCATAATCCTATCTCCTTTCCCAGTCACCTGCACTACTTCGTCCTTCATTGACCCATCTACAATAATACCTACCCCATTTCTAGTCCTGTTTAATCTTGAGTACCAAAGTTTAAATCCTAAATTATCTAATAGCTTAGCCTTCTCTCCTACCCATTTTGTCTCTTGTAAACACAAAATATTAATTCTTCTCCTAATCATTGTATCTACCACTTCCATTGATTTACCAGTAAGAGTTCCAATATTCCAAGTTCCTATTCTAATTTTATTCTTCTGAACATTTTTCTTCCCTACTACCCTTCCCTTATTTTGTGAGGACCCATGCATATTTTTCACTACACCCGGACCCCCAGAATGGAGATGTAGCGGCCCTTGCCCATTATTCACCGCACTTAGGCAATGCTATGTGTTGCTTATGGGGTACGCCCTAGCATTAGCACAATATCATAGTGAATTCATCGCATAAGATTGACAAAGTGGATTCATCTCATAAGATTGACAAAGTTTTACGCTGGCTGACGACCTAATGCAACCCTCCTTTACCCGGGCTTGGGACCGGCTATGCTAAGAAAACTTAATTCTAGTAAGACCAAATGCATCAGATAAGTGAAGCGTGTGGTATTTGCAAATGGCACAAACAAGATAATGGTAAAACTATGCTCAAAACATATGCAGATCATTATCTTGTTTTGAGCATATGCAGATCAGCATAAGCACTTCTTAAACAAAAGGAATTAACAGAATACCAATTATTATTACTCTTTTACCAATTTCAAAAGGAATTAAGTCCTAAAAACACCGAAGCCTTCAATCATCAAACTTCCTCCCTAACAGAATAGAACAAAACTCAACCAAAAGATAAATGCGTAGCAGTTAAAAAATATTTACTTGGAGGATAACTTATTTCAAAAGAACAGGGAAAAAAAATCATTACTTCCTTCAAGATAGAAAACTGTTCCATAAAAGTAGCTTTGCATGCTTAGCACAGTTCTAGTTAAGTGTCGATTACTTGTAACCACCAAAAGGCAATTCCTCTCCATATCTGGACACCTAAACTAAGTGAGGAGACGGATACACCATATTGAAAAAGTTCTAACAATGTTTAACAAAATTAAGGGGTATTTGAAATTAAGATTTTTGTTAATCATACATATACTCAAATAATTATAGAACCCATAAGGAGAACTCTAAAATCTTAAAACGAATACAATTTGACAATTTAACAAGCATGTTACATAACCTTTTTTGAATAACCATTTGACAAAGATGCAGCAAGTTACATCAAAAATACTGCCTTCAAACAAACAGTTGGAATCGCCTCTAAAGATTGGCATCGAAGAGCATAACTGGCTCTTGGAATAGGAGATGAGGGTCTTAGTCGTGAGGCTCTTAAGTGAAGGAGATCCTAAGCGGGTAATGCAAATTCTTTAAGGCTCAACTTGATCCGCAGAAAGACGTATTTGATAATCTTATTTCAGACACATGGCTTTTAGAAAGCAACATACGGGAAGTCAACTAAAAGAAAGATAGTTTAAAAGTTTGCGCTCAGACTGCTAAGACTGCCAACAGAGTTAGTGAGATGTGGGGGAAAAGTGAATACAACCCATGTGCTTTCAGCTTTACACATGATAAAGAAGAAAACTGTGGCACATGAATCTCAATCAGCTAATTCGTAATGAACTTTGAAGGAAAGTTTGCATTGCTGGAGTTTTCAGTTGATTGATCCTGCCAAGAAAGAATTATTTGACGGCACAAAGACACGAGATCTACCAAGATCTTGCCACGTCAGTGAAATAATGATTGGGAGACACAAAGAAAGGAGTGCCATCACCTAAAAGGAAACCTGTTATAAAAAGAATTCTTATTCTATTTCCATCTCAAGATTCTGGATTGAGAAAGAGCTGAACGAACGTAAACCTAAAGATTTCTAGTAGAGGTTTGATCATTCGAACATGCTTCCCATTTTTACCATTTTGAAGTTCAACACCTGGATTCTTTACAATAGGAATCTTATTCTGTAAGGCAAGCCCGAATTTAGGAAGAACACAGAAAGAGGGTGGAACCATCATCTGCTAATTTATGCTCATCGACCATATAGAACTATTGACTGATCCACATGTATAACATATAGAACTCTCGTCAGTTCAATAATCATCTAAAGATTTTCTACTTAAAAGATGGATATGCCCATCCAATCCCAAATATTATTGAGCAAAAAGAAAAAGTTGACTAACGAATAATGCTACCAAATCATAAGTTTATGTGGTACTTTTCAGGGGGGAAGTACGACAATACAAACCGCAGAAGAACTGTTTCCAGAGACAAAGAGGATGTAAACATTTCATGACAAATTAGTCAAAACAATGGGCTTCCTTTCATGACAGCCATTACATAGTAAAAGCACACTAAGCAAGCACAGGATCAATGATTAAAAGATAAAATGGGTCACAAGCTCTCAATCCAAAGAAGAACCAAAAGTAGACAATGATATAAGATAAGGAATAAATGGACCAATTTTCATACTATAACACCATCAAAAGCAATCCATGGCATTGCAGACAGATGACCATACAAAGTCTAATCAAACAAGAGTTTCTAAGAATGACAATTACCTATAGTTGTAATAGGTTCGATTTTTTTCTCTCTTTGACATCCCGATTGGGAAAAAGAGGAGTTTTGTCCTACGGCTTGCTGCAGCATTTCGAAGACTTTTAAGAGGGAAAGGAAGCCGAAAATTAGAATAACCACACATCTTGATTCTCATCCTCCGAGCAGATTCGGCAACTCTCTTCACATCCTCAAGCATATTATAGTCTGACAAAATAAGATATCTTTCAGAAAGTTTAACAAAAATCCAGAATCTAACTTATTGATGTTTGGTATAGCAGGGGCAAGCTTCGATGGATTAACTAAATGCTATAAAGCAAAACCTTTTCCTCCTTGAGAATGTTTGAAATTTGAACAAAGAAAGTGACTTTTAATGACACTGACCCAATCAAATAACCGACTTGAAGGAAAAAGAAATTGTTGCATCAACCACATGAGCATACTACAGTTCAAAATATTTGCCCAACTAGATGGAAAACATAGAGACCATGGCAGAAACCAAATTGCACAACAACCAAAAAAAGAAAGACAACAACTACCATAAGAGATACTTCAGGCAATTGGTGACACTTCTAACTAAAAAGTGTAAATCACCTAGAATCTATCTATTTGAAAATTGTTCAGAATTTGGATTCTGGGAAAACTTACATTCTCAAATGCTAGCTTCTCAATAAAAACTATTTACACTTAACCAATAGGATAAATTCCTGAAGTTAGTTAGAGAAAAACATAAACAAAATTACTACAGAAAGATGTATCGCCGTGATGCAAGGAATTTAAACCGCATGACAACAACAATCTCCCAAATTATACGCGCTTTTTTTGCAAATTAAACTAAAGAACCATTACCAAATAATCTAATCAGCTATTATAACAGGGTAGAGAGGAGTTCCTCAACAACCCACATGAAACCCCCTAAATTAAACACACGAGAAAAAGGTAAATACAAAATCTACACTTAGCACAAAGAATAATTACTTTAAAAACAAACAAAAAAAAAAGAAGACAAACTCACAATTTTAACGCAAACCCATTATAGCAAATTGCAATGGACATCCAAGCAAAACCACAAAAATCCACTTGTGTTTCTGAAAAATATTCTTTTAGATTTCTAGTATACCTGATAGAATGAGGTTATTGTCAAATTCGGCGAGGGGAACGATTTCGTTGTACTTCTTTTTACCAGGACAGGAAGTTCTTTGCTTGTGAGCTTTTACACAAGGAAGGCTACAAGAGCGGATTGAGCAACCTGGGCATTTGTATTTTGATGGGTTTATCTTGACATTCTTCGCATAAAGGTTGTTGTTTTGGAGTTACGCTTGTTATTGGAGCTTCTGATGTTTCTTCTCGTAACTCCATCGGAGCTGACAGTTGAGGAGATGGTTATAAGAGAATGGAACGGAAGCTGCTGACCATAGGGTTTGGGAGGAGGAGTTGCTATGGGATCGGGATCATGGGAGGTGAATAAAAGTGGGTGTGAACCGTTTATATTTGGCCCTACGCGACTGGTCGAAGCCATGGTTATTAAAGCCCGCCCGGCGGGAGAGGTGGACCGGAGTTATTAGTTCAATTGAATGGTTCAACTGGTAAGTCACTAATACATTTTTATTATATATTTAATAAATTTAAAATAGTAGAAATAATATATTTGATAAAAAATATTGTATTAAACTATTAATTATTGTAAATGAGTTTTGAATAATTAATTCCTTTACCAATTATAACAAAAAAGATTAAAATAGTTAATTTAAATTCTATACATATATAGTTTTAAAACTAATTACGCAATAAGATAAATAACAATTTATATCTAACACATAATCAATTATATATTTTTACTACTTCATACATAATTACTTTATAATGACTGAATATTTAAGAATAGTAAATGTTTAGAAAAAAATATTAGTAAATGTTAATGGGTGCATTTTGTATTAGGAAATATAATACTAGTAAATGGTTTTGAAAAGTTCAATGGTTTTTAAAATTTAATATTTTACAAAAAGGAGGAAAATTGGAAGAACTTCTAGGATGGAGTTTAAAGTGAATAAATAATAAACAACCATGCAAATAGACATAGCCATAAGGTGGGCTGATGGTAATTGCAACCCTCTAATTTGTTGAGAGTTGAGTTCAATTCCTTGTACCCGCATTTTCAAAAAAAGTTAATAGCTTATCAAGTTATATGCAATGCAATCCACGACTAATTCACCTTGCAATGCAATCCATCTCGGTCCACGACTAATTTATCAAGTTAAAAAAGTTAATAGCTTATCAAGTTATATGCTAATGCAATCCATCTCGGTCCAAGACTAATTCACCGAGTCGTTAAAACCTCGATGTTTTGGCTAAAACAATTCAAATCCAACTAGAATCTTAAATCAAATAGGATCATAGAATCTATTTTATGATCCTTCAATTTGACATAAAATAATTTTTAATTCCTTTTGGGCTTTTTGGATTTCATTTGTTGAATAATTTGAATTTTCTAAATTAATTGGTTAATCCATCTACAGTCTAAAATAATTTATTTATATCAATATTGATCCGATTTTATATATTTTTCACTTAGGTCTAAATGTCTCTATTTGTATTGTACAAAGCCTATAAATATTTTTATGGAATGAGCACATAACATTAAATCTTCTCCAACTTGAAATGTGTTTTTTTTAAGGAAAAAAAAATCAAATATTGTGTAACGATATCTGATAATTCTATTTAATAAACTATATTGGAGTCTTGAACTTTTATTCTATCAATCTACTTTAATTCTTAAACTTTTAGATTCGTATAGTCTCCGTTTTCAAGAATCCCCTCAAGTTGAGTTGGGTTAAAAGTATGGAATGTAATGGTCCAGTAAGGACTCAACCTACGAATTCGTACAATGAGACAGGCACTTATATTCTACTAAAGAGAGTCCTTTGGCATATTTAGTTTTGAAAGTATTCAAGTGGATCTTAAACTATATTACTTTCTAAAAAAATAAATATAAAAAAAAAAATTAAGACAAAATATAAATATCTCATGTAAATAGAAAATTTAGTCAATCTTAGAAAACATGATTGAAGAGTTTAGAATCCAACTGGGTACCTTAAGGATTAACTAGACAAATTTAAAGAATTCAAATTAATTCTTTTCGAAAAGTACAAAAACTTAAGAAGTAACTAATTCATTTTGGCATGAAAATAATATTTTTATTTGGGTTTCGCCTATTGCAATATGTGAAATTTCTAGTTTAATTTAATTTTAATGAACATGAGTTTGTCCTCACATAGTTATACAATATTTTATTTGCCTATATGAAAGTCTTTTTCAACAAAATATTGCGTGAACTCTCAAATATGAGCATCACTAAATTGAAGTACTTCCTTCCTGAACTGGCCAAACGATATATACTTGCACGTAGGGGAGTTTTATCGATCGATTTTTGATAATTTAGTTAAAAAATTTTGGTTTTTCAGTTTTCAATGCAAGAAAATCAAAATCAAATCCAAACGAAACTTTTCATCGTTCAATTAATTAAATAATTTTTTTTTTGATTTATCCAATTAACAAACTTCACAAGTTAATAGAAAACTAAGCATAAAATTAAATTTGAAATTAATAAAATTAATAAACAAAAACTCAAACTAATAAAACTAACACTATAAACAAAAAGATAACAAAGAAAAACAATATTAAAGTGTTGAATGAATTAAAATATAGAATTGGTTACTAAAAAACTAAAACTAAAATTAATAACACTAAAAGTTCGGGTATTCGATTATTCATTTACTGATTTTCAATAATCAAATACAAGTCATCAATATAACTAAAATCTTTATTTGGTTTATCTGAACACCAATTATTTAAAACTGATAGTTTGGTTTGGACAGTTTATTCGATTAAACCAAACTATGAATACCCTTACTTGCATGTTATGAAGTATGTCAAAATATTATACCTTTTTTTGTTTACTTCACATGTATTATAATTTCTATCATGGTTTTTGTGTTTTATTAACTTATAAATTATTAATTTAATTATTTTAGACATTTTTGATAATATCTTATAACTCTACGATCCGATTCTAACAATTTCAAATAAATCCAATATAAAATCCCTATTTTGATGAAAACTGTAGGTTGACGTTGAAGATCTCCAAGGACGAGTTTCAAAGCTTTAAACTTGAACGAGATTGAGTAATTTAAAAAAAAAAAAAAGTCTCCCGTTCTTTCAAGAATCATTTTGTTATACTTAATTAGGGTTAAATGCAAAATATCCCCATGAACTTTCATTTCAATTACAGTTTATTCCCCTTAACTTATTTGATAAGCACTTAACCCCCAACTTTATATTTTGGGACAAAATTACCCCAACTATTTCAATCACTTTTGTACTTCTTTTTCCTTTTTTATTCATTTGCCTTTTTTATCTTTCCCTTTATGTTTCCCCATTCTTTTCTACCACTACTAAACAATTATACTATTATTACAAATTGATTAATCATAAACTCTCATTTTTATACATTTGTCAAAATAATTTATTTTTTGATTAAATATGCTTTGTAATACAAGCATATGCATTTTTACTGTAATATAGAGTTTGTAATTAATTATTAATATTAAAATTAATAAATAAACAACTATAAAAATAAAACCCGGGGTCAAACAAAATTAAAACTATTCTTAGTATACATATAAAAGTTATGCATATTAGAACTTTCAAGTATCATATTCACTGAGTTTACCGTACTTCGGGCCCCTATGTTATGTAGCCATAAATATTTTACCAGTCAGAACTAATTTATTGTACAACTACCCCTATGTAAGGCACATATAATATTTTGTTACGTTCTGGCATGTTTACCTAAAAATATAAGCTTTCATTGAAATTCGTATTATTATGTAATTTTATTTTATACTTAGTATAAATTTCTTAATTTTCTTTTACTTATCCTTTTGTTTTTTATATATTTTATTTATTTGTTAAGTATAATATTAATAATTAATTAAAAACTCTAGATTGTTTGTTTCTTTTTTTTAAACAATATGTGTATACTCCTTGTCTTCTTCAACATAGTTGTAAAATGTTTGGCTGTTGCAGCTTCTTGGTAACATATTACGTAAGATATTGATTGTCAATTTATATCATACCATGCTCTTTCTAATTAACAAGATTTAAGATTTTTATTGATATTTTATTAGCCTCTACTTTAGCCTAGTAAGAGTTAAGATTTTGATTTACCGTCCTTCTATTGATCTAATAAAATTTAAGATTTTTTTTTTTTTTTTACTAGTAGAAGTTAGGATCTTTTGTGATGTGTAATGTCTTTCTGTTGACTTAGGGCAGATGTTACATTTTTTTAGGACTAATTGTAATATACATCCCTGAAGTATTGGTAATTTATACTTTGCAGTCTAAAATATCAATTTTAGCACTTTAGTACATTATACTATTTATTTTTGGCACATTACTTAAATTAGTTAAAAAAATTAGTGATTTTTTTATAGGCTTATTTTTTTTAATAAAAAGACTTTAATACCAATATATGAATAAAAGTATTTCAGTAATCAAATATAAATTACAACTATTAAAGTCTTTTTACCAAAAAAATAGTTAGAAAAATTCACCAATTTTCAACCAATTTGAGTAATGTGTCAAATATTGATAGTATAAAGTAGTGAAGTGCTAAAATTAATAGTTTAAGGTGCAAATTACAAAACAGTGACAGTTTAAGGGTGCATATTACAATTAACCCTTTTTTGTCTTACTGTCTTTTTGCTTGCATAACAAAAATTAGGATTTTTTTGGTGTATGGGTGTTGTAGGCTTTGAATTTCTTGTTGCATGAGTATCGAATGTATTAGATCCTGGCATATTTTTGGCCCCTACATGGGCTCTTGTAATATGATGAGAACTCTTTTCTAGTAAAATTATAGTAATATTTGTAAGAAAAGTTAGAAAAAAATCCTACTAGACTTTCTGTTAAAATGACTACAATGTTTATTTGCTAAAAATAAGCATGGTGATACATTATACAACTCCAAGAAAATAGAGGTACACCATGGCATTGTCTTATTCTACCTAATATATAAAAATAAAATAAAGTAATAAAATGTATGATCTTCCAAGTTGCAGTGACCTTAATCAAGTGAAATTGTGGAATGAAGGGTAGTAGATGAGAATAGAGTTTTGAAACCAATTTAAAAAAATTTCATGCGATGTGAACTTGTCTTCTTCAAAGAACACTTGTAAAATACTATAGAAGACTATTACAATTCCCATGGTGAAGGTTTTGATATGCTCAAAAACTAACCACAATTAGGAGGATCAGAGAGTTGTCTAAATTGCAGGAGGAGTTAGATTTTAGATTTTCCAATAGCGGGGGAAGAATTCTTGTACTTACCCAGAAGAGATACCCCGTAACACTGGCGAGTCTTCACTTGGTATCTTTTCAATTTTTTTACTCTAGCAGGAGTCAGGAATTTCATTTTTTGATAGATAGAGGAGGAAATAACACTAAATGCAATAATATTGGGTCTCCTAGTAATTACATTGTAAGGTGATCGGAGTTTTTCTGTCACGATGTCTACCATTATATTGACATACTTGTCTCTTGGAGCCAAAGTGTATTGAGAGAGTGATGGTTCCCAATAGGTCGATAGAGTTTCCAAAGAATCATACGAGTAAAGTAGTGATTGGATTAAGTTTATTTCATGGGAGATTCATCCTCAGGAAAATATAGTAGAAAATAATATCTACAGAACTCCTAGTGTCGACTAAAACTCTCTTTACATTACAATTGGCTATGAAAACAATGATAACCATTGGATCTCATGCTCCAGTAGGACCCTTGGCTATGGGAGCAGTAAAGCATAACCATTGTATCCTCATGCTTTGGTAGAACCATCTCCATGTCAATGGGAGTAAAATTTATGTCTTGTAGATTCTCTTCTCAAGTGGCAAATTATATTTAATTAATTTTACAGGCATACCTTTTGCTAGTGTTAGCATAGTTTCTCCTTGACGACCCTCTAGAGATGTGATAACTCTATTAAACTAGAGTTATTTTCCTCTAAATTATAGCATTTTGATAGTTTAAATTCTGAAATTGGATAAGTAATTGAGGATTTTAGTTAATTTCTTTCATAGGTATTGGTATTTTCGTTCTTGAATTAATTATGATAAGTTTGTGTTAAACTTTTAGTTTAATTGAGTGCTTAATGGTGTTAATATTATGCAGGTTAAAAATTAAAAGTTAGAAGCTGGAAGAAACAAAGCTCAATGGACCAGATTGCAAAAATGGATGAAATGAAGAATGATGGGACATTCTATCGAGATCGCGGTCTCGACTATTCCAGACCGCGATCTCGACTATAGCGATCAATTTGTTCTACTATATTAGAGTCGAGATCGCGGTCTCAAATGTTCCAGACCGCGATCTCAACTCGATGAATAGTTAAGTTGTAAGGGCAATTTTTTAAACTTTCAGCCAAAAATCCCTAATTTTGCTTTGTGTAATGCTGCACTATTTAAGTTAAGTAGATATTAGTAAGAAGAAAGTAGTAGATAGTTTCAGTTAGTTTTTAGATAGTTTAGGATAGTTTGAACTCCAAGTTTACTTCTCTAATAGAAATTTCTCTTTACTTTCATCTTAGATCTTCTTTTAATTTCTTGTCAAGTTCAAATTTTGATTAGATAATTGTAGTGGGTTAATCGCAAGATTCACGTAGATTTAATTTTTATTTGCTTTCTTGTCCAATTTAGTAAGAATTTCTTTACTTTCAAATTAGGGTTTCTTAGGAAAATTAGGGTTCTTGTTAATTTCTTGCTTTCTATTTAAGAATTCTCAATTTCTCGCTTTAATTTCTAGTAAATTATTAGTGGGGTATTTCTTAATTTCAATAAAAAAATCCAAAAATATTTAGATTTTTAGTTTAACTCTTTCCAATTTATAGTTTAGAAATGAATGCTTTTAATATTCAAAGTTACTTTTTTGTAGTATAAGAGTTGGGTGATTTACCTATTTTTAATTTTAGTCTTAATTTGATTAAATTAGGTTAGAATTAAAATTATAGTTTTCATTAGAATAGTTCTATCATCTATCACTTGATTTTGCGTAACTACACAAGCACACTTAAATCTTGGTAATTGCTATCGACAATCTTCGTGAGAATGATCCCTACTTCCCTTTACTACTAGTTGACAACCGTATACTTGCGGGATGCCATCTAGTTAGTAGTAGGATTTAGGTGTTTCATTGATTTATAACTAGGTGTGTAAAAGGCATCAAGTTTTTGGCGCCGTTGCCGGGGATTGTCTTCAGTTTTTGGCAATATCAAGCGCTTTACGGGTCGTGTAGATTAAGCACTTTAGTTTAGTTTAATTTACTTGTTTCTGTTAATTTTGCTCATTTTTATGTTTGATTGGTTGTCTTGCGGAATTGACTTGGCACTTCAATTGACTATTTTGGTTTTGTGTAGTGCATGGTAAGAGGAGTTCAAGAGCCATTCATTTGCTTAGACAAGGAAAGGGAGAAAGGGCTAAGAGAACTCAGAAGATTGAGAAGGGTACAACATGAGCAAGAAAGGATAGAAATGGCAAATGCTAATGCTTATCAAGGGAATGTGAACATGGAGAACGAAGAAGAAGAGATAGACGGAAATAATGGAATGGGTGGCTATAGGAATGGAAATGACATGAATGGGAATGGAAGGCCATTGAGGGAGTATGCTTTACCTAATTTTGATGGGGCGAACTCAAGCATTGCACGGATGCCCGTGCAAGCCAACAATTTTGAAATCAAGCCCGTCCTAATCCAAATACTCCAAGCCCATGCCATTTTCGGAGGTGGACCAAATGAGGACCCCTACACACACCTCATGAATTTTGAAGAAGTCTGCTTGGTGGACACATTTAAGTTTAATGGAGTACACCCAGATTGTGTTATGATGAGGGTGTTTCCTTTTTTTCTTTGTGGTAGGGCAAAGTCATGGTTGCAATCCCACGCCCAAGGAACATTCACCACTTGGAACCAACTTGCTCAAGGATTCTTGGCGAAGTACTTTTCTCCCGTAAGAACCGCTAAATTAAGGAATGAGATTACATCGTTCAAACAAGATGTTGGTGAAAGTCTAGGGGAAGCTTGGGAAAGATTCAAAGAGTTGCTAAGAAAATGCCCGCATCACGCCATTCCTTTGTGGCTTCAAGTCTAAACTTTTTATAATGGTTTACTTCAAAAGACAAAATCCATCGTAAATGCCTCTGCCAACAGTTCTATCTCATATAAGACTCCGGAAGAAACTCAAGAGTTGTTAAATAGGATGGCATACAACCACTACCATCATGGACCGATAACTCCACCGGTGGTTCAACACCCAGCTAATCAAGCCAATGCAAGTAGTAGAGCATTGAATGTCATGCTCTAAACATGCAAGGAATCCTTTTAGCTCAACAAAGCATGTTCATGAATGTGATGAATAACATGACAAAGGCATTGGAGAATCTAGGGAAACCTAGTAGTGTAAATGCTATGACTTCGTTTCCAACTCAACCAAGCATGACATGTGATTTTTGTGGAGGCTGCCATGCTAATGGGAATTGTGAGATGCCATATGGAGCTAATGAGCAAATCAATTATGTGGCTAATCAATCTTCATTTCCAAGGAACCAATCCGGAGCTTATGGGAACACTTACAATCCTTCTTGGAGGAATCACCCAAATTTCTCATCGAGTAACACCAACAACCAATCCAATCCTCCTTACCAACCATATCCCCCACCTCAAAATGCCCAACACACTCAAGCCCCGAATTCCTCATCTAGACCTTATCAACCGCCACATCAAAGAAATGTCCAACCTAACTCATATCAAAATTTCCCCAATCCTTCATTTCAAAACCAACAACAAAGACTTCCTTTCAATTTGCCCTAATCTATGCAAATTCTTCGCAACCCATGTATCATGATCAATATGCTCCTAGAGAGAATTTGGGTGAAGAAGGTTGAAAAGAGAAGCCGAGTATTTAAGAAGAGAGTTGGATAGGAAAGCGGAAGAGCATAAAAAGATTATGAGAATTTGAAGGCTTCGACAAGAAATTTGGAGATTCAATTAGGGCAATGGGCAAGGTTGAATAATGACAAACCTATTGGGGCATTTTCGAGTGATACTATTCCAAACCCCAAGGAGCAATGCAATGCCATAACCCTAAGGCGTGGAAAAGAATTAGTTGAATCTAAGGAGAAGAAAAAGGTGGAGGAAGGAAGCAAGGAGCAAAAGTCCAAGGTAGTTGAGAATGAAAAGGAAGTGGTTGATGATGAAGCGAAGAAGGAACAAAAGAAGGAGATCAAGGTATCCAAGAAGAGGCATGTGGAGGAACCTTTGAAGATAGATCCATCAATAAAAGTGCCATTCCCTCAATGACTCATTGATCCAAGAAGACAAGAAGGAAAAAAACAAGCAATTCACCCGTTTCTTGGATATGTTGAAAAAGATTAATGTCAACATTCCTTTGATTGATGTTCTCACCAAGATACCCAACTATGCTCGTTTCATGAAGGATCTTTTGGCAAGGAAGCGAAAGTGGGATGATGATGAGAAAGTATGCCATGATGCCCAATGTAGTGCCATTGTTCAAAGGCGTTTGCTCCCTAAACATAAAGATCCCGGTGAATGTTGGAGGAAAAACGTGACATAGATCACTTTGTGATTTGGGGGCAAGCATAAATATCATGCCAAAGGCCATCTATGACAAGTTAGGGATCAACAATGTCAAGCCAACTAATATCATACTCCAATTGGTGGATTTATCCGAGAGGAAACCATATGGCTTGTTGGAATATGTGCTTGTACAAGTTGAAAAGTTGGTATTTCCCGTTGATTTCCTTGTGCTAGATACGGGTGAAGAAAGTGAGATTCCATTGATTCTAGGGAGGCCTTGCTTGTCGAACTATACACATATTGTACCTCCGCTCATGCATTAATTGATGTGCACAAAGGAAAGTTGATCTTATGAGTTGAAAATGAATCAATTGAATTTGATATGTTTGAATATAATGACAATATTCCCATTGTTGAAGAGAAATGTGCCAATCAATCTCTTAATCCTATCCTTGCTAGGTCAAATGAAGAGCAAAATGAAGTGAGCCAAGGCAATTTGCTCAAGCAAGTATTGGAATAAAAGAAAATTCGAGAAATGAATTGAAGGAAAAACCACCCGATAAGGGATGTGTTTTGACAAAGGATGAAGAGAGTTTTGCAAAGAATAAGCAAAATGGTGATGTCAAGAAATAGAGAAGGCACAAAAATAAAAGAAAATGGTTTGAGAAACAATTGGAGATGTTAATTGGGACACTAGCAATGGCTAAGGCTAGAAAGAAAGGACTTGTGCATGGAAAAGCCGAAAATCAAGCTTTAATCATGAAGAAAAAGGGGATCTAACTTTTTCCGTGGAAACCAAAAGGGAAAGACACAATTAAGAAGAGGATCAATCATCCTCAATTACTTGGAATGAGGGTCATTCCATAGTCAAGCTAGTGACCATAAAAGAGCGCTTCTTGGGAGGCAACCCAAGTCTTTAATTTATTTTTTATTGCTTTCTTTTGGTGTGATTTTTAATTGTCTTGATTTTGAGTAAATTGGTTTGAATTAGGTTAGAATTTTTATTAAAAATAAAATATTTTGAGTTTTTGAGTTGAATAAATGGTGCTAAAGAATGAGTGAAAATTGTCATCCTAACTTGTGAATTTTTTGTTTGTATGTTACCCTTGTCAATGGAGAAAAGAGGTCAACAGTGAAGCAATTTCGGCTAAGTGTGAAAATTCACTTTGCAGAAATTGAGCTTGAGACCACGATCTCAAAATTGAGATCGCGGTCTCAACCTCAAACTTTTGGAGGGCAGAATGGTCATTTGGTTGCAAAGGTATTTTTCATGCCGAGTTGAGACCGCGATCTCAATTTTGAGATCGCGATCTCAACTCTATAGGCTAGAACTGATCGCGGTCTCGAAAAAAAATAATTTCAAAATCACTTCAACCATGAATTTATTTTATTTTTAGTCTTTTAATTTGGAAGTAATTTGATTTTCCTTTTTAGTACTCTGGCTAATAGCCTTAAGCTGACGCCAAGTAGCTAATTAATTTGATGCTTCATGGATTGAATATTTGTGAAATTTCTTACTAGATACTTGGTGTAGCTTTGGTTATGATTATTGCCAAATAAGAGTAGCATGGCTAAGGGCCCTAAGCTGATGCCATCTTTGCACTAGTTGATGAATGGAATTGAATGCTAAATTTTTTTGAAGCTTGAATGGTGAGATGCATGGCACGGTTGCTCTTGACATTTTTACTCAATTTTAATTCTAGGCTTAAAAGTAGGACATAGTTTAAGTAGTTTCTATTATTTGTGGTTATGTCTTGATGTTTAATTTTGGGTGAGTGGAAGGATGATTTATTCATCAATTAGAATAAAAGAGACAAGTTTGGGGCTATTTATCTTTTTCTTTTGTGTTGGAAATGGTCATTTTATACATTCTGTTGCCACTTGATGATTAATGGATGGAAAGTTGATTAATTAGGTACTCAATGATGATAAATTTTGATGTTCAATGCTTTGTGATTGAAGTATATGATTGATTCATTTCAAGAATTTTTGTGTGAGTGAGTAGTTCATTTGCAATATAAAGAATTCATAAACTTAGCATTACTATTTTTCAAAATGAAGTGCTGAAATTTTACGAAAATTTATTTGAAATGTTGTTTTTTATCAAATCACTTATATTATGTGGCTGATGAACTATCTTTTGGAAAGAACTGAGTTAAATGAAGTTGAAGGAATTTTGGGACATTTCGTATGTTTGCATAGGGAATGTTCTTCTAATTTGTGAATAATTGATATTTGAAATTAATTTTTGGTACATTTCACTCCTTTTTCTTGGTTTAGGGCAAAAAAAAAAAATTGGAATAAGGCGAGTACGGGATTCCGACATGTACCCATGTTGTTTCTCCGATTTCATAAGCCATTAGAGAATAGTAATAAGGCGAGTACGGGATTCTGACATGTACCCATGTTGTTTCTCCGAATTAAGCCATTAGGAATTGCATTTTAATATACCAATAAGTTAAGGAGTAAATATTTGTAATACTTATCATTAATCTCATATTACTTATTCCTTGCTTGAGGTTTATTCCCGAAATGTGTGACAATTGCATTTAAGTTGATTCTTAATTGAACTTCTATTTTCATGATGTCTAGTCGAGAGAGTTGATTAACTTCATAATATTTGTGATTAGAGAAGTAATGATGTTTCAAATGAAAGGAACTAAAACTTTTGGTAACTCTTTTTGAGAATGGTAATGCTTGGTGATGTGAAATCTTGTGCAGTGAATGAATGTGTGCTTCTATGTAAAACGAAATTTCAATTTTGGATTGATTTACTCATATACTTCACATATCACGTAGTGTTGAACATTTCTTGAGGGATTGCTTAATTGTTCCAAGTACATCCATGATTTCTGCATCAAGTGTCACATCAACTTTGGAGGTGTTTAAATGTTTGAATGTTAGTAGGTTTCGTTTAATGTTAATCTTTATTTTGCTCGGGACTAGCAAAATGCTAAGTTTGGGAGTGTGATAACTCTAGTAAACTAGAGTTATTTTCCTCTAAATTATAGCATTTTGATAGTTTAAATTCCGAAATTGGATAAGTAATTGAGGATTTTAGTTAATTTCTTTCATATATTGGTATTTTCGTTCTTGAATTAATTATGATAAGTTTGTGTTAAATTTTTAGTTTAATTAAGTTCTTAATTGTGTTAATATTATTCAGGTTAAAAATTAAAAGTTAGAAGCTGGAAGAAACAAAGCTTAAGGGACCAGATTGCAAAAATGGATGAAATGAAGAATGTTGAGAGGAGAGTCGAGATCGCAGTCTCGATTGTTCCAGACCGCGATCTCGACTCGGGAATTTGTTCTACTATATTAGAGTCGAGATCGCGGTCTCAAATGTTCCAGACCGTGATCTCACTATACTTGCTGAGAGTTAAGTTGTAAGGGCAATTTTGTAAACTTTCAGCCAAAAACCCCTAATTTTGCCTTGTGTAATGCTGCACTATTTAAGTTAAGTAGAATTAGTAAGAAGAAAGTAGTAGATAGTTTTAGTTAGTTTTTAGATAGTTTAGGATAGCTTGAACTCCAAGTTTACTTCTCTAATAGAAATTTCTCTTTACTTTCATCTTAGATCTTCTTTTAATTTATTGTCAAGTTCAAATTTTGATTAGATAATTGTAGTGGGTTAATCGCAAGATTCGCGTAGATTTAATTTTTATTTGTTTTCTTGTCCAATTTAGTAAGAATTTCTTTACTTTCAAATTAGGGTTTCCTAGGAAAATTAGGGTTCTTGTTAATTTCTTGCTTTCTATTCAAGAATTCTCAATTTCTCGCTTTAATTTCTAGTAAATTATTAGTGGGATTTCTTAATTTCAATAAAAAATCCAAAAATATTTAGATTTCTAGTTTAACTCTTTCCAATTTATAGTTTAGAAATGAATTCTTTTAATATTCAAAGTTACTCTTTTGTAGTCTTTTTAGTTTGGTGATTTACCTGTTTTTAATTTTAGTCTTAATTTGATTAAATTAGGATAGAATTAAAATTATAGTTTTCATTAGAATAGTTCTATCATCTATCACTTGATTTTGCTTAACTACACAAGCACCCTTAAATCTTGGTAATTGCTATCGACAATCTTCGTGGGAACGATCCCTACTTCCCTTTACTACTAGTTGACAACCGTATACTTGCGGGATGCCATCTAGTTAGTAGTAGGATTTAGGTGTTTCATTGATTTATAACTAGGTGTGTAAAAGGCATCAAGATGATGTTGATAACTTTACCTTGAAGGTTCTCTTCGAGGTTGATCATTATTTTTGTTATTGAGGTTCATCTTTTTCTTTTTTTTTTCTTTTCTTTTCTTGTTCTCAAGAACGCGTCCTCTTGCCCTTTGTTACTTCTCCTTCTACGAGCTACCACCTAATTAAGATGAATCTTGTATATAACATCTCTTTAAAAACTACTAAATGAGGTTTTCCAATGCATAACAAATGTTAGTATCGTTGCCATGATCATTGTGGAACTAACACCATTTACTTTTATCTTGGTGATTAGCGTTAGACTTAATCGGTCCAGACCATTTGACATACAACTAGTGTTTTATCACTAATAGAATATGAGCAGAAGAGGTGGTCAATGAGATCTCAGGTCCGGTAAGAGAAGGATCTTTCAACTTTGATCTAGGGATAGATAGTCTGTCTTTGGTTTGTTTCTTTTCTGAGCCTTCTGCCAAAGGCTTTTTTGACACATTCTTCCTCATGCTATTCTCAACTTTTGTAGGGTCTTTTTCTTGCTTTTTTTTTTTTCATGTTTCTCTATCTCTGTATGGAGCTCTAACCATTCATAGAGGTGAGACAAAATTTTTGGTCAAGTCAAAGGAAATATTTCCTGGGTCTGAGAGGCTATTATCTAGATTTTCTTGAAACATCTTCTTCTTAGTAAGGTCTCTAACTTGAAGCGCTTCATGCATTCCTTCGAAGGTTCTTC
Organism: Cinchona pubescens; assembly: GCA_025175665.1. Lineage (NCBI taxonomy): Eukaryota > Viridiplantae > Streptophyta > Magnoliopsida > Gentianales > Rubiaceae > Cinchona > Cinchona pubescens. The sequence goes on along the minus strand of JANKKI010000099.1, from coordinate 2,234,891 downwards.
TTTAGTGGCAGAGATAGGAGGGGGCAGTGGGGGCAGCTGCCTCCCATGCCCCCAACTAAAATTACAAAAGTATGCTAGAATTTTAAAAAATTTAAACTTTGCCCCTACTAATTTGAATAAATTACAACATGCAATGTTATTTTTTGGTCATTGAAGTTTAACTACTAATTAATTTCCAATGTTTATTTAGTGTTGAGATTTGCAATTAAATACAACTATCAATAACACCAAATATAAGTATAAAAGAATTATGACCTAAGAGTTATTGTTATTCTTTCTTTTATTCACTTACTATTATTCTGTACTTTCCTTTTTTGATTTTATCTTTGATTCTAATACACAAGACTCAAGTAATCTAATTTTCATTTATTTATAAGGTATGAATGAAGAAAATAAATTTTGTTGTTTTAGTTTGTATAATTTTCAATTAATAAAATGAAATTGCTAAACTATTTTTTTATTCCTTTTATTTTGTTTTGATTAATTTTTGCGGCTATGAGAATATAGTCTTAATTGAAATATAACATGTGAATTATGGTATGCATTTTGACTAGTTCATTAAAATTCAATTCAACGTATTTATTTTAAGTTTATTTAGGTATTTTTTCATTCATACATTTTTAATTTGTTTAGCTACTTGTTATAAAATTTTGAAAAGTTACAGTTATTTGTTTTGAAAAGACTTTTCTGGCAATGGATTATAATTGAAAATAACAGATAAAAAGTCATTTAATACTTAAGATGTAAAATATTAAAATAATTAGAGTAAGTAAACCGACAAAAATTATAGCAAAGAAAGACATGACTCAAATAATGAGTTTTATGGTAGAATTTTGTAAACTTTATTATCTATTAATATGTATACTAGTATTTTAGAAATATAAATGTAAAATTTTTATGCTACTTTAGAAAAAATTAATATCCGAATTATATGACATTTGCCCACACTAAAGAACATTTCTGGCTATGAACCCTTGTTTTTCTTCCAAGGTTTTTCTTATCTTTGTTTGGCTACTATCTACTGGAAAAAGATCCTTGACATATGCTATTGTGTGCCAAATTTCTCTACGAACTTGTTTCCTAATTGTCCAAAGTTTTGGAATTCCCCTTAGTGAAATTTCTAAACCAATCCCATGCAAGTCCTTGAGGGTTCCAGGAAACTCTCTGCATAAGATAGCATCAGTAGCCCCTTGCAGTATCATCTTGGACTAATAGGCAGCTAAATGTTCGGTTTGTTGGTTGTACTGTCATAGTTTTCTAGGACTTGAGGCTGAAAGTACTTAGAGAACGATTCAATCATAACTTCCTCAGTGAAGGCCATGAAGTATCTATACTTCGTTTTTCTTAGAATGAGCAGTTAGACTCTTCACTTTCCCTTGAAGCCCTTCCACATTTTTTAGCAAGACCAGGTCTTGCTCTTTGCTAAAATTTTTCTAAAAAGAGTGAAAAAGAAAAGAGGTAGACGAAACGGACTTGTGCCCACGCTGACGAGGGCACTTGGGGATTTTTCATGATGCTTTCTTTTACCTTTCTTAGTTCTAGGTCCTCAAATTTTTGGACCTCTTTATTTACTTTGATGAATGATAAGGTGAGTTAATGTCTCAACTTGTGGTTCTAATGCATCAATTCGCTTATAGCTAGGATCAGTGTTAGGGAGAATCCTTGGTTCAGGGTGTTATTGTTGGTTTGTGTTGTAAGGTAGATCCTTAGTTGGATATTTTCAGTATCACAAGAAGTGATTTCTCTTAGGCGGCTAGTTCTCTAATAGAATTGGTCTTCTGAAGGGCTGACAAAGACTCTATCTTGATTCGTTCGATGAGTATTCACCATTGCTTTAAGAGTGTGAGTAAGAAAATTTTATACCGAAGTGTTTTAATTACTTTAATTACCACTTCACACACACGACACCAATTGTTTCTGTAAATTTTTATCTCTGCTATGCCATGCTATTGTCAGCTATAGAGTACTTATAAAAAAGAGGTGGTGAGGGTGTATTGGATGCCCCTAGAAACACTCCAACAATGAAGTCAGTAAAAGGTCAAAATTAGAGTCGGTGCTCTTGAAATTCACATAGAGAATAATGGCTGAGTATTGTCTCATATTGAATTTATAGGAATTTCAACGGATTTACCGAGTTTGTATAGATAATAGTCCAGACTGGAGGATCCAAGCCTATTAGATGATCGGGAATTAGTGTATTGAGTTTAGATAGACCAGCTATGAGTGTATTTTATTGGCTGAAAATTTATATTGTAACAGTTTGTATCACAATAAAAACATGAAAGCATAGTTATTAAATCCGGCCCAATCTGGCGGTTCGACCGGTTAATCTGGTGAACCGACTATTAGACCGAATTGGGTTGCTTATTTAACTAGATAAGAAAGGAGACTGTTGACTTTTCAACAATCCGATAGTTTAACCAGATAAATTGAAAACCTAACCGATTGAACCATAGTCCATCAAGTTGTGTTAGGTGAAAGGAGTTTGCAAAATGCTTACAAACAAGAAATTCAAGCTCAAGACCACCAAGTTGCTGATGCTGTTAAATGTTCACTTGTATTAATTATATCATACTTCTTTTTAACTTCCTTTCCCTTATTCTCTATCTAATAAAATAACTATGGATTTGTTTTTTCAAAATTAAAACTATAAGTGTCTTGAAATAAGAAAAATATTTTTTTTTCTAAAAAGTTGTACAGACATAAATTAGCAAAAAGAATATATATATATTTTAAACAATTACAAAGTACCCATAATATTGTACTACTAAAATTTTGGGTATGAAATATATTATATGAAATCTAAGCAAATAGGCAAATTTGTATAAATTTAATATTATAACATGATACCCATCTAGAAATAATGGAATAACAATTATGTATGTGTTTATGTATATATCTTGTTGTGGTTATTTTGAAAAAAAATACACATACAATAATTGAAAATTAACAATTTCAATATAATAATTATAAATTTTAGATAAATTATTATATAACTCGTTTACATTAATTAAGGAAAATTTGACACGAGTATTTTCATCATATGTCATATAATTAAAATTTTTGAAGTCTTACTATATATTAATAAAATAATAAATTTTAATGATCTATCAGTTGAACCAATAACTCGCTAGTTGAATAAGTAATTCGTTGATTCATCTCCCTCACCGAATTTTTCTCCGAATCGGATTTAACAGCTATACATAAAAAACTAAACTAGAAGTGGTCCAAATCATTGAAACCCAATGATGCTAGCAATGAATGAAATACTACTTTGGCCGCAGTATTAATTCCTTTTTTTGGTGTAGTAAAAAAATATAGGTTACCTTATTTATTCTGAAGACATGCACAAAAACGACAACACCAAACATGATTCGGGTTATTTTTGAGTTGGGTTATTAGGTTGATTTTCGTATTTTTTTTGGGTTAAAAAATTAAAATTAAATCCAATTTAACTAATATAGGAATCTAAGTATTACTTAGGCAGGTTATTTGAGTTAAAAATCTCAACAAATAAAAAAAATTAAAATCCATGACTGTAAAATCGTTTATTAAAAAACATATTTTGTCAAAAATAAAATAGTTAGATCAAGAATGGAAATAATATATATATACATACATATAGAGTATGGTAAATAAAATGTTAAATCAAGAATAAAAAGTAAATAATTATATTTAAGATGAAAAGGTTAGGACAACAATGAGAAAGAAAAAATTATACGTCAAGTTATTAGGTTTTTCAAGAACCAACTTAACTAACAACTTTTGATTAACGCAACTCAATAATCAATTCATTTAATTCAAAATTCATTTAAATTAAGTTGAATTTTTAGATTGAATCCAATTTGAACACTCTAAACGTGAGATACGCCAAACGACCATTTACATTTTCCCAACAAAATCCAGCAATTTGAGGTAAAGAAGCAGATGCTCTTACTCTTATACTCCATTACAAACCTCTAAACTGAACTTTTTAAATTCATACCCATGTGCAAACTGAATATACCTCTAATTGTTACATTCTCAATAGTAAAACACTAAGGATCATCCAAAAACCTTAAACTAAATTCATACCCATGTGCAAAGTGAATAGACCTCTAATTTTTACATTCTCAATAGTCACTAAGGATCATCCAAAAACCTTAAACAAAAAATGAGTTGAATAAACAATAATTTCCACGTTCTTTATTGCCAAGTATAATATGATACCTTAAACTTGGGTAGTCAATCACCCTTAGTAAAAAAAAAAAAATTTAATTAAAAAAAAAAAAAGTTGAAGAATAGTATTCATAATGGTGGATTGATCAATCATAGAATCAAAGAATCAACCTCCCCACCACATTAGTCTTCATTAGTACTACTGCTTAGATGAGCTTATTTATTATATGAGGAGGTCCTGGTCCACAAGCTTTAATCTCCTGCCTTAGCAAATATACACCCCAATCAACGCTCTCCATTTTGCCTTTCCCCCCAACCCATCCCTCCCAACCCCATCCCTTCCTTTCTTTCTTGCTCACAACGCTTTCAATCAAAAGATACAAAATATATTCCATCCCACTACTTAGATTATTTTTGCTACCCCTTTTTGCAGATCTATCATCCCAACCCAAGCAAAAATCCCAATACCATCTATCTTTTTGTCTTTTCTTTTCTATTCCAATCAGAAAATATCAGATCAAATCAGACAAAACCCAACCCCCATTTGCTTCTGCTGAGTCCACAGTTGTTATTTTTATTCAGGTAATAATCTTTTATTTTTATTTTTTTTCTGTTTTTCTTTCTGATTTTTTTTTTTTTTTTTGGTTCAAGAAAGAAATCCTGCAATTTTATAAGTTTAAGAAGAAAGGATAAAAATGAGATCTTGAACTTGCATTGATTCATATTGGGATCTTTTTTGATTTCTTCAATTTTAGATTTTGGATGTGTTCAAGTGGATTCTGATTTCTTAAATTGATTGCAATGTGGTGAATTGTTTTGGGATTTTTGAAAAGATTGGACTTTGATTTGGGGTTTATTGAACTGACACAAACCCCTGATGGTCTTTTGATTGTGCTTGGCATGTTTGTTTTGTTAAGTGGATCTGCTGGTGGTAGAGTTATTGATGATGAATAGTTGGATAAATGACAAAATTCTTTGGACTATATTGCACAAGAATGAGTAGATTGTTATTATTTTACTCTTGATTCTTAGTGTGATGCTAGCATTTGATCCTTTGGATTAGTTATCGTGATCGAAGAAAATTTGTTTGAGTTGAGTGGTCAAAATTGAAAATCATGATCTTATTTTTTTTGTCGGACGATGGCTGGTCTGGTTTTTATTTTAGTTTGTGGTACCTCTATATTTGATGAAGAATACTTCTAAATGTTTGGGTTTTACTCATTTCCCGTTTATCAAATGAATAGTATTAGTAGTGTTAACGCTCTGACTTTGTTGGATGAAACCAATGGTAAATGATGGAGAATTTTGATGAAGGAAGTAATTTGTGTCTCTATGTGATTGCACGTGCAAGATAATCTCATGAAGAAAGTTCAAGAAAGTTTGATGCACACTAAGAACAGAGTTGTTAGAGGAGTTAGGATGACTGGATGAGAATGTTGTAATAGCATCCCTTGAAAATAAAAACTTCTACCATTCCCCTCTTGTTAGTCATTTCAAGTTCAAAATCCTTTCATTGTAACTAATAGTGAATTTTATTCGATCAGCATGGTTACTTTTATTCAGAGGGGTAAATATAATTAATTTTATTATATCGGTGGAACAATATCATGAACAAATTGAGAAATATGTGGCCTAAGAGTTCTTCGGTTTCTTTTTTGGATTAATTTTCTCGTTTGCAGGCAATGGTACAGGCAGTGATAGAAGATGGTGCAATTCTAAAGATTGCAGGATAGTTCCATTACATATAGAAAACCTATCACAAGCTGTATTTTTGCGTTTTATGAGTACTACATCATGGATATTCTTGATTTCAAGATTTGACCACTTTGTGAACCAATCCAAGAACATGGATGCCGAAATGCATTTAAGATAAAGCATGTGTGAATCCTAATCTTGTTGGGTGTAGGTAAAAGAAATGGACTTGGTAACCTATGCTTGTTAGGAAGGTAAATAAGCAAGGAAAAGAAATGACTGCATCTTTGGATTATGAATTTTTCTCTCTTACTTTTTTTCCTGTTAGTTGATTTGTATTTTTTTTGGCAAAAGTGACATATTAAATGAAAGACTTCCTAGATAACATGTCATACCCTCAATGGGTTCTGCAATTTTAGAATATATAATATCACACCTTTTCCGGGTTCAAACTATATCTCATCTGTCCTGTTATGGAAAATGTCCTTCTAACTCTTGCATCTTTCTTCCATCTACACGGATATTCTTTTACCTCGTGTTTAGGTTGGTTCTATATTGCTGCAGCATGAAGAACCATCTTATTTAAGAAATATAGTCCTTAGTTAACTTTTCTAGGCAGGCTTGGGAAGTAATGCTATCAGTCTCAATGTCCAGGGAAACTGTTGTAAGTACTTAGATTGAGTCAGAGTGTGTTGACTTGCTAAACTCAACTAATGCAGCAATGCCTTTGTTCTGTAAGATGGGGTCAGTTACACCAATCCTATTTGTTACTGTCACATAGTGTATAAATGCCCTTTCTTTTCTGGTAAGAGTTAACCTGATTTCTTAATTTGAGCAATATGTATTCCCTCATTGTGCCGATTGTTTTCATCAATATTTGCAGACGTTCATCTTTTGAACTTACTCATCAAGAATGTGGAGATTCAAGCCCTTCATGCCTAAGGAACACGCTGGGCTTGAAGGTCGCATGATTGATATTGGCAACCTCAAAATTCAGATTCGCAATGCAATTGCAGAGGGTGGATTTTCTTGTGTTTACTTAGCACGAGATGCTATACATGGTTCGAAGCAGTATGCATTGAAGCACATAATATGCAATGATGAAGAGTCTCTTGAGCTAGTGATGAAAGAGATTTCTGTGATGAAATTGCTTAAAGGACATCCTAATGTTGTTACACTTTGTGCCCATACGATCTTTGATATGGGCCGCACAAAGATACATGAAGCTCTCCTTGTCATGGATTATTGTGAGAAGTCTCTGGTGGCTATGCTGGAGAATAGGGGAGCAGGTTTCTTGGAGGAGAAACAGATTCTCACAATTTTTAGGGATGTATGCAATGCTGTCTTTGCCATGCACTGCCAATCTCCGCCTATAGCTCACCGGTATGGATAATATCCTGATTTTAATTGAGTTTTCAAAATAATCAATCATTGAATAATAATCAATCATTTTCACTGGTCTGTCTTTCTGCTTTGCATTCCATAGAGACTTGAAGGCTGAGAATCTTTTGTTGGGACCTGATGGATTATGGAAGTTGTGTGATTTTGGTAGTACATCTACTAATCACAAGCGCTTTGAGAAGCCGGAGGAAATGGGAATTGAGGAAGATAATATTAGGAAACATACAACACCTGCCTATAGAGCGCCTGAGGTTGAATGAGGACTTACTCTTGATAAGTTACTGTTATCATTGGTGATTTTGTGGTTGACTTCTGTCCCTTCAATATTTCCTTGGTTTAGATGTGGGATTTGTTTCGAAGAGATCTTATCAGCGAGAAGGTTGATATATGGGTGAGTATGATGATCCCATAAATTAATTGGTGTTACTTTGGATCTCATCGATTAAGTCTACTTTAGAAGTCTCTAGTGTTAATTCTGTTATTTGCAGGCACTTGGGTGTCTATTATTTCGCATATGCTATTTGAAGTCTGCTTTCGATGGAGAATCCAAGCTACAAGTTTTAAATGGCAATTACCGCATCCCAGATTTACCCAAATACAGTACTTCTTTTACAGACCTTATCAGAGATATGCTTCAATCATCACCAGATTCCAGACCAGATATCACACAGGCAAGCACCTTTTTTTTTTTTTTTTTTTTTTTGTAATAAATTGAACTTCTTCTCTATGGATTTAGATTAGTTGTACATTTGCTTGTATACATGCCCATCCTTATGGCTGATTATATATCTATGGTTACTTGTGTACTTTTGGTTGACTTCTTCCATTACAGGATGTGTGGTTTCGTGTGAATAGCTTGCTTCCTGAAGGTATCCAGAATTCACTACCGGACAGACCTCCAGAAATGGATCAGCGGTCTACTGATGGTCATGAAGGTTTGTAATTGTAAAAATCCATGTTATTTGTTCTTAAAGTTATTGGAAAGAAAAGATGAATCATCAATTTTAATGCTAATTCCCAATTGAAAAGTTTGGAATTTGTGATTTTTAATTGAGGTTTTGGGGATTACTATTGTTTGGATCTTGCTATGAAGCTTTCGGATGGTAAAAATTGAGTTGGGAGTTTCACTTGAAGGAATTGCTATATTTACTGTGGTTTGCAGGAACTCTAAAGCCTGCTTCTAAGACTAATCCTATGCCACGTAGAAGTCCACCACCTCCTCCATCAGCTGCTGAACCAGCTAGGAATTCACAAGTATTACACAATTCCAGGCAAGGTGGAAGTGGAGGTCCTTTAGGAGCCTTCTGGACTTCTCAACATGCTAAGGATTCATCAACGTTTCTGAGGACAATACCAGGCCCAAATTTGATGAAGAGCTGACTAGCCATTTTCCATCAAGAAATGATAAGAACCGGTTGGAACAATTCCCAGCCTCCCACAAAACTACTACTGTTGAAAAGGTTAATATCCCAAACCATCCTGTCCAAAAGAATGTGCCTGAAAAAGTAGTCAGCAGGTCGGGGGATGGTTCTTCAAAAGACGATGAAATTAATCTTTTCAAGGATAATTTGGACCAATGTACCGAAGGGGTTAAAGTACCAAGAGCAGCTGGCTTTCATGCATTCACTGCTTTTGTTAATGAATTTGGTGATAAATTAAGCCCTCAAAGTAACAATAGGAACTTAGAGAAGGAAGATTTGTTACAAGCTGAGGTAGAAAAGCTAAAAGAGCAGGTGACACAAATCAACATGGAAAAGGCAGAAATAACCTCCAAATATGAAAAGCTATCAGCAATATGCCGTTCCCAGCGACAAGAGATAAATGAGCTTAAACAAGCTCTGTTGCTGCAAGAACTCCATCACCAAATAGAGAAGCCTCCAAAACTCAATCGTCTTTTGCAAATCATCCATCTACTACACTGGTATCTCCATTCTGCCACTTTATATATTCTTTATTGTGATAATTTGTATGTGATATTCATTTTCTTATTATTGCAGCAGAAAGAAAAGATTGAAGGAACAGTGTGGGAACTACAGCAAGGATTATTTGACCAGAGTACTGCGAGCCCTGATCCTAAGCCTTGGCAGGCTTTTGCTGATGGTTCTAATCCACAGACATCTGAAAGCAAAATTCCTAGATCTGTCAGAACAAGAAACGGGCATCAGAGCAATCACGTTTCTGAAGTTAATACAGGTGCTTGTATGTGGGGATTTGAAACGGATAACTTTAGGGCAGCTCCTACTGCCAGCTCTCATATAAATGCACCGGCAGGTGAAGAAAATAATTCTCAGCGTTTCACTGAAAGTAAGAAAGTAGAAAGCAATCCAACATGCCAGCCTGTATCAGGATGGGCTGGTTTTTAGTCTATATTGTGTTTACTACGTGTTTACCAAATGCTTGGAGGATGAAGATACCAAGTTAGAAGAATGCAAAAGAGAAGAAATGTCGTTATTCAGGAGTTGTTTGCAGTATGGAAATGTCTTGTTATATGTATATTTTGCTTATAGATTCAAACATCTGATGTCCCATCCCATGTCCTTTCAAAGGATATGGAGATTGATTGTAGAGCGTAACCTGGCATTTTTTTGCGGAAACAATATATGATATATTCTTCATTTGGAAGTTAATTATGTGATAATTTTGCCACATTCTTGTGGAAGATACCAGTCAAGGAGCATCGCTTGAAAGTATTGAACAGTCTAGTGACTTGTAAAGAGTATGACCATCATGATGCTAGACTTTACAGCTCGTGAAATTCTGTAATTTTCCAAGTGCAAGAAACAAGTTCTCAATTTTACCGTTCCCAGGAGAATATATGAAACTCCGGCAGACCACTACGTAGCTTCAGATCAACGTTATGGCATTCAACTAAGATGCGTAACAAAACTAAGATAGGCTCCTAATATCCGCATGTGTTACGAAGATGTATTACGCTAGGGTCCCTTGCTCAAATCCTAAGCCTACGGAAGTTCTGTCGCAGGCCCCTCTATCAGTAGAGCGACTTGCTACATTTAATTGGAAAAGGAAGATTGAGCAAGGCAAAAGAGAGAGAAGTTGTCCCCTCCCCTTCCCCCGTTTCTGCTACCTTACCATATGATTAACAAGCCGGCATTGTCGAGGTCGCACGGGAGACCCATAGTTTTGACACTCAAGCGCTGTAAGCAGTTACTCGTTCATAGCTTCCTGCCGATCCTAGTCTCATGGAAGGCTGTTTTTCGTCTTAACTTTACAACAACCTTTCAGCCAGCTTCAAACTAACAGGTATGATATTTACAAGGTAAAAATGTAACTGTAGTTCCCAATGTTTAAGGTGAGGACAATGTTTCGGCAAAATGAATGTTGTCCCTAATCGTATTTAATTTTGTCCGAATTAGTCCCTAACGTTTAGGCCTAAACAAAAATAGGCCTAAATTTAGTTTCAGCCAAATTGGTAAGGTTGCATAAAAAATTTAAGAAAAATAATAAAAAGTATAAAAATGCATAAAAACAATAAAAACTAAAAAGAAATTATAGCAAAGATTGTAAAATAAGTGTCATATTTGTCTATGTTCCTTAGTTTTGCATGTACGAGAGTTTAGAACATTAGGTAATAAATTTTTCACCTTATAAATAAAGAAAATTTTAATTTTTCTAAATGTACAAAATTTTAGAACTAGGTAATAAACTTTTTCACCTTACAAATAAAGTAAAATAACTTGTATAACTTATAAACTGATTGATTAATGTCCTATTACTAGATTATTTACACCTTATAAATAAAGCAAAATAGGTTTTACAACCAATATTTAAGTAGTTATGCACAAATAAAATTTCATAATCTTTTTCTATAGAAAAGAAATAGTAAATAAATGGGTAATAGCGCATGACAATACATGATTTATTGCGTTAATGAATTGTCAAAATCTATCAATTTTCCTCATTGGACAAAGTTGAATACTTTGCACGTTAAATTTACATTCAGATGATATTTTACACTTGTTGTGATTATAATTTTTCTATAATATTTATGAATGTTATGAAATTTTATGTTTTTTTTTTTTTATGAATTTTTAAAAAAGAAAAGTGATGGAATATTAGGGACTAATTTGTGTGAAAACGAATACTTTAGGGCTACATTGGTTTTGAGTAAACATGAGGTCCAATTTGGCCGGAAATGATGACTTAGATGACTGTATCTGTTTCGGTTGAAACTTTCAGGCTTATGGACCAATTTGGTCCACACTCTAAACGTTGAGCACAGAAATTACATTTTTTCAGGATAATATACAAAAATCGCCTTGTGGTTTGTCAAATATAAATTACACCCTTATAGTTTAGAAATATATATTTATTCTATGTGCTTTGTACTAATTTGCAAAATAGACGAAAGTAAGCTCCGCTAATGGGAAGTGCAACAAATTATGCAGTTGCTACTGCGAATTTAGGGCAGCAATTAAATGAAATGACATATCTACCTTTGATAGGTTGTCTTCCTCACATGGTCGATTAGAGAACACGGGATTCCATTTTAAAATTAATTGGTGATGAGTGGTGTGGCACAAGAACTTATTAACTAGTTTGGAATCTTTAGGCTAACCGATGTGGGATATTTACACTTTGGGTTAGTTGAGAACACGTTATGTGGGTTAGACGTGGACTAAAACCGTTACGTGGGTTGGACGTGATAGAGCTCGTTAGAAGGGGCTAGACAGAACTGGAAGGGGCTAGACAGAACCCAAGGCACGTGTGGATGTGAGAAAAACTAAGGCTAGCTCTGATACCATATTAAAGAACATGGGTTTCTATCTCAAAACCAATTAGTGATGAGTGGTGTGGGCCAATATCTTATTAATTGGTCCGAAATCTTTAGACTAACCAATGTGGGATAGTACTTAAATTTTGACATTGTCACCGGAAGATTTTGGTGCTGCCTCTCACACCTCAACCATGAAGAAGTAACCAAAGAATGGAGACCTAGCGCTGAAGAAAAATAGAGATCCGGAAATTTTTTTTCTCTGGCTTGTTTGTTTGTCTCTCTAATTCTATCTTTGTTTTTGTGGTTCTTCTTTTTATTTTCTCTAGAAGCTTTCTTCTTTCCATTTCTATAATAGCTAATGTTTGTTCTTTTTTTGTTCTTCTAGTCATTTTCTCTATATGATTAGATATGATGTTGGGAGAGTGATAGGGGCATGGGATGGTGGTGGAGGATTGGGGAAGGGGTGGAGGAATTAGGAGAGTAGGGGGCGGGGTGGAGGGTCTAGTTTGTCGACGAGTTTGAGTTCACGTCGAGTAGAGTGTAAACTAAACCAAATGATGAAAGAGTCGCACTACACCTATTACTCTACCCTCACTCCTGCAAGTATACAGGGTAGGTAGTAATACATAGCAAGTGGGTATCATTCCCACAAGGATTGTTGGTTAGGCAATTACTAAGATTCAAAGGTCTTTGTATAGTTAGGCTAAGCAACAATAGAAGAAAAACTAACACTAAAAATGCTCAATTAAGCAAGTAATCAACAAGTAAAGAGCTATCTAAACTAATCTAATGAATGCAAGTAAATTTATCAGTAAACTATTTAAAACAACTAAATTAAGATGAGTTTTTAGAAAGAAAGTAAATCTAAATTGACTAAAAGAAATATAAAGAAAATGTGAAAGCAAAAAGATCTCCATTTTCTACTAATTAAAGCTATAGAAATTTATAAAGAGAACTAGATTAAAACTAAATACTTTTGGATTTTTTGATTAAGTAAAAGAAAACCCAGTAAAGGTTTCTAGAAATTAAGGCAAGGAAATAATGATTTTATTTAGCAAGAATCCTAAAAACTTCAAAGAAAACTTAAAATAGAAGCAATTTGATTTGCAAGAAATTTAAAGAGAAAGTACGTAAAAATACTGCTTATATCTACTTGTAGGAAATGAAAAACTACTAAGATTAGCTAATGAAAATTTAAACTTGCTAAGAACTGAAGACAATACACATCTTAAATGTAGAAAACTTTAATTTAGAAAAGAAGTCTTGAAGGTTAAATAAGCTCTACTAATCTAATGTTGAAATGTGTGTCCATATCGCAATATCACATTCGATATAGCAATATAGAGTTCAAAAATAGTCTTCTAATTCCGTGTCCATCTAATTTCCAGCAACTTTTCCTTTATTGCCATTCTTTCTTTGACAGTTTCAATTCTTTATACTCCATATCCTTCGTTCCAGACCTGTAAAATATTCAAAAACCCAATCAGTAACAAATTAAGCTAAAATTAACACTAAAATGATAATATTTACACAAATACAAATGCAACTATTAAATGCAATAAAATTTAGCAAAAACACATAAATTTACGTTAAAACCTAGAAGTTACCAACAATAAACTAGTTTAAAATAAGTAAAATAACTCTAACTAGTTTAATAGAGTTATCACACCTACAAACTTAGCGTTTTGCTAGTCCCGAGCAAAATAAGAATTAAAAAGAACTCTATTAAAACACATTGTCGCGCCCCCCCTTTACTCCGCGCTTACCGACCAGCGGTTTGGCCGCCACCGGTGGGACAGGCACCGTCGCCAAGTGTGGTGCTCGTGAAATAGGTGATTGAATGCAAAAATCCTACTTACAATTTACAAACATAAATTACCTATTTACTATTACAAATTTAAATGAATCACCTATTTACTATTACATAACGGGGCCTTTAATGCGACTATGAATTGTATAAGAACAATCTAAATTAGGGAAAACAAGACTAGACCAGGAGCCACCCGGTGTGTTGGTGCGTCGGGACACAAAAATACATCAAAATTTAAAAAGAAAATAAACCCTAGTTTAGATTGACTCCTGGTCCACGTAACTCAAAAAAATGAGTTCAGGAATCCTGTTGTAAAATGGGAAGGTTTGGGATGGATTTGAATTTCCCTCGGCACATCCCACTTTACCCGGCGTTTGACCGGTTGCGTGATTTTATCGCGTTTCCCTTTTCAATTTTAGTATTCATTATTTCCGGCTTTGTAGCATACGTTTGCTTTGAGATAGTTTAAAAGTAATAAAATATGTACATGTTAATGAGGAAACGAAAATTAACGGTACATATTAACATTGACAGGTAGATTTAAACATCCATGCTATTAAGTCGCACAACGAGACGTTAGAGTGTTTAATCAAAAGGGGCAAAATAGTCATTTATAATGCAGACGGAGTTTATTTCTAGCCCAATTTTATATTATTGATACAATTATTAAGTCCTGGGCTAAATTGAATTTGATTCAACTATTTAACGTCTAGTTGTGCAACTAATCCAAAATTTGAGGGCAAAAGAGTAAATTCACATAATTTAACAAGTAAGATAAGGCATAAATATTATATTGAGATCAATAAACATTAAAATAAAGCACCAATCATCACAAAATCAATTAATCAAAAAATATGTGCAAAGATCAAAGTCTATTTACAATTAAATACTCATAAGGGCAAAACAGTAATTTCACAATCAAAGGGTAATTAAAACGTATTAAAATGCCAAACAGAAATCAAAGTAAAAATTGGTGGTTATTGACATAAAACATGTAATTTGGAAGAAATTTGAAGAGAAAAAAAACAGTAATATTAAAGAAAAATTTCCTTAAGGGCCTAAATGTAAATTAATAAAATTATTTGAGGGCTAAAAATGCAGAAGTTTGAAATCTGGAGGGCCAAAACGCAAATAAAATTTTTCTGAAATTTTGGAATTTTTTTTCAAATGGCACGTCATCGCTGACGTGGCACAATCAGGTGGTGCCACGTCATCAATGACGTGGCACCAAGTGGGCCCTATCAGAAGGGCCTAAATGCAATTTAAGAAAATATTCTCGGGCTAAAATGAATAAAACTGAAATCTGGAGGAGTAAAATGGAAATAAAATTTTTCTAACCTTACTTTTTTGTGTGCAGATTTTTGTGGGCGGTACCAGCCTTCTTCCACCACGGTTTTGACCCACCAGATGAACGATTTTGCTTCGGGTTTGAAAATAGAAGTTGTAGCTCCAGGAACCCTCTACAACTTTTATTCTTTGAGTTTAATCCAGTTCCTCTTCCATCACTTGAAATGTTGGCTCAAAGTTGGTTGTCTGGAAAATTTTCCAGACTTGGAAATTTTTCTGCAGATCCTCTGGACCAACAACCTTTTGCTACCACGTTTTTAACCCTCCAAATGGACGATTTTGCTTCGGATTTGAAAAGAGAAGTTGTAGCTCCAGGAACTCTCTAGAAATTTTATTCTTTGAGTTTAGTCTAATTCCTCTCTGATCGTATGGAATTTTGGCTCAAAGTTGGCTGTTTGGTAGATTTTTTTAGGCTTAAGAAAACTTTCTTTGTAGAAAATTTTTTGCCTCCCCCTTTAGAATGATTTTTTGTGCTTTTAATGAATTGGATTGAGTGTAAAAATGGTCAAAGACCATTCCTTGTCATGTGGACATACGCTGTTCACGCGCTGAACTTTTTTTTAATTATTTATTTATAACTTAAACCAATTAATTAATTTAATTTCTAATTTAATTAATAATTAATAATTTAATAATAATTTAAATACATTTTTTTTTTAAATCTAAAAATTCAATAATATTAGAACTCATTCTTAGTATTTCAAAAGCATAAAACGCATAAGAATAATTAAACATCATAACATAAATTAAGAAGGAATTAAAGGGTAAATTAAAAGAAAATCAAAGAGCAGGTTAAAAAGACATTAAAAAGAAAAAAATTAAAAGAAAATTGAGAGACAAATTAAAAGGAAAATAGGGGACAACTTAAAGGAAAAAAATAGGTGTCTACAAAATTCTAGGCAAAGATTGTAGACACTGCATGACTGGATGATTCCAATCATGCAATCAAAATTTGCCACATGTCAACCTTAAGCTCATGAGGTCATGGAAGGGGAAATTCACCATCTTGACAAGCACACTGAGAGATTAGATCTATCTGTTCATCCAGAGCGAAAAAGTACTTATTGGGGGAAAGAAATGAACAAAAAGACGCGCAGTGAATTGAACCATAAAAGACATAATTGAAACTTGGAAACAAGAACGAAATCCCGATCTGGTGTTCATTGGGAGCGCAGAGAATCAAAATGGAACATAGCTGTGAATGACAAAGAAACTAACTTGACATAACATGTAAACGCCACTGGTAATGAAACTCTACAAGCAATGTGAATTAAAAGCCCGACTTTGTATCATCAAGGCCAGGGTATGTAAACACAAATGAAAAACCCGACTTTATGTTATCGGGGTAAAGACATGTAAGTTAAAATGAAAACCCGAATGGTGAGTTTGTCGGGTAATGCAAACTTGAAATGAAAGCCAAAATTCATTTTTCGGCCAATGGAGAAATGCAAACTTGAAATTCGTTTATCAGGTTAATAGCATGGATACCCGAAATTCGTTTATCAGGAATGAAAATGCGAACCTGACATTTGTTCATCAGGTTAATGAAAATGGAAATGAGAACCCGAAATTTGTTTATCGGGTAAAAAATGCAAACTTGAAATTCGTTTATCAGGTTAAATAAAAATGAAAACCCGAAATTCGTTTATCGGGGATGAAAATGTAAACCTGAAATTCGTTTATCAAGTTGAATAAAATGAAAATGAGAACCCAAAATTCGTTTATCGGGAGTGCAAATGTAAACCTGAAATTCGTTTATCAGGTTATTGAAAATGGAAAATGAGAACCCGAAATTCGTTTATCGGGGATGAAAATGCAAACCTGAAATTCGTTTATTAGGTTGATGAAAATGAGAACCCGAAATTCGTTTATCGGGGATTAAAATGCAAACCTGAAATTCGTTTATCAGGTTGATGAAAATGAAATGAGAACTCGAAATTCGTTTATCGGGTAAAAATGCACCTGAAACCTGAAATTCGTTTATCAGGTTATAAAAATGAAATGAGAACCCAAAATTCGTTTATCGGGGGTGCAAATGTAAACCTGAAATTCGTTTATTTCATCAACCTGATAAATGAATTTCAGGTTTGCATTTTCCTCCCGGAAAACAAATTTTGGGTTTCCATTTATCAACCTGATGAAATGAAAATGAGAACCCGAAATTCGTTTATCGGGGATGAAAATGCAAACCTGAAATTCGTTTATCAGGTTGATGAAATGAAATGATAACCCGAAATTCGTTTATCGAGGATGAATCATGCGATAACCTGAAATTCGTTTATCATTTGATGATTTTATTCAACCTGTTTCGGGTACACATCTAGATGTGTATAAACCTGAAATTCGTTTATCAGGTTATAAAAATGAAATGAGAACCCAAAATTCGTTTATCGGGGGTGCAAATGTAAACCTGAAATTCGTTTATCAGGTTAATAGCATGGAAACCCGAAATTTGTTTATCGGGAGGAAAATGCAAACCTGAAATTCGTTTATCAAATTTGGTCCAGAGGATCTGCAGAAAAATTTCCAAGTCGGGAAAAAAATCCAAACCTGAAATTCGTTTATCAGGTTGATGAAATGAAATGAGAACCCGAAATTCGTTTATCGGGGATGAAAATGCAAACCTGAAATTTGTTTATCAGGTTGATGAAAATGAAAACCCGAAATTCGTTTATCGGGGATGAAAATGTAAACCTGAAATTCGTTTATCAAGTTGAATAAAATGAAAATGAGAACCCGAAATTCGTTTATCGGGAGTGCAAATGTAAACCTGAAATTTGTTTATCAGGTTATTAAAATGGAAAATGAGAACCCAAAATTCATTTATCGGGGATAAAATGAATTTCGGGTTCTCATTTTCATTTTATTCAACTTGATAAACGAATTTCAGGTTTACATTTTCATATTCAAATTTTAGGTTGATAAAAATGAATTTTTGTTTTGAAGTCGTTTAATCTCTGGTTTTCAATGTTTTCATGAAATACGTTTATTTCGGTTCTCATTTTCATTTTATTCAGAACCTGATAAACACATCTAGATGTGCATAAGAGACAGTTTCATGTCGTTGAACAAACTCCATTTTGCATTTTGTTTGTAAGTTGAATAAAATGAATTATGAGAACCCGAAATTCAGTTTATCGGGATTGCAAATGTAAATGTGAAATTCGTTTATCAGGTTATTGAAAATGAAAAATGAGAATCCGAAATTCGTTTATCGGGGATGAAAATGCAAACCTGAAATTCGTTTATCAGGTTGATGAAAATGAGAACCAAAAATTTGTTTATCGGGGATGAAAATGCAAACCTAAAATTCGTTTATCAGGTTGATGAAAATGAAATGAGAACCCGAAATTCGTTTATCGGGTGAAAATGCAAACCTGAAATTCGTTTATCAGGTTATAAAAATGAAATAAGAACCCGAAATTCGTTTATCGGGGGTGCAAATGTAAACCTGAACTTCGTTTATCAGGTTAATAGCATGGAAATCCGAAATTTGTTTATCGGGAGGAAAATGCAAACCTGAAATTCGTTTATCAAGTTGATGAAATGAAAATGAGAACCCGAAATTCGTTTATCGGGGATAAAAATGCAAACCTGAAATTTGTTTATCAGGTTGATGAAAATGAAAATGAGAACCCGAAATTCGTTTATCGGGAGAAAAATGCAAACCTGAAATTCGTTTATCAGGTTGATAAAAATGAAATGATAACCCGAAATTTGTTTATCGGGTGAAAATGCAAACCTGAAATTCGTTTATCAGGTTATAAAAATGAAATGAGAACCCGAAATTCGTTTATCGGGGGTGCAAATGTAAACCTAAAATTTGTTTATCAGGTTAGTAAAAATGGAAATAAGAACCCGAAATTCGTTTACCGGGCTTAAATGCAATAAGAATGACACGCACACGGAGCCATGCCATTGGGCTTACCCATGAAGTGTAAAAGGCAACTAGTAATTAACCCTAACATGACTGGATTGCAAACTAGAACATGAAGCCCTAAACGGTAAATGACAGTATCATTTAAACTGAGAGGTTTGACTGGGAATTCAGTGCACCTTCTTCCAAGTGGCGATCACCTGTGAGGTTGATTGCTTCATTAGGGTTGGCGTGAATCATTACTACCCTTTTAAAAATGTGAAAAAAAGACCGTTGGGTATCAAGACAGTTCTCAGGATTAGTGCATCCCTTGTTGTTTATGAAGGATATCCAATCAATAAAAATTTGACCCAGTGTTGTTGATTTTAGCGTCCACTTTATTTTCGTGTACCTGCAGGTACTCAAAACAATGCGATATTGTTAAAGAAAACTCGAATTGGTCAGTGTCATAACATACAAAATGTCAATCTTAGTGAACATTACTATAAGCAAGGTGACCGAGCTCGGTAAGAGCTGCCTACGTATCCCACCAGGGGAATCAGGTCGAACGTAGTTCGATTAAACAGATAATTTTCACATATTTGACAACTAAGACATCAACAACAAGAAGAACAACTACAAACAAACAAAATGGCAATATGTGAGTTAGATAGAAGTACATGAATAAATAATACAGGCACATGGGAGCAATCTTAGTAAAAATATCCGAAGACTACGTGAAGCAACAAAACGTATAGAAAGCAAATAATTACACTCCCGATCTAATTTGGTTTGGCAAATTTACCAAATAAAAAAAAGGAAACTAAGCACACAAGAACAAATAAGTAGCACTTAAGAATAACAAAGAAATTAAAAGAACCAACAAAAATTAAGTGCTTTTGAATAGAAATGCAAATTTGGAGAGTTTTCAAAAATAGGGAGTTTCTAAAAATGTAAAGTGTCAAATTTGATAGATTTCCAAATTCAATTGGGATTAGGGTAAGTAATCCAAATTCTACCAGGATTAGGATTAGTTCTCTGAGTCCAACAGGGATTAGGATAATTTTCCTAAGTCAACTTGGATTAGGTTTTTTTTTTTTTTTTTTTTTTTTGTTCCAAATCTGATTAGGATTAGGATGAGAAACCAAATCCAAATACGATTAGGACAAGAAACCAATTCCAAATAGGATTAGAATAAGGAAACCAAGTGCAATTAGAATTGGAATATGGAATACCAAACACAAGTAGGAAAGGGTAAGAAACCAAAACCTTTTCAGATCAGGAAATAAACAAATAATTGACCTATATTTATAAGCAACCAATAACCGATTCTTCTTCTTCCCTTTATTTTTTATTTTTATTTTTTTATAGCAGCAACAACAAGAGAACAATGAAGAACAATAGCAAAGAAACAACAATATCGCTGTTTCATTTTTTTTTGGATGAACAGTATCTGATGAACAAATAGATGTGAATAAGTAGACGGTGAACAGAAGAATTTTCGGTTATTGGTCTGTCTCTTATATATGATTTTCTTTGAAAGAAAATCTAAAAAAAATTAAAGAGAAAACTGAACAGAACCGACGAATTGGACCAGCTCGATACCAATCGCCGTCTTGAATTGCGCAATCGACTTGATGCCATGAAACCCAACAATTCAAGACGGCACCAAAACCCCAAGGATCGACTCCAAAGTTGGTCACAAGAATTTGAACAGCAAACACACAAACAAGAACAATAAAGAACACACAAGAATCAAGCAAGAATTCAACCCGTTGTCTATAACGAAACAAGAACCAAACTCTTAACAAGATTTCTAAAGCAAGAATTGACCCGTTGCCTATATGAATCAGGCAAGAACCAAATCTATAAGTCAGTTAAAACAATCACCGTTGCTCAAGCGATGATCCCAACAAAGTCTTAATCCAAAGACTAAAAGAAAGAACTTTTTCTTCACGAAAAAGATGAATATTATTGATAAAAATCTGTTGAAATTCGTGCATACTATGAGGCCTATTTATAGGCTTAATAAAGTCCTAAAAACTAGCTTAACAACTCCTAAAAAAGTAGTGCTAGGGTTCAGCCATAAGTGGCCCCAAGAGTTGGGCTAAATGGGCCTTATTTAGGCTAATTAATGAGCCTAAAACTAATAACTAAATCACAACTAAACTTGACTTAAACCAGCCCAATTTACACAAACTTAAACAACTATTGGGCTTTATAAAATAATAGAGTAAACACAAACTACTAGACTTCTCCATTATGGATTTGGACTTGAAGAATGTTCCACTCAGATGTACAAGCCCGTTCCACCTCTAGTTTACAGGTGTAATTTGTTTGGGACGGCTTCCTCGTCAAGAACACCTCGAACCAAACTTTGCATGGCTTGTTGGATTCTCTTTGCACGTGCCCTTGTAATTGGTCCAGTTGGCACTTGCAATGACTCTTCACGATCCTTAGTCAAGCTTGAAGATGCGCTTTGGCTCGTATCAATCAGGTTGATGAAATGAAAATGAGAACCTGAAATTCGTTTATCGGGGATGAAAATGCAAACCTGAAATTCGTTTATCAGGTTATAAAAATGAAATGAGAATCCGAAATTCGTTTATCGGGTGAAAAATGAAAATGAGAACCCGAAATTCGTTTATCAGGTTATAAAAATGAAATAAGAACCCGAAATTGTTTATCGGGTGAAAAATGAAAATGAGAACCCGAAATTCGTTTATCGGGGATGAAAATGCAAACCTGAAATTCGTTTATCAGGTTGATGAAAAATGAAAATGAGAACCCGAAATTCGTTTATCGGGAGAAAAATGCAAACCTGAAATTCGTTTATCGGGTTCAGGTTGATGAAAATGGAAAATGAGAACCCGAAATTCGTTTATCGGGGATGAAAATGCAAACCTGAAATTCGTTTATCAGGTTGGTAAAAATAGAAATAAGAACCCGAAATTCGTTTATCGGGTGATGAAAATGCAAACCTGAAATTCGTTTATCAGGTTGATGAAAATGAAAATGAGAACCCGAAATTCGTTTATCGGGGAAAAATGAAAATGAGAACCCGAAATTCGTTTATCGGGGATGAAAATGCAAACCTGAAATTCGTTTATCAGGTTGATGAAATGAAAATGAGAACCCGAAATTCATTTATCGGGAGGAAATGCAAACCTGAAATTCGTTTATCAGGTTGATGAAAATAAAAATGAGAACCCGAAATTCGTTTATCGGGAAGAAAATGCAAACCTGAAATTCGTTTATCAGGTTGATGAAAATAAAAATGAGAACCCGAAATTCGTTTATCGGGAATGAAAATGCAAACCTGAAATTCGTTTATCAGGTTGATGAAAATTATACGTATGAAAATGAGAACCCGAAATTCGTTTATCGGGAATGAAAATGCAAACCTGAAATTCGTTTATCAGGTTGATGAAAATGAAAATGAGAACCCGAAATTCGTTTATCGGGAGGAAAATGCAAACCTGAAATTCGTTTATCAGGTTGATGAAAATGGAAAATGAGAACCCAAAATTCGTTTATCGGGGATGAAAATGCAAACCTGAAATTCGTTTATCAGGTTGGTAAAAATAGAAATAAGAACCCGAAATTCGTTTATCGGGTGATGAAAATGCAAACCTGAAATTCGTTTATCAGGTTGATGAAAATGAAAATGAGAACCCGAAATTCGTTTATCGGGGAAAAATGAAAATGAGAACCCGAAATTCGTTTATCGGGAGTAAAATGCAAACCTGAAATTCGTTTATCAGGTTGATGAAATGAAAATGAGAACCCGAAATTCGTTTATCGGGGATAAAAATGCAAACCTGAAATTCGTTTATCAGGTTGATGAAAATTAAAATGAGAACCCGAAATTCGTTTATCGGGAGAAAAATGCAAACTTGAAATTCGTTTATCAGGGATGAAAATGCAAACCTGAAATTCGTTTATCAGGTTGATGAAATGAAAATGAGAACCCGAAATTCGTTTATCGGGAGGAAAATGCAATAAGAATGACCCGCACACGGAGCCATGCCATTGGGCTTACCCATGAAATGAAGTGGAAAAGGCAACTAGTAATTAACTTATAACATGACTGGATTGTAAACTAGAACATGAAGCCCTAAACGGTAAATAACAGTATCGTTTAAACTGAGAGGTTTGACTGGGAATTCAGTGCACCCTCTCCCAAGTGGCGATCACCTGTAAGGGTGATTGCTTCATTAGGGGTTGGCGTGAATCACCTTTTTATTTAAAAAATGTGAAAAAAAGACCGTTGGGTATCAAGACAGTTCTCAGGATTAGTGCGTCCCTTGTTGTTTAGGAAGGATATCCAATCAATAAAAATTTGCCCCAGTGTCGTTGATTTTAGCGTTGTCACCAAAGACCTACCACTTTATTTTCGTGTACCTGCAGGTACACAAAATAATACGACATTGAGCAAAGAAAACTCGAATTGGTCAGTATCATAACATACAAAATGTCAATATTAGTGAATATAATAAGCAAGGTGACCGAGCTCGGTAAGAGCTGCCTACGTATCCCACCATATTGAATCAGGTCGAACGTAGTTCGATTAAACAGATAATTTTCACATATTTGACAACTAAGACATCAACAACAAGAAGAACAACTACAAACAAACAAAATGGCAATATGTGAGTTAGATAGAAGTACATGAATAAATAATACAGGCACATGGGAGCAATCTTAGTAAAAATCGTACCATCACTGTATGAACACCGCTTTGCCTTTCATTCTAAGTTATTTGGACCCGATCAGGCAATGCTTTGGATCCATCGGATACGTGCCTCTTAAAGGCCAATGACTGTGTTGAGAGAACGACATAGAGGCAACCAATAAGCCTAACTTCAGTCAACAAATTTCGATTGAACATGCTTTCCCAGACGTGGACTCAGAGAAGTCATCAACCAGACTTTGACCGTTTGCTCGATTTGCCCCTTCCTCAGCACCTTTTCAGGTTTTCGCTAAGGTTCCCCTCCCTTTTATTTTTATTTTTATTTTTACATTTTTTCTCACACTCTCCTTTTGCCTAGGCCGCCCCGTAGGGTTTTCAACCTAGCCTCTCTTTAGCTTTTGGTTTTTTTTTTTTTTTTTTAAAAACAAACAAAGGTGCCCTTTCCGGGTTTTCACCTAGGAGGTCCAAGTAAATAGCAAGGTGTGGGAGTAAACGGAAGACGTCTGGCTAAGTAATCGCCTTTTCCAATGCATGCGAACTTTAGTTTTCAAAGTTTGTCGGCATCAGTATCTATTATCTTAACAAAAACTTGCCCCAGTTTAAGATGGGCGCTTTGGTTGGAAAGAATATAGCTACAAGGGATGGAAGAGCGGGTTTGTGATATGAGAAAAAACTGGTTATGTCCCTTATCTAAAAGAATTGCCCCAGTTTTGGGCTGAGAGTCTTACTTGAATGCAACTGACTGAACTGGGGAAATAGATGAAAAAAATTGCCCCAGTTTTATTATAACAAACTGAGTTTTGTTGGGTATTTGTTTTGGTCAGCATCTCGAACTTTCTTTTTGTTTGTTTGTTTGTTTGTTTTTTTTTTTTTTTTGCCACCCAAAACAACAATTTTGCCCCAACATCGTAAATGAGCTCAGTTCCAATTTGTTTTTGCAGAAAATGATAGGGACAAAGCACAATTGAAACGAAAGATAGGCAAATAAAGAGAAGAGATATGAAAAGGTTTAGTCCAGATGTGGGTAAAAAGGGAAAGAAAACAACAGGTAGAATTCTATCCTACGTTCTGCAATGACTTAAAGCTGTTAAACATCTTTCATCAATGAAGTTTACACTCATCATGTCTGATAAACGAATTTCATTTGCATTTTCTTCCCGATAACTCCATAAGAATGCGTAGAGAAGGGATCTCTCTGAGAAGCTGACAAAACAGCTTCTATTCCGTACATGAGGGAGTAAGGCGTTGCCCCAGTAGATGTCCTGATGGAAGTCCGATAACCCAGCAGTGCATATGGCAGCTTTTCATGCCAATCACGCTGACTGTCAATCATCTTTCGAATAATTCTCTTAAGATTCTTGTTGGCTGCTTCGACTGCCCCATTCATTTTTGGCCTGTAGATGGTGGAATTCCGATGCTTAATCTTGAATTGGGCACAAAGACCATCTACCATGTCATTGTTCAGGTTCTTGGCATTGTTGGTAACCAATGTATCCGGGATCCCAAAGCGGCAAATGACGTTCTTTGATCTTTAAGCTCATTTTCGGCTTAAACTTTCTTAGCTTCTGCTTTACAAGCGGGCATTTATGATTGGTGGGGAGTTTGTGAACCACGACATCTGTTGAAATGCCAGGCATATCATCATAAGACCAAGCAAAGACGTCTTGGAACAAAATCAAAAATTCTATCATCTCTTTCCTCTGCCCTCTAGTCAAATGTATGCTGATTTTAACCTCTCTTATGTCCGTGTCTGTCCCAATATTTACCGTTTCTGTTTCTTCCAAGTTAGGCTTTGGTTTTCCTCGTGTCGCCCAAATTCATTTTCAAGCTATCTCACTCGTCCTCACCACTCTCAGATTGTGTAGAAATAGGGTCAAGTGTGATATCGAAATTGCACTCATCGGCCTCATAAATGGTAGATCCGAAGGATCAAAAGCATTGATTTTGGGCCATCTGTGAGAAAATAAAGTATGAAATGAAAGAAAACAAAATGAGCTAAAACATCTTGAAGAAAAAGTTCTCATTAATCAAAGATTTGTACAAGTGATCCTAGAGAACATAAACTTAACATTCATTGGCCATCCTATAAAAAATCAATTGTCTTCAGAATTCATCTCCAAAACAGATGAATAAGATGAATCATGAAGGCAATATCATGATTGTACTTGCCTTACTAATTGAATTGTTTTCAAGATTCATTTCCAAAACAGATGAATGAGATGAATCATGAATACAATGCTGTGCATGCACCTATTTCTTGACTAGATGGCATAAACAAAACAGCTTAAAAAATATGAAACATACATACAAAGATGAAATTAAAAGGAGCAAAACTGCAAAAATAATATCCTTTCAAATTTACCGAAACTCCCTGTGACTAGGGAGATCATCAGATGCCCAATTGTGCAGTTGGTTGATCTCTGCAAATGGCAGCTCAGTGTCATCCTCCTCCGCCTGCTCTTGAATAATTACCCCCGCAAATAATTCGGCTATCCCTTGGATAAGGTCCTCCTTTTCAGCCTCATCTGTATTAGGAGCCATAATGGCGGCAGAACGTGGGAAAGTAATCTTAAGAGGTGGAATGACAATAGGCAATGCTCGACCTTCCTGTTCAGCTCTCTTCAGCTCCTTAATCTCCCTCAACTGCCTGGCATTCGGGCAAAAACCGAGCCCAAATGTATTCATCTGCATTAGTAGATCAATAGGGTGTATTATGCCTTGCAAATTCATCCCCAAACCTTGGCCGATGCGATATCCTCCACGCAGCATTTCCTTTGCAATCATTACACTCGCCTTATCCCAGACAATTTTCATTGATGACTGCTCTCCAGGCCCTCGGCTGAAGTATCAGAGACCACATCATAAGCTAGGAAAGGCACCGAGTGTCGCTGCTTTCTCCAACTTCCTCCTTGACCATCATGGCGTGGTCATCTTCGTCAAATACAGTAATCAACTTAAGCTCGTAAATGAATTTAACCCTTTGATGCAAAGATGACGGAATAGCCCCAGCAGAATGGATCCAGGGACGTCCCAGCAGCAAATTATATACCCCAACAATTGGAAGAACCTGGCAAGTGACCTGATGAACAGATGGACCGACTTCCAAAATAAGGTTTATCTCTCCGGTGGCTTGTCTTCGAGCCCCGTCAAAACCTCGGATCACCATGGATGAATTCTTGACCAGGTCATGAGAGATTCCCAGCTTATCTAATGTCTTCAAAGGATAAATATTTAGAGCAGACCCATTATCAACCATGACCCTAGGAAAATGCCGCCCCTCACAGCTAACCGAGATGAATAGAGCCTTGTTGTGGTCGCTCCCTTCAGAAGTTAAGATTGCTATCAGAAAAACAAATTTGGACACTCCTAGATGTGTATAAGAGACAGGGTTCATAGTCAAGTCCTGGCTGGGAATGTCACGTCTGAGTTAGAGCTGTCTCTTATACACATCTAGATGTGTATAAGTAGACAGGATGTTAACAGCCATCTGAGCCTTTTATCATGTGACGTGGATCCGTTTGAGGTAGAACCCCAACTGAATATTCATCAACGGAGGATGGCCCTTAGAAAGTCTTCAAGTCAAGCCCAGACATTTTCAGGCTGGCATCTCTACTCTTTACCTTTGCTGGATTGTCCAACCTCAAAATTGTTGTCATTTGTGATTCGGCCTGACCTCGTGACAGCGGACACTTCCTCCTCAGAAACTGGCTTTCCACCGACTATCACAGCTGAGGGTTGGTAATTCCACGGCACTGCATGTGTGCTCTCAATTAGCAATTGTGTTGGCAGTTCAATCACAATGGGATCTTGGGGTTCTACCTCAAACGGATCCACGTCTATGATAAAAGGCTCAGATGGCTCCGAATCCAAGTACAAACGGTTTGATCTGAGTCATTGTCACTTCTTTGATTGCTCCTTCTTCCTCTTCGATCTCCGCTTCTATACAAACCATCCCAACATGAGGCTCATGCCGTGGCAGCGGATTAGTGTTTACTTCAGGAGCCCTTTGTTTCTGCCTCCTAATGACAATCTCTTGTGCATCGATCATGTCTTGCACCTTGTTCTTCAACGTCCAACAATTAGCCGTGGAATGCCTGGGGTTCCAGAATGATAGGCACAGCGGGCATTGGCATCAAACTTATCCAAAACTTTCCTCGGATACTGAGGAGGAGCTATAGGATTCAATCTCCCCCCGATCTCAACTGCTCATATAGTTGCTCGATGGGCCGTCCCAAGTTGGTGAAATTGCGGGGTGGTCTGGCTTGGTTGGGGTTTGGTGGAGGGAAGTTATTTGGCTGGTTGGGTCTTTGACTGTTTGGGAGTTGTGGTCTTGGATTATAATATGGGAGCTGTGGATTAGGCACGAGCACTTGTACTTGTGTTTTTGGTATACGGGTTGAGGATAGTATTGAGGTGGTAGTGGAGGTGGTGCATAAAAGGGTTGTGGGTTAGGTCTTTGGTATTGATGGAAATTGCGTGGTGGTTGGCGGTTGGGTTGGTTGAAAATAAAAGTCACTTCCTCTTCCTTCTTGTCAGCCTTCTTGCTCAAGGGTTTCTTAGCCATAGAAGTGCTCCCCTGCATGGATTCTATCTGAAGTTTGAAGGCCGTCATGTCAATAATTTTCCCACTTTTCAAGCCCCTTTCAACAGCCTCTGCTTGCTGGACGATTTCTGAAAAGGATTTGCCAATAGACCCAGTCAACTTTTCATAGTAAGGAGGTTCTTGTGCATCAATAAAAAGTTTGACCATCTCAGTCTTAGTCATAGGTGGGCTCACTCTGGCAGCTAACGCCCTCAATCTTTTCACATACTCATAGTACTCCTCTGAGGGCTTCTTCTTTAAGTTCATCAGAGCAAAACGGTCTGGCTCTAGGTCGCGGTTAAACTCGTACTGTTACCCCTCACAAAAGCATTTGCCAAGTCCGTCCAATCCTGCAGTTTTTTGGGATCAAGCATTAAATACCATGATAACGCATCTCCCTCCAGGCTTCTGGAAAATACCCTCATTGCTATCCGAGGGTCGCTCATCGGATTCCCCAGCAAGTTGCAGAACATTTTAAGGTGAGCTACCGGATCCCCAGGAGCCATTGTACTTTAGAGTTTCTTTACTTTTTTAAATTGTCTGTATACACATCTCATAGTCAATCTAACTTATACCACATCTAAATGTGTATAAGAGAAATTATCCTCCTAAGAGTTAGAGTATATCCAACTATCGAACCGCTCCATCTTTTTCAATAGGGCATCATTGACAGTCGGTACAGGGGGTGGTGGCGGCATTAATTCAGCTTCCTCTCCCGGGATATACTCTAACTCAAGAGGAGGTGGTGGTGGTGGAGTTGGATCTGTTAGTGGTGGCACTGAAGTTGGAAGAGGTTGATTTTGTGGTGGTGGGGGTAGCGGCATCCCCATGCCGGGATTAGGACATATAAGGAGGCAGCATCTCCTGATTGGCGGGGTGAGGCCCATAAGTTTGCCTATACCATTGCATTTCTTGGTTCATATTGGCCATAGTAGCTATCATAGATTCCATCTGTTTGCGCAACTCTGCTATCTCTGGGTTTTGATCTCCACTGGTCCCTTCCATATCTTTTGCCGATACGGTGCTCATACTGTCTTCAAATCGAAGTTTACGTGCACGTGAGCGTGTATAAATAGGGCTGCGTTGGGAAGCTATTTTGACACTTAGTACCTTCATATTAAACATAATAAAAAAGAAAAAAAGGAAAATTCAGATATATATAAACAAACATAATTATAAATTTACAGCATAAAACGTGGTTCCTTCCCCAGGAACCCTAAAAAAACTCTAAAGGGGACTAAGCCCGTTTGAACTTATTCGGTGAGCTCCTTTAGATGGTCTCGTATCTTCATCATTTGCTCCTCGTACCGCAGAAGCTTGCTACGTACTGATTCAGCAGCCCCATTGTGTATTCCTGGCGTCCCAGATCATCGGCCATCTCGGTGCATGCCCTCTTTCAATTATATTTCTTCTCTCGAATACAGGATTGCTATTCTTGAAGTCTTTTGTAAGCTTTCCTGTGCTTATCTAGAGCTATCTTCGTTCCCACTCCTATAGCAAATAGGACACTTTGGTCACCTTTCTAATTACTCGAGCGGAACTCATCTGCATGAAATACATGTTAGCCTTACCTGAGGCTGGTACCCCTTTAGAGCCTGTATAAAATGAACACGCAATCTTGCAAATCCCATTGTAGGTTATGTACCTAGGGATAGGTATGCAATTCTATGTACGGGTATCCGATAGGGTATCCCTTCTACGGCTAATGATATGCAATAAGTAGCCTACGGGGGCCCTACAACGCTGGGGTTAGCCTAAATGCACACAAGGGATAATAAAACTTCGGAAACATGTCGTAGGGATGGGTCGCCTATTAGGGCTTGACAACCATATGCCTTTGACCCTACCTAAGGCTTATGCAATGTAAAAATTGAAATTTACTCTTTTCTTGCGGGAAGTAGATACAAATTACAGGGCCAATATAAATCATACGAATCAGAAAAACTAATTACTATTACATAGCAAAAATTGTAAGGCTATTTACTATTACAAGCCAGATAAATGGGTGGGTCTTACCGCCTCGTGTCTAGTGTCCTAAACAAGGTCCACACGGTTCTGCCCTATGGTTTAAGCTATATGACCATGAGGCTAGGCTTACTAATGCAATCTAGATAGGCTTGGTTCCCGAACCTTCAGACTTTGGGAAAATCCGTCAATTCCAATGGGCCTTATCGTCGGTGGTTGGGTGATTGCCACAGATACCGTTACGTGCATGCTGTGTGTCAACGACCGCAATTCTTGTATTTTCAACTTGCATTAGGACACTAGACACGAGGCGGTAAGATTCCATACCTGTCACAAATTAATTAAGCCTAGCCTCAAAGTCATAAAGCTTGGAGGCATAAGGCAAAACACATTTTAGCGCACAGGCTTTGGCTCTAAAGGTTTGATGCACCCCAGCACCCCAAAAATTTCTCCCAAATTAACCACAAACAGGTAAAATAGCAAGATATATTAAAACATGTACAATAAAGTAAGAACAAATCACACCATAAGTAGACAGGATATGGCACGTAAAACAAGACCTAAATCGAGCAAATTGGCACTCAAGACAGCAAACATAGTGAAATACAGTAAAACAAGTGTAAAATAATTTGAAAAAAACAAAGAAAGTAACAGATAACATGTGGCACATAAAATGAGACCTAAAATCTGTAAATCGGCACACAAGACAGCAAAAATGGTGAAATACGTTAAAACAAGTGCAAATTAATTAAAAAGAACAAATAAAGTAACATATAGCGTTTGGCACGCAAAACGAGGTATAGAGCCAGTAACATAGCACACAAAATGGGTAAAAATTAGCCAGTTTATAATGAATGGGGTAAAATTGAGAGAAACGCGTTAAAATCGTGCGCCCGGATTCTCAAAGGTCCCGACCAGTGGAGTCGCCACGCTGTCGCGCCCCCCCTTTATCGGGCGCTTACCGACCCGCGGTCTGCACCGGTGGGACCGGTCTCGTATACACTTGTGGTGCTTGTGAAATAGGTGATTGAATGCAAAAATCCTACTTACAATTTATAAACATAAATTACCTATTTACTATTACAAATTTAAATGAATCACCTATTTACTATTACATAACGGGGCCTTTAATGTGACTATGAATTGTATAAAAACAATCTAAACTAGGGAAAACAAGACTAGAGTCGCCACCCGGTGTGTTGGTGCGCCGGGACACAAAAATACATCAAAATTTAAAAAGAAAATAAACCCTAGTTTAGATTGACTCCTGGTCCACGTAACTCAAAAAAATGAGTTCAGGAATCCTGTTGTAAAATGGGAAGGTTTGGGATGGATTTGAATTTCCCTCGGCACCCACTTTACCCGGCGTTTGACCGGTTGCAGTGATTTTATCGCTTTCCCTTTTCAATTTTAGTATTCATTATTTCGTTTATGAGTACCCATTGTATAGTACGTGTGCTTTGACATAGTTTAAAAGTAATAAAATATGTACATGTTAATGAGGAAACGAAAATAAATGGTAAATATTAACATTGACAGATAGATTTAGCCCGGGTCCAATTAAAAGTCGCACACATTGAGTTTGTAGTGCCCTTTAACTCCCAAGGGGCAAAATAGTCATTTATCATGCACGCCGGAGTTTATTTCTAGCCCAATTTTATATTATTGATACAATTATTAAGTCCTGGGCTAAATTGAATTTGATTCAACTATTTAACGTCTAGTTGTGCAACTAATCCAAAATTTGAGGGCAAAAGAGTAAATTCACATAATTTAACAAGTAAGATAAGGCATAAATATTATATTGAGACCAATAAACATTAAAATTTTGCACCAATCATGGACAAAATCAATTAATCAAAAAATATGTGAAAAGATCAAAGTCTATTTACAATTAAATACTCATAAGGGCAAAACAGTAATTTCACAATCAAAGGGTAAAAGGGTAATTAAAACGTATTAAAATGCCAAACAGAAATCAAAGTAAAAATTGGTGGTTATTGACATAAAACATGTAATTTGGAAGAAATTTGAAGAGAAAAAAAACAGTAATATTAAAGAAAAATTTCCTTAAGGGCCTAAATGTAAATTAAAAAAATTATTTGAGGGCTAAAAATGCATAAGGCTGAAATCTGGAGTGCCAAAAATCAAATAAATTTTTTTTGAAATTTTGGAATTTTTTTTCAAATGGCACGTCATCGCTGACGTGGCACAATCAGGTGGTGCCACGTCATCGCTGACGTGGCACAATCAGGTGGTGCCACGTCATCAATGACGTGGCACCAAGTGGGCTCTATCAGAAGGGCCTAAATGTAATTTAAGAAAATATTCTCGGGTTAAAATGAAAAAAACTGAAATCTGGAGGAGTAAAATGGAAATAAAATTTTTCTAACCTTACTTTTTTTTTTGTGTGCAGATTTTTGTGGGCTACCAGCATTCTTCCACCACGTTTTTGACCCACCAGATGAACGATTTTCCTTTGGGTTTGAAAATAGAAGTTGTACCTCGAAGAACCCTCTAAAACTTTTATTCTTTGAGTTTAATCTAGTTCCTCTTGCATCGCTTTAAATCTTGGCTCAAAATTGGTTGTCTGGAAAATTTTCCAGACTTGGAAATTTTTCTGCAGATCCTCTGGACCAACAGCCTTTTACTACCACGTTTTTGACCCTCCAAATGGACGATTTTGCTTCGGATTTAAAAAGAGAAGTTGTAGCTCCAGGAACTCTCTAGAAATTTTATTCTTTGAGTTTACTCCAGTTCTTCCTCTATCGCTTGAAATCTTGGCTCAAAGTTGGTTGTCTGGAAAATTTTCCAGACTTGAAATTTTTCTGCAGATCCTCTGGACCAACAGCCTTTTTCTACCACGTTTTGACCCTCCAAATGGACGATTTTGCTTCGGGTTTTAAAAGAGAAGTTGTAACTCCAGGAACTTTCTACAACTTTTATTCTTTGAGTTAGTCTAATTGTTCCTCTCTGATCGTATGGAATTTTGGATCAAAGTTGGCTGTTTGGCAGATTTTTTTAGGCTTAAGAAAATTTTCTTTGTAGAAAATTTTTTTCCTCCCCCTTTAGAATGATTTTTTGTGCTTTTAATGAATTGGATTGAGTGTAAAAATGGTCAAAGACCATTCCTTGTCATGTGGGAGTATGGGAATCAGAAATTTTTGGTGAAAAATGGGTGAAAAACGCAGAGAAAACGTGGCCAAAACAGCTCTGTCGAGCTGACTGTTACTGTTCACGCGCTGCACTTTTTTTTTTTAATTTAAACCAATTAATTAATTTAATTTCTAATTTAATTAATAATTAATAATTTAATAATAATTTAATTAAATTTTTTTTCTTTTTTTCTTTTCTTTTTTTTTTTAAAAATCTAAAAATTCAATAATATTAGAACTCATTCTTAGTATTTCAAAAGCATAAAACGCATAAGAATAATTAAACATCATAACATAAATTAAGAAGGAATTAAAGGGTAAATTAAAAGAAAATCAAAGACAGCAGGTTAAAAAGACATTAAAAAGAAAAAAATTAAAAGAAAATTGAGAGACAAATTAAAAGGAAAATAGGGGACAACTTAAGGGACAAAAATAGGTTTCTACACACATAAACGAAAACACACCACTAAAGTTGACCACACGAAAGATGAAAAATGGATGTACTTATACACTATTAGGAAACCTCTGAAGGGATCTCAAAAACCATATGACAATTGAACCATTTCAACTAGTCATTGTTTTCAAATTTCCCAAGAATCACAAGTTCAAATGCGTACAAGATTTCAAATAACCAAGTATTAATCATTTCAAAAAGGTTTTCGAAAAGCAAGTTCCATTTATTCAAAACATGGTTTTTGCTTACCAAATTGTTCAAGCATCTCGACAAAGGCCACATGGAAATAAGAAGATCATTACTAATCTATCTACATGCACATGTCATACAAAGTTAGTAACATTAGTCTATCAAGGAGTGAGTAGTATGATGTCAATGAAAAGTATTATAAGAAATAATGTACATTTCCTCTTCGACTTGTTGGTATTCTAAAACGTAGCTCCTAATGGCCATTTCGGAGAAACAACATGGGTACATGCCGGAATCTCGTACTAGGCTTATTACTACTCATAATGGCATATTTCAGAAAAACAACATGGGTACATGTTGGAATCGCATACTTGCCTTATTTCTAAAAGTAAATTTTTTTTAACGGTTCTAAACCAAGGAAGATGAGTAAAACGTACCTAAAATTAATATTCAAAATCAATCATTCACAAGTTAGAATAACACCCCCATGAAAACACACAAAATGTCCTAACTTACTTCTATACCATGTGAACTACTTTTTTCAAAAGATAAATTGATCATAAAGTAGTACTAATGATTTGATCAAAGGCAATGTTTCAAATGAATTTAATAAAAAATATGAGTAATTCACTTTTTGAAAATAGTAATACATATTTTTTGAAATTCTTGACTTGCAAAAGAACTACTCACACACACTAAAATCCATGAAATGCCAAAGATGTTGAAATAATTTGATCGTTTGGTATTGCAATTTAATTGTCATCATTGAGTACCAATTTGATCAATTTTCTATCCAAATGTCATCAAACACACATATTTACAAGCACAAAAAGTACCATTTCCAATCACAAGAAAAGAACACCCCCAAACTTGACACTTTTATTCTATTGATTAGTACAACTCATCCAACCACTCACTCAAAAATTCAACAAACAAAACGAGCATACTAGCAAACTTAAAGCCAAAAATAACGTAAATTAAAACAAAATCTACTCAAACAAGTCCAACGAAACAAGTCTTCAAGAGCAACATGATGCCTAAAACCAAGTATTCATCGATATGAGTTCAACATAATCAATCAATATTCAAGCACCAATAAGAACTAAATATCAAAATATCTAAGAGACAATAAAATAGTATTGAAGGTGCTAAAGAAATGAAAGGAATATGTCTCTCAAAATCTAAATGCAAGATAAAGAAGAGCAGTGATTCTGCAATGTTTCCAAGTTGCAGTCAAAGTTCATCATTGACCTCATTGATGCCTTCAACGCCCTTTGGTTCATCTGCTCTTCCATGATAGGTCTCCTCAAAATCCTCCTTTTGAGCTCTACCAGCTTCTTCCATAGGGCTTGTTCCACTTACTTGTCCTTGCTCCGTTTGAGTAGTCCCCATCTTTGGTGTATAAAATTTTGTCTATGAGGCACTCCATAGTGCCAAGCAAGTGGTGGCGAAGATGGATCCATGAGCTCATAAAACCAAGATGCAAATGCTATGCCATAAGAGCCACATTGTGATGAAGTAGCATGTGGCTCTAGGTCCAGTACCCATATAACTCATTCTTCTCTTCCTCATTCTACGCATTGAAGACATTTCCGGGCTGTAAGAAAGTGGGCTAAGTTGGTTGCATTGGAGGTTTATCTTGAGTTATGCAAACATGCATCAAATGAATTTCCAAACATACTAACATCATCATGAAAATTTCAATGCATTTCTCAACCATATCATGGTTCAGTATAGCAAACATACATCTTTGAAACATGCTTGGAACATCACATAACCCAAAAGGCATATATTGAAAAGCAAATGTTCCAAAAGGACAAGTGAAAGCAGTTTTTTCTTGGTCTTCAAGAGCTATGATTTAAAAATATCCCGAATAACTATCCAAAAAGCAATAGTAAGCATACCTCGCAAGTCGTTCCAACATTTGATCAACAAAAGAAAGAGGGAAATTATCTTTTCTAGTGGTTTCATTAAGTTTTTGAAAATCAATACAAACTTGTTGAACCCCAGTTATGTTAATCATGTTTTGATGATGACCAAATCGCACTAATGGTTTGATAACAAGTGTGCAGAAAACAGGTAGGTTCGGGCGCAAATAATCGTCCGAACAAAACAGCCACAAGACTTCACGGACGCAAATGACTGTCCGAATGACAGAGCTTCGGACGATGGTAATCGTCCGACACAAAGAATTTGAAGCAAGTCTCGGACGAAGAACAGCGTCCGATCATATTTCAGTCCCAGAAGACTTTGCTTAGGTCGGAAGCATGTTCGGACGCATCCTCGGACGTCCGAATGAATACCCTCAGAGAACGGAAGCAGTGTCGGACGCAGGGTTTAGCAGCGGCCGTCCGAACTGTCCAACGGCTAGTTTGTTCGGATGCACTCTTGCTGCATCGGTCGTCCGAAAGGTCCAACGACTAGTTTTCTAGTAAACATAAAATAACCGTTGGGAAGTTGTTGGAAGCAGATATTTGGCAACTATAAATACCCCTAGGTCTGAATTAATTAAGGAGAGACTTCTACATTGATTACAAATAATACTTGAGCTATTTGGGAAAAATAGTGGGTACAAGTGTTGTAATAGTGTAGGTAGTTTTGTGAAAAGAGCTTAGAAGTGTAAGAGTTCTTCAAGTGTAAGAGTGGAGATAACAATTGTAACAAAGGGAGGTTGTGAGTGTAAAACTCTTGGCTCAACTAAAGGAAATTAGTGTGAGCAAGAGTGATCCTCATTTGTGTACAAGAGATTATGTTGTTTGTCTCACCTACTTTGAAGAGACTTTTAGTGGCTAAACTTCAAGTTGTGAACTTGGTAGTTGCCTTGTAAGAAACTCTTTGCAGTTGTAAGCTCCAAGTTTGAGAAGCTTGGGAGTTTGGTTTGATTCCCTTAATCTCAATATTCTTATTTGTTCTTTAAGCTTAAATAGTTGAATATCTATTGTATTCATTTGTGCTTAAGTTTTTATTTGGTGCATAAAGTTTGAATTTCTATTAAGTACATAAAAATGATTGTTTTAAATAGAACCTAATTCACCCCCCTCTTAGGTTGCCCTTTGGGACCAACAAAACTCACTACCCTAGTTACAACTCTAGAGGATATCAACTCATTCTTATCACTGGCTATAATCGTAAATTCTCCCTTTTTAGGAACCATTTGGGTTGGACTAACCCAATCACTATCACTATCACTTATAGGGTATATAATTTCAGCATCCAAGAGTTTTAAAACCTCTTTTCTCACAACCTTTTTCAAAATCAGGAGGTTCAAAAGCCTCTAGAGTTGCCTCCAAGATTTAAAACCATCATTCAAAATGATTTTATGCATGCAAATAGTTGGACTTATCCCTTTTATGTCACTAATACTCCAAGCAAGTGCCATTCAATGTTTCTTTAAAACCACAACCAATTTACACAACTCATCATTAGAAAGAGAAAAGCTCATAATAACCGAATATGTATCATTATCACCCAAGAAAGTGTAGCAAAGATGAGAAAGAAGAGGTTTCAACTCAACATTGGGAGGTTCATTGATGGGATACCCCCCTTTACCATTACTTTTCTCAATGTTATCCTCCTTTTCTGAAGGTAACACTTCTTCTTTAACCTCAATTGTAGGTTGGTCATCATCTTGATTTCCACATTCTTCCTCTTCTATTTGCATCCCTTTTTCCACATTATGCTCCATCAAGTTGTTCCTACAAAAATATTCAACAAGTTTACCAATCACATCTATTCTCAGAACATCATCATATAAAGATGGAAATTTAAAGTGAATCAAAAACATTAAAAGAAACAATCTCATCATTGACTCATAATTGAAGCTTCCTTTCTTGCACATCGATCAATACTTTCCTGGTGGTTGAAAATGGCAGTCCAAGAATTATTGTCATGTTGGAGTCTTCATTCATTTCAAGGATGACAAAATCGGTCGGTAGAAAAACTTTACCAACTTTAACTGTCACATCTTTAACTATTTCACTTGGTTTCTTAGTGCTCTGATCCTCTAGTTTTAGTTTCACATTGGTTAGTTTCAACCCACTACTCATCAACTTTTTAAACAAAGACAATGGCATCAAATTTATTGAACCTCCAAGGTTTCATAAAGCATTCTCCAAACCCACACCGCCAATTTCACAAGGAATGGTAAAGGATCCCAGATCCTTCAACTTAGGTGGAAGGCTCTTTCAAATAATATACTACATCCTTTGGGCAAGCACAATATTTCATCCCCCATAAGCTTTCTCTTACTATTTAACCATTGCTTCATGAGCAAGCAAATTAGCATAATTTGGCATGTTTTCCAAAGTTTCAGGCAAAGGAATGTTGATTTCCACCTTTGTGAAGATATCCAAGAACCTTTTGAATTTCTTTGATTTCTCTTCATTCTTCAATTGTTAGGAAAATGGAATTTGAATAGTATTGTTAAGCTTTAATGGATGCTTCCCTACTCCATCTTCTTTTTTGTCTTTCCCTTTCCCTTCTTGGATTCCAAGTCCTCCTTTTTGGGCATTTTCTCATGTTCCTTTGCTTGCTTGCCTCCATCATCCTCTTTTTATTGATCAAAACCTTGCCACTCCTTAGAGTAATTGCTTGCATATGTTCTCTCCCATTTTGATCTCTTGCATGATGGTCCCTTGGATTGGGGATCGTGTCACTCGAAAGGTCCCTCATTGTTATTTCATTGGTTTGCTGAGCCACTTGATCAATTTGTATTTCCAAATTTCTACTTGAAGCACATAAGTTCCTAGTGATGCCTTCTTGGTCCCTCTTGAAAGTCTCATCTAGACCAATCCCTCCTCAAAGTTTCATTTTCTCTTGTCAAATTTTCCATTTTCCTCCTTAGGACATCATGAACATTGTCTCTTTGAGAGTATTGATTATTATAAAATGGTTGAGAATGGTTGGGAAGTTGTTATGGAAGTCTTTGTGATTGATTTTGGTAGGGAGGATTCAATTGAAATTGATAAGAATTGGCTTGAAAATTCTTTTGGTGAGGGAGTTAATAAGGCCTAGAAGATGAGGATGCTTGGTTTTGGAAATTTGTGATTGAGGGTTGGGTTGGTTAGGAGGATATTGTTGATGATTTTGATTGCTTCAAGAGAAGTTTGGGAGTTTCCTCCAAGATGGATAGTAAGTATTCCTTAAACTCCGGGTGGATTTCTTGAAGATGCTTGTTTAGAGACATAGTTCAATTGTTCATTTGGTCCCACCAAAACTTCAAATTGACTATTTAAATATCCACAACCACAAAAATAAAAAACAAGATGTGCTTGAGATCAAAAGCCATGTCTGGCATCATTTATGAAATTTCCTCTTCCCATATTCTCCAAAACTCTCTTCAAGTTATTCATGACATTATTAACATTCCTTGTTGAGCAAGCAATTCATCATTTGGTTTCAAATTTAAGACACCTCCATGTTAAACATTGACTTGTTGAACTTCTTGTTGAGCAACCGGTTGAGAAATCGGATCATGATAGTAGTAGTTAGATGCAATCCTATTAAGTAATGCTTGAGCTTCATCCAACATTTTGAAAGACAACGAACCATCTGTGGATGTATCAACAATTGACTTAGTTTCTTCAGTCAAGCCATTATAAAATGTTTGAATTTGAAGCCAAAGGGG
The DNA here is from genome assembly GCA_025175665.1 of Cinchona pubescens. Lineage (NCBI taxonomy): Eukaryota > Viridiplantae > Streptophyta > Magnoliopsida > Gentianales > Rubiaceae > Cinchona > Cinchona pubescens. Next base: position 2,195,228 of record JANKKI010000099.1, on the reverse strand, counting down.
AATAGCATGATGTGAGCATTTTCTCAACACTTCTTTGAACCTTTCCCATGCCTCACTAAGACCTTCACCTATGTCTTGCTTGAATGAAGTGATTTAATTTCTAAGTTTGGCGGTTCTTGAATGAAGGAAAAGTTTTGCCAAAAATTCTTGAGCTAATTGATTTCAAATGGTCACATGAATGTTCCTTGTGTGTGTGATTGCAACCAAACTTTAGCTCGATCTCTCAATGAGAAAGGAAAAACCCTCATGCGAATGCAACCGGGATATACTCCATGGAATTTGAAAATGTCCAATACTTTCTCAAAATTCATTAAATGTGTATATGGATCTTCGTTTGGACCTCTATCGAACATCACATGAGCTTGCAACATTTGGATGAAGGCGGGCTTGATTTCAAAATTATTAGCTTGCACCGGCATCTTTGCTATGCTAGAATTGGCTCCATCAAAGTTTGACATTTCATATTCTCTTAGCGACGTCCATCTCCATTCATTCTATGCCCATTATTCCCCAATTCACCATTGAAATTAGCACCCATGCCATTATTTCCCATTACTTCTACTTGCTCATCATCACCATTATTGCCAATATTCTCATTCAAGACCCTTTGATTGTGTTAGAGATTTGCCATTTGTATTCTATCCAACTCTTGTTGTACTCTTTTCTTCTTTCGAATCTAAACTTCTAAAGTTCCCTTAATTATTTCTCTCTTTTGTCATCAAGGCTAATCAAGATTCCTTTATCTCTTCTAACCATGCATTACAAGAGTAAATCCCACAAATTAATTATGAGTGCCACTTCACACCAAGAGCAAAGATTAGCAACATAAACAAGTAAAGACTACTAATTAAAAACTAAGATTAATGACTAAAACAAGTAAACTACCTAATCTACTTGACCCTTAAAGTGCCTAATATTGCCAATATACCAAGGGCAATCCTTGATAACGGCACCAAAAAATTGTTCGCCTTGGTTAGAGTGCAAATTAAATCAAGTAATAAAAGAACTGCACTATACCAATTGCTCTACCCTTACTCTCGTAAGTATATAGGGTAGGTAGTAGTATACAGAAAGTGGATATTATTCTCACAAGAATTCTTGGTTAGACAATTACTAAAATTCAAGGGTCTTTGTATAATTAGGATAAGCAACGATAGGAGGAAAACTAGCCCTAAACATGCTCAATTAGGCAAGTAATCAACAAGTAAAGAGTTATCTAAATTAACCTAATGAAAGCAAGTAAATCTATCACTAAACTATTTAAAACAACTAAATAAAGATGAGTCTTAGAAAGCCAGTAAATCTAAATTGACTAAAGGAAACATATAGAAAGCATGAAAGCGAAAGGATCTCCATTTTCTATTAATTAAAGCTATACAAAGTTATAAAGAGAACTAGATTAAAACTAAATACTTCTGGATATTTTGATTAAGGCAAGGAAATAAAGATTTTACTAAAAATTACTAGATTAGCAAGAACCGTAAAAACTTCAAAGAAAACTTGAAATGGAAGCAACTTGATTTGCAAGAAATTTAAAGAGAAAGCACATAAAAATTATATCTACTGTAGGAAATGAAAAGCCAATAAGATTATCTAATCAAAATTTAAATTGCTAAGAATTGAAGCCAAGATCTAAAAAGAAATTAAAGAGAACCTTAATTTAGAAAAGAAGGCTTGAAGGTTAACTAAGTCTACTCTACTAATCTAATATAAACTAAAGTAGTGAAATACTAACTACACACTATGTGTTTCCTAAACTAACTACTCCTTCCTACTTAGTGAGTACAAGTCTAGTACTTAAGGATTAATAGAGTTTTAGAATAATAAAAATTGGCAAAATACAAATACTAAAACGCGTATCCATATTGCGATTATCACATTCGATATCACGATATAGAGTTTAAAAATAGTCTTCTAATTCCTATGTCCATATCGCGGTATCAAATTCGATATCGTGATATGGAGCTAATTTCTAGCATCTTGAATTTCCTCTATTGACCTTTTTCCTTTGACTGCTTCAATCCTTTATACTCCATATCCTCATTCTAGACCTTTAAAATATTCAAAAACCCCATAAGTAACAAATTAAGCTAAAATTAACACTAAAATGATAATAGTTACACAAATGCAAATACAACTACTAAATGCAATAAAATTTAGCAAAAACAAATAAATTTACCTTAAAACCTGGAATTTTATTACTAACAATAAATTAGTTTAAAATAAGTAAAATAACTCTAACTTACTAGAGTTATTAGTCTAGCACAAGGAGAGAGGGATAGGGATGGGGCTATCTGATGAGAGGTGAAAATGGGCTAGGAAAGAGTGGCGCTGAGGGGATAGGGGATGGGGAGTGGCGGAGATGGATGGATGAGGATGAGGGAAAAAGATGGAGAGTTGTAGAGATGGGATTGGGGAGGTAAGAGATAAGAAGGGAGGAGGCGGCTGGAAAAGAATGATGGAGGTGGGGTAGGGGAGGGATGTGGAGAGGGGAGGAAATGGGAATGAGGAGGGATGGAGGCAAGAGGAGAGATAGCACAGGGAAAAGGGTGGCAAGGAGAAAAGGATGGAATGGCGGGACTAGAGGAGGAAGGTGGTGCAGGTGTTGTAGGAGAAGGAATTGGTGAGGGAAAGAAGGACAAAGAAAATAAAATTTTATTTGACCCCAAATGGTTGCATAATCTTGTTTTGACCAAAAGTTAGTTTTAAATTGAATAGAAAAATTGATCTTTTTTATACATAGTTTGGGGGTGCTTATGACTTTTAAGATAATTCTGTTACGATAGACTACTTATGTCTATTTTATATAAAAATCCAAAACATAGGGATGAATTATATATTTCCAAATTAATCATAGGGAAAAACTTATAGGTTGACCAAATCATAGGGAATTCTATATAATTTACCCCATTTTTACTTAATAACACAAGAAATCTAGATTTTAAGTGCATTAGTAGTTACAAAATCTATTTTAAAGTTTCAATTTACCTACTAAAATTTTTTTGTGCCATTTTACCCATTAAATTTCTAAATGTACATTATTTCAGTCATTCCCTACGTCACAAGCATGCAACCATAGGCTTTTTCATCATTTCTCAAAAAACGGATGCATATTTAGAAGTTCAATGGGTGAAATGACACGTGAAATAATTCAGCAAGGGAAATGAAACTTTAAAATGGTTTGGGACCAAATACTTTGAGAAATGTCAAAAAAGGATGGCAACGACTCTGTTAGAGATAAAAGAGGCATAGTAGCAAAATCACCAAAACAATGTACTTTACAAGTTCAATAGGTGAATTGATAAATAAAAAAAAAGTTCATTAAGCAAAACAAAATTTAAAAAGAATTTGTTGACCGCAGATATACTTTATCCAAATTAGTGTTTCTAGTCACACTTGAGAACTTATTTGGAACTTTTAGAGTAAGAAACTATAATTTTACATGGTGTAAATCGAAATTAGGGAAGGAATGGATGTAGTGGTACTTAGAGGTGTTCATGAATCAGGTACTTAATCCATATAGTCAGTAGGCGACCCCATGGGTGGATCATCTTAGAGGGAGGAGGAGAGAGCCGCACCCAAGATTTCCAAAATTGTGTTTTTACTCTCCTTAAAATTTTTTAAATTATTATTACACTATTATGAAAATTAGACTTTTTCCCTCCAAAAATTTTAGTGAACATAAAGGATTGTTCCATATGTATGTATTTATGCTCTGTCTTATTCCCCAACAGTTTTGAAAATATATCATTTTTTTTGATATTTTTAAAAAAAATTGCAATAATACACTTAGAAAATTAGACTTACCTCCTAAATTTTTTAAAATCAATTGTCTCCCCAAAGATATGTAAATATAGTTTTTACCCCCCCAAAATTCAACTTATAGGTCCACTCCTAGACGACCCCGATCAGGACACACCAAGTCAAGAAACAACTGACCCGTACACTATCCATTAGGTACATGCTAAAAGCAGGTCGGATGACTGTGTATCCAATTAGATCCATTGATGACATTGTTCAGCTTTAAAACTTTAAAATATAAAAAATTTGACTACTCTGTCCGTTATGACATTTTCGAACTTCAATAAATTTAAAAAGTAAAAAGTTTGACTACTAATTAAATGAAATACCATGTAAATGATAAGAGGAGAAGAAAAACACATTAGTATTAGGTCCTAATATCTAGTATTATGCAGTTAATCCTATATATGGTCCCGGTCCCGGTTCCGGTCCCGTTGATTACTTCCCTTTATCGCAATTTCTTAATTTGAAACCGAACCGGTTAATTTAAAAATCCGACCCTTTACCACTAACTGGTTTTGGTGTCTTACTTATGTTTCAGAATAGATTGAGTTAGCAGGTTTTTTAGGTAAGCAGGTGAAATTAAATACCCTTGTCGAAAACCATTTAAAAAAAAGTCCATGAATATGTGATGAAAAAACATTTACCTTTTTTTTCTTTTGAAAAAGTAAGAAATCTTTTTTAATTGAAAAGGTTAAAAATTATGAGAAAAACTCAAGTATAAGGCAACTAAAGTTGCCGCTTGAGAAAATGACATATTTAGTCCCTGAACTTTTTTAAATCAGAAAAGGTCCTTGAACTTCTTCTTGCATGGAAACAGTCCCTAAAATTTTTAACATGGGAAGTAATGGTCCTTAACAAGTGGCTCTACCCAAAACATATCTTTTAGTAAGAAACAACGGTGGAGTTTGGGGGCATAATCGGTAAATCACCTATCTCCCTCACTATATTAGGCAACAGTGAAAACAAATATCCCCAAATAAAACCAACAAATCGATTTACCCCCAAATTGATTTAGGGATTTCACCCAAATTCTCTTCCCCAGATTGGGGATTTTGGGTTTTCCGCAGAGATGTTGGGAAAATGAAGCTTGGGAACTATCCATAAGCTGTTCTTGATGATGGTTGCACCGTGGTAGTGAAGATGCTAGTCTTTGTGCTAGCAAGGAGTTTGAGCTGTACATGGATGTGATTAGGAAGTTTGAGCATGATTATATGCCTAATTGGATCTTGCATTCACTAGACAAATTAATCTGCACTTCTCAATATAAAATCATCCATATGCTCTTGATTAATTTGATTGCTGATTGCTCGACATTCTTGAATAGCTAATGGTGAACCGGGGTGAATTCCATTGGATTGGACTATAAGAATTAGCTTGGTATTGGGGGCAGCTCGCGGGTTTCCTGGGATTCATTAAGAATATGCAACTTTGAGAATTCCTCATGCGAATGTGAATCATCTCCCAATGCGTTGTTTGATAAAAATTGTGTTGCTTGTATTTCTGATTTTGGGTTGTCACTCCTATTGAACCATGTTCATGCCATAGCTAGATTGGGAGGGTAGAAAGCACCTAAATAGGAAGAAATAAAGAGTTTATCCGAATTCCCAAAAGGCAAATGTTTGGAGTTTTTGTGTTCTGTTACTAGAAGTACTTACAGGTAAAGCTCTATCATAATACCATTCGCAAGCTGTCCTCGAATTGAGGAAAAAGAAGAACAACTCATGGGCTAGCCTAAATGATTTCGATTAGTAGTGAGTGATGAGTGGGCAACAGAAATGTTTGATCAATAATTATGAGGTACAAAAACATTGAGGAAGGTTGTGGCTTGTGTTGTGCCACAACCTGAAAAAAGGCCCATAATGGCAAGTAACTAAAATGATAGAGGAGATTTAGGTGGAGCAATCTCCGTTGAGGGAAGATTATGATGAATCTCATAATTCCCTCCAGTGATTTGGTTTTTTCGTATTAGGGATTTTGGATTTTCCAGTTAATATAGTTAAGAGAAAAGGTGATTTACCAATTACGCCCTTGAATTCCCCAGTTGTTTTTGAAAGATAGACATGTTTTGGGTTGAACCACCAGGTAAGAACATTATCGCTCTTGATAAAAAGTAAGGACTATTATCGCGCAAAAAAAAGTCCAGGGACCCTCTCTGTTCTAATAAAAAAGTTAAGGAATTCAATATGTTGTTTTTCCTTGTTGCTTTAGACCTCTGATCCCAACACTTTAGACATAATTGTAATTGTAATAGTAATAATGATAATGAATAAAAAGATTTGTACACTTAATTTTAGGCCAGGGGAAATAACGGCCTGCTAACTTACGCTAAGAGGTTCTTGCAAACCTGCGCTTCTTCATCTAAGCTTCATTTTTGCCTGATATTTAGCTGTTTCTTTTCACTTTTGGTCCTATAATCTTTAATTTTTGTTGAGCTATTATGGATTTTGGATAGGAGTTGTATTTGTTAGTGCTTTTCTCCTTTTTTGTTCATTGTTTTTTGTTCGAGTTGGTTTCTGTTTGCTGATGTTATGGCGTTTTCCTCTCGTGCTGGGAAAATCAAAGATGTTGCTGGATTGTCCTTATCAAATGGTTGGATCTCATGGGTATGATGATTTGCCTCAATCTTAATGAGCTGATATGGTGCGTGATAACAAGTCATCTCTCGGAGGTTTGGAGTTGGAATTTGTTCCTCCCTCTAGGACTGCATAAGTATGAAGGTAAAATTGGATCCAGAGGATGTTGCAGATGGAATTGAGAAGCAAAAGCATGGGGTTTTGGGTTTTATTCTAGGTAATTCTCCTCCTTATTATGTTATGACAAATTTTGTTGAAAGTAATTGGAAGGATTTTGGAAAAGTGGACCTAGTTATGTTGAGAAATGGTATTTTTGTGTTTAATTTTGGAGATGTTGAAACAAAGTGCAAAGCCTTAGAGCAATCCCCTTGGCCATTTATGAGTAAAATGTTATTTGGATGTAAACCTTGGACTCAGGATATAAAGTTGATGAGGAGGATTTTAAAAGTGTATCAGTATGGGTGAAGCTGCCTACCCTGAAATTTCACTATTACATTGCTAAAGGGATTAGTAAGTTTTGTAGTTTTATTGGCAGACATTTGTTTACTGATAAACAAACTAGTTTGCAAGAGAGATTCTCATATGCCAGAGTGTGTATTGAAATGGATACCAGTTAGGGTTTACCAGATGTTATCCCTTTAGAAGATGAATTTGGGGGAATTGGGGATGCAGACAATAGAGTATGAGTAGACTCCTCCAAGTTATAAAAATTGTTAGGTTGTTTGGCCACTCTACCCAGAGTTGTCCCAAAGTTGTTAAGACTACTCAATTTCGGGTACCAAAATCTAAACAAATTGAACCATTTGAAGTCCGTGAGGAGGAGCATGTAGTGACTTGTATTAGTCATGTTAAGCCTAGCTTACCGGATAAGGTGATGATCATAAAATGGAGGTTATTGCGAACACACAGGTAGAGGCTAAGAATAAGGGGAAACAAGTCAAGAAGGCTTCATACCCAAATCAGATGTTGACCAGAAGACAAACTAATATTTCAGCATCTAATTCTTTTCAGGTGCTTGGTGAAGAACCTGAGGAAGTGATAGAGAAAATGGTGGTAGAATTGGTGGAGGATTCTCAAAGATCTGATAGTAAGAATGGCAAGGGTAAAAAAGTAAGCCTCTGGGAATAAAGGGCAAGCCGTCTTTTAAATGAATTTATTAGCTTGGAATACTAGGAGTCTTAATGACCCTGTAGAAGTTAGAAAAGTAGTTAGTAAATTGGGTGTGGTGGGTTTACTGGAAAACAAAGTTAGAAAATGTGATATTGAGAAGATACAAAGGAAAGCTTTGCCTAATTGCAGCTTCTTTCATAATGTGGTGAGTAATGGTGTTGCTAGAGTTTGGTTTTGTTGGAATAGTACTGTTAGATGTACAGTATTGGCAGTGCACGATTAAGCTATTTCTTGTAGAGGGCAATACAAAGATAAAGAATGTGTGGTTACAATTGTTTATGCATATAATTCTACGAAACGTAAGAGGCCTCTGTGGAAACCTCTGGCGTTTGTGAAGAATATTGTGCATGGGAGTCCTTGGATTATTTTAGCTGATTTTAATAGTATTAGGTTCAAAAATGAAAGATTGGGTAGTGTTGACTTTGATGATACAGGCATGGCAGATTTTAATGACTGTATAGAAAGGTATGATGTTGAGGAGCATCATGCTAAAGGTTATTTTTATACATGATGTAATAAAAGAGAAAATAGAGATAGGGTTTATAGTGAAATTGATAGAGCTTTGGTCAATGATTGCTAGCTTGAGGAATATACACGTGTAAATGTGGAGATCTTGGATTCCTCTGTTTCCGATTATTGTCCAGTCTATGTGCAGATTAAGGAGGATGTGAGTTATGGCCCAAAACCTTTTAAATTTCAACAATTTTGGATGTCCCATTCCAAGTTTCCTGAAGTATTGATAGTGGTAACTGTTGGGAAACTGATGTTGAAGGTAATCCTACTCAGAATTTTTGTCATAAACTAAAATTATTAAAAGTTGAATTAAACAAGCTGAAAGGAGGAATACAGTAATGTCACTAGTGGAGTTGATAAAAAAAAGGTGCAGTTAAGCCTAGTGCAAAAGGAATTACAACAATTCCCCTTAATATTGAGCTTCAACTGATGGAGAAAACTTTGGTAGCCGAGTATGCTGATTTGTTGATGGCTGAAGAATAGTTATTTAGAGGTAAGTCTAGGGTTAGGTGGCTGGCAGTAGGAGACAATTATACCAGATTTTTTCATCAGAAGGTGAAATCTCATAATGTTCAAAATAGGATAATATCACTTACAATGACTTTGGAGATTTTGTGTCAGACTATGATCAAGTTAAGAAATGTGCTATGGAGTTCTATAAGAAGTTATTTCAGGAGGTGAAAAAAATTCATAGATGAATAGTTTGAGAAAGTGGGGCAATTAGTGAGAAAAAGAAGATTTCTATGAACCAGAAGGTTGCTTTGACTTGAAGTATATCTGCTGGAGAAATTCAAAAAGCTCTTTTCAACATGCAGGAGCATAAAGCACCTGGTGTTGATGGTTTCACTTTGGAGTTTTCCAAGAAGAACTGGGGGGTGGTTGGTGCTGATTTTTTGCAAGTTGTTCACTACATGTCCCATAGAGGTTATCTGTACTTCCCTCTTAATAGTACTATTGTATCCCTCATTCCTAAGATTCTTGGAGCTTTTCATATGAAAGTCTTTAGACCCATATCCTGTTGCAATGTTTTATATAAATGTTTTTCCAAAGTAATAACAGAAAGACTGAAGCCTATATATGCCTGGACTGATTAGTCAATGTTAAGGAGCTTTTGTAGAGGGTAGACAAATATCTGATAATATTATGATGATGCATGAACCAGTAAGGGGATATGGAAGGTTAGGGGAAAGCCTAGTGTAGCTTTGAAGCTGGGCATATGATACACTGAATTGGGAATTTTAGTGCTTGATGTATTAAAAATTATGGAGTTTCCTGATTAGTTCATTCACCAGATAAAACTGTGTATTACCATTGCCACCTTTTCTATCAATTTGAATGGCTCATTGGAAGGTTATTTTAGAAGTGGAAGGAGCTTGAGACAAGGGGATCCTCTTTCCCCTTATCTCTTTGTCATTGCTATGGAGGTGTTTAGTATGGTTTTTGAGCAAAATATAGAAGGATCTCAATTCTAATACCACCCTAGGTGTGCAAAATTGGGCATTACTCATGTTGCATTTGCAGATGATCTGTTCATTTTGTGTTCAGCTTCTCTAGAATCTACACAAGTGGTGAAAGACAGTATTGAAGAATTTGGTGGACTACCAAGGTTGAAGCCTAATTTATCAAAGAGCAGGTTGTTCATTGCTGGTGTATCTAAAGCTGAGAGTTGTCTGTTGAGTGAGTTCTTAGGGATTCCCTTGGGACAACTACTGTGACTTATCTAGGGCTACCTCTTATATCAACATAGACACGAGGCTGGGATATAAAGATTATCAGATTATTCAGGAAAAGATACAAAAAGAATCAATGGTTGGGGGGCTAAGAAGCTTATCTATGTTGGACGATTGTAGCTTGTTAAATCTGTTCTTGGTAGTATTCATATTTACTGGTCCAGTGTTTTCATCTTGCCTAAGAAGGTCATCGAGAAAATTAAAAGTTTAATGGCAGCTTTTCTATGATCTGGAGAAATAAATACTCATTATGGTGCCAAGGTAAGTTGGGAAGATGTTTGTAAATCACTTAAAGAAGGTGGGTTGGGTTTGATTAGCTTAAATGTGTGGAATAATTGTCTGATCATGAAGCACATCTGAAATATTTGTGCTACAAAAGACAATTTATGGGTCAAATGGATTCATGAATATATGCTAAAAATTATCCTTGGGGAGCTCATTGAGTAATATCACATCTGTCTCTTATACACATTAGATGTGTATAAGAGACATGGATACAAATTATATGCTGTCTGTTCTATCAGTAGTACAACAAGCTAGTTTTTCCTTGTCATTGGTAATGGTAGAGAAGCTTCATTGTGGTATAATAATTGGCATCCCTATGATCCCTTGTTAAAGGTCTTTTCTAACAGATTACTACTATCTTTTGGGAGTAGTAAAGATGCTAGAGTAAGTTCAATAATTGTAGAAGGATGGAGCTGGCCAGTGGGTAGAAGAGTTTATGCTGAGACAAGGTTGCTGATGCAACACTCCAACATCTTGTGTGCCTTGCATTAATAGGAGCGATGAATGGAATAGCTCTCTTGAGGTGATATGATGGAGAATGGTACGGTCTAAAAGAGGTGTGACTAGATTTGCTTTTGTTCTATGGATGCTTTGTAGGAGGAGATTGCTTACTAGAGACAGAATGTAGGCTTGGGAAATGCAGACTGATACAGTGTGTGTCTTATGTAGGAAACATGTGGAAACTATTGACCATTTATTCTTTGAATGTCCAGCGTCATCACGTGTGTGGAGGAGAATTCAGAGTTTGTCTTGATAGTTCGAGGTAGCTTTCCTTGGGAGTACTAAATTGGATTGGATCACTCATCGCAAACAGTTTAATTTAGCTCTGGCAGTAATAGTCTATTATTTGTGGAAAAGGAGAAATGAGATTATTTTTCAAGATAGGAAATTTTATGCTTTAGAAGTTGTGAAGCAGATTGTACAGTTAATGTACTACTAGAAACTGGAAAGGTGTCTTAAGAAATGAGGAAAACTGGAAATTGTGGCTTGAACGAGGCTTATGCTCTTACATTTTTATTAGTAAATAGGTGTTATTAGGTTGATGGTATACTGGGCTGCTTGCCTTGTTTTGTAAATATTCCTTTTATATATTAATAAAAATCTCTTACTTTTGGCTAAAATAAAAAATAAAAATTTAGGCCCTAAAATCTTTTGATATAGTATTTTAGTTTTAATCATCTAATATTATTTTCTCACCATTTTAATTTCACCCTTTTGTTACACTGAATAAGACCCTTAATAAAAATTAAATTAAATGATCTTCACGATAAATGTGTGTTTGTATAGTGAAACAGTTTGATGCGAATGTTAATAATGAAATAATAAGTCACTCAATAATCTTTGAAATTGATTGTTTCTTATACATATTGTACAAAGAAATTTCTTCATTTCAAAGTCAAAATTTCTTGAAACAATGAAAAATTGGACGACCGCTACCTTAATCTTGAAAAATCCTTAAAACATAATAATGATTCTGGAGTTGAGTGTTTAGATTTAATTTTAAAATAAAAAGTTTTAAGAAAAAATTTACAAGCAGAAATAAAATAATTTACATACTTTGTCTTTTCTTCATTCATTTATTAGCAATAAAATAATATTAAGAGTTCCTATTTCTATTGCTTCAATAATTTAAAAACAAAATTAGAATTAATAAATTCTTACCTAAAATAAATAATGTCTCAAGAAATATTCAATGAATTACTTATCAACTGAGAAAATAATTAATTAGGAAATTTTATTTAGTAATTTTGTATCTCAAAATGTTAGAAAAAATAAATTTTGTATGAGAATGTATATTAATTTTATTTAGAAGATAAAAAAGGTTTCAAGTCTAAATTGACTTTAGACCCAACAAAATTGAACCCTTGATAACATGGGAAAAACTCGAAAAAAACAATGCAAATGGGAAGAATTAGGTTGGTTCGTGGGATTGGATGGAAGAACACAAGACTAAAGTATCAATCAATCCCATATTTTACTAACATTTAAGATTCTACATGTAGAATCTCGACTCATGATTACTAAAAGTTCCGTAGTGACGAGACTTCTTCACTGACTCATTAATTGATTTTGGGAAAGACCAAAAAATTGATTTCAAAGTTTATGAAATGCCCTTGCTTGAACTATCTGTTAAATCTGTGGATTTCTTGGTCTGTTTATTTCAATCAAACCTGTGGAAGGTGACAAAAAATTAAATAACTGCGAAATTTGGCTAGGAAAAACTAATATTCTTAGGAACAACATGAAACTTACCCTAAAACTAGACTATCTAATAACCCCATGCTGAACTGGGGTCTAAATTAAGAAATGACTATGACAAAGAGAAGAAAATAAATAAGATGCAAAGGTCAAATAAAATTGTGACTTGAGTATTATGTCTCATTAAATAAGAAAATGCTTCAATTAACAACAATTTGATATAAAATTAAAATAAAACCTTTGTAATCAAACAATTAAGTCAATTGATTTGTAAGGCATGACTTTTCTCCAAAACCCAATCTTTAAAACTAAAAGTGAAAATAAAAAATTTCAAATGGAAAATACATATATCATATTTTTAAATGTTCATACGGGTTTTTTGTCAATCGAACTTATGAGCAAAACATAGCACATGATTTGCATTTGATTTGGACTCTATTAATTTTATTATATAGAAGACAATGAAGACATGTATTGCCTTAATTTTAAAACTAATTGTATGCACCTGATGATGCTAATTAGTAACACTTGACACTCTCCCTAGATTGTTCTAGAAGTGTTTACATGGCAACCTCATTGCCTAAGGGTAATTATGTAATTTAGTCTCAGTTGAGCTAGTATAGCTATAGCCTCATGCACCTTCATGTACATCTATAAATAAGGGACTTGGGTGCTAAGAAAACATATTCAGAGAAGTCAGACACACACATTCCATACTAATTCTAATTGCAAATTCTCCTCAACTCTTCTACTTTCTCTCTCTACCTAGAAGCTAATTCTAGCTTCGTCAATTGGCGCCGTCTGTGGGAATCGACAGATTTTCATCTCCTGCAATACTTTTCAGTCTTCTCAATCCTCTGTTTTTGTTTCTGGAAGGATGAAGAACCACTAGCAAAGACGCCGAGGCGAGCAATCAACACCTCGTGGTGCATACCGATGAGGTGGAAAACGTCGGTACACCAGCCGAGGTCCAACAGAAGCATAATGATGTTCTGAAATACATCGCTGATCATTTCGAGTCTTTCTGAGCGTTTGTGGAATCTAGCAGAACAAAACTCCATCCAAGCGCTCGAACTGAGCAGCCACTCCACGAAACTGAACAACAACGCGCTCTCGACAGAAGACCTGGCAAACAGCCAGTGGACGCCATGAGTCCAACCGACCTGCACCACAAAATAACAAAGTCACGCTCCGACGAGCAATCTGGTGAATCACACTCGTCAACGAGTAAGTCGAAGAGATTGCCATTGCGTGAAAGACTCGGCGCGCATTTCTCAAAAAACTCTGACTCAAGAGGACCCTCCTCGGCTGTTTTAAAACAGCTCGAGGAGCAGAGCCTCGAAAACAAAATTTAAGAGATTTTGAGGAAGAACAATTTAGTTCTGAATACTCCTGCTCTGGCAGAAATTGATAGAGATCCATCACAATCTCTATCAACATCGAACCACTCTCGATGCAATTCAAGTTACAGGATCTCAACCGCTACAAAGGAGATTGTGATCCGTCCGATCATCTTCAGCACGTGGTAGCGGTCACAAGCCTTTATGGCTATAGTGACGCCACCCGCTGCAAATTATTTGCCACCATTCTTCGAGGTCTGGCTCACAAAAGTAGTTCCAAGACCTGCCGACGAACTCAATCGCCACTTTTAATGACCTGGAGAAATCCTTCATCTGCCATTTCTGAAGCAAATCAATACTGTAGAAGGACACGTCGCACCTCATGAACATTCGACAGAGGTCCGACGAATCGGTCAACAAATTTGTGGACCGCTTCAACGACGAAGTGGTCCAAATTAAAAATATAGATGAAAGAATTTTAGTTGCTACTTTCTGCAGCGGCATCCGACCTGGTACCTTCAACGCCGATCTGGCCAAAAAGATGCCGAGCTCCTACTCCGAGCTCCTGGAGAGAGCGTCGGAGTTCATACGGGGCGAAGTGTCAAACAGGACAAAAAGAGAACTTTACGATACACAAAAGAAAAGGTCCTGAAGATTTCGAATCCCTTATCCTCTAAAAAGTTGAGGGTCACAGATAGGTTGGGCTATCCCAGAGCCAGACCGTTGGCGAGTTGGGTGGTCTACCCGGACAATAAAATCGGGAACCGACCCCGGCGGACGAGTAATGAGCCATCCGGATGCTGACTTTACACCACTCAATACATCAAGGAGGGAAATTTTGTACCAAGTACAACATTTGGGGTTCTTAGAACCGCCCCCTCGAATGGTGTCGGCCCCGAACAAAAGAGACAGAGCAAAGTACTACGCCTTTCATGGTCAACACGACCATGATACCGAGACCTACAACCACCTGAAGGTTGAAATTGAGAGGGCCATTCAAGAAGGCCACCTGCAGCATTTTATCAACTGAACTGCTGCAGAGTTCCAAAGAAACGCTGCCAATCGAGAAAACCCGGTCAGCCTCGCCCGCCTCATCACCAAAATCGAGACAGCCAGAATAGAAATAATCCCCCGGCAAACCAAGGCGAGCAGATTCGAGTAGTTGGGGTGATAAACACAATAGCCGGAGGACTGACGACCGGGGACTCTAACAATGCCAGAAAAAAATATGCCCTGAACATTCCTTCGGGTGAGGATTGGGAGAAGCGATTGAAGCCATTCATGAGCTTCGGATACACTTCCAAGAGGACCCTATTCCTAGCCAAATGTCACACAATGACCCTATTGTAATTCATGTAAACGTGGCCGGCTACGAAATGCATCGTGTGTTCGTCGACACCGAAAGTTCGGCGGACATCATTTTTTAGGAGGCTTGGGTCAAAATACACATGGAAGTCTCCTTGATAAAGCCTTTCAAAACTCTACTGGTTGGTTTCAATGGTGATTCGGTCGTGCTTGAGGTAATGATAATGCTCCCGTTGTGCCTCGAAACTCTCCCGAATCACAGAATCGAAAAAGGACAGTTCCTACAACATGATCCTAGGCCGATCCACACAATACACCTACAGGATCCTTCCTTCCTTGTTCCATATCGGAATAAAATTCATGCTGAGGGATGGATCTGAAGAAACAGTCACTGGAAGCCAGCAGAAGGCCCGAGCCTGCTACATGATGTCCCTGCGGTCTCAGTCACAAACCATGTCCATCACAGATAAGGCCTACTTGCAAACTTTTGATGCCTTATCCGCCAGTGAGCTGGCCTGGAAGAGCCTCTAACAAGTCAAATGGAGGAGGAAAAAATTGTGGGGCCTCAGAGAAGCGCTACTAAAAACCCCCAGCCTCCCGAACCCAAGGGGAAGGGCAAAACGAGGTACCACTGGATCCGAGCCACCCCGATCAGAAAATTAAGATCTGTGCTACCCTCCCAGCAGAATTCAAAGGCCTTATCTTGAGGCATCTAGCTGAGTACAAAGACGTGTTCACCTGGACCGTCAAAGACATGTCGTGCGTCCCTCAAAAAATAATCGAGCACAAACTTAGAGTAGACTCGGCATACAAACCAGTCAAGCAGAAGAAGCTCCTCTTCGGTCCAGAGCGCAGTTTAGTAATTGAAGCCAAGGTGGATAAACTCTTAGTGGCAAAACTGATTAGAGAAGTATTGTATCCAACTTGATTTTGTAACCCAGTCCTTGTAACTAAGCAAGATTTTTCTTGGCGAATGTGTCAAGATTTTACTGATCTTAATAAAGCCTGTCCAAAGGACTAGTTACCCATACCCCCGGATCGATACGGTAGTAGATTCATTTGTTAGATTTTACATTTTACACTTCTTAGATGCATTTAAGGGCTATCATCATATATACATGGCCAAAGAAGATGAAGAGAAAACCTCTTTCATCACCGACGGAGGCACGTATTGCTACACTACGATGCCTTTCAGACTCAAAAATATCGGAGATACATATCAACGCCTCGTCAATAAAACCTTCAAGTCCCAAATAGGACGAAACATGGAGGTATACATTGATGACATGGTGGTCAAGACTTGAACCTATGAGGAAATCCTGGAAGATCTTAGGGAAATATTTGAGACATTAAGGTCCATCAGAATGAGGCTGAACCCCAAAAAATGTACATTCGGGGTCCCCTCGAAAAAATTCTTAGGATTCATTGTCTCTTATCGAGGAATTGAGGCGAACCCTGAAAAGGTGCAAACCATAATCGATATGAAAGCCCCCACCTCGATCAAGGAAGTTCAGAGACTCACCGGCAGACATGGCAGCCCTGAATCAGTTTATGTCCAAATCAGCGAAAAGACGCTTACCGTTCTTCCGGTTCATAAAGAAGATCGAGGGTTTTCAATAGATCGAAGAAGTTTAGAAAGCCTTTGAAGAGCTTAAATAATACTTGGGTAATTTGTCGAAGCTCGCTTCTCCACAAAAAGGAGAACCGCTATACTTGTACATCTCAATCACAGAGTTGGCAGTCAGCTCGATTCTACTGAAGCAAGACGAGCATGGCAAAAAGTGCCCCATTTATTTCGTAAGCAAAGTGCTTCAAGGTCCGAAAAGAAACTACACCCCTATCGAGAAGGCAGCTTTCTTATTGGTGGTGTCAGTCCGAAAGTTAAGACCTTACTTTCAGGGCCACAAGATAATTATTTTGACCAACCTCCATTTTAAGAATATATTAAGCAAGCCAGACGTTTCGGGCAGAATGCTAAAGTAGTATGTGGAACTGTTCGAGTTTGACATAGAATTCAGACCTCGTGCAGCAATCAAGTTTTCCTGCACAGGCTTTCGCAGATTTTATTTAAGAAAGATGTGACATCAAGAATGTTGACCTCATCATGGCGATTGATCAAGCAAAAGAACAGAAAATGAGAGAGGACCTCACATGGGAGCTTTATGTTAACGGAGTTTCGTGTGAATCTGGAGCCGGAGTAGGAATAATAATCGATCCCCAGAAGGAGATTATCTCACTTATGCTCTGAGGTTCGGATTTTCAGCAACCAACAACGAAGCTGAGTATGAGGTCCTCATCTGTGGGATGGAAATGGCCCACCAGATGGGGGCCCGAACCTTAAAGATACATTTTGATTCTCAGCTAGTTGTGAATCAAAGCCTAGGAAATTACGAGGCTCGAGGCGTAATCTGGAAAAGGTACCTGACCGAGGTCAAAGTTGGGTTGAGAAATTTAAAAAGGTGGACATCATTAAGATTGCTCAAACAAGAAACACGCATGCTGATGCTCTGTCAAAACTAGTCTCGGCAATATACTCACATTTGACAAAAGATTGATTTTGGTAGAACTGAGGTAGTGCAGGTCTGTTGACTTTTCTGAAAGAATCTCTTGTGTCCAACAGGACCTCGGTTGGATGGAACCCATAATAAGTTATCTCAATGATGAGAAGCTTCCCAAGGACCCGGCCGAAGCCAGAAGGATCAAGTGCAGAGCCGCCAAGTATACGCTTATCAACGGAATCCTGTATAAAAAAGCATAATTATGCCCCCTGTTGAGGTGCATCACGCCTTCCGAAGCTAACTATGTTGTACGAGAGGTGCACGAGGGCATATGCGGAAGTCACATTGGTCCTTGGGTATTATTGCCCAGCCTTGCACTCAGACGCTAACACCTTGGTACGGGAGTGTCATCAATGTCAAATACACGCATCGATACCCCGAAGGCCCGGTTCGGATATGGTCCCTATTCAGAGCCTATAGCCATTTGCTCAGTGGGGAATTGACATATTGGGCCCACTTCCTAGAGGGATAGGCAAACTTGAGTTTCTAGTAGTGGTGAGGTCGAGCCTCTGACAGGATACACATTGTCACCGCCACAATCTCGAGAAAAGCAATAGAAAAATTCTTTTACAAAAACATTATTTGCCGGTTCGGTATCTCTGCCGTGCTCATTTCTGACAATGGGAAGCAATTGAAGGGGAGCCTTTCAAGAGCTTCTGCGTTAACCTCAGCATCAAACAACACTTCACCTCGGTCGCTCATCCACAAATGAACGGACAAACTGAAGTATGCAACCGAACCCTATAGACGGGGCTCAAGACTCGACTTGAACAAGCCAAAGGCGCTTGGGTCGAGGAATTACCTAGTGTCTTATGGGCATACAGGACCACACCCCAAACAGCCAATGGAAATACTCTATTCAACTTGACTTATGGGTCCGAGACTGTTATACCTGCAGAGATTGGATTACCATCGGCTCGAGTATCCTTGTGTGCCTTGGAACACAACGATGAGACCCTACGAGCTAACCTAGACTTACTCGAAGAAAAGAGGTTGGACGCGTCCATCCAAGAGGCCAAGTACAAGCAGGTCATGGCCTAAGCACTACAATGCCAGGGTCAAGCATCGGTACCTGCGGTCCGGAGACTTGGTGCTTCGAAAAAATGAAGCAAGCCGTGTAGAAGGGACTAGAAAGTTAGACCCAAACTGGGAGGGCCCCTATCATGTAATAGAAGCTCACACTTCGGGCTACTACAAGTTGGTTGGCATGAAAGGGGACCCTGTTCCCAGAATGTGGAACATTGTAAATTTGAAGAAATATTACCAAGGAATGTAATAAAAGTCTCTTCTCCAAAGAAAGAAATTACTTCATCAAGCAACCAAGTCAAACAAAATCGAGCTGCTCCAACCCTCAGAGGTTCGGTTCAAGTTCAACATAAATGCAAAGATTGAGGGTAGAGACTTAGTAGACCCCCATCAAGGGCAGAGGCTTAGTAGCCCCGGAAGCAAAATCAAGCTGCTCCAACCCTCAGAGGTTCGGATCCAGTTCAACATAAATAAAAAGATTGAGGGCAGAGGTTTAGTCGCCCCCAAGCAAAATCGAGCTGTTTCAAGATATACTTAGAGGTTTGGTTCAAGCTCAACATGAAGCAAATTCGAACTGCACCAACCCTCAGAGGTTCGGTTCAAGTTTAACATAAATGCAAAGATTGAGGGCAGAGACTTAGTAGTCCCTCCCTCAAGGACAGAGGCTTAGTAGCCCCTCCAAGCAAAATCGAGCTGCTCCGACCCTTAGAGGTTCGGATCCAGTTCAACATAAATGCAAAGATTGAGGGTAGAGACTTAGTAGTCTCCCCTCAAGGGCAGAGGCTTAGTAGCCCCCCAAGCAAAATGGAGCTGTTCCAATCCTCAGAGGTTCGGTTCAAGCTCAACATGAAACAAATTCGAACTGCACCAACCCTTAGAGGTTCAGTTCAAGTTCAATATAAATGCAAAGATTGAGGGCAGAGACTTAGTAGTCCCCCCTCAAGGGCAAAGGTTTAGTAGCCCCTCCCCAAGCAAAATCGAGCTGCACCAACCCTCAGAGGTTTGGTCCTAACTCAACAGAAGACGAAATCGAGTTGCTCCAACCCTTGCTAGAGGTTCGGACCCAGTTCAACAAAAATGCAAATATTGAGGGCAGAGACTCAGTAGTCCCTCCTCAAGGGTAGAGGCTTAGTAGTCCTCCCAAATATATGCGAGCTGTTCCGACGCTCTAGGTCTGATCCTAGCTCAACTGAAAACAAAGTCGGGCTGCTCCAACCCCTAGAGGACCGGATCCAGTTCAGCACAAAAGTAAAGTTTGAGGGCTGAGGAGTAGCAGCCTTCCCTTAAATCAATTTGAGAGGATCTGATCCTCTGAGAGGATCCGATCCTCAGAGAGGCTTGATAGCCCTCCTCAAACAAATCAATACCTCTCCGACCCTGAGAGGTCTGATTCGGGTTAATGGCTAAGCGAACAAGAGGAACTAAGCTTAGTTCATTTGCTTCAACCCGGAAAGGTCCAAACAGGGCCTAAGTTCAAAATGAAAGGAGGACTTAAACAATTTTCTATGCTATTATTCTTAAGTGTTATAAACTTGTTATCTCCTTATATCACAAGTTTTTTGCTCCTTGTATGCAGGAAATAAAGAAAATGAAAAGCAAGTAAAGGTATAAGAAGTAAAGAAAAGACGAGGCTCTTATATAGAAGACGAAGTTGAAAGTTTCATTAAAACAATCTTAACTATTACATAAAGGCTCCTAGCAATTACAAAAGTATTACGTCAGTCTGCGAAGCAGAAGTGGAAGGCTCGGCAGAGGAGGCAGAGGCTTGGTTCGCAGGTTCAGGCTCGGCTTCGTGGCCTGCACCCTGAATCAAGGGAGTCACTTCAGAAGTTCCAGGGATTGGTACTGGGACCTTAAATTGAGCTTGTAAGCCATTGATGACCTCCTCGGTAACAGAGGCATCATATGACAACCCCTCATACAGGTCAGGATTCCTCACCAAGTGGTCACAGGTCAGTGTGAACCCCATAGATAAGACCTTCTTGGTGAACTCCTTCAGCATCTCATCTGTTTCGTCCGAAGCCACGAACTGGTTTCTTTCTTCAATCCGCAGCTCTCCCTCCTGAGAAGCAAACTTCGCCTCTAAGAGTTCTTGAACTTGAAGGACCCTCTGTTCTAGATCTGCGATTCTCTTGTCTCGATCGCTGACATCAACTTCAAGGGTCTTCTTTTCCAGCTAGGCCTGGCGAAGTTTATCTCTCACTTTGGTCAGTCGACCTTCCACTCATCGTTTTTCTTGCCCGCCTCGATGTTGCATTTCAGCTCATTGGCTTTAACAGGCTCCTTCCCAACCTGATCTACGCCGGACTTGGCGTGAGCCAACTCCTGCTTCATGGAGTTGATGGCAGAGTTGAAGGAGGACTCATGCTCGGCAACGGCGGGAAAGATAGTAATAGCCTGCAAATGAGCAAAGGTGTGAATTAAAGTATGAAGTGCAAAAAGTTGAAATTTCAAGAAGGGTTAGTCAGACTTACGTTTATCAGGCTGACGTGAAACTCGTCTAGCCTGGCAACCATCTTTTCCTGCTCGCGAGCCATACTTGGGAATTGTGCCTGGTCGTTTATATCGATCGGCGGGGTGGGTTGGAGCTCAGTACTCACACCCAAGGTGAGGGGAACCTAAAGAGGATCGACGGTCAGTCGACCCCACGGCAAATCTTGTGACCCTACAGACTTCCTCTCCTCCTCAGGGGTGCATTTTTTATCACATGAAAAAGAGAAATGTGTCAGCTCTCAACTGGGAAGGAAGAACAACAAGCGGGAAAGAATGAGGTACGGTAGTCCTTACCATACGAAGTGATAAGTTGTTTTGACAGCAGGGCATTTCCAGAAGCTACCCCTGGGATCCTTACCCGTGCCACTGGACCGGAAGGCCTCGGGGGCAATGACGAAGATGAGAGGGTCATCGTCGAGAAGGGACCCTCCCTGAGGTTAGCAGCCTCCCTCGACCTCTTTCTAGTAACCCAAATCGGTTCGGTCTCGGCTAGCTGAAGAGCCAGAGTGACCTCCCCACCTGGTCTCTCCGGGGTGCTTCCGGCCGCAGTTTGGTTCGGGGGTACTGAAGTTAATGGGGCAGCCCCAGAACTCCCCAAAAATGTGTTAGTGGTGGCGGATGAGGATCCGCTTTTTAGCGGTTGATGAAGAGGGCTGGCTAGAAGTACCCTTACCAGTAGCAGGTGTGGTAGACACCACCCCCCTGAGAAATGCTCCGAGCTCTGCAAAAGATAAGATGTCAGTATTACGACGAAGTGACGTTTTAAAAAAAAAATGATGGTGACCTTTATGAGGGTCGTAGCTTGGAAGGATGTCATCGGTAGGGAACAGTCCCGCCCAGGTAAGGATGTTGTTGGATAAAATGGCGGACAGGTTGTTAAAATTTATTCTAAGGTTGGACTTTATGAGTCTTAGGGGCTGTATGGAGTCCGGGGAAGAGGCGTTTTTGGTTTTGACGTTTTCTTTGACAAGGTTCCAAGGGCCCCGAGGCATTGGAGGGTTGAGGTATCGGATAAAGAAAAATGACTTTTGCTAGTCGTGAATGGATGAAGGGTTACCCGAAGTGAGCTGTTTGCCCGCGGTTCGGGGAGAAATGTAAAAGAATCCCTTCGTAGGGGATAGCTTCATCATCATCCTAAGGGTGTCTAAGGATAGAGAGTGGGGATGTTGTGTAATCTACACAGGAAGTAGAAGCCGGCAATAAGCCGAAGTGCGTTTGGGGTCAGCTGGGATATACTAATATCCCAGTGGTCGGACAAATGGACGAGGAGCGATGCTATTGGTAACCTCAGCCCAGCCTCAAGCTGCTCCTGGTAAACTGTTAAGTAACCAGGAAGAGGTAGGTGGCCTCGGTCCTCGGGAGTAGGGAATTTGATGTGTACGTCTTTAGGGAAGCGGTATCGGTCCCTAAGTATTCTGATGTCCTCGGGGTCGAGAGTATTGGATATGTCTTGTGTTTGGAGGTTGGGGTGGTCATTCTGTAGAGGTTCGACAAGGGTAGGTTAGGGGGGAAAATTTAGTGGCACTACTGCCAGGAGAGCTTCGTTAGAGGGGTTCAGTAGCCTATCAGTGGTGTCTACAGGGGAAGAAGGGACCGACGTGCTAATGAGAGAGGTGGGAGTGAACGTACCGGTCATGATCTTCTATTTGGAAGGCGAGTGAGGTTTTTGGGGAATTGTAAGGTTCTTGTGGTATCCGGCGGTGGCGTTGAGCAGCAATCGACAGTCGGCAACTGGGAAAGTCGGATGCAAAGGAGTGAGGTGTGAAGTTGGTGAGGAGAGTAAGGGAGGATGTGAAATTATGGGAGAGTAAAAAAAAAGGCAAAGGGAGTGAAGAGAGTGAAGAGCGAAGGAAAAAGTTGAAGAAAGAAAGTAAAAGTGAATAAGGGAGAGAATGGGGGTATAAATAGGAGAGAATCTTTCAGGAGTGTTCCATGAATCCGGAGGGAAAACTTTCGGGTTTAAAATGAAATGAGGCATTTCTGCGAGAAAAATGAGGCAATTTAAAGCAAAATCAGAGCAAGTAATGCAGCGTAATAAATGAAAATTTAGTGCATGGGAACTCAGCAAAAACGTCACCCACGAGTTAATATTGCAGCCATGTCTTGTCAAGGAGCCCACATGTTACCTCGGCATCGGATCGGTGTGGCAAGCACAGGAGTGCTCCAAGATTTATGCACCTCAGCTCGGTATAGTTTTAAAGGATCGGTTGTAATCATTCGAGACTGTGAACAGTCATATTCGGCTCGGCCCCTTCCCGAAGCTCGGCACTGAGCCGATGGGACTATTGATGATGCTAATTAGTAACACTTGGCACTCTTCCTAGATTGTTCTAGAAGTGTTTATGTGACAACCTCATTAAGGGCAATTATATAATTTTGTCTCAGTTGAGCTGGTATAGATATAGCCTTATGCACCCTCATGTACATCTATAAATAAGGGGTTTGGATGCTAAGAAAACATATTTAGAGAAATCAGACACACACATTCTATACTAATTCTAATTGCGAATTCTCCTCAACTCTTTTACTTTCTCTCTTTACCTAGAAGCTAATTCTAGCTTGGTCAGCACCCAAAAAACAAAAAACAAAAAAACAAAAGAGAGAGAAGTAGTAATATAGAAAAATGCCACTCATGATTTGATACAATTGTAAATAAAGAAATAAAAATTATTAATCTAAAAAAAAAAATTAGAAAGAATGAAGAAGAGAAGGAGAGACAGAGAACAAATCAAATGTTCACCATGTATTAAGGAGAGAAAATGTATATATATATATATATATATATATATATACACACTTCATAAGTGGAGAATGTCGATGATTTACTTTTTTGCTTTGGAAAAATATGTATATATTTCATGCAATGGTTAAAAGATGTGATTACTATAAACAGGCGTAACTTTTGATAAATTGGTGACTTTTGAAACAGACATAACTTATGGTAATCAAGCAATTTACAATTTTAGTTTGTAATTCTCTAATAGGATTAAAGTACCATTGAGCAATTACTAGATATCAGAAAACTAAGGGCTTGATTGATAATTCTATTTAATATTAAAATTAATTATTTAAGAGTTTTTTGAATTTAACATGCTTGATAATAAAATTCTCTTATCACTTAATATATTAAACACTACTTAATTTATATTTTTACTTAATCTGTTGAATTTAAATAAATGTAAAAATATACAAGAGAAATTTTATCTCGGTTAGGAGCAACAGAGTTGTAATAGACATGTAGAACAGTTGCTACTCAACCAATGAAAATCCCCCCATTTGGAGTGGGGTCAGTATTTCTGAAAAATAGGGGCAATTCTATTTTGGAAAAATAGGCTTTCCACTACAAATAAAGACCTCTCCATTGGTTTGTTACTGACCAAACTAAAAATTTCTAAACACAGCCTTATAGACACAAACTCTCTTTCTCACACACTCTTTTAACACACTTTCTCTTACTTATCCTTACACACTCACACTCTTACTCACACACGAACACTCTCTCACACACAAATACACACTATCTCACATGTATGCATTGTCTTTCTCACACATATATTCTCTCTCACACACTCTCTCTTAAATACACACTATCACATACACATACTCTCTCACATTCTTTGATGCACACTATATCTCTCTCACACACTTTCATACACACACATTCTCTTTACAACCAAACACGCACTCTTTCACACACACACCCACTTCCACTTCCTAACAAACTCTATCACATGTGTGTTACCATACATATATTGTCACTTTCACACACCCACTCATTCTCACACATTCATTCACACTCACTCATACCATATACACTTTCTCCACAGATGCATACATGTACTATTTCTCATACGCATAGAAACACTTTCCTTCTTACATATATACACCTGCACACATTTTGTCTGTCTCCTACACACTTTCTATCTCACGAGCACGTCTTCTTGGACACACATATAGACACTATCTCTATCACATACACACACAATCTCTCTCTCGCACAAATTTACTCCATCCCTCAATTGCTCATTTCTTAAACACACATAAGACAATTTATATAGAATAAATTAATATATTTATGAACTAAAATATTTTAATGCATAGGTTGAATACAATTAATCACCGAATATAATTAACCTTTTTAATTTAACAATTAATATTTTCAAAATATAAAATTTAGATTTCAAAATTCAAAATTTACACTTAAGAGACACTAAACGCTAGAAAATTAAGTTTATATGATTACTACTAACTAATTATTATATGCCTTAGCCATGAAACATTACAAAGGTTCGAATTTAATCAATAATTGTTATCTCCATATTAAACCCCCTATTTCGTCACATGCTTACTTTGTTAAAAGTTTCAATTTTAATATATTATATAGATTCTAGGGAAGAAAGAGGAACCATATGCAAAAAAGATTTGTTCGTGTTGGGACTGGAAGTCATCGTACGCATTGTTCCAAAAGTTCTAGGGGAATAAAGATAACTTTTTCATATACTTCGTTTATCCCATTTATAATTATTCATATTATTTTGAAATATTAAAAACTAACGTCATATTTCTAAAAGAATCATATACATTATTACATCATGTTTGAACTCAACTTTTTCTAAATATTTAAATTATAATAATTTTTTGATTTATATTATCTCAATGATAACAAATAAAATAGCTATACACACTAAGAAAAGTGCCAATCCAAGAGGTGACAATAAATTTGCGACGAAGGCAGTACACAAATAGAAAATTTAACCAAGCTGCTCGATAGAGGGGGGTAGGAGAATAATTCTTTTGGGTGGTGGGGGGGAGGGGGGCTGGTGTTGGGAAGTGAGGATACGGACAATTAAAAATAGAAGAAACCATTTTGCACACAACTTTTTAACTGAAGGGAGCAAGATTTCAAGGAAGATATGTTCCAGAGAAGATCGCGTCTGGAAAAGAGGTAAACTTTTTGTTTGAACAAAATAGATAAATCGGCTTTGTATTACTACCTTCATCCAATTGAAATTGTATACTTTTCTTTTTGGTTTGTTCCAAAACTCTTATCACATACTAAAAACAATGTTTTGAAAACCGGACAGGTTATTGAACCGGTGGCCTGTCCTGTTCCCGGTTCGACCGGACGGTTTTTTTTTTTATTTTAAAGTGTGATAAAATTTAAAGTGACTTAAAAATTAAAATACATTTCTATAAATTTCAAAAACAAAAACTTTGACTTAAACTTGTGGATTCCGCATTGCTAGATGCTCCTAAATGTGAAGAATGCGAATCACAAAATACCTGTAGCATCCATTATCCTGAAAATTTTACAAAGTAGATGACAACATTAATTAATTTAATTTTTTTGTTTATAAAATTATTTTTATTTAAGTAGTATTGTTATGAGTAAAAAAACCCATATGAGAAAACTAGACTAAAAAATAACATAAAAGAAATAATAAAAATAAATGAACGAAAAATAGATTAAAAATAACAAAAAAGAAATAACAAAATAAATTCTTTGATAAGATTGCACAAAATAAAAGAGTATGTGATCTGTCTCTTATACACATCTAGATGTGTAAAAGAGAAAAATAAGAAAATCAATACAAGAAAAATAGACAAAAAAAAATAACAAAAAATAAATAATAAAATAAACACTGGACAATAGAAAAAAAAAGTAGTGGAAAAGAAATAAGAAACATAAATACACCAAAAAATCGAAAATAAATAATAAAATTAAATGGAGAAAAAATAGACAAAAAAACAGAAAATAAAATATGAAATAAATGCATGAAAAATGAACAATGTTATTTTTTGGTGTAGAAAATTAACAAAACATGAAAGGAAAAAATAAATGCCCAAAAAATAGAAAAAAATAACGGAAAAGAAATAATAAAAATAAATGCATGAAAAATACACCAAAAAATAACATAAGAGAAATAACAACATAAATATAGGGAAAATGGACAAGAAAAATAAAAAAATAAATGCATAAAAAATAGAAAAAAAATAACATAAAAGAAATAATATAACTTGCCTAGATGAAAAGGTGGAGTGGAAGAGATGATGGAGGAAGTGAAGAGTTGAGAAGAAGCCAACAGGAAGAGCCAAAGCACTAAGAGTAGGAGGAGGAAGGAGGCGGCTAGTGGGAAAAAAAAAAAGCAAGAAAAAGATGAGAAAGAGAGAGATCTAGATATTATGTTCAAAATGATCAAAAAAAAGCTAAACAAATGGAAATTGGAAAGAAGGTGTTGTTGGCCTAGTTGTTGCTGTGCTGTCTTTGCTGCATTGCAAATTGCAAGTTGCAATTGCATCACTTGTTGCTGCTGCCAGAAGCCTGAAGGATTTTTTTATTTTTTTTTTAAAATAAAAACTAAAAATCGCAAATCATCTGATGAACCGATTTTTACCGATTTTTCCTGTTTAATCAGGTTCTCTGCGATTTTTTGTTCCACCCGGTTATGAGAGTGGACCGGACCGATAGTTATTCTAGTTCGCAGTCCGACCGGTCTAACCGGCCGATTAGGTCCGATTTTAAAAACACTGACTAAAAATGGCGAAGAATTTTCTTTGCATTTCTGTTTTTACCCCTCGTTTGGTTAATAAAGAATGGACAATGATATTGCCATAGCAGAATTTTTTAATATAACAAAACTACCCTCAAATCCCTCAATAAACTTTTTCGTTATCTCTCCCATCACTACCATCCTCCCTCCTTCCTCATAGTCCCATACACCCCGAGTTGGTAATTAAGAGCAATGGTGATAATCCAATATTAGTCAGCAAGTCGCGGTTGGGTGAGTTATTGGCGATTCCTATGAAATTGGAAAGATAAAAGTCTGAAACTTGTATTCAATCAAATACCTCCTATGCATTTTTGTGATTGCTAAGAAATCATATACTAAGTTTCAAGCCAAATCAACATATTGCTTCTTTTTTCGAGGTGTAATCATTCAGTTCTCGAGATCCAGGCATCCATAATCCAGCATATTGTCTAAGATGTGGGAGGAGAAAATAAAGGGGAAAAAAAAAAAAACCTATCTTCAACTATCACGAAGAGTGATAGAAATTTTCAAATGGGTTTTTAATATTTAGTGTGATTGAGTAGTTGTTGTGATTTTAATCTTGTAAGTCTCAAGACTCTTTAAGAATATTAATAATCGGCCGGCAAGTGTAGCGCTCAACCACAAACCACCATAATAATTATCTGTCTTCTAGCCTTTTAATTTTGAAAACTGATCTGGTACTTGGGTTCTCAAAAGAAATTATGTTGGTTTGAGAAAATTCTTTGAGTTATGAAGTGGGCCTTAGAGAAAAAAGGTCTATGGAAAAAAAAGGAAGAGGTGGAGGAGTGTAGCAGGACAGGATGGTTCTGGACGACAGAGACATGAAGGGACAGTATTTGTGGTGGTGGGGTCTGGAAAGTAGATGAAATCGTTGAGGGTAATCTTGTCATTTTATGAATAAATGTTGTGGCCGTAAGATATTTACTGTGGCAATATCATTGGCCATAAAGAATGCATTCTAACTAAGTTTGTGGGCCCCTATAATTGCTTTTCATCACCCGTAACACGCGCATGAATTGTACGTTAAATGAAGATTTGAAGAAGCTGTGTTTGGTGTGTATACCACGTCTTGTGTTTGCAACGGGGATTGTAAAGACATCAAAAGTTATTTGATCCCCACTTATGGTGTATTCGTTTGAAATGAAAATATTTTTTGAAAGAATTCTTAGAAAATTACATAAAAAATTTTATTTTTTATATAATTTTTCGGTGTTCGGTTGATGAAATGAAAATACTTTAAAATAAAAAAATTTCACAATTTTATCTTTAATTCTATGAATACAAGTTAAAAAAACTTATAACAATGTCACTTATGGTAATAAATACCTTACAAGTAATGGTCTGATCTTAGGTTCTGACTCACCCTCCATGGACGAACCTTGTGGAGGAACCTTAGGTTTTTGGGGCATTCGATTCTCACCAATGTTTATGTTACTCAAGCCGATATTCTCGCTTCTGCTTCGTCCACCACTGCTCGCGAGTAGGCTTCTCTCTAAGGCGGAACGTTCCCCTACCGATGTATTTTTACATCCCACAGTTTCGACAGATCGCTTAGCCCCGTTCATCTTCGGCGCAAGAGCGCTCGATCAGTGAGCTATTACGCACTCTTTCAAAGGTGGCTGCGTCTAGGCAAACCTCTTGGCTGTCACTGCACCCCTACCTCCTTTATCACTGAGCGGTCATTTAGGGGCCTTAGCTGGTGATCTGAGCTTGTTTCTCTCTCGACGATGAAGCTTATCCCCCATTGTCTCACTGGCCGACATTGACCCCTGTTATTTTGAGGTCATATCTAGTATTCAGAGTTTGCCTCGATTTGGGCTAATCTACAGTATCGCTCTCGCAGCCCACACCGAAACAGTGCTTTACCCCTAGATGTCCAGTCAACTGTTGCGCCTCAACGCCTGATTAATAAAATATTGATTTTGTTCAAAATTAAATGATAATACAATATATTAGTGAAAAAAACGAATGAAAAAGAATTGAAAACGGAAATAAATTTAGCAAAAGAAATTCTAAAAGTAAGTATTTGAGATTTAATGTCACTCTTGAATTATCCGAAAAATAATTTACGTTTAAAAATTTCGTAAGTTATTTTCAGTCAAACAAAAGAAAATTAAAAATATTTTATATCCGAAAATATTTTTCAATATTTGACATCAAACAAATTTTTAAAAAATATTTTCTTAAAAATATTTTCATTCTAAATGAACACACCCTTATTGTACCAATTTTCATGACACAACAAAAGTATGACTGGAGTCTTCAAATTCAACGGCATATACAACGTAGGCAAAAATAGTAAACAACATAGAAAAGTAAATAATATTCACAAAAGCAGCATAAATTCCGGCATATTTTTTTAGAACGAAGAGAGTAATAGTTAAATTCGACCTGCTTTCTCCAAATATCATGGAAATAGAACATTATTTAAGTAGTAAAGATGGAACCATACATGGGCATGGTTTTTTTTTTTTTTTCTCCACTTATTTGATTTAGGGTAGTGTTCATTCAACATCACAACTTCAACTGTGGAGAAAAGACAGCTTGATGCAGCAAGGTCTCTCCTAAAGTCATGGTACCGTGTCGGTCGTGTTTTGGCTGGAAGAAGATACCAAGCAACGTCTCTGTAACCTCCATACTAAGACATCTACTGGAAAATAAAAAAGTTGCATACGTTAAACTTGCAAACGCGTTTAAATACTTATTGAATGGGTCCTAAATCTCTATTTCCACACATCTCGAAATTTAGGGACAACCAATCCCCTACTATTTTTTTTTTTTTTGGACATTAATACGCTACACTAAAAATGATAGAATTATAAACTTGTTACTAAGAACTGAATGATGATAGTTACTGCTATCCATCATTAAACTAATACAACAATATTTAATTGAATAGCTTATTAGATCAACTGCTTAGAATAGAACTCTTTTTAAAATTTATCGCACAAATGTGATTGATTTGTGAGAGTGTTATGGCATTATGTCTTTTGCACTTTGGAAGTGCGTAAACAATATTGGTCAAAAATAAATGTAATTTATTTTTTTTTTTTTTTGTAAAGATCTTCAATTTTTCTTTAAACAAAAGAATTGTTGATTTCGCACTTGTGAAGTCTGAAATCAACAATTCTTTTGTTTTAAAAAAATTGAAAATTAATTACATTTTATCTCCTTTAACTTACACTTTAATTGCATTTTTAAAAAGAATCCTATTCTAAGCAATTGGCCTAGCTTATTAGGCAAAGGCTAATTTACAGCATGACTTTTCATTTTTTGGACTTGGTCAAGAAAAAGACCAAATGAATAGAGATGTTTTTTCTGACAACGGCCTAAAATAATTAACTGGATGACAACAGCTCGAATATATGCATTTGAGCTCCCCAATAACAGCAGCTAAGGATATGTCAAAATGGATTTTAGTTTTCTTCATCATATTGGCCTCATTGCTCTCTTCAAAATCCTATATGTGGCTGTTGCTCAAACTAATTATCGGAACATAAGCTTGGGATGGTCACTTACAGCCTTTGATGATTCAGCTTCCTGGCGATCACCTTCTGGTGACTTTGCCTTTGGATTTCGTCGTCTTGAGAACCAAAACCTTTATTTGCTATCGATTTGGTATGACAAAATACCGAATAAAACATTAGTTTGGTATGCAAATGGAGACAATCCAGCACCACAAGGATCCAGAGTCGAGCTAACAATGGATGGCTTGTTCAGCCTCACGGACCCTGGAGGTGGAGTCATTTGGAGGGCTAGCCCTGTCAGTGTTGTTTATGCTGCCATGCTTGATACGGGTAATTTCATTCTTGGAAACAATGATTCGAGCAATGTATGGCAGAGTTTCGACGACACCAGCAGACACTCTCTTGCCCGCACAAATACTGAGAGTTAATCGATCAGTTTCTGCTAGGACAACGGAAAACAATTTCACCAGGGGTCGTTTTGAGCTCCGCCTGATTCCAGATGGGAATCTCGTGCTTAATACTATTGCATTGCCAACAGGAAATGCATATGAAGCTTATTATTGGAGCAACACTGTCGATACACCTGATGGAATGACTGGAAACCAGCTTATTTTCAATGCATCATTTGGTTACCTATATATTATCAAAACTAATGGAGAAATTGTTAACGTTACCTCTGGAAATATTGGTCAAAGGTTTCCGACAAGAGATTACTATCATAGAGCAACAGTTGACTACGATGGGGTTCTCCGGCTCTATGCTCATCCCAGGACTTCTAGGAATGGAAGATGGGACGAAACCTGGTCTACCGCCTGGTATGCTCCTAATGACATATGTTCAGCAATAACGGGCGAGAGAGGTGGCGGCACATGTGGTTTCAATACCTATTCATGTTTGCTCCATTGAGAATGATGGAAGGCCTAACTGTCACTGCCTTCCTGGCTTTAATTTCTCTGATCCAAACAACAAGTTAAATGGTTGTGAGCAAGATACATTTCAAAAATGCAATCTTGAAGGTCTGAGAGCAGAAGATTTATATGACATGAATCAGTTAAATAACTGGGTATGGAACAATTCAGCAGTGTACGAAGATCTGCAATCATTGAGTGATGATCAGTGCAGGAGCTCTTGCTTATATGATTGTCATTGTTTTCTTGCTGTTAGTATTGGTGGGACCTGTAGGAAGAAGAAACTACCTGTTTCCAACGGGAGGAGGCTTGAAGGTGGCAGCGATAGCGTTTTTGTTAAGGTGCTAAAATCTGACCTCTCATCGGGGGATCCAAGTAGTACAAGATCAAACTTGGGAAAAAGAAACCAGGCCACTTTTTCTCTGGTAGCAGCACTTCTACTTGGAAGCTCAGGATTCCTTAACTTGCTGTTGGTGGCGGCTATATTTGTAAGTCATTGTTCTTAGATCATATGGTGGAAGGACTAAACTTCGCAAATTACCTAGTTTATTGGATACTAATCTTCGCACCTTCACATACGTAGACCTTAAAGTAGCTACAGATAATTTCAAGGAAGAGCTTGGAAGGGGTTCTTTTGGCACTGTGTATAAAGGGATTTTGCAATTGTCAGGTTCACGAATTTTAGTTGCCATCAAGGAGTTATACAAAATATCACAAGAAGGTGAGAAGGAATTCAAAACAGAAGCAAGTGTAATAGCGAAGATCCATCACAAGAATCTGGTCAGATTGATTGGATTCTGTGATGAAGAGTCGCATAAACTTTTGGTATTTGAGTTTATGAGCAACGGTTCGCTGGCTAGATACCTTTTTGGAGAATCAAGGCCTAAATGGGGCAAAAGAATCCAATTTGCAGTCGAGATTGCTAGAGGGCTTATGTACTTGCACGACGAATGCAGTACACAGATCATTCACTGTGATATCAAGCCTCAAAAACATCCTCCTCGATGATTCATTCACAGCAAAGATCTCAGATTTTGGATTGGCAAAGCTTATGATAAGCAATCAATCTGGGACACTGACAGCAATAAGAGGGACAAAAGGCTATGTGGCGCCAGAATGGTTCAAGAATACACCAGTAACAGCAAAAGTGGATGTTTTCAGTTATGGTGTGCTATTGTTAGAGATCATCTGCTGTCGGAAATGTACTGATGTGGAAAGGCAAAATGAAGAGGAGGTAATCCTGACAGAGTGGGTATATGATTGCTACACAGAAAGAACATTGCACAAGCTAGTGGAAGATGATGAAGAGGCAAGAAGTGACATGAGGCAACTAGAGAAGATGGTAATGGTGGCCATTTGGTGCATTCAAGAGGATCCCAATGTAAGACCTTCCATAAAAATGGTCCTACATATGCTTGAAGGGGTAGTTCAAGTTTCAGCACCTCCTTGTGTTTCTCCTTCTCCCCATGGTTCAATCAGTTGAAACTGTCAGCTTTCTTGGCATCTAGTCTTCACTAGTTCTTTAGAATACTCAAGAAACCAGAAACCACTTCTCCTGAAGCTAGAATAAAACATTTATGCAAGTGATCCTAGCTCCTAGTATTGTATTCCGAATCACAAGTAAAATGGTCCTTAGTTTGCTCTTTTTTATCTTAAAATTTTAACATAAATGCAATAGCTATTTCTGGTAGTGTACTGCAGTCTGACACAAAGTTCCCTACAAAGTGGAGCTGATATATTTCCATTGGATAACATATGTTCCCTGCAATAACAATGGGGATGCTAACACGAATTCGGGGCATGTTTAGTTTAAACTTTGCGAATCAGAAAACACAAAATTGATTGAAATCCAGTCATGATTCCTGAGACTAGCTAGTTTTACTATATTAAGCAGCTGTTTGGTTCGCATTCAAAATTAAAATAATAATCATAAATTTTATTATCGGTATTAATTTGTGTCATTTTTTCTTTTGGTTTAAAATCGGAATAAATTTCATCAATATTAATGATAACGAGTTAATTAATTGAACATTCAAGTCACAAGTCGAAAATTAAAAAGACATTTTTCAATATTTTTACTCCTATAAAATGATTCACATACTTGTTAACCAAACATGTATTCTCATTCCTTACTCTAAGCAAGGAAAAAAAAGGAAGAAGTGTGCCTGGTAAAACATAGTGCAAATTGATAGAAATCCAGCGAATTGATTAACCACATAGTTTTCTTGTTCATTTTAGAACTCTTGATTTAAACCACATTCAGAAACTGGTTCGAATTACCACATTAATTAGCATTGTATGACACACTTCATCACCCCATATTCTCAAAGGGCTTCGAGTCAACAACTTGTGGAGATACATATTGAGAAAAATATGTATCGCCTCTGTCCAAGACTCCAAATAAACAAGTCCAACTGACAAAATAAGTCAAGTCTTAACATGAATGAAACGACTGTCAACATTAAGAACAATTCTAAGAAGTTCATACCTTAATTGTTGGGGATGATTGTTGACTTGTTCAAACTTTGACAAAACAGACTAGTAATCAGTTTCTAGGGATACGACATGAATTTTTTTTTTTATTATTCACTTTTCATTGTGGAGTGAATATATTTTTATCGTTGATTGATTGCAAAGTAGCGAAACGTTCCTACTTTTCAGTTATCTTAATGACTATTACTTCCACTCCGTATTATAGAGTGTTTTCATTATGGGGTGAATATTTTTTATCGTTGATTGATTGCAAAGTAGCGAAACGTTCCTACTTTTCACTTATCTTAATGACTATCACTTCCACTCCGTATTATAGAGTGAATAGACAAAACTTACTCTACTGATATGACCTGATTTTCCGCGAAGTTCCAATGAACTTGAAATATGTTTGGCATTTGGAAGATTGGCTGTTTGTGTTAAGAGTACATCTGCTAGTAAACCCAAGTCAACTCAATCAGCAAATTCAATTCAGCCCATCTCAAAAATTCAATCGAAACATGCTGGATTAGGATGGATCATTTGTTTTTCAAAACCCAACCCAATCTAATAACCTAATAACCCAATATAATTTACTTCCTAACCATCTCATATACTTGCACTCTTTTTTTTTTTTTTTTTTTTTCTTTCATTTTTCATCTAATTTTCACTTAACATGTTCTATAATTTTTTTCTTTTCATTCTTGAATTAACCATTTAATTTTGAACAAACATAAGTTGTAAGGGCTGTTATTACACTAATATTTTTCATTTTTTTTTGGAAATTTTTGACTCTAAGTATCTTGAAAATTTGAGTAACCTACTCGAGTAATACTTAGATTGGTTTACTTAGGTTTCGATATTACTTGAGTTGGGTTGACTTTATTTTTTAACCCAAAACTAGAAAATTCAAATCCGAAATCCCGCCAACATAAAAACCTGATCCATGAACACCCATGCTAGTATTTGCAGTAAAGGCCTAAAGGGTGAGAGGAAATGAAAAGAATAATAGTCGTTGATGCTAAATTTTGGTTAGGCTTAGCACCAACTGTATGAACACCAATAATTGTCTAGTGCTATAGTTAATTGCCATGCATAGTACCCACATTCAAAACACATGATACCCATATTCAAAACACCTGAGAAAATAGATTGGTGCTTTATCTCCAAGGTAAGCTCAGGTGCTCAACTTAGTACTTAAACCAATGAGTACAAATGGAAGAGAATTAAGAACTTGTGAAAAAGTAAATTGTGAATTTAACTTGCCATTTGACTATTTGTACTTGGGTTGATGGATCAGATCGATACACGATCGAAAATTATTTATTTGGCCCTTATAGGCCTCCTTTAGTTGTGAGCATAAAATTATTGAAATGTCATTAGTAAACCTAGCCCCGTAACCACGTGTATATTTCTCATCAACAATAGCCTTAGCCTTTTCAAGTGCATGCATAATATGTTGATAAATTCATTTTAAAGCATTTTGCCTAGGGTTGGTAGACACTTTTGGTGTACTAATCATATATATATATGTCTTAAAGATATAAAAGCAACACTCACACACTTCTAACAGGTTTTGTACCGTATGCAATTTGGTCTTTTTGTTGTTTGTTGGGGCAATTATGTCTTTGTCTTCTAAATTTGCTGATAGAGAGTGGCTGAGGTAATGATAGGTTTAATTTGTGATGACTATCTCTTTGTTTCACTTTCTAGAAGTCACTTTTTTTCTCTTCTTCTTCCTCTCTCCTCTTTATTCTCGATTTCTCCTTCTTCTCTGCCTTCCTCTCTTCTGCTCGCTATTCACAAGCACAAAATACATGCAATCTCATTCACATAATCATACAAACACAATCAGATTCACACAAAAATGGTCTACAAGAGATCAGACGTATGTAAACAAATTTTGCACAAATCACTAAGTAAATAATTATAAAAATAAAGCCCAAAAAAATGGAAAATTAACAGCATTACTACCAAAAAATGTTCTAGATTGAACAGTTCAGGATCAATTTGTTTCGAAGCTCTCAGAAACCCATCATTATAACTTAAAACAGACATCAATAAATTAATTCACTAAACGTAACCACAAAAATATTTAATCATTTGAAATAATAACTCAAAAATAAATTAATTACCTGATTCATCTTTATTACAGTTGAATTTTCCAATTTTTCAACTTGGGTTTTGATCCTCTCAAGTCAACTGAACTTGCTCCTAAATGGAGAATCCAGAAAATTATAAATAAGTAAGGATATTAAGAAAAACAATAAAGATAACAATTAAAAATAAAAAATTTACTACTCATTCGATATTGTTGAAGCCAAATTTAAGTATACCTTCATCATCCACCATTTCTTGAGTCCTCTATTTAAACCCAAATCTTCTTCACTTCCTAAATAATTAAAGAAAAATCAAATCTTTAGCCCCTTCAACCTTTAGAAATGCAAAAAAAGAAAATGCCAAGTCTACCAAAAATTTTCAGATATTTTTTCTTGGGAAAATAAGATCTATGTTGTAGGGTTAGTAGAAATTTTTAATTGTGTGCGCTTTGTCCATGTGATGTGCGCATATGATCACAATCAAAACATCCTTCTGAGACTGTACAGAAAGAAGACACATTTTCAGAGTTGAAGCACAAAATAGCTCCTCTAAATTCCAATATTTACTGCTCAAATGAGATGGTGCTTGCATAGCCAGACAGATGCTACAACAAAATTGTACAAGTTAAGATTGAGAACATGTATAATGATAATAAAGATGATGAGTGAGGAATAATATACATGAAGACAGGAATAAGAGCCTTTGGACTTATTTTCTCATCTGACTTCATTATCAAGAATACAGTTTTAACCATTCTTACTTTAGATCTGTTTCAGAGCCTCTCAAATCAACTTATGACTCCAGATCTTCTAGAACCCTATCACAAATCTTCAACCCAATAGATTTTTTACTCAGTGTTGAGAGTAAGCCTTTCCGTCATTAATAAAAAGCATTCTTTGAGTTCCATTTAGCAGGTTAGTGAATGAAATGCTTGCTACTTGATTGCTTAATGCTCGAACCAATTATGAAACTAAGGGGCAAACCTTTCAGGAAGTCCAAAACAGAGAAGTATTGACAGATGGCAAATATTTAAGTAACTGCTGACGTTCATCAAAAGTCAAGCGAGTCACAAACTCACCAAAATTCAGAACATCCTGCATCATATATAGAAAACAATCACCATGTCAGACAATAGTATTCGAATTGTAATCATACACTAGTAGATATTTCAAATGAGAAGGAATTCAACAACAAATTTAGAATATTCAGTAGGGCCTAATGAATTCAGTGGAGGACTGAAGAAATAAATGACCTTAATGCTCCTATTGAGAATGCATGTGAAGATTTCAAAGCAAAGAAAAACGAAATACACGGAAGACAGTTCTTGTGCTTGAGGACATCTACCAGAAGATTTCAATTACTGTGCATAGTGGTCCGGGAAAAGAAAAACAAACATACTGTCATAATTTTCATATCTTATATTCTTTTTTTTGTGTGTGTGTGTTTGACCATCTCAAGAAGAAAAAGTTTATAAGCGTTTGCTTCCAATAAGCTGAAAATAAAAGATTAGAGAGGTCTGACACTTACTTTCAGGTCCACAAAACGCAGTGGTGAATTGAGATTTCAGCTGTGGCAATATCATTGCCCTTCAGGGTTAGACCTATGAGTTTTACTAATATTTGGATTGAGTTTACGTATAAGAAGTTGGGTATTTTGTGCTACAAAAGCTCTCAGTTTGCAAATTAATTACACAAGTTGCAAATTTTCTATCGCAAAACCTAAATTTGGACCTTGGTTAAAGGCTGAGCCATTAAGTGGTTATGGGTATTGCTTTCTCTCTCTCTTCTATGAACAGGGGAGCAACTTTGGTAGAATGGCAATTAAATCCGTGTACTATTTTGGTTAATTTTCCAAGTGGAGCCTAGATTATTAATTCAATTTTGAAGATCAACACTAAAAGACGTATACAGCTACCTTTCTTAAAATTGTTAATTACTCTTTCATGCATTAAAATTTGTCCATGTTAGAATTAACTAATTAATATTAATCATTTTGCAGGTTCAGGTTGCATAAATAGTTTAAGACCTTTTGTATTTTTTTCTAATATGTCTCTTGATATCTCTAACTATGTAAGCATGTTATTATTTGGGTCATGTGCCTTTATGAAGCCATTGAAGGGGGGAAAAAAGAATAAAAGATGATCAATGAAGAGTTTTAAATTAAGGTTATGAATTTCGCATACATGCACACTCTTTTTTTTTTTTTTTTAAATGAATAGGCTGATATGTGCCTCTATGAGCTAATATTTATAGTATTTGACAACATTGTCCTTGCTTTATTTCCGTTTACAAAAATTTTTAAGATTGTTTTAGCTTCTCAGTTTGGTTTGAAAATTAATGGTTATATGTTTATACTAAGGAGTACCAACAAATGAACAAAATTTGGCATATTTATACAATTTTGTACTATCTTACATCTGTCCTCGCTTTATGGTTAGGCCAGGCACCTATAAATAACAATAGGAATGTATAAAAGGAATAATCTTTTCTCCAGCAAAGTTATCCTGACAGAATGTTTATGTAAAGCTACGTTTTATGAGTTAGAGAGGGGTGTGTTTAGTGATTGTTTTTGTGTCATAAGTAAGACAGTTGATATATCAATTAATTGTGCAGTGCCAAATTATGTACTCCGTAATCCACTTTAAATGTTGGAGTTAATTTATATTTGAATTGAGGTAAATTTTTTTTTGAACTTTCTTATGAGTCAATAATTTTTAGTTGGCTTGAACTTAAATGTGAAGTTATACATTCCTTAATTGAAATATAGGGAAAAAGTTAAAAAGTTAATAAAGGTACAGATTTTTATTAGGAAAATGTAATGTAACTTTTATTTTATTTTTACGAAGTTTATAATCTGCCTTGGAATTAGGATTATCATTTTTTTTTTCAAATTAAATATGGTAATCTGAATCATAGTGGATCTAGAGAGTAAGAAATGCTCTATTTACTTCATTTGGTAAAAATTTGTTTTTAGTAGTTTATTTCTGTTTTGTTCTTAATATTTGCTTATCAAAATAGAAATAAGAATCCATATCTTGCGCTTATCTGGAAGAACATAGAAACATCCCAAATTCTTAAAAACTTTAAATAATAATCTTTAACATATTTTGTGTTGTATACTTATCTTGCTTTAGGTTTATCTAATATTGTGGGGAGGTAATTTGGTAGCTAGAAATTACCCTACAACAGAAACATATCCATTGCTGGCAATGTGTTGCAATGGTCGTCCCTGTTTTTTTAGTATCCATTAGGTAATTTTTCTTTGCCTCTTAAGAGTACTTGTTAAGACTTGATGGATTGCTCAAAGACAGGTCACTGTAATAGAAACATGCATTATTTCTTGACATTTGGATATGTTGAGGTATTGGCAAATGGTAGACAAGTCCTTTGTAGTTTCACTTACATTTGTTTTGGTGAACAATTTAATTTTTTAAAGGCTTACTTATAAGGTGTCGGATTGTTGAATTTGAAAGTATATACAGATTTTTCAGAGAATAAGAGGTAGTGTTGGATTTGGTAATCTTCACAAATCCATATCTTTTTGTGTATATCATGTCTGTCACTAGAGTTTGGTCAAATATGGGTACAAGAGTGATGTATACAAATATTATGTCAGTGAAAATTTGGGTTCTTGGTGGGAACAAAGGATTTTTGTATTCATTGTTGTTTTGGCAGGACTAAAGAGAAAATTTGCAACTATATGGTGCAAGCTAATTTGTGAATTGACCGTCTTTAAAGTTATGAATACATTTGCTTATGGTGCATGTGACTTTATATTGTCAAGATGTAGGGATCTACATCTGCAATGGATGATGATGCAAACTTAAATAAATTGTTTTCATTTTCAATTGATAATTCTATTTGGTGTAGTTGGCATGTTTGAATCAAGAGGTTTTCCATGATTTATACCATTGGTGTAGTTTCCAGGTTAGAACAGAGAAGCTTTTTATTTGTAACAAATTTAATTATTTTCAATCATTTTTTATTAATTGTAAATCAGTGTTTGATGAATGAATGCCTACAACTTTCATGATTGAATTGGTTGTTGTAACATTCTTGGTCTTGGCATATGTTTTTGGCAAGTATTATATTTTTTAATATGGTGATATTCTATTATTGGGATGAATGAACTAGGCTACCTCTTGATACTGGGGACTTCTATGCACTAGACTCGCCCAAATCCGGGAATGATCACACACTAGACTCACCCAAATCTGGGCACGGTCGCACATAACGTGACATCAGTAACTAGTATATATATATATATATATATATATATATATATATATACTGTATATATCAATGATAAGGTAGTAACTGTATACATAAATTGGACATGATCCTTGTTCATGATTTTGTAGATCACATATAATCAAGAAAGAAACATACCTTGAGTCATCTAGTAATATATCGATACCAAGCCCAAGTCATCAGCTGTCTTAGACAAGGACAATTAGCACCTTTGATTTTCTCACCCCTGACTATTAACACTATTATGTGTTTAGTGATGGGTGGAACTATATAATATGTTACATTAAGAAGAGGGACCAATAGCTATTTATTTGAGGAAATTTAGGGACTCCTTCCTATCATGTGAGTTCAACCAATAGAAGAGTCTTCTTATCAGATTAAATGTATTGGTGATAGGTTAATAATCAGACTCATTAATCATATTAGATGAACCTCCTATTTCCTTTTAGATTAATATATCATACATTTTATATTTATCCAATTATTTATATAGTAATTTTTCTTACAATTAAAGAGAGAAAATAATAATATTAGAATATTAGGTCAAGAAATCCACTAGAATTAGTATTCTAACATTCTCCCTCTGAAACAAATGATCACACAAATAATAATATGAATTCAATAATGTGGCCACAAATATTAATATGTCTATCCTACCAAGTCATAAAATGGATTATGGTAGTCGTATATCAATTTGATAAACATACTCCCTTCTATTTATCATAATTCTAACAACTTAATATAGATAAATTTAATGAGGAAGTAATGGATAGTGACGACTGTGTTCGTTAATGGTCCAAAATATTGATCCTACTATGATATTCCATATCAATGTCCACAAGTAGGTAGGAAATAATATCTCACGATTTATGTGTCCAAAAGATCAAACTATAATAGTAAAACCCCATAGAATTATATATGATGGTCACATAATTTTGGCACCAATGCCTTCATTAATGGGTATGCGCAAATAGACACTTTATATTCTAGAATTCTTAATAGAACAAGGTAGCTTTTCAATTTAATGTGCTTAAATCAAATAGAGCACTTATTTGTCTTCGAAAGAAAATAGTAACGGAAAGTCCATATATAACATTATGGACCCAAATATCCAAAAGCAGTTAGAAATCAATAACAAATTTAAAATGGATTAATGAATCTCTTATGAGTTGTGTGATCTGATATAATTTAGTCAGCATTCTTAAGTTGTATCATCAATAATCGTAATTTGAATCTTAAATACTCATTAGCGACAATTACCCATTAAATGTTATTTCCAACTATTGAAAACTTTACGTCGACTTGTTTAACAGTTATAATCTTATACAATTTTCATTGTCCTTGTATTCTCAATGAAAAGTATTAAAATTAAGATAAAAACTTTAAATAGCCAATAGATTAAAATCAATAAATTTTAAATCAAAATAATAAATATTTATGATACAATTTCATAACATGTATAGATCGATATAATTCCAGTGAATAATGTGAATAAATATAAAAATAAGTAACTTGTCATCCACAAACTTTCAAGAACTCCTTTAGTGAAACTCTTATAAGATAGGTCAATATCATTTATATCATATCTATGTAAATACTAATTATATAAGTGGTATTACTAACATTCTTCACTTAATAGCTCTTTATAGGAATTGTTTATTCACTAAACACTTGTTAGAAATCTATAACATATGAATTGACTAAATATACAACACTCCCACTAATCTTAATTTACATCAATTGACAAAATTCTTTCTTATTAAATAAAAATGAAGAATGATGTTAGGAAAAATATATACTATTAATCAGAATATCAATTCGATTTAACATATAAAATTC
This sequence comes from Cinchona pubescens, assembly GCA_025175665.1. NCBI lineage: Eukaryota > Viridiplantae > Streptophyta > Magnoliopsida > Gentianales > Rubiaceae > Cinchona > Cinchona pubescens. Next base: position 2,152,648 of record JANKKI010000099.1, on the reverse strand, counting down.
TTCAACTTGCAACCAAAACTTAAGTTCTCTTTTCAAATAATTATTAGATTGACACATGTATACTTTACTTTTTACAGTTATTTTCACATTCACTTGATATAGCTCTTAATCAAAATAAGCTATTGACTCTATGACTATTAGCAATAAAATCTTTTGAACAGTAGATAAAGATTTTATAGTAATTACTACCTTTCATATGAGTTAAACTATACACCAAAATCTTATTTTTATATCGTTCAGTATTACCGTGTGAATCTCTCTATTTCCTTTATGATTTATATATCATCGTACAATAGAGACTATTTTGACAATATTAATGAGAATTTAATTTTATTTTGGCTAATAACTCAATATATTCTTTTATAGTATAATACTAAAATGTATATTTTCCTTCACTCATGACTTGTGAATATACAGTACGTTAAAAAAATAATTAGATTTATGTAAGTATACCACCATGAAACTACAAATTGCATTAGTTTCTTTAAAAAATTTTCTAACTCCCACTATTCTCTTTACAACTTAGTTTAGTGGGTTTAACCATAATACAACATTTCTTCATGTGATCTATCAATGGAGTTATATTGAGATATATATCAAAATGTCAAGTTTATTATTTATAAATATTATATCTCGATAAGTAAAGCTAGTCTAAGTGGTTATCTTTCAAGTACACAATTTGAGTTAATCACTTTATATTTTTAGTATTAATAAATTTTGGAGCATGATAAAAATAATAAAAATTTAATCCATTCAAATTAATAAATTTGGAAAATAATCACTTATTACATTACATTCAACTTCTTTAGGTCTGGGTAATATACCTTCACATTAACTGAATCATACATGGAAAACTTTCAAACTTGATGTCTATCCATTCTCTAACATAAATAGAATTTTAAATAATTATGAATGGATCTTATTAAAAATATACATAAAGTATTTTCCAAACTTCATTCCATAAGGATAAATTTATATTTAAGTCATATTCACACTTATGTCGATAAGTTTTCTTTATTATAACTAGCTCACAAAATATGTGCCAGTAAGCATTATTATCAATACTTCTTAATCAAGGAACCACATATTAAGGATATTTGAATCATCATATTCTCTATAAATTTTCATTATGTTCTCTATCTCTTTCACTTTCATATATCTCTGCTTGTATAGAAATTTTCGAAAAATATAAAGTGTTTTCACTTTATTACTCCAAATGTTTCAAAATATTTATCATAGTTGATTGGTGCACACAGATTAAAAAACTATTAAATTGGATCAATTTTGCAAAAAGATAGTTGAAAGTGACTAAATTATCCTTTTGCATTAATATCTCAACTACATAATCCTCTCTTTATTACTGTGGCACTAAGGGTAAAAGTTGAAAAAATATAATTTAATACTTTCTTGATTTTCTAACATGACAGACAGATAATATGAAACAAGACAAATTTCTCAAGTGACAATTATTTTGAAATGGAGGGAGTAAAACATTTTTTTACATGGTTATCAAGTAATAAATGCCTTTTATTAATTAACTGTAGAAAATAAAGAATAATGCACAGAATTTTATGTTATGACAACAAGTATATAAAACTCTTTTTTGTGTAGGTTTATGTTCTTTTTATTCTACTTTTTTACATGTTGTCTATACAAGATTTATATAATTGGTAAAGGGAAAAACCTTAACTATTTGTAATTTACCAACAATATATTTCTTTTATGAAGATAGTTTTCAATCTCTTATGCCCAAAATTAAAGAGTCTTATTGTATACATATATAATGCCAATATAATTATACAAGGCAAGCGTATAATTTATTTAATCTTTTGATGAATAATAGCTCACCACTTATCTATTTTTGAAAGTGTCATTTTCACTTGATAGATGCTTTTAGCATTAATGTGTCTCCTTCAAATTTGGAAACTATACATATATCGGCTATATGAATTGTTTAACAATAATCAATCCATCTTTCAAAATTCATAACAAGCTAAAAGAAAATTTTTTTTTTAATTTATGAGTTATTACTTGATACAAGGTTATCTTTAATTTCAATGACACTTATCCTTATGGTTGTATTTCTTATGAAAAGACAATTATACCTTTGTTCACATTTCTACATTTCTGAATCACAACGAGGTTTTATGAGTCTAATCTCTCTATTTTAACTTCTTCATCATTTTCAATACAGATGATTAATATTTAATCATTAGTAAAAATATATAAATTCTTTTTAGTGTGTATTGTTAAACTTTGAATGGTTAAAACTTTTAAGAGAGACTTAATACTAAAATGCACTAGCAATTACTCAAGATCTCGATATTATGAGATTTCAAATGATATCAACAATTTGTCTATTATTTTAATATATAAGATCATACACACTCTGTTATGTGTCAAAATTAAAAGCTATCAAGGGTGCTATCTAAATCAACAACGATTTCTCAACTACTTTCATAAGAATTTTGATTTTAACAATAATATGACATAAACATTAATGAGAATTACAGGACATAATGAGCATTATTTTGAAATGTAAAATATTCCCACTAATTATAAGCATTCATCCAATAAATTGGAATAAATGTTTACACGTAATGAAAAGGTATAAACATTTTAAAAATTGCTAATTTAATTTTTTTACCCAAATCATTGAGAAAACTTACACATTTGATTATAAGAATAATCATAAATCATTGGAATATATAGGTCATATAGGCAATAATACTTGTATAATAATGATTAAGATATAATGATACTAATCATACCAAAAATTTAAATATTATATTCAAACTAGTAAACCAAAACAATAAGTCAAAGAAATAATTCCCACATTTGGGCATAGGAAAATCTTCTAATTTATTGTCTTATTAACAAACCATAGTTCAAATAATTTTACCAAAACAGTATCAATAGATCAGTAATTCATTGTGTCATCGTAACCCATCTTTGGGTTGGATAACGACATGCCAGTGATTCACTCCACATGTAATTTTTTTTAAAGTTATAATCATTAAGTGAGTAATCTATTGAATCATTGTGGGAGTGGGCCTAAATTATACGTTGCACAGCCATGTTCTAATAATGATATATATATATATATATATAGATATATGAGAAATTTTACTGTTCTATTGGAGGAACCATCACGTTGGATTTAAAGACTTGTACAATATAAATTTTTAAAATACATGATGATATTACATTATATAAGCTTGTAAAATACAAATGGAAGGTTTGCTCAATTAAAATATAAAATTTCTCATACATATATATATATATATATATATATATATATTCAAAAAGTTTGGAATAATAAAGCTTTTACTATATCATGTATCTCCTCATAAATTGTAAAAGTTTTATTTCGATGCCACGTAAGTTCTTATAGGTACAATTTTAAAGAGATTTTTTTATTCATGCATCCTAAATCTAAGCCTACTTGTTTAAGAAAATTCTGTTATGGTAAATGAGTAAAAAGATTAATATATTCTTTTAAGCCCATGAGATAACTTAACAATGAACATGAGCAACAGTGATCATTTTAGAAGATGACGCAATTCCCAATAATTTTCATGGGGTTATTGCTAGAATATTAATTCTAATAGATTTCTTTACCACCTAATATTCTAATATGGTTATTTTCTCTCTTTATTTGTAGGAAAAATTACTATGTAAATAATTGAATAAATATAAAATTTATAAAATATTATCTACAAAAGAAGTAGGAGTTTCATCTGATGTAACTAAGTTTATATCCTTAGCATAAATGAGTCTGGCGATTAACTTATCAATGATACGTTTAATTTGATATTAAGACTCTTCTATTGGTTGTACTCCCTTGCTCCCTCAAGTTCCTTTATAGTTGGGTCTCGGTCCCTCTCTTCACTATAATGTATTGGATAGTTCTACCAATCACTAAGTTGTAGATCAAAGGTGCTTGTCAATCTCGTTTAAGATGACTAATGACTTGGGTTTGGTATCACAAGATATTACTAGATGACTCGAGGTACATAAAGCTATTTCTTAATTATATGTGATTTACAAATCATAAACAAAGATCTTTTCCAATTTCTATTTATATGTAGCGGGGTTGAAGTTTATTATTTGTAAATCAATTATACTTTTTTTATTCTTAATTTATTTTGTCCATTCAATCTAGGGAAAAATTATAATAATTCAATAATTATTTACATAATAGTACAGAGGAATGATTTTTATGGCTTGAAGCAAATTGAGGGATTTTACTCTTATAATGTGATGATACCAAAATAAACAATCCAATAATACTCGGACATGTAGTTTAATGGTCAACTTGCCTCGGAAGCATTTCTGTCATTTTGGCATAAATATCTACCAACAAACAAATTATTTCATTAGGCCTTCATGGGTCAAGTAAATATTCTCAAAACCCATTAACCCTGTGAGATAATTCACTACTGCTATAAATAGCCAAGATTACAAGGTTAGTTACACACTTTTCATTTCATTACAACTCATTTATTTCTTTTAGCTCTCAAATTCTCTCTTACTATTCCTTCTAGTCTAAAGAACTGACTTGAGTGTCGAAATCTATTTCGAGGATAAACATGTAAGAACTGAATTGTTGTCTTAGGTTCACAACATGTAAGTACGGAGTGCAAGTTATAACCTTTTCATTGAAGGAATGTTGTTACTTGGACGACTTGGGACTCAACTCTAGGACTTGATATTTTTTAGCATCAACATTTGGCACCATTTATGGTAAATGAATAAGAAAGCATCCCCAGTCATGTCTTCTAGCACGTGTAACACCCATAGTAACAAACAATACAAAGGCAAAGAGATCACCTCCTAATATTAGTCAAATTGATCAATCAAAGTGTTTGATTGACTTGGAAGGAAACCTAGGGATCCCGATCCTCAAACTATGGACATTGATGAAGAGATCCATAGGCTAAGACAATCGAATGCTATGTTAGAGGATATGCTAATTAAACATCAACTTGAGCATCTGATCATTCAAAGAGAAGAACCCTTGCTCTTATCCCTCCGAGGTAGAGCTCTCTACTTATATACTATGGAGATAACAAGAAACTTCCTAAGGTATCACTTCAAGTTTATTTTGCTCTCATCCTCCGGAGTGGAGTTCTCACTTACTCTCGCCCTACGGGGTAGAGTTCTTACTTGCTCTCACCCTCTAAGATCGATAGAGTCTTCAACTATTCATTAGGGACAGCGTTGTGTTCAACTAGCATTATACGATATCAACTCACCCCCGGGAAGCAAAGCTAAGTCTTCACAAATGAAGGCTAATCAAGTTAAGTGATACTCCCAAGAGTAAGACTCACATTCGATGTCAAAAATCTCATCCTACGAGATCAATTCAACCCTTCGAGGGCAAATCTAAGTCTTCTCAAGTGAATGTTTTTACAAGTTAAGTCTCACCCCAAGAGTAAGGCTCACCATTCCAAAAGTCAAAAAATCTCATCCTCTGGAATCACCTCACCCCTCCGGAAGAAAACCTAAGTCTTCTCAAATGAAGGCTTCCCGACAAGTTAAGTCTGAACTCAAGAATGAGGCTCACCTTTCTGAGTGTCAAAAATCTCATCTTCCGGGATCACCTTTCCTCTCCGGGGGCAAACGTAAGTCTTCTCAAGTTAAGGCTTCTACAAGTTAAGTCTCACCCCAAGAGTAAGGCTCACCCTTCCGAGGATAAAAAATTTCATCCTTCAACATCACCTCACCCCTCCGGGGGACAAACTTAATTCTTCCCAAAGAAAGGCTTCTACAAGTTAAATCTCACTACAAGAGTGATGCCCACCCTTATGAGGGTCAAAAGTCTTATCCTTCCGGATCACCTCACCTCTCTGAGGCAAACCTAAGTCTTCCTAAATGAAAAGGCTTCTAGAAGTTAAGTCTCACCTCAAGAGTATCACTTAACTTAAGTTTTCTCAAGAGAAGGTTTCTACAAATTATGTCTCACCCTAAAAGTGAGGCTCACCCTTTAGAAGGTCAATCTCATCTTCCAGGATCACCTCACCGCTCTGGGGCGACCTATTGCAGTCTTCCCAAATGAAGGCTTCTACAAGTTAAGTCCACCCCATGAGTAAGACTCACTCTTTTGAGGGTTAAAATCTCATCCTCCGAGAGCAAACCTAAGTCTTCCCAAGCAAAGGCCACTGCAACCTAAATCTCACCCTAAAAGTGAGACTTGCACTTTCAAAGTTCAAAATAGTACCTTGTGATGTCACCTCTTCCCTCTAGCAAAAAAAAGAAAAATGAAGAAGAATGCCATTTTCTAGAGTAGGTACAATGCTTCTGAGGACAAATAACAAAGCTCGATCCCAAGATCAAGGTATATCCCTACGGGGGAGAAATTCAATTTCACCTAGGAGAGTTGCGCCTGGGTTAGGTTTGGTCCCAAAAGCAAAGCTTTACTTAAGAAATTTGCACCTAAGCTTACCCCTCTAGGGGTGAAAATATGTTTTTTCTAGAAGAAGAAATTCCTTGGTTAAGCATGCTTCGAAAAGAAATCCTTAGTCCTCTGGGGGCTAAAATAAATTCATCAAGGAGGAGAGTTGTAACTAGGTTAATTTTGGTCCTAAGATCAAAGATTGACCAATGACATTTGAGCCTAAACTTAGCCCTCCAAGGACAAAAAATAAGTTTACCTAAGTAAGGTTAATATAGGTTAAGCTTGGTACCCAAACCGATGCTTACTCCTCCAGGGCAAAAAATAAGTATACCTAGGTAACATAAATCTAGGTTAAGCTTAGTATTAAGATAAAGGCTTATCCCTCCAAGAGCAAAAAACAATTCTACCTGTGTAGGGTGAACCTTGGTATCAAGACCAAGGCTTACCCATTCGGGGCGAAAAAAAAAGTTTACCTAGGTATGATGATCCTAGGTTAAGTTTAATATTGAGATCAAGGCTAACCCTTCCAGGGGTAAAAAATAATTATATCTAGGCATAGTAAATGATTAAAGTCAGTGCATGATTTGGACCTTTGTTGATAATGAACTGCTCCTTAATTATGCTATTCAAGTTCACATCTTTTGGGGGACCGTTGAATCACTTGGTATAATTTGAACTTCAGTTCCATAATGTTATCGTCTTGGTTAGTGTTGTGCAAATCGGAAACTATAATATATAATAGTATCGGGTCCCATAATATTTAATAGGAAAATACTTACATAGACCCGGTCTTTGGCCCCACTTGTAGACCTTACGGTCAAGATTAAATCTTATAGAATCTTTCTTACATCAGCTGATGTCCTAGATTCTATAACATTTAATCTACACCATAGGGTCTACAAGTGAAGTCAAAGACTAGGTCTACCTCAGTATTTCCTTATTTAATATGCACGAAAAAAATTCAATTGGCAGCTTTCGAATTGACGTAGATGGCAATTTTATTTCCTTGAGCATAATGTAATTTCTTCTATGCCATCTTTTGCCCATTAAATTGACGGATCAGCCGATTAAGATACCTCATTTTGTTTCGATATGGAATTTTAGTTCATAGCACATGAATAATAGTATTATATTTAAAATAATAATAACTATTATAGTGAGTCATGCATTTTCATAGTTTTGAGATTATCATATACTTAAATATTAATTGGTTCATGAAAGACTCAAATTATTTAGAGTAATATAAATGAATTTTGGGCATTAAAAATTAAGGCAAATGTTAAATACAAGCCCTTTCATCTTCTTACATACTCTTTCACTATTTTATTATAAAAATTATTAAAATACTTTTTGTCTCACCTTGTAGTGCCTAAATTACCCTCATCCCTCACCAATTCTCATCCTCTCTTTCTTCTCTCCTATCACCCCAGCAGTCCCTCCCCTAGCCGTCAAACTCTGAAATTTCCCTATCATCCCTCCTAAGTAGCAACTCATCCACCCCTCACTAATCACTGCATAACTACAAATTATCTTTGAATTTTGATTTCTCGTCCCAAAGCTTTAGAAAATTACATTCATGAAAATTTCACACACATTAGGTAACTTATGAGCGCCCAACTTTTCAAATCATCAACCTCTTTCTTCATTCTCCTCCATGGCCATGGCTGACAAAGAAAATATCATACGTATGACAAAGGCTAAAAAACAACTTGAGGCCAGTTAATTTGGCATGCATATGCAATATTCTATATTTTCATTCTTGAGTTGTTCAATTGCATTTCCTATAGCTTCATTTTCTTAAGGTGACCATTGATCACTAGAGCTTGTGTCCGATGATTTCGGCTTTCATAACAAATACCTAATTGAATTTTTGGTAAATGGATTCTGTGGCCTCAAGAAATCATGAAAGCTAAAATTTTGCACCAGCAACAAAGTTGAATTTGAACTTCCATCACAACTCATAGCTAACTTGATTAAGGAAATAGTGGAGAACTAAATTTTAGTAGTAATTAGTAGAGTAATTTTAGTTTCTGATGGATTATGATGAATGGGCAAAAATATGTGTGGTAAATCAGTTGTGGATAAAGGGTGGTAAATCAGAAAAAGGGAGGGAGTTGTTTAATTGCTTTGATTGGTAAATCAAGAAAAGTGATGAAAAGGAATGAGGTGTTGTAAAAGAAAAGGAAATGGGATATGCTGAGGAGGGGGTTAGGTACTGGTGGTAGGAGACGGATTGTAGCTGTAGTGGTAGAGAAGGGAAGAAAATACAAGAATGGGTTAAGAGATTAAGGGTAATTTTGTGCACTACAAGATTTGAAGGAGAGTGTTTTAGTCATTTTACATAATAAAATAATGAAAAGGTGCATAAGAGGAGAAAATGAGTGTGTAGTTAACATTTACCAAAATTAAATAATCTTTATAAATATAAAAATGAGATTAATTTTTTAAGCATTATGTTTATTTATTGAATTAAGCTTCGTGCACTATTAGTGTAGAAACATTTTTACACCATCAGGTATAGATACATGCCAAATATGCAAAATTGGCATTTAAAATTTAAACAATACAAACGTGATGTAGGAAAAGTTAAATTAACCTCTTCACAACTTTTCAGTAATAGCCGCAAGTCTAGAGTATCAATATAGTAAAGTGAATAAGGATCGTTCCTACAAAAATTGGGCAGACAATTACTTACTAACAAGGTTCGAATTCTAAACTAATTTATATCTAAACGATCACAAAAGAATGTTTTTGAATGTTTTGGATTTTTTAGAATTTAAGTTCAAACGAAATTACCAAAATGCAAAGAGTAAAATAAACAATGTGTAATAATAAAAGAATCTTTTAGATATTTGAGAAGATGAGTTAGGTATTAAGCCAGTAATTTCCTCTAGTCATTCAATGCTCAGATCAATTGTCCTAATTATATTGCATAGAAGTTCAATTCTCAAATATCAATCCAACTCTAACTCTCGGCGATTGAACCTTATCAATTTAATTAACTAGGAATAGATCTCTCTGTGTTCTAATTCAATTAACTTAAGTATTTTCTGTATGTAATTATCATGAACTAACCAATTAATCCGGCCAACTTTAATCCTGAATTAAATTAGTCTAACAATTAATATTGGTCTATAACAAGGGATCAACTTTCTTATTACCTCGGCCAACCTATCCAAAAAAAGAGTTGAAAGTTCCTGATTCGCCAATTTAGTTCTGTTAAGAAAAATTGTTTATAAAGTCACAAAGTCATAGCCACTTTCTAAAACTACTCCACGTGACAAGATCAAATCACAACTCTCTGATTTTAGATTCTCGGCCAGATTTCTTTCATTCTTTTATGGATCTAGTGACATATCAATGACTTTTATTTGTTACTTTGTATTTCCACTTTGTATAGATGCACTCTTATGTTAATCATTACAGAATTGTTATAAATATTCCATTGAGCTTTGTTCGAATTAACCCATGAAAAATTGTGTTATCCGCACCTAACCTTTATGAATTTAGTGCATCATGATTTGAGTAAGTAAAGAGTAATTAATTGGATAGAAAGAATTCATGATTAAATCAAATAGCAAGAATTCATAATTAAATAAAAGATTAAAGTTATAGCAATTACTTAAACAAGAATAATTATGAAGAATAAATTTTCGGGAATGATCTTGAACAATGAAACTAGACTTGAATTGAAAATCTCTAAATTGAAACTTGATTGTGCAGAAAAATAAATGAAAGAAATTAGTTTCTATGATCTAAGGTAGAATAATTAAAACCCTAGAACATAGGATTAGAGTTTGATGATTAAATCTCATCATTTCAGGTCATATTTATAGAAAATCGCTTTAGGCCCACAGTCTAGCTCGACCTGTTCGTGGAGAGCGAATGAATTTGCTTGGTTGGTTTGTAGAGAGAGAACCGCTCTTTGTATTGTTCATCGAGAGTAATTGATTTGGTTTTGACTGTTCACAAAGAGCGAACAACTTTCTGTTCAATTTGCCGAGAGCAAACAGATTGCTTTCATGGGTTAGCGGACGTCGAACCCTCCTCTGATCAATTTGTGGAGAGTGAACAGGTCCCTTATGCTGATTTATAGAGAGCGAACCTTCTCAACTCTAACTCTTCAACTTCCTGCTTGAACTCAATTCCTATCAATTAGATCATGCCAAATAACTATCTTGCTGTTTAATAATCTACATACAAAACCAAAACACAATAAATAAGCTATCTTTACCTTTTAACACACAAATAACTTATTAACACAACAGGAACCTATAAACAACTAACACCAATTTATTAAGCACAAAACCACCAAAATTCGGAACTAAACTTACACGATTAAACCATAAGTGAAGCATAAAAATACCTCTATTTGTAGAGTTATCAACTCCTTCCAACCTAGAATTTATAGATGTAATAAACCAACTCCCAACCACTTCCTAACTGCTAGATAATAAATGCTAAAAAATTAGCCGTTATAAGTTTTGGACGTCCGAGATCTTTATTAAGCATCCGAATAAGCATCCGATCTATGATATCAAGAGTTGAAAATACCATTCGGACGGCCGAGATTGCGTCCGTTTCTTCGTCCGAAATAAGTATGTTGATGAGTTCAGTCATCAGATAGTATAGTGTGTTCGAAAGGTTTAGTGCTTGACCAGGGTTGCTTTTCCTTTGGACAGTTTGGCATGTCTGATACAATTTTCTTCGGATAGTTAGGCGCGTAGATCCTTGTATACTAATCCGTTGTAGGTGCCTGAAAATCTTGCTCTCTTCCTAACCTTTCAGAAGGTACGCTGCATCTGAGGTAAATTTGTTCGGACAGTTAGGCGCGTCCAGTATAGGTGCCTCAAAATCTTGCCCTTGTCTGACCTTTCAGATTGTACGTAGCGTCTGAGGTAAATTCGTTCGGACGAGCTTGTGCGTCCGAGTTTAGATAGTATTCCTGCACAGCTTAAGTTTAGATAGTTAGATTGCATTGTCATCATTAAAACCAAGATTGTAGGTCATCAATCTCCCCTTTTTTGATGATGACAAATCATAGGGCAAATCAACTCAATCATAACTCAGATAATTAATCCATCAAGCATAATCCATCAACCAGGATCACATAATTAATTATAAACACTCAAACAACTATATTTCTCAACCTTTTGGCATCATCAAAATAAAATATGCTCCCCTTGAGGGGATGCTCCCCCTTACGCAAACCACAAGAGTTTAGCAAATAGTCAAAAAATAGTCAAGTTCAACTACATGCAAGTTCAACAAAGGTATTTTAAACATATATCCAAGTTCAGCAAACACATAAAGCCGAGGAGAAACTAAGGGGTAGAATCTAAATCATTTTTTTTCTTGGAGCGTTCCTCACGTTTATGCTTTTTGACGGCCATATCATCATCCGTAGCCTCACTATCTTGTTCACTGAGGTCTTGAGAATCACGGCGTTGCTTGATGTAATTGAATGTGTCATCAACGTCTTTGTCATCATCACATCAACGCTAGGAACAGTGGATTTTTTAGGACTGGTTGCACCAACTGGATCTCACGGGCTTTGGGTTCAGGATTGGAATGATCAACATCGTTAATGTTATTGTCGTCGCTATCGGAGGAGGATTTACGAATGTATTGTGACTGAATATTGGCAAATTGAACTTAAGTTGAGCCAGATATTCTGAGAGTTAATGCTTCTTGAAGAATGGTTTGTTTGGTCTCTAGTCTCTTTAACTTCTGAAGTGTGCGGCATTGAAACAAACTCATTGAATGATTACTGAGATTGGTGGCAACTGTGCACAGGTGGGAAAGGGAGGATTCCAAAGAGTGAATGTGTGGGGAATGGGGCAGTGGAGATGTGCAAGAGGAGGGATGAGGAGGATGAGGAGGAGGAGGAGAGTGAGGTAGTGTATGTCTTGAACTAGAAGCATGTGTTTTAGACTTCTCAAGCTCATAATTAGCCTTTGTAAACCATTGGTCATTAAAAAAACCCAAACCCTTTCGTTCAATATAAGCTTTGTTGAAATAGGGAGTATTGTTTTTTGCCAGAAAAAGGAATGTCAAAGTGATCGAACACTTTAGTTAAGAATTTTCCAAAAGGGATGTTCCTAAGATTGTCAGTCAGAAATAATTCCCATAAGGAACAAAATAGATATCCAAAATCAAGTTTGATTCCCTTGAAAACACAATAGAATAAATACAGTTGCATTTTTCCTGGCTCAATGCGATGCCCATCAGTAGGCAATAATAAATTAGTAACCAAGGAGTACAAGATATTGAAGTTTAGGACTAAGTAAAGTAGTTTTGGCTTCCGAAACCTATTTAAAATTGAAATGAAAAATTTGTTTAACCTCCTCTATATCAAAACAAGTATCTATAGCAGGCCATTTATCTAACGAGAAGAAATATGAAAATTCATTAGGAGAAAGAACTTCACACTCAAAAATTGTATTAATGACATTGGAAGAAATTTCAATGTTTATGTGATTCATACGAGAAACTAAGGTTCGAACAGTTGAACCTTTGCAAAGAATAGCAGTGAATTGTAATACCATATCATGATAAACGGGTAAATCAAGGTGAATTAAATTCTCCCAGTTCTATTTTTCAAACCAATCCTTGATAAGAGGTAAGTTTAATTCATCAAATAAGCTTTGAAAAATAGGACATTGCACTATTATGGATTTGCTAAATAAAGAAGTGTACCTATCTGATGCCTTGGCATCAATGAATTTAGGCAAAGTGGGATTGGAGGTGAGTTTAGGATTTGTTGATGTTTGACCTTTTTGCACCGGAGCCTTTCCCTTAGATTTCTTCCCTCTGGTGGCTGTTGAAGATCTTCCACATGAACGAACCATCTTGATTTAAGAAGAAGTCGGAGAATGAAAATAATGAAAGTAAAAGATTTTTAAGGAAGTTGAAGAAATGAGGATGTTAATATGGTGAAAAGGAGTTCAAATGAGATAGGTGAACAGTTGGGAAAAAGAATTCCTAGAAGAATTTCAGAAGAAAAAGGGCAAGTTGAGGGAATTTCAAGGTCTTTTCCTAAATTTCCAGAGCAAGGGTTCGGTGGGGTTGGGGTGTCTGATAAGGGGAAAGTGAAAGGTTTTAAATGAATAGAATAGTCGTTTAGATGTCCGAACGATTGATATAAGTCCGATCGTGCATCCGATCACAGATGAACGAATGGCCGAAATGCTAGCTATGCATCTGAAAGGATCTCGGACAGTGGTAATCGTCCGTATGATTTTCTAGAGAGTTGGTGAATAAGAAAAGATGTTCGGACGAACTATCCGTGAAAACGTTTGAGGCGAAAAGAAAGAAAAAAAGAGTTCGGAAGATCTTTTTTGTTTGAGAGAGTAGAGGACTTAGGACGCATATTTGTGTTTGAAAGCATAACTCATAATATTTTGAAAACAATAATGCCCAAGCAAGTTCTGAGGAATTAAAAATGATCCAAAGGCAAAGGTTTTAGTAAAAATATCAGCTAATTGATCCTTCGTACACACAAATTCAACACAAATTTCCTTTTGCATACAATATCTCTTACAAAGTGATGCTTGACATCAGTGTGTTTGGTTTTAGAATGCCAGACAGGATTTTTAGTGAGATTGATTGCACTAGTATTATTGCATCTTATAGACACAAAATAAAAAATAATACCAAAATCTTTAAGGTATGCTTCATCTAAAGAAGTTGAGCACAACAATTTCCAGCAGCAATATATTCGGCTTCCGCCGTAGTTAGAGAAATAGATTTTGCTTCTTGCTAAACCAGGACACTAAGCAATTACCTAAAAAGTGATACATACCACTAGTACTTTTCCTATCAATTTTACAACTAGAAAAGTCAACATCCGAATAACTAATTAAATCAAAACTAGTAGATTTAGGATACCAAAGACCAAAATTCAACGTCCCTATCAAGTATCTAAATTTTTTTACAGCAATTAAATGTGATTCCTTAGGACAAGATTGAAATCTAGCACACAGACAAAAGGCAAACAAATATTCGGTCAACTAGCTATCAAATAAAGTAGGCTTCTAATCATACCTCTATAGTGTTTTTCATCAACACTATTACCTTATTCATATTTGTCAAGTTTGGTTGAGGTACACATTGGCATTCCGACTTGTTTGCAATCTTCCTTCCCAAAGCGTTTGAGTAGGTCCTTTGTGTACTTGATTTGTGTAATGAACGTTCTTTCTTTTGTTTGGTGCATTTGGAGTCCACGGAAGAATTATAATTCTCCCTGCATACTCATTTCAAATTCCTTTTGCATCAAACAAGAGAATTCCTTGTTCAACAAATTTTCATTAGTTGCTCCAAAAATGAAATCATCAACATAAATTTGAACAACCAACAAATCATTAAGACTAGTTTTGGTGAAAAAAGTAGTATCAACAACACCATTTTTAAAACTATTTTCAATCAAAAAATCATTTAACCTTTCATACCAAGCTCTGGGAGGTTGTTTCAACCCATATAAAGCCTTTAAAAGTTTGAAAACATGATTTGGAAAATCTTTATTTTCAAAACTATGGGGTTGTTCAACAAAAACATCTTGATCAATGAAACCATTTAAAAACGTACGTTTGACGTTCATTTGAATAATTTGAAATTGTTAAAGCATGCATATGCAAGAAAACATACTAATAGATTCTAAGCGAGCAACGGGTGCAAAGGTTTCACCAAAATCAATTCCTTCTTCTTGACCATATCTCTTTGCAACAAGTCTAACTTTATTTCTAATTATCTCACCTTTATCATTTAATTTGTTTATAAATCCCTATTTTGTTCCTATCACGGCAATGATGAGTTGAGGGTCTGTCAACTAAAGCCACACATTGTTTTTCTTGAATTGACTAAGTTCTTCTTGCATAGCAAGAATCCAAGATTCGTCATTCAAAGCATCATCCACACTTTTAGGTTCAATGTGAGAAAGTAAGGCACAATTATTATTCAAAGGTTTATGACAATGAGTTTTTACCCCATTGGACGGATCACCTATGATTAATTCTTGAGGGTGACTTGAGACAAATCTCTATGCTTTTGGAAGATCTTTTGGAGAGTCTTCATTCTTTTCTCCTGCTTCATCCAAGTGATGAGTATCGTCTTCATTGCTTGCCTTGGTCTCTTGATGTTCTTCTTCTATAGTGAGCTTTTCAAGTTACTTTTGTATACCTACATCTTCATCTTCACAAACATTCATGGAAATAACATCATTAGCCTCATCAAATATAACATGCACAACTTCTTCAATTAAAAGAGTTCTTCTATTTTATACTCAGTGTGCTTTCTTATTACTAAAATAGATCCTAATAAAATTCCTTCATCCGATTTCTTGTCAAATTTGCCAAGATTTTCTTTGATTTTTAAAATAAAGCATTTACAACCAAAAACTTTGAAATAGCTCACAACTGGTTTTTTTGCATAACAAAAGTTCATAAGATGTTTTGTTTAAAATAGGTCTCAAGTTGTCTCAAAAGAACTTGATTCATAACATAACAACCAGTGTTAACGGCTTCAGCCCAAAAATATTTTGGTAAGTCACACTTACTAATCATGGTTCTAGCAACCTCTTGAAGTATTCTATTTTTTCTTTTGACAACACCATTTTGTTGAGGCACTCTAACAATTGAAAATTCATGTGAAAAACCATTGTGATCACAAAATTTGGGAAAACCTCCAAATTTAAACTCGGCTCCGTTATCACTTCTTAAGCGAACAATTTTTAAATTCAGTAAATTTTGTATTTTTAGAAAACAAGTTTACAAAATTTTCAAAGGCTTCATTTTTGTGAACAAGAAATAATACTCCCAAGTATACCTAGAATAGTCATCAACAATTACAAAGGCATATTTACTACCTCTGAGACTAGCATGGGCCAAACAATTCCATATGCAATAATTCCAAAGGTTTAGAAGTAGATACATAGTTTTTCGGTTTGAATGAAACTTTAACTTGTTTATTGAATTGACATACATCACAAATTTTATTTTTCAAAAACTTTAATTTGGGCAAACCTCTTACCAATTCTTTCTTAGCAAGATTCTCAATTAAATCTATGTTGAAATGACAAAACCTTCTATGCCAAAGCCAAGGATCATCTATAGAAGCGGTTAAACATTTTACATTGCCACTGCCAAAGTTATCAAGATAAATCACATAAACATCATTATGCCTAAAATCTTTAAATAAAACAGCAAAATTTTTATCAATAATTAAACATGCTTGGTAAAGAACATATATAAATTTTTATCACGTAATTGGCTCATAGTTAAGAGATTGCAATTTAAATTGTCAACTAGAAGCATATTTTCCCTTTTAATTAAAGTCTCACCATTTTTACCTACATCGCTAATGCCAATTGATTTTGCTTTCATGTTATCCCTAAAAGTCACCTTTCATGAGTTTGGTGAAGAGAGATGTTTCACCGGTCATATGTTTTGAGTACCCACTATCTATGAACCATTTGGAATTTTTGGTGATATTCATTACCTACATAAGAAATTAAGTGATAACTTCTGGTACCCACATTTTCTTAGGTCCATAAGAGTTAGTAAAATGACTATAAATGCATACGGTATTCATTCCAAGTTTTTCATTTCTCTTGACATAGCAATTATTTTTCACATGTCCATGTTGTTGGCAATAGTTGCAAATAATATTCTTATTTCCATATAAACAAGATTTTGATTTTACAAAACATAAGTCATCCCTTCTAAAAGTGACAAAGTTCTTGTTGATCAACATATTTCGATTCTTTTTCATATCAACAATATTTTCTCTTTTTTTATGCAAGAGAACACTCAAATCATCCAATGAACCTTTTCTTCAAGGAGGCTTGTTCTTTCTTAATCCTTATTTTCACATGCATTCTTTTCTTCAACTCAGTGTTTTCTTGTGATAACCTATTATTTTCATTCACAAGTTTAGAGATAGCATTTAATAAAGTATTTGTTTTTTTGACTAACTCCTTATTTTTAGCATATGATTCCTTTAAGCTATCTGCAATTTTAAAATGAAGGCTTCAAGATCATTGTCATCATTTTGATCATTAGAATCATAAGTGGGTGTTATCTCATCATCACCAATGGCCATAAAGGCCATTTGTACCGATTTCATCTCTTCTTCAACTTCTCTTTCTCCTTCGGAGTTGCAATCATCCAAAGCGATTTAAAAATTGTTGAAGCGGGACTTCCTTTCTTTCTTCCTTCCTCCTCTTCTTGGAAGGGCACTCATTTGCAATGTGTCCGAGTTGACCACATTCAAAGCATTTTTCATTTTGCTTCTTAATTTCCAGCTTGGTCTTGCCTTCAAAATTATTTGAATTGCTTGCTTCTCCTTTTCTCATTCTCCGTTTGTTGATGTAGTGTTTGAGGAATCCTTTGGTGAAATGTGCAAAATCATCTTCATCAAGATCCTCATCCTCTAAATTGATGGAGCCATTTTATCTTCTTCTTCAGAGGTCTTCAAGGCTATGCTTCTCTTTGGTCTTGCTTCTTCATCGTCCACCACTTTAGCTTTGAGCTTCAATTCATATGAAGTGAGAGAATTTATCAATTACTCAATAGGTATGAAATTTAAATTCTTTACTTCCTCTATAGCAATAGTTTTTGCCTCCGATTCTTTGGAGAGAGCATTCAAGATTTTTTTGTTATTCTTACCCAAAGAATATTCCTTCCTTAAGGCTTCAAGATCCTTAATGATATCATTGAATCTACAATATATTTTATCAATGTTTTCATGTGGTTCCATCTTGAAGGCTTATACTTGGCAACAAGTAAAGATTTCTTTTGTTCTCTGACATCATCTCTTTCTTCATGAATTTAGAACTCCATTTCAATTTGTCCCAGATTTTCATAGCCGAAACACATCCTTTGATACATGTTGACTCTTAGCATCCAAGGTATTGTATAGCACATTCATGGCTTTACCATTTAAGGTCAAATTTCCCTTGTCTTGTGGAGTGAGCTCATCCCATATTTTTTCTATTCTTCTATTTGTATGATTATGGACAATGGTGGATTCGAAAGGACCTTCATTAACCATATACCACAAGTCAATATCAATAGATTGCAAAAATAATTTCATTCTATCTTTTCAAATAATAAAGTTCACCCCATTAAACATAGGGGATCTAGTGATAGATTGACCTTCAAAGAATAAAGCATTATTAGTTGCCATAAAGGATCATTACTCAAATGCAATTTAAGCAAAATAAAGAGAGCAATGCTCTGATATCAATTATTGGTCCCAAAGCAACCTAAGAAGGGGGGTGGATTAGGTTTCTAAAAATTAATTTGCAAATAGTGCATAATTCAAATCTCTTGTACTTAACAAAGCAAGATGATAAAAATATAAGCAATTAAGTACAAAATGAATAGAATGAATAAAGAGAGAGAGATTAAACTAACAACACTTCCAAGCAAGCAAGCTCAGAGTAGTAATCCACTAAGATACTCCTTCAAATTTGGTGAGTCAATAATCTCAAATGTACACAAAGTAGGATCCTTGCTCACACTACTTCTCTTTAGTTGAGCCAAGGATTTTACAGTCAACCTTACTTTTGTACAAGATTATCACTCCACTCAATATTTTTGAATAGCAGTCTGAAGTACACACTAATACAATATCACTAAAGAGCTAATGTACACTTAAATTGCCTTTCTTCTTGTTTGTATTCAATGTGTAAGATAAGATTACAAAATACAGATGGGTTGGCATTTATAAATGCAATAAATCAGCTCCCAACAACTTCCTAGTGGCTAGATAATAAATGCTGAAAAACTAGCCGTTATAGGTTTCAGATGTTTGAGATCTTTATTAAGCGTCCGAACAACCGTCCGAGAA
Organism: Cinchona pubescens; assembly: GCA_025175665.1. Taxonomy (NCBI): domain Eukaryota; kingdom Viridiplantae; phylum Streptophyta; class Magnoliopsida; order Gentianales; family Rubiaceae; genus Cinchona; species Cinchona pubescens. The sequence continues at coordinate 2,133,399 of JANKKI010000099.1, read as the reverse complement.
TAGGGTCTGTGATATCATGGAGTTGAAAATGACATTCGAACGGCCAAAATTGCATCTATTTCTTCATCCGAAACAGGTATGTTGATGAGTTCCGTCATCGGATAGTGTAGTGTGTCCAAAAGGTTTAGTACTTGACCAAGGTTGCTTTTCCTTCAGACAGTTAGGCGCGTTTGATAAGATTTTCTTCGGACAGTTAGGTGCGTTTGTTATAGGTGCCTCAAAATCTTGCTCTCTTCCTGGCTTTTCAGACGGTGCATTGCGTCCGATGTAAATTCGTTTGGACAGCTAGGCACGTCTGGTGTAGGTGTCTTAAAATCTTACCCTCAGTCTGATCTTTCGAATAGTGCATTGCGTCTGAGGTAAATTTGTTTGAACGAGCTTGTGCGTCCAAGTAACTTAGTGTTGTTCGGACGATGCACATCGTCTGAAAACCCTGTCATGAACAAATGAGATAGAATTCTTGTACAGCTTAAGTTTAGATGGTTAGATTGCATTTGTCATCATCAAACCAAGACAGATTATAGGTCATCAATATACAATTGAAGAACTCTTGTGATTGAAGAAGATGTGCACATTATATTTGATGTGGCTAATAATATTATTTCAAGAGATGTTTGTGAAGATGAAGATGTAGGTATCCAAAAGAAACTTGAGAAGCTCACTATTCAAGAAGAACATCAAGTGACCAAGGAAAGAAATAAGGACGATGCTCATCACTTGGATAAAGAAGGAAAATACAAAGAAGAGATGTGTATAAAAGATCTTCTAAAAGCATGGACGTTTGTCTCAAGTCATCCTCAAGAATTAATCATAAGTAATCCATCCAATGGGGTAAAGCCTCATTCCTATAAACCTTTGAATAATAATTGTGCCTTAATTTCTCATATTGAACCTAAATGTGTGGATGATGCATTGAAAGACGAATCTTGGATTCTTGCCATGCAAGAAGAACTTAGTCAATTCGATAAAAACAATGTGTGGACTTTAGTTGAAAGACCCCCAAATCATCCCGTAATAGGAACAAAATGAGTTTTTAGAAATAACCTAAATGATAAAGGTTTGATAGTTAGAAATAAAGCTAAACTAGTTACGAAGGGTTATGCTCAAGAAGAAGGGATTGACTTTGACGAGACCTTCGCACCCGTTGCTCATTTAGAATCTATTTGCAAGTTTCTTGTAGTTGCATGCTTCAACAATTTCAAACTATTTCAAATGGATGTGAAAAGTACATTTCTAAATGGTTTTATTGATCAAGAAATTTTTGTTGAACAACCCCCGTGTTTTGAAATTAAAGATTTTCCAAGTCATGTTTTTAAATTATCTAAGGCTTTGTATGGGTTGAAACAAGCTCCTAAAGCTTGGTATGATAGATTAAGTGATTTTTTGATTGAAAATGGTTTTTAAAAGGGTGTTGTTGATGCTAGTCTTTTCACCAAAATTAGTCTTAATGATTTGTTGGTTGTTCAAATTTACGTTCATGATATTATTTTTGGAGCAATTAATAAAAGTTTGTATAAGGAATTTATCTTGTTTGATGTAAAAGGAATTTGAAATGAGTATGATGGAAAAATTACAGTTCTTTCTTGGATTTCAAGTTTGGCAAACAAAGAAAGGAATCTTCATCACACAAATCAAGTACACAAAAGAATTACTCAAGTGCTTTGGAATGGAGGATTGTAAACCAGTTGGAACGCCAATGTGTATCTCAACCAAACTTGACAAAGATGAAGAAGGTAATACTATTGATGAAAAACGCAATAGCTGTATGATCAAAATTTTACTTTATTTAACAGCCAGTAGACCAAATATTATATTTCCCGTTTGCCTTTGTGCTATATTTCAATCTTGTCCAAAAGAATCACACTTAATTATTGTAAAAAGAATTTTTAGATATTTGAATGGGACATTGAATTATGGTCTTTGGTATCCTAAATCCAATAGTTTTAATTTGATTAGTTACTCAGATGCCGACTTTGCTGGTTATAAAATTGATAGAAAATGTACTAGTGGTATGTGTCACTTTTTGGGCTTATTGCTTGGCGTCATGGTTTAGCAAGAAACAAAGTTCCATTTCATTGTCTATGGTAGAAGCCAAATATACTGCTGCGGGAAATTGTTGTGTTCAACTTCTTTGGATGAAACATACTTTAAAAGATTTGGTGTTATTTTTTATTGTGTGCCTACTAGATGTGATAATACTAGTGCAATTAATCTCTCAAAAAATCATTGTTCTGCATTCTAGAACAAAAATATATTGATGTCAAGTATCATTTCATAAGAGATCTTGTTTGCAAAAAGGAAATTTGTGCTGAATTTGTTTGCGCAAAAGATCAATTGGCTGGCATTTTTACTAAAGTTTTACCATTAGATCATTTTGAATAATTCAGAACTTGCTTGGGCATTATAAATTTCAAAAACTTGTAAGTTGTGCTTTCAGATGCAAATATACGTCCTAAGTTCACTGTACTTTGGACAAAAATATCCATCCGATCTTTTTTTTTTTTTTTAAATTTTTGGTCTCGGACATTTTCTTTTCGTCCGAACTATTCATCTTTGTTACCAAACTCTCTGGAAAAATGAATGAACCATCACAACCATCCGACATCACTTCGTATGCTTGGTTAAGAATTTCAGCCATCCGTTCATTTGAGAATGGACGAACGATTGGACGTATATCAATTGTTCGGACATTCGAATGACTGTTCTATTACCTTAAAACCTTTCATTTTTGCCTTTTCGGACATACTTCCTCAACCAAACCCTAGCTCTAGCGAAATAAGAGAAAACTCCCAATTTCTTCAATTCGTCTCATTTTCTCTGAAATTCATCAAGGAAATCATCTTCTTATCCCTTCAGCAACCCTATTCGAATCCTTTCCCACCTTATTAACATCCCTTTCCATCCAATTCCTTAAAATCTCTTCACTCTCATTTTCACACTGTCCAATTCTTACCTCTAATTCAAGATGGTTCGATTGTGTGGTGGTTCTTCAACAGACACCAGAGGCAAGAAATCTAAAGGGAAGGCTCTAGCACACGGGAAGGCCAACCTTTATCAAATCCTCAACCCACTCCAAATCCCACCTTGCCTAAATTCATTGATGCCAAGGCATTTGAAAGTTATACATGCTTGCTTAGTAAATCCGTTATAGTGCAACGTTCTGTTTCCCAAGGCATGTTTGACAAATTAAACTCATTTTCTGTTAAGGAATATTTTGAAAAACAAAAATGGGTTATTTGATTCATATTGACTTGCCTGTGTATCATGATATGGTCTTACAGTTTACTACTAATCTTTGCAAAGGTTCAAATATTCAAACCTTAGTGTCTCAAGTGAATCACATCAATCTTGAGTTTAATTCCAATATTGTTAATTCGATTTTTGAATGTGATGTTTTTCCTTTCGATAAAATTTCATATTTTTTTTCTTTGGACAAATGGCCTGCTGTTGATACTCGATTTAAGATCGAAGAAGTTAAGAAAATTTTACATGTTGATTTTAAATAGATTTTGGAAGCCAAAACCACTTTGCTTAGTCCTGACTCATGCTCAATATTTTGTACATATTGGTTACAAATTTGCAATTACCAATTGATGGACATCATACTAAGTCGGAAAAAATGCAATTGTATCTGTTCTATTGTGTTTTTAAGGGAATTAAACTTGACTTTGGATATTTATTTTGTTCCTTGTGGGAATTATTCCTGAATGATACTCAAACGAACATTCTATTTGATAAATTTCTAACTAAAGTTTTTGGTCATTTTGACATTTCCTTCATTGGCAGAAAACAATACCCCCATATTTTAATAAAGTTTACATTGAACGAAAAGGATTGCATTTTGTCAATCGAAAATGGTTCACTGAAGTTGATTATGAATTTGAAAAGTCATAGGATCATGCATCAAGTTTAGGACAAGCACTTTCTCATCCCATTCCTTCTCAACCCTCTTCTTCCATACCTCTAAGAGACAGGCTATCACCAATATCCTCTTCAAAATCCTCCCTTTCGTAATTGTGCACCCTTGTCACAAATCTGGGAAATCAAATGTATGAGCACTTTCGGCACCGAACCCTTCGAAAATTAAAAAGGTTGGAGACCAAGCAGACCATTCTCCAGGAAGCCTTAAGTTTAGGTATGTCTACTTTCGCTCAGGTCCAATTTGCTAACATTCAGTCACAGTACACTCTTGAGTCCTCCTCTGACAGTGATGACGACATTGAAGATATCGAGCACCATAATCTTGAGTAGGAAGCCCATGAAGATCTAGCTTGTGCATCAAATCCTAGGAAAGCCACTATTCCAAGTGTCGATATTGATGATGATGAAGATGTTGGTGACCATTTAATTACATCATGCAGTGTTGTGATCCTCAAGATGATAGTGAGCATGACAATAAGGCTATAGATGATGATTTGCCTACAAAAAAGCGAAAATGTGAGGAACGATCTAAGAAGAACAATGATTCCACCTCTTGGCTTAGATTTTTTAGATCGCATTTGTTTAGTTTAAACTTGGTTAGTTGTACATAGATGTAATTTCTTGTCCTTGATAGCCTTGATGTTCTATTAATGATGCAACTTTTACCTGTGTTTTATTATTTCTTGCTTGCACTTGTTTCTCGTGGTTTGAGTAAGGGGGAACATCATCTCAAGTGGAGCTTGTTTTGATGATGCCAAAAGGGTAAGAAATGTGGTAGATTGATTATGGTTGTTTGTGGATGAATGGATGGTTGATTGCTTATGGTTCTTCGTGGTTGTTTGATTGATTGTTTGAGCTATGATTGGTTATGATTGGTTTGCTCTGCCCTGTGATTTGTCATCATCAAAAAGAGGGAGATTGTTAATCTAAAATCTTGGTTTCGATGATGATAAATACAATCTAATAGTTTTGACACGAGTTGTGCAGGAAGTTTGCTTTATCTATCAATAGGGTTTTTGGACGCTGCACATCGTCCGAATGTGACAAAGTTGCTCAGACGTAGGAATTTGTCTGAACAAGATTTTCTCAGATGCAATACACTATCTAAAAGGTTAGGTAGAGTGCAAGGTTCTCAGGTAATGACAACTCTCGGACGCTCAAAATCGTCCGAAGAAATTTCTATCGGACGCGCCTGACTGTCTGAAGGCAGAGCAACTTGGCTAGCATTAAACCTTTTGGATGTACCACTTTGTCTGAGTATCTGACTCAACAAGCTACTAGCTTCGGACGTAGGAACAGACACAACCTTAGTCATTTGAGCGAAGATTTCAACTCAGTGATATCATTGATCGGACGCTTGTTCGGACACTCGAAACCTATAACGGCTAGTTTCTCAACATTTAGTCGTTGGGAAGTGGTTGGAAGCTAATTTATTGCTTCTATAAAAGCCAACCTATCTGTACTTAAATAAAACAACTTACACATTAAATCCAAGCAAGTACAAAAGCAATTTGAGTGCAAATTAGCTCTTTGGAAATATTGTATTAGTGTGTACTATTCAAAAGCATTGAGTGAAATGATAATTTTGTACAAAAGTGAGGTTGAGTATTAAATCCTTGGCTCAACTAAAGAGAAGTAGTGTGAGCAAGAGTTATCCAATAGTTTGTATATAACTTTGATTATTGACTCACCAAATTTGAAGAAGCATATTAGTGGGTTACTACTCCAAGCTTGCTAGCTTGGGAGTGTTGTTTGTTTAATCTCTCTTTCTTTACTTATTCTACTCATTTTGTGCTTAATGAATTATATTGCTATTAAATTACTTGTGAGTGTGAAAGATTTTATTTGTGCATCATTTGCAAATTATCTTTAACAAACTTAATTCACCCCTCCTTTTAGGTTGCTTTGTGCCAACAAAAGTAAACAGAAAAACTCTTTTGACTAGATGTGTTAATAACTAAAAGCAATCAATTAGTCCCCAAAGGAATAGCTCCATTGTTGAACCCTAGTTATGGTTATTATGTTTTATGTTGACCAAATCATACTAACGCCCTGAAAACAAGTGTGCAGAAAAATAGGAAGCTTTGGAAGTAAATGATCATTCGAACACAATCAAGAAAAATAACTAAAATGTGAACATCTTCTTGGTGATGAAGAGTGTCTTACCGAAATAAATGAGTTCGAACGCAAAAAAGTGTCCAAAACATGACCAGAAGCTTTAGGATGCACATGACTGTTTGAACCAAAAGTTGTGGGATAGGACACATATGAGTTGTGGGATAGGACACATATGACCGTCCAAATCAAAAACTGTAGGACGCACATGATCGTCTGAACCAGAAGTTGTAGGATAGGATGCATATGATCGTCCGAACCAGAAGCTGTAGGTTGTACAAGACTGTTCGCAGAAAAGAGCTCAAGATGAAGAAGATTCTATCAAACTGTAGGGTGCATACGACTTTTGAAGTACTATTCATAAAGCTATAAGATGCATGATCGAACATCCGAACTACCGTCCAAACTCCTAACGGCTAGTTTTTAACAGCTAGTTTTTTTACCGTTAGAGCTCAAATTTCAGCATATCTTTCATCTATAAATAGCCAAAGGACATCCAATTAATGTAAGGAACTACTATATTCAATACAAACACTTATAAGAGCTATTTGGGAGAATAAGAAATAGGCTAAAATATTGTGGGTTATATTGGTTCGGGTAGTATAGTTCTCTTAGCTCAACTAGAGAGAATTAGTGTGAGTAAGAGTAGACTAGTGAGTGATCTTCAAGTATAAGAGTGGAGTGATAAAAGTGAGGTTGTAATATAAAACCCTTTGGCTCAACTAGAGGAATTTAGTTGGTGCAAGGGTGAGCCTACTTTGTGTACAAGAAGGTTATTACCTCACATTCTTTGAAGAGGCACTACTAGTGGATGTACTCCAAGCTTGAGAGTTTGGGAGTTCGGTTTGATATTCTTCATTTCAATCTTTTTATTTCTTCTTTAAGTTTCAGTTGTTAAATATTTATCTTTGACCATTTGTGCTTAAGTGTTCTTTTTGCACAAAGTTTGCATTTTCATTAAGCATATTAAAATGTCTATTTTTAGAGACAACCTAATTCACCCTCCCTCTTATATTGCTTTTGGGCCAGCAATTGGTATCAAAGCTTCGTCTCTTCTTATTAATTGGTTTAATCACCTTAGAGTAAAGATCATTATGACAACCAACAATGCTTTGTTTTTAGAGGGGCATTCCATTACTAGACCTCCCATGTTTAATGGCATTAATTTTTTATTTGGAGAGAGAGAATGAAAATTGTCATACAATCTGTTGATATTGATTTGTGGTACATTATTGGTAAAGGTCCTTTTGAGGCTATTAATCTTTATGAAAATACACATAAATTATGGCCTAAGACTAGATGTGAGTTAAATGCACAAGATAGAGTAAATTTATCTTTAAATGCTAAAACCATGAATATTTTGTGTAATGCTTTGGATGTAGGTAAGTTTTCTAAAGTGAAATGTTGCAAATCGGCCAAGGAGATCTGGGACAAATTGTCTCTTATTCATGACGGAAGTGAAGATATAATAGAGCAAAAGAAGTCACTTCTTGTGGCTAAATATGAATCCTTGAAAATGGAACCTCATGAAAATATTGACAAGATGTGTTGTAGGTTCAATGGTACTTGTAAAGGTTTTGGAAGGTTTAGTAAAGAATATTCTTTGGGTGAAAAGAATAGAAAGATTTTGAATGCTTTACCTAAGGAATGAGAACCTAAATCCATTGTGAGATAAGAGTCTAAAAATTTGAATTCTATACCTATTGAGTCTTTGATTAATTCACTAACCTCTTTTGAATTGAAGTTGAAATATAAGGTACAAGATGATGATGAGGCAAGGATAGAAAAAAGCACAGCATTGAAGGCTTCACAAAAAGATACGAGCAAGAAACCAAGTGAGAAATGCTATAAATATGGCCAATTGGAATACTTTCCAAATGAGTGTCCATCCAAGAAAAAGAAAGAATGAAAGAGGCATTACTTCAACAATTTCCAAATCATATGGGATGATTGCAATTGCAATTCAGATGGACAAGCTAATGAAGAACATTAAGTGACTCAAATGGCTTTCATGGCCTTTGGAGATAATAAGGTATCCTCTAGTTATGATTCTTGTAATTATTCTTGTGACCTGATGATTCTTGTGATGATGATAATGTTGAATCATTTATTTTTAAAATGCATGAATGTTTGAAAGAATCACATGCTAGGAACAAAGAGTTAAAAATTAAGATTAATACTTTATTGAGTACAAACTCAAAGGTTGTGCATGAAAATTGTAGTTTGACAAAAGAAAATGATACTTTGAAGAAAAGATTAGATGTGAAAACTAAGATCAAGGAAGAACAAGCTTAATTAAAGAAGAGTTTAGATGATCTTGATGTACTTTTACAAAAGAAAAAGGAAAATATTTTTGAAAAGAAAAAGACTAGAAATATGCATATCAACAAAAAATTTATCACTTTTAGAAAGGATAGTTTTTGCCTTGCAGAATCTAAATCTTCTTTTTATGGAAACAAAAATATTGTATGCAATTATTGTTGTCAACATGGACATATAAAAAGGGATTGTTATGTCAAAAGAAATGAAAAGTTGGGAATAAATTCTATTTGGGTACTTAAGCATCTTACTAATCCCAATTGGACCCAAGAAAGTTTGGGTACCAAAAGTTTTTGCTTAACTTTGAGTGTAGGTATGCTTGGAAAACACCAAGGGATTCAAGATAGATCATTAATGGAAGGTGTTCAAAGCATATAAACCAAGATGACATTGAAATGGGTAACAATTAAAGTTTTTAATGTGCTTTCATTTGTTAATATGAACTATGATCTCTTAAATATTAGTCAACTATGTGTTTGAACTTGTTTAGAATGCTTGGATATAAGTATCCCCAATTTTTGTCTATATTAGTCACTATTTGCAAAAGAAAGGGGGAGTATTCTCTTTTCTAAATGGATTTGCATCACAAGAATTTACATCACATATGCTTTATTGTTTTGTTGACGCTTTTGGTAAAAAATGAGCAAAAAATGTCTTGATGTTAATCCATTGCATGAATTTCCTCGTTTCTACCTAATTATTTATTTTTTGAAGGGAAGAAATATTTTAAACTTGACTTATCCCCTATATACTTACTTGTAATTGCGTGCATAGTTTAGGGAAAGATATTTGATACTTGATGTTTCCTTAATTAAGGAGGAGATTGTGTGTATAAATTGCTTTATACTATTATGTTTTCATGATGCCAAAAGGGGGAGAAATAATGGACAAAACCACTTGTCTTGTGCTTCATATTTTAAGGTTAGTTTTAGAATTGTCCAATTGATTTGTCATCATCAAAAAGAGTGAGATTGTTGAATCTCAGTTGTGGTAATTATGTTTTGATGATAACTAAATCGCACTAATAGCTTGAAAACAAGTGTACAAAAAAATAGGAAGGTTTAGAAGTAAATGATCGTCCAAACACAATCAAGAAAAACAACTAAAATATGAATAACTCACGAACAATGAAGAGCGTCCGGAAGAAAGGAGGTCGGATGCAAGAGAGCGTTCGAAACATGACCAGAAGCTTTAGGATGCACATGACCGTGCGAACTAGAAGATGTGGGATAGGATGGATATGACTGTCCAAGCCAAAAACTATCAGAGGGCGTACATGACCGTCCGAACCAGAAGTTGTAGGACTCACAAGACCGTCCGAAGAAAAGAGTTCAAAATGAAGAAGTTTTTCTTTCAAGTTGTAGGATGCATATGACCATTTGAAGTACATTTCATAAAGCTGTATGACGCATAATGGGACGTCCAAACCACCATCCAAACTCCTAACGAATAGTTTTTAATAGCTAGTTTTTGATCATCGGAGCTTAAATTTTAGTACAACTTTCATCTATAAATAGCTCAAGGACATCCAATTAATGTAAGGAGCTACTACACTTAATACAAACACTTGTAAGAGTTGTTTAGGGAGAAATAGGCTAAAATATTGTGGGTTGTATTGGTTTGGGTAGTATAGTTCTCTTGGCTCAACTAGAGATAATTAATGTGAGCAAGAGTAGAGTAGAGAGTGACCTTCAAGTGTAAGAGTGGAAGCATAAAAGGTTTACAAAAGTAGGTTGTAATGTAAAACTCTTTCGCTCAACTAGAGGACAGGCCTAATATTTAGTTAGTGCAAGGGTGAGCCTAGTTTATGTACAAATTCTTTGAAGAGGCACTACTCTACATGGTATAGAGCTACAACGAATGCTCTATTAGCAAAGACTAAGTTCGGTTTCATCGATGGAAGTCTTCCTCGTCTGCGGCCCAATTCACCTGATGAAGCAGCTTGGATCAAAAATAATTCAATGGTGATTTCTTGGCTTTTTAGTTCCTTACATCCTTCACTTCATGATAGTGTAGCTTACTTTGATACAGCAAGAGAGCTATGGGTTGATTTGTAGGAGCGTCTTTCACAAGGCAATGCAACTCGTATTCATCAGTTAAAGATGGATATCATCAATACCCAACAACGGGATCTCTCTGTAGCCGCCTACTATACCAGATTGAAGGGACTTTGGGAAGAGCAAAGCTTGTATTTACAAATACCCGCTTGTACCTGTGCAGCTGCAAAATCATTGGCTGTCGAAAGAGAAAAGGAGAGAGTCCATCAATTCCTAATGGGACTCATGTACTTATTCTATGACAGGTTTAATATGGTGAGGTCTCAGATTTTAAATACTGATCCCTTATCTACTTTCGCTCGGGCATATGGATTGGTTCACAGGAAGAAAGACAACAACAAGTCTCAGTAGTATAGGGAAATAATTTGCCTGAGGGGGCAGCATTCATCACTTCAAAAACTATCAACAAGTCTTTTGGTTCTCGGAAAATGACCGGAAACCTTGATGTTCCTAAGTTTTTTTGCGAGCATTGCAAACATGCAAGGTACACAAAGGAGACTTGTTTTAAACTATATGGATATCCAGATTGGTAGGACAAGAATAGAAAGTAGAAAAAGGAAAGTCTGCCAACAATATCAAGCTTGGAAAAGAAAATGTTCCTAATCCAGCTGGTGGCCTAACCAGGAAGCAGTATGAGCAGCTTCTGTCCTTGTTGAATGTCAAAAGCTCCAAAGAAATACGATCAATAGAAAACTTTGCTGGTAAGGCTGATGTTTTCTTTCCAACTAATAGTGAATGAATTTTGGATTCTATGGGGCTTCTGATCGTATGACTTACCAAAGAAATCTTTTACATATTGAGAAGGATCTTCAGTATGATCCTAGTGTTCGCATACAAGATGGTTCTTTTGTCACTGCTAACACTTATGGAGATGTGGCTCTAAATTCCTCAGTAACCTTAAATAATGTCCTACATATTCCATCTTTTGCTTGTATCCTTGCCTCTGTTAGCAAAATAACCCAAGCATTAAATTGTGTTGCTCATTTCTTCCCTTCCTTTTGTGTTCTACAGGACCTAGTAACGAGGAAGCTGATTGGCACGGGTGAGCAAAAGTATGGACTTTACTATTTCCATACCAAACCTATTGGTTCGGCCATCTCTTTTCAAAAGGATCAAGCTATTTTGTGGCATCAAAGTTTGGGCCACTTGTCTTTTAGCCACTTAAATTCTATTTCAGAACTTTCATTTTCTCATTTAAATAAAGTTGATGAATGTTGTGATGCTTGTCATCGTGCCAAGCATGTTCATCAACTATTTCAGGCTCTTAGCTATATTAAATCTAGTGAAACTTTTGCTTTAATACATTGTGATTTATGGGGCCCCTACCATACTCCCTCTATGTCTAAATGTCATTTTATTCTTACTATTGTCGATGATTTCACAAGGAGTACGTGGGTTTATTTGATCAAATCAAAAATAGAAGTTTCTTGTTTGTTAATATCTTTTCTTGTTATGGTCCATAAACAGTTTGGTTACCTTGTTAAAATTATTCGTAGTGACAGTAGCACCGAATTCACAAACATATCTTTACAACAAACATGCGAACAAGAAGGTATCATTAACCAATTTTCTTGTGTGTCAACACCCCAACAAAATGGTGTAGTCGAACAAAAACATAGACATTTACCTGAGGTTGCAAGGGCTTTAAGATTTCAAGTAGGTCTTCCAATTAAATTTTGGGGTGAATGTGTACTAACCACAGTTTATTTGATAAATTATACACCTACCCCACCTTTCTCTAGAAAAAGTCCATATGAGTTTATAATTATTTTGTACAAAACCTTCTTATTCTCATTTGCCTGTGTTTGGGTACCTTTGTTATGCTTCTGTCATTCCTTGGTCACGTGATAAATTTCACAATAGAGCCATACCTTGTGTGTTTTTAGGGTATCCATATGGGCAAAAAGGTTATAAAGTTTATGATTTAAATACATATCGCATTTTTATTTCTCGTGATGTCATTTTTCAAGAACACAATTTTTTCATATAAAACAATGTTGTCTACTTCCCTAAAACAAACTGTACCTTTGCGAATTTCCATTAATGATGAAAACCACATAACCACCTTACTTGAGTTTGCATGTCATCCTAAAACCCCACCAACTTTTCTTGTGCCACAAGAAATCCCTCCTACATCAAGTATAAGAAGTTGTTGAACCTTCTATTTTACAACTACCTTCTACTAAGGTGTCTGGAGTACCACAAATTAACCCACCAGTCAGACCCAAACGCACTAAAGTTAGACCAGCCAAATTCATAGATTTGCAATTGTAGTAACTTTACCTGGATATAGTAAAGGTTCTTCTGCCACCTCCAATTTAGCTGCCTCAGGTATACTTTATCCTATTTCTAACCATCTTTCTTATTCTAAATTTCTAATACTCATGCCAGTTTCCTTTCATCCATCACCAATCATGATGAGCCCGCCTCTTACAGGCAAGCAGTACAAATAGATCATTGGAGGAAAGCAATGAAACAAGAATTAGACGCTTTAGAACAGAATCATACTTGGCGTTTGGAAAAATTGCCAGCTGGAAAGAAAGCTAATGGAAGCAAGTGGTTTACAAGATTAAGTTCAATTCTAATAGCACAATTGAACGATATAAAGCTCGTCTGGTAGCTAAAGGATACACTCAAATTGAAGGTTTGGATTATAATGAAACTTTTGTTCCTATTGCTAAACTTACTACAGTTCGTACTCTTTTAGCTGTCGATGTAGTATACAAATGGGAGTTGCATCAACTAGATGTTCATAATGCATTTATCCATGGGGATTTACAAGCATGAGAAGGTATACATGCAACCTCTACCAGGTTATTTGTCTGATGGTGATAATCGCGTTTGTCGTCTTCAACATTCATTATATGGTCTAAAGTAAGCTTCACAATAATGGTTTGCTAAATTTTTAGCAACTATTCTACAGTTTCGATTTACACAATCTAAGGCTAATACTTCATTATTTGTTTATCATCATGGTTCCATTTTTGCAACAATACTAGTATATATAGATGATGTCATCTTAGCTACTAATGATTCTTCTCAATTGGCAGAGTTGAAGAAGTACTTGTCCACCATATTTTCTATTAAATATCTTGGACTATTAAAGTATTTTCTTGGTCTTGAAGTTTCCCGTCATTCTAAAGGCATAGTACTCTCATAGTGAAAGTACACCTTAGAAATCTTACAAGAGATAGGGATGTCAGGTGCTAAACCTGTGCAATTTCCAATGGAACAACATCAACGATTGGCCTTGCATGATAGTCCTCTTCTCAATGATCCTAGTTCTATTATCAACAATTAGTAGGGCGGTTAATTTATCATACCAGAACTCGACTGGATATTTGTTACTCGATTTATATTCTTTCTCAATTTATGCACCAACCTCAGGAGAATCACTGGACTGCTGCACTTCGAATCTTGCGCTACTTGAAACTTGCTCCTGGACAGGGGTTATTTTTATCTGCGTCAAGTTCACTTCATTTGACGACTTATTACAACTCCGATTAGTCTAGTTGTCCTTTGACTCATCGGTCTACTACTGGTTATTTTATTTTTCTTGGATGGTCTCCTATCTCATGGAAGAGCAAGAAACAATTTACCGTTTCTTGTTCTTCGGCGGAAGCAGAATACAGGTCCATGGTTGCTACATCTTGTGAACTTTTTTGGTTGAAACACTTGCTCACGGATTTGCACGTCTCGTATCACACTCCTGTCGAACTTTATTGTGATAATTAGGCTGCAAGACACATTGCTAATAATCTTGTTTATCACAAACAGCTTACCAAACACATCGAAGTGGATTGTCATTTCGTGTAAGATTGTATTCAGAAAGGTCTTATCATTTGTCATCATATTCCTTCTCAACATCAACTAGCTAATATATTTACCAAGTCTTCGGGAGCTCATCAATTTCAAATTTTGATTGCTAAGTTGGGCATCCGAGACCTTCATGCTTGAACTTGAGGGGGCGTAATAACATGCAAAGTTTGAAGAGTTCAAAATTTTCTTAACAATCTCAATAATATGAGATGTTTTTGGAGATTTTGTAGCTTATCCCATATCTTTTGTAGCAAACCATGTGATTTGTTTTTTATCTATAACATATGTTTCTTTTTTCTTTAACTCTTGTAAACTATTATAAAAAGAGCTTTTTCTCTTCAAGTGAATTTACAAGATACATAAGTTAAACCAAATACTCTTCTTTCAAGATTTTTTTCAAAGTTGCCCTGAAAATTCTTAGTACTAGGTGCTCTAATAAGCCTATTTTGCAATGCCACGGCATTTCGTGCCCAGTTCCAGATTTCGTTCATTTCAATTTGATTCTTACTTTCTTCAATAATGTATCCAAAGCCTACTCTAATGTGTAGTATTACCCTCCCATGGTGTTAGGTAAAAAAAGTAACGTTTTCAACCATCAGAAATTAAGGTTCCAATTAAGAAGTGAATCTTCAAGGTATGTAGTTCTTACACCTTTTAATTGATTGTATTGTACATAGTTGATTGTGCAGCCACAGATTATGTGAAACTAAGGTAAATATGGCTACTTGTACAAGGATTTATAGGTTAGAAATGCAAACTAAGCTTAGTCCTATAATGTAAAATGCTATATCTTATATGTATTCTATCTTATGTGACAGATAGCTTGATATAAGCTCAATTGGTCACGTAGGTGGACTGGTTTTACACTGTTCAATGTCAATGCTCAATGTTACAATATTCCAATGTTCAATGCCAATGCTCGATTTGTTATGTTACAATGTTCAATATCAATGCTCAATGTTACAACATCCAATATTGAATGTTCAATCTATACAACAATGTTATACCATGTCTACTGGGTTGTGAATAGATGAAACCGAATCCAGTCACTAGAAGACTTACGAAACCATGAGTATATCTTATTTTTTTGTAAACTTGAATCACAATTTATAATGTTCCCCTAAAGCACTACACTAGTTATATACTCTACTTGTCCATAATTAGGTTTAAGTTCTATTTATTGAGCATTGATTTGGTTATCAAATGTTGTTTATATTATTTTGTAGTTTCTTTCGGTTGTGGACATAAGCTGGGAAGGGACTTTGGTATGGACTAGCTATTTTGCTAGGGGTGCTGGTTCTACAATGAGAGGTTTTACCTGGTTACTTGCCCTGTGTGCTAGTATAGTTTGGTAGGATTTGTTTTGTTATTAAGCATTTTATTCGTGGCTTTGAATCTACCATATCCTTAGTTGTTCTAAAGAATGTTTGTACTTGTATAAACAATGTCTTCAACCTAGTCTATACGTAAATTCTTGTTTGTTTTGTTGATATCATTGGAAGTCCTGACCGAGATTATGGTTATTAGATGTTCTTGATATTGAGCTTTGCAAGTTTGGGGGTAAGCCCGAGGTGTGAAGAGTCATGGTCCCAATTTTGGGACATGACATTTAGTGGTATCAGAGCATAAGTTTTATAATCCTATGTCTAGGTATAGTTAAATTATTATGAGCGTGGTATTGGGGATTTGGACTTGCAAGTAACTCAAGTCTAGACCTGATCATGTTACTGCAATTCCTTATTTTTAATGCTTGATTGAGGAGTGAGTGAAGTGCATGAGTGTGTTATTCAATGGTTAGTATGTGGTTAAGAATTAACATGTGAATAACCTATTTTCTTTGAAGTGTACAGGGTCATGACACCTAAAGCAAGCAAACTGGCCATTCATCAGAAGAAGAGACATAGGAGTATAGGGAGTTGATTGGTTATCAACTGACTTGGGATCCTATGAGATTAATTCAGAGTTACGAACACAAGTTGTATTAAAGGGGTTTTGAGTAGGGATTTTAGTTGTGACAGGAAGGTATCCCAGTACACAGAAATGTTCAAGGGCAAGTTGAATAGAAACAACAACAAACCCAAGCACCAAAGGTTGACTACTCTATAATAGCAGGGATGGTGACTCAAGCTGTTCACACTGCCCTCCAACCTGCACCAGCCAATCTAGTGCTGGAATCAGCACTGGAGGGTCTCCTAGTGCGACACACAGAAATGTTCATGGGCAAGTTGAATGGAAACAACCACAGAACCAAGCACCAACGATTGACTACTCTATAATAGCAGGGATGGTGACTCCTATTCACACTGCCCTCCAACCAGCACTAGCCAATCTAGTACTAGAGTCAGCACCACGATCCAAGGCAAAGTTCGAGACAAATGACACTAACTACTATTACCAGTTAATGAAAATAATGAGGATCATAGCTTAAGATGGAAGACCAGATCCAGAGAAGGTAATTGATTGGTTGAGGGAAATTGAGGAAAGTTTTGCATTATTTGAAGTTCCTGGAGATACTGTAAATAAACTTTGGGTAGTGAAGCCTTACCTGACTATAGATACAACCGTATGGTGGAAAGGACCTTTTTCTATACTTATGTGGAACCGATTACCTGGGTGACTTTTAAGCTAGCATGCCTAGACCATTTCTATTACTTGCTACCTTGGGCCGAAAAAGGAAAAGAAGTTGGTGTAGTAAGGGGAGGTAGAGTTGAGAGAATTGGGTATGCTGCAATTCAGCATTAGCGCATGAACCTCTGGTGCTTCCAATTTACACTTTAGTTATCACTATCAATGGTACCTCAGGCTCACAATTCCCATTTAACTCTGTTACCAGCAACACCTCTACCAACTCCTCCGTGTCATTGCTAAAAGAGGACCTTTGGCTGTTACAACCTCATTTTCTACTCGGCATAAGCTCTTGAAGTGTACTCATTGTCACCATTATCATTATGGGGAATGCAAGAGGAAATCTGAAACAAGCCTGTCTCGCAGCAGTTTTGAGCACAAAATTAGAGATTGTCCAATGGACTATTTGGTTAGCATAACAGGGAAGCTTGAGCCAAAAGCCTGACAGTGTAACACCCAGGGGACAGATGAATATGATTGAGCAGTAACAAGTAATCTTTTGATTCGACACACTGCCTATTGTAGTTTTCGGATTATGGTGCTATAAGTTCATGCATATTTTGAAGACTATTTGGACTTGGAGCATAAAACTTTGCTGATTTAATTTTCTTTAAAAGTTAGAATAGTGAATAACAAGATCTTTGAACTTGCGTGGCTATATATTACATGGACTTCGGTGAATATAAGTTGAATATTAATTTTGATACAACTTACTATGCTTGGTCTCAATGTGATATCCGAGCACAGACTGGTTGTTGCGTTTCTTAGTTCATATAGATGGATTGGGTAAGGATGTTAAACTATATGATCAAAGCAAGAAACATTTGTCTACTACAGTAGTATAACAAAATTAGTGGAGTAGCCACTTGAGTGGGGTCAATTTTACAAGTTCATAAGGTATCCAAAAAAAAAAAAAAAACAGTTTTAAAACATGGTGAACCATGTCAACACGGAGGGCATTATACCAAAGGATGCTACAGTGACAAAGGAAATCTTAGATTGTCTCTTTAGAACTTGCTAGGGTCATCAGCAAAGGGAAGAATAGAGCTCGGGTGGAATAAGCCATCAGAGACGGTGCCCATATTAAGGGCTTTTTACAAAATAATTCAAGTGGATCCAACGAATTGAAGATTTGGTTACAGGAGTTGTTTGATAAGCAATGCATTAGGCCTAGCATTCCTTATTTGGGTGTTCTGGTGTCATTTGTAAAAACGATGGATAGAAGCTTCAGAGTACTCATTAACTACAGAAAGTTGAATAGAGTCACTATTAAGAACAATTATTCTTTGTCTAAGGACAGAGTACATGCTTGATCGGTTGAGTACAAAGGTACTCTCTAATACTGACTTGAGATCCGAGTGTCACCAACGGAAGACAAATTCGAGGACTTTCCAAAGAATGTGATAAAGACAAACTAGTTATGACTACTAAAAGTTATAGGTGATGACATTTAGTCTAATTGATACATTTGTAATTTTTATGGAACTAATGAATTGGGTGTTTAAGCCTTGGACAGACTTGGTACTCACTAATGACACCACAGTGCATTCACCAACTGAAGAAGATCATGAAGAATATCTCAGGCAGAAATTATAAATTTTAAGGAAAGAATTCTCCTCAATGATGTGCTGCTGACCAGGCATACTTAGTTGAAGACCAGGTTCAGAAATGAGGTTAATTCATGGGCTCTGAAGAACGGAGTCGGGTTCTAATCAATATCAATATTACCATCTGGAATTGGGGAACGTAATCTACGACAATGCTTTGAAGAGTGTTTCATACCAAATAACTGGGTTCTGATTTATGCCTTGAGACAGTTAATGCCTATCAACGAAACTACTTCACTTCTAATGGCAGCCATAGTATGTATTGTGAAAAACGAAGTACACTAGCCATACGGAGTCGGGTCGATGACTCAGTCAGCTTATGAAAATTAAAATAAAGCAAAATACGTATGTATCCGAATGATATTGTCCACTTGATGCAAGGATGAGTGAAGGGGAAAAGCTTTACTTAGCTTTTACTGGTGGATAGCACTTCATATTAAGGTTGGGAATATAATGAAGTTCTAGATTGTTTATCAGCGGGATCTATAGGTTGAATTGGGATTCGAGACCGTTTATGATTGGATTTTGGATTTATAGATTGTTCAGGGTTTAGGCAGATAAGCGGTCAAAGGGTTCTGGGATCAAATGGACAGGCAATTAGATAATTTCAAACTTAGATAACTGGGAAATTTTTTTTTTAAAAAAAGAAGTTATTCAAGCCTTGTAGAAAAGTGTTATAATAAGGGTGTCGATAGGGGAGTTATTCCATTTATTCCATGGGTATATCACGGGACAAGTTCATTGTTACCAGTTATAAGCATTTTGACAAATTTTGGAAGCGACTTGAAAACTCGATAGGGTACAGCAAAGTGGATATTAGTCCTTCTTTCTCAAATCGGGAGCGTGTTGAGTTTCGAGGTCAAAATTTTTCTTAATATAGGGAGAGTGTAATACACGCACATTATATCATAAATTTGACACTCCTAAAAATGATCATTACTATTTATTATCGTCCTCAATGACCAATTTACCCTTCGAGTATTTAGTGTAACACTTGGACCTTTTTCTGATCGTTCCACCTAAACTTTTCTAATCATTCCATGTGGACATTTTCTGACCATCCCACATTCGTTAATGTTCATCTTTATCTTTTAATAACATTCTTAGATATTTCTTTATAATGTCTAATAACCATTTGGCCCTTCCTAGGTTTCACATTAGTTTTTCTCTCAAAATTTTCATACAATTTATATTACTTCAATTTTCAAATCTAGGCAAGAATTGAAGATTTCCAAGCGATAGCGTAGAAGTATTTGGAGACTGATTTTCCAACTTGATGGGTAAGTTTTACATCATTATTTCATGGTTTTTGTGGTAAAGCCAATTCCAAATTCTTTTAAGAATCAAACTCTAATATTGTTTACGGACTTTTTTTTCTTTTTTTTGTTACTAATTGTGTTCTTGAGCTACCAAGACTTGATTTATAGTTTGAAACACTCCCAAAACATTTGAAATGATGAGTTTGAATGAGGGCTTGGGGTTGCTCAAGAACACTTGGTTTCATTCAAGGGTTTTAGCTTATGATTTTTGAGGCTGAAGCTTGTTTTGCCTTAACTAGTTCAACCCTAATTGTTGAGTGTCTGGGGACCTTTTTGACCCTCCTAAGTGTTTGGTTTGTGGCTGGCTGGAGTGACCAACCAGTTTATTAAAAGTTGCCCAGAAAATGCCTAGTACCCGGTGTTCCAATAAGCCTATTTTGCAATGTCGTAGTGTTCCATGTCCTGTTCTAGATTTTCTATTTTGTTTTGATTCTTTCTTGGTTCAATAATGTACTCCTAGGTCTACTATAATGTGTGATATTACCCTCCCATGGTGTTAGGTCAAGGAAAGTAAGGTTTGTGATGATAAAAAATATAAGGTTCCAAGAACTGATTCCTCATGGTAAGTAGTTTTTCTCTTTTTTATTGATTGTGCAGCTACAAAATATTTACAACTAAGGTAAGTGTGGCTATTTGTATGAGAGTTTATAGGTGGGATATACAAACTAAGCTTAATCTTATAATGTACAATGCTAAATGTTATATGTATTATATCTTATGTGACAGAATGCTTGATATAAGCTCAATGGGTCACGTAGGTAGACTGGTTTTACAATATTCAATTTCAATGATCGATGTTACAATATTCAATGTCAATGCTCAATGTTACAGTATTACAATGTTAAATATCAATACTCAATGTTTAATGTGCTACATTATCAATATCCTGTCTATCGGGCGGTGAAAGATAAACCTGGATCCAATCATTAGAAGACTTACCATGATCTTATCTTATTAGTTTTAAAATCGAATCGCAGTTTATAATGTTCCATGAAAGAACTGGACTAGTTATATATACTCTACTTGTCAATAATTAGGTTTAAGTACTACATATTGAGCATTGTTTTGCTCATTCTATTTTGTTTATATTATTTTACAGCTTCTCAATCCGGTTGTGGACCTATGTTGGAAAGGAATTTTAGTATGGACTCTAGTTACTAGAGCAAGGGGTACTGGTCATATAGTGACAGGTTTTACCTGGTTGCTAGGCTGTGTGCCAGTATAGTTTGACAGGATTTGTTCTGCTATTGAACATTTTGTTCGTGGCTTTAAATTTCCCCTATCCTTAGCTATGCTTAAGAATGTTTGTTGTTGTAGAAAGAATGTCTTCAACCTAGTCTATATGTAAATTCTAGTTTGTTTTGTTGATATCCTGAAGTCTTGATCGAGATTATGGTTATTAGATGTTCTTGTTATTGAGCCTTGTACGCTTGGGGGAAAGCTCGAGATTGGAGGTGTCATGGTCCCAATTTTGGGGCGTGATACAAAATCTAGGCAAGGAATTGATAACCCTAGGAAACTAGAAGCATCGGGGTTTTTATAGCCAAATTTGAACAAATTTTGCCTTGGTTTAGAGTATTTTTAGTGTCAATGTGTACATTTTTGTTCATTTCTATTTCCATTTTTTTCAAATATTTCTATTGATATCTGTTAATATGTTGTAATGTAGTGTTTTACTATGTATTTAGTGTTATTTAAGTGATAATTATATGTATTATATTTAGGGTTAATTAATTAGGTTTTAACCTAATTTCTCTTGGAATTAGGGTTTTGTGTGTTCTAGGTTGTTAATCCTTTTCTAGTGTTTGTAATTACTTATTATGCGATTTTTGGGTGTTCAATTTACTTTATCGTAGTTCATTTCACTCTCTAATAATGTGTTGTTATGTGTTCTTAGGGTTTTGGTTGGTTGGATGCACATCGAAAATGAAACGGTGCAAAACTAATGATGATTGGATAGGCAACTCATGGCTGCTAGGGCCAAGGGCAAATGGCTCGCCATTGGCGATCCAAGGCAGTGCGTCGGCCTGCTAGACTTCCTTGGCTGGGGGTGAGCTTGAGTGGAAAATGCTGAAAACGATCATTTTGGGACTGTTTTGCAAGGGCATTGCTGGAAATTCACCCCAACCCTAAACCCTACTATAAATACATCCTTAAAGAATTGAATTAAAAAAGGCACCTTAGTTTTTCTTATTCTTTCTCCTCCTCACTTGGGGAGGAACTTTTAGTTTCTTCTTTCATTTTCTTCTAGACTAGTTTTCTATTTTGTGTAACTTTATTCTACAACTTTGTAAATCTCTATTTATGTTTAATGTACTTTGTTTTCCTACTTTTTCATGTTTATTTAAGTTGTTTTACCTTCATTAAATGCTCTAATTTTATAGGAGAATATTATTAGTTATAACACTTAAAATAACTTCAAAACATTTAAATAAAAGACTCACGAAAGAAGCCAAAAAAGAAAGACAAACAAAGATGAATGAAAATTGAAGATACGACACAAACTCTAAACACAAAACATAATAAAGTATGATAATGTAGGTAACACCCAAAGAAGTACTTAGACACTTAATAAACACATATTAACACATTCTAACACATAAAAGTAGAAACGAAAAACACACACTAAAACATTAAGAATACTCGAAACAAGTGGCAATACCATCAAGTTTAGATAGATATAACTCTAGTTTCCTAGAGTTATCACACCCCAAACTTAAACTTTTGTTCATCCTGAACAAAACAAGAAAGAAAAAGAACACACCTAAACGACTATCACAAGAACAAACACAAAACACAAGACACAAGATGTAACACACTTAACACCACCAAATGTTGAACCCTAGTGTACTTGCCAAAGATGAAAATAGAGTTTTAAATCAAGAAACTCAAAGTTTTCCACTACCTCTCTATTTACAAAAGAATACATTAGTTTTGATTATGAGCATTACTTTAACTAGTGAAAAGTTAATGCAATGCCAATTCATTTACAAGTTAATCTAGACCACACAAATAAAGTTTTTCAAAACTCGCCCCAAGAAAACCCCAAGGGGTGTGAAGATCATTGGGACTTGTTTTAGTGAAGCACAAATCAATGCAAATGAACGCACAAGGATAATTGTTGGCACCGTGAGGTTTAGCAAGCAACAAAATGTTGGAAGCAATTCTTCACCTTCAACTTACTAATGCAAATTAGCCTAGATTAAGGATCATTTAGGACTTTTCAAGCTTGTAATGTAGGCTATAATGTAGGCTAAGGCAATAAGGTAGGATAAATTTGGATAAGAGTAGCTTGAATCACCTTAGACATGTCAATCAAAAATTCTTGGAACAATATCCGTACTATAAAGTCCCAAGAAACAAACATTACTCAACCAATAAACACTTTTAAAGGCAAAGCACTTACTTTATTAACAAGAACTTGAAGGTCAAGTAAAGTGAACCTTCATTATTGAACCAAAAAAACTTAACACCACTAGCAATTTTTTTCATCTTTTTTTTAACAGTACTAAAAACATAACAATTACGAAAGGGGGGATATAAACGATATTGAACTTTTGGACTTCTTTCCCTCAAACAAATATACAAAATCTCTACATGATCCATCATATGAACATTCAACCACAACATTAATGAACTTGAAGAGATCAACAATGGCCTAGGTGATGTGTTCGAAAAGAGGAAAAATATAAGAAAGTGATTTGGTTAAGTTATCTGGCTACCAAACAAAATAGGCAATAAGGCTCAAGGGGGACACTAGGAATGAAATTAACTTAAGGTAGGGTTTTTGGCTCAAACGGTCCAAAGCATTGCCTAGATCATTTCCAAAATCTGGCCATTTGGTTAAAATGAGGGATTCACACTACCTCAACCAATGTCCCAAGCTAAACCTTATCAAAACCCACAAAATATTCAAAAAATGCAAATTCATGCACAATGACCAAACAATACCCTAACTCATTTCCAACTTAACTTAGAAACCATTTCAAGAATTTGAAGTGTGTAACTAGATTCACAACTAAACTAAAATTGGCATTGGAAGAACTCTTACGAAAAAAGTATTGTTGAAGTATCGAGATAAAAACTTGTTAAGAAAATATTTTTACTAAATGGTTGAAAACATGATTGAGTTTCATGGGTTAAATCCCATTTTGGGTTAAATCAACACATGAGGTGCAACCTATGTTCAACAGTCAATTTCAACTTTCACAATGACAAAAACAACACCATCTCCAATGAACAAGACAATTGACACCACCACATTTTTTAATTTATTCAATGATGATTACAACTGATCTTACCACTCACCAATATCACAAGAAATAAAAATACTACTAAAAAGAAATAAAACACAAAACTAACCAAGAATAATACTAATGAAGGACTTTAAAATATACTTGGATAATCAAAAAGCCAATATACATGATGAACAACATAATACTCCAAAGTGAATGTGAATGCAATCAACTAAGAACAAATGTACTCAAAACTATAGTTTAACCATCCTTCATGGATTTCATTAACCATAAACACAACACCATATAAAACTAAGAAGTGAGCAATTTCAAGTAAACTATTATATATAAATGCAAATTTGATTAAACACATAAGTCTTAGAGGTTGTCTAATCTTTTTCAACCAACAATGCTACACTAAGAAGGGGTCATTGGGAATTCACATAGTTCAAACAATTAAAGAAAAAGAAAACATACATAAGGGTAACGGGGTTTAAACACAACACAAGGGTTACCCATATGCCCAATTCCTCTCCCTAACTTAGGTTCACATATAATTGGCCACAACAAGACATTCAACAACAAAGACTATTCCCAATACACATCAAGAATTTGGATGATTTGCTCAAAAATAAGCTCAAAACACATAACAATTAAAGTGTCAACAACTAGAATGTCCACAAGTAAAAGGTAAAAACCAAGTCCAAGTTCATCAACCAATTCACATAACAATCACCATTTACAAGTATGACTACATTGCCATCATCATAATCATCAATGACCAAATTGTTATGAGCTAACAATGCTTAGCCAAGAATATCAAAAACTCATTTCACAATTCTAAACACAATATAAGCTAACACAATGCTACAAGCCTTATTAACCTACCGGGTTCTTCAACTAAAGCATGATAACAAAAAGGGTGAAGAAAATACTCCCCTAGTAATACCAAGAAGGCTTGCCAAGAATGTCGAAATCCTTGGTGAACTTGCACCATTGCTTTGCTCCTCCGAAGTCCCCAAGGATGTGTTGAACTTCAGCATATGTAGTTGATGCCTCCCCAGTCCCATCTAGAAAGTAACCCTCTTCTCCTACTTCTTGAGCAAGCAATTTATCAACAAACACTCCATAGGGCACTTCTTGTACATGATGGTCATGAGATTTGGAGCATTTGTGTGGTTCTTCTTTGTTGCACATACTCAATTACTCAACCGTATCACATTGGTCTTTAAGGTACCAATTGTCTTTTTTATTTGATGGGAGTGTTGGAGCTTCTTGGTCTTCCCAACCCAACATGCTTTTGAGTTCTGAAAATCAGTCTTGTATTCTCTTCATGGAATTGGTTTCATTAGACTGTTGATCCATGAAGGTCATCTCATCCACCCAAATTTTTTCTCATTTTTTTCTGTCTTCTTGGGATATTGTATGGTCTCACATGGTATAAGGATACCCGGTTATTGTGTAGTGTGCTCCAAAGGATTCTTCATAGTTGACTTGAGTATACTCACAACCTACCAACTCAATTGATCCTCCATGATTGCCATACCCCCTCCCCCCAAACTTGCATTTGCCCATTGGTGTAGGCGAATTTTGGCTGACTTCACTACACCCCTCTATTGTGTTCAGTAGGTTCATGAAAGTATCGTGAATAGTTCCCACACCTTTTGAGCTATTTCGTTTTGTTGAGTTTGAAGGCGTTGTAGACGGTTATTTGATTGCTCCATGATGGCCATCATCAATGTCTCCAAACATGCATTCTTCTCTCCTCCAGTTGGTAGTGGTTGAGTGCAGTCCCAACCATGGTACTCATAGGAATTCCCTTGAGTTTGAAACACCAAATGATTATATGTAGGCTCTATGGGTGTAGGAAAAAGGGTAGGGATAATCTTGATAGCTTGAAAATGAATTTGGATGGTTAGACCATCCCTTTTGATAATATAAGGGTAGGGAGAGTAATCACAAGAAACATATTCATTGGCCTTACCTCCATTACCGTAAGAATGGCAATTTTCTTATCATGAATCATTCTAATTAATTCCTTGCATGTTCTTGACAAATAGAAACTAAAAACAAACAAAAACAAGAACAAGACTAAAACAACACAAACAAGAAAAGATAGGACATTTTAAGTTGCTAACTAGTCTAAAATATCCATCAAGTGCAAATCTTTTTGAATTTTTCAAAATAAGAAAATTCAACTAACAAAATAGAAAATCTTTTTGGATTTTGAAAATAAGGGATCCAACTATACAATAATGAAAAATCTTTCTGGGTTTTCAAGTAGGTGAAACAACTATACAAGATAAATAAACTTCAAACTAATATTCTAACTAAATTGTATCAATATTCACAACTATTCCCCAACAACGAGACGCTAAAAACTTGTTGCGTCTAAAATGACACCAACATGTAGTTATAATAAAAACACCTAAATCTACTAACGATAACTTGATGACAACCCCCTGTATACGATGTCAAATAGTAGCTAGTGAAAGTAGGGATTGTTCTCACGAGCAATGGTGTTCAAGTACTGATTGTTTGGTTGGAATGCTATTTGAAAGATTTGATTAAGAAATGATTTTAACTAAACTATATTTAAATCTAAGAAATGATTAAAAGAGGGTGTTAGAGTTTATGCTAGCCAATTTCTCAAGTTTTGGTTACTGAGGTCAATCATGTGATCTTATGTTCTAAATTAAAGGTCGATTCCCAAATGTAACATAATCCCAATCCCTCGGCAATTAAGTCTATCAATTAAGTTAACCTAAGTGTACATCCTTCCTACTTAAGTTAACCAAACTTGTTAACTACCTATGAAATTCTAACAACTAACTAGGTGAATTAGTACATCAAGATCTAATTCTAGCGCTAATCCAGTAACATTAATCTATCTATCATGGAGCTCAATTCCTATATCACCTCAATTAATCCAAATTAAATAGGGAGGCAGCTATTTCCCTAATCAACCCTTAAGTCCATTAATCTTATCTAATTAGTCCATTTTACCTCCTAATCAACTTATTAATCTCTAACCATATAAAAAAGGTCTCACTAAACCCTAACCCACGATAAATTAAAACATTAAAGGAAATAAAAGCATGAGAAAGCAATTAAATGAACAAAACATTAATTCTAGAAAACTAGTGCAAGAAATTAAAAGTATTGAAAATTAGGTAGATGAAAGCAATGAATAAAGACAAGAAAGATTAAATAAACAAGAAATAAATGCATAAAAGAAGTAGATTAAACATAAATAAAGTCTTACAAAGGAGTAGAACAAACTTACATACTTGGAAGAAAGCTAGCTAATCTATCAACAATGGAGGAAGAAAGCTAAAATTCCTCCCCAAGTGGGGAGGTAGAAAAGAAGAAGAAAAAAACAGAAGGGTTGGAGAGTGAAGAAATCAGCCCCAAAACATATATTTATGGTAGGGTTAGGGGTTGGGGATGAAAGGATACAATTTCCTTGAAAAATAACTCAAAACAGGCCAAATTGCGCCTCTCAGGTGCCCCTCGCCGTCAGCAAGCTAGAAGCTCACCTAAGGCAAGGTACCTTCTGCCAGAAATTACCTACAACGATATCCTAAGCCCGCACTCTAGATAGCTCTACTCAGCTTTACCGTTTTACCTCTAAAATCTCTATTTGACATCGGATTGTTGCGCCATTTTCTCTTACCATACCCTAAGGAGAACATTATTAGCTATAATAAACACTTAAAATAACTTCAAAACCTTTAAATAAAAGACTCACAAAATACGTCAAAAACGAAAGACAAATAAAGATGAATGAAAATTAAAGACACGACACAAACTCTAAACACAAGAACCTAACAAACTAAGATAATTAACACCTAAAAAACTACTAAAACAATTAATAAACACATACTGTCTAATTAACACATACTAACCCATAAAAGTAAAAATAGATGAAAAAACACACTTGAACACTAAGAATGCTCGAAACAAGTAGCAAAACCATCAAGTTTATGGTACATAAACTCTAGTTTCCTAGTGTTATCATGACGCCAATTTCATATGGGTAGAGATTAGTAAGTTGATTAGGTGATAAAATGGACAATTAGTCAATATTAATGGACTTAAGGGTTAATTAAGAAAATTAGCTATATCCTTAGTTAATTTGGGTAATTGAGGGGATAAGAGAATTGAACCTCTATTATATACCCATATTAGTATTGAACTGTGGTTAGAATTAGATATTGGAGAATTAATTCACTTAGTTGGGAGTTAGAATTTCATGGTTAGAATCAAGTTTAATTAGCCTAGGTAGTAAGAGGGATCCACACTTAGGTTAATTAGATTGATAGACTTAATTACCGAGGGATTGGGATTAGTTTATGTTTGGGAACCAACCTCTAATTTGGATCGTAGAATCACTTCGATTGACCTAATAAACCAAAACCCGGGAAGGCTACCATAAACCCTAAACCACTTTTAATCATTTCTAGTTGTTAACTTAGTGTAGTCTAACCTTTTCTTTAATCAAACCTTCAAATAGTAATCAAACCAAATAATCGGTATTTGAACACCATTTCTTATGGGAACGATTCGTATATACTCTTTACTACTTCGTGATACGTATATTTACGGTGTTGTAAGTATTTAGTAGTTTAATAGTGGTAAATTTAGATTTTAAATGCAATAGATGTTAAAATATATATGGTTTTAAAAAGAATTAGTCATACCCCAATTTTCATAGGATCGGGATACAACGGGCGTCAAGCTAGACCCCAAACATGCAAGGCCAAAACTAATACAGAGCCAAATAAAATTTCATACAAAACAACATTCTTTCAACCATAATCAAATTGAAATTACATTCTAATGATTCCACTCAATTAAGGAGCCACTTATTAAGAAAACCAAGTTCAATAAGAATCCGAACTTAAAATGATGTCCACGGCATGCTGGCCAAAACCTAACACAACTATTACTAGTATTCTTCAACTAAGCATTAAAACATCATCCCCAATATGTAAGGTCGCATATGTAGCTATCTCTATCATATAATGAACTCCCATCATCTACCATGGTCTCCTCATGATCTTAACTTGCAAAATAGTTAAAAACAAAGGAATGAGCATACACTTTTCTAAGTGAATAGCTTCACTTTCGCCTTTCTTCTCTTTGACCGAACTGGTTATATATATATCAATTCAATTCATGTGCGTACAAGCGTACACATATTCCATGGTATTCACACATCAAATCATAGTAAAAGATATCAAGAGGCAACTACCAACAAGTTCATAGTTCAAATTATTCATATCTTACTCACAATTCAATTCACATATTCAATTTTGCTCACCGGGCTATTTGATTAACTCTAGCAACTGGATCTAGACATATCAAATGGGTTCATAAGTTACTGATAACTTTCCTATATGTCTGCTAACTTGGGGATTCATTACTAGAAAGCTTTGCTCACTGACATAGGGTAGCTAAGTTAGTATGACCATATATGACTAATGAACTCATGTGTATATCACATACATCAGGCATTCATGCTATTCATAAACCACACACAGATAAGAAGTTGCCATTTATGATTCAAATATAACCAAGTTTTCAGTACATATCATGTTTGGCCCATTTGTATATTAAAGTATAATTTGAGTTGTAAAATATTCATATGAGATTTTGGATGAAAGATAAACAAGGAAAATGAAGGAAATCACCTACCTTTATGCTAGCAACCAGGTTAACCTTAATTTAGGTGCTCCAGTTTTAAAGGCTTACTCACACCTTCAATTTCACCATCATTTGAAATCAAACTCTCTTCTCATGCTTTATGTCATATAGTGACGAAATACGTTTTTATTTAAATAATATTTTTGAGGTTTAATGGCAATTTTTACGATGCAATGTTTTTGACTAATTTTGTGAGTAAAAAGCTTTAATTTTTTTTACTAAGAACTTTGGAACAAAATATGCAAAAAATGAGTTCATAAAAATAAAACAACCAACAAGCAAAAATAAGCTGAAATATTAATTTTACTTGTGAAACAAATAGTTATGTTTGTGCAATAATTTTGAATAAAGAATTGTAAAACAAGCTATTGTTGTGGGAGGGTAACCGAGAAAGGCTGTCAGTGTCTCAACGGCTAAGTGATAACTCTAAAAAATTAGAATTATATGTATCCCAAATTTATTGGTTTTGATACTAGTTTTCAACATTTTTAGTGTTAATTGTTGTTTGCATTAATCTTTGAGTAGAAGTATAAAAGAAAAGACTAGTGTTTGTATGATAATTTAGCATATCAGCATACTAGATTTCAATATTTCCACTTTCTTTTCTTTTAGTGGTGTTACGTGTTAAGTGTTATATGTTGTATATTATGTGTTTGAGTGTTTTGTGTCTATTATTTTTTTGTTGTTTTGTTTAATGTTCTTCTTTTCTTATCTTCTTTATTTTGCTCGGAACTAGCAAAACCTTAAGTTTAGGAATATGACAACTCTAGAAAACTAGAGTTATATGTATCCTAAATTTTTCGATTTTGGTACTAGTTTCGAACATTTTTGTGCTAATTGTTGTTTGTGTTAATCTTTTAGTAGAAGTATGTTGAGTAGTGTTTGTACGATAATTTATTATAGTAGGTCTTTTGTATATTTGGTGCATTTTGTAGGTGAAATTACACAAATTTGGGGGCACAAGTGAAGAAACCTTTGTGAGAGGACCAAGGATGCAAAATTTTTAGTTGTTTCCAAGGGCAATGATGGAAATTGACCCCCAATCCCTAACCATACTGTATATACCCCTTTAGGGGCGGATTTTAGAGAGAGCACATTATTTTTTCCTTTTTTTTTTCTCCTCCCCACTTGGGGAGGAACTTTCTAGCTTTCTTTTTCTTCTTACTTTTTTCTAGTCTATGTTGTCCACCATTGTTGTCACTTGACTTCCTACTTGTAAGTCTGGTCCATTTTATGTATAATGTACCTCTTTTATGCAATTATTTGGCACCTCCTTAGTTAGTTTCTCTCTTCTTTTCTCCTTTCTATTTCGGGAGGAATTTTAGACTAGTTGTTCTTCCATATTTTCCCTGGTATAAAAGGTTGAATCTTTATTGGTTGTAAGTGTTCTATTTATGTCTAATCTACTTTGTTCTGCGTTCATTTTCATACTTATTTAAGCTTTCAAGTCCTCTTTAAATGCTTTCCTTTAGTAGCTTTTGATTCACAAACTCTACTTTTACTAGTTTTCTAGAATTGTTGTTTTTTATTTAATTGTGTTCCAATCTTTTATTTTTATTTCTTGTTGTTTAATATGCTTTAATTAGTTATAGGTTAGGTTTTTGCAATGCCAATTTCATATCGATAGAGGTTAATAGGTTAATTAGGTAATTAATCAAACTAATTAGATAATACTATTGGGGTTAATAGTTTATTAGGGGAATTGATTAGTGTTGTATTAGGCTTAATAAGCCAATTAGATCTTTGTAGACTAATTTACCTAGTTAATTGCAAGAATTCTGTATATTTAATAATCAAATTTGGTTATGTTAAGTAGTAGAAGAGATCCACACTTCACTTAATTGAATTGACAGATTTAATTACCAATGGATTGGAATTAGGTACATTTAGAAATGAACCTCTAATTGGTTTGTGAAATTACTTTATTGGCTTAATTAACATATCCTAAGAATTTAGCTGGAATAAACTCTAATTCTTCTTTTTCACTCATTTCTAGTTGGTAGCTAAATCAATCTTTCAAATAGCACCTTAACCAAATTATCGGTATTTAAACACCATTCCTCATGAGAATGATCCCTCCTTCCACTAACTACTATATGACACCGCATATTTGCGGGTTGTCCCCTAGTTGACTTAGTATATTTAAGTGTACTTTATAATTGTCTTTTAGATGCAACAAGTTTTTGGCGTCGTTGCTAGGGAATGGTTGTCAATATTGACATAATTTGGTTAGTCCGAATACTAGTTTGAAGTTTATTTTAGGGATAATTACTAAGTTGGTAACTTAACTTAGGTGTCGTGGCCAATGTGGTCCCTTTATTTACAAGGTTGAATAATCTAGTCCCTTAACTTACGAAATTTTGATCAATGTGGGATCTCTAACAGAAAATCTCTTTAAACTAACAGAAAATATAACGATTGGCAAACTTGGTCCCTTAACTTTCAAGTTTTAATTTATTTTACTATTTTTGAGAATTTATTTAGTTTATTTATAAATAATGCATAATTTATTTTTTGTTGCTCAATAACTAAAAGAAATAGTTGTGAATTATTGCCCAATAGTATGGCGCAACTAGGGACAAATAGAAAAATACATTTTATTTGCCTATAACACACCAAAATACTTGTTATTTGCATAAAATCATAAATTTCTCACACAATATACTATTCATATGATTTCAAGCTATGAATACAAGAAAATGCTACCTTAATTTTGGGCCATCAATCTAGACAGAAGATTGTAATAAAATTAAAAACAAATAATTTTGCAAAAAAATTAAACTCATTGAAATAGTTTATTATGAATAAAATCATTCTTGTAGCTTGAAATCACCTGAAATAAAATTTCAAACACAAATTTTATAGGTGGCTAAAAAATTTGTTTTTGCCAAATTAATATTTAAGTTTCTCAGTTTTCATATTATATCTAAAAATTAAATTTTTAAGAACTCAAAGAATTGTAACACTCATAAATTCCTCGATTGGAAGCACAAAATTAAATTATACATCATTGCCAAGAAAATCAAGAACATTAAAAAATTAATTTTACAAAATCTCATAAAATTTATAAAACTACTAAAATTCACTCAAAAATTTTCGAATGAATATGCTTAAATCGACGCATTTTATGCATTTATGAGTTTCAAAATATTATTGCTAAAATTGAGAATTTTTTGGCTCAATTTGTATTTCGTCATAATATTTTAACTAGTACAATAAGATGCTTGACTTTTTTGTTTCAAATTAATTAATTTGAGATGATTTCGAGATTAAAAAGTTATTTTATTCATGTTAAATACTTTTGGTAAGTCTTTAGAGTTTTATAAATCATTTATGTTAATTTTTGAATTTTAATATTTTTGTCGGGATCAATGACACGAAAATTGATGCAAAATTTTTATTTTCAGAAAGTATGAATAGTATTCTTATGATTATTTTTTATTTAACATATATAATTACACATATTTTGAGTATTGTAGGTAAAAGTAGTATTTTTGAACTTTTTTATTTGACCCAAGTTTCATCATAGTTAGTTTAGCTCTGACACCGTTTTTTTTTTTAACATTACTGGGAGAATAATAAAATAGAAATTGATCATTATTTATTTAATTTATTAAAATAAATAGATGAAATAATTTCTGAAAATATTAAAATAAACCAAAACCCAAAGTTTAATGGACCAAATTGGCTAAAACCCAAAAGTTAAGGGTCCAAATTGACCAAAACCGTTAAGTCCACTGTTAGGGTCAAGAACCTGTAATTTTCCATTAGAGGTCTTACATTGGCTAAAATTTCATAAGTTATGGGACTGGATTGTTCAACCTTATAAGTTAAGGGACCACATTGGTTATAAGACCTAAATTAAGTTACCAACTTGATTATCCCTTTATTTTATTGTATAATTGTTGCATCTACTTGAAAATGCAAAAAGATTTTTTATTTTTGTATAGTTGTGTTCCTTATTTTCAAAATCCAAAAAAGATTTTCCTCTTTGGTAGTCAACTTGTCTTACTTCGAAAATAATCCAAAAAGATTTTCACTTGATGGATAGTTTAGACTAGTTAGTAGTCCAAACTTTCTTATATTGTTTTCTTTCTTTCACATGTTTTTATTGTTTTTAGTGTTGATTTTCCAAGAATGTGCTAGGAATGAATTGGAATGATTCATGCCGAGAATATTATCATTCTTATGATTATGGATGTTGGCCCCAAAGCAACCTAAGAGGGGGGGTGAATTAGGTTGTCTCAAAAAACAAACCTTTTGACTCAGTGCTTAATGAAAATACAAACTTTGTGCAACAAATGAATACTTAAGCACAAATGATCAAAGATAAATATTTAGCAATCAAAGCTTAAAGAACAAATAAAAGATTGAGATAAAGAATATTAAACCAAACTCCCAAGCTTCTCAAGCTTGGAGTACATCCACTAGTAGTGCCTCTTCAAAGAAGGTGAGGCAATAACCTTCTTGTACACAAAGTAGGCTCACCCTTGCACCAACTAAGTTCCTCTAGTTGAGCCAAAGGGTTTTACACTACAACCTCACTTTTGTACACTTGTTATCCCTCCACTCTTACACTTGAAGATCACTCACTAGTCTACTCTTGCTCACACTAATTCTCACTAGTTGAGCCAAGAGAACTATACTACTCAAACCAATACAACCCACAATATTTTAGCCTATTTCTCCCCAAATAGCTCTTACAAGTGTTTGTATTGAATGTAGTAGTCCCTTTTATCATTTGGAAGTCCTTGGGCTATTTATAGACTGTGAAAGATGTGCTGAAATTTGAGTTCTAACGGTCAAAAAACTAGCTGTTAAAAACTAGCCGTTAGGGGTTCGGACGTCCGTTCATGCGTCCTACAGCTTGATGAACAGTGTCTCGGACGGTCATATGCGTCCTACAGATTGATGAACAGTGTCTCGGACGGTCATATGCGTCCTACAGCTTGATGAACAGTGTCTCGGACGGTCATATGCGTCCTGACCGTCCGAGACACTAACTCATGAGCTGTAAACCCCAATGATTATCAAATGGAATGGTCAAACCATCGAAATTCTTTTTCAAGCTATCAATATTATCCCTACTCTTTTTCTACTCCTATAGAGCCTACATGTAATCAATTGGAACCTTAAACACGAGGGAATTCTTATGAGTACCATGGTTATGACTATACCCAACCACCACCAATCGAAAGAGAAAAGAATGCAAGGTTGGAGATGATGATGATGACCATCATGGAGCAATCAAATAATCATCTACAAAGCCTTCAAGCTCAACTAAATGAAATAGCATAAAAGGTGTTGGGAATTACTCAAGAGATTCCCATGAACCCACTGAACATAATAGAAAAGTGCAGTGAAGGCAACCAACACTCACTTACACAGATGGATGAGTGTAAGTTTGGAGGTTATAACCATCATGAAGGGTCATTTGAGTTGGTAGATTGTAAATATGCTTAAACCGACTATAAAGAATCCTTTAAGACAAACTTCATATCAACTGGGTCATAATACATACCATTTGAGAAAAACCACCAACCCAAGAATACAAAAAAGATAATGAGGTAAGATTGGAGAAGATAGTGATGACTTTCATGGGGAATCAAATCAAATCCATGAAGAGAGTTCAAGACCAACTTTCTGAGTTCACAAGAATGATGGGTGGAGAAAATCAATGAACTCAAACACTCCTAACAAAGGAAAAGAAGGATGAACCGGTTCAAGAAGACAAAAAGAAAGAATATATCTTGGAAGAACCGGTTTCCAAGAACCTCTTAAGCTTGAATTAGTAACAACTACGACATTCAACACTTTTGGAATTACTACTGACACAACCTTTGAGTGATCGTTAGTTTGTCCAGGTTACCACAAAAGAGGTGTCATTTGGAATGTTCGTGGAGAAAGAGCTGGCTCAAGGTGTGGAAGAAGAAGAAGGTATTTTCTAGAGGGAACCCAGGAGGAGATGACAACCACGTTTGCTGGAATTCTACAAGTTCGTGGTAGCTTTGGATGTGTTACAAAATTGAAGAAAATTCACCAAGGACTTCAACACCCTTGGTAAGCCTCCTTAGAGTTACCAAGGGAATATTTTCTTCACCCTTTCTTTTATTATAATTTATTTCATTTACGTGCTTTAGTTTAGGACCCCGGTGGGTAATAAAGGCTTGTAGCCTTGTGATTTGTTTAGTTTATGTGTTGTTATTGATAATGATTTTGATATACTTGGATAAATTTTGTTGTTGATGGTATTGTTGATGACAATGTAGGACATGTTGTGATTTGTGATTGATACATGCTTTAGTTCATAAAGTTGGACTTAATTTTTACTATTTGGCTATGGGAATTGTTGATGATGATGCACTTCATTTGTTGAGTGTTTGAGATCATTTTTAGTAATTCATGTAAATGTTTCATATGTACAAGGAGTAATCTATATTGTTGAATGCCTCTTTGAAGCCAACTTCGTGCTAAACTAAGTTTGGGGAGATGAGATGGGCATCTAATTATGTGTGTTTTTCTTTTTGTCCCTTTTAGTTGTTTGGATCTTGTGAAGTCGTAGTGACCCCTTAGTGTAACGATGTTGGTTAAAGAATGGTAGACAACTAATGGGACTTTTGTGCTTAAGTGGAAGTCGCATTTACATGTTGAACTTGAAATTGTTCATTACTTAAACTTGTTTAGTGTTGTGTGTAATGTTGATGAACTCCATGATTAAAGGTTGAACTATTGTTTGTAAGTTTGAAATATGCTTAATTGATTTCCTTAACATTTACTTGGTGATTGTGTTGTCCATCATCTACATGAGCTTTTTGATTGTTCAAGTACAATTCAAATTTATTCATTGTCTTATATTATATTTAGCTAGTTTTGTGCTTTATGCTTTAAAGTAGTATTTTCACTTCTTGTGATATGATGAGTGGTAGGATGAGTTGCACTCATCATTGAATAATATAAAAAGCATGGTGATGTCTATTGTCTTATTCATTGGAAATGGTGTTATTTTTGTTGTTGGCGAATGTTGAAAATGAGATGTTGAATATAGGTTGCGCTTCATGTGAAAAATGGGATCTAACCCTTGAAACTCAAGCATATTTTTAACTAATTCATAAAAATATTTTTCTTAACTAGTTTTGACTTCAAACTTTACTTTTTTTTCCTGTAAATGTTTTTCCAATGTTGTTGTTCCCAAAGCAACCTAAGAGAGGAGGTGAATTAGGTTTCTAAAAATTACTTTTAGAAATATTAAACTTATTGAGATTTTTCAACTAACAATTAATATAATAGAATCAATGAAACTGTGATGTAAGAAAGAGAGGAAATTAAACAACCAATACTTCCAAGCTAACAAGCTTGAAGTATTAATTCACTAGAATGCTTCACAGACTTAGTGAGCCAATAATCTTTACAAAGTAGGGAAATTCTTGCTCACACTAAAACTCTTTTAGTTGAGCTAAGAATTTTACTCACAACCTCACTTTCGTACAAGATTGTCACTCCACTGAAAATTGAATTGCACTCCAAGCTGCACACTAGATAAGAATCTGTATACAATATAGCAATATAACCAATTTGTACTAAAATTGCTCTTTTCTAAGGCTTGTATTCAATGTATTAGATGACCTTTACATAATAGTAGAGCAGTTATTTATAGGAGCAATAAATGGTGGTTACAACTACTTCCTTACGGCTAAATAATAAATGCACAAAAAGTAGCCGTTGAGGTTTCGGACGTCCAAGGTAAGAAGGATGCGTCCGACATAGCGTCCGATCTCTATGCAATTGGTGAAGAAAATCGTTCGGACGGCCGTGCATGCGTCCGTTCCATCGTCAGAACGGAACTTCGGACGGTTGTGTTCATCCGAAAGAGACTTTGTTCGGACAATTGTGTGCGTCCGTAGAGAAGCAGTGAGAACCTTGCTTTCTGCCTGTTGGTTCGGATGATGTACTGTGTTCGAGAAGCTTGACATAGTTCGGACGGTGTACTGCGTCCGAACACCCTGTCTCCAGCAGAACAAGTAACAGACCTGCAAAGCTTGTTTACATAATTTAGAAACAAAAGAAAGCAAGGTTTGCTTATGTCATCATCAAAATAAGGTTTGGAAAACATCAAATGTCAAGTTCAATTGATTGTTGATATTGTTTAAACACTTGAAGATTTTTGGAAATTGGTTTTGAATAGAGAAAGAAATGAGTTATGAATCATTTGGTTATTTTGCATGAACTTGTATTTTCGGAATTTTGCGGGTTTTGTGATGCTCAGCTTGGTACATTGATTGGGGTACTGTGAATCCTATGTTTTAGTTAAATAGTTGGATTTTGCAAGTGATACAGGCATTTTCTTGGACCATTTGAGCCAAAAATCCTACCTTATATTGAATTTATCCCTAGTGTTCCTATTGAACCATATTGACTAATTTCTTTGTCAAACATATGATTTGGACATTCCACTTTGTTTATTTGTCCTCTCTTCATGATCAACTTAGTTATTGTAGAATTATCCTAATTTTTCAATGTAATAGTTCGAGCATTTATGATGGTTCGAAGGAAGTTATTGTTGTATTTGTTGGGGAGGGGGGGGGGAAAGAGGTCAAGTATGTCATGGTTATTGTTGCAAATATAAGCAAACAAAAGGAAAAGCAAAAAAAAAAAATGTAAAAAAAAAAAAAAAACAGAAAAGCAAAGAAAATGGTAAGTATTATGTTTCTTATTCAATAAAGAAGGTTTACTTTGACTTCAAAGTTAGTCAATAAAAATAATGTTTTTGTTTTAAGTGTTGATTGATTAATTAAAGTTGGTTTTGAGAATTGTATGTATGGGATAGTAGTTCAAAAGTTTGTTTAAAATGAAGCTGGTGGCCGCGTGTGAATTCTTTCAAGTCAAGGGGCAGCCTGATTTTACATTGTTTTTTACTCTAATTTGGTCGAGGCTAAGGTGATTTGAGTCACTCACATTCAAATTTATCCTACCCTATTACCTTAGCCTACATTACAAACTTAAAAGTTCTAAATGATCTTTTATCTAAGTTAAAAGATATTAGAGAATTGGGGGTAAACATTGCTTCGGTAGATGTTCTTTGCTAAATCTTGTTGGTGCCACAAATATCCTTATGTGTGTCATCAATTTGTTCTTCATAAAACAAGCCTTAATGATCTTTATATACTTGAAGCAAATTGTTGAAAAAATTGACTTGTTTGTTCTAGATCAACTTGCGTTTGAATTAGCATTTTATGAACACTTCAATTGTCAAAGAAATGTTCATAACCAAAACTAGTGTACACTTTTGTAAATGAAAGAGGTGGAGAAAATTTTGACTTTCTTGAGTTAAAACCCTGTTTTCAATACTAACAAGTGCACTAGATTTCAATATTTCCAGCTTCTTTTCTTTTCGTGGTGTTACATGTTAAGTGTTATATGTTGTATATTATGTGTTTAAGTGTTTTGTGTCTATTATGTTTTTGTTTCCTTTTTTAATATTCTTCTTTTCTTATCTTTATTTTGCTCGGAACTAGTAAAACCCTAAATTTTGGGATATGATAACTCTAGAAAACTAGAGTTATATATATCCTACATTTATCAATTTTGGTACTAGTATACTTCAAACATTTTTTGTGCTCATTGTTGTTTGTGTTAATCTTTGAGTAGAAGTATATTTAGTAGTGTTTGTATGATAATATATTATATTACCTCTTATGTATATTTGGTGTATTTTGAAGGTGAAATTACACAAATTTTGGGCACAACTAAAGCAACCTTGGTGAAAGGACCAAAGATGCAAAATTCTGAGTTGTTTCCAAGGGCAATGATGGAAATTAACCCCAACCTCCTAACCATACTATACATACCCCTTTAGGGACTGATTTTAGAGAGAGCACATTATATTTTTCCTTTCTCTTCTCTCCTCCCTACTTGGGGAGGAACTTTCTAACTTTCTTTTTCTTCTTCCTTTCTTCTAGTCCATGTTGTCCACCGTTGTTGTAGTTTGACTTCCTACTTGTAAGTCTTCCATTTTATGGATAATGTACCTTTTTCATGCAATTATTCGGTGCCTCCTTAGTTAGTTTCTCTCTTCTTTTCTCTTCGTACTTCGGGAGAAATTCATTAAACTAGTTGTTCTTTCATTTTTTTCCTAGTATTAAAGGTTGAATCTTTATTGGTTGTAAGTGTTCTATTTATGTTTAATCTTCTTTGTTTTGCCTTCATTTTCATTCTTATTTAAGTTTTCAAGTATTCTTTAAATGGTTTCATTTAATAGCTTTTAATTCACAAATTCTATTTTTACTAGTTTTCGATAACTGTTGTTTTTTCTGATTTAATTGTGTTCCCATATTTTATTTGATTTCTTGTTGTTTAATATGCTTTAATTAATTATGGGTTAGGTTTTTACAATGTCAATTTCATATGGATACAAGTTAATAGGTTGATTAGGTGATAAATGGGACTAATTCAACAATACTAATGGGGTTAATAGTTTAGTTAATTTGTGTTAATTGAAGGGATATGGGAGTTAAACCTCCAATGTATACCTAGATTAGTGTTGTATTAGGGTTATTAGATCTTTATAGACTGATTCACCTAGTTGGTTGCCAGAATTTCATATATGGTGTTAATAATCAAATTTGGTTAGGTTAGTAGGAGGTATCCACACTTAATTGAATTCACAGATTTAATTACCAAGGGCTTGGGATTAGATACATTTGGGAATCAACATCTAATTTGGTTTGTGAAATCACTGGCTTAATTAACCAAATCTAAGAAATTGACTAGCATACACTCTAATCCTTCATTTTCACTCATTTCTAGTTGTTAGCTTAGTTTTATTTAAATTCCTTTTTAAATCAGTCTTTTAAATAGCATTTCAACCAAATTATAGGTATTTGAACAGCATTTCTCATGGGAACGATCCCTACTTCCACTAACTACTATTTCACATCATATACTTTCGAGTTACCATCTAGATGTGTTAGTATATTTAGGTGCATTTTATAATGTGTCTTCTTGGCACAACACTAAGGACCTCATCCTAGAGCATG
This sequence comes from Cinchona pubescens, assembly GCA_025175665.1. NCBI lineage: Eukaryota > Viridiplantae > Streptophyta > Magnoliopsida > Gentianales > Rubiaceae > Cinchona > Cinchona pubescens. Next base: position 2,092,640 of record JANKKI010000099.1, on the reverse strand, counting down.
GTCACCAAATCAATGATTTGTCGAAACCTCTACGTATGTTCTGCAGGTTCTCGTTCTTTCGATCCATCTCATCATTGTTGCTTGGAGACCTAGGTTTGGAGCCAACAAATTGAGATCTAGGCGGTGCTGATGAAGATGCTGTCTCGACCTAAGATGAAGATGCAAATTGTTTGGGCATCAAACCCATGCCGAACACCTTCCCAAGCTTGACCTTGATTGCGGCCTTCTCCTATAGCTGGATCTCATCTATGGATGTGTGGGAAGACTCCCCAGCAATAGCAATCTCCTAAATCTTAGGAGGTGTTTGGTTCACATTCGGAAATCGAAATGGGAATCATAAATTCCACTATTGGTATGGGTTTATATCATTCCCCCTTACTTATTTGGTTTAACATAGGAATGGGTTTCATTATGTTAATGAGTTACTCAACTTGAAACCCGTGTCACAAGTGGGGATTGAAAGTAGGTATTTTCTAACACTTTTATTCCCATAGTATTCAACCAAACACCATCTATGGGTATCATTAACTTTACTTCCCATTCTCCCCTCTCATACCCATAAACCAAACACCTCCTTAGTAAATTGCCAAAAGCTACTATAAAGTTTGATAGACCTGCTCTGCTCAGCTACTACTCTAGGTGCTATTTTTTCCATATAGCAATCATGGAAGACCTGGGCCACATGGGCACACGGTCCAATGACTTCACCTACAAAAAGAAAACCAATTTTTTATTTTTAAAATTATAAAAAAAAAAAAAAGCAAAGCATTAAGTAGAAAACTTACAAGCCGTTGCTAATGCTGTGGCACGTTAATGAAACCATCGATCTAGGTGGCCTACTTCGCACATTTCGGTGCCCTATTTTGCAAGTTTTGTTCAGCCATTTCCTGGACTTAGGCTTTGCCCACTCCTCTTGCATCTTTTGTCAGAACTCCATAGATATGAAAGACGACTTCTTGTTGTCCTTTTACCTTATTGATTGTGTTCCGTATTAACTTGTCTGCCTTTCTCTTGAAGATCCTATAGGCTCGTACCTGTAGGTGTGTTGCATAAATGAAAAACAAAAGAAAATTTAATAGAGATTCAAAATTCTACAAACCGAAAAATTAAAAATATATATATAACAAACATAAACAAACCAAGCCTTAATCCTACTAAACAGGGTCGGCTGCGTGAATTCTACTTTGCCATTGCACTCTATCATGGACCATATCCTCCGCAATTCCTAAATGGGCTATATCTTTCTTACAAGTTACCCACTAAGTCTTTTTCGGTCTTCCCCTACCCCTCCTATGTTGACTACTCTCTCTAAAATCTACTCGCCTGACAAGCGCTTCTACTGGTAAATTAAAAAAATATATATAAATAAGTTTTTTTTTACCTAGAATTCTTGCCATCATAGCTCCTAGACATTATTCGACGTAGATATCCAGTTGCTACTCTAGTCATGCCATCAGGCACATATGATGCTATTTTGTTCTGATACTGTCATGGTTGAATCTTAGAATCTTCAATGTTAGAAATTGGGGAAAAGTAACTATAATACAATTTTTATAGCCAGAAATTATATTATAATAGATATGAACTGACAGGGTCCTGTTAGGAAGGATAAGCGGCTGGTGTCTATCGTTGAAGTAGCACCTGTATCATCGCCAGTCTTAGAATCGCTCTGGTGGCTACAACCCTGTGCATCGAGTAAATCATTTCTGCTCTCAGTCCTAATGGTATGGAACCACCAATACTAGTGTTCATCTCAGTCGACCCTACGAAGAAATAGCCACCAGTACCCTAAATATTAGGTATACATGCATATAGAATATAATGGGAAGAACAACTCAAAAAGTTAATAAATTTGCCATAAGTATTGTGTAAACACCCTAATAACCTTAGTTTGACTCACATATAAGTTTTTTACTAAATTCAAATGTAACTTTCTAGATAAATTACCTAAATTTATCAAAGTAACCAAAGAATAATGAAAAATGACGTACCTTTCAGGAAAAGTTAATCAAAGCAACACTATATAAAAGGAACTAAATAAATACATAAATGATTACCCTTAATTGAAGCATAATGCACAATTACAAAAGTAACTGACCATAAATTTTAGAAATATAACCTTAGCTCAAATGAACCAAAATTAATTGAGATAACCCTAAAGTTTAGTGAAGATCTATAAAAAATATGAAAAATTTTGGCAGAGTTTTCGCTATTTTTTTACTAATTCCAAACTATTCAACAACCAACAACAGGGAATATTTCATTTTCCAATAGAATTTTCAAATAACATAAAGAACTACGTCACAACTATATCAGAACTTACCAAATATCTTTTCAAATATACTTTCAATTATCATAAATTTACTGAAATCAACATAACTTAATTTAACATGACATAATATAAACTAATTTTTTTTACTTAAACATAAGTTAATTTAATTTTCTTTAGTTAATCTTAAATTAACCAAACTTATTTTAATTAACCCTAATTTAACCAAATTTTATTAAATTAACCCTAAATAACCTAATTTTATTTAATTAACCTTTAGTTAACTATTTTACTTTATTAACCCTATATTATTCAAAATTAAAAAATTAACAAAATATTTTCTCTAAAATAACATGTGTCTAACACATTACAAAAAAAAATAACGTATTGCACCTATTATCACAATTATTGTAATTTGAGATAACTTGTATCAAAATTTTTCTAATTATTGAAAGATTCTAAACTGTCCCTAAATTTAACATAATTTGTATATAATATTCCCTATTTATTAAATTTACCCAAATTTGTATCTAAATTAAATATAATTTTATTGTAAGCAAACCTAAAATAGAAAATATATAACATTAAAACATAAAATTGAAGTAAATATCAAATAAAAATATAAAATTAACTAAAACTCATAAGTTAACACAAAAAATATCATTCTATATCAAAAAAACAAAAACCCAAAAAAAAGCCTAAACATAATTGTACAAACTACTAATAAACATAAAATTACATGCAAAAAAATTGAAAATATAACATGAATATGTAGGAAACCTTTAACCCAATTTATAAAGAAAGAAAATACACTAATTTGGGCTAAACATTAAACCCAATTATAATAAAACACAAACTTACAAAAAATATAGAACTCTTAACCTAAAATAGAAAATAATCCTAAAAACTGAAAATGCTCTCCCCTCCTTTCTCTATCTTCTTGTTCTTCATCGTTTAAATCTTTCTAACCCTAGCCATGGCTACCCTTCAGCCTAGGGTTTTAGGGCAACCCTTCCCCCCTCCCCAATCCGTTCTTTTGCTTCAGTTCTCTCCTCCTCCTCTGACGTTGAGATCCCTTTGGTGCCTCCATCCTCCTACAGGGGGAACATTTTCTAATCTAAGCAACGCCAAAAGCTTACAAGTCATATAAAATTTACCTTACTAGGCAAATTTACAAGGGGGAGGCCATCTATGGAAGCCTTACATTGAGAATTTCTAAAGATTGATTTCGTTGGCTTCTTTAAATTGGGTCTTCTAGATAATCATCATGTTTTGATTCAATTTTATCGTGAAGAGAATTATCTCAAATGTTGGTGCCAAGTTGTTTGGACTATTCTGGGTTTTGGAATACGCATTTTCAAATGGACTCTAGACTACTCTATTGACGAAGACCGAATCTTCAATTGTTCTAGTGTGGTTAACGCCTGAAGGTCTCCTTTTTCATCTCTTCCATAAAGCGGCATTATTCTCAATTGGTCGACTCATTGGCAATCCTCTAAAGATAGATGCGTTAATGGCTGAGGGTTCATGACCTGGCAAAGCATGCATTTGCATTGAATTGGATCTCACTAAGCCAAGGCCTGGCCGTGTTTAGTGGGTAATGCTGACGAGGAAGATGGCAATCGATTGAGTACGAGGATATCCCTGATTATTGTTTGTATTGTCACAAAATAGGTTACCTAGAATCAACATGCATGATCAAAAACCCTAAGCTAAAGAATCCATCACATGATGATAATGGTGATGCGGCAATTGTGATGATAATGGTGATGCGGAAATTGTTTTAGCTACAAACCCTAGTCATAAATCACCTATGGAGCCAGGAAATCCAAACCCTACATTGGCCGAGGCTCTAAAAAAATTATCCATTCAGCTACCATGTCCCATGAAAGTTCATTATGAGGGTTCCTAAGATGTCCGAAGTGGTTCAAATTTCCGCTCAACATTCAATTGTTGTCAATTCACAAGAAAAACAAACCCTTATCGGAAACCCTAGTTCTTCAGGATTTTCATCTGTTTATGTTAATTAGCAGGCTGCACATCAACCTCTTGTAGATTTAGCATCTAGGGAAAAACAGCTTGAACATCAATCTAAAGTGGTTTTGGCATCTACACCAGTTGACAAACAGGCTGCGCATTAACTGCCAATTCTTTCGTTGGATGATTCACTGAGTTCTCCTTCAGCTGCTAGGGTTGCCAATATACCCCAATTGCAGTTGCCTTCTCTATTTTAAAACCCTAGTTGCATGGCACTAACTAGGGTTTCATCTCTTTGTCCTACTATAGTTGTGCATAAGTCATTAGAGAGCCCCATGCAAAATGAAGTGAATGGATTTTCAATTCCTCATAAGAATAAATTGGGATTTCGATGTTGGATGATCATCATTCTAAGTTTTGTAACATTAAAAAGCAAAGAAACCCATTCAAGAGGGTGATATCATACATTCTTTGTCTGACTCGGATATGGTTGAGAGGGAATTTTGTCTGCAAGTTGTTTTGAATAGAATGCTACATGAATTTTTGAAGGTCATACACGCTAACTAGCCGATTTTGAAATCTTCTAATCCTAAGATTTGAAATTGGAAAGTCTATACCATCAATCGCACTATTCTCACCAGGCAAGCACTTCAGGCTATCACTCAAACTCCTATTGATATTTCCCAATAATTAATGCTTTGATTTGGAATATTTGCGGTATTGCATGTAAGTCGTCTCTCAGACATCTAAAAAAATTGATCCAAATTTGCAACATTTCCTTCTTGGTGGTTTCGGAACCTTTGGTTAATGTCACTTGGCTAGAAGAATTCCGTGTTCGACTAGGGTTTCATTGTTTTCATTTGAACTCCTCAAATAAGATCTAGCTTTTCTGGTGTGTTCATTTTCATGTGAATGTTATATCTAATTTTGATCAAAGACACTGTTCATCCATTTGATGCTTAAAAATGATGCTTGGAATTATAATGTGTATGATACTTTTGTTTATGCTAAGTGTACCCGGTCTAAAAGGAAGGAACTTTGGTTAGATTTGTTATCAATAGCTGGAGCTACTCAAGGATCGTGGATTCTAGGCGGTGATTTTAATATTATCTCAACTCAATCAGAATATCTTGGTTATTCACCTTAGAATCATTCGGCCATGGAAGATTTTAATATGGCTAAACACGACTGTGTAGTTTTTGAACTTTCTTTCATGGGTAGTAACTTTACAAGTTCTAGAATTCATCATGGTCATACTGTCTAGAAAAGGCTTGATCAGATTTTGGCCAACTCTCAATGGCTTCCTGTTTTCCCAAACTCGAGTGTTCAACATTTAAATAGAGCGGATTCTGATCATTCCTTGCTCTTAGTTCAAATTCAATCGATAGTTTTTTCTTGTCCAAAACCTTTTTCGTTTTCAGCACATGTGGTTGGAACATTCAACCGCATGAAGATTGTGGATGTGGTCTCGAGGGATTGGGAAGTTTTGGTTATGTCTTCGGGTTTGCATGGTTTTGCATGGAAACTTAAAAGACTTAAATCAGCTCTGCAGAACTGGAATTCTAATATTTTTGGCAATATTTTTTATTCCATTAAAGGTAGAGAATTTGGTGGCGGATTTGGAAAGACATTTTGAATCTTCTCAATCTTTGGAGGATCAGCAATCCCTTTATTGTGCTAAGGCAAACTTGTTTCAAAAGCTTAAATCAAAAGAAATTTTTTGGCGGCAAAAGTCTCGTTGCAAATGGCTTTTTGAGGATGATGCTAACGCATAATTTTTTCCTCCTTCATTAATTAGTAAGAGATCCAGACTTATCATTCAGAGAATTAAAACGTCTTTGGGGGCATGGATGAACTCGGCTGAGGAGATTAGGATTGAAGCTGCTAATTTTTACAAGAATCTTTTTATAGACAATGAGGTTGATAAGTTGTGCATGCGCCAATTATTAGAAGGTATCAATTGGCACCTACACTTGTCACGGATGATCCCAGTCTATTTTATGCTAGGTGTTGGGATATCATCGTGAATGATCTACTTATGGTTTCCCATGATTTTTTTGCAAGGACTTTTCTTCCCAGGATCATATCTAGTGCTTAGTTATACTAATCCCCAAAAAAGACAATCTAATATCTTTCAATGACTTTTGTCCCATCTCTTTATGTAATTTAATGAACAATTTTTCTCAAAAATTCTAGCAAATTGTCTTGCTAGAATTTTGCTGTTTCTGATATCAAATGAGCAATCAAGGTTTGTTTCGGGACGAATGGCAGCTGATAGCATTCTTCTCACCCAGGAACTCTTTGCTTTCTTAGATAAGAAGGTCCGGGGTCATAACATGGTGATTAAACTTGATATGATGAAGGCATTCGATCAAGTATCTTAGTCTGTTCTATAGGCAGTTCTCTGTAAGTTTGGTTTCCCTCCTTTATTTGTGCAGATTGTCATGCAAAATTTGAAAGCGAGCTAGTTAACACTAAGCTCCGTACTTTTAAACGGTGTAAGTAAAGGATTTTTTTAGTCTTCTTGTGGTATGAAGCAAGGTGATCTGCTATCCCCTTTATTGTTTATTTTGTTTGCTAAAGCTTTGTCAAGAGGTTTTAACAAACTTGGGCAAGAAGGTTTCCAGTCGTTTTCGGTCCCAAAGGGCTATCCTCTTATCACTCATTTATCCTTCGCATATGATATTTTGATTATATCCAGGGGTAGCAAGGCTTCGTTGAAAAAGTTAATGGCCTTTTTGGATGTCTTTCAAAAAGGATCGAGGCAGCGCATAAAATTTTATATGAACCTTTTCCTAATTTCTAAAACTTGCTCACGCCGAACTACTCTCACCCTTTTGGCTTTCTTGGGGATTAAGCAAGCTTGTTTGGTATTTTCCAATCTAGGTTATCCAATTTTTACAAGGCACAAAAATGTGCTTATTTCTCTCCGATTCTGGACAAAGTTCAAAATAGATTGGCCAGGTGGAAAAACAAACTTTTATCCCTAGTTGGTCATCTTGTTCAAATTAAAATGCCTTATCATCGATTCTGATACATGTCTTGATTGTTTTGGACCCACCAAAAGTTGTCCTTGCTCAGTTTGACTAGCTGGAAGCAAATTTTTTCATGGGGAAGTCTAAATTTGGTAATAGAAGGCATTGGCGTAAGGGAAGGATTTATGTTTTCCTACTTTGGAGAACGGATTGGGTTTTCATCACTTGGGTGACATTGTGCTTTCTTTTTCTTGCAAGTTATGGTGGAAATTTTATACCTCTTCTTCTCTTTGGGCCCGATTTATGTGTTGTCGTTATGGTTCGGGTGTGTTAGCTACTTATTCGTCTACTTCGAAGAGAATGCTCAAAGTCCAGACTTAAGTAAAGCCTCACATCCAGACCTTAATTCGCCCTAGTGATGCTTGGTTTTGATTCTCTAACTGGCTTGGTAAGGGTTCTTTGGCTGATTTGATAGATGACATTCCTTATTCATATCTCAAAATTAAAGATCTATCTACACTCTAATAATGGTGGATGGTCATTAGGGCTGATTGAAAAATTTGCTTCCTAAAGATATTAAATCTGAGATAGTGAAATCCCCTTTCTGATGAGGCTGATGTTCCATTTTGGAATCTCACTTCTAGTGGTGTTTTTACTACTTCTGCTTACCAATTAGTTCATGCAAAGAAAAGTATCATGAAATCTAGAGCTTTTATTTGGAGTTCTCATATTCCCATCAAGTTCTCAATTTTTCCGTGGAAGCCCTTAAATGGATTGCTTCCATTTTCAGATATTCTTATGGAGTTAGGTTTTAGTTTAGCATCCTAATGTTGCTTTTGCAATGATTTGGATACTATCAACCATTTCTTGTATCCATTGGCGATTCAAATCTGGAATGAGTCAGAGTCTCTACTTAACATTCCCAGATTTCTAGTGGATATTATTCATCACAAGTTGAATGTGTGGTAGCTACATGTTTCCTCGACTCTTGAAGGTCAACTTGTGAGGATTATTCCAGACACTTATTTTTTGTTGACATCTCTGGTTAGCTCGTAATACCTTTTTGTTTGATGGTAAACGTCTAACTTTTAACTCGGTGATGTCCAACATAAAACATACTTTGTTTTATGGGAACGTCCATCTCCAAGCAAATTAATATTAAATGTTGATGGCTCTTTTATTTTGAGTTCCGAGGTGTGAGTGTGGAGGGGTCCTCATTAGATAAGACTCTGGCACTTTATTATTTGGTTTTGCTTACTCCTTTAAATGTTGTTCTAATTTGGAAGCAGAAGCTCTAGTAATTATTTCAGGGGTACAACTTTGCTTGGACAAGAACTGTAAGGAGATGCTAATTGGATCTGACTCAGTCATTTTATGTCAAATGATCTTGAATGCAATTTCTAAGCCTTGAAGGTTGGATCCTTTAATTTGGAAGGCGAAATTTCTTATGTCTCAAGGACATTATACATTCACTCATGTCAGCAGGAAAGCTAATTCGGTTGCGGACTTTCTTGCTAAATTCGCAAAGCAATTCAGATATGATTAATTTGGCCTTGGATTCTTCTAATGCTCCAAATGCACTTAAAGCAATTATCTGAATGGATGCAATTAATTTTCCTTTGATTAGATTGTTTAGACAATAGCTTTTTTGCATTATATTTATCTGTTTCATTCATTTGTTTTTTATGAAGGCTTTGGTCTAGTCCCCTCCTTGTATTACATATTTTATTATTAATAATAATTGAGAGTAGCACTTCCCCATCATGGTACTGGTGGTTAGCTAACTAAGAAAAAAAAGCATTTTGTATCATAAAGTAGCCCTACAAAATAATCCTTAAAACTATAAATACGAAAATAGAACATATACCATGGAAATTAAAAATAGTACCAAACCATTTACAACTTTTTCTGGTCGGAGAAGGCAGAAGAGGTTATCGGGATGCAATCTCTGAAGCTGCCGTCGCAAAGGTGGTGTGGTAGAGACGGGGGATTGAGAGAAGGAATAAAGGGAGAGTAAGAAGGATAGATCTAATAAGAAACAGAAAAGCAGTGAGGAGGAAAGTACTAAGAGTATTATTATGTAACAACTTGTGCAATGAAATAACTAAAAATAGGGGAAATTCTACAATCCCATTGAGGGAATCATTTCTTTGATTTTAAGAACTTGTACAGTACAAGTTTTCAAAACATATAGTATTGTACTGTAACGCCCCTTAAAGCACAAGGGAATAGTTCTCTAAAAGGGACCATAGAATTTTTCTTAAAAATAGAGACACATAAAAATTCATCACTAAGTCGACTCTATTAATTTTTGTTAGTTGACTGGTTTGTAATTTGCGATATGCAGTTCTTCGTCACAACTTATCACATAGTGACCAAATCAACAACAAAAATATGTAAATACTTTAAATTTTTATCCTAATTTGGCAACGTTTTTAATGACAAATTACAAATACATCACTAGTTCTATAAATATTTCCAAAAAAATTAAGCAATGACTAGACCAACATGATCTATATAATAAAAAATGACTTTGGGATTAACTTTTTCAAAATACAATAGTCTAAATTACAGAAACAAATGTAAAAAAATTAACTAGTAAAATTCAAATTCATTGCCCGCATCTTACTCGTCATCATCATCATCTGCCTCATCGTCGATCATCTACTTCTTCTCTTCATCAATACCAAAATGTACCTATTGGGGTAGCTAAATTTCCATTTCTGGTATGCATACCACTTCACCACTAGGATCTTTCAACATTGGAATAGTCGTGCAGTTTGGGCACAATTAGCTCGGTTACCTCATCCCACTACTATGTCATTTCCTTCCATTGCTCCTGAATTTCACCACGTGGCTTTGTTTTGCAAACAGCGAACCAATCCGCATGATCCGGCTTTAAACTCGGATATGAAGCACAGAATACCTGAATTGCCTCTTGAATAAGGATAAAAGGTAAGAACTCTTGTACTGCTTCCACTGATGTATCTCAATTAAGTTGTACTTGTGATGCACATTTATCCCTTTTATGGGATCAAACCATTGTACGGGAGGGTCACACCCCAAATTCGGCATAATTAAAATAACCTGTAATTTAGAGTGTGGCACCGGCATACCCTCCCAAGAGGATACAAAGCCGTCTATCCCTCTTATAAGTAACAATTGCCAAAACATACATACACAAGACTTTCTAAACAAGGTGAAATATAACAAACCTAATTCTACTCGCTAGTATATCAAAACTCCGTCAGAAAGCGATCTAAACGTGATCACCTGCAAGGGCATAAGGTAAGTGGGATGAGCTTTCATTTGCTCAGTAAGTAACTCACTCATATTACCACTGGATTGAGCACGTTAAAAGTGTATATTACTTTTCATGAAAATCATTTCACAACAATCATTTAACCACAATCAAAAATCATATATGCATGGCATACACAACTATAATAGACACATTTTCACATATTTTGTTCTATTTAATTCTTACAATCTATTTCTTTTTCATTTGCCTTCAGCTAAAGAATATGCTATGGTCACTATTATAACCCGTGACAGGGCCGTAGACCCACTATTCTTACCCGTGGTAGGGCCATATGTCGGTTAAACGTAGTTCCGGATATTATACTACGGTCACTAGTATAACCCATGACAGGGTCGTTTGTCCACTATTGTATCCCGTGGAAGGGCCATACCGACATTTTAACATAGCAATTTAATAGCCTTTCCCATTCCTTTACTAGCTTAATGAATCCAATGGTACCAAAGATAGCATAATAAACAACCATTCACAGACATATAATCACCAAACAAATTATCCATATGCTCAATCCAATTTCATACACAAATAGATTTTCAAAGCATTAACAATCATTTAGTACAAAAGTAATTAAGAAATCGGTTTTAAAAACAATAGAAATATGAACAACCCACTTACCAACTAATCAAAATGTTTCCAATTAGAATCCAAGCTACTTGAACTCCCGTTAATCCTTCCTAAATAATAAAATCAGAACACAAATCATCTCCTCATAACCTAAAAGGTAATCTACAATAATATTAGCCTCAATTAAATTCTAATAAGTCATGATCTATAGCATAACAAGGCTAGCTATGATATTTTCAGCATTGACAGTGCTGAACAAAAATGACCATAACTCAAGTTATATTCGTCCAAAAGCCACAAAACTGATTCCGATAGAAACTGGACTCAATTTACTATATGTTTCAAGAAGACAACATTTCCCAGTTCAAAACACAACTTGCTCAAAAACAGCTCGCAATTCAGAAAATACTCTGCTGCAGAACCAGATTTTCAGTCCACTTTATGGACGAACTGCTGTTAATATACTGAAAAACAGAGCAACATCTTTATACCATTTCGAAGGTCTGCGAGTCTAGTTTCGAACGCAACAAACGGTGTACAATTCCGATATTCCTATGCTGAGATATGACCAATTTTCTAAAGTTACGCAGTGCTGTCTGCAAATTTTCAGCTACGAATTTAGCAAATTTCTTGCCTTTTTCTTGGTTATTAAACCATCCAAATCCTTTAAATTCAACACATACAATCTATAGGTTTAAGTTTAACAACAAAGAGCAAGAAAATAAATCCAATTACACCAATTCTAACCATTAAATCATCACCACAAGCTAAGATTTTGAAACCCACAATATTCTTGAAAAATTCCTAAACCCCATCTCTTAATCCATCAAATTAGTTAATTAAACTCAAGAAAGAATGAATTTCTTACCTCAATTATGGAAATTTGTGGTTGAATTTGTTGTTTCTCCTCTTCCCTCAAGCTCTTGGAAGTGAAACCCTTGCTCTAAGTGGAATAATTAGGAAAATAGAAGAAGAAAATTGTTTAGTAGTATATAAACTAGTTTAATTAGATTTGACCCCCAACCTTTGCTCTAATTATAAATTGACCCCAAAAATTTCTAATCTTCAATATTAACATGACTAAAGTATGACAAGGATATTTTGGGTATCACAACCATAAGCATTTAAATTGTACAAAACGCACGGCAGGACTGGGTTATTCTACATCAATGATATCTTCCAACACGACTCAATAGAAGTTATTGGATACACTCTCTAAACATATGCCGTCGTTCATAGTACCCTTCCTGGATCCATATTTGCGTGTGTGAAACAATATGATGGCTAATACCTAGCTCTTATGTTGATGCGAGATGGTATGGTAATCCAGGCTCCATGACCGTGTCATTATCACTAAGAATCTGTTTAAAAAAAATGTAACTTTTATCATTGATTAAAAGCGTTAAAGAATTTAAAACATTAACTGGAAATTGGTATGCAAGCTATAATGCTTATGATTTCTTTGAATTGATTTTCAAAATGTTTGTTGCATAACCGGTCAGTTTGTTGCTTAGAGCTAGCATGGCATGAAAATCAAAAAACATCTTGTAAATATATAGCATGTGGTTAAAAGAGTTTTGAAATGTAATCATTGGAATATTTATAAGGTGTATGAACCACTTATTGAACATATGATTCCACTATTGGGCATTTCCTTATGATGTATGAGTGAGTTGCATGGAAAATTTCTAAGTTAGATTATGCCACTTTTCAAATGTATTCTATTTGTGTGCCTATTTCAAAGTGGAATTCCGAAGGAGTGGAACTCGCATTCGGAGAATGCGAGTTCCAGAAAATTAAAAAAAAAAAAAAAATGTTCTTGACTGACCTTGCATTCGGGGAATGCGAGGTCAATTTGACTGACCTCGCATTCCTCGAATGCGAGGTCAACAAGACCCTTATCTTCTGCGAGGCCTAGCCTCACAGAAGATAAGCCCCCAAATTCAAATTAACCTCGCATTCCCTGAATGCGAGGTCAGTCAAGAACAATTTTTTTTTTTTTTTTTAAATTTTTCTGGAACTCGCATTCTCCGAATGCGAGTTCCACTCCTTCGGAATTCCACTTTAAAATAGGCACACAAATAGAAGAAATTTGGAAAAGAGGCATATTCTTAGAAATTTCTCTGAGTTGCATGCCGTTCTCCACCTTCTCCTCCACAATGTATGTATTGCAAATTAGGTTTCGATGCACGCCTTATTTTTCACCTTCTTCAAGTTCTAAAATAAGAATTTCTGGCAATAATTGAGGCGACATATTTGGAGACAAAATGTTTATCAATTATTAATTATATATACAAAAACGTATTTAAAAACATGGTACCTCTTGAATGGGTACATTTATCGATATTGGACTAGACTCGCAGCTATCTCCTCATATAACAAATATATAGGACTGTCAATAGGACGGTCGGGTCTGTCTGAGCTCGGCCCACTCAACTCAACAAATAAAGAGTCAACTCTTATATTAAAGCGAGATGGGTTGAGTTTGAGTCTAAATGTTAGATCCGACTAAATCATGAGACTAGTTTGGGTTTTATTAGGCTCAGCCCGAATATATATATATATATATATATATATATGTATATAAATATATGTATATGTATATGTACCAATTTTATCTTAAATTATATAATACTACTTAATTTTGTGTGGATAATGGTTAATGGTTCTAGTATTCTATTAACTTAACTAAACTCGAGTAACTAAAAATAATAACTTAACATTGTCTCTCATTAGTCAATTTAGTTAAAATGTTGAGTCTCAATGATATAATTAATAGTTGTTTATTGACATAAGTAAAATATATTATTACATATTGTGTTGACCAGTGTAAAATAGCAAAATTTTAACAAATAAACTATAAAAAATTTTATTTTACAATGTGAGATTGGGCCAACTCAATTAAAATCCGAAACTCGAATATTTTTTTGAGTCGAGTATGAATTTCACATTTGTGAGATTGGACTAACACAATTAAAGATCGAAACCCAAATTAATTTGAGATCCGAAATTAGGCTTTGCAAACTCCGACTCATAAAACTCAGTTGACACCCTTACAAATGAACTATGAGATTTTGACTAGAGTTGAAGAATGCCAGTGAAAATTTTATTTCCAGAGTTGCAAAGGATAACTAGAGCATTCTTTTCCACTTTTTTCATTTGCTTTACCTTTAGCAATGTTCTGAAAGAATAGGCTTTTACTTCTAGAAGTGTTTCTTAAACAAAAGATGGCAAGGAAATTCCTTGAAGGCAATAGGGAGTAATCTCTTCATGTGGCAGTCATGACTCCTCATTCTTATCAACTTTCACTCGAGCAAGTCAATGCATCTACCGATTTTGATACATATCCGTCGAAGAATTTCAACTCTGTCAGCTATTTGCACATAACTTTCTTATCCTCCTTGGTCAAATTGTACACTACCTTGGGTTTTGGACCGTAGCTTAAGTGTCTACTACTAGTTATGGACATCAAAATGTCTGACAAGTCTTTCCTCGCATTTAGCCGTCCTTTATCTTCCTGCTAATGTCCATGTGGTGTTGAAGATATATGTGCATAATATTGAAATTTTGTGGCATAAGGAATCCCTTCTAGTTTGGTAGATTTCAAAATACACTTTGATTTGTTCACTTGTAATATTTATCGTATCTAACACGCATGTGAAGTTGATCGTCAGGTGCATGCTTTGTCATCTCTACCCGTGCATACATTTAACCTTGGTAGTAGAGGGATTCGTTGCGCATTCCTATGCTTGGTGAACTCTTTCTTTTCCTCTGGTAAGGATGATTTGCAGGCAAATACTATTTGCAGCAATCAAAGTAGCATGCATTCATGCCATGCTTCAACCTAAAATCGTTCAACCTCTCCATACATATAGAAAACCCGAGTAAGCCCACTATACTCATTCCTGATAGCATTCCATCTAGAGGGAAATCATTAACCGTCTATAAAATGGCATCCCTCATGTGAAATACATCCCTGTTTATGAGTTCCTGAATGCACACCTTATTGTCACAACTATCGCAACTCTTCTATTAATGATTGCATGTATAAAACGATCAATTGCTTTGGATTTTGGGGGTTAGATATTATTAGTATAAGGAATTTGAACGGTGTCTTCGTGAAAATTTCAGGCAGCATGCTGCATAAAGTGAGGATAGCCAACTAGCACGAATAAGTCTTTTTAGTCTTTCCAAATGATGCAAATCTATCTACACCTAGACTTGGGCAGACATTGCAGGCTCTCTATTGCAAAATCTGGATGCTTCCTATCAAAGTGTTCCACGGCTTTTTATCTGAAGAGCGACACATTAGACATCCTTCTATTTCGTCATTTGTATGTAATTTCATATGATGAGTTGTTGCTTTGGAAATGTAAAGTCATTGCAATCTAAGTGTCAGTAGGAGATAGAACAATAGTTTGAACAATATAACCTTCCCATTGTGACCATTTTTTGGCCTTGTACTTGGGGAGTTTATACCTCCAGTAAAAGATTTCATCCTCGTCGTTCTTCTAGTACAACATGAATCCGTTCCTAACTAGAAGCTCTATGCTTTTGATCAAATTCTTGTTCTTATTGAAGTCATTAGGCATTATGTTGTCTTTTGGTATCATCTTACATATCAACTGTATCATTGGATTGAAGTAGCTCAAGGAAATGTTATTCTTAGACTTAATATTTAGTATCCTTGAACTGATTGATAAATGAGAGTGATTTTGACAACATGCCCAAAGCGGCTCATCAGCTTCTGTACAGCCTTCTGGACATCCGAAAAACAGTTACAAAGGGCTTATTCATTTCCAATAGTACCCAAAAAAGATTGTTAATAAGAGGACTAGCACCTGATCCAATGAAGGATCATAACTACTACTCATAGCCTTATACCCCAGTGAGAAGAAAAGTTTTGGCATGCAACACCAAACGCCATCCTCTGGTATTGATTCAATTTATCATAATCATTACCAAAAGCCTATGTTACAGGAACATGCATTTTAGCTTACTCGTACTGCTAGAATTCTTCACCATAAGAGGTCTAGTTATAATAATCTGCAACGTATATGAACCTGTACAGGTGTTCCTTCACTTTATCCATGCGATGAAATTTACAATTCTTACAGTTGGCACTATGCTATGATTACCCACTTGTAAAAGTCAAAAACACTTTCACACCTATTTAAAATTCCTTCTTACATCCTTTATGACCTGTTAAATCGTTATTGTACATCAAAGCCTATGTTGTTCTATTTTTTTCCTCTGCATAAAGCTTCGTGCTAGTGCAATGATTGTTACTAAACACGAGTCATGAAATATGCAAATATATGTATCGGACAAGTAATATAATGATGAGTAGAATAATCCGCAGAGACTATAGTAACACTCTATTAAGCAATAAAACATTACACTTTTGATCCTATTTAAATTAAGAAACAATAGATTAGAAAATAATAAAACACAGAATGAAAACAATGAAACAAATCAAGAGCAGAAAAAATCAATAATTTGGTAATCTAGGGTTCACTCGTCCCATACCAATCCCCTCAATTGATTTATTTATTCGTTCTAACAATTCTTCATTCATTTATGTTGTTTACTAGTCTAGAGTCATATATATAATTGTGAGTTATCTTTTAACTTCTCTAACAAGTCTACTAAACTGAGCCAACTTACTATATTTCTATGTGAATTCGAGCCAAACTTAAAGCATAGGTGACCACTCTATAGGACTACCTAAGATGCATAGGTATCTTTCAATCTCTGTATTCACGAAACGTTCGTCCTTCCCTGTAGAACTTCTGAACAAAGGCTAATTAGTCCAATTCCTAGCCCTAAAGCTCCTCTTTCAATTTCTGAATTAGGGTTACAAATCAATTTATAAGTTGTTCAGGCTTATAAACGCATTTCATACCATCTAATTAAATAAATAAAGCATAAGATCATACTCATGAATGAAATAAATCAAATCAATTGAAATTTATGGCAAGTTATGAATAAAACCTAGATTTAGGGTTTAGTGCATCATCAAATTAATTAGTTCAACACAAGAGTCAATTACAATGGTGAATGGCATCATAAATACAAAAGAATAAGGGAGAGAACGAAAAACTAGGGTTTTAAACCTAAGTCTTCTCTTCTTCTCCTTTGATCTCTTCACACCAATTGATCTTGTGTTTTTCTCTCATATGTGTTGTCTGATGTTTCTGCTGACTGCTACGCTCTATCTCTTACCTCTTGCATGTTTAGTTATGACCTAATATATAGGGGTGTCAATGGGTCAGGTTATCAGGTTATCGTGTCGTGTCGTGTCGTGTTATGTGTGACCCATTTCTTATCGTATTTGTGTTGTATCGTGTTGTGTGGGGTACATTTCTTATTGTGTTGTGTTCGTGTCTGATTCATTCGGGTTCGTGTCTGACCCGTTTACTATTGACAGAGAGTATCAGTCTATTTAACAATTACATAACTTGTGATCCATTTGAGTTAAAATCTCAAATTTTGATTATTTAATAATTCAAGCAATCATTAATACTAACCTTATTGTTATAGTAATTTAAAATGCATAATTAAAATAATTGAATTTTTTGGATAATATTTAAAATAATTATTATGTTTGATTTAATAATCTAATATTAAATCTATTATTCATAATCTTAAAATACACTATATTAAATTATAATAAAATAAAAAGTTTAGCAAAATCTGTTTATACAATAATTTAATGGGTTATCGTGTTAACCCATGGATTAACCCAACCCAACCCATTTAATTTTATGGCTCATAAATGGGTTGAACCAATAATGACCCAATAAATTTCGGGTCATGTCATAACCTGTCAATTTCATGTCATATTATCAGGTCGTGTCAAAAATTCCCAATCCTACTAATATGTCCCTTATATAGTGCTAAAAAGATTTACACATAAATGGGTAAAAAATATCCAAAACCGAGGTCAAAACATAAAAATTCATCAAAAATCGCTAGTTCAGTGCACCCCTCACAAGCTCTTGGGCTCTGGCGAGAAGTGGAGATGGGCCGGCCGGAAGCACGCCGATTCAGACCCTTGATAGCCATCACGGGAGGGTTGTAGTGGGCTAACGGGGCGGAGGACGGAATGGTGGCCCGTAACCACCCCGAGCTAGGCCCCCGGTTAGTTGGGACAGGCTGGCCCACGAGCTAAACCAAGTGCTGGCCCACTGGCTGGCCCATGAGCTGACTGTCCAATTTAAATTCTTACTTAAATTTTAAAATTATTTTTTCAAGAAATTTAAAATTTTACTTGTTAATAATTTATATAACTGTGTTAAATTATTTCTTATTAATTATTATTTTAAAATTAATAACTTATTATTTTAAAATCATTTACTTACTGGTTAATTGTACTTTATTAATCCAAATTGGTACTTGTATATTAGACCAAGTTATTAAACCATTAAAATTCAAAATCCAAACTAATACTTATTATTCAAAACTAAAGTTTTTAGTTAATATTCAAAAACCAAAGTTCGAATTTAGTTATTAGTACTTTATCATTCCAAATTAATACTTATTTGACTAAGTTATTTCTTGGTTATATAAGTCAATACTTATTATTATAACTTATCATTTGTTAATCATATAGTAAAAATATTTAATTAAGAAAAAAACCACCTTGAGATGGTGGGGAGTTTGGCATAGACCCCTATCATGTATATTAATGTTATAAAAAAAGGTACAAGGAGGGGGTATTGAACCTTACCTCCAAATTATTACAAGTTATAAAAGAAAAATTTAATAGCCTTTTAAAAAAAATTAAAAAAAAATAACAATTTCCTCTTAAACGTTTCGTGAATACAGATGGTCGCCCCGACGGGTTGACCTGCGGGCCAGCACGGTTCAACCCGTTGACTGCGGGCCGATCACGGTTCAATCTACGGGTCGGGCTGCTACAGTAATTGCCCAAGCCCGAGCTGGAACTCCCTGGCCCAGGCCCGGCCCTACTCTCGGTCCTGGGCTAAGGTAGGGCTGCTACAGTAATTGCCGGGCCGGGCAGGCTAGGTCGACGGGTTGCCCCGACCCACTACTATCTCTAGCTTTGGCAGCAACTGGGCTTTAGAGGTTGGGCACCCCTCCCATGGCTATGGGCGCTAGCAAAGCCCAATTCCCACTTGCAATGCTCGGCCTTGCTCCGTTTTCACTCTGTTTGACTTCCATTGCAAATAAAATCCACGAAAACACATTTTAAGGGCATAAATACACATTTTCGATATAAAAACTATAAAACCCTATTTTATGGTCTCGTGGTGTAAAATTACAAAAATACCCCTACCTATTAAACTAAAACTCTCGAATTTCGAACAAAATGTTGTGTTCCAAGTTAAAAACATGAAAATAGAATTAACAAAACACACCAACACTTTACATAGCCTTAACAACTATTTTTTCATAATGCTAGTCACGCGACTACAACATAAATATAAAATCAATATTTTGCCTTTTTAATTCAATAGAAAACTAGAATAATTATAAGATAAATTCACTGCCTAACTACTTATTTCTTAAATTTTTTTTTAACAAAAATAAATAAAATATAAACACAAACCAATGTAAGGTTACTCGAATTAATTGAGGTCTCCAGAGGTTTCGTTAATGGCGAAATGCTTGCAGGATCATTGTTAGTTGGATGACCAACAAACCCGAATTTCAAGCGGTCGATTTTAAGAAAAAATGTGGGAATGATGGAAGTTTACACAGGATGATCTTGTTCCCGCTTATGCAATCTTAGGGTTTGGGGAGAAGTTGTTATATACTGGTTTTCTACTATGTAATCTGCTACAAGTCTTTTTGTAGCAAGATTTAGTGACAAAATTAGCTTTCGTAACGGCAATTTGTGGAAGAGTCCAATTTTCGTCACGAGGGACACAAGAATGAGGCACGAACTCAGCGACAAAATTTTTTTTTCAACCTGTTAAATTAATGACGAAATCTCATATGTATACTGAGTGTCGGCAGGACATTGCAAGAAGAGTGAAGAAAATTGCAACAAACCTCTCCCTTATTTCTTTAGCATGAAATTTAGTAATGAATTTAGGTCGTCGGTAACTTTGCCACTGAATTTTCAACATGGGAGCCTGCGCAAAATTTGGCATGCCTACAACTTTTGCGATGACTGCTTGAGTCTGAATCTTGTCGTCGATGTTTGTCGCAAATTTATGATGAATTTTTTGGTTGCAGCTCTCCGTGGAAAATTACAAATATTCTAGAAGCGATTTAATTCAAAATCCAGGCCTAAAGGAGGAATAAGTCAATAACCGTCGGCCTTAGATGGAAGACAAGGCAGCTTCCGTAAAATAACCTGAAGAAGAGTAGAAAAGATATAAGATCAGTAGTAGCAGTGTTTTCCTTGTACCCTTCATCCGCATTACTAGGTGTTATCTCTTCTTGTCTTGTATCAATTGGAACATTAATATGGATGCATAAAAAGGCTTCTTTTTCTGCTTTTTCTCCCTTGTTGCATCTGATAAGCTTTTACATGGAACTTGGTTGAAAGTTTTTGCTCATGCTTAATTAAATTTACTTGTCAAAACAGCAATGCAAATTCATTCGTTGTCATAACCTCAAGACAAGAATTCTTGTACTTTTTGCAATTTTCGGCACAGTCCCACGATACAATAATGAGCTGATTCTGTCGTCACTTTAACAACATTTTTCTATCCCAAAACAACAAATCAAAATGTGCAGGTTCTGTTATCACATTAACCACATTTTATCCCCATTTATTTTTGTTCACCTAATTTCTCCCTAATTTCTTGCAATAAAAAGACTAAGATTAATTCTTAACTATCTCCCTAGAAGAACAGTTGCATTAATAAGGAATCTGCATTGAGATTGCATCATTATCTCAAGGATCATTAAGATAATTGTACGCTTTTCACTTAATGACCGCCAAGCGTGTCATCATGATTCCCACTCTCTTTTTCTCTCTCCTTGCCTGTGAAGCATTGGGTGCATTACGATGACTATGCGTCTCTATTCATTCTAATCAATGTTTTCAAAGCCGGACTGGACAGTGGATCGGCGAGGTCGCAGGTTCCCGGTTCTGGCAGTTCGACCGGTCTGACTAGCGGTCCGGTCAGTGATGACGTGGCATTTCTGAGTTGGAGGATGGGATTTAAGGTCAACAGAGAGGCATGAGGTGGGAGTGAAAAGGTTGTTCTCCTTCACCAAAATGACCAAAATGCCAAAAAAAAAATCGCCAAAGCTCATTTCTTTACATAATTAAAGGTGCCAAATTTCACTTTTCCTAGCATGATCGCCTAAGAAAATCATCAAAACTCCCCATCCATAATCCAAATCGGAGATCAAAAGCCTCCACCAAAACAACCACCACTATGGAGTTGCACCAAGAAGAAAAGAGGAGAAGAAAAAGACTACAAAAGGGTATGAACCTTTTCAACAAACACACATGAGTGGGTTATTTTCTTGTTGTTTAAGGGGTGTTGGAAGTTTAGTAATTTATAGTGAAATTTTGATAAAGCAAATATGAAAAAGTGAGAGAGAAGATGACAAGATAAGAATATTAGAGAGAAAATGAGAAGACCAAAAATTGAGAAAAAGTACTTTGGGTGGCGGCTAAGACCGTCATTTCACGGTTCAACCGGTTTTTAACGGTTCACCGATTTTTTCTGGTTCTGAACGGATTTTGGTTGAGCCCGGATATCATATACAACCGGACCGGCTCCATGTCCGATTCCTGGTTTAACCGATTGAACCGGCCGGTTCGGTTCAGTTTTAAAAACACTAATTCTAATAGATAAAGGGAAAAATATCAATTTGATCTTCATCTTTATAGTATGGACGAATTTTATCCATTATATATCAAAAAATCAATTTGGTCTTCTGTTCATCATAAAAATTAACGAATTTAAGATTTGTAACGGAAATTGTGAATAAAGTAACAGAGTCTTTCATAACACATTTACAGCATCTTAACAGACACGTGATTATTATGTATCTTGGTCCAGGAATTTATCCACAATTTTCATCATAGATCCTACATTAGTTAATTTTTTTTAAATGTAGGAGACCAAATTGGTTTGTTGTCATAGATAAGAAACCAAATTGATCCATACCCCAAAGATAAAGAATTAAATTGGTCCTTTTCCCAATAGATAAACTTTAAAGCTTGTTACGTGATAAAGTTCCCTAAAATGTTACTACATTCATATAGTTTAATAAGTGGATAATTAAGGCCCTTATCGGCCGGTTTAATCTCCTTGATTCGTACCTCAAAAAGTTGTGCTCTACTGCTATAGGGTACCAGTATATATATAAGCTTCTTTTCTTTTGAGCTAGAGACCAAGGACAACAAATTCTTAAAATTATCGAAGATCAATCAGAAGATTATACTCAAAAAAGGTTTTTAGCTCAAAAACTTGTTGCTGTTGTTTCAATTCATATCCAATTTTGATACACAACAAAAAAAAATGCCAATAGGCAGATCAGCAAAGAAGACCATTATAGCTTTGAATCTCTGAGCAATAATCCGTTTGAAATTCCAAATTTCTTTGCTAAAGGCTTTTCGTGGCAGCAGCAGCCTATTTTCTTGCCCTGAAAATAGAAGAAGGATTAACTACTAACGTTTTTGGCCAGTTTTTTGAGACCGAAAAGAATGAGTGTTTCATCAATTTCCCACAAGTTGAGCATCATGATGATATTATTGATAGCATGCCTTAAAAAATTCATGGTTCATTTCTGGAAGTTTATCTGAATTTTCAGCCAAGAGACGCATTACAATCACTAGTTCAATCATCTTTTGGAAGAGATAATTCACCCAAGAAGAAGCACAACTTTACACCTCAATCTAATAATGTGAAGCAAACTGAATACAAGCTGATGAATGAGTCTGCAGAAAATGTGAATGCAATGAATTGGTCATTCTGCCTCATAACAATTCTTGCATTATAAGTTTTGAGATAACTCCCAAGGTAATTTTGTTTACACGATTTTGTTCCAGTCAATTAAAAGAAAAATGTTAGTAATGACATTTACGACTTCTTATTTTTTTGCTTCTCACACATTCTTTTCACTATTCATTGGTACAATTACTTTCTTACACACCCATTCTAGTTTTCTTACACACCTCTCAAGTAAGTATTTTGTACTAATGAATTGTGATAGAATGTGTAAGAAGTTAAAGTAGGTCTGTAAATATAATCAACCTTATAACTTAACTAATTTATGAAATTGCATTCTGCATTTCGGGTAGAAACGCAGGGAGTACTGGAGTAGTATATACCCATGACCTTACATCTTTGAATTCGAGCAACGTTTTTACTCCACAAAGAGCAGCAATGACAACCAAAAAGCGAATTAGATGGACTAGGAACTACACAGTCAATTTATTGAATGTTATATCGCCTTGGAGGTGCCAAAAGTAAGTGAAAATCTTATATAAGATGTTATATACAAAACACAAAAATGGTTCTAGTGTAATGTCAAATTTAATATCTACTTCTATGATAAATTTAACCATTCATCCATTACAGTATTTTTAATCACACTACTCATTGATTTCCACTGAGTGTGCCCAAGCACTAATATAAATAAAGGGCAAAGTACAGTTTATGTCTCATATATTTATATCAGTCTAAATTTAATCCTCTATTTTTAACAAATTTTGACAATAAAATGTAATAATCAAGATTTTGTCCCTCATTTTTCTAAAACTTTATTATTTGAAGTTGGACTAATTTCATTTTACACTCCTTAACTTATATTTGTTCTTACTTTACACCCCAATACTCATATCTATCTCACCTTAGTTCAATTTTTAACAATATTATAAAATTTAATGGAATTTTTGATCGTACAACCAAAATATTATAGTAACATTTTTGTACATTCATTAAATTTGTTGTATACACAAAATACAAAATTTGGATAGTAATAGGACGAATTTGTAGAATTCGGGTGTAAAAGGTCCGAAAAATGAAATTGAGAGTGTAAAATGAAAATTAAATATAAGTGGAGGAGTTTAAAATGGAATTTGTCCTTTGAAGCTCAGACATGGGACTAATTGATGAATCGAATATGTAAGGGACTAAATGTACTAAGATTGACGTACAGAATTGGATCGAGACTATTCCAACATATAGACAAGTTTAATTTATCAAATTCTCCTCAATAATATATTTATGTTCAATGGGTATAAAACCGTGTTTTTTTTTTTTTTTTTTTTTTTTTGGTTGAATGCAGAGGCAACACCAAAGGGAATCCTTAAATTAATGAACTGTGAAGGATTGATCATTTTCCACATCAAAAGCCACTTGCAGGTTTATAGGAAAACATATACTCAATCTTGGATGGATTGGTGGATGGTTATTTCCATTAAACCTCACTAATAGAAATCTGAGTTCATTTATTCTTCTTTTATTTCACAGAAGTATCGTGTTGCACAGTGCACATCCCCTAACTCCAAAGAAAGTAGGAGTATATACTCTGTGGTTTACATGTATCAATAATTTATCTATTTGTGTATTCATTTTATATATATATATCACATTTCATTTTGGACGAGAGAAAGATATTAGTTGTGGTATATCTTAAAATATTTTCTTCGTTCATTTCATAAATAACAGTGTCACATTTTATTCTGGACGCCAAAAAATTTGTCACTTTAATTCATAAATTTAATTAATTTGGATTCAAATTAATTTATCAAATTCGTTCCCAATGCAAATTTAGAAGAAATACCGGACACAAGCATGATTCAAGAGTTGGATACAAAAATGCAAGTTTGCTATTATTCTTCTAAAGTAACAATCATCAACATAATTATGACTCACTACAAAAAAGAAGGAATGGTGACCAACAAATCAAGTTATAAAAACTACAAATAGTTTTTGTAACCTCTTTGTAACACTGAAATAAGGGTCATTGTATAAAAAGGCATAATACTTATTTGACACCTAAGGTCAAAATAAAAGTCACACTATTATTTGTGACTTAAGATTACATTTTTTACAAGTGATAAAAATAAAAACATATCTCTTTTGAGCATCAAAAAAATACAAGTAATAAAGAACAAGTTTTTCTTGTAGTGAATGGAAATATACTTGACATGGTTTAACACAATATTAACAATTTTAAGTTGTTGAATGCAATTGAGATGTTTATGACTTTTTTTTTCTTGTGTTGTACACTTTATTGAAGTAGTAAAGCATGAAAAAATTGCAATATGGAAATATAACATTGTGTAATTTATACTTACGTCACAGGGAGTGCTAACGGTAGAAGCATTAAGGATGCAAATAGATCTCCAACGGCGTCTAGATGAACAATTGGAGGTATGGGATAATATCCTTTGTTACTAGTTAATTACCGAGTTATTACATCCTCATTTCTTTACATTATTATTTCCCTTGGTTCAGAGTCAAAGGAAGTTGCAGTTGCGGATTGAAAAACAAGCTAATCAGCTAAGAGAAGATGTTTTATCTCAACTGGAAAAACTGCCAATATTGATTCATGTTTCCGCCATATAGGATAGATCCAATTCTTTGTCTAAAATATATAATTTGGGAAAAGGTATCACACAATTCTTTTCTATTGTATTTAGATAGGAGGATTTGGGTGGATTGGATTTGAAATTTTAATTTATAATAAGTTATGGAAATAAGGTAATTAATTTAGTGGTAGATTTGAAATTCACTAATAAGTGAGACTATGATTTTAATGGTTAAATGAATAGATTTGAAATTTACCCAAATTTCATGTTATTTCAAATTTACCCAATTCAAATTCATTCATTTGAAATATTTCCCTTAATTCAAATCCACCTATCCAAACACAACCCTAATTAATTGAGGTGGAAAGAATTATTGAAGCTGTCCATCCCAAATGTTTGCTTTCTTCCGGTAAAGGAGACCCGAAAAGAAAAGAGAGGACATTAATTCGTCTGTCATTAGTCAAATACTTTGCTATGCTGTCCTAAGCTAATAAAAGAGAGAATCAAATGTGCTCAAGGTGTTGGTTTTTTGCTTGGCCTAACTCCATTTTATACCCCAATTTGTATCAAATCTTATTTTGCACTCTAAACTTTTATTTTAAACATTTTGTACCCCAAATTATCTAATTTATCCCACTTAAGTCCAAAATCCAATTCTGTCAATAAAGTTAATAGATATAGGGCACGTTATCCATAACTTCTGTTGATGGAGGTGGCCATAAACATAGAAACAATGTTTTGTTCATTCTATATATCTTTGGTTTGTAGTTATACTGGTGTTTTAGTGTGCTTTTTTGCCTTATTTCATTCATGGTCTTGACTAGTTAGAAGTACATTGCTGACTACTATTTGGTCTTTTTTTTGGTCTTATTTTGTAAAAACTTATCTACAGTCTTAACACAAGTTGTAGATCGTGCAACTAGATCCTTTAATTTAGTTCACGGATTTAAATTTTGGACTTAAGTGGAAAGAATTATACAGTTCAGTATGCAAAGTGAGAATCTCATACAAATTTGTGGGCAAAGTGGAATTAAACCTTTTTGCTTTTTGATAAAACTAGAGAGAAAATGGAACTTCCTCTACCTCTATTTTTTTGTAACCCTCTAGTCAACGAGACAAACTTTTGTAGCTTAATTTTTCATATATGTTTTACTCTAAAATCTTCAAGTTCCTATATTTTAATTCTTGATAATAACAGAAATATTAGATTAAAAAAAGTTGGTTTAATAATGCATAAAAGTTGCAGACACTCAACTTTGATGATGATACATAGACTGGAACATTGATAGATAGGTCAAATTGGTTCAGATGTCATCAGGCTCATTAAGGGTAAAAATATAATACGATAGGTCAGATTGGTTGACTCGAACCCCTGATTCCCCTGACCAAACTCTATAAATAGGGGCTTACTCTTCCAAATGTGTTTGTTCTACATCCATTAATACAAATGCATTCTTTTGTACTTTAGTTCGCATGAAGTGACACTATACACATTTGTAGGAATCAAACAAAAATCCAAGCTCCCTATTGTGTTTTTGTTCTTGTTCTGTTTGTGTTGTGATTCATTGTTTTTTGAGAAAATTTACCAAAGAAATTGATTGAAATCATGAAAAACACAAAGAGAAGAGCTAACAACCAAGATATTGAGATGAATCCTAAACTAGTGCTTGGGGAACTAGTTTAGAATCATGTTGAAACATCACAAGCTGGTGAACAATGTAACAAAGATGAAATGATGAAGTTTTTTATTGAAAACTTTGAAACTGTCCAACAATTTGTGGAAAGTCAAAAGAAATGCAACAATTTGCGAAAAGTCAAAAGAAAAGGGCTGATTGCCACAATCACAACCCTAGATCTCGAAGAGAGGCTAAAAATGAAGATTAGGCCGATAGTATTCATTGACAGCAAGGGCCTTAGTCTACTTGCTCTGCTTCAGATCAGCATTCTCAACATGTGCATTGATCAGTTCATGATTGATTGAGGTAAAACCGCAAAAGTTTTCAGTCTAAAATTACATCAAGCCCATGATGAATGAAGTGAAAAAAAATACCTAAAAAATCACCTAAAATAGCGGAGGTCGAACTTATGGCCAAAGTAGAAATGAGAGTTTGACATTGTTGGCTAAATGTAGTTTGGGTTAGTCTATAGTTACTAATGTGGACAAAGACCCATTTGTTATCGCAGTTTGGGCGAAACATATTCCACCGTACTTCTATCAACTAAATCTTAATCATTATAAAGAAATTATAGATCAAACCAATCATGTGGCTTATGTTTCAACTGTTACTAAAATTTATGACTACTTTGATGCCATAAAGTGTAAATTGTTCGCCACAACCCTTCAAGAGTCAGCTTAGATGTGGTTTAAAGATCTAACCTTGGATTCAATGAACTCCTACACTGACTTGGCCAAGAAATTTCTTTGTTACTTTATGAGCCAACAATTTGTCCAGAAATAGGTATAGCATCTCATGAATATTTGGCAAAATTACGATTAGACGTTGACCACATGATACATCGAACTCCTCAACAATGAGGCTAAGTGGATCAGCATATAGATGAAACTCTTATACTTGTCGTGTTTTGCAGTGACACAAAACCATGGCCATCAATCACAAGTTCGCATCTAAAATGCTTAAAACATTTAAAGAGCTCCTCCAACAAGCAAAATGCCACATCCAAGGAGAGGAGTCAAACATGAGTAAAATAGAACTCTACAATTACAAACAGAAAGGTAAGAGGCCTGCTTAGGAGACCATTGAAAACCCTTTTAGACAAAAACAGAAGGCAATTGAATGCCTCACTTATCCCCAATAGAATAATCAATGAAAATTCTTGGCTGGTCAGATAACAAACCCAGAGTCGAACAACTTTAAACATACTAGAACGAGGATCATCCCTGACGAGGACATTACTCCACTCAAAACTTCTTGAAGAGTTTCAAATCAAGAACACAATAATTATAGAACCTTCAGTACCTATAAGGTCTAAACAACACAATCGGGACTGATCTGATCGTCACTAGTGTACTCATCATGACAATCATGGTCAAGACACGAAGGACTGCAATGACCTAAAGATTGAAACTAAGAATACCATCATTTGCAGGAATACATCCTCCGAAAAATCAATCACTTCTAATTGGCTGATATGCAATATCATCTCCTTCAAAATAATAACAGACCGCTCAGCTCTGTAATAGTCATAACAACAATAAAGGGCCCAGGCAATAATAGTGATATAGCTGGGGTAATAAATATGATCATAGGAGGTCCTTACAGATGGAATGCCAAAAATGCCCAGAAAAGATATATGCTCACGACGTTCTCAAAAGTGAAAATCTGAGCAAGAGGCTCAAAATGTACATGAGGATATCTTTCTTTGATGATGACTTCATTCATGACCAAATACTACATTACTGATACGGTTACGTTCCATACGAAGATCGGAGACTACCGAGTGCACTAGATCTTCATTCATTTAGTATCTACTAACTTCATTTATTGGCTATACTTGGAGATGGAAGGGCATCAGGAACGAGCATATCAAGCATGTACGAACACCACTTGGGGGGATTTACTTGGGACTTTGTTATCCCTAAAGGAATTATTGTGCTTTTTTGCAGCTTGAGGAACCATCACATAGTCAAACCAAGTTTATCAGATTTATCATTGTCAAAAAATTCTTTTCATACAATATTATACTTGGCCTTCTCCATATGTACTCATTCCTCCCTTCTATTTTTCAGTTGGGCATTAAATTCTTTCTAAGGAATGGATCCCAGGGTTGTGCCTTGGGAAACCAGCAGAAAGCAGTGAGCACTGTATGATGTCTCTTCAGAGCTAAACCTAGACAGTGAAGGTCGAAGTGGAGGCTATTAATAAATCTAAAACCATACCTCCGATCAAAGTCCTTGATCACAATAGCAATGAAACATAGAGTCGAAGTCTGAGGTGCCAATCGAAGAAATCTCCTTTATCCTGCCATGCCTGAAAAGAAATTAAGGATCTGTGCCATCTTCCATTCAGCTAAACTCAAAGCCAATCTGATCATACTTTTTATGGGTACAAAGACCTTTTTGCGTGGTCGACTGAGGACATGCCGGGGATCCAAACTAAAGTTGCTAAACATAAATTGTGGATTGACCTAATCTTTAGGCCGATTAAACAAAAGAAGATCATGGTATACACCAATTTTCTATTAAAGACCGTCTTGGGGAATCTAGACATCTCGAGAAAGATACTTAAGTGATCGGCAAAATTGTTGAAGTCTGATATTACGGCACAACTTTTAACTGATTTTATCATAGAGTGTATAGTCGATCCACCTTAGTCAACCATGTTTTGATAGTTTCCAATCAACGCGAACTTTATCAAAAGACTACAAAGCTTGGGAGTTGCATGTCAATGGGGCCTTCTGTGAGTCTAGAATAGGGACTGGAATCATTATTTGATTACCTGAAGGTGACACACATACGTCCTTCAATTTCAGTTCAAGAAAACAAACAATGAGATAGAATATGAATCCCTGTCTTGTAACCGAAATAAAATTAGCTAAGAAGATGGGCACCAAGGCATTCAAAATCAATACTGATTCATTATTGGTCAACAATCAAATTTTGAGAATCTTTTAAACCCGAGGATAGAAGATAAAGGAAATCAAAGAACAATTTCATTATATGGATTTCGTCAAAATCCCCCAGGCAAAAAACAAGAAGGCAAATGTGTTGGCCAAACTTGCTTTGGCCATCTACTCTTATTTGACTAAAGAAGTCTCATCGTGGTGCAAAATCAAAGATCGATTGACGATAATCTTGGGAAATGAAGCCAATCAGTGAATACTTAGTTAAAAAAAATCCTCCCTGAAGACAGAGTTTGGCTAGCAAGATACTTTATAGAAAATCGTAATTATGCCCTTTGCTTCGATGTCTAACACCTAATAAAGCCAATTATGTGCTTTAGGAAATACATTGACGCATTTATAGAAGTTTTGTCGATACCTAAAGCCTAGCAAAAAAGGCCATAATCATGGGATTGTACTATTGGTCAATCATGCATTCTGATATCAATAAACTTGTAAGTAAAGGATATAACTCTCAAATACATACACTGATCCCTCAGAAGTCAACTTGATCTAAACCAAATCTTTAGTCCTTTGCTATTTGGGGCTTTGAGCAACAGAGAAGCGACCTACTGGGACCAATTACACAAGGAATTGGAAGATGTCAATTTCTAGTCGTTGCAAATGACCATTTTTTAAAATGGGTGGTGGCAGAACCTCTAAATCTATCATCATAATGGGATGAGACAGAACATTAATCTCAAGTGAGATCAGTGGCCAACATCAAAAGAAACTAAAGTACATAAAGAGAGCCAAACACAAATAAAAAAAATCTTGATTGGGGCCATAACAAAGCATAACACTCATCAGATGCCAATGATCTTTGGCAGTGAAAAGGAAAGAACAAAAGTTGAAAAAAAGAAACAAATATTAGAGTGAAAACCAATCACGTTGGACGAACAAGTCAAACAATTTAACCAAAATTTGATATAGAATGGAGATTGATTGCATTGGATGATCGAGTCAACAATTAAACAAAATTTGAGACAGATTGAAAATTTTAATTGCACAAGGAAAAAGCAAACTATGAAGGCCCTATTCTATTACTTTAGTCCTAAACAATCACAAATTAGGACTAGTTTGGATCAATTTCGGGCTAAGTGGTCCAAGTGTTAGGCTCGTTGTCTGCAAATCAACCTTCTTACTAATAAGGAAAATCAAAGGATATTAAGTTCGCAAGTCAAACAACTCCTGTGAACTTGGGAAATTGAAATATTGAAATACATCTTCTCGTCTAGTAGAAGTTTGTGAGGCAGTTATGTGTCGATCCTGTCCCCGTCCTTACTTGCTCGCTCTATCTTGGACATAGGTAGAGGGGTCATCTGATAGCAAACTCATTGGGTCATCTAGATTGTGTACTGATCTGGGTTCTATGAACACATTCCTTGAAGCTGTCAGGACATCTTGAGTAACCCAATCCATCATACAGGGAGAGCTAAGAATGGTTCATCTCCAGGCTTGGAAATAAAGATGAAATATCCTCTATTGCTTGTAGATTTTCTAAATTCGTGCTTGTTACACTGAACAACATATGTCATTGACCAAACTCTTCAAGTTAGCAGATTGTTGGCTCCGTTCAGCTGTTGGAAGGAGACTTCGGCTTTCAATTATTTGATTTCAGCCTTCAGCTGATCATTTTCTACCTAAAAAGTGGCCAACTCAACCTTCTTCACTTGTAAGTCCTTGGTCAGCCTTCTTCAACTATAAGTCCTTGAGCCAACTTCTTGCCCTCTGTCTTGAAGAACTGCTTAGATTCCCTTTGTAGCCAATTTTCCTTTTGTTGTCCATCTTGGCCTTGAAGATGTTCAAGGCCTCCATATTGAGTTGCTACTAATGAACTAGAGCAGCTTGTTCCTCATCAGTTGTTCATCTCAGCAATAGCTTATAATGCTTCATGTCTTTGGGATTAACTTTGAGCTACTCTAGAAGTAAACAAAAAAATAGATAAGGTATTGCGAGTAACACAGTGCGCTCAAACAAGAAGGCAAATTGCAAAATTATGCTAAGTGTTAGATAACTAACCCATGTGTATGCCTCAACAGCTTTATCATGTTCAGCTTTCTATCCAAGGACGGAAAACAAGAAGTCCTTGGACACTCTTACAAATTTTGTCTGATTGCTTGTTTCAATCTACCATTTAGGGATAAATTTATTGGAGGAGGTCAAAAACTGCTGTCCAAAACCTTCAAGGAATGCATAGTTCAGTAAGTTCAGGGTAATGCTTGGCATCCACTCGCCACTTACTCCTTTTTAGCTTTCCATGCTCGAGCAATTGGAGCAACACACCATTCAAGAACTTGTAAGTTATAAGGGATAGCAAAAGCTCTCGATTTGTATGACCAAAGGCAAACAGACTTACCTACGGCTAAAATTATGGAAGAATAAGAGTTGATCAGACGAAGAAAAAGAAATTGTGCACATATAGATTTGCAAAGTTGTCCAGGTCTCTTACCCAATTCAGCCAAAATAATAAGGATAATTTGAAATTCTAGGTTAAATGTAGCAGTTGTTGGAAAAGTTGAATTGGATCAGAGCCTCAAGCTCTTCAAGATTTGTTGAAGGGTTCAAGCATAGTTGTTGGGAAGGTGTTTTTTGAGAGAGGTCATCCCTAAGCCGCTTCTCTCAGTCAAGTGAGAAGGGACAGATGCACTTTTCTGTTTAACCACAGTCTTCTTTGGTGAAGCAGCACTTAGATACATTAATCATTACATCCAGCTCAAATCCTTCAGAACAAAAACAAAGTCTTAGAAAATATACAAAGATATCAATACAAGTAAAAAGAGGAATGATAAAAAAGATGAACCCTTGATCAGATGACCACCAGGTACAAGGCCAGCCCAGGCAAAAAGATCTTGGTCGAAGGGAATGTTTTTCCCTTTGAAGTTCATGACCAGGGATGAACTCTTTATTTTTATAATCTCTATCTGGATGCTTTCCGACATGGATAGTTTAGGGAGTGAATTGGAATGTTTCAACAAAAAAAGAGTGTAGTAGCAGCGAACATACTTCATGTCCTCTCGTTTCGCAAAGAAAAAATTAAGTTTCCATTCATGAATGGAGGTTGGATAGTTTTTTACCAAGCCTTTCTGGCTAGAATGACTAAGAAAATTGCAACTGGTTATCTTGTAAAAGTGCTAAAAACTAGTTTGGGAAACACAGATACCTAAGTTTTTACAAACAATGCAATAATTGGACACAAATATAATAATGTTTGGGTCCAGTTGATAAACTCTAACGTTTCAAAGGTTTCCAAAGTTTGTGAATACAAAGAGAAAAATGAGCCGAAGACTAGATTTAAGCTGACCTTCATCAACAGTGAAATAATCGGTCAGCTAATTATGTGCATGATCGGTGGATTTTGAGCATTTAAGAATCTGAACTGCGTCCAAGGAAAATTTTTTGGATTGGAATCCTTTTGTGAGAAGAGGAATTACAAAAGAAGAAACAGATGTCAGGGTGCTCATATCAATCCCCTCAGAGGAAGTTCCAACATGAGCTTCGACCAATGAAACTTGGTGAATGAGGCATCCAAAAGCACTTTGTGTACGTTCAGACCCAGAATCAAATGTAGAAAGAAGCAATGGGTTACCTTTTAATTGACCAGACTAGCTAGTTTTTTGAAGATGGTGAACTTTCTTCGATTAGACACCATTATCATTATCATTATCATGGAGGAAGTTCCAACATGAGCTTCAACCAATGAAACTTGGTGAAGAGGGCTTCCCAAAGCACTTAGAGTATGTTCAGACCCAGAATCAAATGTAGAAAAAAGCAATACACTTACCTTTGAATTGACCAGACTAGCTGGTTCTTCGAAGACGGTGGACTTTCTTTGATTAGATGCCATTATCATTATCATTTTTTTGATAAAACGAGATTAAAAGTGAATTCTAAATATGTTGTGTGCAGGGAAGAATGCTCTAAAATTTTGTAGAAATGGTAAAGGTAGAGAGTAGAAGAATAAAAGCAAGTATTTATATGGTAGGCCAAGGGTTCTTGGTACTTTTTCGAATGGGTAAGAACCAACGATGTTGGGTTGGACAAAGAAAAAAACATGGGAAACTAAAAAGATGTGAGTCATTAACTGATAGGACGTTGTCCACGTGGGATCGAAAATCAAGGAAAGGACATTTCATGTGAATGTGTTCGATCATGTGGCACACAAATGATTGAGAGAAAAATGTTTCGGTCAGAAGATCATCTTGTACACTAAGCCTGACAAAGGAACGATTTATATGTTCATAATACTAAATGAGTTCAGCTCGGTGGCTTGATTGATCAGAACATTAGCTCGTAGAATAGACTAGACAGATGAATGATCAGATTCCTAAACAAGTTCTGAGGTACTGAACAACAATCGAAAGATAGGGGTTAGTGACTAAAATGTGGGGACAAAGAGCAAGCATTGGCAAACGAGTTAACCTTGAAAACTAAGCAAGAACAAGAGGTCTTCTCAAGTCGATCTGTCACTAAAGATAATAAACCTAATCGAAAGAACTATGGATGATACATAGATTGGAACATTGACAGAGTAGGGTCACGTGTTACTAAGCTCATTAAGGGAAAATATATAATAAGGCAGGTCAGATCAATAGGCCGGAACCCTTGATTCCCCTTAACCTAAATCTATAATTAGGGGTTCACTCCTCCAAGTATACATTCTACACTCTACACTCATTCTACACCCTTTCTCTACTTTCTCACTCTAATTTAGTTCTCACCATTTTACTTTTTTGTCAACCAAAATGCAATTTGTAATAACTATAAAATCCAAATTTACTCAAAGATAAGGGGAACAAACTTTTTGGGCTATTTATTGTTTAATAAAACAACAGAAATTGTCTCTCACATTTGCATATTATTTTTTATCCTTTACTTATAAAATTATGCACTTCGAACCCCAAATAATCACATATGTATATTATTATTCTTAGTCTATTGCATACTTGTCTACAAAATATTTGCAAAATGTAAAAGTTTCATGCCATATGAAATTTCATACAACTTTTGCCTGTAAAGATCACACCCATAAAAAATTCTTTCCTACTTACTTTGCATTACGGAGTGAGTATTATATAGGCCTATAAACGGGTCGGATCTAGCATATCCAGACTCAAATCTGATTAATATAACCGGATCCAGATTCGGATCCAGATCTCCGACGGGTCTACAAAAGTAGATCCATACCCGGATCCGTCGAGTCTTGTCGGATCCGGATCCGAGTCTTAATAAATTTTTTATAACTTTTAAAATTATATATAAAACTATTACTTATCAAATTTTCTCTTTTTTTTTAATTATACAAAAGTATTGAGTTCATAATTAATATTTATGCATGTATTCTACATTAAATATAAATTACATGGGCAATTTATATAAAATATATGTATATATACATATAAAATAACACTAATATACAATAATTTTATTATATATTAAATATTTTAATCGAATCTGGATCTTAATCGGGTCGGGTCAGAAATAAACGGGTCCGGATCGGATCAGGGTAATCAAAATTTACTATAGATCCAGACCCGGATAAATGGGTCCGGATCGGGTCGGGTCCAGGTCTAGACCCGACCCATTGACAGGCTAGTATTATAGTCTATTGGATGATTGAAAAGTAGTGGGATCCACCTACTTTTCAGTCATCTCAACTGCTCTTATACCCACTCTGAATTGTGGAGCGAGTAGCCAAGAGTTACTCCACACCAACACCAAAACCATACAATTAAGGGTAAAATACACATAGTTTTCCCCAAAAAGTAATATCCCTGCCACATTTTAGGTATGACTTTTTATGGAAAAAAGTTTATAAATAGAAGGGAAAATTACCCAAAATAGTCTCTTACATTTTATATTTATATTTTTTAATCCCTCACACTTAAGATAGTGCATTCATCCATACAAATTTAAAAATCACTATTTTGATCCTTGAATACGGTTCCAGCCATGTTTTGACCTTAAATATTCTAGAGTGCATCATGTAAGTGATGTCACATTTTTAGTAGAAAAACAGCATCATATAAATAGTGATAATTAAACAACCCACTACTCTAGAGCCTTCCCCAGCCACTATCTCAATCCCTTTACAACCCCATATGTCTTCAATATCTTCTTTATTGAATAAAGAAACTAAGGAGCAAACCTCAATAGAAGGATCATCAAGAACATCAGAAAACAGGCAAAAAATTAGAATAGGAAGGGCAACAAGGTTACCTGGCTTCTATGAGCCTACCATAGAAGATGATCGGTGTGGTAGGAGACAACTTGCAAATTATCGAGCAGCAGAGGTCACGAAAGAATCTGATGGCTGAGAAATGCTTGAGAAGAGGAAAAAGACCAGAAACTCTTGAGAAAAAGAGACAGAGAGAGAGAGAAAGAATAAAGATGAAAAACCCTTTGCACTTGTGAGAGACAAGAAATAAAAAAATTAGAAAGGCGTCAGGAACTGACGGTTTGTAGAAGAGAAGAGGGAAAAGGTCGTCTGTGATTCACTGACTCTTAACATAATCTTTTTGAACTTCAAAAAGACAGAGATAATCAACTGAAAATCTTGCCACATCATGATTTTCCAACTGTATATCCCTTGAAAAATGCATTTAAGAGAATGACGCGGCTGGGCAAAAGATATTCTATCACAGTTCTTATCTCATTTCCTGTCCCACCACCTAATAAAGTGTAAGATTTTTTTAAATATAATTATGAATTTTAACAAAGAAATTTTGATCAGTCATTAGGTAATAGGATAGGGAGTGAGATAGGAAGTGGAATAGTTGGGAATCTCTTATTGTTATAAAGTTTTTAACTTGAATAAAAATTATCTAGCACTCAACCAATTAAACTGTAGGAAAATTTTATTACTATATTATATAATGGAAGAGCAAATTTTGGTGTAAATATGTTTTGGGTATAAATTTTTATAAAATGGTAAACCAACTCCTAACTTCTTATAACCCATAACTTCCCATGACCCCTATTTTAATTTGTTTTTTATTTTTTTTGTTCTGTTCTTTTCATGTAATTTTTAATCAATTTTAAATACACTATTCCATACATATAGAGTGTGCTAATAAGACCCATTACTACTTCAACTAGGGATCGTGACAAAGTTGATGTGTATGCATAATCATGTTAAATATTTTGTTTTTTTTTTGTTTGTTACATCAAATAATTGTGTCTTGAATAAGCAATATGATGTTATTCATCCTCACATCATACAATATTAAACCGTGACTAATGGTAAGCTTTTTTGAGGTACGAGGTTGTAGGGATAAGCATTGGTTAATCAGTTAATAAAATCAGTAAAAATATAAAATAGGATTATAAAACTTTTAACGAATTTCGATTTCAAATTCAATTCGGTAGAAAATTTGATTAACTAAGTTCAAATTTGGTGCTCTGCTTTGAATTCAATTATCTAAATTCAACTTGAGTTAGTTGAACCCTTAATTTTGGGCTAAAATCATATACAAAAACCTATTTTTCAACTAATTTTAATTTATTTTTGCCACATAATTTGATATCGTTGTGTGGTTCTTATTGATAAATGATTCAAAATATAAGTAAAAAACTATATCATGTAACTTATTTTATTAATAATCAATGTAATTATGCACAATATTATAATATCATGTAACTTGAAAGTATTAACAAAATACGTATTGTAAGACTATTTAATGTGATTTATGGATACTAATTTAGTAATGTAAGTATGAATTAATGTATAATAAGTTTTATTTTCAGGTGCCGACCTCGAGTTCAAAATGATCAAAGTAGCACAGTGGAAGTATGGTGGAATTATCATTTGGGATTTATATTACTTAAAGGATCATTTAATTTTATTAAGTTGTGATTCATGTACATAAATTTGCACTGTAATTATTAGTTTATTTGAGATATTAGTTTCAATATTATTTATAAGTGTACTTGAACCCTAACGAGAGTTAGGCAAGTGTTCGACCGGATATTTGAATTGGAATCTGGTTGGAGCATCAGATAATGTATATGAATATAACATTTGTACTAATCATCAGTTAACAAAATTAAAGATAGTTATAATAATTATCAATAAATATACTGTTAGCTGAATAAATACATTTATATTTTTACTGGTATACTATTTATATATCAAAATATTTTAATAAAACTTTATTTTAATTACGGAATTTGGTAATCGGTAAACCGAATTCAAAAACACTCTTTCCTATTTTCGAATCCAGTAACTGCATGTATGAATTTGGTTAATCAATTTATGACTAAATTCAAAATTAACCAAATTTATTAACTATTGAATTCAAAATCAGTTACAAATTCGATTAACCGAATACTTACATACCCCTAAAAGGTTGTGTGTGGGAATGGGTTTGATCATGCATTATAGGTATTAGTGGAAGAGGAAGAGAGTTTTAAGGGATGTGGGATAGTTTGAGTAGGTTTCTAGGCACAAATTTTAGTAATTACACCAAAAAGAGCTGGTGTATTATTAAAGTAACAATAATGCTTTAACCCTTTTTAGTGTAATTACTATAATTTATCTCCTTAGACAACTACTAACACTACCCGCATCTCTTAACAAATCTCTTTCATTCTCGCTACCACCTATAACCCACAACCAAACCCATTCCCGCACACAATCTCTTACCTCCAAAAGAATTGGCAATTAAAACAAATTAATCCATTTCCATCTCTCACTAAAATACTCCCTCTCAAATTTTCTGTCCGTCCCTCATTATTCCCAAAACAAGTCGAAATAACAAAGTTAAATCAAGCCAAGGAAAGTTTAAATCGCATCAACATTCAAGTAACAACTTTAATTTGTTAGCTTCACTATATTGTTACCTCCTTCTGAACTAAATTGTTACTTTAGCGGCATCTTGTGCTTTAATCTTAGTTTGACATAAACCAAATTCAGTACTTAAGGAGTTTTTGCTACTCATTCCACAATGCGGAGTTGGTATGACAGTCATTGAGATAACTAAAAAATAAAAGAAATTTACTACTTTTCAATCATCCAACGACCTGCAATACTCATTCCGCAAGACAAATGCGAAGTGAGTAGCAAAAAAATTTTCCTACTTCAGTGTATCCTTATTCAGCAATTCAATAAATATTTTCCTAAGTTCGTTCAAGCTATAATTGCAAAGCGAAAAAAATATTGTCCATTTACTGCTAAACTGCTTGAGGACTTGAAATACTTTTGTTTGTTAGTTAATTCCGCTCCAACTTTTGTTTTTAAAGGTTGTAGTGAGTACAGAAAACATAAAAGTTGAAGACCCCTCTCATTTCAACAAGTTATTGGAATTTGTATTTAGGTACTTTCATTAGCCTTGAGTCCACATGAGTTTCTCATTAAACTCTGACAAATGGTTTGCTATTTTCTTTTAAATTTCTTTTCTTTCAATTTTTTCTTTTACTTGCACATATAAGGTATGCCATTTTCACATGTAAGTATGCCTCGTATTTGATTTTCATATTGTACAAAATTTCACATGCACAAGGTTTAATTCTAAAGATACAAGGAACAAATCCGAATTAATTGAACAAAAATCCAATTGAATATTTAACTCGGATTAAAAATTGTTAACAAAAAATTGCTGAATTAAGAAATCTTGGCCCAATCTCGACCCACGTCTTCAATAGATTTGGACCAAGTTCGGATGGATCATTACTTTAAAAAAAAAATTGTACTTAGATGTTTTCTTTTGTTTCTTGCTTTGCCTCTAACTTTGGTTTTTTAATGTTGTAGTGAGCTCAATAAACAGGAATTTTCAAAACTCATCTCCTTAAAAAACTGTCAAAGAAATTAGATATTTGTGGAGATTCGGTTCAAAATTTTGTTTGAATTTATACAAAGGTACTTTAATAGGCTTTTAGGCCATAAATGTCGTTGATTTATCCGAGCAAAAAAATTGTGTCGCAGTTAATAATGATGTTTATTTAAAAAAAAAAAAATTGATGAGTCTATGATGCTTATATTATGTCTCTTCGTTGTTGTCAATAATATGTTGTGAATTTTTCAGTTCATATTTTATTCGTGAAAATGTATCTTTATTATCATATAGTTGTATCAACACGAAAACTTTTAGTTTAAGTGACTTTGTGCTTGTGCCATCCCCTCGCAACATCACTTGGGATAAGAGTGAAACACAATAAAATGTGTTTATTTTTCAAACTTTTTTACTTAGAACTAAATCAATCAAATATGATTTACATAAAAAAAATATTTGTCTTTCAATAATTAATTTAACTATTGTGCTTGGCTTGATAAGTACTATAAGGGTCTTTTACAAAAATATATTTGTGCGTAAAGTTGATTGTGTGCTTTAAATTGTTCAGACTATATATGAAAAATGTGAAATACGGTTAATTTAAATCAATTTTCCAAAAAAAAAAAAAAAAAAAAAGATATATGCTTTTACAATTTTTAATTTTAATGTATTATTAGAGTAAATCTATAGCTACAAAATGATGTGAACTTTGCATGCTGTTTTAGTTAATAAATTAGTTCTTTTAAAAAAAAATAGCTAACATACTCAACTAAGCAATACATTTATGGGTGAAGCAGAGCATTATGGGTGTGTTCGTTTGGAATGAAAATATTTTCTTGAGGAAAATATTTTCCTTGGAAAATATTTTACATGAAAAAGTCTATTTTTCATATAATTTTTCGGTGTTCGGTTGACAAAATGAAAATATTTTGAAATAAAAAATTTTAACGGTTTTATCTTTAATTTTCTGGATACAAGTTAAAAAAACGTATAAAAATGGTAATAAATACCTTACAAGTAATTGTGATTAATAAAAAATTGATTTTGTTCAAAATTAAATGATAGTACAATATAGTAGTAAAATATGTATAATGATAGTTATATGAGTGTGTGACCCATAATTGAGAGAAAAACGAATAAAAAATAATTAAAAACGAAAATAAGTTTAGCAAACGAAATTATAAAAGTAAGTATTTGAGGTTTAATGTCACTCTTAAATTATCTAGAAAATAACTTACACTCAAAAATTCCGTAAATTATTTTCAGCCAGAGGAAGGAAAATTGGAAAATATTTTACACCGAAAATAACTGATAGTTGATATTTTCCGGTGTTTGGCACAAAAAAATTTTTTGGAAAATATTTTCCTGAAAATATTTTCAGTCCAAACGAACACACCCTATGCCTGCAACCTTTTCTTACATGGTTAATCCATTGAAATAGCGATAAACATCAAAATCTGTTTATCTTCACAAATCATGCCAAAACTAACTAAACATGTTTTAGAATCATTATGAATCATGAAATATTATTATT
Organism: Cinchona pubescens; assembly: GCA_025175665.1. NCBI lineage: Eukaryota > Viridiplantae > Streptophyta > Magnoliopsida > Gentianales > Rubiaceae > Cinchona > Cinchona pubescens. Next base: position 2,051,133 of record JANKKI010000099.1, on the reverse strand, counting down.
ATCAACCAACTAAATATCATTTCCAGACTAATACAATCACAGTTCTTATATACATTTTGGATTCTTAAGGTAATACTCTGTTGATTTAAAAAAAAAATTCAAATACCTTTATTAAACTGATTGCTAATGAAAACTAATTCAGTTAACTTGATCAACAAATATTATATCCCTTTTGGTATAATTTTTTTATTAAAATACCTTTTTTTTAATAACCACACACAGAAAAAAAAAAAATTTCCTTATCCTCATACCCTTAAATTTCTTTTTTTGGTAGTCTACAACTTTCTTAATCCCTTCTTACTACAGTTTTATCATCGTTTCCTTTTAACTTTCCCTTTGGGAATATCAACACCAACATTGACTTATGTTTTTTAATCTATAAAAAAACAATTTTTATACATTTCAAACTGAAATAAGATTATCATACAAAAAAAAGTTCAACAATTAAACTACTATAAATAATTCAATGCAAAAAAAAAAAAAAAAAAAGGATTCACAACAGTTAATCACATTCATTTTTCAAAAAAGAACAGTAATGCCACACTTATGATTATTTGCGACCATATATTGGATCTCAATAATAATATTTCAATATTTAATTACACATTTTGAAAAAAATGCATTTCATTTTATGAACACTGCTACCAATTTAAGGACATGTGATAACCTAACTAAATGCATTTCAAATGGATAATTCAAATCACATCCCAAATATGGATCACAGACAAAGACACGGAACGCACAACACTAGAGATGTTGAACTAGAACACACTCAAATTCTACTACTATTGATAGACTTAAACTCCAGTGCACATACATGCAGCGTAGGAAAGCAACTAGCTAGAAGACGATCAATTTATCGTCAAAGAGCTGAAATGGAAATCATTTACAATATCATATTCATCAACAAAGGCAACCATCTATGTTGGATAATTTACAATTATCCTTTCTATTTTGTCATATACATATCTTATGTGAACTATATACTTGAATACAATTTCACTAAACATTGTCTAGATGATGATGGCGTTGTCCCTCAAGATAGTTCAACCTTACGTCCAATATCTCATATTCCTGCACTGGATCCTAATTCGTCTACATTTGGATATGGAAGCACAAGCAGAGAGCCACATCTATGTCTAACAAATTTTCCAAGTATAAAATATTTTTTTATTTACTCTGATTCATAATAAATTTTAATATAATTTTATATGAATCAATTGTTTTCTCAGACAATGACACCATACTGGTGGTGAATTCAGGTGTTGATACTATGCAAGAACATGATTTTGAACATATGTGTAGTAGACTGAAATTTTCATACTCAAGCAAGAGAAGAAATTCAATCTATTCATCAACAACCAATCCAGGGTATGATAATATTTAATTAATTGTTATCTCTTATATATTTATAATTTTTATATATCATTTCAAACAACATTTAACTATCATATTTAGATATATGATTAGAAGATACTAATGAAATATCCGTTTACTATTAACAATTGATAAAACATATGCTTGTGTGCCATGCGCAATAACAATAAAATACAATAATAAAAAATTATGATGTTATGAAATTACAAAAAATAAATAAATAAATAAATAAAACTTTACATTAACTCTTATCTTTTATATATGCAATAGCCACCTATCATGTTCATATTAATCTACAAAATAGACAACTTTCCATGACAAATTACACCATAGCCTATGATTATCATGAATGTTTTGGCAATCCTAGGTTTTATTTACCTCCACCACGTGTATGCCCTTATTATCGAGATAAATTATTTTATAGTGAAACAATCCCAATAGTGTTGTTCATGTGGTAAGACTAAATTGCCCCTCGTACAACCTCCTTCTAAATTGTATGCGATGTTTACACTACAAACAACAGAAGGAAGACTCTTTCGACACCTGATTCGATCTATAAACCATAATTTCTTTTTCACATCAATGGGTGTATATTTAAACCAAAGTCTTAATAGAGGTAGTCAAGGCGTGTACTGCTTTTGAGCTCAAAGTTCCACTTATCATAAAATTAGGAGTTTATTACCCTGTACAAATACTGGAGTAAGATACATCTAATCTTATATTTGGGACACAAAGTACGAAATAGAAAATAGAATCGCCGAAAACCCAGATTTGTATTGAAATTTTATTAAAAAATAAAGAAGATACTGGATGAGCACAATCCATTTGTGAAAGTTCTAAGGCCATTGGGGCTATGCCAAGATTTACCAAATTATTAACTCATTATCAAGTAACAGCCACCCAATTGCCATCAATACTGTATGTCTATTGATGCACAAGCCAATAGCTGCAATTGATGTTGTGGTGAAAAGCTGGATAGATTGAATAGTAGGGATATAATTGTTCAAAATTGCATTAGACAATTATTAAATGCCCCAAATATTGCCGGATACTATGACCCCTGTCGCACCCCCCCACAACCCGCGGTCTGGCCGGCACCTTTGGGACCGGCATCGTCGCCAATGTGGTACTCGTGAAATAGGTGATTAAATGCAAAAGTCTTATTTACTATTACAAACATAAATTACCTACTTACTATTACCAATTTAAATGAATCACCTATTTACTATTACATAACGGGGCTTTAAATGCGACTATGAATTGTACAAAAATAATACCTAGGGAATAGATGAATAATTTCTCTCGGCACCCACTTTACCCTGCGTTGGACCGATTGCATGATTTTATCGTGTTTCCCTTTTCAATTTTAGTATTCATTATTGCCGACTTTGTAGCGTACGTGTGCTTAAGATTAAATGGACAAAGAGATTTAAATATTCATACATATTAATAGAGGAAATGAAAATAAATGGTAAACTTTTGAACATTGACAGGTAAATTTAGTCCGGGGTCCAATTTAAAGTTGCACACATTTAGCTTGTAGTGCCCTTTAACTCCCAAGGGGCAAAACAGTCGTTTGTCATGCACTCCAGAGTTTACTTCTAGCCCGATTTTATATTATTGATACAGTTATTAACAATTGACTAAATTGAGTTTGATTCAAATATTTAATGTCTAGTCGTGCAACTAAACAAAATTTGAGGACAGAAGAGTAAATTCACATCATTTAACAAATAAGAAAAAACATAAATATTATATAGAGACCAACAAACATAAAAAAATAAAGCACAAATCATCACAAAAGAAACTAATCCGAAAAATATGTGCAAAATCAGAGCCTATTTACAATTTAATATTCATAAGGGCAAAACGGTAATTTCACAATCAAAGGGTAATTAAACATATTAAAATGTCAAAAAAAAATCAAATTAAAGCTTGGTCGTTATTGTCATTAAAAATGTAACTTAGAAGAAATTTGAAAAAAAAGAAAAAAAACAGTAATATTAAAGAAAATTTCTTAAGGGCCTAAATGTAATTTAGAAAATTATTTGAGGGCTAAAATGCAAAAATCTGAAATCTGGAGGGTTAAAACGCAAATAAAAAATTGTCTGAACTTTTTAATAAAAAAATTTTTGTGTGAAAATAGGGGCAAGGAGATTCGAACCCAAACCCCCCATTGAGTAATACTTGCTGCTGAACCACTGGCCCAAAGCCATTTTTGGTTTATAGTTCAGTTTGTTTTTATTTATATACTTGAAAGTTTCTCTACATTCTCCCAACTTCTTCCTCTTCTTCCCCAACGGTAAACAACCATTCAAATTTCTTCCAAGTCTCCATAACCACCCCAAAAAGTGAAACCTTCAAACCTTAACCCAAAAACTCTAAGAAAATAGCCATAAAATTCTAATTTTTACATATATCATGAAGATATAACAATTAATTAACATAAACAACTACATAAACATAAATCAAAGGGTGAAAGTGAGCATATGAACCAAACACAAACTTGCATAAAAACATCCACAAAATTTTCGTGTAAACCTTTAGAGACACTCCAAAAAATATTCTAAAGCCAATAAAAACATTAAATTTAAACATTATGAACTATAAAATTAAATTCGAAAATTAAGTCATAAATAATGTAAAAATAGTAAGATAAGCATTTTGTCACCAAAACAATCGATTCAAAAGCCCATTTAACTCACCTCAACCTCAGGAATGTGGTGGAATTGGTTATACTTGGCTTGGAGTGCGTTTGAGCCGAATTTGCTTTCGGCACCTCCAAACTTCCGGTTGATGAACTAATTGAAATCCACCACGTTTTTCACCCACCATACCTATGAACGATTTTGCTTAACCTTTACAAAGAGAAATTGTAGTCCCGGCTACCCTCTACAACTTTTTTACTTTGATTTTAGTCTAATTCCTCTTCTATTGCTTGGAATATTGGCCCAAAGTTGGCTGTCTGGAAAATTTTCCAGACTTGGGAAAATTTTCTCTTTTTTTTCTGCAGATTTTCTTGGCCACCAGCCTTCTTCTACCACGTTTTTAACCCTCCAAATGAATGATTTTTCTTGATCTTTACAAAGAGAAGTTGTATTCCCAGGTACCCTCTACAACTTTTCTTCTTTGAGTTTAGTCTAATTCCTTTTCAATCGTTTGGAATTTTGGCTCAAAGTTGGCTGTTTGAAAGATTTTTAAACTTACAAAAAATTTTCTTTCTTTTCTTCCTACAGAAATTTGCGTCCCCCTTTTTTAGGCTGAGTTTTTTGCTCTTTAAAGAGATGAATTGAGTGTAAAAATGGTTAAAGACCATTCCTTGTCATGTTGGGAGTATGGAGCATGTTTAAAGATGTGTACTGATATTTGGTGAGAATGGGTGAAAAAACGCAGAGAAAAACGTGGCCAAAACAGCTCTGTCGAGCTGACTGTTCACGGGCTGAATTTTTTTTTTTTTTTTTGAAAAATCTAAAAACTCATTCTTAGTATTTCAAATGCATAAAACACATAATATTTAAACACCATAAGATAAATTAAGAGGGATTTAAAGGATAAATTAAGAGAAAATCAAAGAGCAGGTTGAAAAGAAATTAAAAGGGGAATTAAAAAGAAAATTGAGAGTCAAATTAAGAGGAAAATAGGGGAGAATTTAAGGGACAAAAATAGGTGTCTACAGCTTGCCCCTCTTTTCCAGAGTGTCGAAGAGGATCGAAGAAACTCTAGGCAAAGATTGTAGACACCGCATGACTAGATGATTCCAATCGTGCAACAAAATTTGCCACATGTCAACATTAAGCTCATGAGGTCATGGAAGCGGAAATTCACCATCTTGACAAACACACCGGGGAGAATAGGTCTATCTATTCATCCAGTGAGCGGAAAAGTCTTCATTGGGGGAAAGAAATGAATAAAAAGACGCCCAGTGAAATGAACCATAAGAGACATAAATGAAACTTGGAAACAAGAATGAAATCTCGATCTGGTGTTTATCGGGAGCACAGGGACTTAGAATGAAACGTAGCTGTGAATGACAAAGAAAACTAACTTGACATAACATGCAAACGCCACTGGTAATGAAACTCAACAAGCAATGTGAATTAAAAGCCCGACTTTGTATCATCAAGGCAAGGGTATATAAATACGAATAAAAATCCGACTTTATGTCATCGGGGTAAAGACATGTAAGTTAAAATGAAAATTCGACTTTGTGTCATTGAGGTAACAAGAGTGAAATGAAAACCCGAACGGTGAGTTTGTCGGGTAATGTAAACTTGAAATGAAAGCCGAAATTCGTTTATCAGGTTAATTGAACAGGTTAATAGAATGGAAACCCAAAATTCGTTTTATCGGGGATGAAAATGCAAATCTGAAATTCGTTAACTTGTATCAAGTTATGAAAATGGAAATGAGAACCCAAAATTCGTTTATCGGGAGTGCAAATGCAAACCTGAAATTCGTTTATCAAGTTAATGAAGATGGAAATGAGAACCCGAAATTCGTTTATCCGGTGATGCAGAAATGCAAACCTGAAATTCGTTTATCAGGTTAACGAAGATGGAAATGAGAACCCGAAATTCGTTTTTCGGGTAAAGATGCAAACCTGAAATTCGTTTATCAGGTTAATGAAGATTGAAATGAGAACCCGAAATTCGTTTATCGGGTGATGCAGAAATGCAAACCTGAAATTCGTTTATCAGGTTAATGAAGATGGAAATGAGAACCCGAAATTCGTTTATCGGGTGAAAATATAAACCTGAAATTCGTTTATCAGGTTAATAGAATGGAAACCCGAAATTCGTTTATCGGGGATGAAAATGCAAACTTGAAATTCGTTTATCAGGTTATGAAAATGGAAATGAGAACCCGAAATTCGTTTATCGGGTGAAAATACAAACTTCTGAAATTCGTTTATCAGGTTAATGAAAAATGGAAATGAGAACCCGAAATTCGTTTATCGAGTGAAAATACAAACCTGAAATTCGTTTATCAGGTTAATAGAATGGAAACCCAAAATTCGTTTATCGAGGATGAAAATGCAAACTAAACGAAATTCATTTATCAGGTTATGAAAATGGAAATGAGAACCCGAAATTCGTTTATCGGGTGAAAATGCAAACTTGAAATTCGTTTATCAGGTTAATGAAAAATGGAAATGAGAACCCAAAATTCGTTTATCGGGTGAAAATGCAAACCTAAAATTCGTTTATCAGGTTAATGAAAATGGACATGAGAACCCAAAATTCGTTTATCGGGTGATGCAGAAATGCAAACCTGAAATTCGTTTATCAAGTTAATGGAGATGGAAATGAGAACCCGGAATTCGTTTATCGGGTGAAAATGCAAACTTGAAATTCGTTTATCAGGTTAATAGAATGGAAACCCGAAATGCGTTTATCGGGGATGACACAAGTTGTAGGTTTGCATGTAAACCTGAAATTCGTTTATCAGGTTAATGAAAATGGAAACCCGAAATTCGTTTATCAGGGATAAAAATGCAAACCTGAAATTCAGTTTATCAGGTTATGAAAATGGAAATGATAACCCGAAATTCATTTATCGGGTGAAAATGCAAACCTGAAATTCGTTTATCAGGTTAATGAAAAATGGGAATGAGAACCCGAAATTCGTTCATCGGGTGAAAATGCAAACCTGAAATTCGTTTATCAGGTTAATGAAAATGGAAACCCGAAATTCGTTTATCGGGCATGAAAAATGCAAACCTGAAATTCGTTTATCAGGTTAATGAAATGGAAATGAGAACCCAAAATTCGTTTATCGGGTGAAAATGCAAACCTGAAATTCGTTTATCAGGTTAATGAAAAATGGAAATGAGAACCCGAAATTCATTTATCGGGTGAAAATACAAACCTGAAATTCGTTTATCAGGTTAATGAAATGGAAATGAGAACCCGAAATTCGTTTATCGGGTGAATCATATTTCATTAAGAATGCAATAAGTATGATACATACACGGAGCCATGTCATTGGGTTTACCCATGAAATGAAGTGTAAAAGGCAACTAGTAATTAACCCTAATCATGACTGGATTGTAAACTGGGACATTAAGCCCTACACGGTAAATGACAGCATCTGTTTGAAGATTTTGAAAATAGCACTACAAGAGTAACGATATTCTAACTATTTTGTAATTAATTTATGATTTGGTATATATATTACAGAGTTGATCCTCATTAAAGGAATTGAAAATTTTTATTTTTCTACTACGCAAATATTTTGATGTTTACATCAATTCCTTTTAGGATGGACGTCTTGCTGACACTTCTAGATACTACTGACTGTACTCCGGAGGGATCAAGACTAAATTTGCGTTGGGTTCTGGATATGGTAGAGATGGAGTCGAGTGTTCGCTCTTGCTTCTATAACTAAACTGTTGTCTCATTAGTTGACCACTAAAGGTACCTTCTCCCTATCTATTTCACTATTGAGTTCTCTCAAGCCGGCGACCGGAGGTTGGCCTTTAACCCCCCTCCACCCCCCCCCCTCTTTTGCAATGAATCCTGGGTATGCTTTTAAATTTTAATTCACTTTTTGTTCTATATTAAATTTACAAGCTAAAGATTAAATATATATATATATATATTGTGTTAATAATTTTTTTATCAAACAAATTTATTTTCTGTTGAAATCCTTGATAATCAGTATCCCGGAGAAGAATACTATGAAAAAAATACCAATATATCTCGTGGTAACAAATATATATTCCTTCAGGATCATAGGTGCCAGAATTTCACATGTACGAATGCAAAACAGTGACAAGTTTATCTTATATTCATCATTCCTAAAATGGATCCTATTAAAGAATTTATTTCACAAAAGTGGTGCATATTATGGTTGTTTCAGTAAGAGGATTCTCCTCTCAGTATTTAAAAATGGCATGATAAGAACAAATGGTAGGAATGATCAGGAATTCATCCTAAACTAAAGTATCCACGTCATAGGCTCACCAAATTATGATTACTCTGACTACTACCTCAAAAAATATATTCGGATATATCTTATTTTTAGAGTGGGGACCTCATTCATAACTTTACGTTGGGACTCTTAAACTATCCCTTGCCGTTCATAACTTCATGTTGGGAGTCTTAAACTATCCCTTGCCATTGACCAAATGGACAGTTTATTTTGTGAGACTAAACCAATCCAAAAATAATGAAACTGTCTCTATATAGCTAGTGAACCATAATATCAAATAAATTATTTTCGTCTTTGGTAACATTTCATTACCCTCGAATATGTTCAAAGATCTCAAATTGATGTACCAGTTCTGGGGAGAATTCACAAACCCCTATTTTCATTGAAAACTAAATAGAGTTTTCCACATGTTTTAAGGTAGTGAAAAATGTTTGTAGGACAACCCTTAGTTTATGTGCTTGCAGTCTGCCATAAAGGTGTGCATGGAAGGGGATCTTGGTTTTTTTCCTATATCCATATTTTTTCTCTCTTGGATTTTCTTTATGTACTCTTAGATTTCTGTGGCTTTTGTTAAACTTTAACTCCCCCGAGAGAACATGCAGCACAAAGGAATATAAACTTCTATACCGAAAACCATATTACATTTTTTCTTGTAGTTAAACCTACTACTCACGAGTAGCTAAAAAGACAGATAGAAGTAAAAAAAATGTCTCTTTTACGTGGGTAAATTGAATGAAGAAATTATTTATGCCTAAACTACCTTATGGGACTTATGTTCGAACTTGTACCAATTCTAACCCTGTACACTCCTCCTACATCAATCTAAAATGTTTGGATCAACCTCATGCACTTCGTTTCTAATAGTGTTAGACCATTCTTTTCACGTTACTTATGTTGCTTCTCTTGTTAATGCTTTGCTTTCATATGATTGACCCTAAGTAGAATGCTTGATTGCATTTGCACAAGATTCGTAATAAAGAGTCTTTTTGTGTGGAATTTTTCCATACCTTTCGCATTCAATTCTAGCTAGCTATTTCTTCTTGTAGTTAAACCTACTACTCTACACTCACGAGTAGCTAAAAAGACAGTTAGAAGTAAAAAAAATGTCTTTTTTACGTGGGTAAATTGAATGGAGAAATTATTTATGCCTAAACTACCTTATGGGACTTATGTTCGAACTTGTACCAATTCTAACCCTGTACACTCCTCCTACATCAATCTAAAATGTTTGGATCAACCTCGTGCGCTTCGTCTCTAATAGTGTTAGACCATTCTTTTCACGTTACTTATGTTGCTTCTCTTGTTAATGCTTTGCTTTCATATGATTGACCCTAAGTAGAATGCTTGATTGCATTTGCACAAGATTCGTAATAAAGAGTCTTTTTGTGTGAAATTTTTCCATACCTTTCGCATTCAATTCTAGCTAGCTATTTCTGTACCTTCTAATCCAAGGTGCATCAGGATTAAAAAAAGAAAAAGAAAAAATACTTTTTGAGTACAAAATGATCTGTTGAAACTTAGGATTTCTAAAATAGAAAAGTAAAGTTGTTCAGCTATATTAGAAGGAAGAAATGAACTTCCACCAATATATAGAGTCATGAGAAAAAGGCATAACCAGAAGAATTGTTGAAATAAGTGAATTTATCCAGTTAAGACAAGAATGATTGACTCCAAAACTCTCAGTAGTTCTACCTATAGAAAGCATTATGAAGGAGGTGATCGGAATTGTGCTATAAGGCACAACTAGTGGCCAAAATCTACAAATAGAAGAAAGTTTGACTTTTATAATGAGATTTTGCAGTTGGCTTAGGGAAGGAAACTCCATAGAAATACTCAAGGGATTCATGCTTAAATGTCAAGATACAATTACTTATTTGCAAAAATTTATTGCCAAGTTCATGCGAATACAAATTTTCAAATGAACCGTTCATTACAAAGTAGTGGCAAGCAAGCAAAAGAATTTCTACAATGAACAGTTCATAAAAAAATTAGTCACAAAACAACTGACGAGTAAAAGTTCATCACTGAAGTTGGGACAAAGTATTAAGGTAGCAATTTGTCACAAAAGATGTCTCTAAACTTAGCACAACTTTTTAGTAATTAAAGGTCATTTCTCTTTTTTGTCTCTAAATTAGAGACGAATGTATAGGTCATTGCTATATTTGCAGGTAATCCTCATGTCAATGGTGACAAAAAGAGAATTTGTCATGGATTCCGAGGGTTGTTGCTTAAGTGATCACTAATTAGAAATGAATTCTTTTTATTGCTACTAAAAATGAACATCTTAAAAGATGAAAATACATAGGTAGACCCAGTCTTTAGCCACACTTATAAATCGTATAATGTGGATTAAACCATATGAAATAAATAACACCGAGGTAAGCAAGATGACATAAGATTTAAATCTTGACGATAAGTCTACAAGTAGGACCCAAAATCAGGTTTACCCAAGTATTTTTCCTTAAAATATAACATAGTTTGCAGCAGCATATCACCTTCTTCCCTATCCCTAAATGTGTAAAATCGGGAAAAATTTTGCTCTAGAGCTTCATCCCTTTCCACCATCTTTCTTGTGAACCACAACTACTTTCCCCTATGCCCATAGTATTTTTTACCCAAAAATCATGTAAAAGCAACATATTGTAGTAATTTTATGATGTTCTAGTTTTATTTGCCATTGGGTGCATTTAAATATTCAAAATCGAGTCCATTGCTCCACTCTATTGTCACTGATTATGCAAACTTTTGACTATCAATAGAACCTTTGGAGACTTCAAGGAAGTCAAGTTTCCATTGCTCTACTTTTTTTGTTCAAATGTTAGAACTAGCTATATTTTGAATATATGCATTTGGCAAATTATTGTCCAAATTGAATAAATACAGTATAATTGTTGGTATATTTATGTGATAGGCTACACATTTTAGGGTAATATGTCTCTATAATGAATATTTCTTGGAAAAATATAGTTGTTAATGTTGTCTAAAATGTTGATGTGTATGTAGAAATAAACAAAAGAAAATAGAAAATAGACGTATAATAAGAATTTAACGGGCGTAGAGGATATAAGGAGTTTCATATAGGTGTGGTATTAATTTGCCTGTAGGTATTACAATACAGGGATGGAAACATATTTTGATACCTATGTGTGAAGTGTAGAAATTGTAAATTTCATGATGTGGATAAAATCAGGGAGCATCTGTACAAGTGTAGATTTGTTATGGATTGTTATAATTAAACTTGTCTCAGTAAAAATGACAACAGTATAACCAAAGTCATGTATATATCCTTGCAACATGTCTTTTGTGATTATGACTAGTTGTTAGAGGATGGTCTTCGATGCTACTGGGTAGACCGTTCTTCCTCCTTAGGTCTTGCTGTGCAGTAGTTATGATCATAATTTTAAGCAAGTACTAGCTAGTCATCGTCCTATCAAGAAGCATTTATAGGTGTTCAAAATGAAAAACTCTCTGCCGTCAATTCTAGGATGTTTTGAAGGTTGCAGATAAAACTGTTATAGGTAGGTTGTTAGATTCACTCTATGTTATCAAATACTTCGAAGATTCTGAATATTAAGGATGATTATAACAATGTCTGACAAGAGCTACTTCAATTTAGTGGTACAATTGATGGCGAGACAATGCCAAAAGACAATATAATGCCTAATGATTTCTACAATATAAAGAAATATCAGCAACAATTAAGACTTCTAGTTAAGAGGATAGATGTTAGCCCCGATATATGCATATTGTACTGGAATGACAACAAGAATGAAGAATTTTTAGGTTGTGTCACCTTCCTAGGTACAAAGCCAAAAGAGTCTTATTGGGAAGTATAAACTGATCAAATAATTCTTCTATCTCCCATTAACACCTAAATTGAAGTAGTTGTATACATCTCAAGAGATGGCTTCACATATGGCTTGGAAGCAAAAAGGAAAGAGTAATACTTGATTATTCATTTTGCTAAGGCCCAATTCCGGACACCAAATGATTACATGATACTCACAATTGCCTACTTTGCAAGGTTCAATAATGATCATTTTGCAAGGTCACTTATAGAAAGCTTGTTATGTTTGGGAGTTCACACGTGATTTTTATCAATAGTAAAGCCAATGACTGGAGGAATTGAAATGACAAAGATTTTAGCCTAATGTCAAACTATAAATAAGTAAGACAGGACCATTATTCTTTGAGTAGTTAGAAAGGTGTTCAATGGGAATTTATTTTATTAGAATTGAATAGAACTTGAATGATGTACATAATTTATGAGATGGGAAAAAATTATTGCCACAATCATTTCCTTATTGGCACATCACCTTCCAAGAAAAATAGCAACATTAACATTCCCTAATTCAATAAACTTCGCAGCTTCTCTCTTTTGATGGTTTTCTCACTTCTCATCCCATTTCCCAAGTCCCATTTCTTTCTCTTGACTCTTATACAACCACTTGAACTATCCCAAATTTCAAAAAAGTTCATTCCACAAGCTATATCAAATCCTTAATCTTTCTGGTTGAGGTAACAATACCAAAATTTCTCCCTTCAAGCAATTTAGAAATTCTTTTACACTGCACTCCATGAAAAATTTTAGCCACACATGGCACATACACTGTGAGATCCTCTATTAACGAAAGGAGAATAAGCGAAAGTCTGCTGGAAGGGAGGTTGCGACGGAGGAGAAATGGGTGGAAATTGTAGGGAAGAGAGGAATGAGATGCTACAAGGAGGAGAGAAATGAGATAGATATGGCAAAGAGAGGCTACAAGGAAGAGAGAAGTGAGATAGGTATGGCAAGGAGAGGGAGAAGTGTATTCGTAACAAGTTTGGCCAAAAAAATGGGGTTAATACTAATAACACTTTGCCCCTTGAACTAGTATGGTAATTACACTTTAGCTCTATAAACTAAAAATAATATACAATTTTCCCCTAAGTCGAGTCATCTTTGTTTTTTAATAGGATGGAAAAATGAATTACAATATACGAATTTTGCCCCTATAATTAATAACAATTTACCTGTAACAGCTACACATTTCTTTCAACTTGATATTCCTAAAACTATCCCTAATGCCATTCTTGATGCTCAATGACTATTTTACCCTACCTAGTTCCAAATAGTTTAACAATGGGATACTTCCTCCTATTTATTATAAATGGATTATTCCAAATCATTCTCTTAAAACACTTATAGATATCCCTTTATAGTGTCTAATGATTGTTTTACCCTTTTTGGACATTTCTTTTGTCGGTAGGGCAAAAGTATAATTTTATGGAACTTGAGGGACTAAAATATAACTTTTCAAAATTGGGTTTTATAAATTACATTGCAGCTCATTTTACTCATTATTTCATTTCTAACTACAAAACTACAAGTTTTTCTCCAAACTTTCCTATCAAACTTATCTTTACTGCTTCCTCAAGCCTATAAACAAGTTGTTTGGAGTGATTCAAAAGTAAAAGAGTGTTCCTAATCTAAGATTTCAGCTATCTAGGTAAGTTATATATGGATTAACAACCTTTGATTTAAGTTATGGTTTACAAGTCTATCCTAGAATTCAAAGTTGTTTAATTCTTATTGTTCTTGCTTAATTCTTGTTGCCGAATTATTTTTGCTTCTCTCCAGCCTTGATTCATGGTTAGGAACACTTCCCAAACATCTGATTTGAAAGGTTTTTAGTTGGGTATGTGAGCTTCTTACTTGTTCTTACATAGTTCCTAGAGTTTCTAGTTAGAGATTTTGGTGTTTATTCTTGTTTTTACATGTCTAGACCATTACCAACTTATTTGTACTTGGTTTAACCTTGGTTATTGAACTTTTGGTATGATTTTGAGTTTTAAATTAACCAAATTTGTGGTTGGGTGGAGTGAGCAATTAGTTTGTTTACAATTCACCTACTAGCTTGTTCAATATTCACTAGCTGGCTTATTCATCCAAAATTTTCTTCTTATTTTTGCTTACTTTTTGATCCTATATTGTACCCTTAGACTTGTTCTAATGTGTAGTATTACACTCAAATAGATTGAAGTTTAGGAGGTAAGATTTTCAGCCAATTGAAGTTAGAGTTCCAAGGCGGTAAAACGAAAGGTAAGTAGTGTTAACACCTTTTTATCGACTATATGTGAGCTATACGAATGTTCTTGAAATCACAAAATATGTGAAATTAAGGTAACTATGGTTAGTTTCTTGAAAGAGTACTTAAACGGAAAAAGTGCTTTATTACTTAATTATTCATTGTATCTTGTCTAATATTATTGTAAGTGTTATTGTGAATGAATGAATGACAATGAAAGTTCAATAGATCACTTAAGTGGACTCAGTTTTATATCTATGTAAATGATTGTAACCGATTACTCAACTCTGTTATTATTATACCCAGTCTATCAAAAAAACAAATGACAGATTATACCTAGTCTATTCGGGTAAATGATAGATAGAACTAGATCCAGTATCAAAAGATTTCTATGAGTAGTTATGCACGTTCATTAATCAATATAATGTATATCTTGCACACTGCGATGTTTATATGCTATACTTGTTTGTAATTATGTTTAAATGCTATTTACTGAGGATTTTTTTGCTTACCCGTTATTTGATGTGGATTCAAGCTATTAGAGTTAGGATGTGATTTGGTTTGTTTAGTGTGAGGTTTTTTATTTTTGTTTGGCCTGTGAACCAATGACCTAGTTAGAGTTAATATGTTTATAGAACCTTGTTTAATGCGAATTGATAATTGTATATAAGTGTGCTGTGTTGATGTTAATGCTTGTTACTTATGGAATTGTTATGGTTGGTTTTGGATAGTTCAATAAATATGGCTTGTATATTGTTTTTGTACCTGTCTTACATGTTTGGAGTGATCACGAAATGCGGTGTGTCATTCCCCCATTCTAAAGGCATGACATTACCCCTAAACTTTAAGGTAGTAACACTTGGAATATACTCTGACTTCAAAAAACTATTTATAATATATAAGTAAATTTGCAAACGTGTTTTTACCGAGTAAAAAGGAATGTCTAACATTTTCTTTTTTATAATTGTAAGAGTAGGAAATTTGCATTGATTTAGAACTTGTATTATTCAACGTAAAAATTATTTTTATCACTTAGTATCAATATCATGTGGCTACTCCATTTGACACTGAAAAGATTCAGGATTATGAACCACATACTACACTGTTGCATTTAAATCTAGTTTTTCTAATTTCTATAGGAACATTTTTTATAGGTGAAATTTATTCTGAAATAAAGATCAAAAGATGGGATGCGATATAATTTTCATTCTATGGATTTTATATTATACCAACATTTTATTATTTATTATTATTTTGGAATAATATCACATGTAACAAAGATACATTGCACTATTTTTATTCCTTAAAGTACAAAGTGATAATTAATTTCCATTTTTTATGGAGTATAGATATCTACCAATTTGACTTTTTTCGCACTGGTGGCACATTTTTCAAAGCGGCCTTCTTGTTGGAATTTTCTAGTGGAGATTTTTTTTATAAATTTTTTTATGTGACAATAGATTTTTCATACAATTTGTATGATTTTGAACATCCTTGGGCATTTTATATTTATATTTTGAGTCAAACCTGAGGCAAATTACATTGCTAGATACAATTCAAGGTAAAGGCTCTAGTCTCGCATTTTTTCACTCTCTGTGACACCAATTGTTTACTTACTTTTGTAGTTTGTTTTTTTCTTATTTTTTAATAATTATCGCACCACTACAAACAATAATGTATAAAATATTTTTAATTCGACATTACTTTGGTATGGGAAGTTCAATTATTGAACTCACTATTTCTTATATATATATTTATAATTGACACCTTTACTATTTGACTATTTAAAGAGGTAAAATATATATTCTTTTAGTCGAAGAGAAGAAAAGTGTAATTATTCCTCTAATTCAAGGGGCAAAGTCTATTGACACTAAGGGGTATTGTTGTCCATAGACAATTATTTTTATAGTGTTGAAACATATAATAGCTAGATGGGATATGGAGTGGATAAAGTATATAGTTTCTTACTTCATATACTAAAGTTTAATTACCACACTAGTTTAGGGCGATAAAGTGTTATTAACCCAAAAAAAGAAATTTGGTAGGATGAAATAAGGTAGAGGTTTAATTTGACGGAGGATATTTTGTCATTTTGTCAAAAAGTGTTTCTGTTATTTTGTCCAAAAGTAGTATGAATAAGAAAATTATTGTGCCCGGTAATCCTATTAAGTATTTAAACTTAATTCATTAAATTTTTTTGTATTAAGTGTGTTTAATAATAGAATTTTCTGTCTTTTAATATATTAAGTGCCATTTAATTTGTATATAAAATTTTAAATGAAAAGTTTATCAATTAATTTACTTAATTCTTTACTATTATAACAAAATTTATACAATTTTTCTTTATCTCAGACACTCTTTTACATACACACATATTCACCAACACATATAATCTCTTGTATACAAAAAATACATTTATCTTCTCTCATACAAAGAATCTCTCTCAGACACACACACACAAAACACACACTTTCATACATAAGTGCTTTCTATGATGCACTCAATAAATGCACAAATTCCTTCTCTTATATATACTTTCATACAGTCTCACACTAGGGGTGGCAATTTCGGACACGACACGATTTATGAATTAATAGGTTTAAACACGACCCGAATTTAATTGGGTTACTAACAGGTCAACCCGTTATTGACCCAAATTTAAATGGGTCGTGTCGTGTCGTGTCAACCCACCGGTTGACCCAATAATCCATTATCCTAACAGGTAACCCGACACGACCCGTTTAACCTTAAAATATTGGGTAACTCGAATGACCCATTAATTAATTTGGGTATTTAAGAAAATTTGACACAATAATACACTCTTTAATGGTATATCGTGTCATTCGGGTCAATGGGTTAATTGTGGGTTATCATGTAACCGGGTAAATTAAGTAACTTTTGTATTAGTGTAAAAAGGTTAACGGTCGTTCGAGTCAACCCGTTAAATAACTTTTGTATTATTGTAAAAAGTATAACTGGTTAACGGGTCGTATCGGATCAACTCGTTAATAAACGGGTCATGACATGATACGACACGAATGTTTAATGGGTCGTGTTGGGGTTGAGATTTTCTTACACGAACCCGATAAGGACCCGTGGTAACGCGATAAAGACCCAACAGAACCCATTGACATCCCTACACACATAATATTAGTAAATTATTTTTTGTATTAAAAAGATAATATTTAAGAAAATTAAACAAATATAAAAATAATATATAATATTATCATTAAATTATATAATATATACGAAATAAAATATTTCAATTCAATAGTCAAATTTAAATTATTATCAAATAAATATAACTTAATAAATTCAATAAATTAAGAATTTAACAGTTAAATTTTTAGTTTTAAGATTTCACATTTCATATAAGTTTTCTCAAATGACAAAATTATAACATTTGACTAGGGGTTGAGTCATGAGTGTATTTAGCGCAGTTAATCATTCCTAGAAAGAATTTCCTTGAGAATAGGAGCCTATTCCGACGTGGAGCTGATACAGATGCATAATGTATAACCCAAAAACTCAACGCAACAGAAAGCGCCCATGCGAGTTCGAACCCGGAACACAAAAAACGCCAAAACAGCTCGACACAAAAAAGTGGCGGAATTCAAACCCCACTCTTAATTCAAAACCCATGCCCGCTCTGAATTATTTTTTCACGTCCGCGTATTCTCTCTCTCTCTCTCCCTCCCTCCCTCCCTCACACTAAACAAACCATCACATCCTCGATTCGACTCTCTCCAAACCCTAACCCCTTTTCCCCCAAATATTCCTATAATTACTCACCTTTTTAGCAAATTTGATCTCAATTTCTTCGATTTTCTCTATCTATTTGAGGCCTAGGTTTGAAATTCATTTGGGTTTCTTCGTGAAATCGGTGGTAGAGTGTGTGTAAAAGCTGGCTATGGATTACCCACCGTACGATAGCAGTGGTGAGTTTTTCTCTACTTTTTCTGATTTTTTTTAGTTTAAAATATTGAAAGAGTGTATTTTTGCAGCTGTTTTGAACTTTTTATGGTGATTTTGTTGGTTTAATATGTCTTCTTGTAAGATTTGAGCTATGTTTTGGTGAAAAATAGTTTACATTCATCGTTTGCTTAGGAAATCATCAACAATTTCATTAATTTTAGTGGTAAAAGTAGTTTATTGTTGTGGGTTTTGGTTTCACTGGGGGGTTTTGTGGTGTTTTAGTATGTAAATTTGGGTTGGTGAAATTGGAAATTGCATTGTTTCTTGCTTGCATTCTTTGTTCAAAGAGCTTCAAAATTAGCTAAAGACTGCTATAATCTTTTTTTGGAACAAATTTCTATGAAGTTTGGGGGATGTTGTCATAAAGTTTTGTTTTACTTCTGTAATTTGGAAACTTGTTGGTTTTTTATTGCTAACAGCTAATCCAAATGTATAGTTCTTTTTTATTCATGATGGAGATGCGAAACTGTAGAATAAGGATTGTGGCTGTGAAATTTGTCATGACTCTGAATTTGGGAGATTAGGGGAAAATTCTTGTATAGGCCAAGGTGTACAATGGGGCCGTACACCTCGTGGTCCATATTATTCCACATCAACCAACTTGTAAGTTGGTTGATGTGGAATAATATGGACCACGAGGTGTACGGCCCCACCTTTCTTACACTTTGGTCTATACAAGAATTTTCCAAGATTAGGGGCTTTTCTTGCTAAAGAGTTATATGTTGGTTCACTTGATCGAGTCAATTATCCAAGTATGTCCCAGTATTTGTGCAACAATGCATTGAGGTAGTCTAGATTGCTGGGAAGAGGAAGTGCTAAGAAACGGAGTGAAATCTAATTGAAAGGCATTCATGTTTTAAAGTAAATACGTAGTTGACATTCATAAAAAGTATCTTGTGAATTATGAGTTCAATACATCCTGTTTAGCAGAAAGAAATCCTGTTTTGTATGTCACGGGAACTGCCGAATCGACGTCGCCAAACGGGATATGCAGTACTATTATTGGATTATTGCTAATTTAAATTCATGATGCTCCAGTGAATTGTTAATTGGATTTGGTACTATTGTGCTCTGAAATGTTCAATTACTGATCTTTAGCACCTTTTTTTTTTTCTTAGATGTTGTAATTGTTATGCAGAATTTTATTCCAGCATCCTGAAGATGATTGCCTCCTCAATTCTTTAAGATATTCTTCTATACAGAGTCCCTCATTTACATTAAAAATATGACCTCTTCTGGTATATTTATCTTGTTGATGGATTCTAACAAGAACAAATGTTTCACATACTAAGTGAAATAGTTCAAGGACATGTAAGCATCAACATTTTTGACAGTTGGTGTTTCTTGTACTTTTACTAGAACTACTTAGCCCTTTAGCTCAGCAGAAGGGAATAGTATGTTTTTATGAGAAACATATTTTAGCAATAATCTTCATCAAAGATATGATAATTTGCACATCATGCATTCTATTTCCCTAGTATTTAGCTGTCATGGTCTTTTCCTAGTTAAGCCACTGTTTTCTTAATTATATAGCTACATCTCATTTTTTCTTGGAGCATAAATAGTATCAACCTTTTAATAAGAATCTTTGAGGTTTGGACTGTATTAGTCATTGAATAGATTTGAAGAGGGAAATTTAGAGTTTAAACTGGAAAAAAGTTTATAATAGTACTTTAAATTCGCAAGAAAAGAAGAAATATTGCTCTTGTAGAGCAACATGTGGTGAGATCAATGACTTTTCTCTGAAATTTGAAATGTGCATGGTGTTATTTGCTAATGCATCGATGACTAAGCCATGCTTCTTTAGATGTCTCTTCTCCAATGGAATAATAAGGTTGGCACTTTTGACCAAATTTTGTTACTCTTGTTCCTGTACGGTAGAGATATCAAGCTATTAGAGTGGCTCAGTAAATTGATGAGCTGAAGCTAGGAATGAATTAAGCTTCATGTTTTTTCTATTTGCTAATACCTAATATAATTTATTTTCTTCTTACCTTCAAACCTTATCTGCTTAAAGGCAATCCTGATAGCAATAAAATTGGTAGTTGAGGAAGTAAAAGAAAGTAATTTCAATCTTAATTTCATATTTTCTGCTGGGTGTGATCAATTTTCCTTTACTTTATGGGGTCTTCTGGGTTTGGGAACTTGGGATGTTAAAAAACAATGTATGATGAAGCTGTTTCTTCATAATTGGAGAGAACATGTAGTATCTTATTCTGCTGTCTACAGCTATGGTATTATCTCCAACAAGATTCATCAGCATGGAATGTGGCCTAAAGGATATTATTGCTTGTGAAACAATCATATGAAACTGTACTCTGCTTGGACAAGTTTACCGATTATGTTAGGCATTAATTCAATGATATATGGAAGATGATCACATTGAGATACATGTTTTCGGGATATCCTCGATCTAAGTTGGAAGTTGTCGATAGTTGCAGAGGACACCTAATTCGTTTTTGCTATCATTATACTGTCAAACTTCTTACTCTTTCCTGCTTGGCTGCTTCATTATTCTAATAGGATAACCTTTAATGCACAATGAAATTAATGCAGGAACAGATGATGATCTTCCTCCGTCACATCAGAATAGAATTCCAAGAGGTGGTCGTGTTGCGGGGAATGGTAGACCCCCTGTCATGGGTTCTGTACCATATCATAGGATGATGGTATACGCGAGACGGATATGGAGGCCCAAATTCACCAGCTTGAGCAAGAAGCGTATAGTTCTGTTCTAAGAGCTTTTAAAGCTCAAGCTGATGCCATTTCTTGGGTATGCCTTGATTATTATAACTGTATCAGATATCTGCATATTTGCTCCGTGAGGTTAAATGACTATTTGCTAAATTAAATGTATTTTCTTCAGGAGAAGGAAAGTTTAATTACTGAACTCAGAAAAGAGTTAAGATTGTCAAATGAAGAACATAGAGAACTTCTTGGCAGGGTTAATGCTGATGATGTTATCAGAAGAATAAGGTCTGGTGGTTGTAAAACAAATTTTTCTTTCAAGTTTCATGCCCTACTTTTTGACTTTCAAATTGATATGTTCTACCTGTTATGTTTTACTTTTGTAACACGTGGTAAATGTGATCAGGGAGTGGAGACAGTCAGGTGGGCATCAGCCAGGCATGCTTGGTGGAGGTCAAGCTGTCCATGATCCAGTGCCCAGTCCTTCTTGTTTCAGCTTCTCGCAAGAAACCAAAGATAGCGCCTTCATTACCTTCTCAATCTTTTGGAGGCCCCACTCCTTCCTTCCATCCCCAAGGAGTGGCTGGAACCAACCAGCCATCTTCTTCAGCTGGGAAGCGAGGACCTATGATAGGGACCAAGGGCAAAAAGCATAAATCTGTATGTCAGAAGTATTAGATGTTCAATAACTTGAAACTTCTGATTATCTTACATGATCTAATTCTCATATTGTTTTTTCCATAGAGTCAGACAGTACCTAATGTCCCTTCCACGAAAATGCAATTCCCTCCTGGTCCAACTGGGAGGAGTCAATTTGGTAATCGGGTTAGTTCTGGTGGTCATGCAAGTGAACCTCCTGAAGCAGGACCATTTAATCACATTGGTAGGAAAGTAAGAACCAGATGGCCAGATGACAATAACTTTTATGAAGCTATTGTAGCTGACTACAATCCAGTAGAGGTATATCTGAATTATAAAATGTTTAAATTCACTCCTCTTTTCTGCTGGTTCAACACCAACATTTTAGTTCCATGCCATTTCCAGGGCCTGCATGCTCTTGTCTATGATATGGGTACTGCAAATGAGACGTGGGAATGGGTCAATCTTTCAGAGGTAGATAGAATTCTGCTTTCTTTATTCAAAGAATTTGCACACAAGACTCTATTTCTATCAATCTGGCCTCGAGTCTAAGCTACTCTTTGTGGATGTACTAGGAAATATTTAAGATATTTGCCTCCCCCCTCATTCTTAGCTACTGCTAGTAGATTATGGTAGGCTTTTTTATGATGAGCATATTCTCTTACCCATCCTCCATTCAAGGGCAGTTGTTTCATGTTTGATGCATTGTCGTTTATCTGTGGTTGCAAATTTCATGCAGTAGGTTATACGGACCAATGATACTCCAGGGATTTTCTTTTATTGTATGTATGATGCCTAAATAATGGTGGATTAGATGCTAGTCTTGTTGGATGTTTTAGACGTCTTTGGCAGCGCCATTATAGATGGCATGTTTGAAACCCCGATATTTTGGTTACCTGGTGCAGACCCTTTGGGCCTACTCTCATAAGCTTCATGCCTAAAGGTGATTGTGAAAAGTGATTTTGAAAAGCTGTTTTAGCAATTGAAAGTTTTTTTTTGTTCTCTAAGTTGTGAAAAGCCATAAGCTCTATTAAAAATTACCTAAAGGGCTGGTTCTGAGATTCAGCTTTTTTTCAACTTGAGTAAGGTAAAAGCTGCAGTTGAGAGCAAACAAGAATGCTGGTAACTGATTTTAGCTGTGACGAAACATAGAAATAAATTGATTTGATTTAACATCATGCCCTTAGATCTTTTACATCTTGTTAGGAGTATTATCCTGATCTTGCTGTTTCTAGGTTTAGCTTAATCTTAGTAAGATCTGATATTTAGAGAATGGTAAGAGGAAAGGAAAAGAAAAATTTTACTTACCCTGAAAGTAGATTCAAAAGTTGGCATAGTGGATATTATCATCAATGGTGCAAGTTAATGCAAGATGGCTGGTAGTAGTTATCCTCCTATTTAAATTGTAGTAAACCGGCCCTCTGCTCTGCACCCTGACCCTCCTTGTTGGGGGGGGTTAGGGTGGTAAAGAACTAAAAGTCTTGATGTAGGAATAATAGGACAGCAATTATAGTTCGAGCTGCCCTGAAGTTAGGCAGTAGGAATAATAGGACAGCAATTATAGTTCCAGCTGCCCTGAAGTTAGGCAGTTGTATCTTGTGGCCTATCTGAGTTGATAATATTTGATTCTGCAGATAATGGAAGTTCAGGGAGACTTCTCGTATAGCTTAAATGGCATGGTCTCATGATTATTAGCACCATGAATCTAGAGATGTTTGTAATAGAGATGAAATATGTGTGCTTTAAATGGATCTCTCATACTGGTGCATTAGTGTTTGGAGCTATTAAGTTGGAATTCTATCTGGCTTGTTATCCAACTGTGTCCTAGGGTAGATGGATAATGAATCAATAATTAGTTAATTGGGAGTTGTTGAGAAGAATAAGTTTAGTGGAGAATTTAATCGTCAAATTATCTCACCAATGTCATCAACCCAGATGCTCGAGCTTTGGCATTTTTGGTGACCCATTTATAGGCATCTCATGTTGGGACCTGATGCTGGTTGCTGCCTATGTTTTATACAAGGCTCTTTTGATGACTTCATGATCCCTATTTTTCATGTAAGGATTGGGACTGGTTGAGTTGATTTAAATGATTTACTTGACAAAATTTTAAAAAAAGAAAATGAAAAATGAGGCATCTGTAGGCCACATGCCTGTTAAACTTTAATACTCCCTCCGTTTCAAAATAACTGTCACTTTAGACAATTTGTCTTCTTATTATATTATCTGTCATTTCAGAAAATTGAGAAAATATTAAATGATATTTTTTCAACTTTTACCCTTAGTGCCACATTAATGAGGGAGGATTATGTAGTTGGGATATTAATGCAAAAGGGTAATTTGGTCACTTTGAACTTTCTTTTTGTAAAATTGATGCAATTTTCTAATAACTTTTTTAATCCGTGTGTACCAACCGAAGATGATAGTTATTTTGAAACGGTGGGAGTAATAAATGTAATACTGTTTGATTTCTGGTTGTTTATAAAATAGATTCAGTTGAATTCAAAGTGCAGGCTATAGCTTAGTCTGACAGCTCTGACTTCCGACTGATAATAGTTTATAGCATGTGATGAAATTTGTCTCGGATTCGAAGAGTTTATTGTGTATTCTGAGATGATCTTCAAAGTTTTATACTTGTCGCTTATTTGTTGGTCAGATTTCTCCTGAAGATATACATTGGGAAGGTGAAGACCCTGGAGTATCTCATCATGGAGGTTATGGTGGATCAGGCCGTGGGCTGAATAGAACTGTTGGACGTGAAGGTGGTCCAGGTGCAGGTAGAGGTAGGGGAACATTAAAAGGTCAGTCGCGTAAGGATTTTCTGCCATCACAGAATGGCATGGGAAAGAAGGGATCAGATGATATTCAGTTACTTCACACAGATTAGACTTTGATTAGAGAGGTAGCAACAGCATTTGATCTGTACTTTTGATGTTCAAATTGCAAGTTTTGTAGCTTACTAACTTATGATTCTGGACAGGTTGAGAGGGTCTTCACTGCTAGTCACCCAGACCCTCAGGAGGTTGAGAAGGCGAAGAAAGTGCTGAAGGTAAAAAATAAAGGATGCTTATTTAATTATCATTCTTTCTTTTATCATTCCTTTACTCAGCAAGGATGAGATTCTTTTGTGGTACAGGAACATGAACAAGCACTCGCAGATGCCATTGCAAGGCTTGCAGATATTTCTGATGGAGAAAGTGGTAAAGATTTGCTTAAACGTTTATTCCATATTTGGTTTGACATGTATCAATTAAGAATTATGATGGTATATTCTGGCACAATGGTTTATTTTATACTGCGAACCTTTTTTTTTTTTTTTTTTTTTTTAATTTCCATTAGATTTGAGAGTTCGGACTTGCATTTGATAGCACCACAAGGCATCACATCGTCATCAACGTTTGTCAAATGGCTGCTGTGATTTCTAGAATATACTGTCTTTTGTGAAGTTAATTGTTTGCTAGTATTTTTGGGCAATTTAAAGGCTTGAATTTGATGTTTCTGGTTCCCATGAATAACAGATGGAGGGGGCCATTTCTTGCACAGTCAACCAATGGACTGAGAATGACAGCTCGATGTCTGAAGGGAAAATAGTGTAGCAAATATGCTAAGACGAGAAAGATTTGGGTTAACAGCTGAATGGATCAGACATATAATTGTACCATGATGGTTGCATGTGTTAAATGCCGGGTTGAATCTAGGGCTCTGTTGTATAATGTGGTCTTCAATTAATTTGCCTTAGCAATTGAATAATTGTAGGTTTTGGTAGTTTAGAAAGAGGCTAATTTATAAGCTGGGTGAAACAGTTTATTGATAGACTGACAAGTGATTCTGTAAAAAGCGTTTTGGTTTCCAGTTGGTTAATTTCTTTGACTGTCTAGCCGTTTTCTATTCACAGCTCATTCCTTTGAATTAATATAGCACTAGTGGAAAAGATACACTGTATATATGATTTTTTTAAAATAATTAATTAAGTAAAGAAGTTTAATGGGGTAGTTATGAGTGAAAATTTTAAAACTTACTCGGTAAAATAAAAATTACATAAAATGATATTACACTAAATTTGCTTTTCATGTGCTATACTTTTATTAGTGAGGAAAAGTGCTATACTTTTATTAGTGAGGAAGGTACACATTATGTGTATGTGATTTAAAAAATAAATTAAAAAAAGAAGAAAAAATAATGTAGGATAGTTATTACTTAGTGGTAGTGGTTAAATGGTAATAAGGATAAAATAGAAAAGTCATAAAATGACAAATACAAAACCTTCCCTTCTCATTTTATATACAGTGTTTTTTTAGTTTTATTTTATTTGGCATGGATAATTTTGCACATAATTTAAGAATAGTTAATAATTGATCAACTAGTAGAATAGTTTTCCATTATTCTCCTTCAATTAAAATTTATACATAAATTTATTAGTTAGTTTTTTGTTTTCAAAATTTGAAATAATTTATGAGAGTAATTAATGTTGAAATATGACATTAATGCTTTTTTTGGAATTTGCATAAAGGGTAAAGTAGATAAATTGACATTTATTTATTTGCTCTTTTAAGAAGTAATAAATAATTTGGAACAAATTAAAATAGAAAGAAAGACAAATAAAATGGGACGGAAGGAGTATATATATATAGTATAGATGATTAGAGCCAGAAACCTTGATGGTTCTCTATTCTTTAGGCTGGTAATTTCTTTTATAACCCGATAACATGACACGAATTAATAGTTTATTATACGATCCAAATTTTATCGAATCATTATTGGGTCAACTGTGAGTTGACACAATAACTCGTAAAATTATTGATTGAACAAATTTTACTAATTATAATTTAATATAGTATATTTTAAGATTGTGAATAATAGTTTTAATATAATATTATTAAATCAAATATAATAATTATTTTAGATATTATCAGATAAATAAATTTTAATAATATGTTTTAAATTACTATGAGAACAAAGTTAGTATTAATAATTGTTTTAATTATTAAAGAATTAAAATTTAAAATTTTAATTCAAATGGATTGTAAGTTATTTGACTTGTCAAATAAACTAATATATCTCTATTAATAGTAAATATGTCAGATATAAACACTCCGTGAACCCAAATAAGTCAAACACAAATACTACATAATAAAAAACGAATCTCACATGATATAGAATACAATACGATAATTTTGTAATACGATCCATTACCACCCCTATTGAGTTTTGTCAATTATGGTTTGTAGTTATCTACAGTATTCGGAATAGATAGTGTCTTGCTAATTGCTTGTGTTTGAGACTTGAAATTTCGAGTGTTCAAGTTGAGGAACTTGCTCCTTCAATTATAGTTTTACGAGACCGCCAATTAGAAAGTGAATGTAAAGTGAGATCGTATAATGGATCAAACTTTGAGCAGAATATTTCAGATAGCAAAAAGTACTTGGATAGATTTAATTTTTGACCCCATCTGTAAACTCTGTGGTCAGAATTAAATTTTAAAAAATTTTACTTATATCAGCTGATGTCATAAATTCTCTAAAGTTTAATTTACACCACAAGATCTACAAGTAAGGTCAAAAACCGATCTATCTAAATATTTGTCTTCAGGATAGCATATACTAATAGCTTTGGAAAAATTGCCAAAATAGTCCCTCAACTTTTTTACTTTAGCCAAAATAGTCCCTCAACTTTTTTTTTTTTAGCCAGAATAGTCCTTCAACTTTTATTTTTTAGCCAAGAAAGTCCTTTTATGGTGGAGCCACCATAAAAACCTTTTTCATTTTTTTGATAAATTTTACATACACCCCTTTAAGTTTATTTATTTTCTACATAACCTCTATATAGTTTAAAATGGGAAAAATAAGAAAGAAATTAATTTGAAGGGGTGAAAAAAAAACTTCAAAACAATTTTTAAAAAAATGAAACTTTATTTTTTACCAAAAAAAATCTTAAACTGAAAAGCATCCTAATTCTTCCCTCTTCTCCTTTTTCCAACCGAAACTATCACCTACCCAACTCTAGAACCACCTTTTCAGCCACCCAAGCGCCTTCCCCTTACCCATGAAATACCAACTGCCGCTCACTAAAGCTACTGTCAGATCCTCTCAATCA
Organism: Cinchona pubescens; assembly: GCA_025175665.1. Classification (NCBI taxonomy): domain Eukaryota; kingdom Viridiplantae; phylum Streptophyta; class Magnoliopsida; order Gentianales; family Rubiaceae; genus Cinchona; species Cinchona pubescens. The sequence continues at coordinate 2,023,360 of JANKKI010000099.1, read as the reverse complement.
ACCATTAGGCCTTTTTTTTTTAAAAAGTTGGTCATAAAGTTTTGTAAAATTTTAAATTAGTCCAATGTGAAAAATAACTGAACCAAAGGGGGTGTATGTAGAATTTATCAAAAAAAAAAGATTTTTGTGGTGGCTCCATCACAAAAGGACTATCTTGGCTAAAAAATAAAAGTTGAAGGACCATTCTGGCTACAAAAAAAAGTTGAGGGACTATTTCGGCTAAAATAAAACAGTTGAAGGACTATTTCGGCAATTTTCCCAATAACTTTTGATAATAATGATAACTTCAAGTCTCGAACCGAGTTATTTGCACTGCAATTGTGCGAATTCACACAAATTGCTTAGCTTAATGTATCCAGCGGAACCACATCTAGAGACTACCTTTTATTACCATCTTCTTTTTCAACATTTCAATACCTTAAAAGCTATTCTTGTATGAGTTGTCAACAGAATAAAAATACATTTAAACCCCAAAACAATCTTCAAAGACTCTACAAATATGAATCTAGTAGTTACCCGTCATCCTAACCTTTTTTTGGTTAAGACAAAAAGGATTGGACATAATTGAATTTTAACCTAAAGTTAATAATGGAGATGATCCAGACATTGAGTCAGCCGGAGTGAAATTGAAAATAACTAGGATCCCGCTAAAGGAAAATGAAAATGTAAACCACTGGGGGTTGCCACTCTCTCTCTTTTTTTTTTTTTTTTCCTTCTCCCTTTGAGAAAAGGCAAGTAATCGACAAATGGATGCAGCAAAAAGTCTGCCAAGAAGCCAAGTAGGAGCCATATTTTTTTTTTTTTTTTTTTTTGGGGTGGGGGAGGGGTGAACCATGTATAAGTACTTCTTATGTACATCAAATATACAATGCTTATACACAGTGTTCATAGGCTCGAAATTTAGCTTATACTATATGAAATTAAGTTAAAACTTTCTTTCCTCAAAAAACATAAAGCAAAAGGTTATACAGCAAACATATATAGAACACTGTTTTTACATAAAAATACATCATCCTACATATCCATGTATAGACGTAAGAAGCAAAATGCACAAACCTAGCTAAAGATGAGAACTATCTTGTAAAAACTAATTGTCACTACAATTTACAAAACCGAATGCATCTCTAAATCTTTTCATCTAATGTAATCTACCTCGATCGTTTCTTAACATCTCTAAATCTTTTCATCTAATGTAACCTACCTCGATCGTTTCTTAGGCCGTTTTGAAGAACCTTCCCCTTCACCACCTTCCCTCCCACGCTTCCCCCCAGTAACCACCGGATCCTTCCCTTTCTTGGTTGGCCTCCCTCCGTTCCTCTTCGATGGACTACTCACCTCCTTTGCTTGTTTCCTACCACCTCCACCACCGCCACTTCGCCTCACCGGCTTCTGCATCCTTCCTTTCATCCTGCTTTTTCTTCGGTGGATCTTTTTTACCACCTTTATTACTACTAATGTCCCGAGAACTCTTCAGGGCTTCAACCAATGTCCCTTTGGCGGGTGAATTCTTCTTAATTCTCTTCAAGAAGTCTGCAGCACCACTCTTTTTTGTACCGGCAGTAGTTGCTTCAGACTTCTTCTTATCACCTTTTGCTGCCTCAGCTTTATCCCTTTTATCTTTCGAACCCGGTTGTTGCTGCTGAGCGCTTGAGCTTTTGTTGTTACTACTAGTATTCGGTGTAGGCTCGGGCAGTTTGCTGATATTAGGGCGGCCTTTGCTGCTCCTTCTCATGCTTCTCACGCCGGTAACCGGTTTTTCTTTTATTTTAAGCTTTGCTGAATCTTCATCCTCATTTGAAGTACTTAAAGGAGACTTGATAAGAGTTTTCGAATTCAACGGCAGCTTTTCTACATTGTTGGCTGATAAGGAAGAAGGTTTGGCTGAAATGGAGCTCTTGTCATTACCTCTTGTGGCCGACTATAATGGAGTTTGTTGACTTATGCTGTGCAACCAATGAATCGGATCTTTCGGGTTTGGGTTTGGGTTTGGGTTTTTGGTTAACGGATATGGGTTCGGGTAAAGGATCGGATGAGCTGTTCTTGAGCTCTTTCATGACAAGTTGACGAAGCTCTTCAGATATGTATGACTCAGTAGATGATAAGGGAAAGAAGACAATTGCATTGGTGAAAAGAAGCAAAAGGTCTACGTAAAATTTGGTAGGACATAAGGAATAGTATCCGCCATCCAATCGGGCTTGAACCGTTTCAATATCCACGTGTCGCCTGATTGTGCTCTTGTACTTTTGAGTCTTCTACATTGAGTCAAAGGTATTTTAGTCCATTATTTGACCTTTTTTATTGGAAAAATATTTAGATAAATTCGATTTTTAACTATATTTGTACATTTTTTAGTTAAAATTAAATCTTATAAAATCTTTCTATCAGCTAATGTCATGTATTTCATAAGAAGATATCTAATTCACATTATAAAGTCAATAAGTAGAGCCTAAAACCAAGTCTAACTAAATATTTTCCTTTTGATAGATAATGAACTATATATTTGGTGTTAGTATTTTGGATGGATAAATTCTTGAGTAGAGTCTGTAAATGGGCAGGTTTAAACCGGGATTCTATTTGATCCAATCCGTTTATTTGAATTTGGCTTCATAAGAAATTTTGATTATTCACACCATTTAGTTATTATAATAAACGAATCAGATATGGATTTTTTTGTTTCGATTTGATTAGGACTCAGGTCAGATTAAAATATTTAATATATAATAAAATTAAATACAATTAGTGTTGTTATATATGTACATATACATATATTTTCTGTAAATTGTCAATGTAAATTATATTTTATTGTGGAATCCATACATAAGTATAAATTTTGAAATAAATATTTTTTATAATTAGAAAAAAAAAAAAAGAGAGATAAGATTTCTATAAATTATAAAATTTCTATATACAAATTTTAAAAGAATTAAAAAAATATTACAAGACCCATATCCAAATTCAACAAGATCCGACAAATCCAAGTATGAATTTACTTTTATAAACCCCACAAATATCTAAATCCTGATCCGAATCTAATTATACTAATCAAATTTGAGTTTGGGTCTACTAGTTTTAACTTAAATTTCTAGAGTAGACCAAAGGTATATGTACTTATGATCCTCATTTACCCATATAGGTGGTAGGACATAGCTTATCTTCTTTTAAAATACTAAAAATTATCAAAATCATGAATTATCTAGGTAAATAAATATCACAAGGTGCATAATAAGGCATACACCTTGATCTATTGTCTACCCAAAAAATTTACCATTTGGATGTACATAACCATCTAACTTTCCATGTGAAGTGCATCCCATCCCCATTTGATGACATGTCATATCATATTTATGGAGAATTTTATGGTCTATTAAAGTATCATATCATTGTATTTTAAGATTTTTATTATATAAATATTTAAAATATATAAGCGGATATTATACTATATAAATATTTAAAATACAACGATTTAATACTTAACGGAACCATAAAATTTTCCATATTTAGTACTTTTTCTTAAAATGCCTTTATAAGATAGTAATTTTTCAATCTCCTGAAAATAATCAGATTAGGTTAATTTTCACGTCCTCAACCACTCAACATTATCCAAATAATTTATTTCTAATTTCTTTCTTGTAAATTAAATTTTAAGAACATGTTATTATGATATACAAAAGAATTTAATAAATATTGTCACATATTTTTGGTCGCATTTCAAGAATCTAACTTCCTAACAATAGTGACTTAATCGTGATGTTAATGATTTCTTTTCCAATTTTGCCCCCTAAATTTCAAAATTTTAATTTGAATATAGTATTACCAAAAAATAAAGAGAGGATAATATTGAGAATAAAGATAGAAGATTCATTTCATTTTATTAACATGACAAATATTTTAAAATGTTCCAAAATAGAAAATATAACACTTTTAATGAAACTACGATGAAATATATATATATTTTTTTAAAAGCACACAAATCATTACTAGTTACTAATACTATACAAATATAATACTAATACTATACAAATATAAATGCAATGATGAATTTGTAGTTGGTTACAAAGTTAGTTACGTGAGATGCACATGTATCTCAGCCCATCTTCTTGTGTGATTATACCCATTAACCTCAAAGACCAACCATTAAAGATTCAAAACCCTGACATTTGGTTTATGATGCGTAGGGTCTACAAATGTATTCTCACAATGATATTTGTAACGATTTTCTTTAAAGAAGTACTATACTTATTTGTAATCTGGTTATTCTTGCTTGAACCCCATGATAAATGTCTTGAAATTTAAAAAAAAAAAAAAAAAAGGTTTGATATTCAAGTTTTTTCGATTAATTTTTTTCTTTTAAAAAAAGCTGATTACTTAAAATTTAGAACTTACGTTTTAGTGCTTTAAAATGTTAAAAGCCCTTCTCGACGTAAGCTCAAAGAAAAATAATATGTTAAAATCAATTAAAAACAATTCAAAATAACTTTTAACTCCAACCAAAGCTATAATCAATATGTCAAGACCTCTATTAGAATAGAATCCAACAACGACTCCTAAAAGCCGAAAGATTTATGTCTCAATAATATTCCATAGCCGACAGCTATGAATGAAATAATGAATCAGTAAAAACGGGACTAGGCTCCTTTTTATTAATTAGACAGTATATCCCTTCAATACGCTCTTAAAAATATAATCTTAAATTATTTTGTAAAAAAAAACACAATTATTTATAATATAATTTATTGCACGTGTTTGTTATACATAAAATTTGATAATAAATAGATTACTTTTCTGTTTGATTAAATGTTTGAATTTGTCTTAATTTTGACCTTTTTTAAATCATTCAAATATTTTGTATAAATTAAGTGATAAAATATTTTTAAAATATAATGATGTATTCATTAAAATAAAATAATTGATATAATTAGAAAATTTTTAAGAATTTTAATTATTTTGAAATATAATAGATCATTTGAGTAAATTAGAGGAAAAGTGATGAAGAGGATGTCAAACCCTACAAACCTATCAAAACCGTAAAAATTTGTGTTGCTTTCGAAGATCAAAGAAGCAAGTCTACCAAAATAATGTACAAGTAGAAGCAATTAGGGGGGTGTCAGGGAATAGATTATTAGGTTGGTGGATTTTTGGATTATTGGGTTGAGAATTTAAATCTAATCCAACTTAATTAATACAAGAACTTAAGTAAATCTAACTTAAGTATACTCAGGCGGATTACTTGAGTTTTCGGTTTTATTTAGGTTAAAATAATAAAACTTTAAAAAAAAAGGAAAAAATTATTATTGTAAGAGCATGTATTATAAAATATATTTTGTCACAAAAGAAATTGTTAGATCAAGAATGAGAAGGAAAAATTATAGAATATATTTTTTTAGGTAAATTATAGAATATGCTAGATGAATGAAAAGGAAAAGGATTATAAGTAAGATGAAATGACAAGAATAGTAAATAATAAAAAGAAAAAATTATAAGTGAATTATATTGGGTTACCATGTTATTGGATTGGATTGGATTATATAAAGCCAAACCCAATTCAATTAAACAAGGTTTGGACAGCTCAACTTAACCCAACTCATTTAACATTAAATTATTTGAGTAAAGTTGGGTTTAAACACCCAAAAAGCAACAGGCCAAGGTTCACGGGCAATTGACTGAAATCCAAATGGACTCTTGGGCTTGTCCCACAAATTCCACGGACTCCGATATAAAAGACAATTCTTGTGGGTCCCTCGATCGAAAATCGATATAAATCCCGCGCCACGTGTTTAGGATTACGTATTGGACGGTCCAAATGTGACCTAAGATCCAACCAAGCAACCTACTGGTTAACATTTCGACGTACTATGCGGGATAGTTCTTAATTTCCAACTCCAACCAAAATTCTTTCCAACTATTTTGGTATTTTCTTCTACTTCTCCTCCCTTTTTGTGGGGTATATATTGAAATCCTGTATAATCAGAGGCTTACAGATTTTCTGCCCTAAACGGACGTTCAACAACAATTAACTCAGCTTAACTGACAAACTTGACTAACAAAGCTAACACATTTTGTGCATTTATCGGTCATAATAGTGAAATTAAAATGGAAAATAATAAACTAACATTTTCTAAGTACATTCTCTTTCTTCGTTCACTCTTGTTACCAATTTTGCATTTTTTCTCCCCTTGAAAAATTGTAAATATTTAATTACATCTTAGTAAAAGTTACTAGTATAATTTGCCGCCTTCAAACTTTACAAATGTATAAAATTGTTCCCAAATAGGGGTATTCATTAGTCGCTTATTGGGTATTCAGTTAAAAAAAAAATGATTTTTTATGCAAGAAAGCCAAAAAATATATATCGAAACTAAACTTTTGCTCGATAGGTTTCGTTAACCGCTTTTTTCTACCAAAATTTATTGATTAATTAAAAACTAAATATAAAACTAAAGCCTAAAAGTAATAAAAGTAAAATAATTAAAAGTTACAAATGATCAACAAGTGTGAATTAATAAAAATATAAAATGGAAGCAAATAAAAAGCAAAAACTAAAACTAATAAACATAAAATATTAATTATTCAATTATTGATTTTTAAAATCAATTCAAAATATATAAATAATTTCTTTATTTGTATTTTATTTGGCTTAACAAAATATTAAAAACCAGTTTATTTTGATAGGTTTATTCAATTAATCCGAAATTTGAACACGCTTTTCCCAGAAGTATGGCTATATAAATATTGACCCCTCAAAATCTGAAATCATAACGCTTACGTCCACCTCGTCCTAGTCTAGTAATAAGTCATAAACACTTTTGTATAATTTTTTAGATAAATTCTTATATAGATCAAGATTCATCAAATTACAAAAAATAAAATCTGTGAGTTCTATTATGAGACTTACTGTGAAAATTATGCGAGATTTTACAAATTTTATGTTTTGTAAGTACGTAAACCTTAATCCATATAAAATTTTTGCCGTCCCCTAACATATTTATTTTGTTTTGGGAAGCAATATAAGCAAAACTACCAAATTATTCCATTGCTTATACAAATTTTGGATAACTAGTAATAAAATAAAGAAATATTTAGATATATTCAATTTTGGAATTCCATCTATAAATTTGATCATTTAAATTAAATCTTATAAAATTTTATTTATATTAATTAATATTATTTATTTTATATAATTTAATTTACACTATAAATTTATAAATAGGGCTAAATATGAGTCAACTTAAGTATTTCTCATAAAATAGAACAAGTGGAATATGTTGTAACCATTAACTCCTCGATCTTTGAGTCATAAAGCCATGGAACTAATATCAAATAATTAATAGTGCAAGGCTCAATTAAAGAAGCAAGTCCTTATTAGCAATGTTTTGAAAACCGGACCGACTATTGAACCGGTGGCCTGTTCGGTTCGCGGTTCAACTGGTCTAATCGGTTGAATCGGTTGATCGGTCCAACCGATTGACCGACCGATTCACTAATTAATTTTTTTTTTTTATCAAAATGTGATATAATTTAAAATGATTTAAAATATATTTATATAAAATCTAAAATATAAGTGAAACACTATTTTTAGATAATTATAGTTTTAATACCCAAAATTACTAATCAAATTTCTAATAAGAAAAGTGAAATTTATACAAAAAAAAAAGTATAAAAAAGATAAAAATAATAATAATTTAATAGTTTAGTCTTTAGTGTGTTCAATGTTTTGCTATTTTGGAGTTTATTTTCACAATTTTTTAATTTTTTTCTTTATTTAAATCATTTTTTATTCAAAATTTTAAAAAACTAATTTTTTATCAGTTCTCGATTTTTACCGATTTCCAATTTTTTACCGATTCTGTCCGATTTTTTGGACAGACCGAATAGGTAGTTGAACCGAACCGGTGGTTCTTCCGGTCCGGCTTTCAAAACACTGCTTATTAGTACTAGTGTACTAGTAAGTAGCAACTTTTTCTGGGTTTTACTTTTCCTTCTTTTGTTTTGGGAAAGATTAACTGTTTTGGCTTCTTAATGGCACTTAACATTGTAGCTCAAGTATCGTCAGAAACTCTACCCTCAAATATCCCAATGACCCAAGTCTAAAGTAAAATGAAAAGATTTTTTTAAACATTGTTAGTTAGTACCTAAATCATCTGTATAGGCAACTATAGACCATTGATTTATCGTCCCTTTCTATTTTTTTGTCTCTCTATTGGTACCTTTTTTACACGTTTTTCTTTTTTGAGAGGAAAAAAAAAAAGGTTTTACAATATTTTAGTTTGCGTTTGTCTTCTTACTACACTATTTGCCCATAGAAGTTATAGGAACTCTACCTTAAGGCAACGAGTGAAATTTGAACTTCCCGCTGGCTCATTAATTGGCATAATTTAACCAAATATAAAACAAAAACACGTTCACATAAACTTCTTATTGACTTTTATTACTCCCAACTCCGTCCCAACAAGAATGTTACTAGTCTCATGTAATTAGATCAATTTGGTAACATTTCATCAAATAATCTTAAAAGCTTCATATCTTATTTATTTATTTACATTTTACAAAATTTTAGATATTTATTTTGTAGTTTTTAATTTTTTAAAAATTTATATAAATCAATTTAGTCACAAAAATAAATTTTGTTGAGAAAAAAAACAAAAAACAAATATGACACCTTAATTTCTTAAAATAAAAGAATTATTAGTACACAACACCATAATATCAACTTTCTCTTTTTAAACTTTGGATTTGTATAATAACTCTCATAAGTTATATTTAATCAACCCAATTTATTTAAATAGATAGATCCATCAAAATCAATCTTTGAATTTTTAAGATCGATTTTTTTTTTTTTCCCACTAAAATTTTAGGTTAGTAATCATTTGGTAAATTATGTAGAGTGTGCGTCTCTTCTTTCGTGAGTGGTCCCCAACGGATTAAAGAATCAATCAATCTTATACCACAAAATCAGATCATGATTAGTAATACCAAATTGGCAACTAGTTGAACCGAAAAGTATTGGATCATTTGACCTGACTTTCAAGCCGGCGCTCAAACACCGAGCCGTGTTTATGCGACCGAATTTTATCTAAAAACCCAGCTGCAGCAACTGACGGCTCTGATTTCACCGTTACCACCTCACCACCCTCCCGTTTAATTGGGACGGTGGCTGGAGACAGAACCGCCGCCCCATCTCGGTCGTCAACTCCTCCTCCTCTTTGCTTTCTCTTCTTCGTCAACAAACTCACCGAACTCTGCACATCACTGCTGTCCTTCGTTTCCTCCTTCGACTCGCCCACCGAGTCACGTAACTCGCCCGAGTCTCCCCCACCCTTTTCCCTCTCCTGACTCGCTGAACTATCATTGCACGACACCTCTCCCCCGACTGGCTTTCTTTCAGATTCCAGTTTAACCTCTGCCGGTCCGGTTTTAAAACCGACTCGCTTACTCTCCGCCGAATTAGACTCGTTGAACGAGATGTTCTCATCGTTATCGCCGGATACAGATTTTCCGGCGACCTCTTCCGGGGTGTTAGGATTAAACATTCTAACTTTGTCATCGATTTTGTCGTTTTCTGATCTCTCCTGTTTTACTTCCTCATCCAGATCTGGTTGCTTTACGTCGCCGTTTTGGTCGTCTTTCAAACTCTTCTCCCTGTCCTCCTCCATCGTCTTCACTTTCATCTGCAACGACCTGTTCAATTCACAGATCCGATCCACAAACATATATTTTCACGTAAATTTTTCAAAAAAACAAAAATAATTCAAAATTTTCTCAAAATTCAACTAATTTTAAATAAATAAATAATATCTCAGAGATTTACCGGATCGAAAGATCGTAGCGATGAACCTCTTGTTTAAGTTGGGCTACGCGAAGTTTTCTTAACTCCTCCAGCCAAGGTATAGAATCACCGCCGCTATCACCACCGACTAAACCATCATTTTCATTTTCATCGTCATCGGATTGAGCCACAGAAGGCAACTCATTATTCTCATCTCGGCCGCCGCCGCTACCACCAGCAGCAGCGGGTGGTGTCGTATTATGGTGGTTGAGTGAAGCGTCGTTTAAGGTTTCTGTATTTATTTTTGCAAATTTGAGGGGTAAACAAAGTTGGCGGCAAAGAGCTACGGCTGCGATTCTGAAGCTCCATCGCCACCGTATCCCAGTCTTTCAATCCATGCCGTTTAACCGCGAAGGCCAGTAATAGTTCCTCCCATGTACTCCACGTTAATTCTTTCGTATCCACATCGGCTGCGTTTGACATAATATTTATTTTCACCCAAATAATATTCACATACATATATAGATACATATAATTGTATTTTTATGGAAGGAACAGAAACAAACAAGCCCTTGTCTGAAGGAGGATGTGAAGGAAGAGAGGAGATGGTGTCTCCATTTTTTTGAAAGTTTAGGGTTTTGTTATGAGCTGTTCTTCGTTTTCTTTTTTGTACATTTGAAAGAATCTTTACCTTTTAAAGTTGTTAATTTTGGTAGTCTGTTTTTTACTACTACTATTTTGATGTTTACAAGATTGCGTTTTTTTTTTTTGAATGCTCCAACGCTTCAAGGGAGGAGAAAACAGAGTTGTTCTAATGTTATGTTGAAGCAAGCACCGTGGGTAATATATCAACAGAGAGATGGGCCGGGCCGAGGTGATTCTTTTATTGTGCGTTTGGACGTTGGGTCAGTGGATTTTAAATGATTTAATTTCAATTTGGATTTGAAATACAAAATCATTATAGGTTATCTAAATAAATTAATTAATTTAGTTGAGAATTTTAAATTTATCAATAAGTCAAAGTGTGATTTTAATTGTTAAATGAGTGTATTTCAAATTAGCTCAAATTTTATTTCATTTTAAATTCATGCAATTCAAATTTATTCATTTCAAAATCCTCATACAATTCAAGTCTACATATTCAAACACAACCTAAAATTTTTGTGAATTTGAAATTCATCCATCTAAATAATTAAAATTTCACCCTCACTTATTTGTGAATTTCGTATCCCTAGCCTCAAATTGTTTAGACAATTTATGCGAATTTAGATTTGAAATTTAAGATATATTGCTATTGACAAAATCCTTTCATTGAAATGTAGTTCACCTTTAAATTTTGTGATCATTGAAAAAGTTATGTGAGTCATATGATGTGAAGTATATTAATGTCATCTCATATCACATTGTCCATTATTTTTTTGGAAAATGTTAGGAAACAAATAAGATTTGATCATTGTTTTGTTATTAATTCTGTGAGAAAGTATGGGGGAATGACAGTATTTTGGAATGAGGATATAGAAGTTTTGGACATTGTAGCAATAGTTTTCACCATAGAAGTGAAGATCAGCATAAATGGAACTGATAAGTATTGGTGGTTTATTGGTATTTACACCAACTCAGATGACAAAATCAAGGAGGAGCAATAGAAAGTTTTACAAAGAAGAAGAGTTTTTTTGGGAGATAAATGGTTTATTACTGGGTATTTTAATGATATTATGTCTAATTAAGAAAAGTGGGAGGGGAAAGAACTAGAAAGGAATGATCTTTTCAAGATTTCAGGAACTTTGTTGTGAACAATGATTCAACTGGTGGACTTGGGGTACATTAGGCAGCCATGGACTTGGTGTAACAATTGGGATAGGGAAGGAGTAGTCAAATAGAGATTGGACAAAATATTGGTGTGTAACACCTGTTTTCAAGAGTCCAGTAAGTCTTGCTACACTCCATATTCCAAATGAATCTTCTGACCGTTATATGCTTTTGCTTGACATTAATCTAAACAATTCCAACTTGATAAAAGATGATTGCAACATGCTAAGGTGGAGAATGTCATTAATTCTGGTTGGGATACTGATGTAAGGAGATCTAGGATGTTTGAGATGATGAATAAAATCAAATCATGCAGAGTGGCTCTTTTGAAATGGAGCAAGACAGTCCATTACAATGTTGGTATGAAGGCTAAGGAGTTGAAAGGAAACTGAAAGACTTGGAAGATAGTGAAGTTGAAATAAAAGGGTAAAAAAAAAAAGCTGAGATCAAGCTGTAACTCTCCAAGGCTTACAAGGAGGAGGAGCTGTTTTGGAGTCTCTAAAGGTTAGAATAAAATGGCTAAAGGAAGGAGACAGAAATACAAGTTTTTTTATGCCAGTATGGTTGCAAGGAGAAGGAGAAATAATATTAACATTCTACAGAAAGAGGATGGTGGAACTTGAATTCTGATAAGGAGATTGAGGAAGATCTAGGCAAATACTACTCAAAGATGTTCCAAACTTCTGGTCCTGGCCACTTTGATGGTATCTTAGAAGGGGTTCCCACCAAAATCACAAACTAGATGAATGACTTGATGACTAGACTTTTTGCTGAAAAGGAAATAAAGTCAGCTATCTTATCTATGAATCCCAATAAGGCTCCAGGCCCTGATGGTTTGTCTCTTATTTTTTTTATTAAAAAAAAATTTGACACATTGTATAGGTCATGATATTGTGCAAGCCATTCAAAATTTTTTCACTCCGGTTTTATGCTTTCTACTATCAACGAAACTGTAATATGTTTAATTCCTAAAGTTAAGAACCCTATCAATTTGTCTCAATACAGACCTATCTCCCATTTGCAATGTGAACTATAAGGCTATTTCAACTCATTACCAGTAGAATTAAACATTTCCTTAAAGAGTACATTAGTAAAACCAATCTGCTATTTTGGCTAGTAGACAGATTCTTGATATGTCATACTTGCTCATGAATGCATGCATTTTCTTAAAAAAATAAAAGACAAGGAAAGAATGGTTTTATGGCCTTGAAATTTGATATGGCTAAAGCCTATGATAGAGTTGAGTGGTCCTGTTTAAGTGTTATAATGTCCAAAATGGGTTTTTGTTCTAAAATTATTAACTGTAGTCTAAGTTGCTTGAGTACTGTTTCTTATTCTTTTGATCTCGATGGTGAAAAGTAGGTTTCTTAAAGCCTTCTAAGGGAATTAGGCAAGGAGATCCCTTATCCCCTTATTTTTTCATCATATATGCTGAAGGTCTTTCTTCTTTGACTAACCAAGCCTGCAGGAAGATAGTTATTTCAAGGTTGAAAATTTGCAAATCTGGTCTAGTCATTTTTCTATCTATTTTTGGTAGAAGATTCTCCCATATTTTGTAAAGAAACCAAGGACGAGGTCATGGAGGTTAGATCAATCCTAAAGCAATATGAGGATACTACTAGTCAAATCGTTAATCTAGAAAAATCCTCATCTCTATTCAGCAAGAATGTTGATGCCATTAGAGTTCAAGAATTGTGTGAGCTGTTACAAGGAGTGAAGCAAGTGTCAAATGGGAAGTATCTTGGATTGCCTATGGTTGTTACAAGAGCAAAAAAACAGTTCTTTGATTATTTTAGAGAGATAGTAAAGAGTAGAATTCTGAATTGAAAAAATAGGTTTGTGAGTCAAGCTGAGAAGGAAGTTCTTCTTAAGTCTAGTGATGACTTTACCAACATATATACTATCTATTTTCATTTTATCTAAGAAACTTTACAAAGTTATTACGAGTATTATGTCAAGGTTTTGGTGGGGCTCTAAAGAAGGGGAGAAAAGTATGCATTGGGTAGGATGGAACAAGTTAAGAGACTAAGACAAATGTAAAGGTGGGTTGGGGTTTAGAAATATAGAACATTTCAATTTAGCTTTATTAGCCAAACAAGTGTAGAGATTTATCACCAATCCCAATTTGCTAGTTAGCTAGTAATGTCCTTAAGGCCAAATACTTTCTCAGAAGTTCTTATTTAAATGCTGATATTCATAAGAATTCTAGCTGTTTTTGGCAAAGTGTGTGTGGTGCTAGATATGTTTTAGAAGTTGGGTAAAGAAAAGCAGTTGGGGAAGGTAAAAGTATAAATGTATTAGAAGTAGGGTTCAAAGACTCGGCTGAGTTGTAATTGGAACAAGGCCTACCATACCGATTACGATCAACTACATACCGGATTCACCGAAACCAGCATTGAATCATCAAGACTCGGCCTAATTCTGATGATTCGATTGACTGAGTCAAAAAATCGAATAGAATCAGTCAAGTCCACCGATTTGACTCCCCGCACCGGAGCTTTAGACTTTTTGCTCTCTTTCACAATCAATAGAGCAACTTGAATGAGACCCTTCAAGCATGATTTGAGTAGCTTACCTCCCAGTGTATATTTTGCCTGGCCAAAATATTCCTGTTGCATTTGAAGTCCTTCGAGGTGGGTTTGAAAGTTGAAGCCTTTAAGACATGAAGAAGGGAGATCTACTGATTAGGGAAGGAAATGAACTAGGCTAATTTCTTTGAGTTGGAAATCAAATTTTGAAATGGAAATTCTAATTTCTATGCTTTGGATCTGGATGAGGTTAAGAGAAAGGATGGGGTTCTTTTTAATGTTTAGGTTCTGATTGTCGAGAAGGAAAAGGTGGATGGATCTTAGAATTTTGAGTTTAGCCCCTCAAGTTTCATGCAACTTTGAGTCAATCCCAGATTCTATGTTTTTATTTTTGTCCCCTAATATTTATTCTTTTTGTTTGTGAGAATCAAGTTTCTTGAAATAGTTTTTTTTTTTTTTGGTACATATTATTACAAGTCATACATAAGTTTAAAGTGATTTTTTTTTTTTGGTTATTTACCTTAAGAAATAACACTTCTCTTTTGACAATTTTTTAATGGAAAGTTTGACGGTGGCCAATTGATAATCATTTTCTTAAGGAATTTATAATTTAAGAGGGATAAATTTTTATCCGTAATTAGTTTATTCAATGTATGTTTAATCTAATTTGATTACTATTATAATTAATATTTGACATTTTTTATTTTTCAAAACTTCTTTTGCATTGTTGGAATATTTATACATAAAATATACATGGTTTGATATGTGACACGACAGATACACCACGTCTGATGTGGAATAGTGACGTCCGCAACCGTGACCGCGACTTTGAACCATGGTGGGAAGATAGGTAGGTAATAGGGAATGAAAATGGCAAGGTCTCAACTAGGAAGTCTCCGAATTGTCAATTTACATGGATTAAATCATAAAGGATGGTAGTTGGAACTTAGAGCTCATATCAGGAACCTTTAACGAAGAAGATATGAAGTACATATCCCAATTGGGTATCAACCACACAAGCAAAATAATAAATGGTGGCCACATTGCTCATCAGGTTCTTATACAATGAAGTTAGGCTATAATTTTGTAAAAAAAAAAAAAAAAAGAAGGCTCAACAAAAAGGAACTACCACTGTTGACAATGAAAAACCTAGTAGGAACAACCAGGCAACTGAAGTGTGGAAGTTTATATGGAAACTAAACTTGAAACACAAGGTCAAGAATTTTTTATGGAAATGTTTAAATAGAAGCATACCTACTAAAGAAAACTTCTTCAAGAGAAATGGATTGGGGAGTCCTTGATGTGTGAACTGCAATGAGGAGTGTGAGACAATTGAGCATGTATTCTTTTTCTGTGAGTAAGCACAAAGGGTTTGGAGAGCTTCACCAATTCAATGGGATGGGTTGCCGGATGTTAGGGAGCATTTTGGAGTTGGTGGGAACAAATGAAGGAAGCTACAGAAAGCAGGAAAGATACAAATTTCGCTACCCTAACTCCCAATCTATTGAAGATATGATTCAAAATCTTCTCCAAATTCCCAAAATTTTGCAAGATCATCTCAATATTAGTTAATTTGTTAGCAAAAACTATTGAATAAATTTCTCAATATTTAGTCAAAGTAAGTTACAACTAGTTTCTCATTTTTTTTCTACAATTTGGTTATTTGTAAGCCTATAAATAGGCATTTAAATTGGTCTTGTTATACAATTCAAATTAATAAAAAACTCTATCTCTTCAATTTCTGAATTCTTTTCCTATATCAATATTAGTTCTCCTCCTAAAACATAACAGTGGTATCAGAGCCCCTTTGATCTTAAGGGGCCTGTGTTCTTTTTTTTTTTTTTAAAAAAGAATGGGTGAGAATTATTTTTCTAATCCAAATTAAACGCCATGACAAATAACTTTCTATCCAACCTTCCAAGTTTCAATGGATAGAATTATCAAGTTTGGATTGTCAAAATGAAGTCTTACTTAGAAGCTAATGATCTTTAGGAAATGGTGTACAATGAACAACAACCATTTCTTGAAGATCCAATCCTTACTCAAATAAGAGAGCACCGAGATGAGAAAAAGAAAAGATCCTGAGCAATGACTTGCATGTACAATGCAGTAATAAATGAAGTATTCACAAGAATCATGGCTTGTGATACAGCCAAAAATGTTTGGGATGCTTTGCGAGAAGCTTTTCTAGGCAATGAAAGAAATCGACAAATGCATATTTTGAATCGTAAGAGAGAATTTGAACTCCTAAGGATGAATGAGAAGGAGAACATTAAAGAGTATTCTCAAAAACTCTTAAATGTCGTCAACAAAATTAGACTTATTGGTGTAAAGCTTCCAGACAGAAGAATTGTAGAAAAAGTCTTGGTAAGCCTGCTAGAAAGGTTTGAAGCAAAGATCTTTTCTCTTAAAAATTCTAAAGATCTTACTCAAATAACTTTAGAGGAGTTAGTAAATGCCTTGCAAGCCCAAGAACAAAGAAGAACTTTTCCAAAAAAGGATGATCAGAGAAGAACTTTTCGAAAAGAGGATGTCATAGAAAGTGCCTCTATAGTCTGACAAAAGGAAAGAACCAACAATGGAAGTTAGGCAATAAAAACAATCAAAAGGGTAGAATTTATCCACCTTATCCTTATTGTTGTGTAAAGATAAATCATCCTCAGCAAAAGTATTGGTGGAGATCAAATGTCAAATGCAACAACTATGGTCAACAGGGTCATATAGAAAAGGGTATGCAAGACTAAAAAACAACAAGGAGAAACTAATGTTATAGTCATACAATATCTAGAGGAGCAATTATTTGTAGCAGCCTATTTTGCAAGCAAGAGCATCCCTGAATGTTGGGTTATAGACAATGGTTGTACAAACCAAATGACTAATGACGAAGAACTCTTTAGGGAACTTGACAAAACTGCCATTTCTAAAGTCAAAATTGGAAATGGAAAGTATATTGAGGTAAAAGGCAAAGGTAATGTGGTAATTCACTATGGTTCAAAAGTCAAGATTATTACTAATGTTTTATATGTACCAAAAATTGATCAAAATTTGCTGAGTATTGACGGGCGGACAGTTACTTGAGAAGAATTTTTCTGTGATTTTCAAGAATAAGAGATGTATTATTTATGATTCTGTTGGAAATGAATATCTTTCAATGAATATGAAAGAAAAAAGCTTCTCTTTAAATCCATTACAGACAAATTTTACAGAAGGAAAGAATGAAGAAAGGACATTTCAAACAAAAAGAGAAGGCTCTGTTGTTTCATCAAAAGATTGTAGTACAAGGAAGAGGTAAAGGAGGATTTTGAAGGAAGAATTTCAACCATGGAAGAGAAAGAGGCAAAGGATCTGAGCAACAATTCAACAACAATAAGGTAGCATTCAATGTCATCATTGCAAGAAATTTGGATATAAGAAAGATGATTGCTGGTTAAAGATAAGTAGGCATTCTTACAAAATTTTGTCCAAGAACCAAGCAATAGTGATCCTAACAACAAGCTAAAGAAAAGTATGTGATTTTGAATCAAGGGGGAATGTTGGAGATATGATTCTAAATCTTCTCCAACAAAATGTTGTTTCTCCAAGATCATCTCAATATTAGTTAATTTGTTAGCAAAAAATCTTGAACAAATTTCTCAATATTTAGTCAAAGTAAGTTACAACTAGTTTCCCATTTTTTCTACAATTTGGTTATTTGTAAGCCTATAAATAGGCATTTAGATTAGTCTTGTTATGCAATTCAGATTGATAAAAAAAACTCTTGCTCTTCAATTTTTGATTTCTTTTTCTATATCAATATTTGTTCTCCTCCAAACACAACACAATCTACTATGGCATATTTGGAAGGATAGGAGTAGAAGATAGTTTAGAGAGAAGAATATTCCAGAAGACTTGATTACTAGAACCATGGATGAATGGATGGAATACAATGGAATAAACTCACAAAATGAAGAAAGAAGCAATGGAGAAACAATAGACCTTAACAACCAAGTAGATAACACGTTGCCCAATCCTTGGGTTCACAAAATTAATATTGCTTGTGCATTTGGAGTTGGAAATACAAAGGTGGGACGAGGTATCTTCCAAGAAGGGATGGAGAAGGAAAACTGACAAAGATATGGGCTCAAGGAGAATTGAAGAGGTGGAGACTCAACAATGGAGGAAGCTAGAATTATAAGGAGAGCAATGTTGGTAGGTAGAGTTGAGAGATTGAATTACGTGGAAATCCAGTCCACAAACATCAGGATAATCAACAAGATAAACAATAATTGTGCTGATGATACTGTTGTTGGAACCTTACTAGATGACATAATTAGGTTGAGAGGATTGTTTTCTTATAGCTTTTTTTTTTTTTTTCTATCATTGATAATCAAAGTAATAGTTTAACTAATAGCTTAGCCAAATTTGCTACTGATTTGAAATCTTTTGTAGAGTGGAAAGATGTTTTTTCTTTGTATCTTTTATAGCAATCATAGACAATCAACTGAGCATTTGCTCATTTTGATGTACAATTATACAAATTAATGAAATTGTTGCTGTTTTTGGAAAAAAAAAAAAAAGAGTCTAAGTTTACTTAAATACATTTTTTTTTTTTGGGGTAATGGATACATGCCAATGTAATTTAGTAATTTTTTTTTTTTTGGTAATTTTGGTTGAAGCCTTGTAGATAATTCTTGTAAAATGTGAGCTGGAGCTTATTTATAGTTAGGGATGTCTGTTTGACCAATAAATGTTTCTCGACTTATTTGATTTGACTTATTTGTTTTCCGAATATGAAAGAGAGTAATTGGATTCTCCCAACAACTAAAATGTGCAGCACTACATATTTCATATCTAATATAATTTTTCATTCTATAATTCATAATTTAAATTTGAGTACATCATTTCCCAAATTCCAAAAATATGACATACCAAAAATTAGATATTAAGTTAAATATATCATTTTTTTTTTCATTTTTTTTATAGAATGGTTTTATTTTTCTTATATTACACGAATCTTTTATTATATAGATTACTTTTTAATTATCTCAAAATATTTTGTTTTTATATTTATGTAATAATTCATTCAAAAACATTGTATGATTATTATGTATGTATTATGAACAGCTCAAATATACTAATATCTTATGTATTCTTTTAGATGTTAAATACTAATATCTAGTATTATAGTTTTTAAATTGATGTATTCGTCAGTAGATTAACTTGGAAGCTAAAATCAAAATAGAATCGAAAGTCAGACAAGTCAAATTAAATATTTTTTTGACTTGAATCAATTTGTAAATTTGATTAGACGAACTTTTGAACACCCTATTTTTGGTAATACATTGTTTAAATCATATTATAATTCATAGATAAGATCATAAAACGGCCCATACAAGAACTTTGCATGCGGAATGGGCCTAATCTTGAGCACTAAACTATTTTTTCTACCATGTCTTGATATTAAAGTACGATTTTGGCCATAGGATTTCGATAAATTTACTGCTTTGTTTGTTCTTCAATTATTTTTGAAACACTTGGGTTGAGGTGGAGTGAATTGACGAAAAAAGCTTGATCATGGTTGTTTTGTCACCCTGTTAGTTAAGTAAGGTTTTACAAATGGACATGAAATTGTGTGAGAGTGGATAACAAAGTCAAATGGAAAATATGTAAAGTTGTTGGAACTCATGTAATCATATGATTGTACAAACATTTAAAGTACAATAGTATGATACTCTAACAGAATCATAGAATTGTTTTGAAGTAAAAACCTTATTTAATTTGATATCATTTTATGAACTTTCATTTTAACCCTCACTCGATATTGATAATTTCAAATATACCATATTAACTACCATTTATAAGTAATAACTAGATATGACTGTGGACTGAGCTAACCCACTAGACTGCCCCATTGTTTATTAGGCCCGTTAAGCTACTGCGGCAGTTTGGTCTAAACCTGTAATCATGTATACGGCTAGGTCAGGGACTGGTTAATTTTCCAACCCGTGACATGGTCGTTGATTGTAATGTGACCAGCTCAATGGTCAACGATCCAGCAAGCAGTTAGATCACGAACTAGACAGTCAATCCAAGCCCACAGGTTAGCCTTAGGCCAACTGTTAACAGCTGCGATTTTTTTTTATTTTTATAACTTTAAAGCCATTTAATTTACTTCTTTTACCCCATTAGCTGTAAAACATTTAGTATTTTGGAACCATACGGAAATGGGTACAAAGTCCTATAAATACCCCACAAATTTCACTACAAATCACACAAAAAATTCTCTACTTTCTCTCATCTCATCTTCCTACATATATTGTCCAAGTACTCTTTAAATTATTGCTACATATAAATTCAAATATCTAATCTACTATTTAAAAATTTACATTTGCTTGAATTATTAAGTGGAGTTTTAGTTGAGCACAATTGGAGATTTGGAGGTTTATCAAGAATTCAAGTGATGAAGTATTCAGTGGAGTTCAAATACTCAAGTATATAAATTGAAATTTAATATTTCAATTTGCAAGTTGGTTATTTCTACTTATTTGCTTTATTAATTATTTTTATTTCCTTTAAATATATCTTTCTTTGTTTGACATTTAGTTTAGTTTAATTGCCTAGTTAGTTTACTTTTTTCCTATTATTGCAATGTTTTTTTAGCATTTTTTATGTTTAGCAACTTAGTAGTTAGAAGCTTGTTTATTGAAAAACTAGTATTGTTTTTTGGCAAATTAGTAATTTTTTCCCAACTAAATTTATTTGTTTCTTTGTTAAATTGCAATTTTAGTTTGTTTATAGAACTTCATTAGTTTCATTGTTTGTAAACTTTTTAATTTAGGATAAAAAGGACGGTGTAGGAAGCTCCCACACACTCCACAAGTTCCAAATTTAATTGTTGATTTAGATGACAACAATAACCAAAATGAGATACCTACTATAGATAATACTAAATGATCAACTACTAAAATGAAAGTGTTATTTGAGAGTTTTTTGAAAAAAAAAAAAGATGAAATAAATAAGGTAGGTGCTTGTAAATTATGTAGTCCTCCAATCTCATTTAAACACAAAAAAGGGAAAGAATTGGAAAACTATCTCTCTCTCAAGCTCTAATTCTCTCCCTAGGTTTTCTTGTTTTTTCATACATCTATGGCTGCCCTTTAGTTATCCAATCTACGACTAATGGGAAACCCCATCATCTAAATCGTTTGTTCGCTAATGTGGTGTCGATGAAACCCCCTCCCATTGCCTTAAAGGGAAAATCTCTATTCAACGGTGAATCGGCTATTTTCTTTTCGACGGAAGATGCCCAAAAATTATCACTGCCTTCTAAGTTTGCACTCATTGGCAAATTCTTGAAAGGCAAATCTTTGATGGTTGCACTTCGTCACGAGGTTCAGTAGATTGGGTTTAGAGAAGGATTTAATCTAGGGTTTTTGGATTTTCGACATGTCCTTATTCGCTTTGATTTGGAGGAAAACTTTCTTCATTGTTGGTGTAAGGGGTATTGAACTATCCTAGGATTCAGGATGAGAATCTTAAATGGATGCCGGATTTCAGGCCGAATGTTGAATCTCTTATTGTTTCGGTGTGGATTTCCCTTCTTGATTTGCCCGTGGTTTACTTTGATAAAGTTGCTCTATTCTCAATCGCTCAACTAGTGGGTAACCCCCTAATACAGATCGATACTTCTACGGCAACATTCAACAAGCCTAGCGTGGCTAGGGTTTGCATTGAGTGTAACCTCACTAAAGCAATGCCATCCAGGGTTATACGGGAATGGAGGATAGAGGTTTTTGGCAATCTATCGTTTATGATGATTTGCCTTCATATTGTTCTGCATACAGCAAAGTAGGGCATTCACAGGTGAATTGTAGATTAAACAAGTCACAAATGCCTCATGACACGGCAGTCTCAAATCAAACTAATGCTCATAAAGCTTTCCCAACAAAGATGCGTAAGAAAAACATAGAAAATCTAGTTTGGCAGCCGAAGCAATCTGGTGAAGGTTCATCAGGATTATCAATGGCAGAAAAAATCCTAATTCCTCCAGCAATTGGAGCATCGGCTGATAAAGATGCTGGAATAGATACTACTTCAACCTTGCAACTGATAACTAATCTGGATAGTAAGGGAGATTCCAATATTCTATATGTGCAGCAGGAGAATAGTCCATTTGCTGACTAGGCCTACCAATGATAACAAGATATCACGTGACTCAACTCAACTCCCAATAGATAGGTAGCCGATGCTTAGTCGGGATGATCATCATACTAGGTTCTGTACTCGAAAGCAAAAAATAGTAGATGAGGACGAAATAGCAGATCTTTATCAGATCGGCCATGATGGTACGTGCTCCTAAAACACATGAATAGCTTCGGCTTCTTTATCGGCAACTCCTTGACTCTTTGAATAGTAAAGGCTTGGAATCTGCACTGGACGAATCTAATGCTTTCCCAGGATTTAGTGTTGTCTGACGTACTTGAGGTAAGAAGAAGAAATATCCTATTACGAGAAGAATTTTAACAAGGCGTGCATGGTGTGCCTTCAAGGAGGCTCTGTCTAGTATTCGTAATGATTAGTGCATTAATATGGAATACTCATGGCATTGCAAAAAAATCATCCTTCCAGTGATTGAAAAAACTCATTAAATTGTACAGTCTATCTCTTGTGGTCATTTTTGAGCCAATGGGTGGACTACATTAGGCTTGAGAAATTCAAAGGTCGTTTGCATTTTGATTTTTTTACTTTGAATCGGAGTAACAAAGTTTGGGTGTTCTGGAAAAAGCCATTTTATCTTCGCACCTTACAGAATTCAGAACAGTTTATCCATGTTGGGTCGACATGATGATTGGGGAACTTCAGTTACTGCTACTTTTATTTACACCAGATGTACAAGGGTAGAAAGACATTTATTGTGGGAAGACCTAGGCTCTATCTCGGCTAGTCGAGATGAAACCTAGGCAGTTGGAGGAGATTTCAACATAGTTAAGTCATTATCTAAGTATGCGGGTCGAGCAAGGAAAGATCGAGGGGCTATGGTAGACTTCAGTGACTTGATATCTACTTGTGGGTTGAAATCCCTGCCTTTTTCGAGGAGTAATTTTACATGGTCAGGAGTGAGGCAAGGTTGTCTGGTTTGGAAGTGTCTGTATCGTATTCTAGTTAATCAATCATGGAAACATTTTTCTCTAGACTCGGCCAATCACTCATTTAAATCGAACGTCGTCAGATCATTTCCCTATTCTATGGATTTTATAAAAAATAGGAAGAGAAACACCCAAGTCATTTAAATTTCAGAAAATGTGGACTCGTCACCATGCGTTTCTTAAAACGGTGGAGGACGATTGGACGTAACCAATGGACAATTTGGTTATGTTGGCTTTCAGCTTAAAGCTCAAATGCCTTAAAACTTGCCTTAGAGACTGGAACATGAATGTTTTTGGTGACATATTTGTAGCCATTCGCGTGGCTGAGGAAGAAGTCTCAGCTTAGGAAGTTCAATTTGAGACAGAGCAGTCAGAGACAGGTCGTGAAAGTTTGCTCTTGGCACAAGCCAAATTGCTATCTTGTTTACAGAATGAGAAACTTTTTCTTTAGCAGAAGGCCAGGATAAAATGGTTAGGTGAGGGTGATGCAAACTCCAAATTTTTTTATGCTTCTTTGGCTTATAAACGTGCAGCCCTATCGATTAAGAAGATCAAAGATGAATACTGGATATGGGCTCTCAGCTTTAGCAGCCATTAAAAATGAAGGTATCCATTTTTTCCAGCTCCTATTCTCGGATGAAGGTGTCAAACGACAGGTGTTGGAAGAGTTGCTAGATTTCGTCCCTTCCCAGATCAAAATGACCAGTTGCTTAGGCCTGTCACTGTGGAAAAGATTAAAGAAGTGGTTTTCCAGCTTGATAAAGATAGTGTCGCAGGTCTAGATGGTTTCACAAGTGTCTTTTACACTCATTGTTGGGATATCATTGCAGGGGATTTGCTTAAAGCGGTTCAAGAATTCTTTGTAGGAGTACCTCTACCTAGGGCAGTTGCGAATGCTCTTATTATGCTTATCCCTAAGAAAGCTAATCCGGGCACCTTTGCTGACTTTTGGCATATTTCACTGTAATTTTGTCAATAAGGTGTTTACAAAACATTTAACATATCGTTTGGCCATTATTCTTCTACAACTTATAACTCCACCAGCACCATTGCATGCTTGCAGCAATCGCTACTCCCCTTCCTTCCCCTACCCAACCGCCTCTGGTCACACCCCAGTCACCAACCACACCCTTCCTCCCAAGGTCCCCCATCGATCTGAATTTTGTTAATACCCTCCACCCCAGCCACAGACCACAACCCAGCTGTGGTTCCCGTCAAGCTCGAGCAACAACCCTATATGAGAGTCTGCCCAATTTCATCTTAGCTTTAGTGCAAGAATTTTGTTAAAGATCAAATTTAATCTATGCCCATTCAGCTTTGTTAAAGATCAGATTTGTTAAAGAATTTTGTTAAAAGCCCATTCAGCTTCATAAGAAAATGTCAAAGCATAAATAGATTAAAAAAAAAACCTTTATTTTAATGATTTTGTTTGTTGAGCAATTTTATTTAATTAAGATCTCACTCAAGTTTTTGTATTTTTGGAATTATGGAATAATCAGAAGTTCTAAGAGATTTAGTAATCAGAAATATATGCCAAGTTATATCCACAATACAGTACTTTTGTGCAGTAATATATTTTCTTGATGAGATTTTTTTTGTATCCACACCCCAGTCACCAACCACACCCTTCCTCCCAAGGTCCCCCATCGATCTGAATTTTGTTAATACCCTCCACCCCAGCCACCGACCACAACCCAGCTGTGGTTCCCATCAAGCTCGAGCAACAACCCTCTATGACAGTCTGCCCAATTTCATCTTAGCTTTAGTGCAAGAATTTTGTTAAAGATCAAATTTAATCTATGCCCATTCAGTTTTGTTAAAGATCAGATTTGTTAAAGAATTTTGTTAAAAGCCCATTCAGCTTCATAAGAAAATGTCAAAGCATAAATAGATTTTAAAAAAAAACCTTTATTTTAATGATTTTGTTTGTTGAGCAATTTTATTTAATTAAGATCTCACTCAAGTTTTTGTATTTTTGGAATTATGGAATAATCAGAAGTTCTAAGAGATTCAGTAATTAGGAATTTATGCCAAGTTATATCCACAATACCGTGCTTTTGTGCAGTAATATATTTTCTTGATTTTTTTTGTAAGAATACAATAGACTCAGAGATTCTTCTGTGGTGTTGGAATTTTTTGCTAGTGATAGAGATTACATTTAATAGATTGGGTTTGAGGAGTAGTGGAGTTGGTGGGAGAGTGGGGTTGGGGCAGCGGGGTGGTAGATGGAGGAAGGTTGGGGTGGCCGGGGATGGCTAGGGGTGGTGGGAAAGAAAGGAAAGGGGCACTGGCGAGATAAGTGGGTTAGGGAAGGAGATCTAAGGGGTGGGAAATGGGAGATGAAGGGTGGAGGATGGGAGGGACTGGCTGGTTGTGGTGGGGCTTGGGTAAGGGGAGTGGTAGCTGGGGCAGGGAAGGACGAGATGAGGGTGATGGTAGTTGTGGGGAAAGGAAGGTAAGAGTAGGGTTGCTTTGAATTTTTTATTTTAATTTGATTTATTTTTAATTTGACCCTTAAACTTTGTGATTCTTTTGTACTTTTAATTTGACCCCAAAACTTTATGGAACACTTGAATTGATTAGGGATACATATGAAATTTCACAAGTAGGTGGTTGAAATAAACTTTGATAGATTCCATCCATTTTGCAAAGAAAATTGAAGAATAAGGGGGTCAAACGTATATTTGATAACCACAAAGTGGTAAAGTGCTTATTCCGTTAACCATAAGTGGATTATTTGCATTTTACCCAACAATCAATGGTAAAGAAGACTTCAAAAAAGAATAAAACAAGAAAAAAAATGAAATATGTTTGCAAATTGGATTGTGATTGGGCCCAATTGATAAAACATTTTGGATACCAATTTTATTTATTTTTTCCTTGACATCTTTGTAAGTTGTAACTTCAAAAAAAAAAAAAAAAAATCCTTGTAAGTTGTAACACAGATGAAAGTATTTTTTAGACTAATTGAAAAGAAACTAGAAGCGGAGATTTAGGACTTGAAGTTTATAACCTTTGCTGAACTATATTAAAGTTTTGAAAAATGCTTTTAGGTAGATTTAGTTTACGATCTACTTACAATACAAAACTTGCTGTTAGTAAAAAAGTTACATGGGCTATAATGTCAAATGATTACATTACAGATTTACTATAGAAGCACTGGGGCACGTGTTCCCACAAACCCCAAACAAATGTACTATTACACGTGTATTTTTTTTTGAAGTTTTTGTGCTCCCCAAATAATAAAATATTTTGACCCTAAAAATTTATAGAAATATAAAATTATTTATTAATTTGATCACTTGAATTCCCTAAAGAAACTATCATTATTTCTAATTTTTATCTTTTCATCCATCAGCCAATTCCATTATTTTCCTATAATTCTAAGCATTATTCTTCGTATAAAAAATATTACCAATTTCTTTACTATCAGCAAATTTGTTTCTAAAATTGAACCAATAGTAAATTTAACCAACTCCATCTTTCTTTTTCTCTTAATTTTTTTTAAAACTTTTTATTTAATTCTAATATCTCAAATCTACACTATTGCACTTGCCTCACTACTCAAAATCACACAACTTGTTATATTTTTTTGGAATTCACACCATTTCTTATATTATTTGTGCCTCAACTAAAAGTTAATTCTAGTTCCATCACTGATATTAGCATACTCCAAATAAGTGATGTCATCTAATATTGTAGTATAACTTATGTGATTTCATGAACAACTATAAAATTTACAGGTGAATTATAGACAAGCGTTCCTAAATATTTCTATAAAGTTTTACGTACTCGCATCAACAAAAAGTTGAATTCTCAACTGACAATGATTATGAATGGGAAATGGGGAAGGATTAAGGACGGTGAAATAAAAACTGAAGCTCTTTTAGTACATTAAAAAGATGTTTAGTTCGTATTCAGAAATCATAAATTTTTACTATCGGTATAAATTTATGTAATTCTTCCCTTAATTGTTTGGTTTGAACTAGAAGAGGATGCAGGAGTTCAATTTTGGAGGGCAAGATTATAATAACATATCTTTAAGGACTATTTTATAATTTTTGTAAACTATTAGGAGAGTAAAATATAATTTTTATGTGGGTGCAATTAAATTTTTAAAAAAATCTTAAAGGATAATTTCGAATATTTTAGAGAACAAGATTGTATAAACATATATTTAAAGACTGCTTTTATAATTTTTGAAAATTTTAGGAGAGCAAAATGAAATTTTTATAAGAGTGTAATAAAAGTTTTGTAAAATCTAAAGGGAAACAAAACACGATTTCCAAATTCTTGGAGGGGCTGCCCTTGGTTTGAACAATGAATGAGCTTCATTTTGCTAAAAAATTAATTAATTTCAAACTTAAGTCATAAGTAATACTTTAATTTTTATAAAATGATTTTCATATTAATTAACCAAACAATATTTATAAATATTATTAAGTTTGATTCTCATTTTTTTCCCTCATATCTATAAATCAAACACTTCTTAAGTAAGTTTATTAGTTATTGCTCCATTACTAATGGATCCATGAATTGAATATTGGAGACAAATACATGTATATACAGATGTGGGGAGAATTTTATCTACAAATTTTAAGAAACTTTTGAATGGGTGGGGAACTTAAATTTCTGAAGGATCTCGCTAGAGTTATCACATCTATTTGTTCGTCGCGAGTAGAAATTTCGATTTCCCGCAAAATCCTACTGTGTACAATCCAACTCCCTTGATTGCTTACGTAACGTATAGAATCTTCCGGCCTAACTTGCAAATCCTCGAGCCCATGGAAAATATTTATAAACATCCTATTTTAAATTTTACCTAAAAATTTTATGATTAAAATTTATTTAATTCATATAATAAAATTTATAAGTAGATTAAAAAATTTAATATACCTATATATTTTTTCAAATCCTTTCCAATTATTTTTGGGCTAAATATGTGAGGCTCCGTTTAGATGGTGAACATGTTTTTCTAACACCTTTTGATTCTACATTATATATTTATAAAATAAACAAGTGCTAAGCTACAAATTTATTTTTTTTAACAAAAACACTCTCCCTCCTCTCCCTCCGGGTGGAAAACGGCCATCCAATTTCCCACCATATTGCAAGCCGAAAGACCTTCCAACTATTGTAAAAAGGGAGCCCTCTAAGGCTTTTCACTTTCTTTCGGGTAAGCTTTCAGCCCAACTCATTCTGATGGGCTCAAACTAACGGCCCATAGATGGTAAGAAATATCAGCGCGGGATCGAAATAGCAAAATGAATAAATTTGAATCTAAAATTTGAGTTCCGAGGAAACCGCCTCACTCACTCTCTCTCTCTCGCTCTGCGGCTTTCGCAACCCTACCTAGGGTTTTGCTCTACCCTCTTTCTTTTTTTTTTTTTTGGCTACGATTTTGCTAATTTATCCAAAATTCTCCACCAATTTATTTAAATAAATTCGCAATCTACCAAAAAAATAAATTATTTATACAATTTTTGAAGGACAGAGCAGGCAAGGCGGCAATGGAATTTAGGGGACGTAAGAGAGAAAGACCAGACGGTTCTTTTACGGGTAACGGAGCTTTCAAGAAGTCCAGAGATGGTTAGTTTCCAAATATATTCTATTTTGCTTTTTATTTTATTTTTTTAAGTTTTTCTTCGCATAATGCTGTTTTTAGGGAACATTTGTAATTTTATTTTTTTATATTGAGTTTTGAATTGTAATTTTACTGATACCCAGATTTTTAAGCAGGTAGTTAGTTCATCCATCAGAAAATATTTGTAATAATTGTAGCTGTGAAGTTCGTAAATTTCTTTGCATTTAGAACTGTGGCAAAGTTCGCTAGTGTTAATTTCTGGTTTTTGTTAACCGTTTTTGGTTTTTGGTCTATTATTATACTAAAGTCGAGATTTTTTAAGCATAAAACTAATGGACTAATTCATGGGTCGGAGAAATTTTAAAAGTTTGATGTTATAAAGGTTTATAAATTGAACTCCTCTAAAAGTGAATAGTGAAGAGTTGCAAAAACCCTGTCCTTTAATGGAATTACTGCATTTTATGATGAAGATGGTTATGAGGAAATGAGGTTTGAGTCACTATCATGAGTAATAGAAGATGTGATGTCAGTTTTTATGAATTTGAGTAGCACGGAAGATGGCAACCTGGGTGCCCAAGATCCACGCAGGTTGGAAACTAGGCTGACTCTTTCCCTGGTTGTTTATCTAAATGCCCATGCGTCGAGCAATCAGCATTGCAGGTGTGATTTGAGTGGCATGGATATAATTGCCTATTTAAATCTCTTGTTTCTCAACAATTAGTTGTTGTTGGTGTTGTTATTATTAAATCTTCCTCTTGGTAATGCATAGTCTAATGCAACTGGTACTCATGATTGATGGAATTTCATGCATTGTAAATTTGATTTGAGTGCCTCACTTCAGCTACACATACAAATGGATGGTGCACTCTGATATGTGGTAACATCACACTGTGAAATGAAAAAAGTGGTAGGATGATGGGAAGCAGGCTTACTACAGACTTCTTGTGAATAAAGTTGCTTTTATTCATCCTTGTCTACTTATTAATTTTTTTTTTTTTTTTTTTTTTTCTGAAGTTGTTGCTTCATTGTCAATGAACAATAACTGGTACATAGTCATAATAGTGCAGCGGCCAATGTCATGGGAAGGTAACGATTACTTGTGAAGAACATGATTGATTAGACACCTAGTGCTATTTTGAAATGTTTGACTGAGTTAGTGAGTGGGGCTTAAACTTCTGATCTGTTTATTTTGGATTTATGATTTGCTTTAAAACTTATTAAATGGTCATGAAGGTTATCTAGTTAGAAAGCTGAAATTTAACTGAAAGGGATAATCAATTTTTGCAACAGAACTGGAGTCCTTTACAACTGGTGTAGGAAGCAAATCAAAGCCATGCATGAAGTTTTTCAGGTTTCAATCTTAATCCATCTAAAACAAATCAATTCAATCTTATTTATCTTCACATTCATTTATATCTAAGAAATGTAGCTTGTATGACTAGGATGAACCTGTTGCTCAAAGTGTTTATGTGCTGCTTGTCTGTGTAATACAATCAATATGAGTGGAATACCCCAATAAAAGCCTTTCATTAGCTCATATTCTTGAGTCAAAGCTTATGCCTAATTAAAGAGAAGTGGGAGAGGCACACCCTATGCTATGAGTGTGCAATTTTAGACCAAATTTATAGATAAAAGGTTAAAAAAAAAAAAGAAGTGAAAATGGGAGAGGAGAAAAGGTAGGTAGTTGGAAGTCATACATATGAAATAGCACTAATGGAAAAGTAATTACAATGATAAGGGTAAATTTGGCATACAAATAGATGACATCACACCAAAATCTTCCCTCTTGTTTTATCTATAGTGTCGATAATCAAGTCGTGCTTTCTCAGTGATTTTCCTTTTTTATTGCATGTTTAGACATAAACTGATTCAGGATAAGCAGCTGATTTTGAATTTGTTAGTAAATGCTTACTTCTTGATCTGTGATTAATCTGCTTCTAGTCCAGTTTTGTTGATGTTTGACCGCCTCCTACATAGTTATACTCGTAAATAATTGATCTGTGATTCAGGAAATTTTCAAGGTGGTATTAAGTTGAAGTTTGGTATGATCTTATATCTAATATCTAGAGTTTAGGTGGAACTTGTATTACTCAATGTAAAAAACATCATATGTCCAAGTAATTCTGCACTCTTGATAGCCTCATGTTGGGGATCTTGAATAATTTAAGTGATGTATGTGTGCGTATCTGTCGTTTCGGTGTTTGTTATTTATGTTGAATCCTGTTATTTGATTCTTTGTGCTGTCAAAATATTGAACCAGTAAACCTAAGGTCATGGCTACATTTTTCTTGGCATTATTACTTTTTTGTTTTTTTTTTCTTCTGGAGGAGGCTCAATGCTTGCGGTCTTTTAGGAGGGAATAATCTTATTTTTTTGTGGCCAACAGAGTTTATGTAGTTCTATATATTAGTGGCTGCAATTTTACATCAACCCGCAGATTGCTGCATTTTTTTTTTTTTTTTTGAAGATTTATTCTTGGATGTGGTGTCAGCGGTTATATTTCAAAGAAAGAAAGATTTTTGTTGTCTTTAACTTATGAATGGACTTCTGTGCCCTTCCGTTTGCCCATCAATTTTCTTTGTGCCTGACTGTAAAAATTGAAGTCACTAATTGGATCAGGCTGAGTTTAATCATGTCAACCACTTGTTTTTCTTTTCTTTAATTAAAGGAGTACTTTGATATTTTGTGATTGGTTAAGTTGGGGAACTTAGTTGCCTGAGATGTTGAGTGGAAACTAATAATGTTAAAAGATTTGACGTATTTCAGCTTTCTAGTTATAGACTTGTAGTTACAAATAAATGACAAACATGAGATGGTATTTTTGTAGGAACGAACAAATCAATAAGGTATTCTGAATCTCTTAGAGGTTAATAAATATCAATACTCTGAAATCATGGATAATTTTCTAGTTTAGAGATCTTATCCTTCCAATTGCTTTAGCATGCAATTTCAAGAGTCATTTCTTCAGGGAGCAGTTAGGGATTTATGTTTCTTCTCATATCAAGATTTGTTTTGACTACTAAGAGTATGCATTCTCTCTTTTCCATTTAAATTAGTGCTTCCTAGGTTCTGTTGAAGTGTAAAGGATCATTGAAATTTCAGGTGAACCAAAGATGAATTTGGCAAGTCCTGGCATCATGAGATTCTATTATTATGAACTTGTTACTTGTTTGTTTCAGTTCTTTTTTTTGCTTTGACTTTGTTCCTTAAGTTTCTTTCTCTGATTTGTAAGCAGCACTTCCGGATGCCAATTTGGTGAGGCATGCCACTTCTTGCACTACGTTCCTGGCTATAGTGCTCATTCACAGTTAGCAAATGTGGGTTCAAATCCAGCTATGCCAGGCGGTAGAAATGTGCCCTTCAGTGATGGTCCTACTTCAACCGTCAAGAACAAGGTATGCAATAAGTATAACACTCCAGAAGGATGCAGGTTTGGTGACAAATGCCACTTTGCCCATGGTGACATGTTGCTTGGGAAGTCAGTAGCTGTTGGGTATGAAGACCTGCGATCAATGAGACCAATGAGTAGGCTGTCTGGACATCTTGAACCATCACCCCCTGGCTTAGGTGCTGCAGCTAGCTTTGGTACGTCAGCGACGGCAAAGATCAGTATTGATGCCTCCCTTGCTGGAGCTATTATCGGGAAGAATGGGTCGTGAACTCAAAACATATTTGTCGAGCCACAGGTGTCAAGCTTTCTATAAAGGACCATGACACTGATATCAATCAGAGGAATATTGAACTTGAAGGATCCTTTGACCAAATTAAACAGGCTAGTAGCATGGTACGTGAACTCATAGTGAACATTGGTGGGGGTACAGGTCGTGCCAATAATGCATCTGGTTCGTTTGGTCGTGGTGCTCCTCAAGCTAGGCAATACAAGAGTAAGATGTGTGAAAACTTTCCAAAAGGTTCTTGCACATTTGGGGATAAGTGCCATTTTGCTCACAGTGCTACTGAGCTGCGCAAGCCTCCAACTTGATCAAATATCTTGTTCCTTTCGTGTTTTACTTTGAATTTTACCATATTAGCAACTTATTGGAAGAAAGAAAGATATACGGTAATTTTTACTGTATTAGAGCTCACCCAGCAGTTTAATTGCTTTAGTTTTTTAATCTTCTTTATACCCCTGTATTGCTTGAGCAGTATGTGTTGCCTTTGTTGGTACGTAGCTTGTTAAGCTTAGGCTGCGTTTGATAACGAATAGGTTTGCTATTTGTTTTGTGCTTAGTAACAAAAACCTAATTAACTTATGTTGTATTTGGATCGATCGATGGATTTGGAAAAAGATTTGAAATTTAATTATTTGTTGGAAGGATTTGTAAAACTAAAATGGATGAATTTTAAATCTAATCAAATTAAAAAGTTATTTGAAAATTTTAATTTCACACTTTTTAAATTTTGGTGAATTTAAAATTCATATTTATTTTATCCTTATAAATCTCTCTCTCAAAAAAAAAAAAAAACAATGAATTTTAATTTTTTTTTTAAATTCAACGATTCAAACATAATTTTAATGTTTTAGGAGGTATCGTGTAACAAATTTTATGAGAGATTTCGACTTCATAATGAATGCGGTTTACGCTCAGCGAAGCTATTTTAAAAATTTTGTATCTTTGTATCATATCCCAAAATTGCCCGTTTCTGTTATCCATCTCACTTTAGTAAACTCTGTTCAGACACACCTTTCTCCCAAGTTTTTGCTAAAAACTTCTCAAACTGTAACACACACTTCTCTGCTCAGACACACCCTCCCCTTGAGGTTTTGCTTCTCAAACTATCACACACACATATATAAATATATCACCTCTCGTACTATCCCTTAGTGATCGAATTCATAACCAATAAGTTATAAAGTGGTGATCGAATTCATAACCAATAAGTTATAAAGAGTCTTGCGTGATGTGCAAAGTTGGACATGGACCGATATATAAATTATACAGTGCTTATATTTAAAAAAAAAAAAAAAACCATAAACAAGTATCTCATGCCACTGCTACTGATCCCAGGAATGGTTTAACTTACAAAAGATCACGTTTACTGATATAAACAAAGATTAACATACAGCAGCATCCTCTTATACTAACAATATGCTAGGAACGATTTACAGACAAGTAGACATAAACTTCTCATACACAAGCTCAGTAGAAGAGAGGAAAATCAGAAGTTATTAAGCAGGCTATGAACGTGCAGTTACAACAAGGTTATTCCTTGCAACAAGTACTAGTCATTTGCCACAACCAAAATCTATAAATAAAATATGGGTATTTATTACTTGTAGTAAGAGATTAAATGAACTCAATAACCCATTCTAAATACATGTAGCAAAAAGAGCATAAACTTAACCGAAATATTCAGAATACATTCTAGAATTTGGCTTCATCATGAGTAGAAAATGTGGATATGGCAAGCCACGCTTTTGGAATTCAATAACAAATACATAAGTTGCAATTTCACCAAAGATTTCTTTAGTGTATAACTCTTCTTTCAATTGCTGAACTTTTGCACGGAAAATTCCAGTCACAAAATTAGGATTATTTTCAACTTTATCAGTGCTTGGCATATTCTCTTGAATCTCTATGATGGACTACAGTTCATTCTCAAGAATATGTTTGATTTTCAATGAAAACCCAATTTTTGACTTCAACCTTTCATATACATGTCATTTGAGTACTCATTGTTGCAACAATCTTCTAATGTGTAATAATAATTAGTTACTGTTTTTCCTATAATATCAAACTTGGTAGCTATTTTCTTCACAAATATGCCTTCCATATGTTTTTTCATTTTCCTCACCCTCAACCCACAATGGTGCAATTTGAGACTGTTTAGTTAGCATGCATAAACAAAAGTTTAGAGTTGCAATTATACAACTATACTTCTTAATGGGAGAATATGGTTTCAAGTGATAAAAAACCTGTAGAAAGGAGTAATTTAGAAAATAGTGGAAACAATTGGGCGAGACTGGTTCATGAACTTGACAATTTTGGTGTTATCAATAGTTCAAAAGTATTCATTGTGGCTAGTAATATAGTTTGGATTTGAATAATTCACTTTCGCATTTGAAATATAGTGTATTTGATGTAGTTGGAAGTATTGACAGAAAAAGAGAGTATCAGTTCCAAATGTTAATGCTTGTACTTAGTTCCCTGAAAAATAATTGAATTCGTAAGCATGCAAGGTGAGATGATAAATTTAATACTTCATAAAATAATTCAATTTATTCATAGTACCAATTCATCAATCAGCACAGAGTGCTGGTATCTCTTCGATGCCTACTTCTTTGTGTGAGAAAAGTGGTCAAGTCTTATCATACGCTTAAACAATGTAGTCTAGTTTTTTGTGTTCGTATTGGGACAATTACAAAATTTTAGTTTACCTTTACATTTAAAAAGTATTTTCTTTATTCTATTTTATTTGGTATAATCAAATTTATATTACAAAAAATTGGTGTTTGACCCACTAATAAGATATTTTTTTCATAATTATTCTTCAATTAAAATACAAAATTTGTTAGATTTTAGAATTTCAAATTTTGAAATGACTTGTGAAAATAATTATTGTTGAAATATGAATTTAATGCTATATCTTTAGAACTTGCATGAATGATGAAATAGGTAAAATTACCATTAAAAGTTTACCATTTTAAGAAGTGATAAATAATTTAATACAAATTAAAATAGTATCTCAAAATGACATATAAAATATGACGGAGGAAATAGTACCTTTTGTTTGGCTCAAAGTATTTGCCAAAAAAAAAAAAGGAATATCGAATCCAAATATTATCACTTGTCCTTTAGTTCCCTGCAAAAGGGAGAGGGAGAGGGTGTTTGGAAAAGCATGCTGAAGTGATAAATGCAACAACGGTTAAAATAATTGAACGTATCCACACCATTTCATCAATCAGCACTATATACCAGTATATGCTAGTTCTTTACATGAGATAAGTGGTTGAGTTTTCTTATACACTTGCACAAGTGCATTCTAGTGTTTTGTGTTTAGAGTGATCTCCATTATCTTCTTGGTCATTCGCTCCATTTTGTAACTACAGCAATCATTAAATTTGGCTCATCAATTTTGTCACACCCCAAACTCGGCATAATTAAAACAACCTGCAATTTAGAGTATGGCACCGGCATACCCTCTCAAAAGGATACAAAGCCGTCTATCACGTTTATAAGTAACAATTGCCAAAATTTACATACACAACCTATATAAACACAAGCCCAAATATTTACATAAGTTCAAACCATGAACATTACAAGTTTTCAACCTAGAAGGAAAGCACAACTACAACATCACACTAGAATCACTATAGGCTTATATATATACAACTACACAAAACTTTCTATACAATGTGAAACATAACAAAACTAATCCTACCTGGCAAAATATCAAAACTCCACCAGAAAGCGATCTAAACGTGATCACCTGCAAGGGAATAAGGTAAGTGGGATGAGCATTCATTTGCTCAGTAAGTAACTCACTCATGTCTCCACTGGATTGAGCACGTTAAAAGTATATATTACATTTCATGAAAATCATTTCACAACAGTCCAACTACGAATCAAGCATCATATATGCATGGCATACACAACTATAATAGACACATTTTCTCATATTTTGTTATATTTAATTCTTACAATCTATTTCTTTTTCATTTGCCTTCAGCTAAAGAATATGCTATGGTCACTGTATTTGATTATAACCCGTGGCAGGGCCGTTTGTCCACTACTGTATCCCATGGAAGGGCCATACCGATATTTTAACATAGCAATTCAATAGCCTTTCCCATTCCTTTACTAGTTTAATGAGTCCAATGATACCAAAGATAGCATAATAAACAATCATTCATAGACATATAATCACCAAACAAATTATCCATATGCGCAATCCAATTTAATACACAAGTAGATTTTCAAAGCATTAACAATCACTTAGTATAAAAGTACTTAAGAAATCGATTTTTAAAAATAATAGAAATATGAAAAGTCACTTACCAAGTAATCAAAATGTTTCCAATTTGAAATCCAATCTACTTGAACTCCCGTAACTCCTTCCTAAATAATAAAATCAGAACATAAACCATCTTCTCATAACCTAAAAGGTAATCTACAATAATATGAACCTCATTAAATTCTAATAAGGCATGATCTATAGCATAACAAAGTTAGCTATGACATTTTTAGCACTGACAGTGCTGTGGAAAAAAAATGACCATAACTCAAGTTATATTTGTCCAAAAGCCACAAAACTGATTCCGATAGAAACTAGACTCAATTTACTAGATGTTTCAAGAAGACAACATTTCCCAGTTCAAAACACAACTTTCTCAAAAACAGCTCGCAATTCAGAAAATACTCTGCTGCAGAACCAGATTTTCAGTCTACTTTGTGGACAAACTGCTGTTAATATACTGAAAAACAGAACAACATCTTTATACCATTTTGAAGGGCTGCAAGACTAGTTTCCAACGCAACAAACGGTGTGCAATTTCGATATTCATACGCTGAGATATGACCAATTTTCTAAAATTACGCAGTGCTGTCTGTGAATTTTCAGCTACGAATTTAGCAAATTTCTTGCCTTTGTTTTTTTTTTTTTTTGGTTATTAAACCATCCAAATCCTTTAAATTCAACACATACATTCATGGGTTTAACTTTAACAACAAAGAGCAAGAAAATAAATCCAATTACACCAATTCTAACACATTAAATCATCACCACAAGCTAAGATTTTGAAACCCACAATATTCTTGACAAATTCCTAAACCCATCTCTTAATCTATCAAATTAGCTAATTGAACTCTAGAAAGAAGGAATTTCTTACCTCAATTCTGGAAATTTGTGGTTGAATTTGTTGTTTCTCCTCCTCCCTCAAGCTCTTGGAAGTGAAACCCTTGTTCTATGTGGAAGAATTGGGAAAATAGAATGAGAAAATTGTTTAGTAGTATATAAACTAGTTTAATTATTTAGATTTGACCCCCAACCTTTGCTCTAATTATAAATTGAACCCAAAATTTTCTAATCCTCAATATTAACACGACTAAAGTATGACAAGGATATTTTGGGTCTCACATTCTACCCTCGTTATAAAAAGTTTCATCCTCGAAACTTAACATACCTGATTCTTGAAACAAATGAGGATATTTCTTTCTCATCTCCTCTTCTAGCTCCCACGTTGCTTCCCGTGGAGTATGGTTGGACCACACCTGAACTTTAACGTACGGTATTGTACGCCGACGGAGAACTTGATCCTTATAATCTACAATTCGAACGGGAACTTCTTTATACGTCAAGTTCTCTTGTATCTGCAATGGTTTATATTCTAGTACATGACTGGGATCAGATATATACTTCCTTAACAATGATACATGAAACACATTATGCACCCTTGACAATTCAGGAGGTAGAGCAAGTCTATACGCCAAATCTTCAACTCGATTGAGAATTTCAAATGGACCAATATACCGTGGACTTAATTTCTCTTTCTTCCCAAATCTAATCACCCTTTTCATGGGAGACACCTTGAGGTAAACAAAGTTGCCTTGTTGAAATTCAAGGTCCCTTCGCTTCAAGTCTGCCCAACTCTTTTGTCTGTCTTGAGCTCTTGATTCTCTCCCTTATTAATGGAATTTTCTCAATAGTTAACTAGATTAATTATGGTCCAGTAATTTGTTTCTCACCGACCTCATCCCAATATAAGGGAGATCTATACACTTTCTCCCGTAAAGAGCTTCATAGGGAGCCATACCTATGCTTGCCTGATAGCTATTGTTGTAAGAAAACTCTATGAGAGTGAGATATTTACCTCTAAAATCAATCGCACAAGCTCTCAACATGTCTTCTAGAGTTTAAATTGTCCTCTCCGTTTGCCCATCAGTTTGAGGGTGAAAAGCTGTGCTAATCTTCAAATTGGTCCCCATGGCCCGCTGGAAACTTTTCCAAAATCCAAATACAAATCGAGGATCTTGATCAGATACAATACTAACGGATACACCATGAAGTCTCACTATATGATCCATGTACATCGTGACTCGTTTCTCCATTGGCGTAGTAGCCCGCATAGGTAGAAAATGAGCAGTCTCAGTAAGTCTGTCAACAATCACCCATATTGTATTATTACCTTGCCTAGTCTTAGGCAATGCAACCACGAAATCCATAGAAACATGCTCCCATTTCCACATTGGTATATCAAGAGGTTTTAGTAATCCTCTTGTGGTCGTTGATGCTCGGCTTTTACCTGTTGGCATACTAGACATTTGGCCACAAATTCAGCTACCATTCCACCAGAAATGTTGTTTCAGGTCTCTATACATTTTTGTACTGCTCAGATGTATAGAGAACTTAGAATTATGAGCTTCTTCTAGTACACTTTTCCTTAGGTTTGGATCGTTAGGGACACATAATCAACCTTTCATTCATAGGCTATCATCATCATGAATGTGGAAATCTTGTTGAGATCCCTCCTTAACCTTTTGTTTTATTTTCATCAAGGCATCGTCACTTGTCTGAGAGGCTTTAATTAGCTCAACTAATGATGGTTGAGCAATTAGAGCAGCCATCACTTGTCCAGGCACTGATGCAACAACTTCTATCTCCAGCTTCTCTAAATCTTTTAGAATATCCTTTTGCTTAGTCAACATAGAAGCCATATTGGAGGTAAACTTTCTGCTCAATGCATCTTCTACCTTATTTGCTTTGCTTGGATGGTAATTGATGGATACACTCAGATCATAATCTTTAAGCAATTCCAACCATCTACGTTGCCTCATATTTAACTCTTTCTGTGTAAATAGATATTTTAAGCTCTTGTGATCTGTAAATACTTCACATTGCTCCCCATATAGATAATGTCTCCAAATCTTCAAAACAAACACCACAGTCGCCAATTCCAAATCATGAGTAGGATAATTCTGTTCATATGGTTTCCGTTGGCGAGAAGCATATGCAATCACTTTCTCATTTTGCATAAGAACACACCCTAATCCTTTGCTAGATGCGTCACTGTAGATGGTAAAACCTCCCATCCCTGATGGCAACTCTTGAAAACTTCTCTCACATTCTGAAGTCCATTCAAATTTTGATCGTTTTTGGGTCAAACGAGTTAAAGGAACAGCAATCACTGAGAATCCTTCCACAAATTTTTTATAGTATCTAGCCAACCCCAAGAAACTTCTAACTTCAGTCATATTAGTTGGTCGAGGCCAATCAACAATGGCTTCAATCTTATTATTTAGGATCAACCGAAACACCATTCTCTGATATTACATGACCCAAAAATCCTACACTCTTGAGCCAAAATTCACATTTGCTGAATTTAGCATATAACTTCTTTTCCCTCAGAATCCCTAGTACAGTCCTCAAGTGATCTTCATGCTCCTCTTTGGTCTTAGAGTATACCAAAATATCATCAATAAAGACTATCACAAATTGGTCCAAGTAAGGCTTAAACACCCTGTTCATTAAATCCATGAAAGATGCAGGTGCATTAGTCAGTCCAAAAGGCATGACCAAAAACTCGTAATGACCCTACCTTGTTCTAAATGCAGTTTTCGATACATCTTCGGATTTAATTTTCAATTGATGATAACCTGAATGTAGATCAATTGTTGAGAACACTATAACCCCTTTTAATTGATCGAACAAGTCATCAATTCTGGGAAGAGGATATTTATTCTTGATGGTTATTTTGTTCAACTCGCGGTAGTCAATGCACAACCACAAGCTTCCATCCTTCTTTTTCAGTCCACTTTATGGATAAGCTTCTATTAATATACTGAAAAACAGAACAACATCTTTATACCGTTTTGAAGGGCTGCGAGACTAGTTTCCAACGCAACAAACGGTGTGCAATTTCGATATTCCTACGCTGAGATATGACCAATTTTCTAAAGTTACGCAGTGATGTTTGCTAATTTTCAGCTACGAATTTAGCAAATTTCTTGCCTTTTTTTTTTGGGTTTGTTATTAAACCATCCAAATCCTTTAAATTCAACACATACATCCATGGGTTTAACTTTAACAACAAAGAGCAAGAAAATAAATCCAATTACACCAATTCTAACCATTAAATCATCACCGCAAGCTAAGATTTTGAAACCCACAATATTCTTGAGAAATTTCTAAACCCCATCTCTTAATCTATCAAATTAGCTAATTGAACTCAAGAAAGAAGGAATTTCTTACCTCAATTCTGGAATTTTGTTGTTGAATTTGTTGTTTCTCTTCCTCCCTCAAGCTCTTTGGAAGTGAAACCCTTGTTCTATGTGGAAGAATTGGGAAAATAGAATGAGAAAATTGTTTAGTAGTATATAAACTAGTTTAATTATTTAGATTTGACCCCCAACCTTTGCTCTAATTATAAATCGACCCCAAATTTTTTTTATTTTTCAATATTAACATGACTAAACTATGACAAGGATATTTTGGGTATCACAAATTTATTTGACTTTTTACTAATCACTGCATTTTTTTCTTCTGAAAAAATAGGGATTTGACTGTTCATCCATCAACTTACTCATCAGTTTAAAAGACCCTTTACTCATTAATTGAGAACATCTTAAGCTTAATTGATAGAAGCTTTAAATTGTCCAGTAATTGTAATGAGGGGAAAATGAAATTCTACAACATATATAATGTATGCAAACCGGCATTATCAAACGATTCATTAATTTGAAACATACCTCATAGTGTAATCAATAACATCCACAAGGAATGAACACAATTTTCATGCCATTTCAGACCTGAGGAGATCGTATCCATTACTGCCACTCAACTCTTTCATCTCAGATTGACTGCAATTCAAGTTTCAAGAAACTTAATAAAGTAGATTAGGAAAATGTCAGACACTATAATAACATGCAGAAGTGAAGTGTGGAGGTTGTGGATTTCTTTCTAAGGGTGATTGCTTCTTTACTAATTCAACATAGAGACGCATAGTATAACTTGAAAACTTTGTCAATGTAGAATTAAAGAATTATCTTATACACATTCAATACAAATTCTTTTTACAGTGGTCATTTTAATTTTTTTTGTGCATAATCTATGGGATATCTTCTAAGAAAACTGATTTCCCACATGGTGTTACAGTTGA
This sequence comes from Cinchona pubescens, assembly GCA_025175665.1. Lineage (NCBI taxonomy): Eukaryota > Viridiplantae > Streptophyta > Magnoliopsida > Gentianales > Rubiaceae > Cinchona > Cinchona pubescens. The sequence continues at coordinate 1,981,455 of JANKKI010000099.1, read as the reverse complement.
TACCTAATGAGATGTGCAACATTCAAGTATTAAGTTACAAATCATATTTTCCAGTTGTAATAAGGTTTTAAGAAATAATTATCCATAAAACTGCTTACTGTTAATTCTGTTTTCCAAAAGAGAGTTATTTACATGCATTTTAACTTGAATTTTAATCAATTTTATTTTAGTGAGGTGTCTTGTTTAATAACTAGGGGTATTTTGGTCATTTTAATTTTTTTGTCCAAAATATTTAGTTTATACATTTTCAATATTTTATTACACTTATTTCTACATTTTAATGTATTTTTATAGGTTTGGAATTAATCGTAGATCAAATGGGATGAGAACAGAGTAAAATGGAGCAAAAACGGTGAGGTTGGTGACTAAGTCCCAAGTATGGGTGGGCCTGAGAGGTGTGAGCCGTGCCCAAGGGCTGTGTCCCAGGCATGGGTGTACATTGGAGACTTGAGCTGCGCCCATGCTATGGCAACAATACACAATCTCACAATTTTGAGCGTTTTTAGGGTTTTGAGTGTCCGTTTTGGACTCGTAATAGTGCGTTTCAAACTTTATTCAAAGGTATACATTTTGTAACTCTTCAAACCTATAGATAAGGATCTTTATAACCTGAAAAATACATTCTAATTCAGTCTCCCTCTTGGGTGATGCAAATTAGACTAATGTTTTCATTGTATTTTTCAAGAACAATTGAAGAAGGAGCTAAAGATTAACAATTTTGGACCAAGATCTTCCTATTCTTCATTAGAGAGTCATAAATAGTGTGAGTTAGAGTAGAGAGAAGCCATATAAACATCAGAAGTTGATAAATCTTCTGGAGGAGGAGAATTATCAAGGGGGAGGATGAAGAACATAGCTATAACTAGTTTTTCTTCTCTTTCTCTTTCCGTTGTGATTATTTACTCTAGAATGATTGTAAAATATTATCTTGATGTATTTATAACTTTGATGATGCATTAAATTCAGACCTAGGGCTTTATTCTAATTATACCATGAACATTGTTTGTTAAGATTTTGATTGTTCTATTTGATTGCTTATGTTTGTTTACTTATTTGAATTGATCTTAACGCTTTTAGATGACTGATCACCCTCTAGTTGAATTGTAAATTCTATTTCAAATGGACAGAAGATACTTAGAATTAGGACGGATTCAAATAATCTTTGTTTAGAGCAGTCGGCCTCCCATTAATTAAACTATTTCGTAGGTATAGATAGAAAAATACCTTCTCATCTTAGCTAGTCAATTAGGGTTGCATTAATACGTTAGTCGGGGCTTTAATCCATATAGAGATATAGTATACTAGTCAAAATTAATAAATTTGCAATGTGTCTTAGTCGAATTTATAATTATTACCGAAATCCTAGATTAGTAAACAACTAGAGTAATTCATTAAATACTGAATTGAATTAGCATTTAGTTGGATTGATAAAAGTAGAATAAAGCCTAAACATTTAATCATCTGAACTTTACTCTAATTACTTAGTCAGTTAGTTATTTACCTTTGTTATCAATTACATTATTGTGTGTTTCATTTTGATATTTTGTAGCACTTTTGTCAAGCATAATTCTCTTAGGAACGAATTCTACTTATCACTTTATTACTTGTAATAATACGTGCGTTTGCGTGTGTAAATCGTGTAACACTTACATTAGGCTCAAATCTAAAGTGTCAAACATCAAGATTAAGATTCTATTTAATGATAATTAGGTCTGCAAAACTATTTCATATTCAAGAAGTATTTGTTTTAGTTTTCATCAGCTAACTTATTGTTATTTGCTATGTTTGGAGTTTGTCCTCTCCATATGAACAGGTATATTGGTTGTAACTTGTAACTTTGTTTAAGATTCTTACACGATTTGTTGCTAATAAAAAGTTTTTATTTCCTTTATCCTACTTTTTTCATTCCCATTTCATATATTTCCAATCCTTACCATTTTGGCATCAAAGCCGGTCTATCCAACTTGGATAACACCGATTGTCCAACCTCCAAATGATCCACGTAACCCAAACACAAATCCATCAACCATTGTCAGCCATTGTTTCCAAATTAAACATCATCGACTTTCTAGCAGTGGATGTTGCAGCACTCAAAGCCCAATCTAATGGGGTCCTTTCCAGGGAAAACCAGTACCAGTGTATCCAACAAAGAAAAGGCCAAAGAGAACTTCCCATGGGGCAGCGCAAGAAGGGTAGCACTTGTATTGGCATGGTCAGAAGGGGATAACAACGACATGGAAAAGGAATGGTGGTTTAAGAGTCATTTGTAGTGCCCTTACACGAAGATGGAATTTCCAAAGTTTGATGGCGGAGATCCCTATGGTTGGATCTTGAAAGCACAGAAATCTTTTTGTTATTATCAAACCCTGGAGAAACTCAAAGTCGAGTCGTTCCTATGTAGTTGAAAGGTGATGCCCTCGACTTATTCGCTTGGATTAATCGGGAGTGAACTTTGCTATACTAGGAGGAGCTTGACTAAGCATTTCAGGAAAACTGTGGTCCAGCTGACTTCCAAAATCCAGACGAACGTCTCTACAACATAAAGGCAAATTAGGTCTATTCAAGAATATCGTCAAGAATTTGCCAAGAGGTCTTCTCGAGTTACGAATGGGCTAAATCATTGCTTATTAGATGTATTTTTAAATGGTTTGAAGGAGTAGTTAAAAGGCTGATGTCAGGATTCACAAGCCTAGAACAATTTACATCTACATATTAAGGCCATGAGTTTGGCTCTTGAATTTGAGACCAAACTAGGCCCAAATCGAAGCAACAAAGGACCCAACCAACCACTTCCAGCCGACCGAGCCCACTGCCCCAAACATCATTCACTAGAGCTCTACCTCCACACAACAATAAATACAGTGTTTTATACTAAACTCTCTAAAGTTTATTTATTTATTTTTGTTCATTTTACCCCTTGTACTAATAGTCAATCCTAACATTTTGTAAACCAATTAACTGTGAAAAGACAATTTTGTCCCTATATTACCAATGAAATCACGAAAATACCCATGAGATGGTTGAAGTACCATGTGTTTAAAAAAATTATGGGGTCCAAAAAGAAATCCTAAGAATTTGAGGGATAAACTACAATTTTGAAAACTTTGGTTTAATCTGCAAATTCACATAACGCCGTGTTTCTTCCCTGTTTCTTCTTCGGCAAATTCCCAGTCTTCGGTCATCTTGGACCGGCCAAAATCTTTTTCTTTTCACACACATCTAGTGGATCACACTCAATAATGTAAGGCTTGCTTCAAAACTTAACTTTAAAGAGAAAAAAATTGAAAGAAGAATTTATTGGTCTCTCATAAATCTGATTATCTCTGACGACAGGAGCAACGACAGTGAAGTTAGCCAAGGCCATTGTTATCTCTCTTTTCTTCACAACACATACAGGAACAACACAAAAAAACACAAAATATACAATGCAAAAAAAAAAAAAAGAAAAAAAAAATAACTGCAAAAATTGTTTAATCGTCTCTTATTCTCCCAACTCTATCATTTCTCCAACATTGAAAGAACGCAACTTGCAGCTGTAAGATTTCGTATTGTTGAATAGTGTGTGATGAATATTGGTTTAATGGGTCTGTTTAAATTCAAATCGAACACAAAAATGAGCAAATTAGTTTGCACGCCACCTGCTCGACGAAATGCTTTTGAAAAGCTAATATAGTTAATCATTAATTTTTTGTTGTTTATAAGGCTCTGTGGTTTATTAATCAAGTAAGCCTCTGATAACACTATTGATTCTTTAACAAAAAAATGTCAGGAATTAGATTCATCATATTGGGATGAAAAATGACTCTCAAAAGACCCAATCATTTTGATATTGTTTTGTGATGATTTCTAGATTTCTTTGACTCCAAAATCAAATTCTTTGCAAAAAAAAGGAGTTCAACCATGCAAGTCTTGCTCAAAATACGACAGGAAAATTTCTTGGTGGCGGCCCTGGCGGCTCCATCGCTATAGCCGGAAGCCAGTCACTACAAAATCGGAGAAAGAAAGATCACGTTTTGACTTTTTAAAAGTTGATATTATGTGGCTAATGAATAGGGCAAGTTTGTCATTTTACAATTTGTAACAGTCATTTTGCTGTGTTGGATTAATAGAAAGGGCAAAGTGAAAAAAAGATAATGTTAGCAAATTTAGCGTAAAATAGACCATATCTTAGGCTTAGTTTGGGAGTTTAGGAGGGAAAAGAAAAGAAGGGAAAAGATAAGTTAGGAGGGAAAAGAAAGGAAGAGAAAGGATGTAAATTTACTGTTTGGAAGTTTAAGTTGGAAAAGAAAAGAAACAACAATCTTTCGTTTGGGAGTAGAAAAAATATGAAAAGAAAAGATCTTATGACAAACTAATTTTACATAGTTGCCCTTTCCTTTGAGAATGCATACTGCTAATGTAATTGTAAGCGAAATCCAAATCTTGCTTTCATGTTCCATGATGGCGAGATGTTAGGCATTCACTAATAACAAAGTACTCTTTTTTTTTTTTTTTGAGGAATATAGTACTTATTTTAAAATGCATAACTTTGTAATATGATTGTTCTATGAATGACAACTTGGCAATTGGCAAGTAATATAACAAATGGTCAAATTTTTGCATTATCAAATTTTGTTAAGTTTAATATTAATCTGCTGGTGTTATTTATCAAAAAGCTAAACAAAAATCTTCAAATTCTTGATATGAAGAAAGCCTAATGATCATACAAATATGAATATTATGAATAGAATTCTTAAACATGTTACTACACATTCAGCTTTGGCAGATAGAAATAGAAGTATCTCACTGCAATCCTCAAGTATGCTTCAAGGACATAAATTGTATAATCATCATACACAACACATACAAATTGGGAGAGGCATAAAGCAATTTATCTATCCAAACTTAGAGGACTGATATTGAACAGAGTATTATAACTACAAGCATAACAGGTTCATCAAAGACCAGATTCACTCATGATATAAAGCAAAATGTACCTTACAGTATTTTACCTTCCACCTAACAACAATTAATAGGTCAAATAGAAAATATCATACTAAAATTTGAAGTCAGGCTACCTGAAAAAATAATATCATCTAATTGCCATATACTAAAGCCAAAAAATTCATAGCATTTTCACAACCAATGAGTCGATAGTTGAACTCAATAAAGGATGCTGCTATCTGAAACAAATGACAGTCAAGTTCAAGAAATTTCAAAAGAGAATGCAACATTACAAATAACGGTCAACTTCTTCTACCCCTGCTTTATCGCTTTTTCACCGCCACAAGACAAAATAAAGGTATCAAAGCTATATTACATATTTTAATATCCAAGTTATGACTACATTGTCAAGGATGTCCAAAGACATACAAAAACATAAACTAAAGAAGGTTTATATGACAACTCATATAAGACATTTTACAGTACCAAAACTTCATCTTTCAAGTACATAATTGACGAAGCTCGGAATTTAGCTTCTAAGTAGAGAGAGAAAGCAGGAGAGTTGAGGAGAATTTGTGATTGGTATTGCTGAGGAGAAATTAGTACAGTGTGCGACCCTTTTCTTGGTACCCAAACCCCTTATTTATAGATGTACATGAGGGGGCGTGAGGTTACCATTCTACTAGCTCAACTGGGGCTAAATTACATAACTACCCTTAATGAGATTGCCACGTAAGCACTTCTAGAACAATCTAGGGAGAGTGCCAAGTGTCACTAATCAGCATCATCAATAGTCCCCTCGGCTCGGTGCGTATCCTCGAGGTAGGGGCCGAGCCGAAAGTGACTGCCCACAGTCCCCAGATGTGTCCTATGACTGATCCTCTTATACCGAGCCGAGGTGCATAAATCTTGGGGCACCCCCGTGCTTGCCTTACCGATCCGAGACTGAGGAAACCCGTGGGCCCCTCGATAAGACATGGCCACAGTGACGTTTTTGCTGAGTCCCTATGCGCTGGATTTCATTTATTGCGCAGCATTACTTGCCCCGATTTTGCTGCAAAATGCCTAATTTTCCGACAGAAATGCCTCATTTTTCCCTCCAAAATGCCTCATTTATTTTAAACTTGATGGTTTCCCTCCGGATTCATAGAACACTCCGGAAGGTCCTCCCCCTATTTATACCCCCATTTCTCCCTACTCTTACTTCTTCCTTTATTCGTCCCTTTTCTTCACTCTTTCTGCTTTCTAATTTTTTCTTGACTTCCTCCTTTCCTTATTTGCTCTTTTCCTTCCCCTTCCTTATCACCGCATAACCTGGTCCCCTTTGCATATGATTTCCTAAGCTGCCGACCACCGACCACCTTTCATCACCCCAGTTTGATACCACAAGAAGTCCTCCAAGATCTCTGTTTCCCCAAACCTCACTCGCCTTTCAAATAGAAAATCATGGCCGGTACGTTCACTCCCTCCTCTCTCATTAGCACGCCAGTCCCTCCTTCCCCCGTAGACGCCACTGATAGGCTTCTGAACCCTTCAGACGAGGCTCTCATGGCAGCAGTCCCCCTAAACTTTCCCCCCAAACTTGCCCTTGCCGATCCTCCACAGAATGATCGCCTCAACCTCCAAACATTAGATATATCAAACACCCTTGACCCCGAGGACATCAAAATACTTAGGGATAGGTACCGCTTCCCTAAGAACGTGCACATCAAACTCCCTATTGCCGAGGACCGAGGCCACCTACCTCATACGTGTTACTTAATAGTTTACCAGGATCAGCTTGAGGCAGGACTAAGGCTCCCAATAGCACCACTCCTCGTCCATCTGTTTGACCACTGGGATATTAGTATATCCCAGCTAACTCCAAATGCTTCTCAGCCGGTAGAGCTATATCTACATGGCTTTTAACCATGTGGTCGTGGGTTCGATTCTCACAGACGGCGCCAATTGACGAAGCTCAGAATTTAGCTTCTAAGTAGAGAGAGAAAGTAGGAGAGCTGAGGAGAATTTGTGATTGGAATTGCTGAGGAGAAATTAATACAGTGTGCGACCATTTTCTTGGTACTCAAGCCCCTTATTAATAGATGTACATGAGGGGGCGTGTGGTTACCATTCTACTAGCTCAACCGGGGCTAAATTACATAACTACCCTTAATGAGATTGCCACGTAAGTACTTCTAGAACAATCTAGGGGGAGTGCCAAGTGTCACTAATCAGCATCATCAATAATCATTCCACATTTGCATAGCTATCTGATCCCTTAATTGTTCTCCAACTTTATCTTTCAAGTACATAATCATTCCATATTTGCATAGCTATCTGATCCCTTAATTGTTCTCCTTGTGCTGAATCTTATTCAGTGCTTGTAATTCTAGCAGTAGTTTCTAGTGGTGGAGTACAATTGACTTGACAATTCTTTGTCGGCTTTGTTTATATATTCCACATCTGGATCTGCTTCCATTAAAAAATTATGTAAGATATAGCAAGCAAGAACAATTTGTGATTGTATATCAACACTATAAGTTGGTCGCGTGTCTCCTATGATCGAGAATCATTATTTAGGACACCAAATACTCTCTCAATTGCATTAGCAATGATGCATGTCGAAGATTGAACAATTCTTTGAAATTTTGAGGTTGTCGACTGGAGTATTCCTTCAAGTGGTACCTTACGTTTCTATAAGGTGTAAGGAGTCCCCGTTTTAACATGAATCCCGCATCAACAAGGTAATATTTACCTATAAAAGTTTAAAATAATTACTTACCATGCTCATTAATTAAATAAACTAACAAAATATAACTAAACATTACCATTAGGAATGATTAACTTATCTTCTCTATTCAGTGCATTTTTAATGATCCTCGAATAAGATGCAGTCCCTTCCCAACCAGGTAAAACATATGTATGTCATTAAATGAATTTCAGATCAAAGGAACATGCAGCCAACACAATTTGTGTTGGATGCTCTTTTCTACCTCGATATCTTGCTGTTTCACCACTAGACACCTTAACACGAACATGAGTTCCATCAATTGCACCCACACAATCCTGCAAGTTATGTAATTTATTAAAATGGAATTGCCAATATTTATTTATGATTAAAAATCAAGTTGTTATAAAAATTAGATCACCATGAAATATTGAGAAAATCTGTCACTGTTAAGTATTTCAGGAGGAATTTGTTCTCCTGTAGGCTGCCGAAGAAACTGATCTTCCAATGTGATAACAGCTCTCAAAACTCTATGAAAATGACGACTAATAGTTTCACCAGAGCGACGATAGAAGTATGATACTGCACCATTTGTTGCTGGGAGTGATAATATGTGGAGAAACTAAACAACTTGCTCTTCTATCATAGCTTTTTGAGTGGGTTGTAGACCAACATTTGTTTGTAGTAACTCACACAACCGCTTAAAAATTTTAGCATACACATCTCAAAGAAGTCCCATACAAATTACCTTATTCAAATTTCCACTGGTTCTAAGTTGCATCAATAATTCATTGCGTACTATGTGACTTTGTCTATATCAATATCCAATAGGTCGATTCACATAATTTACTCGACAAAACTTTCGAGACAAAATCATCTTCATTACACGATAGATAACTTCAGTTGCAACTAATTATCGATTTCTTTCTTGAATGTCAAGTGCATCTACAACCTCATCTTGTTCCATATCCATCTAAAAATATTGATATTACTTTGCTAGTTGAATGACTTAATATAGGTTACAAAACAAACATATTCAGGTCCAAATTTAGTTAAGATTTGTAGAAGGCTCGATGAAAGTAATATAACTAACTAGTACCAAGCAAATTGTCAATAGTTCACTATATTTGATCATGTGTTCTAGCATTGTAACTGATGCAACAATGAAGTACAAAATTACAAGTTGGCGTTCTCATGTGAAAATGATTCAGTCCCAGAAGAGAAAACTCTTTTATATGTTTTTAATTGTAAATATCTTTCTTCCATTAATTTCTTTTACTAATGCAAGGGTGGTCAATATACTATCTGAAGCAATCTTTTTTATAGCAACCAACAATGACTTTGAACAAAAATAATTAAAAAATAGATATATTAGAAAATCAAAAACCAGAAGTTCACTAACCAGGTGGTTGGGAGTTTGAAATAGAAAACTTCTTGGCTTTTTCACACACAAATTCCCTTTAGGTGGATTCAATAAACCCGGAAAAAATAACCTGCAAAATTAATACCCAAAATACAAATCAAACAGTTAGAAAATGAAATGGTCAAATAACATCAATTGTCATTATTATGCACCAAACAAAAGGGCAAATCTACTGTGAACAATAAAGATGAAAAAAATCCATTTTAATAGATGTAAAAGACATTCAAAAAAAAAAAAAAGAAAAAAGGAAAAAGGTGGCCAGAGGAATTACGTATTGTTAAAAAGTTATGGAAGATGAATAACAGCATAATATGGCTAAAAGAGTGAAGCGAAGTTGTGAGAAGAAAAGAATAAGAAGTGTGTTTTGACTGGCAAGGATTCATCGGGAATTTTGTTTTTTTTAATAAGCTTTTGAAGGATGAAATTGGTATATTAAAATTTTATATTTTTGGTCCTTTCGATTCCCTCATTTTCTTCCCACTTTTGGATGAAAATTTTGGGCACTGTAAGGGGGTGTTGAATCCGTCCGTTTCGTTTCTTTTCTTTGCTTGCTAGAGTCCCAAAAGGAGTAAATGACATCACTTTCCTTCCTAATCTTTTCTTTTTCGCTCGTTTCTGCTCATCCAAACGCACACTTAAGGGGTATATTGTATTTAACCCTAACTTTTATTCCTCATCCATTCAGGGGACTTCATGAAGTGATTTTCCGGCGGCCCAAGCGACGACCCAACCTCTACAAACTCGATCTTGGGAAGCTGAACGGCAGAATCAAGTGGCCAAAGGTCTCTATTTCTGGTGTAACGAGAAATTTGCTCCGGGTCATAGATGTGTATTTAACAAGAACCTATGAGCTTCTCTCTAATGGGGCTTACGGAAAGCAAATTTCCAACAGGCGGAGAAGAAGAAAATACCGACAACGACGATCCACCAGCGGCAGAATTGGTTGAGATTTCTTTTCATGCCATTTTGGGAAAATCTTTAGACACCAACAATGAAGCTTTTGGGTACAATACAAGGACGCCAAGTACTAATTTTGATTGATAGCAGGTCAACACATAACTTTATTGTAGAGAAAATTGTTGAAGAAGTCAGGTTGCCTGTCTAATTTATTCCATCTTGTAGAGTTCAAATTGGTATTGGTGATGTGATTAAATGTAATCGTAGTTGTCAGGATGTTCCAATATAGCTTTCTAGGTTTGTAATCATCCTAGGTTATTACCCGTTCACAATTGGTGATACTGATCTGGATATCAAATGGCTTGCCTCCTTAAATACAATACAGGCCAATTGGAAGGAGATGCTCCTAATTTTTTATTTGAATTTATGGAAAGCAATATAAGCTTCAGGAGGAATCCCTCACAAAGCACAACTAGATGCTACCTTTCACTATTTTTTTCAAAAGAAAACGAGATATCAGGTGCTTATCCTATCCAAAATTTAGAAACTCAAAATTTACTTAACGATTTTGAATCACTCTTTGAGGAACCCGATACCCTTCTGCCCTTTCGGTCCCACGCCCACAATGTACCATTACTTCCAGAGAACCCCCAAATATTAGACCTTATCGATATCCTTATTTTCAAAAATCTCAAAATTGAAAATCAGGTTTCTGATTTGTTATGTTCAAGTTTTGTTTGCCCCAGTACCAGCCCCTTCGTTAGCTCTGTCCTTTTAGTCAAGAAAAAGGATAATTCCTGGTGTATGTGTCTCGATTATTGAAAATTAAATTAAATTAATATTCTTGATAATACTCAATACCCAACATTGATGAGCTTCTTGATAAATTACATGGTGCCACCATTTTTTCAAAATTGATCTTTAGTATGGTTATCACTGTATACGTGTCAACACTATTGACATTCCCAAAACTGCCTTTCACACCCATTTTGGCCATTACGCGTTTGTCATCATGCCACTGGGTCTTACCAATTTCCCTTCTACCTTCCAAGCCGTTATGAATGACCTTTTTAGACCCTATCTTTGAAAATTTATATTGCTGATCTTTTACGACATTCTGGTCTATAGCTAAACAGTTCAACAACACCTTTACCACTAACGAATCACTCTTCAACTTCTCAGGGACAACCAATTTTTTGCTAAAGCCTTTAAATGCCTGTTTGGCCAAACCAAAATTTTATTTCTAGGACATGTTGTATCAAGTAAGGGCATTGTAGTTGATCTAGAGAAAGCAGTTTTAGAATGGCTAGTCGCAACCAACATAAAAGCGCTTAGAGGTTTCTTGAGATTAATAGGTTATTACTACAGGTTTGTGAAGAATTATGGGGTGTTGACAAGGAATGAAGTTAGATGTTAGGTTATTTGTTCAAAATGGCTTAACTTGTCAATAAAACAACTGCCAAGCCTTAGCACTATCTAACAGCGAGTCTTCTACAGCCTCTACCTGTACTAGAGAGAATATGGGAAGATATCTCTCTAGATTTCATCGTTGGGCTCCCAAAATCTGGAGGGTTACTACCATCCTGGTGGTAGTGGATTGCCTCAGTAAATACTCGCATTTTCTTCCATTAACCCATCCATTTATTGCCAAAATAGTGGCGATATCTTTGCAGGGAAATAGTGAGACTTCATGGTATTTCAAGATCTATCCTTTCAAATCGAGATTTTAATTTTTCTTAGTACTTTTTGGCGGGAACTTTTTTGATTAAGTAACACACATTTGAGAATAGGCACCTCTTACCACTCTCAATTAGATGGACAAACAGAGGTAGTTAATTGGTGTTTGGAAGCCTATCTTTGGTGTTTTGCCCATAAAAAAACTATTAATTGGAGTAAATTTCTTCCTTCGGTAGAATACTCCTTCAACATTGGTTTTCATACTTCAAAGGGAATCGCTCCTTTCAAGGTTGTCTATGGGAGAGACCCACACTACTTGAATCTACCATTTTATCTGTTTGTTCCAAGAGAAACATGCATTGTAGAACTTGAAGAACAACTTATTACCGACAATGATATGCTAAAGCTTTTAAGGGCAAATCTCTTAAAGGCTCAATCAAGAATGAAGGCACAAGATGATTCCAATAGAAGAGAATTGAGTTTTGATGTTGGCGATCCTATCTTTTTAAGAGTTCAACCATACCGCCAAAAATCTGTAGCTAAAAAGAAGGTATGAGGAACTTTCTCCTCGATTTTTTGGCCCTTACGATATCATGTGACGAGTTGGACCAGTGGCTTATGAATTAGAACTCCCCGTGGCATCCTAAGTTCATCCCATCTTCTGTTTGTTGTTGTTATGCCTTGCTATTGTCGTTGGCTTGACTTGATGCTCGCCAATTAATCAGGTAACTCCCATGTGGAGGAGTCCAAGAATCTTCCGTTTCACTATTCTAAAAAATGATGGATTCATTCTCCTTTGCTCTTATAGGACCCGAACAAGTTGTTCAATATTCTTGCGACTTGCTAAGTTGACTTGAGATTATCACCCTCTTCTTATCCTTCAAAAAAATATACTTAAGATGACTAGGAAGGCGATTATAATCTGGAATGGTTCCCTGCATAACAGATAACTTTAATTTCTCGTTAGAAAGTGGAAAGGCGTTAGGACTTTTATTACTTGTTTGGTGCAACAAATCCATGTTCTTTTCCTTGAGATGTTTCTCACAGTTAGTGTCCACTGCCTGATTATCCATATGGTCATGCATTTCCTGTATTAGAGGCTTACACACATCGATTACAGAAACAAGTTTAGTATGGTCAGTTGGTTCAACATCATCCTAAATGCTAAAATTAACACTTTTATCTCCAAATTCCATACTAAGAGTGCCTTTAAGAACATCTATCTTTGTCAGGGAAGTAGCTAGAAATGGTCTTCCTAACAAAATAGGAGCATTGGAATCACCGTGTTCCATTTCTAACACATAAAAATCAATAGGAAAAACTAGACTTCCCACTTGCTTCATCGAACTAGAATATCCTCTATGATTCCCTTAGGATAGGCCAAAGATCTATCAGCCAGCTGAATTACTATACCAGTTTTATTCAATGGTCCAATTTTCAATGCATCATACACAGAATATGGCATTACATTAATAGATGCACCTAAATCCATCATGGCTTTTTCCAAGTATGTATTGCCTATCTTACAAGGTACAGAGAACATACCTGGGTCCTTGCGCTTTTCTGGTAGGGATTTTTGAATAATAGACGAAACATTTCTCCCCACCTCTACCTTTCTGACTTTCTTCTCTTTTTGCTTTCTTTTATGGGAACACAACTCCTTCAAAAACTTAGCATAATGAGGTATTTTTTTAATGGCATCTAATAAGGGAATATTTACCTCGCACTTATGGAAAGTCTCGTATAGCTCTTTATCGGGATCCTCCTTTGAAAAATCTTTCAATGCCTCGGGGAATGGGGGTTCGGGCTTATCTTCGGTCCATACAGGAACACTTTTATCTTTACTGCCGTTGAGTCTTTTCTTTTCACATGGTTCAACCTCTTTTTCGACTGTGGTCTTCTTCTTCTCAGCCTCCATATGTTCAGGGACTATTTTTTGTTGCACATCAATCTCTTTATCACTCCTCGACGTAATTGCGCTCATATTCTCCTTGGGGTTGATAATAGTTTGAGATGGCAACTTCTCGGAGCTCTACGCTTCCAACCTACTAATCGCAGTAGCCATTTGTCCCATTTGATACTGTAATTCTTGAATACTAGCCTTGTATCCTACTGGAATTGAATCGTATTTTTAGTTAAAATATCCAGCCGTTCCTCTAAAGACTTACCAGATTGATTATTCAGATTTGATTATTGTTTTTGAGTAAAGGGTGGCCTATATGGTTGGAAGTTCTGTCGATTTTGTTGAGGCAGATTTTGGGCTTGGTTCCCGTATCTCAAGTTAGGATGATCCCTCCATCCAGGATTGTAAGTGTTTGAGTAGGGATCATAACTTTGTCGTGGCTGCCTTGGGAATCCTAAGAATCTAGCTGCATTTACTTGCTCTTGGCCTTCATCTTGTAAAGTGGGACACATATCTGTTAAGTGTCCCTCATTTGAGCAAATGTCACATGGTTGTGCAGTCGGTGTGGTACCTGAAGCCAACTGTCGAACAAAAGAAGTTAAACTAGCCATTTGTCATTCTAATGAAGAAACATTTACCTCATTTACACGCTTGATAGGTTGATCGCGTCGTGTCCCAATCTTTTGAGAGCGAGCCGCCATATTCGATATAAGCTCACGCGCAGCGTCAATAGTCAAATTGTCCAATGCCTCTCCAATTGCGGCGTCGACCATGTTCCTTTCATTAGGCAACAACCCTTCAAAAAATATTGAATGAGTAAGGAGTCACTTATCTGATGGTGCGGACAGCTTGCACATAATTTCTTGAAGCGCTCCCAATATTTGTACAAAGATTCTTCATTGAGCTGCCTTATTCCACAAATTTCCTTGCGAATATTTGCAGTTCGAGAAGTTGGAAATTACTTAGCAAACTATCCAAGAATAGTCTATTCATTTGCTCCCAAGTTGTGATACTAACCGAAGGCAAATCGAATAGCCAATCCTTCGCCTCATCCTTGAGTGAGAACGGAAATGCTCCTCTGACATCCTGGTGGGTCTCATACTTGTGCAAACCACATGGAACTCCTTAAGATGCTGGTTTGGATCTTCACCTGGGAATCCATGAAAAGAAGGTAATAAATGGATGAGTCCAGATTTCAATTCAAATGTAATATTAGCATCTAAATCTGGATAAGTTATGCATAAGGGTTGTTGGTTCAAAGTGGGCGCGGCTAACTCTCTCAAAGTGCGTTGCGCCATGTTAGGCTCTTCCTGTTCTTGTTCACCTACAAAGATATAATTAAACAAATTTTCTTCCCCTAATTTTCGTTCTCGTATCTCTTTTCCCAATCTGCATAAAGTTCTCTGTATTTCAAGATCAAATTAGAATTCAACTTGTCCAGTAGATCGGGTCACAAGCATACACAATTAGTGGTAAAATAATAATAATAAAAATAAAGGAAGAAAAACTAAAATAAATAGCATAAAAATAATTCAAACCGTTCCCTGGCAACGGCGCCAAAATTTTGGTGTGCGCAAATAATATGCTGCTGTCGAGTTGCAATGCCGCCGTAAGTACCCAAAATTAACAACTCTAATGTAGTAGTGGTGAGTCGAGTTCGTCCCACAGAGAACGGGGATTTATTTTCGTGCTAATGAATCAAGGGGGGTTTTGAATGCTTTTTAACTAAAATTAAGACAACAAAATAACTGAAGAGAATTCAATTAAGAAAAGATCTTGGTTTTGGTCATATCCATCATGGCAATTTCACTAGTCGATCATGGACACACAAAATAATTCAATTCTATATCAAGCACTAATTGAAGAATTAAGCTGAACGAATACCAATTCAAAGTTGATTCTTATTTCTTTCTAAAGTTGGTTAATTTTCAACACGCGATCCAATTAACCCTAACTATTAATTTAACACAGACACGCGCCAAAGATCAATGTCTGTTAATAGAAGCTTTAAGATCAATAAGAACAATTAGACTAATTAAACATAAACACACGCGGTTATGCCAATTAGATGATTAATTTTCCTAAATTCAACTACACAAATCCAGTAATTATCAAATTTAGTTGCTTCATAGATTGTATTAAGCACACGTGGTTAAAACAATCTAGCAGTAGATTAATTCTAATAACTTAATATTCTGCAGCAATAACAAGTTAAAAAGAACAGTCATAAATTTAATTGTAGAAAAATAATCAATACTTGAGATAAAAGTGAATAAATTCAGGCAAAAGAAGTATCACAACTTTGTAGAATTGACCATGGCTTCAAATCCCTCTACCAAGAAAAGAGTTTAGGCACAAAGTGCCATGAAAGAATAAAGAGGAAAATTTTCTGCTAAAATTCTAGATAAAACTAAAATAAAAGTGTCCATCCCTTTTTCTCACCCTACTTGGGGTATTTATAATGAGTACTTAGGGTTACAATTAATGCCTACGGATACAAGAACGTGAAATCGGGTGAAAAGGAGTCTAACCAGCCGAAGAAATCTATCACAAAACTCAAAAACACGTTATTGCTGCTCTTCGCGCACATGCGCTGAGGTCCGCGTGTGTTGTACTCTATGTACATGTGCAAAGATCCTAGCGTGCATGTGCACGCGAGCTGCTTTTGGGGTTTTTGCTTCTGGACTCAACGCACATGCGCTGCCCAGCTCCAGCGCATGTACGTTGGCTTCCTTAATTGTGCTCCACTTTCGGTTTCGATTTTTACCTTGATGCTTCCGTTATTTGATAAAGTGTAAAACATAAAAGTTCTAGATCTATCCCTTAGCTTCTCAATGCATCTTGAATCACCTCAATCGGAGCTTGGGATCAAAAGTTATATTTGAAATACAAAACAGTGTCTGGAATGACTTCGTACTCGTGCATGTCTCGTACTAAACATTTTCTTTCATCGTTTTGCATCATTTTGAACTCTTTTTTCACTATAACCCTACAAAAACTTAGATAAGGATAACCAAATTAAACTCAATAATAACTGAAATCTTGATTATAACACCTAAAAATGTGGTAACTGAAGTACAATTATGAACTTATCACATAGCATGTTTCGGAAGCACCAAGTTCATACCTTACCCTGACCTAGATATCAACGATCGAGCCCAATTTTGCCATGTGTGCGAGAATTGCCTGAGAGCATGATCCTTCCCCAAGCATTACGCTTCATACTTGACACCTCGGGAGAGATATGATGAGGCATACGTCTTTTCCATGAATGTAGGTTAACTTCTTTTATCATAAAATTTCTTCCATAATTATTTGCTTCCCCAAAACGATAACATTAGATACTCCTTCTTATACAAATGAATAACATGTTAGTGGTCGGAAATGAAAAGGAAGAGGCCATACAACGAAGGTGCAGAAGCTGGAAAGAGAAATAAGGCACTGGAAGACTGAGAATAAGGCCCCAAATAAAAGCACTTATTGCATAGGCCATTATGGCTAAAGACATAGAGAGATATGCCAATAGGTAGCAGTCGTAAAATCCGATGAGTGGGCTGTTGAGAAGAAAGCTCTGAAGAATAGACTTCATTTGTTTGAGACCCTTAAGGATACCTTCAAGAAGGATGTCGAAGAGGCCAAGGGCATGGCCAAGGAGCTCCAAAAGCAGTCAACCAAAGCAGAACAAGATGCCAAGGAGCTACTGGAGAATACCTTGGTTGAAATTTCCAATGTAAAGGATAAGGCTTCAACCAAAGTGGAGACAGCTCAAAGGAATCTTTTAATCCAGGAACCCCAATAGAAGACCCTTGGACAGAATGACTTCCTTGCCTTTACCAAGGTGACCAAAAGACCTGAAGAAATTTACCAAGGCGGCCTCTATCATGGGGTGCACTGGTGCTTGTGATAGGTTCGATTCAAAGCTCCTATTCTAGTGCCCAAGCTTCCTAAGAAGGAAAACCTCGATCATCAAGTAGAAAAACCTCACGAGACTAGAATTGATGCTAAAGGCGAGATTGGAGGTCTTGTATTCTCTTTTCCACTTATCATCTTTTGATTTCAATGTCCAAACTTCTAAGGCTAACTTTAATATGGACTTATGGTTTGATTTAGGCAACTGAACCAACTGCTGAGGCTTCCTAAGGCCCTCGACTTCATCGAACTTCTCCACTTTCTATTGCCTTAGAATAGGTCTTCCAGTGTAATATATAGGAATTTTGTATTTAGTTGAACTTCTAAATGAAATGAAAAACTTTGCCCATTATGAAACTTGCACAATTTTTATGCAAACTGTTTTCTTTTCCTTCTTTCTTTTATTTTTTAATTTTTTTTATGGTTACTGAATCTTTATCCTACTAAGTTAAAAGTTACAAAGCTTCGTACTTCTTCAGGATATATGCAAGAAAAAACCCTTTTTCTTTCAATTTTAGAGTAATAAGACCAAGGACCTCATATTTCTTTTACTTTCTTTTCTTCTTTATTTCTTTTTATGAGCCTCTGGCCTCTTAATCACTTCAATGGACCAGTGCAATTAGTATTTCTTTTTTTTTTTTCTATTTTTTTTAAGGAAGAAACCCTCAGGTCTCAGCCTTTGCTTATTCTTTTCTTTTTTTTTCTTTTTCTGAAGCTCTGACCTTTTAAGCACTTCAACGTACTAGTGCAGGTCTTCTTTTTTCTTTTTTTAGGAGGGACCCTTAGGTCTCAGCCTTTTTCTTGTTCTCTTCTTTTCTTTTGTTTTTCTGAGCCTCTAGACTCTTGAGCACTTCGATGGGCCAACGCAGCTCTTCTTTTTTCTTTTTTAGGAGGGACCCTAATATCTCAACTCTTTCTTTGTTCTCCTCTTTTCTTTTTATTTTTCTATGCCTCTAGTCTCTTAAGCACTTCGGTGGGCTAGCGTAGCTCTTATTATTTCTTTATTTTTAAGGAGGATCCTTAGGCTCAGCCCTTTCCTTGTCTTCCTCTTTTTTTTTTTTTTTTTTTTAAGAGACAAGCCTCTATCCTCTTAAGCACTTCGGCAAACCAGTGTAACTCCTTTTTTTATAAAAAGAATCTTTCTAAAGTACATGTTAATGAATCTTTTATTTATGCTTGAGCTTAAAGCCTTAGATAATTCTTCTTTAAATTAACAATGTTCCATATTTAGGGAATATGCTTCCTATCTATACTTTCCAGCATATAATAGTTGGATCTATGAGCCCCTATATGGGCGTTCGCAACTCTAATCCAACTTCTTAGTTCCTTCAACTGTCTAGCCTAACTTTTTCAAAGGACCAAGTCACCAGACTTCAAACTTCGATGCTTAATCTTCAAATTATAGTAATTTGATAATGCCTATTTATACTTAGCCTCTTTAGTAGATGCATTAAGCCTGTATTCCTCCAAAAGATTTAAATATAATAACAGGGCTTTTGCATTTTGTTTTGGCTTATATTGAGCTGTCAGAGCTAAGGGCATTCAAATTTCCATAGATATCAGACTTGTAGTTTAAACTGAAAGATGTATTTCCATTGACCATCCGTGGAGTGGTTCAGTAAGCCCATAAGACACTTGGAAATTCTTCCATCCATTTATTCCATTGCATGTTCCAAGTGAGTCTTTAGACTTTTTAACAGTGTTTGGTTAACCACTTTTGTTTGTCCGTTTACTTGAGAATGAGCCATAGAGGTGAAATGTTGTTTTAAGCCTAAGCCTGAATAGAAGCTAACAAAGGGCTCACCTTTGAATTGCTTGCCATTATTCGAGACGAGTATTGAATGGATCTCGAACTAACATACAATATTCTTCCGAAAAAATTTCTCTATGACTTTTTAGTTATAGACGCTAGAGGTTCGACTTTGATCTATTTGGTGAAGTAATCGATAGCCACAGTGAAGTACTCCACCTACCCTAAACTTTTAGGTAAAGGACCTAATATATCAATTCCCTACTATGAAAATGGCCAAAGACTTTGTATGAGGATCATATCTACTCTGGGTTGTTGAGGTATTGGTGCATGAATTGGGCAATTTTGACAGGCTCGGACTAAATTATCCAAAGCTGAGTGAAAGGTAAGCCAGTAGTAATATGCCAACAATGCCAGAGCTTTCGAGCAAAAGTTGACTTCTAAAAATTCCTTGATGAAGCTCTTTGAACATGTATTTGGCCTCTGCTGGCCCTAAGCATTGAAGCAAAGAACTTAAATAAGATTGGCGGCTACTTCAAGGAACAAGCTTGGCTTTTTTGAGCCTTCATTTTATGCTCAGAAAGCTGTTTTATGGATAGATATTGAATTATTAGCTCTATCTAGGCAAGATTAGTATCAATGTCCGTTATCACTTTAGAAGATTCAATTGATCTTATAGGCTGAGCCTCCACTAAAATTTCTTAGGTAAGATGAGAATATATTGCCAAAGCCAGTTTTGACAGAGTGTTGACATGCTTGTTCTTAGATTGAAAAATTTTAACGTGATCCACTTTATGAAATTGAGAACATAATTGCTTATTCTTATCCAAGAATTTTTTGTATAATGACTCCCCAAGCTTCATAATTTTTGAGGCTTTGATTTACTACCAGTTGAGAATCACTATGGATTTGGAGCGATCGAGACCTGCTATTTTTGTATAAGTCTCTTTCCAAAAATCAAAGCTTCATACTCAATGCTTGGAACTCGAACCTCAATGCGTATGTGAAATATTGTCCATCTGAGGCTAGGATGATAATACCTGTTCCAGAACCTGATCCACAAGAGGCTTCATTTACATGTAACTCCAAAACCAAATCTTCTTCAACTTTTTGTGGTTTATGGATTGCCAAAGCCATAACTTCCCCAAGTTGAGTTACGTTAATATTTTCAACTATAAAATCTAAGAGAACTTGCGCCCTTATTGTGGTCTGAGGTCTGAACTCAATATCAAATTTAGCAGCTCTACAGACCATTTAAACATTCACCTGGCTACTCTAATTTGGCTAGTGTTACTTTTAGTGGGAAGTGAGTGAAAATTATGATTTGTGGCCTTGGAAGTATGCCTCAACTTTTGACCCGAAGTAACCAAAGTAAAGGCTACTTTTTCAATGAGTGAATAATTTTTTTTTTGAGATCTGAAGCACCTCACTTAACCTGTAAAGTAGATCAGAAGATGATTCCTATTTCCATCATCCTTCAACAAAACTAAACTGATAGCATGATTCGATGTGGACAAATGTAAACACAGGGGTTGGTTTGGTTCAAGAAAAACAAGCCTCGTGGCATTTGCCAGATATTCTTTCAACTCGTCAAAAGAGTCCTAAGCTTTTTTTGTCTACTAAAACTTATCTAGATTTTTGATTAACAGGTAAAACAAAAGGCCTCTTTTAGCAGACTTTGAAAAGAGTCTGTTACGTGCAGCTATTTGACCAATCAGTCTCTGAACTTATTTTATACGAAGACGGAGAACTTTATATCCAAGATGACTTTGAATTTTTCAGGATTAACCTTTATGCCTCAGTAGAAAACAATAAACACTAAGAACTTTCTGAAGGGAATCCTGAAGGTATAACTCAATGGTCTCAATGTAGGTATTGTTTTTCATGACCATATCATCAATATAAACTTCCATATTTTGGCCAATCTAACTTTTAAAGGTTTTGTCAGACCAATCTTTGGTATGTTGCCCCAGTATTCTTTAATGCAAACGGTGTGGTCCAGTAGCAGTAAATGTCTTGGTCAGTGATGAAAGAGGACTTTTCTTCATCTTCCTTTGCTATGTATATCTGATGATAGCCTTTAAAGGCATCTCAAAAATGAAGAATTTCAAAACCTTCAAACAAGTAAATTACTGTATCGATCCAAAGTAAAGGATAACTTTCCTTAGGAAAGGCTTTATTTAAATTTGTAAAGTATTGGCATACACACCATGAAGCATTAGGCTGTGATACAAGTAGAAGATTACAAAACCAAATTGGATAAAAAACTTCTCTAATTATTTTAGCAAGAAGAAGCTTGTCCACTTGGGCCTCATTATATCTTCAATAATGAGACTTCTTTCTAGGCTGAAAAGGCGTTGCTTTTGCTTCACTGGAGAAGTTTTTCTATAAGTGTACTAGGTCAGACGACCTAGTATCATGTTATAGGAACTGTCTTTTTTAATGATGACAAATTGATTTGTCATCTCTACCCTATGGTCGAAAGGTGTTCTAAGGGTCAGTGGAAGCATTATTTGTCTCTCTGGCATGACCGAGACTCCAGTGAATCTGATTAGAGGGATATTGAATTGCTTGATGAGAAAGTCATCCATGTGCATTTTGGTCAATCCAACTCAGTAGATAATGTCTGTTGAGCTTTCTATGTCCACAAAGACAAGATACATTTGGTAATTGGTCACTTGCACATGGATGACCATCAGGTTAGTATGTGGTATTCTTCTCGGGACCAGATCATGATCAGTGGTGTCGATCCTGGTGAAGGCCTTAACATCATGTTTGTCATGGCGTTCACCCTTGAGAACATATCGAGCATATCTCTTCCATACATTGCTCGAGTCTCCTATGGTTGGACTCATGTTAATAGTTTTTATTACCCCAGCCACATTCAAAGCCAGATCTAACTCTGGAGGGTGACAGTTATTCTGCAGTTGGATTTGGCCAAGAGGGCCTTGATTATCATTATTTATTCCTTCTGTTCATTTCTGTGGAATTCACCAGCTGCCCTTCTGATGAATTCCTGGAGGTGCCCTTCCTATATGGCTTTCTCTATGCGAATCTTCAAATGATTTCAAGCCTTAGTATCATGGCCCTTCTGCCCATGATTACACAGTATTTGGATTTGTCACTTTGGTCTGGGGTAGCATGTATTAGAGAATGAGGTTCCCGTACCCCGGTGTGCTAAACTTGATACAAAATTTCCCTCCTTGTTGTGTTTATGGAGTGAAATCCCCATCTAGGAGCTCTTTAGTTCCTACTGTCCTGTTCGCAGTGGTACTATTTGGGTATCTAACCCTACCAGTTAATATCCTGTGGCTCAAATAGGCCAGCCTCTTAGAAAGTTTTTTGTTTTTTGGAGGAAACGAGCTTCGCTTCAGCTTTATCCTTAGGCTTTTTTTGTTCATAAATCTTATGCTTCGTCTTATTAGATTCCTCACCTTGGATATGAACTAAGGTTCTTTCAAGTAATTGTGTGCATGACACAGGTAGACAGATTTTTCTTGGCTAATTCGGTATTAAATGGCCTTGGCTTGACCTTACTACAGAACATGGTAATCATTATTTTCTTATCAACATTTTTTTTGGACTGCCAATTCATTAAATTTGTCCACGTACTGGGTAAGGGACTCTACTTATTTCTATCAAATGTTTTATGCGGTGTGAGGTGTCCTTCTACACCACCAATTTAATTTAGAAGTGACTTAGGAACCTCTTCCCCAAGTCATGAAACGTAGCTACCTAATTGATCAGAAGCTCATGAAACCGCGTTTGTGTGGGGTGGCAAAGTGTTGCAGCAAAAAGTTTACGTTTGGCACCACTATATCCATAAAGACTAGTAACCATAACCATGTGAAAAATATGGTCATACAGGTTTGAATTACCTTTATAATTATCAAGGTCCTGTTGCTTGAATTGAGGGGGTAGAGGCTCCATTTTGATGGACATATGAAAGGATCTTTGTCCCTCTCAGAAAAAGAAAGAGGCGTGAGTTTCCAAGTTCTTATAACTTTCTTCAAATTTTTCTTGAATTTTTAGTTCTAGGCTTTGCTTCTCGAGCTATTCAGAAATAGCTGGATAAGGGTCACGAACTTTCTGAACTGGTTCATTTTCGGACCTAAGCGTTCATGAATTGTGGTTTGTCTCATCCTGCTATTGGCTGAATGGGAATTTTCAAGCCTATCAAGAGACCTAGTCCAAAGAATTCTGTGCCTCAGATCGGTGATGCTCATGGCTAGGGTAGGCTGTTTGCCATGGTGCCGATTGAGGCGGTGAGCTTTAGTCTTATTTGCCATTGGTGTTTGGTGTTCCCTTTATTCAATGAAGGCTCTGAAGGATTCCATATGATTAGCTATGAACTAAAGGGCATTTTCATATTTGTGCTGATGCATTGTAGAAGTACTAGCCTCGTTCTAATGCACAGCTTTGATCAGGAGGTACTGGTTATCACCTTTGGCCTCTTTTCTCTCATCAAAACTGGCAATAATGCAAGTCTGTATTTCTCTAGAGTAATGCTGTCAATCTACATCATTTGGTTAGTTATTTTTTTTTTCAGATATTTGAACCTACAAAAAATGCAAAAAGCTCAAAGAACAAGCAGAAAATTCGAGAGAAACACAAACTTTTTTTTCATAGTTTCCCTCATATACTGCCAAATGATGAGCATGAAAAGCTAGATAAAGAAAGTAGACAAAATACCTTAGACTGAGTGTAAATTATGAGAAATTAAGATAGACTATTAGCCTAAGGAGCTCCTATTTATTGATATTAGTGATAGGTGCCTTGGCAGTCATAAGCCACCAAAGCATCAAGACAAATTACATGCCCTTAATGAACTATGCCATGTGAGCATTACTTGAATGTATCATCAATGCCTCTTCCATTAATTAATCTATGTCGATTTGACTCTCATCACTGTATTCCTTTTGCTACTAAAATAGTACTCTCTGCATTTTTTTTAATTAATTTAAATAATTTATCTTTTGTCAAATTATCTGTTATTTTAGAAAATCAATAAAGTATTAAATAAATTTTGCTTTCCAATTTTTACTTTCTTTGTAATTAAAATTGATGTAGTTTGGTAGTTTTCTAATCCTTATGCATCAACCCAAGGTGACAATTTAAATGAAATGAAGGGATTTTATTTTTTAGAACCTCAAACCATAAAAGTGGGGAACATTAAAGGAGCTTTCCACAATGCAATTTTGGAATTATTGAAAGGTGTGAAAAGTAGTAGCATTCTCTAGGATAGCATAGGTATTGGTGTTGAAAACAAGATATCCTTATCACCAGTATTCGGATTCTTTTCATTTCTTTTCCTCTATTTCTTTGTTCATTTACCTATATTTATATAATTAAAATATTAAAAAACCTAATATGAACATAGCATTAGTTTTATTTCACTGAGTAAATGATCAATATCCAAAATTTAATTCATTAAAAAAAAAAATTGCCATTAAATATGTGCTACATTTGGACGGTGCAAAAATTTTCAAGTTTTGATGAAAAATAAAATTGCTTTATCAAACCGTAATTTTTTTTTTTTTTTTTTACTTTTTGTAATTATTTTGCAAGATAATAATATAAAGCTTGATTTGAATTCTGATTGGTTTTAATTTTTAAAAATATTTATTAAATTTCAAATGTTTAGGTTAAATGGAGGCTTCTACATTTACCTCTAAATTAAGAGGATCCTTGCCGCCAATTAATGAGAATGCATTTGCAATATGAGAATTTGGAAGCCATCTTCATAAGGAAATTTTTTTTTGTGTGGCAACTCAACTTATACAATAATTTAAAGCTGCCCACCCAAAAACAAAAAAATGAAAAAATCGCCACTAAAATGAAAAAGAATAATAATACTCTAAAAGTGAAAAATTAGGTAAAATTAGATAAGGTTAATTACATTCATCTCCCTTGAACTTTGACTATATTATGGTGATCTCTCTAGGTTGACTAAATTACATTTAATCCCTCAAATGGCCAAATATTTAACTAATACCTCCCAGCTGTTAACTAATATTAGAGGAAATGTTAATGTCATCCAAAAGTAATTTTTTTATCAAAAAAATACCCTAATTGATTATTATGTATGTTTTTTGGATTGTCTCAACCTTTTACACTCCACAATGACGACATTTTGTTTGAGAACATATCTAAATCACACTAGAATTTGAAACAAAATGCACAACTTGAAACCCAAACCCAACCTTCCTATCTCCTTCTCCATCTTTAGTCTTTTCCTCATCTCTCTCGTATGTTCTCCTCTATTTATCCACTATTTGTGATAAAAAATAAACCAAATCCAAGGGCTTCTAAAGATCAATAGAAACCCCATGACATAATTAGTAAACCTCATACTTAAATGGAGACCTTGGAGGACGTATAGCATGACAAGGTTATTTTTAGCGGATATTTTGGAGGAGCTCGATTGGCCAAGGGAGTTGCCATCGGGAAAATCTATTTCTTCCAATTTTGTTGCCTTGGGAAGATCTTGAAGAACCCCAGTTATGTTAATCATGTTTTGATGATGACCAAATCATACTAATGGTTTAAAGACAAAGTGTGCAGAAAAACAGGGAGGTTCGGACGCAAAGGATCGTCCGAACAAAACAACCACACAGAGCTTCGGACGATGGTAATCGTCCGACACAAAGAATTTGAAGCAAGCCTCGGACGAAGAACAGCGTCCGATAAATTTCCAGAAGACTTCGCTTCGATCGGACGCATGTTCGGACGCATCCTCGGACGTCCGAACGAACACCCTCAGAGAACGGACGCAGTGTCGGACGCATACACATCTGGAAGAGTGTTCAGCAGCGGCCGTCCGAAAGGTCCAACGGCTAGTCTGTTCGGACGCACTCTTGCTGGCATCGGCCGTCCGAAAGGTCCAACGGCTAGTTTTCCAGAAGACAGAAAATAGCCGTTGGGAAGTTGTTGAAAGCAGATATTTGGCAACTATAAATACCCCAAGGTCTGAATTAAGCAAAAGGAAGGACTACATTCAATACAAACACTTGTAAGAGCTATTTGAGGAGAAATAGGCTAAAATATTGTGGGTTGTATTGGTTTGAGTAGTATAGCTTATTACCTTTTATCTTGGCTCAACTAGTGGGAATTAGTGTGAGCAAGAATAGACTAGTGAGTGATCTTCAAGTGTAAGAGTGGAGGGATAACAAGTGTACAAAAGTGAGGTTGTAGTGTAAAACCCTTTGGCTCAACTAGAGGAACTTAGTTGGTGCAAGGGTGAGCCTACTTTGTGTACAAGAAGGTTATTGCCTCACCTTCTTTGAAGAGGCACTACTAGTGGATGTACTCCAAGCTTGAGAAGCTTGGGAGTTTGGTTTGATATTCTTTATCTCATTCTTATTTGTTCTTTAAGCTTAAACTGTTGAATATCTATTATATTCATTTGTGCTTAAGTATTCATTTGTTGCATAAAGTTTTGAATTTCTATTAAGCACTTAAAAAGGTTTGTCTTTAGAGATAACCTAATTCACCCCCTCTCTTAGGTTGTTTTTGGGGCCAACAGATCTGATCATAGTGCTAGTATAACTATGACTAGTAGTGGAGGCGATGAGCCATCGCTGGTTGACGGTGTATGCAAGAATTTCTTCTCCAACTCCCCAAAAATCTTATTAATCCTGGCCCGTTCTTCTCTTATGATAGGCTTGCTCCTTCACCCCAACCCCATCAACACTACCAAATTTTGCCCTCTTATGCTTCTCATAGTGCCTTCCTCGAAAACCCCAACTTGCTTCCGAACCCAACCCCAAATATGAGCTGGCTTTTCTTCTCAACATCTCCGTCAGGCTTTAATTGATGTAATTTTCAACAACACAACATTTTTCGGATAAGGTATAAGAAGAGGGATAGGGAGCTAGGGAGGAGAAAGGTTGTAGGATGGAGATGGAGGTGGAGGTAGAAAAGGAAAAGGCTAGGAGGCTACAATTGCAAGGTGGTTTGGAAAGAAAAGGGTGGTTTGTGTAGAAGAAATAAATTTATGACGACTTAGACAAAAAAAATGTGTGACGACTATTATTAATTTTTAAAAAAAAAACTTTGAGGGATTAAGTTGTAATCTAGTATTTTCATTGGCTATGTTAACAAAATAGAGTTATTGTTAAGGGGGAATTCGTAATTTTTTCAAATCATAGGAATCGTTTGGTAATATGGCCAAACATTAAGGAGGTAAATGTAATTAATCCTACAAAATTTGAAGACACATGAAAGGAGAGAAATTTTTTTTTTTTTTTTTTTTTATAAAATGGACCTATAGTCTAGATTCACACACATCATTCGTATTATATTAGTCTAAGTAATGAGGAATCCAAATTTAGGTTAAATAAGGGCATTGACCTGCTACAATTTGATTTAATTTATGGAACCATTTCATTGACTTAATTAACCAAAACCCGAGAATTGGCTAGTTTAAACCCTAATCTGCCCCTTTTTAAGATGGTGGTTTGTGTTGGAGAAATGAATATAGGACTAGATTAATAAAATAAAAAAAGTTTGAAGTGTTATGAATTCTTATGAATTCTAGGAATATGGATGCCCATTCATCCCCCTAAACATGTTGGTTAATGTGATATTTATCCCCTTAAATTTTGTGAAGGCTTATTGCCGTATTCCCATGAAGACTTACCGGTTCCCGTGATTCATGTATTACATTTATGAATCCCTAATCTTGTATCCCTATTAATAGGGGCCTTTGGTACCTATTTTGGATGAGCTAATGAAAGCAAGTAATATATGAGCATTTGAGAATTTCTTTAATATTTCTACTTTTCTACACTTACTACATTTCTGCTTCAGTTAATAGCCAAGCTTAATAATTTGACTTAGTTTCATAATACGTTATCAGCATGACCTACCTTTGCAAAATATATTGGAATCGAAGATCTTATTGTTCAAGTGATATTTAGGTAAGTTTATTTATCAATTTCTTTTATTATGGCTAACCTTACTAAATTTGAATTTGTATCTCTTGGCATTTCTTGAAAGAATTATTTATCATGGGTTCTTGATGTTGAAATGCATCTTGATGTAATGGGTCTTGGAGACACCATTATGGAAGCAAATGAGGCTTCTGCCCAAAATCGTGCCAAAGCAATGATTTTTCTTCATCATCATCTTGATGAAAGTTTGAAAGCTGAATATCTTATTGTTAAAGATCCTCTTGATCTGTGGAATAATTTAAAGGAAAGGTACAACCACCTGAAGTTGTTTGTTCTTCCTAAAGCCTGATATGTAGCCCAAGGGTTTTCTCAAAGGCCAGGTCTTGGTTATGATGATACATATTCACCTGTAGTGGATGCAATCACATTGCGATATCTTGTGAGCCTGGCAGTACATGAAAAGCTTGATATGCGATCGATGGATGTAGTCACTGCCTATCTATATGGAACATTAGGTAATGACATTTACATGAAAATCCCTGAAGGGTTTAAATTGCCTAAAGCACGTGATTCAAATTCTCGAGCAATTTACTCCATTAAATTGCAACGATCTTTGTATGGCTTAAAGCAATTTGGATGAATGTGGTACAATCGTCTCAGTGAAAGTTTGATTAAAGAAGGCTGTACAAATGATTCAATATGTCCATGTGTTTTTATCAAAAAAAATGGACTGGATTTTGTCTAGATCATTGCTATTTATGTCGATGATTTGAATCTTACTGGAACTCCTGCAGATTTCAAAATCTGTTGAATATCTAGAAAGAGAATTTGAGATCAAGGATTTTGGAAAAATAAAATTTTGCCTTGGTTTACAAATTGAACATCTAGAAGATGGGATATTTATTCATCAATCAAATTATGTTGCTAAAGTTTTAAATCGATTCTATATGGATAAAGCACATCCATTGAGTACTCCAGTGGTTGTCCGATCACTTGATGTTGTCAAAGATTCTTTTCGACCACAAGAGAAAAATGAAAAACTTCTTGGTTCTAAAGTACCATATCTTAGTGCAATAGGGGCACTTATGTATCTTGCTAATAATACAAGACCTGATATATCTTTCGCTGTGAATGTGTTAGCAAGATTTAGGTCTTGTCCTACACGACGACATTGGAATGGAGTCAAACATATTTTTTGATATCTCCAAGGGACACTTGATCTTGGCTTTTTTTATTCCAATAAACTCTAGGAGCTAATTGGATATACGGATGCTGGATATTTATCTAATCCACATAAATCACGATCTCAAATTGGATATTTATTCACATGTGGTGATACTGCTATGTCATGGCATTTTACAAAGCAATCTATAACTGCCATTTCTTCAAATCATGCTGAGGTTATAGCAATTTATGAAGCAAGCCGAGAATGTGTCTGGCTAAAGTCAATTACTCACTATATTCGGAAGAATTGTGGGTTATCCACCAAGGAAGAAATTCCTACAGTATTGTTCGAAGACAACGCTGCCTGCAGTGCTCAATTAAAGGGACGATATATAAAGGGAGATAGAACTAAGCATAATTTCACCAAAATTCTTTTTTACATATGATCTTCAAAAGAATGGTGAAATTGATGTGCAGCAAATCCACTCAAGTGAAAATTTGGCAGATTTATTTACCAAGGCACTACCAACTGCTACATTTAAAAAGTTGGTGAAAAGAATTGGAATTTATCAGTTTATAGATCTCAATAAGTCAAGCTCTCAGTAGGGGGAGTAAGTACATTGCTAACACACTTTGAATGGTGTACTCTTTTTCCTTCACTAGGGTTTTTTTTTCCCACTGGGTTTTTTCCTAGTAAGGTTTTTTAACGAGACCTATTCTCTGTATAATAGATATCCAAGGGGAAGTATTATGAATTCTTAGGCATTCTAGGAATATGGATGTGCATTCATCCCCCTAAACATATCGTTAATGTGATATTCATCCCCTTGAATTTTGTGAAGGCTTATCGATTCGCGTGATTCATGTATCACATTTATGAATCCCTTATCTTGTAACCCTATAAATAGAGGCCTTTGGTACCTATTTTGGATGAGGTAATGAAAGAAAGTAATATATGAGCATTTGATAATTTCTCTAATATTTCTACTTCTCTAAACTTACTACATTTTTACTTCAGTTAATAGCTAAGTTTAATAATTTGACTTAGTTTCATAATATGAAGAATAATGTTAATTTTGGAAAAAAAATTGAGAGACTAATAATAGGGTTGTAAATGAATTCAAACTACTCAATACTCAAACCAAACTTGGCTCATTATGAGCTCGTTTAAGCTCGGTTCATCAATAATCAAGCAAGTTTGAGCAAAATTTAGAGTTCATTAATATTTTGTGTTTGGTTTGAACTCAAGTCGATAAATTAAAAATTTTAAATTTACATGTAAAAATCCCAAACTACTCGAGTTTGCCTCGATAAGGGCTTGTTTAACTTCGGCTTGAAAGATAAACAAACCAAGGTTATACAGAATTTCTAATTCGTTAAAATAATCAAACAAGTTTCAACACTAGAGTTTTATTTTTATTTATATCCTTAAGACTAATTAAGTAATATGTTATATGTTAATGTAGTCTTTTCATAAGCTCCCTAAACATAAGTTAGTGATAATGGGGAACTCATTATTTGGTCAAATCACTGGGATCATTCGGTAATATGGTCAAACTTTAGGGAAGATTCGGACATTTACCCATATGAGATCCAAGACATAACCGTATCTTGAATGAGATCCATGCAAGAATGGCCCAAAAAACCACTAGTTTCATTTCTCTTTACTGAATAAATATAAGAAAGATAATGAAATAGCCCAATAATTTGTTTTTCTTTAAATGATGCTTTTGTTTGACCAAGTAAGAAGTATTCAAACATCGAAGAAATCAACCCACATTTAAGGAAATTCTTGGGTAACAGCGAACTCATGGTAGGTGTCATGAACCCCTTGATCTATATTCATCGTTTAAATTACTTCAACTCATTAAAATAAATTTTTCTTCACAATGATGTAGGTGAATGTGGATGAAAGAGTTCATGTCACTTACCTTAAAACCTACCCAAACAAGAATTTTTCCCAAACTTTCTTATCTTTCTTTCTTCTTGTGGAAGTACAGGAAAGAATAATATAGCAACCAAACCTAGTGACAGGCTGCATTAATTTCCAAAAAAAAAAGGAACCTACCTGTCACGTCCTGTTCCCAAAATCCTATGACTGTCATGCTCTCATCTCAAGTCCTTTGAGGATACCAAGCTTTAAACCTCACGTCTTGAATCACTATCCATATACAATATTACAAACACCTATAAAAATGTTAATATTGTTGTATGAAGAAAATATGGACTCGGTCAGTAATCCTTGTATTCTCTTACGGAATTCAGCATGTTACCGTATATATGTTTTCTTTACGAATTCGTCCATTTATTAATAAGCACAATAAAGTGATACAATTCAATAGACATAAATATAGAAAGTGGTTATAAGTTGAGCAAACATTCTATTAACTAATTATCAAATATTATTTATAGCAATCGGTAACACTTGGTCATATGAGATTATAGATATGGCTTGAATAGATTCTAGATATGGCTCAAGCCCTTACTTCGGTATAACACTTAGTTTGTACAGTACTTAGTTCTCACATACTCGAGTAAATCATGTCATCAATTGTACTATCAGTCAACCAATCATATCAATTATATTATTCATTCCATTTCATGAAAATCATTTAGCCCAACACTTGTATAAGAAGTCAAATATAAACCATGCTCAATTCAATTTATAAACAAAATATATTTTTCATAAATATTTAATATTTCAAATACTAATTGAAAAATATAAAAGAATACAAGAATTATTTACATTGGTATCAATAGTAAATACAACACCTCATCTCGAGTACTTGTGCCCACGACATCCTTTTGGCTTGAAGAATGATAAAACACACTCAATTCTTAGCTCAAACTAATTATTAACATATCTAGAAATAATATGTAATCAACCCTAGAATAAAAAAACCAAAGACGACCAAAAGAGAAAACCAATTTAAAAATTTTCCCTACTGCCCAATTTATCAAAGAATATTACTTGCAAAACCAATTCCATTCCTCCTAACTTATTTTCTCAATAAACTAATGGCTCATCAATTTATCTATTCACTCCTAAGAGACTTTTATGATGATATTATCATCTTCAGTTCTTCTATTTGATCCAACAAGGCCTTATCCAAATTGAAATGAGACCCTTCGTTTTATTCATTTTTTTCTTTTCTTCTTTCTACAACACAAACACAGGAATAGAAAGTCTCAAGCACAACCCACCAAGATAACCAACAAGAACTTGATTAAAGATACTTAAACAAATAATAGTAGAATAATTTTATCTATTCTTTACCCTGAAAGGAATCCTCGAATTCGCTCATTCTTTTCTTCATCTTGAATGGCTATAACCCAAAACCCAATATAATATATCGTATAGTTGTTTAATCTTAGACATATATAGTGATTTTCAACCTTTAATATTTAACAATTAGTCCCTTGATAGTACTTAATTACCTATTATTCCAAACTAATAACTTGTGGGATCGGAAAACTACTAATCTATTATTGGGTTTTAATTAATCAAATAGTTGATGAGTTCGGTTTTCACATTCTACCCTCCTTCTAAGAAGTTTTGTCCTCAAAACTTCACAGACCATGTTTCCATCACGCACTCTGATCATCCAATCTCAAATTCATCTTAGACACTCTACTAACTCCCACAGTCTGGTATCCTAAATATTAAGCCTATGATGCACATAGAGATTATAACCTATTGGTCTAATACCATTCTGTCATGTCTCGTTTGCAAGAGTCTCGTGACTGCCGTGCCCTTATCTTTCCTTGAGGACACCAAGCTCAAAACCTCACATCTCGGACCACTATCATAATCAAAATATTACATATACCTACAAAAATGTTAATATTGTGGGATAAGCAATACATGAGATTAGTAAGTAATCCTCGTATTCTCTTATCGAATTAAGCATGTTACAATATATACATTTTCTTTACAAATCCGTCCATTTATTAATAAGCACAACAAAGTGATACAATTCAATACATAGAAAGTGGTCAAAAGTTAAGCAAACATTCTATTAACCAATTATTTAATATCAATCATAGCACTCGGTGACAATTGGTCATGTGAGATTCTAGATGTGGCAAGAACAGATTCTAGAGGTGGCTTTCGCCCTTACTTCAGTATATTGATGAGCACTTAGTTCTGTACAGTACTTAGTTCTCACACACTCGAGTAACATCATGCCATCAATTGTAATATTAGTCAAACAATCATATCAATCATATTATTTATTGCATTTCACAAAAAATCACTTTGCACATACTTGTATAAGAAGTAAAATATAAAACATGGTCATTTGATTTACAAACAAAATAAATGTTTCACAAATATTTAATTTTTCAAATACTGCTTGAAAAATATAAGAGAATACAAGAACTACTTACCCTGACATTACTAGTAAATACAACAATTTATCTCGAGTACTTGTGCCCATTACGTCATTTCGGCCTAAAGGATAATAAACACACGGAATTTATTAGCTTGAACTTATTATTAACATATCCAAAAATAATATGTAATCAATGCTAAATAAAACCCAAAGATGATCGAAAGTAAACCAATTTAAAAACCTTCCCTACTACTTGATTTATCAAAGAATTTTACTTGCAAAACCAATTCCTTTTCTCCTAACTGATGTATATTTTTTCGATAAACTAATACCTCATAAATTTATCTATTCATTATTGCTTTCTTTGATGACGATGTCATTATCCTCAATTCTTCAATTTAATCCAACATGGCCTCATGCAAATTGAAACAAACTCTTCGTTTCATTTTTTTTCTTTTCTTCCTTCTACATTGCACACAGGCACGAGAATTGAAAGCTTTAAGCAACAAGAACTTGATTAAAGATACTTAAACAAATAATAGTAGAATATTTTACCTATTCTCTGCGTTAAAGAAATCCTCAAATTCCTTCTTCCTTATTCTTGAACAGCTATATCCCTAAAGTCAATATAATATGTTACATAGTTGTTTAATCTTAGACATATATAGAGTAATTCTCAATCTTTAATCTTTCACAATTAGTCTCTTGATAGTACTTAATCACCTATGAGTCCAAACTAATAATTTGTGGCGTTAGAAAATTACTAATATGTTATTGTACTTTAATTAATCAAATAATAGACAGGTTGGATTATTCACATTATGAACAAAATATACGTTTCCAGAAATATTTAACTTTTTAAATATTGTAGTTTTCAAGCCCCTAGGTAGGGGTCAAATAAAAAAAAAAACAAGTAATAATAAAACTTCACAAAATCACTACACTTTACCTCACTTCCGCAAGTATCCGGAGTTGGTAATAGTATAGGATGACTAGGTGTTGTTCCCACAAAAATTGTTTGGCATGTAATTACTGAGATTTACGGACCTTCGTATAGTTAGGCGAATCAAATCGAGTAGAAAGATCCTAACCTAATAAAAGCCATAATGCATTTAAACAAGATTAAATCAAAATTAGACTATTAATATACTAAGGCAAATAAAAAAAATTAAGTAACTACGAAATTTAGAAACTAATTAATCTATTCTAATGAAAGCAAGTAAATAAAAGCACTTAATTTTACTCTACTGTGACAAAAATACGATTAAAATTAAAGAGCAAGTAATTAATTTAACTAAAGAGAACACTAAGAAAGCTTGTATTATTAAGTAAGAAAATGCCATTTATAGTCCAGAATTTGTAAAGAGATGTACTTGAAATCTAAATACTTTTGGATTTTTGATAATAATAAAGAAAAGTCACTAAAAATTAATGCATGGAATTGAAAAGTTTGAATTTGAAAGCATTAAATTAATAACAACCTTAATTACTCTAAGAATACTTGAAATGAAAGTAAAGAAATTTTTAAAAATTTAAACTATAAGTAAAATTATATTTACTTGAAAATAAGGATTAACCCACTAAAACTATGTAATCAAAATCTAAACTTTCAAGGAATTAAGGACTAGATCTAAAGGAAAATTAAAGAGGATTTATATTAATTTAAAACTTGAGAGTCAAGCTATTCTATTATACTCTAATCTAATCTAAAAACTACAAACTACACTACCTACTATGTGTACTGTCACCTCTCCCTTGTACCTTAAATAATTAGAGTATTATACAAGCCAAAAATTAGAAATTGGCTATTGAAATATTACAAAAATAAGAGTCATTACTATTATTGTTGAAAAGCGACTCCATGTCGTGACATGGAAAATTTGATGTCCCAACATGGCCTAAAAATATATTAATCCTGTTCCATTTCCATGTTTCAATTTGGAGAAATCCATGTTGCGACTTGAATCGATTTCCAGCAATTTTTCAATTCTTCTCAATTTGCATCTTGGCCCTCATACTTTGTTTATTCTAGCTTCCAATTTTCACTTTAATGCTGCATAATATTAAACTATTTAAATACCCAAATTAACTATAATTCTAATAAAAACTCATCACATTTAATAATAGTTAAAAAATGTAAGCACATAATACAAAAATTAACCAATATATTAAATTAATAACAAAAACTCAGAATTTGGACTAATAGTATGTCATGATTTAGAATAAAATAACTCTAGCTTACTAGAGTTATCACACCCCCAAACTTAGCATTTTGCTAGTCCCGAGAAAAAGAAAAAATTAAAAGAATTTCATTAACAAATAAATAAACGACACATCCCACCAAAAATTGATGCAATGTTTGATGATCAGTGGATGTACTTAGAATAATCAGGAAACCTCTCAAGGGACCTCTAATGCAATATGATAATTGAAATATTTCAATGAGTCAATCCAAGTTTCCTAATTTTGTAAGAAAAATATGCTCATTTACTACACAAGATTTCAAATTACCAAGAATTAACTATTCTCAAAAAAATTCCCAAAAATTAAGTTCTATTCATTCAAAACATCATTTTTTCTCAAATCACATATATTATAAAGTTAGTCAACCATTATGACAAGGTAGCAGGAAAATAGAAGTTCATTAAGAATCTACCTAAATGCATATGTCATTCAAATTGGGAACATTAATCTAATAAGGACTAAGTAGTATGATATCAATGATAAGTATTACAAACATTCTCTCCTCAACTTCTCGGTATACTAAAACGTAGTTTCTAATGACTTAATTTGGATAAACAGCATGGGTAAATGCCGAAATCCCGTACTCACCTTATTACTCTAGACTCTAATGGCTTATTTCGTAGAAACAGCATGAGTACATGTCAGAATCCCGTACTCACCTTATTATAATCAACAAAAAGTTTTTTTTATGGCGCTAAACAAAAGAAGAGGAGTAAAACGTACTTAAGATTAATATCAAATACCAATTATTTAACAAATTAGAATAATATTCCCTATGCAAACACACAAAATATCTCAATTTTCTTCTATTTCATTTAACTTATATTTTTTTTCCAAAAGATAAATCGACTAACAAGGTAATATTATTGATTTGATCGAAAATAATATTTCAAATAAAATTTCTCCAAAATTTTAGTACCTTTTTTTGAAAAAATAGTAATACAAATTTTTGAAATCTTTATATTGGAAAAGAATCACTCACTCACACTTAAATCCATGAAATGACCCAATCAAATACTTCAATCATATAATATTGTAAGTCAAATATCATCATCGAGTACTCAATTGATCAATTTTCCATCCACTAGTCATCAAGTCACACCAATTACACATCAAATAACCACTCCCAAACCAAAAAACCGAACACCCCCAAAAGTTGACTCTTTTATTCGGATTGATGAATAACTCATCCTTCCACTTATCCAAAATTGCAACATAAAAGGATAGCAACAATACAACAAGAACTAAGTAGACCATGATAAAATTTTGATCTAATAACCAATACCAACTGAAAATACTTAGGGTACTTAACCAATCCATATATTTAATAAATAAAGCCCTAGAAAAATCAATGTCTAATCCAAAGCATCAATAAAATAAAACATGACAACAACTTAAAGCCCTTATACACTCTACCATTATTAATCAATGAAAATGACCAAAAACCAAACCAAGTATTTAACAAATCAATCGTCAAAATGATCTAATCCATGAAACAATAAAAAGAAATCTACTTGGCATCAGTTTAATGCTATTAGCTAATCTAGTTCAAAACTAAAATATCTAAAGGAAAATAATAAAGATAACATACCTAAAAATAAAAGTGTATAGATAAGACATGAACAATAATAAAAATTGTCAATCATCATAAAAGTTCTTCTAATGCTTTTACCCTGAGTCATCACTATCCGTTGCTGCTGGTTGCTTCAACTCTCCTGTTCCATGTCCTCTCGACCATCTTCTGCATCAATGGGGCGAGCTTCCTCATGGTCATCATCTTGAGCTCTTTCGGTCTCACCAGCTTGCTGGGCTTCTTCCTGATGTGTAGAAATTGTCGGTGGAGTGTAATATTGCCCATGAGGTGGGCACATAATGCCAAAGCGGAGGTGGCGGCAAATGAACCCATGTATCAAGTGAAGTGGTTTTGAGGGCTTCTCCTATTATTGCCAGATTGTTATGCATTACCAGCTTACTATAGGTCTAATAAACCTGCAATTCGTTCCTTTCTTCTTCATTGACTGGGGAATTATATACGTATTCGGGCAGTAGAGGGATATATGATGCTCTCTGAGGTAGTGTTGGTGGTACATGGCTTTCTCCGGGGTGATACTTCTCATAGATAACACTTTCATACCATCCTATAGACATATTCCCGAATAATCCTATCCTTGGGATATGTCATAGGCTCTGCGGGATCAATAGATCACCTTACAACAGTATACAAATGATGGATTAAACTGGGTGCATAAAAGATGGGTCTGCCAGACCTTCCACTTTCTAAAACTCCTTGTCGGATTAGTTTGCCTACATCTACCGATATCCCTGACTTGAAAGCATACACCAACAATAACTTGTCTTGTTGAATAAAACTCATAGAATTACATACCCAAATTCAACAACTGATAAAGTAAAACCGTAGTTTTGATACAACTGAGAGCCCACTATGAGGAAATCTTAATTCAGTACTACCTGTAGTGCGCCAAACCCAATCCATATTCACATCACAAATAACATCTTTAATCACATTCATATCTTTACCCTTATCACTCCAAAGTACTAAATATTGCTCAGATGAAATAGGAGGTATGTTAAAGTAAGAATTAATCACTTCAGAACTAAAATCAACCAAATACGTACCTCTCGAACTCTCACCTTACCATTCTCAAGATTACAATGAAATCTTTTTACCAATTGCTTGCACTCTGGGTCAATCGGAGAATTAAATCCTTCCCAATGCCTAGCCTTAATCTAAACCTCTATTGCCTTTCTCACTTCTTCATACATTCCCTAATACATGGATAGATTGAAATTCCTTTCCCTAATCACCTCATGTTTCTCATTATTTTTAAATAATAGATGAGCTCAATCACTAGAGAATTGAGGTTCTACTTGCTCATTTCCCCTACTAGGTGTTGGCTCCAAAAGCAACCTAAGAGAGGGGGTGAATTAGGTTGTCTCTAAAAACAATCCTTTTTATGTGCTTAATAGAAATTCAAACTTTATGCACCAAATGAAAACTTAAGCACAAATGAATATAAAAGATATTCAACAATTTAAGCTTAACAGAACAAATAGCAATATGAAGATTAAGAGAATCAAACCAAACTCCCTAGCTTCTCAAGCTTGGAGTTTGCAATTAGAGATGTCAAAGAGCTTCTCACAAGGCAACTACCAAGTTCACAACTTGAAGTTCAGCCCTAAAAGTCTCTTCAAAGTAGGTGAGACAATAACCTCTTGTACACAAATGAGGATCACTCTTGCTCACACTAATTCCCTTAAGTTGAGCCAAGAGTTTTACACTCACAACCTCCCTTTGTTACAATTGTTATCTCTCCACTCTCACACTTGAAGAACTTTTACACTTCTAAGCTCTTTCCTCACTACCTACACTATTACAACACTTGTACCCACTATTTCTCCCAAATAGCTCAAGAATTGTTTGTAATCAATGTAGAAGTCTTAACTCTATTAAATCAGACCTAAGGGTATTTATAGTTGCCAAATATCAGCTTCCAACAACTTCCCAACGGCTATTTTCTGTTTACTGGAAAACTAGCCGTTGGACCTTTCGGACGGCCGATGCAGCAGGAGTGCGTCCGAACAAACTAGCCGTTGGACCGTTCGGACGGCCGATGCTAAGCCCTGCTTAGAAATTTGTGTAGCCGACACTGCGTCCGTTCTCTGAGGGTAGAGACGGACGTCCGAGAACTGCGTCCGAACATGCGTCCGATCGAAGCAAAGTCTACTGGAATATGAACGGACGTCTTCTTCGTCCGAGGCGGCTTCAAATTCTTTGAAGCCTGAAATTAGCAACGTCCGAAAGAATGTGTGGTTGACATTTTGTTCTAGACGATCATTTATCCGAACCTCCCTGTTTTTCTGCACACTTGTCTTTAAACCATTAGTATGATTTGGTCATCATCAAAACATGATTAACATAACTGGGGTTCTTCACTAGGTTGGCCTACTTCCCCTTCTCCACTTGTCCCTTCACCGGCTTTTCTTTTTCTTGAACTCCTTCCTCTATCCCTCATTTTTGCTCTTCTCTCGACACTCCCATACACACTCCTTGTCATTTTTATAGCAATTTATCAACCAATATCAACAAACATATGCACTGATAATTTTTAGATTCACAACCAAGACAAAATTTCCATCAAATTTATATCAATAAAATTTCACAATTTTTCAACAATAACTAAAAAAATCCAACCTATAGTCCAAATAATCCAAAGAATTAATCATTTCAATGTAACAATCTTGCCCAAAAAATTTTCTCAAGAAAAAATTTGTTCCAAAATCACCTAATAGTTGTCAAGAATTTCAAATAAAAATGAATCAAATGCACCTAGAAATTTTCTTCCACAATTGTCAAAATTTCAACCACAAAATTAAGAAGGATATTATCCAATCGGTGTAAAAAATTTCCCAAGAAGAGATGTGCAAATTCTCCCTTGATGTTGAATTTCTCCAAGAAAGACTCCAACTTGCTCTGTCTTTGATTCTTTAAAGATGATGTAAAAGTGTTTTGGTAGGGGCTTATGATGTCTGGAAAGGAATGTAATGGGAGAAAATGGAAGAATTTGAAAGGTTGGGGGAAGGGTTTCATGGTTGTGTGTAGAAAAATTGAAATGTGCAAAAGAAGAAGAAGATTCTTTTTTTAACTTTGATTCTATGTTTGTATTGATGTTGTGACATTTTCTATTATGCATCTCTATGTTGTGACATGGGGAAATCCATGTCGCAATTTGAATTGGTCATGTGCCCTGTATGTGCCTCGATGTCGCGACATGGAGAATCCATGTCGCGATTTTGACTCGGGATGAAATTTTTGCCTTTGCAGAAGTTTGAGGTTAATATTGTTATTTGGATTTTCTATGTCGTAATTTGGCCCGAATGACCAAAATAACCTCCAGATGTTTGAGGTTGATATCGTGACATGGACCTGAACTTCTGCAAGGAGTATTTTGGACGCAGCCAAAAATTTTCCTTTCTTCACCAACTTTCCTCAAGTAAATGCACAACTTGAAAACACCAAAATAACAAGTTTAGGTGACAATTTTTACACATTCAATAGAACTATTTATTCAATTCAGAAACACATTTTTAACCAAAATTTGTAACATAGTTCATTCCAAATCACTTAAAATATAAGCTAATTAAAGTTTGAACCAAAAGAATCTATGGTATGAACAAAAACTAACTAAATTAAAACTTGGGTTGCCTCGCAAGAAGTGCTCTTTTATAGTCAATAACATGATTACGGCATGATTGATCATTATTGCACAAAGTTGACGATTTCTCATCCTTCATCAGTAATTCCTCTCAAGTAGGGTTTGAGCCAGTGACCATTGACCTTGAACACCTTTCTTTCACTTTAATCTCCATTGCTCCATGAGGAAAAGCTTGAACCACTTCAAAGGGTCCACTCCACTGCAATGTGAGTTTTCTCGGGAATAATTTGAGCTTTGAACTGTAAAGTAATACCAAATCACCGGTTTTGAACTCTTTCCTTAAGATGATTTTGTCATGCCATGCCTTAGTCCTTTCCTTACAGATCAAGGAATTCAATTAGGCCAGCGATGCTTTATGGGCCTGAATGTTGGGCAGTGAATTACACTCACGAACAGAAGATGGGCAGTGAATTACACAATGAACAAAAGATGAGGTAGCAAAAATTCAAATGTTAATCAATTGATGGATGTGTGGCTACACTAAGATGGACAAGATATGCAATGCGCTTATTCATGAGAAGATTGGAGTAGCACCTATTGAACATGCTTAAGTTGGTTAGGTCATCTGTTAAGATGTCCAGTAGAAGTGTCTCATAGACGAGTAGATTTTAGAGAGAGTAGTCAACATAAAAAGGCTAGGGGAAGACCGAAAAAGATTTGGTGGGTAACTTGTAAGAAAGATATAACCCATCTAGGAATTGAGGAGGATATGGTCCATGACAGAGCACAATGGCATCGTAAGATTCTTGCAGCCGACCCTACTTAGTACGAATAAGGGTTTTTTTTTCCTCCTAAATTCATCCAATTCATTCAAATCAAGAAGTCTCTTTTCACATTCCTCCTTCAAATCAAAATTCAAGCTATTAATTGCCCAATATGATCTATGATCACGTTCAACCAATAAATGACAAGTTTTTCCATATACAATGCGGTATAGAGACATGCCTATGGGAGTTTTGAATGCCGTCCTAGTAAGCCCGTAATGCATCACTCAACTTAATTGCCCAATCCTTCCTTGCACTATTCACCATTTTTTCCAAAATTCTCTTCAATTCTAATTTTAAACCTCAGCTTGACCCGAAGTTTGAGGATGATAGGCTAAGGAAATTTTTGCATCGCCTTATACTTGGTCATTAAGGTCTCAAAATGTGAATTCTTGAAGTGTGTACTCCTATAACTATTAATAGTCTAGGCACTCCACACCGAGAAAAGATATTCTTTCAAAGAAATTTGGTAATCACTCTAGCATCATTGGTTGGGGTGGCTATTGCTTTAACCTATTTTGACATATAATCCACCGCATCCAAAATGAATTTGTTGGAATATGAAGTTAGAAATGGTCCCATAAAATCAATGCCCCTGGCATCAAGTACTTCCATCTCCACAATGACATGGAGGGCATTTCTTGTCTCTTTGAAATATTATCTACCCTTTGGCATTCATCACATTTGAGCACAAAATCCCTAGAATTGATTTGAAAATAGTTGGCCAACATAAGCCACATTGAAGGACTTTAAAAGCCATTCGTTGAGCTCCATGGTGACCTCCTACCGGAGATGAATGACAATGTTTCAAAATATCGGTCACTTCACTTTTCGGAACACACCTCCTTAGAACTTGAGCATCACATCTTCGGAATAGATATGGTTCTTCCCAAAAGTAAAACTCGAGTTCCACAAAGAAATTTCTTTTCTCATTGATATTGAGCATCATTGGCACTAACCTTGCAACAAGATATTTCACAATGTTTGCATACCACGGGCTTGCTTCCTTTACTTCAGGCAATATCTCAATTGGTGATTCCTCATTGATGGTTTTTTCTTCATGATTGATAAGTCTCAATGCTTCAATTCTTGATAAATGGTCCGCTACCATATTTTCAACACCTTTTCTTCCACCACTTCCCATCAAACTCTTGGAATAAAAGTATCCATCTCAATAACCGTGGTTTGGCATCTTGTTTAGAAAACAAGTAGCAGCATTTTAATGCAGAATAATCGGTGTGCACAATTTCCTTAGACCCAATCAAATATGATACAAATTTGTCAAATGCAAAGACTATAGCAAGTAGTTTCTTTTTTTGTAGTACAGTAATTAAATTGTGCTTCATTTGAGGTCCTACTTGCATTGTAAATGACATGCTACATTTTATCCACCTTTTGACACAAAACAAAACCTATTGCATAGTCACTTGTGTCACACATAACCTCAAATGGAAGAGGCCAATTGGGTGCCATAATGATAGGTGCAATTACAAGAGAATGTTTCAACTCATTAAATGCTTTCAAACAAGAATTATCAAAGTAAAAAGGACATTCTTTTTGAAGTAAAGAGCGTAAAGGTCTAGCCATATGTGAGAAATTTCTAATGAATCTCCTGTAGAAACCCGCAAGACCTAGGAAACTTCTCGTACCCTTAACATTAATGGGACGGGACAACTTTTCAATCACCTCTATCTTTGCCCTATGAACTTTTATTCCTTTTACTTAATGAAACTTCATGACCCAAAACAATTCCTTCTTGCACCATAAAATGACATTTTTCCCAATTAAACACCATATTTGTCTCAACACATCTTTTCAACAAATTGGTCAAATTTAGAAGACAATCATCAAATGAGATACCAAATACACTAAAATCATTCATGAAGATCTCTATTCACTTTTCAACCATATCATGAAAAATACCAAACATGCAACTTTGAAATGTGTTAGAAGCATTACAAAGCCCAAAAGGCATTCTCCTATATGCAGAAGTACCAATGGTCATGTAAAAGTTGTTTTATCTTGATTTTTTGGACAAATGACAATTTGAAGATAACCGGAATACCCATCAAGAAAGCAACAATATGCAAAACTGGCCAACCTCTCAAGCATTTGATCAATAAAAGGTAAAGAAAAATGATCTTGACGAGTGGCCTCATTCAATTTACGAAAATGAATGCATATACAACAACCCCTGACTAATCTATAGGAGAGGAGTTCATTGGTGCCCGTTGGACTTATTATCACATTAATTCAATACTTTTTTGGAGCAACTTGAGTGGGACTAACCTACTCGCTATCACCAATAGGGTATATAATACCGGCTTTCAAAAGCTTAATAACCTCATTTCTCACAATCTCTTTCAAAGTAGGATTCAATCTCCTTTGAGGTTGCTTTACCGATTTGTTCCCTTCGTTGAACAAAATTTTATGCATACAAACGGAAGGGCTAATTCCATTAATGTCATCAACAGACCAAAAAATGGCATTTTTATGCATTTTAAGTACCACAATCAATCTTTCAAGTTGATCACCCATTAAAGATGTATTCACAATTACCAGGTATGTCTCATTTTCACTAAAATATGTATACATTAAATGAGTAGGATGAGGTTTAAGCTCTACCTTGGGGGTGCATCTATTGGAGACCCCCTTTTACCTCTTTCCTTATTTTTCGCTTTCCTTTTGCAATAAGATATCATTCTCCAAGTGATTCACATTATTCATTCCACTTCATCTTATATTTTGAATTAGGTTATTTGAATCCAACACATCATTTTCCAATGAAGAATTGTCCAACTCATTCCTACAATAATCATCAATTAGATCATCCACTATATTTATACTCATAACATCATCATAAATTAAGGAAGCTTTA
This sequence comes from Cinchona pubescens, assembly GCA_025175665.1. Taxonomy (NCBI): domain Eukaryota; kingdom Viridiplantae; phylum Streptophyta; class Magnoliopsida; order Gentianales; family Rubiaceae; genus Cinchona; species Cinchona pubescens. The sequence continues at coordinate 1,936,751 of JANKKI010000099.1, read as the reverse complement.
ATGAATTAAAAACATTAAATACAACAATTTCATTATTTATCCAAAATTCCAACCTCCCTCCTTGAACATCTATGAGTGCATGACCAGTGGCAAGGAAGGGTCTCCCAAGTGTGATCGGGAACTTGTTATCAACTTCCATGTCTAGCACAATAAAATCGGTCGGAAGGTAGAGTTTGTCAATTTTAACAATCACATCCTCAATGATTCTTTTTGGAAACTTTATGCTACAATCCACAAGATACAATGAGACACTGGTGTGCCCTAAATGTCCTCCATTTAATTTCTTGAACATCACATAAGGCATGAGGTTTATCGAAGCCTCCAAAACACACAAACCTTTCCCAAATTGCAAACCTCCAATCTTGGTTACTCAAGATATGATAAAGGACCCAGGGTCCTTGAGCTTGAGGGTAACCTCTTTGTGAGGAATGCACTACAATTCTCCGTTAGGCATAAAATTTCATCGCCATTCAATCTCCTTTTTGATGTGAGGACTCGCTTCATGAATTTAGCATAAGCAGGCATGTTCTCAAGTGCCTCCAGGAAAGGAATATTAATTTCAAGCTTCTTGAATATTTCAAGAAATTTTTTAAACTTCTTAGCCTTTTCTTTATCCTTCATTCTTTGAGGAAATGGTATATTCAATTTCTTCGACTCTTGATAAGTAGGATCCTTGCCTTATGCTTTGCATATTGGGTATGGTAGGCTCATTCATCTTTTTGCCTTGTCCCATTGAAGAGTCCCCTTTAACCCCTCTTCATCTTCACCATTTTCCTTTTCTTTACCCTTCAATGAGTGTCTTCCAACCCTTTCTGCCACTTCCTTACCACTTCTAAGGGTGATGGCCTTGCATTGCTCCTTGGGATTTGGCATAGTATCATTCTAAAATGCCCCTACAAGTCTTTCATTGTTCAATCTTGCCAGTTGACCTAATTGAATTTCCAATTCCTTGTCGATGCTCTCAAATTCTTGAAGTCTCTCCTATGTTCTCCTTTATCCATTCTTTCTCTTTCCAACTCCCTTATCAAGTACTCTGCCTCTATTTTCCAACCATCTTCACATACATTCTCTCTTGGAGTAAATTGGTCATTATACATGGGTTGGAAAGAATTTGAATGTTGGAATGGAGGCTTTGGTTGTTGATTTTGAAACAGAGGGTTAGATGGAGATTGATAGGAGTTGGCTTGGAAGTTTCTTTGGTATGGAGCTTGGTAGTGTCTAGCTAATGAACTTTGAAGCTTGGTTATGAAAGCTTTGAGATAGGAGATTTAGTTGATAATGAGGGTTGGATTGATTGTTTGAGTTGCTCCATGAAAAGTTGGGATGATTCCTCAAAAAGGGATTATATCTATTCCCATAAACTCTGGGTCGGTTCCTATGGAAAAGATGGTTGATTAGACACATAGTTGAGTTGCTCATTAGAACCATAAGGCATTTTACATTGCCCATTTGCATCTCACCCCAATAAAAATCACACACCATGGGCGGTTGGGTTGGAGAAAAAGACATTGTATTCACACTACTCGGTCTCCCTAAGTTCTCCAACACTTTTGCAATATTATTCCACCCCATTCATAAATATACTTTGTTGAGCAAATAGAGCTTGCACATTCAAATTCAATACTCTATTTTATGCATTAGCTTGATGGGCTTGATGTTGAGCTACCGGCGTAGTCATTAGTCTATGATAGTAATAGTTATAAGCCATTCTATTGAGCAATTCTTGACATTCCTCTAGTGTCTTGTAGGATATGGAACCATCGGCGGAGGCATCTATTATTGATTTCATCTCTTGTGTCAATCCATTATAGAAGGTTTGAATTTGAAGCCATAGTGGGATTGCATGATGAGAGAACTTCCTTAACAAATCCTTAAAATGACCCCAAGCCTCTCCTAAGCTCTCTCCAGCATCTTTTTTAAAAGAGGTAATCTCGTTCGCAACTTGGCAGTCCTCAAAGTTGGGAATTGTTTTGCCAAAAATTCTTGTGCTATTTGGTTCCACATGGTAAAAGTCCCTTGGGCATGAGATTGAAGCTAAGATTTTACCCTATCCCTTAGAGAAAAGGGAATAATCTCATTCTCACACAATTCGGGCGCACTCCATTGAATTTGAATGTATCTAAATTCTCCTCATAGTTCATTAGATGTGTGTATGGATTTTTATTATGACCACCCCCAAACATTGCGTGAGCTTTTAGCATTTGGATCAAAGCGGGCTTTATCTCTAAATTATTTTCTTGCACGGGCACCCGTGTACAGCTAGAATTTGCCCCATCAAAGGTTGATACTACATATTCTCTCAATAGTCTGCCATTTGTGTTCATACCATTTCCATTTCCATAACCACCAATTCCATAATTTCTGGTTACTTCTTCTTTATCATACGCAGAATCCCATTGTTCCAATTCCTCTGATTTTGGTTGATATTCACCATTTGAATTCTCTCTAGCTCTTGTTGCACTCTTTTATGCTTCCGGATTTCCCTCAATTCTTTTTCTCTATCGTCGTCCAAGAAAATTAAAGGTCCCCTGTCTCTTCTTACCATGTATTACAAAAGCCAAATCAAGTAATTAGTTCAAGTGCCAAAATAATTCAACAAGAAGGATCACCAACATAAACAAACAAACTAAAATTAACAACTAAATTAAAAAAAAAAGCCTAATCTACATGACCCATAAAGTGCTCAATATTACCAAATACCAAGGACAATCCCCAACAATAGTGCCAAAAGCTTGTCAAGCCCTTAGGTAGAAGAGAAATCAAAGCAAACAAGTAATAGTAAAACCTCACAAAATCTGTCCACTCTACCTCACTTATGCAAGTATATGGAATTGGTAGTAGTATAGGAGGAATTGGTGTCGTTCCCACAAAGATTGTTTGGCAAGCACTTACCGACTCAGATTTATGAATCTTTGTAAAGTTAGGCGAATCAAATCGAGTAGAAAGATACTAATCTATTCAAAGCCCTAATGCATTCAAACAAGTTAAAACCAACATTAGACTATTAATAAACTAATTTAAGTAAATAAAATTAAGTAACAATGAAATTTAGAAACTAATTAACCTATTCTAGTGAAAGCAAGTAAATAAAAGAACTTAATTTTACTCTACTTTGACTAAAATACGAATAAAATTAAAGAGCAAGTAATAAATCTAACTAAAGAAAACTCTAAGAAATCTTGTAAAGCAAGAAAATGCCATTTCTAGTCTAGAATTTGTAAGGAGATATACTTGAAATCTAAAGACTTGGATTTTGATAATAATAAACAAAGGCCACTAAAAATTAACTAGAAATTAATGCATGGAATTGAAAAGTTTGAATTAGAAAGAACTAAATTAATAAGAACAATAATTACTCTAAGAAAACTTGAAATGGAAGTAAAGAGATTTTCAAAAATTCCTAAACTATAATGAAGTAAAAATTATATCTACTTGAAGGTAAGGATTAACCCACTAAAACTATGTAATAAAAATATAAACTTCCAAGGATTTAAAGACTAGATCTAAAGGAAAATTAAAGAGGATTAGCATAAATATAAAACTTGAGAGTCATACTATTCTATTCTACTCTAATATAATCTAAAAACTACATACAGTACTATCTACTATGTGTACTATCACTTCTCCTTTGTATCTTAAATAGTTAGAGTATTACACAAGGCAAAAATTAGGAATTGGCTGCTAAAATATTACAAAAATGCCATTCCTATTTTTGTTGAAACGCATCTTCAGGTCACAACATGGAGAATTTGATGTCACGACATGGCCTAAAAATATATTAATCCTGTTCCGTCTCCATGTCGCGATTTGGAGAAATCCATGTCATGACATGGACCATTTTTCCAACACTTCTTTAATTCTTCTCAATTTGCATCTTGGCCCTCATAGTTTGTTTATTCCATCAATTGCAACTTTCAATTTAAACCTACATAATATTGAACCAATTACATACCCAAAATAACTAAAATTCTAATAAAAACTCATCATATTTAATAATAGTTAAAAAAATGTAAAAACATAATACGAAAATGGACCAAAATATTAAATTAATAAGCAAAAGTCGAAATTTAAACTAACAGAATGCCATGAGTTAGAATAAAATAAATCTAGTTTACTAGAGTTATTAGTAGTCTAGTGGTATTGGCATCCTTCTAATTGCAAGAGGTTCAATGATCGAGTCCTTGCTCAAGCAACCTATTCAAGTTTTTACTGTAACACCCTAGGTCAGGGTTAGCTTAATAACTTTTGAGCGTAAATAGCAGGCTCAAAATGTTTAATCCAAGTTATTAATAGTCCATGACCTAAGGTATTATATATAATACAAATCTTTTCTCCTCATCTAATGTGGGATGGCAGGTCACCACATTCATCCCTTCTTAAGGCCTTGTATTCTCGCAAGGCTCACAAGGCTGAGCCACACTTGATTGTGCTAGATTCTAGAGGTGGTACGTACAGTTTTAGATGTGGCTTCCGCTCTTAACTGATGTAGAACTTAGTCTCGCATAGCTTTTAGTTCCCGTAATCCCTTGCATAGCCACGACCCAATAGCACTGACCCAATCCCACCAAGTTCAGAGATCACATGAGACTCCCTCTGATACTAAGCCTGGGTTGGCCGAATAACTTTTGGACAGAAACAACAGGCTAAAATTGCTCAAGCCAAGTTGTTAGTTGCCCATGACTCAAGGTGTTATAAGTAATATAATATCTTCTCGCACTTCCAATGTGGGACGGGGCATTACATTCACTCCTCGATTAGCCTTTGCATCCTCACGAAGCCCAAAGTTGAGACCCAAGACCATATCATATACTCCGCGTAGTGTAGTCCAATACTACTAGCCTAGCTCATCCCGTGTAGAGACCACACGAGATTTACTCTGATACCAACCATAACACCCCATGACAGGGCTAGTCCAAGCAACTTTTGAGTGTAAAAAACAAGTTCAAAATGTTTAAGTCAAGTTGTTAGTAGCCTATGACCCAAGGTATTATACACAGTAAAAATCTTTTCTCCCCAGCCAATATGGGATATCGGGTTATCAAATTATAGCATAGTGCATCCCAATATCACTTGTCCAGTCTCAACTCATGCAAAGACTATACGAGATTTGTTATGATACCAACTGTAATGCCCCAGGTCTAGGTTGACCCAATAACTTTTGAGAAAAATGACGGATTCAAAATGTTTAACTCAAATTGTTAGTAACTCATGATCCAAAGTGTTCTAAATAAAATAATATTTTCTCTCACTTTCAATATAGGACGAGTTGTCGTACTACCGCAAAAGTCAAGTATTACCAATTAAAATACTACCTAACGTATTACTAATGTGAACAATGACTACAAGGATAAAAGTATTATAAATCCTTTCACCAACAACAAAAAAAAAAAAGAAGTATTATAAATCCAAATTGCAGTTTAGCACCCTACTATATTTAATTAAGGCAATTTATTTAATCTTAGTGTTTTTGTGGGCTTTTTTTTTTAAAACTATTTTTAATCGTCCAAATTTGAAATATAAAATTTAAAGCTCATAATCGAAAATGACAATAATAGTCTCTAATATTTTGGAATTTTACTTTTTTTAGTCCCTTGTATTTAGTGATGCTTTTCGTCCATCACAAATTCAAAATATCATTTTACTTCCTAAATCCAATTTTGGGGATATCATCATGTGCTATTCAATTAGGGTAAAAAAATGCTGACTGAAATTCATTCCCATTTAACACACCAAATAGGAATAAATTTCGGTCATGAAATTGGGCAAATTTCTTAGCATTCATAAATGTATTCTAATTCAGGAGGGCTTAGAACTCAATCCTAATTCCTAACTCATAAAATCCCTATTTTCCATGGATACCCAGTCTCTCTTCTGTGGCTGCAACAAAAGAACAAACTAACAATGGTAAAGATGTCATAAACTAAAGACAACGTACCATCTTAGGAGAAAATTATGAAAGACATGAATTAAGTGCCTAATTAGAAACCCAAATTTGAGTTTGTAATGTGTTTTAACTTAAGAAAGATTGCATAAATTGATGATTAACATGTTTAGCATAACGGTGGCTATAGATTTTTCTTGTGGTACGATAGAGAAAAGTGCAAGTGGTTATCCCAACTAACAAAAAAAATTATCGAGGAATTTGTAGGACATTTTAGTTAAAATAGGAAGAAGAAATCTAAAATTCTGTTGACCTTTTTACTCCTAAAAAAAATGAGACGTTATGATTTCTGGCCAGAATTGAGTTTACAAGCTAAAATAGTACATTTTGAATTTATGAGAGGCAAACAATATTATTTTGAAAGTGATGGATTAAAAAATGCAAATATGAAATGTGAGTAATTATTATGATCCTTTTACCCTACAATTTATAAAGATAGAAAAAAAAAAAAAAAAAAAAAAACCAACTAGATTGCGACCATATGATTGAGAAACTGCAAACATGGTTTATAGTACCCTGATAATTTATAAAGATAAAAAAAAACACAAGAAGATTGTTGCTGTATAATCATGGCAAACATCGAACACGCCCGAAAAGAAATTCAAAAACTCATGTGAAATTTAATTTTTAGTGATTTAAAATATGATATTATGGCTCTCATACCGCATGTAAGATTTAATTGGATCACAATATGGAAGGAAGCTCCTCTCTAGTATATCTCATCTCCAACTTCCTACAGATAAGGATTGTGTCACTTGTATGTTTTGACTATTAATGGCGTACATTATTTTCTATTTAATCATTGTTATTATTCTTAGTTAAAACCCAACATATATGTTAACTGTTAGATAAGAATGATTTTATGAAAATCTCCTGATTTTTAGGTGCTAGCCAATTTACAGGTTATTTCGTTGAAAAAAAAAAGAGTTCTTCAAGAAATAGAAAACAAAAATATAAAAGAAAACTTTTTTATACGACTATTGCTAGCGTAATATCAGGATTGATTTAACCTGAGTTCAGATTATTTTTTTTTTCAATTGTTTTGGTGGATTGTAATTCTTTTTCTATATTTTCATAACTTTTTCTATGAATTCAACAAATGAACATCAACACACTAAAGTGGTAAAATGAAGATATTTTTATCAAATATAATCATTAAAATCTTGAGATGCATAATTTTCTTGCAAACATAAATTTTTTCTACCCTAAAAATTGCTCTAACACCACCTAATATAAATAGTTGTATGAAAAAGTTTTTACTTTTATTTGTTATTTTATGTGCATCCGGCCCGTTCGTGAAAGAACTCCTTTCTTTGACAAAATTTGCTGTTAACTAGAGTATGATTACGTTTGTATCAGACACTCTGGATAATCATTCAGTTTGTTAACAATGTGATTCATAAACGAGTGAACAACTAGAATTGGTATAAGGCTAAAAATTGGTTGGCAATTAAAAAGCAGGAAAGTCTATACTTCAACTATGGTTAAATAGAAAATAATCTACACCCAAAACAATTAAAATATACATTACAGGAATGGCATAAATACTTATCTATATTAAAGGAAATTCGAGAGGAGATATTGCTACGAAGGAGCCTAGTCCCACAATAAGGTTTAATTTGTAATTTGGAAAAAACAAACAATAATTTGCATGCTGTTCTCCGATACCATGATGAATTAACAAGGCTTATAGATGACTCCAAAGATTGATCACCTTGACGACATCATCCTTCCCTACAAGTCCGGTAAGGTAGCTATCAATGGGATAAATCAAAACGAGTACAAATGATAGTCATCAACTAATATACGTACACGTGGCAAAAATTTATAAACTCATTAAGAGAAATACTAAAAATCTGCCTATTAAGGCACCCTGTTAGAACAGGCCGGCCGGCCGAGGATTTTGGAGGCCGAGGAGTTTGGACCCCTTATCGCCCTAAACGACACGTGTATCTATAGGGGCTCGTTCCTATTATGTTATTCATTCCCCGTTAATACAAATGCATTCTTTCCCTATTTTTTCTCTCTAGTTCTTTTAAAGACTCTCATCAAGTGATAATACTTATGGGAATCAAACAAATTGCTTCGATTTATCTCTCTCTCTCTCTTTTTTATTTTTTGTTTTTGAGAATCTGTGATTGTTTTCAAAAGTAATTCTCTAATCAAATTCATTAGAAAATCATTAAAAACAGCATTGACAACCAAAAGAGCACTAATATTTGTGACATTGAGATGATTTATGAGTGCACTGCTCATTAATTGATTCAACAAAATACTGAAACATCACAACTCAGTGAACAGCAACAGAGAGATGAAAGCTCCAATTATTTTCTGGCAACCTCAAGCTTTCAAGCAATTCATGGAGACTTAGAAGAAGCAAACAAATGCTATGAGCAAACTCCGAAAACTCGCCAAAATCAGGACCAAGAAGACGTAGCTAGCAGCATGCAACTTCAAGGTCTGCAAGTTGCTCGCATTCTACTTTGATCCACGGTCACACCGTGAAGGATCAATTTCCAATCAAATGGGACAAAATCACAAACTATGCTAAAAACACAGAAGAAAAATTTAAGAAATCTCTTGTAGCCACTACAAAAGAACTGATGGCCAAGGTCGAGTCTAGGGCTCAACAGCTTCTTGGTAAGAGTAGTTTGACTTTGGATAGATTCATTGATGTTGATAGAGATCCCTTAAGACTTGTTGTTTAGCTGGAACTGATTCTACTGAACTGTCGACAGCTTTATCTTGATAGGCACAACTGACCCAGCTGATCATGTGGTACTTGTGTTAGCTATTACAAAATTTTATGATTCTTCAGATTCAGCAAAATATAAGCCATTTGCAATGACTTTGAAGGAGTAAACTCAGAAATGAATTAAGGAGTTAACCTTCGAATCATTGGTTCATTTGCGAACCTCAAAAAGAAATTTCTTTGACACTGCATGAGTCACCAGATTGTTTAAAAAGAAGCTTATCACTTGATGAATGTGAGCTAAAAGCTTAATAAAACCTTAAAATAATACATCGAGAGGTTCAACAATGAAGTATGCTATTTAGGTTTGTGATGTGGACGAAACACTTATGGTTCCTGCATTCTGTGATGCAGTAAGACTAGGCTCGTTCAAACATGAGCTTGCTTCAAATATGCCAAAAACTTGAATGAGTTCTTGCCACGAGCAGAAAGCCACATTTAGCGAGAAGAGTCGAACAGAATGAAGTAAAGCTCTATGACTTTAAAAAAAAAGAAAAAATAAAAAAAAGAGGCCCATTGTGAAGACCTCTGATAAGCCAGCATCAGATAAGAAGAACAAGGCGATCGAATGACTAACTTACCCCCAACAGAGCAATCAATAGAACCTCCTAGCTAGTTGAGTAGTTTACCCCAGGGCAAATAATTTCAAGCCAACCAAAACCAGGGTCATTCTAGATGAGGATTTCATCCCTCTCAGCACTTCCTGAAAGGAAATACTACTTCAAATATAGAATGCTGGAATTCTGGATCCTCCACTTCCTAAGGACATGACATCAAGGATTGTAATGACTTGAATATTAGTGTTGAAAAGCTAAGTTATCAGAGATGGATTTGTACAAGAGTGGATACTTCAAACAGCTTATTAGTTTTGGGAGAAGGACTCTCAGAATTAGCTCGTTCGTAGTGATAACAGATGCCCTCAGCCATACAATAATAGAAACCGATTCCAACGGTTAGACAACAATTATAACAACAACATAGGGCCCCCAGCCAATAATGATGATGTGGTTAGGGTTATCAACACCATAGCAAGAAGTGGTATCGGAGGAGACTCCGCTAATGACTACAAAAGATATTACCTAATGTGTTTCTCCAAGGGAAAATCCAATCAAAATGGTCAAACTAAATCTGAACAAATCATTTACTGATGATAACCCTATTCCAAATTAGGTTCAGCATGCAAACTTGATCACTATCCATGTAACAATCGGAGACTATTGTGTGCATAAAGTTTTGTGGAAGGTGGTAATTTAGCTAACATCATTTTTTGGCATGTCTAGGAATGGATGGGCATATGCAATGACCATATGCGACCTATCCATTCAACCCCCTTGTTAGGCTTTAATAGGGATTCAGTTATCCATGGTCTAGAATGTGGTATTTGGGGCAACTAGCAGGAGCCCTGTAAATACTATATGATGTCTGTTAAGAGCAAATCACAAACCATGAAAATTGAGGTTGAAGTGTCTAAAAAATTCAATGTTGAACCAATAAATGCAAATCCGATCGAGGCCCATGACTGAAGAGGAAACTGAAAAATGATTGAACTTGAGTTGAGAGTGCCGATCGAAGAAATTTTCTTTTGATTTAACCACTCCTAAAAGAAAGTTGAGGATCTATACCATTTTCTCAGCTGAACTGAAAGTTGATCAGAAGTGGTTGCTTTATGTGTTGGTTTATGTACTAAAGGCAACAGTGTTGGAATTAGAAATTATACTTATTGCCAACGTTAAATGAACCTAAAGGGTCACACACTAATAGTAAGCATTGGGTTAAGTTAATTGTTGACTAAGTTCGTTGAATAAGAATTTGTGTCTAGATTCAATGAGCACGAACATTATTTACTGTCTCATTATTTACATCGGATTGTCCAGTTAAATAGTAATTATAATAATTCGTAAGGAACTATATCTGGTTACTATCATACGCGTTTATATACCTAATACGTGTGATAGAAGAATTCTAATCAAAGAAGAGTTCTTTGAATTTAGGTTAACCGCTATATATAGAATATGATTCTTTAGGGTTTATTAAGTAACAGATGCGACTGATTAGTAACACACAGTCGGACGAAAAACCCTACGAAATAGTTCCGAAACACTTGCTCTAGCAAGCAACACCCTAAAATCGGAAAAGCTACTCGTGTGGATACCGTAGAGGCGTTCGTTCAATCCAGAGCAGCGCCTAAGGTCCGACGTGTTCTACGAATAGTTCGTGGTTGCCGTGGTGTCCAATTCCAGCATTCTATATTTGCTGTCTCAGATCGCAACCAGGGTTTTGCTATCGAGCATCAAAGGTATATATATCTAAACCCTAGACGATTTACCAATCGGAACGCATGGATCCTCTTATAGGGATTTCCGGTGTTTTTCCGCTGCGTTATTTTGATATTTCTGTAAGGAAATCCCTTCAGTGGTATCAGAGCCGCTTGTGTTTTCAATTAAACCGTTTCTGGATGTGATAAAATTAGTTAAAAACATATTATGTTGGACATAATCGAAGTACATGAACTGTAGTTACTGAATGTATCTTTGTTGGAGAATTTTTTATTCTTAATAAAGAAATCAAATCCATCATTGTAATAAACAACATACATCTGAATGTATTAGTTACTGCTTAAAGCATGATTCTATTTGATAGATTCTGTTGTTGAACTATATGTATATGTGATATACGTATGTTTCTGTTGAATTATGTATATATGATATATGTATTTTTCTGTCGAATTATGCATATATATATATATATATGTATATATGCTTCTGTCGAATGATTTACATATATGACCGCCGTACTTTCTGTCGTAGTGGCTTAAAATCGTTTTGGTTATAACGTCGGATAATACATAATAGTATGTTTTCTGTTTTATGATGTGTTCATATGCATGGTGCATAGCATGGCCCTTTTGACCTACTAGAATAGTAATTTATTTCTATTTTGGGGTGTAATTATATAAATACGGCCTGCGTGTCGTTTTTCTTTTGTTTTGTAATTTTATACACATTATTGTATTACAAAGCTTGTAAAGAAGGCAAGAGGAGCAACTTGGCGTCAATCAACAACAAGGTGTATTCCATGAAGATGGAAGAAATTTTGAAGTTGTAATTTGACCCTAGGATTGACCTTGATCTTCATATTGGCTTATGAAGATCACCATAGTTTAAGGGCCATGCTATGACACGTTTATCTTACTGTTATTTGTATATGTTTATGTGATGTTAAATGTTAAATATATGTGGTGCATGAAAACATATGATCAATTAACAAGTTCACATAACATGTTAAGCCCTCAATTAATCAGTATGCCACCAAATTTAAACACCTTCCAAAGACTTTGATCATTGATGTGCGTTTTTGCTAAAGTAAAAGTACATTAGTTATTTTAGTCAGAAAGGATAAGTAATGGTGCTACTTATATGTTTAATTTGGCCAATAAATATTGGGCTATCAAAACGGTTTTGGGCCCATAGGCATAAGATGAGATTAAACATGCCGGTACATGTGATGTATTGATCTCATAATTGTTTTAAGAGTTACATATGATGTAATTGGTAAAGAGTTACCTACCTAAATCACTTAATTTTAATTGTCATGCCAAAGCTGAGTTAAAGTTAAGTGAAATATGGATCTTAACCCACTAAATACAAACTGTTGTGTATTCATTTATGAGGGTAATTGATTTAGTGGGAGTTTTATATTAATATCGAAATATTGTACTTTGCATAATTGTTGTAGATAGATGGCCGCTAATAACACTTCAACACTATCTTTGCGATCTATCCTTGAGAAGGACAAGCTGAATGGGACCAACTTCCTTGACTGTGTTAAGAGACAGGTTTCACAAATTGTATTCTCAAACATCCAAGGAAGCTGTATGTTCATCTAATCCTATCCCTGAACGACTGCACCAATGCTCCAAGAGCGAGAGAGATGCTTACAAGTAAGCATTCTAATGACTCGTTGATGGATTGTCCAGCCTTATGCTTGCTACCATGAGCCCAGACCTTCAGAAGGACTTGGAGCACTTGGAAGCTTTCGAGATGGTCAATCATCTCAAGGAAATGTTCCAACAGCAAGCACGGCAGGAAAGGTTTGATACGACCAAAGCTTTACATTCCTGCAAAATGGCTGAAGGAGCGCAGTTACTCCGATGTCTTGAAGATGAAGGGTCACATAGATCATCTTGAAAGACTTGGATTTCCCATAAGTCAAGAGTGGCAACGGATTTGATCCTGAATTCTCTTCCCGAGAGTTATAGCCGTTTGTTATGAACTTCAACATGAACAACATGGAGAAATTTGTTTCTGAGCTGCATTCGATGCTTAAAACTGCTGAGCATAATATCAAAAATTGCTGAAAAAGCCCTATACACAAAACAAGCCCAAGAACCAGAACAAGCCTAAGCCTCCAAAGGAAGGAGTTTGTCACTTTTGCAATGAGCCTGGTCATTGGAAAAGAAATTGCAAACTCTATTTGGAAGATCTAAAGAAGAAGAAGAGTAGTGAGACTACTACTCAAAGTATTTAACTCAGACCGTTAATCTTACTCACTTCTATTTGTATAAGAGATGGGTATTAGATACTGGATGTGGAGCTCACATTTGTGTTAATGTGAAGGATCTGAAAAGAAGTAGTCGATTAAAGAAAGGTGAAGTGGAGATGCTGGTTGGAAATAAAGCAAGAGTTGCTGCTCTAGCCGTAGGAACATGTGAACTCCTTTTACCTCCCGGGCTGATTTTAACTTTGAATAATTGTTATTATGTACCTGCTTTAAGAAGTAACATTGTTTCTGTTTCTTGATTTTCCAATGTTTAGACAATGATGGATTTGATTTCTTTATTAAGAATAAAAAATTCTCCATTCACCGTGAAGACGTGTTTTATGGAAATGCTGATTTGCATAATGGTCTTTAAGTTAAAATCATCAAGAGCCCAAAGGAGATTGATTTATAACATAAATACAAAGAAACCTAGATTGGATGATTCAAATCAAACTTTCTTATGGCATTGTCGCCTTTGTCACATAAATGAGAAGCGCATATCAAAATTCCATAAAGATGGGCTTTTGAATCAATTTGATCTTGAATCTTATGATATCTGCGAATCTTCATTGTTGGGAAAGATGACTAAAGTGTCCACATAAATCATATATACAAACAGCACCTCCATTATTGGGCCTAATACATACGGATGTATGTGGTCCATTAAATACTGTTGGCAGAGGAGGTTACAGTACTTCATTACTTTCTCAGATGATTTCAGTAGATATGGTTATGTCTATCTAATGAAACATAAATCTGAGTCTTTTGAAATGTTCAAAAGTTTTCAGTATGAAGTACAGAATCAACTTGGCAAGACAATTAAATCACTGAGATCTGATCGAGGTGGTGAATATCTGAGTCAAGAATTTTATGACCATCTTAGAAATTGTGGAATTGTTTCACAATTAACTCCACCTGGAACACCACAATGGAATGGTGTATCTCAAATAAGCGAAATGGGATATTTTTGGAAAAGAGTTTCTTTCCAAAAGAACTAGTGGGAGTAGAGTACATCTTGAAGAATTTCAAGATCCACAAGACAACACTCTCTCTTCTGTGCAATCTCATCAAGAATCACAATTAGTTGTTGGTTCGAATGAGACAACACAATTGGAACATAGGAATGACTCACAATCAGTTGTTGAGCTTCCACATGAAACACAAGGATTCCGTAGATCTGGTAGAGCTAGTAATATGCCTGAGAGATATGGATTTCTTATTACACATACAAATGATGTGTTACTCATGGATCACCATGAGCCCACTAGCTACCAAGATGCTATGACTAGTCCAGACTCTGAGGAATGGCAAAGTGCCATGAAATACACATGCAATCCATGTTTGACAATCAAGTTTGGACTTTGATTGATCCACCGGATGGTATAAAAACTATTGGGTGTAAATGGGTTTTCAAGAAGAAAACTGACATGGATGGCAATCTACATACCTTCAATGAAAAGGTATGTAAGCTTCAAAGATCCATTTATGGATTAAAGCAAGCCTCTCGGAGTTGGAATCTTCGTTTTGACGAAGCAGTCAAAGAGTTTGGATTCATCAAAAATGAAGATGAACCTTGTGTTTACAAGAATATTAATGCAAATGCAGTTGTGTACCAATAATCTCTTTTCTGGACAATCCAGTAGATGTGCATCTGAGATTAGTAAATAATTCTCGTTCATTGAATCTAGACACAAATTCTTATTCATACCACTGTTGTTATTTCCTTACAGAAATATCTTGCCAATGTCGCATGGCATCTGTCTTGGAAAGGCTCAGTGTCCTGCGACACAAGATGAGCGAAATCGCATGAGTGAGATTCCATATGCATCAGCTATAGGATCCATCATGTATGCGATGTTATGTACTCGACCGGATGTCTCATATGCTTTGAGCATAACGAGTAGATACCAATCGGATTCTTCTTTAGATGTGAAGCGACCATAGCAGATTCTACAACGGAGAATATATAGCAAGCATCGATGCGGCTAAGGAAGCAGTTTGGAATAGAAAATTTGTCACTGAATTAGGTGTTGTTCCTAGCATCACTAATCCAGTTGATATCTATTGTGATAATAATGGGGCTATTGCACAAGCCAAAGAGCCTAGATCGCATCAACGATCCAAACACATCCAAAGACGTTATCATCTCATTTATAGACATTTAGAGAGAGACGTCAAAATATGCAAAGTACCAACCGATGACAACATTGCTGATCCATTAACTAAACCACTACCACAACCAAAACATGATCGCCATGTTCGGTCAATAGGTCTTAGACATATGTATGATTGGACCTAATTGTTTAATTGGGAGACTTTTAATGGATAATTTTAAAACGAATATTGTCATCATATTTTTATTGCATGTTTTAATATTAGAATCCATGAATAATTTATTATTCTAAATGTCCCTAGTTATTCAATATAGTGGCGTTAGATCACAATCCTACATAAGAACCAGAAAGATGTGTTTTGACACAATCAAACGTTGTCTTTAACCGGATGATTATAAAGATTGTGATTGAACATGTAGAAATTATGCGGAGGAAAATGAGTGATTAAGATGGAATTTGTCCCTCTTATTATGAGAGAGATGTCTTTGGGCCCTCGATTGTAGGAATGTAAAATGCATGGCCGTGCTCAAATGGATTGATAAGGTGATCAAATTCATTTGTTTTATCATTCTACTTCGAGATCGAGAAATCAAATAGTTGGACACAAATAGAGATGACATTGTCCATGATATCTATGTCTAACTAAGACATCGTGTGACAAAAGGATTATGACATGGGTTATTTGATCAGGTTATGTCAGATCAATGATCTTCATTTAACTTGGGTGGTCATGATGCCTTGCTAGAGGCCAATCTTGATCTATGAGTATAATCTGTTAATGATAAATTAAAGGTGTTTAATTTATTCAATTCCAAAACTTCCTGGCTAATTGTCTTTAGTCCAAGTAGGAGTATTGTTGGTTTATGTACTAAAGGCAACAGTGTTCTTATTACATCTAATTTATGTTATTGCCAAGTTAAATGAACCTGTCTCTTCACACATCTAAGAGTGTGCATTGGAGACAGGCCATTGTTGACTAAGTTCGTGATATAATCTTTGTGTCTATATAGAATGAACGAGAATTATTTACTAATTACATTGGATTTACTGGATTGTCCAGTTAAATAGTAATTATAATAATTCGTAAGGAACTATATCTGGTTACTATCATACGCGTTTATATACCTAATACGTGTGGATAGAAGAATTCTAATCAAAGAAGAGTTCTTTGAATTTAGGTTAACCGCTATATATAGAATATGATTCTTTAGGGTTTATTAAGTAACAGATGCGACTGATTAGTAACACACAGTCGGACGAAAAACCCTACGAAATAGTTCCGAAACACTGCTCTAGCAAGCAACACCCTAAAATCGGAAAAGCTACTCGTGTGGATACCTGTAGAGGGCATTCGTTATATCCAGAGTTTCGGTTAAGGCGCTGTATGTGTTCTAAGAATAGTTCACATCTGCCGTGGTGTCCAAATAGTGACCGTGGTGTTCAGATCGTGAAAGGTTCAGATCGCAACCAGGGTTTTGCTATCGAGCATCAAAGGTATATATATCTAAACCCTAGACGATTTAATCGGAACGCATGGATCCTCTTATAGGGATTTCCGGTGTTTTTCCGCTGCGTTATTTTGATATTTCTGTAAGGAAATCCCTTCATTATGAATATAAGGAAATCTTTCATGATCAACAAAAGATGATTATATAAGTATCCCAAAGGATATTTCTAAACACAATTTAAGGATTGATCTGAGCTTCAAACTAATCAAATAGAGGAAGAGGCTCTTCAGTCCTAAGCATAGTTATGTTATAAAAATTGAGCTAGACAAATTATTAGCTGCCCAGATTATTTTAAAAGTCTTGTGTCCAGTTTGTCTAGCAAATCCTCTTGTAAAAAAGCCAGATCTGAGCTAGCAAATGTGTGCTAATTACACTGATCTTAATAAAGTCTGTACGATGGACAGATATCCTTTGTCTCAGATAGAAATAGTAGTAGATTCTTTGGCTATCTTTAAAATAGCACATTTTTAGATGCGTATAAAGGTAATCATCAAATTTACCTAAGTAAGGAAGATGAAGAAAAACTGCATTTATTGGTAAGAAAGGCACATACTGCTATTAGACAATGTTGTTTCAGATTAAAGAATGCCGGTGCAACATTTCAACTACTAGTGAAAAATTTATTTAAAGGGCAGATCTGATAGAATGCATGGAAGTTTATGTAGATAACAAGGTTCTCAAGTTTCAAACCCATAGGGATGTCATCCCTAACCTCTAATAAACCTTCAACACATTGTGAAGTATGCAAAAATGAAGCTGAACAGCCTTTGGAATTATGTTAGGAAAATTCTTAGGGTTCATTGTCTCCAAACAGAGAATCGAGGCAAACCCAAAAAAAGTACAAGCAATTCTTGACATGATATCCCCAAATTCGGTCAAAGAGGTTTATAGATTTAATGGAAAAAAGGTAGCCTTGAATAGATTTTTGTCCTAGTAAGCTGAATAAGGACTTTCCTTTTTCCAAACCTTCAGAAAGTTAGATAATTTTGAATGCACTGAACAGTGCAAACAAGCATTCCATCATCTCATAGAGTAATTAGGCAATATACCACGGTTGGCTGCTCCAAAGCCCAGTGAAACACCCTATATTTATTTTTCTACTTCAGATAATGCAATAAGTTTAGTTTTAGTTTGGAAGTTGAGAAATGGAAAACCCTGAAAAGAAGAGAACAAGAGAAACAAACTTACCTCCTTTTGTTTAGAAGTTTAAGTAGGAAACAAAGTAGAGATCTCAAAAGAATTGAAGTGATAATTTGGCCCCAAAACTTTCTCCCCAAACTTAGGCAGAAATGGAAAAAAAGTGCAAGTTTAAGCTAAATGAACTTTTAAAAATGCCAAAACTGTCAAGCCCCAAAAACGGGACCGTAACACGCCGCGCTAATGGTACACCGGCCCAAAGCGCAAGGCACAAACGAACAGAGCAACAAACTTAACCGCAATGTAATAGAACCATCAAACCATTTCTTAACTATAAAACCGAATATTTCATTTTACACAAAAAATACGAATTACAAAATTCCTTCTTAGTACAAAAGATGCTACAACAAAAACAAAGTTCATCAATACAAAACCTATCTAATACACTATATAATGAAATTTTCAGTTTGATAGTTAAGAAATGGTTTGATGGTTCTATTACATTGCGGTGATCAAATAAGCTCTGTCATAATGCTGTCTCTTATACGATATCTAGATGTGTATAAGATACACATTTGTGAAAACCATAGTCAGAAACTGTACTCGAATTTGTTCTCCATGCCATTTAATACGTCATGTTTTGACCATAATCATAAGTAGTTTCTAAAATGTATCATGCCATTTTCGCGTCAGGCATGTCCAAAACATAGCCAAAAAGATCCAATCATTTCAAAACACTAGAATGCTAAAGCATTCATAACTTATTTGAGCTCAGTTTCAAGCTGTCCCTAATACACATCTAGATGAGTATCTATTGACAGGTTTACTAGGTATTACCTACTCTTATAGGGACCAAGCTATTTTATGTTAATCAATTGATATGTTTGCAAACTCTTTTCATATGAAAGCATTTTATGACTGTTTTGGCTCATAATGATCATAGCATCACCATGGCGTCCCATGGATGACTATAGGGTCTTGTGATGGGATCAAACATTTCTCATAGGACATCCAGAATTATATACCTAGGTCACCTATGAGCCAAAACAGTCATAAAATGCTTTCATATGAAAAGAGTTTGCAAACATATCAATTGATTAACATAAAATAGCTTGGTCCCGATTTCATATGTAATAGTTCCAAAACTTGGTAAAAGTGCAGTTGGAAACATCATACACTGTCTCTTATGATCCAAGATGTGTATGAGAGACAGAGTTCGGATAGGTGCACTTAGAGTTTTATGCTCAGCATCCTTATGACAATCATTTAGATGTGTATAAGAGACAGACATTACTAAAATACCGAATTCCGACCAACTTTTGTAAGCTAAAACCCCAGTCAAAACACTTAGTTAACCCCTCAAATTCGTATTACAGCTAGATTAGGAATAGGTCCAGCGCATGGTTCAGAAAAACCGAAAAACTTCGCCTCCCTAGGCTATAAGTAGGTTATCCTCCTGCCAACAAAATCCAATTCCAAGGTATTCAAGGGACCTTGGTTACAACCCAACTCAAAACAACATATTCTAACCAGGCGCTGCTCTGGATTGAACCTGTCTCGGAGCAATAGTCGGGACTATATCAATAGCATCCCACAACAAAGGAACACACCTAAAACCATCAAAAGATCATTAAAGACCCTTCAAACATAACCAATTATCCAAATTATCCTAGCTGCGCCAAACTTCCGCTTACTTACAAAATGAAGGGAAATGTCAATTTTCTTGGTTTCAAGTGGATAATTCCTATCCAAACTCCTTAAAACATCTTAAAACATGTGTATATGCATAGACATAAGCATTCATAGCTGATAACACTCTAGGGCCACATATGGAAGACAAAACCCCAACTCATAATCTTAAAATATGTAATCTAACCGTGGAAAGTTGTTAAAAATCAACCCCAATCACTTCCCAACCTCCAAAACACTAAAAACAACCCATAACATACATAAATCATAACATATAAGGCTGCAAAGAGGGTTTTTTTTTCAGCCATAAAGAATCCTACAAGGCTTGAAATTAAAGCTTTTATCATAAAGCCCATAAGCCATAAAGTGCTAAAATACATAAAATCTTACCTTCCAAGTGATTTATACTTGATATCCAAGAAAATTTTGGGGGAAAATGGGGAAGAGAAGTTTCGGCCAGCAGCTAGGAGAAATGAGGAAGAAACAAAGCAAGAAGAAGACTAAAAGGATTCCAAGGTTGACCCAAATAGTTCTCCATTTGACCAAATAGTCTCCAAGTTGACTATTTAACCCAAAAACTAATTTTTTCTACTAAATTATCATTTTTTTTCTGAATAATTCAGCCATCATACAACACTCACACACCACAATGCACTAATTACACTTAGTCTAATTTTTGACCCGTTTACTCGGAACCGAAATCGCGTAAACCGAAAAATTTGCCGAATTGAAAAACGAATAAGTTGAAGTACTTTATGACTAAAAATAATATGAAAAACATTTTAAACCAGTTAAAAAAAATCAAAGAACAAGGCTAGTAAAATACTGGGTTTCACATTCTACCCCCCTTAAACAAAGTTTCGTCCTCGAAACTTACGAAATCACGAAGCAAACAAAGCTGGATACTTTGATCTCATGAGGCTCTCAAGCTCCCAGGTAGCTTCTCGCTCAGAATGATTAGACCATAAAACCTTCACGTAGGGGATAAATTTATTCCTCAATGTCTTATCTTGTTCGATCCACGGATGTCACATTTGAGACTAGTATATGTAGGCCTTTATAGATCTAGCTCTGTAGGTTCATGGCTCAACACATGAGAGGATCGGGATATACCTCCTCAACTGAGAGACATGGAATATCGGTATTATGAACTCTAGACAACTCCGGAGGCAAAGCCAATTGGTATGCCAAATCACCAACCTTGTTCAACACCTCATAGGGGCCTATATAGCGGGGACTCAACTTTCCACCTTCCCCAAACCTAGCTACCCCTTTAGTCGGCGATACTTTCACATACACTTTATCCCCAACCGCAAACTCCATTGGCTTTCTCTTGCGATCCGCCCAGCTCTTCTGACGATCTTGAGCCGCTTTCAAATTCTGGCGAACAATAGCAATCTTATCAATCATTGCCTGAATCAAATCTGGGCCCTCAAAGGATCTCTCACCAACTTCATCCCAATGTAAAGGTGATCTACACTTACGACCGTACAAAGCCTCAAATGGTGCCATACCGATGTTTAAATGTGATGAGATTTTTGTATTATAGAGAAGTGCTTCATGGTATGCCTTTCACAAATGTTATTATCTTTATGTTTTCTTTTTATCGCAATGCTTGGCCCCATTTGAAGAGCTTTTATGATATCCAGCCATCATGTCGAGGATGATAAGCGAGTACTAAGACTCAAAGTTGTGCCACAAGCTCTCGGTAGGTTGTCCGAACACGGATACAAAGTGGGATCGCGATCGAAATAATGCTCTTAGGCACACCGTGCAAACGGACAATCTCCTGATCATATAACTTCACTAATGATTCCAAAGTAGCGGTCACCTTCATCGGTAAGAAATGGGCGGACTTTGTTAGGCGGTCAACAATCACCCATATACTGTCATTACCTCGCCTAGTCCGTGGTAACCCATGTACAAAATCCATAGTAATATGCTCCCATTTCCACTCTGGTATCTCCAATGATCGTAGTAAACCGCTGGGCCTTTGGTGTTCAGCCTTAACCTGCTGACACACCAAACATCTCGCCACAAACTCGGCTATCTCTCTTTTCATTCAGAGCCACCAAAATGTCATTTTCAAGTCCCTATACATCTTCGACTTTACACATCATTTTGGGTATGGATTAAGTTGGCGGCTAATGGCGTTCTCTTTTCAATTAGATGTGTATAAGAGACAGACGTTTATGTGTGCGCCACAAGCTACCATCGGTTCTAACTCGAAACTCGAGGTCTCACCATTCGTACTTTCAACATTACTTTCCGTAGCTCAGGATCATCTAACTGGGACACCTTAATGCGATCCACCAGTGCAGATTGAACAACCAATGGTGCCAAAGTCTGCCCAGTAGACTTAACAATCTCCAAATTCAAAGCCTCAAACTGACAAATCAAAAGAGCCATACTAGACATTTGCTGATTTACGACTCAAAGCATCGGCAATCTTATTAGCTTTACCAGGATGATAGCTAATGGTCAGGTCATAGTCCTTCAATAGCTCAAGCCAACGCCTTTGCCTCATATTAAGCTGTTTTTGAGTGAAGAGATACTTCAGATGTGTATAAGAGACAGGGCTCATGCTGAGCATTTGCAGGTGATAGCTTATGCGTCGAGGCAGATGTGTATAAGAGACAGGTCCCAAACCACTCGAGAAGCATCACTATAAACCACAAATCCTCCGAACACGAAGGTAAAGTCAACACTGGAGATTTCGGTTCCGGCGAGTAAACGGGTCAAAAATTAGACCTGTCTCTTATACACATCTAGATGTGTATAAGAGACAGGAGTTGATGAATAGGGTGTTCAAGGACTATCTTGATGTATGTGTAGTGGTCTTCATCGATGATATCCTAGTTTAAAACTCCACACCTCGATCCTGTGGTAGGTCTAGGCCAATCAACAATGGCCTCAATCTTCTTGGGATCTACAGAAACCCCTTCCTCTGACACCACATGACCCAAAAATGCAACACTCCGAAGCCAAAACTCGCATTTGCTAAGCTTACCATACAACTGCTCTTTCCTCAACAAGCTCAAAACTGCTCGCAAATGCTTAGCATGAGCCTCCTCGCAATCGGAGAATAAACTAGGATATCATCGATGAAGACCACTACACATACATCAAGATAGTCCTTGAACACCCTATTCATCAACTCCATAAAGGCTGCAGGGGCGTTAGTTAAACCAAAAGGCATAACCAAAAACTCGTAGTGTGTATAGCGAGTCAGAAAAGCTTCTTAGGTACATCCTCTTCCTTCACCCTCAATTGATAATATCCGGACCGCAAATCAATCTTAGAGAAGTACCCCGCACCCTTAAGCTGATCAAACAAGTCATCAATCCATGGCAAAGGGTATTTATTCTTCACAGTCACGGTAGTCAATGCAAAGTCTCAAACTACCATCTTTCTTCCGAACAAATAAGACCGGTGCTCCCCAAGGTGAAACACTTGGACGAATGAATTTCTTGTCCAAGAGTTCTTGAAGCTGCTCCTTTAACTCCTTTAGCTCTTATGAGGTGCCATAAGGTATACACATTTGAGATTGGTAAGAGACAGAACTGGCTCTAAGCAAATCTCAAAATCGACAACCCGCGACGGAGGTAAACCTGGCAGCTCCTTGGTTAAAACACGTCCGGAAACTCCCTAACCACTAGGATATCCTCAATGCCAGGCTCTACTTTATCAGAGTCTATCACATAAGTCAAAAAGCTCTCACAACCCCTATCTAAATGCCTTGCAGCCTTCACTGATATAATCGGAATCCTACTCTTGTGCTTCTTTTCATTCCCACGAAAAATCACCGTATCTAAATGGCATCTGAAACATCACATACCTCTCTTTACAATCAATCGTAGCACCATTAGCCGCCAACCAATCCATACCCAAAATTAAATCAAAGTCGGTTATCGGTAACTGAATAAGGTCAGCCTCAAACTTCCTATCACAAAACTCTAACCGACAACCTTCCAAAACAAACCTAGACTCCATAACCTTCCCGTCCGGGATCCCCACTCTATAAGGATCCTCTAACCATCTAGGTTTATCGGACAGACATCTAAGAAAACATCTAGCTGATAAGAGTCAAAGACGGTAATCATGAGCAAAGAATAACTCTTCAAGATTCAACAAAAGAGGTACAACAAAGATTAAATAAGCAAGGACCTCTCAAAACCCCTCAAAACAAGTCAATCAATAACTCCAGGTTAAAGAATTCCACAGATCCTGTAATGTCGCGAACAAAACAGAATCTTATATAATTCTAAGCCCGAGCACATCGATTTAAACCTCGAAATGTGTCATCGAATACCTATTACTGGACTTAGGATTCAAACCTATGCTCTGATACCACTTAAAGTCACGCCCCAAAACGGGACCGTAACACGCCGCGCTAATGGTACACCGGCCCAAAGCGCAAGGCACAAACGAACAGAGCAACAAACTTAACCGCAATGTAATAGAACCATCAAACCATTTCTTAACTATAAAACCGAATATTTCATTTTACACAAAAAATACGAATTACAAAATTCCTTCTTAGTACAAAAGATGCTACAACAAAAACAAAGTTTATCAATACAAAACCTATCTAATACACACTACCCCTCTCCAAACAAAAGAGAAGCTTGGAAGATTATCCGCAGAGACACCAGTAATGTGGAATCTGGAGAAAATCTAAAAGCTGCTAACGCGGTGGAGAGTAAAAAATGAGCACCTAATCTGAAAAATTATAAATCACGTGGGGTGAGCATAACTAGCTCAGTGGATATCATAAAAGCTCTTCAAATGGGGCCAAGCATTGCGATAAAAAGAAAACATAAAGATAATAACATTTGTGAAAACCATAGTCATGAAGCAGTTTCTAAAATGTCTCATGCCATTTAAACGTCAATAAACCATAATCATAAGTAGTTTCTAAAATGTATCATGCCATTTAAACGTCAGGCATGTCCAAAACATAGCCAAAAAGATCCAATCATTTCAAAACATAGTATGCTAAAGCATGGCGAACAAATCCAAGTACAGTTTCAATCCGGAATATAATAAAATAGCATGAGTATCTTTTAGGCTCAAAGGTATGACCTACAGTACTAGCCAGATCTAGTTAGTCACATCCAAAATTATATACCTAGGTCACCTATGAGCCAAAACAGTCATAAAATGCTTTCATATGAAAAGAGTTTGCAAACATATCAATTGATTAACATAAAATAGCTTGGTCCCGATTTCATATGTAATAGTTCCAAAACTTGGTAAAAGTGCAGTTCCAAACATCATACACATTCTAAAATCCATCCAAACATATTTCGAATGTGTATAAGAGACATAGTGATCATTTGTGCAGTTTTTTCTGTGATAGGTGGGTAACATAGACCCTCTTCCAATGACTAGGGACGCGAAACGACGCGAAACGATAGAAAACGACACCAACAGTTCTTTGGTCAAAAATGACCTATTCACAAATTCCGACCAACTTCGACAAGCTAAAACCCCAGTCAAAACACTTAGTTAACCCCTCAAATTCGTATTACAGCTAGATTAGGAGATAATAAGCTCAGTTTTCCAGAAAAACCGAAAAACTTCGGAATTTATCTGCATAAGTTATAGGTTGAGCCTCCCTGCCAACAAAATCCAATTCCAAGGTATTCAAGGGACCTTGGTTACAACCCAACTCAAAACAACATATTCTAACCAACCAATGCATAAACGGAAAGATTCACCGGAGCAATAGTCGGGACTATATCAATAGCATCCCACAAAAAAGGAACACACCTAAAACCATCAAAAGATCATTAAAGACCCTTCAAACATAACCAATTATCCAAATTATCCTAGCTGCGCCAAACTTCCGCTTACTTACAAAATGAAGGGAAATCAATTCCACTTGTCGTTTCAAGTCTCAATTCCTATCCAAACTAACCTTAAAACACTCTTAAAACATCATTATATGCATAGACATAAGCATTCATAGCATAACACTCTAGGGCCACATATGGAAGACAAAACCCCAACTCATAATCTTAAAATATGTAATCTAACCGTGGAAAGTTGTTAAAAATCAACCCCAATCACTTCCCAACCTCCAAAACACTAAAAACAACTAGATGTACATAAATCATAACATATAAGGCTGCAAAGAGGGTTTTTTTTCAGCCATAAAGAATCCTACAAAACTTGAAATTAAAGCTTGGATCATAAAGCCCATAAGCCATAAAGTGCTAAAATACATAAAATCTTACCTTCCAAGTGATTTATACTTGATATCCAAGAAAATTTTGGGGGAAAATGGGGAAGAGAAGTTTCGGCCAGCAGCTAGGAGAAATGAGGAAGAAACAAAGCAAGAAGAAGACTAAAAGGATTCCAAGGTTGACCCAAATAGTTCCCCATTTGCACCAAATAGTCTCCAAGTTGACTATTTAACCCAAAAACTAATTTTTGCTACTAAATTATCATTTTTTTCTGAATAATTCAGCCATCATACAACACTCACACACCACAATGCACTAATTACACTTAGTCCAATTTTTGACCCGTTTACCCGCCGGAACCGAAATCGCGTAAACCGAAAAATTTGCCGAATTGAAAAACGAATAAGTTGAAGTACTTTATGACTAAAAATAATATGAAAAACATTTTAAACCAGTTAAAAAAATTCAAAGAACAAGGCTAGTAAAATACTGGGTTTCACAAAAACTATTCTCAACAAATCAGGCAATAAAATTTTTAAGACCATCTAGATCCTAAAAGAATTCCATTTCTTTCCTATACTTGTAAGCAACATGGAGAGAGAATGAAATTTTTTCTCTTATCTTCTTTTGTCTCATAACTTAAGTTTTCTCTTCTTTACTCTTATCTCCAAAGCTCCCAAAGCAAGCCTCAAAGTCTGACCGATTACAAGTAGCCTAATCTACTGTCAATAAGGTTATCCAAGGGCCGGAAAGAAATTATCCGATGATCAAAAAATAGCTTTTGCACTTGTGGTTCCAGCTAAGATGTTGTGACCTTATTTTCAAGATCATGAAAATTGTGATTTATACAAATTTTCCATTGAAAACAATCCTCAAAAGCCTAATGTTTCACAAGGATGCTAAAGTGGTTGGTAGATCAAAATTCTTGAATTCAATATAAAATACCGACCGCGACCCATTACAATGGCAAGTCTTAACTGATTTTACATAGAAAGCATAGTTGATGCCTTGTTGATCGACAAACTCTTGGCCATTGCTTAGAAGGGAGATCTAGGGTCAAAAGATTACAAAATTTGGGAGTTAAATGTTGATTGGGCTTCTTGTGAGTTGAATTAGGAGCTGGAATCATCATCATATCACCTAAGGGAGATCTCTCTACATAAACTCTTCGGTTTGAGTTAAAAGCCACGAACAATAAGGTAAAACATGAAACTTTTTTTACTAGCACGAAAGTAATAAAAATAATAGGTTTCAAAGTCCTTTTGGTCAATAGTGATTCTCTACTAGAAGTAAATAAAATTCTCGACAATTTTGAAACTCATGGAATAATTCTAGAAAAATACATACAAAAGGTTAAAAAGTTTAAGAAGTAGTTTAAAGAGGTGTAGTTCATTAAAATTCCCCAAGCAAGGAATAGCAATTCCGATGCACTATCCGAACTTGCTTTGAAAATTTATTTCCATTTGATCAAAGAAGTGTTGGTTGAGGTACAAACTGAAAGAATGATCGATGAGATTGTAACCATGGAAATTGATGATGATTTGAGATGGACAAAGCTAATCATTGACTATTTGGCCGAAGGAGTCCTACCTAAGGATAGGAAAGAAGCAATCTATTAAAACTCTAAGCAATGAAACATGCAGAGTTCAAGGAAAAATTTATGAAAAGTAACACTTTTGCCTTTTACTTCGATGCTTAATGTCAAACGAGGCAAAGGAGTTATGTGCTTCGGGAGATTCATGAAGGTATTTGCAGAAGCCATGTATGGACTAAGAGTTTGACTAGAAATGCTATGCTAATGGGATACTATTGGCTAACCATGCATACAGATGCGATGAACTAGTAACCAAATATCACAAGTGTCAAGTATGTGCTATTATCCCAAGCAAATCAATTGATGGATAATTTCCTACACTTGCAAGTGCATAAGATCGTTTCAAATAATACAAAAGTGAGTTGAGATCATTCCCAAGAGGACTGTGAGTAAGCACTCAAATTGATAGTTTCACTACTATTTAGAAAAATCATTATTGAAAGATTTAAATTATCTAATCTAAGAGACTAACTAATAACTAGGGGAAATAATTAATTTAAAAATTTAAGAAATAATAAGCTTAGGGTATTTTGATTTCACCAATTTTTCAAACATATACTTAGTTCAAGCTATTCTAGATTGATTCCCAAGATTGTTGGTCCCTAGTTTTGTTATTACCTAGTGATAAGTGCAATAATAACTCTTTTTTTACTAAATTAATTGTCTTTTGTCCAACACAATAATTAGAAATAAAAGGATATTAATTTGGAAAAAGTAATTCATAAAGTGACAAGATGAATTGAGATAATTCTTGGTCTGGCATTCGTTCAATTCATAGTTTTTGCTACTTGACAATAAATATGTAAATTACTTGCACCGTCACATCACATATTTACAAAATCATACAAGGATTGGCCAAATACTCGAAAACATTAAGAACATAACAAAAATTTCAATCTTTAATAGAAATCTACCATGAATAACAATAAAACATGAGTTCATGTAATCACAAAGGGCTACATCTCAAAATCCTAACATGAGAACTCTAGAACATGATAAACGATAAAAGAACAATAAAAATATGAACAAACATTGCAGGAAAGATCTATGAAAGCTTAAGAATTCTTTTCTAATGAAGAATTGGGAGATCTTGGTCGAGGTTGTCAATCTTGAGCCTTATCTTCAAACTCCTTCTTGAAAAATAAAAAAACTCTAGTCAAATTTTTGTAGCCCCCAAGGGGAGACTAAAAGAGGACCTACTTTTTAGGTCATAGAGACCCTTATATATAGGTTTCAAGAGTTAGAAATTATAGGCTTTGAATAAATTTTGAAACGTATGATGACATGCCCAAAACAGAAACCCAGAACCCTAAAAATGCTAAACAACATTTTTTCCCATTTTTGGCCATAGCATGGGTACGCCTTAGGTCTCTTAGGCATACTTGCACCTGGGCTCCAGAAACTAGGCATGGCTAAGGCTTCCCAGGTACCTTTACACCTGGCCCTTAGTTATGGCTTCATCATTTTCGCTCCGTTATGCATCATTTTCGGTTGTTTGAACTCCGATTGATGCCAAACCTTCAAAAACACATTAAAACACATAAATAAATGTATTCAAATATTAAAACTCATAAAACTAATATTTTGTACTAAAACCTAAAAAAGATAAAAGAACCCCCAGTTTTTAAATAAGACACCTCGAAGCAACTGATTAAAACCCAAATTAAAATGCATGTAAATAGCTCTCTTTGGAGAGTTAACACATCTACAACTTGAAATTTTATTCATCCTAAATAAAACAGAAAAAAAAAACACATAAAGCACATAAGACTTATTAAACTTCAACGCATCAATAGTCATAACAAGAAATACTAAGCAAATAGAGAAATGAACTCATCATGTATATAAAAGAACATTGCTAATCAACCCTTATATAATCATCATGAAAGTGGTAACTCTCCACTGATGAAAGCATAGATCACTTCCTTACTAATCGATGAAAAAGCCATTAAACAAAAGTTTAGCAAGGGACAAACATGTTGGAAGAATTTAGCACACATAAAACTCACTAATACAAATGAACTCAAATCAAGGATCAAGTAGGGTTTGAAGGCTTACAATGTAGGCTAAGGGAAAAAGGATAGGATATATATTTGGATAAACATAGCTCATATAACCTCAGATACATTAAATAATAACTTTGAAGACATATCCATAATCCACTAGAATATCTCCCATATTACCATAGCATTTAACCAACTGCCAGTTTTGAAAGCAAAAATGTACCTTCTTTATTGCAACCAAAAGGAATTTCTATCTTTATTCACTATACTTGACACAAACTTGGAAGGAATTGTCCTTCTTTTCTTTTCTTTCTTTTCATATCATTTTTTTTCTTTTTTTTTTCAACATAACATTACATAGAGGATTTGCATCAAAAAAGATATATAACTTTTGCTTTTCCCCAAAAAGGATAACTCATATCCTTCCCAACCATCCATGACATCATGTCCATAGTATTGATGTTGTACACCACCAATACTAACTAACAGGTGATGGGTAGAAAGAAGAGATCTTTACCTCAAAAATTAAATTTTTGTCAGTAAACTGACAAAGCCTAAGTTGAAGAAAAAGAATGCCAAATGTATGACGTCTTTAGTAGTGCACACGATCACTTAATCAATCAACTCATCCTCTCGGATAGTTGCTAACCCTATGCTAGTAAAGATCCCAAACAAATAAACTAGCAAGTGAAGGAATTCACTTTTGGCCAAAAACCCTAATCGTAGACGTACAAGGAAAATGGAGAGAAAAAGGAGAAATAGCTAAGGGAAGGAAGAGAATGAATTTTCTCCCTATTTTCTAGGTTATACTACTGTTTCTCTAACCTAGGAAGTTTAAGTGAGTATTTATAGACCACTTAAGACAAATTAGGGTTAGTAGTGTTGACTCCCAATCATGTTTTGATGATAACAAATTCCTTCTAATGGTTTAAAGTTAAGTTTGTAGCAATAATTCTAAGTAACAGGAAGTTCGGACGCTACTGACCGTTAAAAAGAAACAAAGACAACCAAAAAATGAACAACACCTTACATACGCTAAAGACCATTCAAAAGAAAAGAAGAGTTCGGACAGACCATTAGATGTATAGTATTGGCGTCGACCATTCGAAAGCTCTAACGGCTGGTTTTTCTGTAAACAGTAAATAGCCGTTGGAGAGTTGTTGCTTGAGGCGGAGCCAATATTCGGATATCTATAAATACCCTAGCCTGAAAATGTAAAAAAGAACTACTAAATTCAATACAAACACTTGTGAGAGCTATTTGGGGAGAAATAGGCTAAAATATTATGGGTTGTATTAGTTTGGGTAGTGTAGTTCTCTTGGCTCACTAGAGGAATTTATTGTGAGTAAGAGGAGACTAGCGAGTGATCTTCAAGTCTAAGAGTGGAAGGATAACTAGTGTACAAAATTGAGGTTATAGTGTAAAACCCTTTGGCTCAACTAGAGAGACTTAGTTGGCGCAAGGGTGATCCTACCTTGTGTACAAGAAAGTTAATGCCTTACCTTCATTGAAGAGGCACTATTAGTGAATGTACTCCAACCTTGAGAAGTTTGGGAGTTTAGTTTGCATTTCTTAATCTTAATCTTCGTATTTCTCATTTGTCTTTGAGTATTAATTGATTGAGCATTTATGTTTGATAATTTGTTCTTAAGTGTTTATTTGTTGCAATATAGTTTGAATTTCCTTTAAGCACATTAAAAGGTTTGTTCGTAGAGACAACTGAATTCACCCATCTTAGGCTGCTTTTGGTCAAAAAATTAGTAGGATAGCATTGGTCTCTACTATTGAGTTTAACTACTTCAGAGAAAAGATCATGGCAACCAATCATACTTTAGTTCTAGAGGGACAATCCATTATTCGACCTCCCATGTTTCATGCATTAATTTTGTTAGTTGAAGGGAAAGAATGGAAATATTTATTCAATCTATTGATATTGATTTATGGTTTATTGTTGGTGAAGGTCCTTTAGAAGCTAATATTATTGATGAATTTACAAATACATTAAGGCCTAAAGTAGACATAAATTAACTCCACAAGATAGGATAAATTTATCTTTTAATGCTAAAGCTATGAATATTTTGTATAGTGCCTTAGATGTAAATGAGTCCACTAGAGTAAAGGGCTGTAAATCAGCCAAGGATATTTGGATAGATTAAAAGAAATTTGTGAACAGTAATGAGCAAAAGAAGTCACTTCTTGTGGCTAAATATGAATCCTTCAAAATGAAACTTCATGAGAATATTGATAAGATGTGTTGTAGGTTCAATGATATTATTAAGGATTTGGAAGCCTTAGGCAAAGAATATTCTTCAGGTGAGAAAAATAGAAAAATTTTGAATGCTTTACCTAAGGAATGGGAAAATAAATCTATTACCATAGAAGAGTCTAATGATTTGAATTCTATGCCCGTTGAGTCTTTGATCGATTCTTTAAGCTCTTTTGAATTGAAGTTGAAATACACGGTACAAGATGACTAGGAAGGAAGGGCCAAGAGAAGCATAGTATTAAAAGCTTCTCAAGATGATAGATGCTTCCAGTTTAGACAAGCGGGACATTTTGCAAATGAATGTAAATCCAAGAAGATGAAAGGGTCAAGGAAGCCTCACTTCAACAACTTCCAAATAACATGAAAAGATCGCAATTTGGATGGAGAAATTGAAGAAGAACATGAGAAGCGGCCTAAATGGCTTTCGTGGCCTTTGGAGATAATAAGGTATCCTCTAGTTATTAATGTTGTGATGATGATGATGATGATGATATTGAATCATTTATTTTAAAATATGCATGAATGTTTGAAAGAATCACATGCTAGGAACAAGGAGTTAAAAATCAAGATTAATGCTTTATTAAGTGCTAACTAAAAACTTGTGCATGTAAATAATAGGTTGGTAAAAGAAAATAATTCATTGAAGAAAAGTGGATTTGATTTCAAAAGAAAATTGGATGAAAAGACAAAGTTTTATGAAAAGATTATGGAAGAGAAATTATTATTGAGCAAAAGAATAGATGATCTTAGCTCTTTCTTACAAAAAGAGAAAGAAAATATTGTTGAAAAGAAAAGGACTCGAAATATGCTCATCAATAAAAAATTTATCACTTTTAGAAAAGATGGTTTGTGCTTTCTGAAGTCAAAATCCTTTGTTTGTGGTAATCATAATATTATGTGCAATTATTGTTTCATCAACATGGACATGTGCAGAAAGATTGTTATGTAAAAAGAAATAAAAAATTGGGAATAAAATATATGTGGATATTAAATGAATTCATTAACTCAAGTGGACCCAACAAAGTTTGGTTACCAAAAGTTGTTGCCTAACTTTGTGTGTAGGTATGCTTGGAAAGCACCAAGGAATTTAAGAAGGATCATTAATGAAGGGTATTCAATGCATGTGAGTAAAGATGTTGTGAAAATAAAATCAATTGAAATGGGTGACATTTAAATTCTGTCAAGAATGTGTTAATAGAACTATGATCTCTTGAGTATTAGTCAACCATGTGATAGAATTTGTTTATCTTGTTAAAGTTTTGAATGATTGATTCTTGAGAATAATTTTAAATATGTGTGTTTATAGCATTAAAGCTTTTGAGTGTGGATTTGTTTGATCATTCTCAACATGCTAAGCGAAAACTAGTATGCATTTCTCTAATGCCTATTCAAACATATTCCTTGTGTGAAAAAGCATGTTTTCTATTGATCTATGTAAACATTAGAATAATTTATTGTGAGTACCCTCAATTTTAAGTCTCTGCTTGAAAAAAAAAGGGGAGCATTCTTTTTTCAAACAACTTATACGCTAGAAATGAATTTGACTCACAAGAAGTTGCATCACATGTGCTTCATTTGGTACGGAATGAGTGAAAAGTGCCTTCATGTTAATCCTTTGCTTAAATTTCCCCGTTTCTACTTGGTTATATATTCTTGAAGGGAAGAAATGTCTTGAACTTGATTTAACCCTTATGCTTACTTGAATTACATGCACTTTTTAAGGGGAAGAATAAACTTAGGAGGTGTTTAAATTGCATTAATCTTTCCAATGTTTTGATGATGCCAAAACGGGGAGAAATAATGGACATAACTTCTTGTTTTACGCTTTGTTTCCTATGGCAATATTAATTTGTCCATTTAATTATTTTATCATCAAAAAGGGGGAGATTGTTGAATCCCAATTATGTTTTGATGATAACAAATTCCTTCTAATGGTTTAAAGTTAAGTGTGCAACAATAATTTTCAGTAACAGGAAGTTTGGGCGTTGCAGACTGTTAGAAAGAAGCAAATACAAACGAAAAATGAACAACACCCTACGGATGCTAAAGACCGTCCGAAAGAGCTTAGACACAAGGGATTGTCCGATACATGACCAGAGACCATTGAAGGTGATACACTGTTTGAACACAGATGACTATTGAAAAAACATGGCTTTGAACAAATGATAACGTCCGAACAGCTAAATGAAAAAAAAATCCAAAAACCATTTACGAAGCATCGGACGCAAGATCAGATGAAGCAATAGACATCCGAACGAAGGTAAGCCAGGAATCCATCAAGCGTTCGGACAAACCATTGGACGTAGATTATTGGCATTGGCTGTCTGAAAACTCTAACGGCTAGTTTTTCAGTAAATAGAAAATAGACATTGGAGAGTTGTTGGTGGCATTTTTTGGACATCTATAAATATCCCTTAGCCTAAAAATGTAAAGAAACAATAGAACTACTAAATTCAATACAAATAGTTGTGGGAGCTATTTGGGGAGAAATAGGATAAAATATTGAGGGTTGTTTTGGTTTTCGGTATGTAGTTCTCTTGGCTCAACTAGAGAAAGTTAGTGTGAGTAAGAATAGACAAGTGAGTGATCTTCAAGTGTAAGAGTGAAGGGATGATAAGTTTACAAAAGTGAGGTTGTAACGTAAAACCTTTTGGCTCAACTATAAGGACTTAGTTGGTGCAAGGGTGATCCTACATTGTGTACTAGAAGGTTATTGTCTCACCTTCTTTAGAGGGGCACTACTAGTGGATATACTCCAAGTTTGAGAAGATTGGGAATTTGGTTTGTATATCTTAATCTCATTCTACATATTTCTCATTTGTCTTTGAGTATCAATTGATTGAATATTTATCTTTGATCATTTGTACTTATGTGTTTATTTGTTGCATATAGTTTGAATTTTCTTTAAGCACATTAAAAGGTTTTTTTTTAGAGACAACCTAAGAGTTTCCCCCCTCTTATGCTTTTGGGCTAACAAGTACAACCAAGTTTAATACGGTTGAACCGAAAACCTCAACTTTGCTCCCTGAGTTAATTCTATGTCTTTGGTTTATTAATAAATAACCATGGACTTTCTAAAATTAAATAAACCAACCTATATATGTTATTTATTTTCCATGTAACCATATATAAGCCTAAGTCTCTAATCGGGTTAAATACAATAACTAAAAGTACAAGTTTAATAATTCACATACAAAATATTTTTGCATATATTATTAAACTTTGAATTAGTTATTTTAATCAACCTCACACCGTCTCATCTTTAAAATTGGCTTAAGCCCCTTTTTAAGGCTTAATTAATGTATCCCATGCATCACCATATAATACAACACACACTGTGCAACTCTTGTACTTTCTTTTGCTAGTTTCAAGTTAATTGATCATCATGCCCTTGTGTATATGACCAAATAGATTCATGATCCTAATGACATTGGGATTATCAAATAAGAACTTTGATAATGAAAAACAAGGTCAATGGTTTTTTTTCCCATTATCTCCTAACTGACATTAGAACCTATATGTACCTTTTGGAGATATTAATTCTTAATTCCCAAATTGCCCACGAAGCCATGAGTGACATCTAGCAACATATCATGACTATGAATAGGATATGAATAAGAGGAATTCATTATAAAATTTTATATCATGATTACCATTTGGTAAAATCCTTCCATTTTGGTATCCAATCTAGATCATGCCATTGGTTTCCTTGTCAAGCTGATCTATGATCTTTTATATGAATTGTATGTATCTTAGCATGTAGACTTAATTAGGAAACTCATTCCTTGATACACAAGCTACCTTCGCCAAGGATTTCCTTCCTAAGATTCGCCATCATTATATCATTGACAGCTTCTTTATTTTTCAGTTAAGAGTAATGGATTCTTACGTGATATGTAACCTCTCCATGTTTGAACTACATGATGCCAATTAGTCTTTTATTATACCCTAAATATGCAAAGTACAATATTATACACCATGAACGTCATATATTCAAGTATGAGGTGTTCATAACACTATAAGTTGATGGACCAATCTACGCAATCATGACATTATGGGATCATTGAAAACCCCGTGTAATCCAATATGAGGTATGGTCTAGCTCAACGCATTATTTTAGCAATCGCCTATCATATCAGTCCTCATAACTCATGTGAAATGATATGAGACTCGATTATCCTCACTTGTGAACAACTCATGTCATATTAAGAGAAAGTCACCATATTAGCTTCTCAGGATAGACCTGCCCAATTGGGTAGCCTTCACTAGGAAATATAAATATTTATGAATGATGTAATTAAAGATTTAGTACCTCATATTCACAACCTTAGTGAATAAACTTTAACATAGCCCAATGGACTCATTCAAAATAAGTCTATTACTAGAATTACATGAATGAAACACAAATTTGACATTTATTAATATATTAGATAAGTTTAAACATAAAGATGTTCAATTTTTCTTCACTCATTATGACCCGATTGGTTTAGACACTACTCGAACAATCTCCCACTTGTACTAAAGTCAATCGCCTTGGTATCTCATAATCATCTTCTCAAGATATCGATCAAGCTATTTTAGTTTCAATCCCTTAGTAAATGGATCTACCACATTGTCAAGCATCCCAATTTTCTCTACCACGATGTCTTCTTGATTTTCAAATGATTTCTCTGATGAGGAGATACTATTTCTCAATGTATTTGGATTTCTTGTGAGATCTTGGTTTCTTAGCCTATGTAGTCGCTCTACTATTGTCACAATACAAAAGTATTGGATCATTAATGGTAGGAATGACTCCAAGTTCAGTGATGAACTTCTTAATCCAAACGGCATCCATTGCAGCATCAGATGTAGCAATGTATTCAACATCTGTGGTAGAGTCTATAGTCATATTCTGTTTGGAACTTTTCCAAGTAACTGCTCCACCATTGAGAGTAAACACAAAGCTCAATGAAGATGTTCTGTCAATATCATCCATGTTAGACTGAAAATTTGAATTAGTATACCCATCTACTTTTAGCTCTCTATTTCCATAAACCAAGAAACGATCCTTAGTCATTTTCAAGTACTTAAGGACATTCTTAAGAGCAATCCAGTGCTCTTCTCCTAGATAAGAATGATATCTACTACTAATACTTATAGCATGACTAATACAAGGTCTTGTACATAGCATGACATACATTAAACTTTGTACACCAAAGCATAAGATATCTTTGCCATTCGATCCCTTTCTTCATGTGATGTTGGGCTCATCTCTGAAGAAAGGTGAATTCCATGTCTAAGGTAATAAACCTGTTTTGGAATTCTCCATGATGAACATCTTCAACACGGTGTTTATATACATACTCCGGGAAAGACCTATTCTCCTTTTAACTCTATCTCTATATATTTGAATTCCAAGGATATAGATCGGTTCTCTCAAATCTTTCATGGAAAAAGTCTTCGACATCTATACTTTGATCGATGTTAATATGAAGTCAATATCATTACCGATCAATAGATGTCATCAACATACAAAACCAGGAAGGTGATTGCACTCCTACTAGTCTTCTTGTAGACACATGGTTGATTCTCATTTTTAATGAATTCAAATCCTTTGACCGCTTCATCAATATGGATGTTCCAATTTCTAAAAGCTTGCATAAGATCATAAATGGATCTCTTAAAATTGCATACCTTATTGGTTTTAGCAATGGATTGAAAACCTTTAGGAAATTCCATGTGTATATCCTCTTGAATATATCCATTCAAAAATACAGTTTTGACATCTATTTGCCATACCTCAGAATTATGGTATGCTGCTATAACTAATAACATCCTGATGGATTTAAGCATAGCTACTAGCGAAAAGGCTTCCTTATAGTCTATACCGTGGACTTGACGATACCCTTTTGCTACAAGCATGTCTTTATAGATCTTTACCTTACTAACCTACCAATCTTTCTCTTGAAGAGCCATTTGTTCTATATTCGAACTATTGTATACATCTTTGAGAAGGTCTACTAGATCGCAGACTTGGTTGGTATGTATTGAATCAATTTCAGATTTCATTGCTTCTAGCTACTTTCCAAAATCGATGTCAGACATCACTTCTTCATATGTAGTAGGATCATCTTTAGGATTACTATCTCCAAGAGAAAACACTTCTTGTGCTCTTTCTAGGAGTAAGCCATACCTCTCTAGTGGATAAGATATCCTACTAGATTTACAAGGAGTTTGTGCTATAACTGGAGCTGATACTTCTTCTAAATTTTCTTCCACTGTATCCGTGTTGATTACTTGAGAAGAAATTTCCTCTAGTTTTACAGTCCTTTCAGAGCCTCCTTCTCTAATGAACTCTTCTTCAAGAAAGAGGACATTTCAGTTGATGACAACCCTTTATTTATTTAGAACATAAAACAGATATCCTAAACCATCTTTAGGATATCTATCTAACCATCCCTTACCGGATCTGGTTTCTAATTTTTCTATCTTAAACTTTCTAATGGCTTAATCAAAGTCTTACACCCCAGATTTTAGTGTGATTAAGACTTGGTGTTTTCCTTTCCACATTTCATATGGACTCGTAAGGATAGATTTAGTAGGTACTCTATTAAATATATAGGTGGCAGTAAGAAGTGCATAACCCCAAAAAGATTCTAGAAAGTCTGTATAACTTACCAAAGACTGGACCATGTCTATCAAAGTTCTATTTCTCCTTTCAAAAACACCATTGAGCTATGGTGTTGCTGGTGGAGTCAATTGTGAAACTATTCCACTAGACTTGAGATACTCATCAAACTCATCACTTAAGTATTCGTCTCCAGATCTGATCGTAAAGGTTTAATACTTCTACTAAATTGATTCTCTATTTCAACCTTAAACTCTTTGAATTTTTCAAAAGCTTTAGACTTGTACTTCATTAAGTACACGTAATCATACCTAGAATGATCATCAGTGAAGGTTACGAAGTAATTATAACCACCATGTGAAGTTACACTGAATAGTCCACCTATATCATTCGTGTGTATGAGAGCTAAAATATCATTGGCTCTTTCATTTTGTCCAACAAAAAGTGAATAGGTAATTTTGCCGAGGATGAAAGACTCACAAGGTAATAATGTTTCAAAACCTGAAGAGCTTAATAGCCATTGTATTACCATCTTGTCTAGTCTATATTCCCCAATATGACCAAATCTTATGTGCCATAATTTTTAGGGTTAACAGTTTCACTAGTTCTTTTCTTAGAGTTTTCATTCATAATAACACTTTGGTTAAGCTCATCAACTTTTAAATTTAAATAGTAAATATCATGAAATAATGAACCAATACCAACTACTTTATCTCCAAAACAAATATAGTAAACATTATTCTTAAAAAAAATTCATAATTGTCTTTCACCAAACATGGTAAAGAAATAACCTTTATAACTAAAGGTACTACATAATGATTTTTAAAATCAAAGAGATGAAGGAAGAATGATCCTAGAAGTTTATTCGGCTATAATAGCAACATTTGCCCCATTCTTATAATGAGTACTGACTCGAAGAACTTTCTCCTCTTTAATGATCCTCCTACTTCTTATTAGATTCTAAAGGGATAAACAAACATATGAGCTTATTCAAGAATCTAAAAACCAAAGAAGTAGTATTGGAACCAATTACAAGAATGGTTTCAATAATTGATGAATTGTGCATACCGTCAGTGGCCTTGCCCTTCAAGGTCTTTAGATATTCCACACAATTCCTCTTCCGCTGGCCTTCCTTATTTTAATGGCAATACTTTCCCTTGTCCACCGTAGCTCCATTATTTTTCTGATCTTTCTTGAAGTCACTCTAACTAGGCTCAGTATCTTCAGCCTTTCTCTTATTGCTATTGCTCTGTTGGCCCAAAAGCAACCTAAGAGGGGGGGGGGTGAATTAGGTTGTCTCAAAAAATAAACTTTTTGAAATGCATAATGAAAATGCAAACTTTGTGCAACAAATGAATACTTAAGCACAAATAATCAAAGATAAATATTTAACAATCAAAGCTTAAAGAAGAAATGTACCAAAATATTGAGATAAAGAATATCAAACCAAACTCCCAAGCTTCTCAAGCTTGGAGTACATCCACTAGTAGTGCCTCTTCAAGGAAGGTGAGGCAATAACCTTCTTGTACACAAAGTAGGCTCACCCTTGCACCAACTAAATTCCTCTAGTTGAGCCAAAGGGTTTTACACTATAGCCTCACTTTTGTACACTTGTTATCCTTCCACTCTTACACTTGAAGATCATTCACTACTCTACTCTTGCTCACACTAATTTCCTCTAGTTGAGCCAAGAGAACTATTCTACCCAAACCAACACAACCCATAATATTTTAGCCTATTTCTCTCAAAATAGCTCTTACAAGTGTTTGTATTGAATGTAGTAGTTCCTCACATCATTTGGATGTTCTTGGGTTAGTTATAGATGAAAGATGTGCTGAAATTTGAGCTCCAACGGTAAAAAAACTAGCTATTAAAAATTAGCCGTTAGGAGTTCGGACAGAGGTTCGGACGTCCGATCATTTTTGGAGCATCCTACAGCTTTATGAACAGTGCTTCGGATGGTCATATGCGTCCTACAGCTTGACAGAATCTTCTTCATTTTGAGCTCTTTTCTTCGGACGATCTTGTGCATCCTACAGCTTTTGGTTCGAACGGTCATGTGCGTCCTATAGCTTATGTTTCAGACGATCATATGCGTCCTATCCCATAGCTTCTGGTAAGGATGGTCATGTGTGTCCTAAAGCTTATGGTTCGAATGGTCATATGCGTCCTATCCCTTAGCCTCTGGTTCGGATGGTCATGTGCGTCCTAAAGTTTATGGTTCGGATGGTCATATGCGCCCTATCCCTCAGCTCCTGGTTCGGACAGTCATATGTGGCCTACATCTTTTGATCATGTTTCGGACGCTCTCTTGCGTCCGAATTCCTTTCTTTCGAACGCTCTTCATCTTCCGTAAGGTGTTGTTCAACTTTTGGTCATTTTTCTTGATTGTGTTCGGATCATCATTTTCGTCCGAGCCTTCCTATTTTGCGTCTGCACACTTATTTTCAAGCCATTAGTACGATTTGGTCATCATCAAAACATGATTATCATAATTGGGGTCCAACATGCTCTTCTTGGGCTTAAACTTTTTAGCCTTAGAAGTGCTTAGCAATGAAAGCAGCCTCCTAACCTTTTCCCTTCTTCTTCTTCTTCTGAGCAAGAGTTAGCATCTTCAAAAATTTAGCTAATGTATGTTCTTTCTTAGTCATATGATAATTCGTTACGAATTTAGAAAATGAGCTGTGGAGAGTCTGAAAGTCCAAATCTTCCTGGCAATCAGATTCCATAAAAAAATTAAGGCTCTCTACATGCTCTAAAGCCCAATCATCTTTAGAACGTGTTTATCAACATCAAAACCTTCAATCATTCTTTAGAAGAACCTTTAGTCATCTAACAAACCTACTTTACTTACCATACATCTCTTGTAAGTGTAGCAAAATAGCATAAGCACTTGGCATCTTTTCATGCTGTCTTTATAGTTCATCAGACATAGATAGACGGCTAGCATGTGACACTTAGCCCTATTGTCATCATCTTGCTATTTGTTAAAGGTGTCCACTTCCTCTTGGGTCGCACCTTCGAAAAGGGCTTCGGGAAATGACTAATCCGAGATATAAAAAATTTTCTCTAGGTTGAGAACAATTTTCAAAGTATGGAGCTAATCACTATAATTATTGCCTACAAGGTAGTGGGTATCATGGATGCAAAAAATGGGTCTTAATATGGTATAAGACATCCGTAGAAAATGTAAATTACATTATTAGTATGTTTAACTTATCGCTCTATTTTATTTTGGTCTTTAAATCAAATAGTGACATTCACTAACTTTTTTGAATTTCACACTTCTAAATGAAAAATGAAAATGCTTGCTGGCAATATTTCTAGTTATTAAATCGATAGCCCATTAAAATTAATAAATCTCACATAATAGTTCCTTCGATTATTAATTTTAATGAAAAAGTAACTCTTATTCAATGTATCTCATATATGTATCAATTAATATTTTAGCTCCTAATGATTGGAAACCTTATGTAATGGTTTCTTGGTTCATTTCATTAGTTAGGTCTAAGCCCACCATGGAAAATGTGATAGGATTTGAATATAATTACCCTCACATAACTGTTTCTTGGATAATTATATATCCTCAACACATTGACACCTCATGCCTTTTGAGTCTTGCGTGCCCACCGAAATGGAGAGCTAAGTTAGAACTTTTCTATTGTTACAACCCAATATTTTAATGTTTGGAAGATTTAGGTTATTAGTCAGGTTTCTCTTTGCACATGCAATTATTTTAATCATCTCATAATTAAAACCATACACATATCAGAAATCCATACAAAATAAAATGATGCTAATGGGCCACTAAGTGATCCAACTTGAGCCACAAATTTGGATCAAGACTCAAGGGTTGTAATCGATTATAATGGCCCAAACAAATTTGGGCTATTACTCCCATTGGAGTAGTGAACTCTTCTAGGCTCCACATCGGGCTTGTGGTCCTCTCCACGGACAATGCCTTGGATTCACCATGGATTACTCCTACTCCTTAATCTTGTAATGCTTCCCAAAATTTACAACAAAATAGGCTAAGGGATACAAATATTTTCTCATACTAGGGAATTACAACACCTAATGGGATAAAAGACACGTAGGCCAATTATTAAATTTTTATAACGCATAATAAATTAAATCAAACAATAAAAAAACATTATATGGTCTCCTAAATCCCATTAAGAAACATTGACAAGAATTAAAACACAACAATTATGTAAAGATACAATGATTCAGCTGGAAACTTACTTTAGGTCCAAAATCAAAATTTTAGATTAAATCTAGTTTAATTAATTAAAAAAATTTCTCTGGTCAATTAACATGCTAAAAACACATTTTAATCATGAAATTCAAAAATCACAGAAAAATAAAAAAATAAAATAATTTTTTGTTAAAACCAAAAAATAGTTAAAACCTGAAACACGTAAAATCTGAGCTGCCTAGCAATCCATTGAGGCTCATTCTGTATCAACGATTCAAACCCTATAAAGGCTGCATGATGATCTAAAAATCTTATTTTGATGATCACAAAATGATTTAACCACTTAAACTGAGCTATGCAGGATTGCTAGGATATTTGCCTGAAGTAGGGCTTTCGGACGAAGTACACCTTTTGAACAGCACTATATTTCTCTAACACACAAGCTGGTCTAAACAAGATTATCACGGATGCAATTCACTATCCAAACGATCAGATAGAGAGCAAGATTTTTAGAGCATTTACAAAGGACGCACAAGCCCGTCCGAAGGAATTTTCCTCAGACATTTTTTTCCGTTCGAAAGAGCAAGGAAGATCAAGAGTTTTAAGGCACTTGCAACGGATGCATCTAACCGTCCGAAAGAAGCTTGCACCGGATGAAGCTAACTGTCTGAAAGAAAAAAATTCCTGGTTTATCATTAAACCTTCCGGACACATTATTCCATTCAACATGTGAACTCTTCAAGCATACCTGGTTCGAACAATGGAACGAACGCAAGATCGGCCATTCGAACGATGTCCTTTAATTTTTGATATTTGAGAACAGATGATGGATCGGACGCATAACAATTATATCGGACGTCCAAAACTTATAACGGCTAGTTTTTGAGCATTTATTATTAAGCCGTTAGGAAGTGGTTAGAACTCAATTTATTGCACCTATAAATACCAACTCTTGGGTATAATGAAAAATAACTTACACATTGAATACAAGCAAGTACAAAAGCAATTTGAGTGCAAATTAGCTATTGAGCAATATTGTATTAGTGAGTACTTTAAATTGCTATGCAAAAATATTGAGTGGAGTGATAATCTTGTACAAAAGTGAGGTTGAGAGTAAAATCCTTGGCTCGACAAAAGAGAATTAGTGCGAGCAAGGATTGTCCTACTTTGTGTACATTTGAGATTATTGGCTCACCAAATTTGAAGGAGCATTTTGGTGGATAACACTTCAAGCTTGGTAGCTTGGAAGTGTTGTTTGTTTAATCTCTCTCTAGTTACCTTTTTCTATACTACTTAAGCTTAATTGATTTTATCTCAATCAAATTTCTTGTTAGTACAAAAGATTTTATAAGTGCATATTTTGCAAAGTAATTTTTAAGAAACCTAATATACCCCCCCTTCTTAGGTTGCTTTGGGGCCAACAATTGGTATCAGAGCATTGGTCTCTTTATTTAGTTTAAATTGCATTTGAGTATAGAACCCTTATAGCAACCAATAATGCTTTATTTTTTTAGGGTCAATGTATCCCAAGACCCCCTATGTTTAATAGGGTAAACTTTATTAGTTGGAAAGATAGAATGAAAATATTTTTGCAATTCATTGATATTGACTTGTGGTATGTTGTAAATGAAGGTCCTTTTGAAGCTACCATCATTGATGATCATACAAATAGAAGAAGAGAAAAGACAAGGGATGAGCTCACTCCAAAAGACAAGGAAAATTTAACTTTAAATGCCAAGGCTATGAATGTGTTATACAATGCCTTGGATGCCAATGAATATAAGACAACTCGAGTCAAAGGATGCGTTTCTGCAAAAGAAATTTAGGACAAATTGAAGGAAATTCATGAAGGAAGCGATCATGTTCAAGAACAAAAGAAATCGTTACTTGTTGTCAAGTGCGAGTCCTTCAAGATGGTGCCACATGAAAACATTGATAAAATGTATTGTATATTCAATTATATCATCAAGGATGTTGAAGTCTTGGGAAAGGAATACTCTTTGGGGTGAGAAAAATAGAAAAATCTTGAATGCCCTCTCCAAAGAATGGGACGCAAAGACTGTTGCTATAGAAGAAGCTAAGAACTTGAATTCCATACCCATTGAATCACTAATAAATTCCCTCACTTCATATGAATTGAAGCTTATAGCCAAAGTTATGGATGATGAACAAGCAAGGCCAAAAAGAAGCATAGCCTTGAAGACCTCTCAAGAAGAAGATGAAAATTGCTCCATCAATCTAGAAGATGAAGATCTTGATGAAGGAGATCTTGCACTCATCACCAAAGGATTGTAATCCTCTCAAACACTACATCAATAAATGGAGAATGAGAAGAGGTGGAGCTATCAACTCAAATAATTTCAAATGAAAGACCAAGCTAGAAATGAAAAAGCAAAATGAAAAGTGCTTTGAATGTGGTCAATCTGGA
This sequence comes from Cinchona pubescens, assembly GCA_025175665.1. Taxonomy (NCBI): domain Eukaryota; kingdom Viridiplantae; phylum Streptophyta; class Magnoliopsida; order Gentianales; family Rubiaceae; genus Cinchona; species Cinchona pubescens. Next base: position 1,891,781 of record JANKKI010000099.1, on the reverse strand, counting down.
CACTTTGCAAATGAGTGTCCTTTCAAGAAGAAAAAGGAAGGAAGAAAGCCCCACTTCAACAACTTTCAAATCACTTGGGATGATTCCAACTCCGAAGGAGAAGTTGAGGAAGAAGTGGAATCGGCAGAAATGGCCTTTATGGCCATTGGTGATGACGAGGCAACCTCTACTTATGATTTGAATGATGAACAATGATCTTGAAGATTTCATTTTAAAATTGCATGATAACTTAAAAGAATCATATGTTAGAAATAAGGAGTTAGTTAAGAAATCAAATGCTTTATTGAATGCTAACTTGTAACTTGTGAATGAAAATAATAGGTTATCACAAGAAAATAGCGATTTGAAGAAAAGAATGCATGTGAAAACAAGACAAGCCGATCAAGGAAGAACAAGCCTCCTTGAAGAAAAGATTGGATGACTTGAATATTCTGTTGCTTAAAAAAAGGAATGTATTGTTGAATTGAAAAATAATAGAAATATATTGATCAACAAGAACTTTGTCACTTTTAGAAAGAATGATTTATGCTTTGTAAAATCAAAATCTTCTTTATATGGAAATAAAAATGTTATTTGCAATTATTTCCCACAACATGGAGATGTGAAAAATAATTGCTATGTCAAGAGAAATGAAAAACTTGGTATCAATACCGTATGGATTTATAGTCATTTTACTAACTCCTATGGACCCAAGAAAATGTGGGTACCAAAAGTTATCACTTAATTGCTTGTGTAGGAAATGAACATCACCAAGAATGCCAAATGGTTCATAGATTGTGGGTGCTCAAAACATATGACGGGTGATGCATCTCTCTTCACCAAACTCATATCCAAAAGTAGTGGAAAGGTGACTTTCGGGGATAACATGAAAGCAAAATCAAGTTTGGTCTTGGTGATGTAGGTAAAAATGGTGAGACTTTGATTAAAAATGTGCTTCTTGTTGATAATTTGATTTACAATCTATTAAGTGTGAGTCAACTATGTGATAAAAATCTATATGTGTTATTTATCAAACATGAATGTCTAATTCTTGATAAAAAAATTGTGTTGTTTTATTTAAAGGTACTAGGCACAATAATGTTTATGTGATTTATCTTGACAATATTGGTAGTAGCAATGTAAAATGTCTAAACGCTTCTATAGATGATCCTTGGCCTTGGGACAAAAGGTTTTGTCACTTCAACATAGATTTAATTGAAAACCTTGCCAAGAAAGAATTGGTGAGAGGCTTGCCAAAATTGAAGTTTTTGGAAAACAAAATTTGTGATGCATGTCAATTTGGTAAACAAGTTAAAGTGTCTTTTAACCCAAAGAATTGTATGTCTACTTCCAAACCCTTAGAATTATTACATTTGGACTTGTTTGGTCCAACTCAACATGTTAGATTACATCTCGGTGGTAGTAAATATGCGTTTGTGATTGTTGATGACTATTCTAGGTATACTTGGGTAATATTTCTTGTTCACAAAAACGAAACTTTTGAAAATTTTGTAAAATTGTTTTCCAAAATACAAAATTTGTTGAATTTGAAAATCATCCGTTTGAGAAGTGATAATGGAGCCGAATTTAAATTTGGAGGTTTTTTTAAATTTTGTGATCACAATGGTATTTCGCATGAATTCTCGGTGGTTAGAGAGCCTCAACAAAATGGTGTGGGTGAAAGGAAAAATAGAACACTTCAAGAGGCCGCTAGAATCATGATTAGTGAATGTGATTTACCGAAACATTTTTGGGCCGAAGCTGTTAACACGACTTGTTATGTTATAAATCGAGTTCTTCTGAGGCCCATTTTAAATAAAACTTCTTATGAACTCTTGTTTCGCAAAAAACGCATTGTGAGCTATTTCAAAGTTTTTGGTTGCCAATGTTTTATTTCAAAAATCAAAGAAAATCTTCTGGGAAATTTGACAAAAAAAACGGATGAAGGAATTTTCTTGGGTTATTCTAGTGACAAGAAAGCAGACCGAGTATACCATAGAAGAACTCTTTTAATTGAAGAAGTTGTGCATGTTACGTTTGATGAGGCTAATGATATTATTTCAAAGAATATGTGTGAAGATGAAGATGTAGGTATTCAAAAGGAACTTAAGAAGCTCACTATACATGAAGAATGTCAAGAGATCTTTACAAGCAATAAGGAGAACACTCATCACTTGTATGAAGAAAAAGAAAAGAACGAAGATACTTGAAAAGATCTCACAAGAGCATGGAGATTTGCCTCTAGTCATCCTCAAGATTTGATCATTGGTGATCCATCCGATGGGGTAAAAACTAGATCTCATAAATCTTTGAATAGTAATTGTGCATTACTTTCTCATATTGAACCTAAATGTGTGGATGATGCATTGAATGATGAATCTTGGGTCTTTGCTATGCAAGATGAACTTAGTCAATTCGAGTATAAAAACAATGTATGGACCTTAGTTGGAAGATCATCAATTAATCCCGTGATAGGAAAAAAATGGGTTTTTAGAAACAAATTAAATGATAAAGGTGAAATTATTAGGAACAAAGCTAGACTTGTTGCAAAGGATTATGCTCAAGAAGAAGGTATTGATTTTGATGAAACCTTTGCACCCGTTACTCGTTTAGAATCTATTCGCATGTTTCTTGCATATGCATGCTTTAACAATTTCAAATTATTTCAAACGGATGTCAAAAGTGCATTTTTAAATGGCTTTATTGATCAAGAAGTTTTTGTTGAACACCTCCCGGTTTTGAAAATAAAAAATTTCCAAATCATGTTTTCAAACTTTCTAAAGCTTTATGTGGTTTGAAACAAGCTACCAGAGCTTGGTATGAAAGGTTAAGTGGTTTTTTGATTGAGAATGGTTTTAAAAGAGGTGTTGTTGACACCACTCGCTTCACCAAAACTAATTCTAATGGTTTGTTAATTGTTCAAATTTCCATGTTGATGATATTATTTTTGGAGCAACTAATGAAATCTTGTACGAGAAATTCTCCTACTTAATGCAAAAAGAATTTGAAATGAGTATGAGGAAGAATTACAATTTTTCCTTGGACTCCAAGTTCACCAAACAAAAGAAGGAACGTTCATTACACAAATCAAGTATACAAAGGAGCTACTCAAGCGATTTGGAATGGAACATTGCAAACAAGTGGGAACACCAATGTGTCCTTCAACCGAACTTGACAAAGATGAAGAAGGTAATAATGTTGATAAAAAAACTATAGAGATATGATGGGAAGCCTAATTTACTTAACCGGATCTTATGTTTGTTGTTTGTCTGTGTGCTAGATTTCAATCCTGTTATAAAGAATCACATTTCATTGCAGTAATAAGAATTTTTAGATGTGTAAAGGTACAATGGATTTTGGTCTTTGGTATCCAAAATCCTCTACTTTTGATTTATTAGTTATTCTGATGATGACTTTGCTGGTTGTAAAATAAAAAGTACTAGAAAAAGTACTAGTGGTATGAGTCACTTCTTGGGTAACTGTCTGGTGTCCTGGTTTAGTAAGAAACAAAATTCTATTTCACTTTTTAAGGCAGAAGCCGAATATATTGCTGTTGGAAACTGTTGTGCTCAACTTCTGTGGACGAAACATACATTAAAAGACTTGTGTTATCTTTGATTGTGTGCCTATAAGATGCAATAACAATGGTGCAATTAATCTCCCAAAAATCCTGTCATGCATTTTAGAACCAAACACATTGATGTCAAGCGCCACTTTATTAGAGATCTTGTGGGAAAAAAGAAAATTTGTGTTGAATTTGTGTGTACAAAAGATTAACTTGCTGATATTTTTACTAAACCCTTGCCTTTAGATCTCTTTGAATCGCTCAGAACTCGTTTGGGCATCATTAATTTCAAATCTGTATGAACTCTGTGCTCAAACGCATATGAACGTCCAAACTATCTGCTCTATTGGACAAACAAAAATGTTCGAACTCCTCTTTTCTTTGATCTTGGACGCTTATAATCATCCGAACTCTCCTACTCATTCCTCAAACTCTCAGGAATTTCTAATGGACGAGTATCACCGTCCGACACTTTCTTGGATGCACAACATTGACCTTCAGTTGTCCGCTCATTTGCGTTCGGACGCACGATCGAAGGCATACAAATTGTTTGAACATCCGAACGATTGTTCTACTCATTTAAATCCCTTCATTTTCTTCCCTTTGGACACTTAAAATCCACTGAACCCTAGCTCTGGCAACTCAATTACCCTCTCAAAATTCTCTCAATCTATCCCTTCTCCTCTAAAATTGGTTAAGGAATTTCTATTCCAAAACCCTCACCCATCAAATTGATCCTTATTTCACCTTTCTACAATCTCATTTCTTGGAACTTCCCACAAATTTCCTCAAACTCACTTTTCCCTCTTTTTCTTGTTTTTCAAATTCACAATGGTACGATCGCATGGAGGATCCTCAACAACTTCCAAAGGCAGAAAATCGAAGGGAACAAGGCTCTAGTGCAAGGAAAAACATCCAAAAATCCTCAATCCACCCCCAATCCCTCTCTACCTATATTTATTGATGCCAAGGCATATGAGAGGTATACCTCACTTCCTAGCAAATCAATCATTGTTCAACGACCTGTTTCTAACAGTCTTTTTGATGAATTGAATTTGCCTCTTGTTAAAACATGCTTTGAAAAACAATTTTGGGGTAAATTAGTTCACTTGGACTTGCCCGTTTATCATGATATGGTATTGCAGTTTACTACCAATCTTAGAAAGGGCTCAACTGTTCATACATTAGTCTCTAGTGTCAATCATGTGAATCTTGAGATTTTTTTGAATGTTATCAATTCTATTTTCGAATGTGAAGTTGCCTCTCCTAATGACATTTCTTATTTCTTCTCTTTGGATAAATGGCCTGCCTTAGATACTTGTTTCGATATTAACGTGGTCTGATAGATTTTTAACATCAATTTTAAACAGGTTTCAGAAGCCAAAACCACACTAAAACTTCCACCTGAACTCAACATCTTATATACTCTAGTCATTAATTTACTGCTTCCGATTGATGGGCATCCCACTAAGCCCGGCAAAATGCAGTTGTATTTGTTTTATTGTGTTTTTAAAGTATCCCACTTGACTTTGGCTATCTCTTTGCTCTCTGTGGGAGCTATTTTTAATTGATACACACAAAAACATTCATTTTGGCAAATTTCTCACTAAAGTTTTTCATCACTTTGATGTCCTCTTCACTGGCAAAAAACAAGTTCCTCCTTATTTTAATAAATCATTCATTGAACGCAAAGGTTTAAGGTTTTTAATGATCAATGGTTTACCAAGGCTGTCTATGAACTTGAAAAGTCCAAATCTCAGCCTTGCACCTCCACATTTCCCTCCTCCTCAACCATTCTCTTCCACACTTCCACTATTGCCTGACCCCCACCCTTCATCTTCGGGACCCTCCTTATCTCATCTATGTACTCTTGTTACTTCCTTGAGTAAACAAATAAGCAAACCTTCGAACGCCGCACCACTCGGAAGCTAAAGAGGCTGGAGATCAGACTAACCATTCTTCAAGAAGCACTCAATTTAGGAATGTCTGCCTCAGCTCAGGTTTAGTTTGCTAATATCCAGTCCCAATATATTCTTGAGTCATCCTTTGATAGTGATGACAGTACCAATAACGATGGTGATCGTTCTGAGCCTCAAGACCGTGAGGATCCAATTGGTGTAGCCAATCCTACCAAATCTACTGCTACTGGTACTGATGATGATGATGATGAAGACGATGACGACACTTTCAACTACATCGATCCTGATGATCACGACAGTGAGGCTACCGATGATGATGTACCTACCAAGAAGAAAAATGACTCCACTTAGACTGATAAATTGATAGTTTCTTTTTCACTTTTAAGCTTCTCTTATAATTGATTGACTTCTCTAAGTTGTAATTATTAACTTTTCTGGATTGATTTTATATTGCCTGCTTAAGGGGGAGCACACTCCTAGGAGTGAGCTCTTTTTAGACATCATCTATTCTTTGATGATGCCAAAAGAGGGAGTAAGTGTGCTATTTGCATTGATTATGGATGTTTGAACTAATTATATTGTGTAAACATGGTTGTTGCAAGTTATTTTACCTCATGGTTTGTCATCATCAAAAAAGGGATGATTGATGATCTACAAATCTTATTTCGATGATGACAGAATGATTTAACCACTTAACCTGAGCTGTGTAGGACTACTAGGATATTTGCCTGAAGCAGGAATTTCGGACGAAGTACACCGTCCGAACAGCACTATATTTCTCAGACGCACAAGCTCGTCCGAACAAGATTATCACGGATGCAATTCACTGTCCGAACGATCAGACAGAGAGCAAGATTTTTGGAGCATCTACAACAGATGCACAAGCCCGTCCGAAGAAATTTCCTCAGACATATTTTTCTATCTGAAAGAGCAAGGTAGAATCAAGAGTTTTAAGGCACTTACAACGGATGCATCTAACCGTTTGAAAGAAGCTTACACCGGACGAAGCTAGACTGTTCAAAAAAAAACATTTCCAGTTTGGCATTAAACCTTTCGGACACATTATTCCATCCGACGTGTGAACTCTTCAAGCATACCTGGTTCAGACGATGCAACGGACGCAAGATTGACTGTCCGAACGATGTTCTCTACTTTCTGATAATTGATAACGGACGATGGATCGGATGCATAATAATTACCAAAACTTATAACGACTAGTTTTTGAACATTTATTATTTAGCCATTAGGAAGTGGTTAGAACTCAATTTATTGCACCTATAAATACCAACTCGTGTATATAATGAAAAATAACTTACACATTGAATACAAGCAAGTAGAAAAGCAATTTGAGTGCAAATTAGCTATTGAGCAATATTGTATTAGTGTGTAAAAGTGCTATTCAAAAATATTGAGTGGAGGGATAATTTTGTACAAAAGTGAGTCTGAGAGTAAAATCCTTGGCTCAACTAAAGAGAATTAGTGTAAGCAAGGATTGTCCTACTTTGTGTACATTTGAAGATTATGATTATTGGCTCACCAAATTTGAAGGAGCATTTTAATGAATTACCACTTCAAGCTTGGTAGCTTGGAAGTGTTGTTTGTTTAATTTCTCTCTTTATCCTTTTCTATACGTCTTAAGCTTAATTGATTTTATCTCTATCAAATTTCTTGTTAGTACAAAAGATTTTATAAGTGCATATTTTGAAAAGTAATTTTTAAGAAATCTAATTCACCCCCCCTCCTTTTAGGTTGCTTTGGGGCCATCACTGTAACAGGCTTCCAAAGCATCCCTAACGAGGAAGAGTTCACGGTGCAACCTAGAGTTGAAACCTTAGTTTTATCGTATTCTTCCAACTTTACAGTTTCTATTTATTTTATTTTCTATTTTAAGGATTTTAAACCATCACCATGGCTATTCACAACTCAAGGTCGAAGCCCAAGGGTTGACCACACCCCTAGGTTCGCCGTAATATAAGGTTTCGATGAAACCTTAGTTTGGCTGAAACCCTAGATGCGATTTTCTTTTTTTTTTTTTAAATTTTTTTGGTTAATCACAAAATCTCAATCACATCAACAAAGTTATGAACAGGTTATATGGACAAAAAAATTAAATAAAAAAAATGCATTAAAATAATCTAACAATTAGTTTGGTAATCATGGCTCTGATATTATTTGAAGGATGAGGTTACTATAGTAAACAGATATTGGAAAATTTAAATGCTATCAAAATAAGCAAATAAATAATCTAGATCCCTCATACATTGAGCTATTTGCAAAACTTAATTGTTACACAGTGGCCAAAAGGATCAAGAAGTGATCTTTACCTCAAAAATCAAATTTTTGTTGGTAAACTGACGATGTCGGGGTTGAAGAAGAAGAACCCCAAACGTATGACATCTCTATAGTCCACATGAGCACTTAATCAACCAAGTCCTCCTCTTTGATAGCTGTTAATAGCCCATGCTAGCAAGTGAAAGAATTCAATTTTTGGCCAAAAAATCCTAATCCTCAAATCAGTATGAAAAGGAAGAAAAGGGATGAAAGAGCAGCTAAGGGAAGGAGGAGAACGAATTTTCTCCCTATTTATTAGGTTATAGTTGTTGCTCCTCTGACTAGGGAGTTTGAGTATTTAAAGATCACTTAAGGCAAATTAGGGTTTAGTGGATCCCGATTTAATACGGTTGAACCGAAAACCCTAAGTTTTCTCCCCTGGTTAATTCTATTTATTTTGGTTGTTAATAAATGACTATAGACTTTCTAAAATTAATAAAACCAACCCATATGTGTTATTTATTTCTCACATAATTATAATTTAAGCCTAAGCCTCTACTCGGCTTAAATATGATAACTAAAGAGTACACAAATTCAATAATTCGTATACAAAATATTTTTTTCCATATATTATTAAATTTCAAATTAATTATTTAAATCAACCCTCATACTGTCCGATCCTTAAAATTAGTCAAAGCCCCTTTTAAGGCTTAATTAGTGTATCCCATGCATCATCATACAATACAACACACACTGTCAACTCTTGCACTTTTTTCTGGAGATAATACTAGTTTGAAATTAATTCATTATCATGCCCTTTTGTGTGCAACCAACTAAGTTCATGATCCTAATGACATCTGGATTCTCTAATAAATTGTAAGTGACCAACTAGATCAGGGGTTTTTTTCCATTATCTCATAACTGACATCAAAACCCTTCAATCACCTTTTGGAGATATTAATTATTAACTCCCAAATTGCCCCCGAATTCCACGAGTGACATCTAGCAAAATATCGTGGTTATCAATAGGATATGAATGAGAAGAATTCATCATAAACCTTTATATCATGATTACCATTTAGTAAAATCATTCTATTTTGGTATCCAGTCTAGATCATGGCCATGGTTTCCTTGTCAAGACGATTTGTAACCTTTTATATGACTTATATGTACCTTAGCACGTATACATAATTAGGAAACTCTTTCCTTCATACATCAATTACCTTTTCCACGGATTTTCTTTCTAACATTCACCATTATCATATCATTGACACTATCTTCATTTTTTACTTCATAAGATTAATGGATTCTTACGTGAAATGTTACCTCTCCATGTTTGAACTACTTGATGCCAATTTGTATTTTATTTTACCCTTCAAGAGTACTATTATACACCATGAACATTAGACATTCAAGCATAAGATGTTCAACACTACAAGTCGAAGGATCAATCCACACAATCATGACAGTATTGGATCATTGACAAGTAAATGAAAATCCAATGTGATCCAATATGAGTTATGGTGTAGTTCAACGTATTGTTTTAGCAATCGTCAATCGTGTTAATCCTCACAACTCATGTGAAATGATATAAGACTCAATCATTCTCACTTACTAATAACTCATGTCACATTGATTGAAAATTACGATACTAGATTCTATGAGTAGTTGTGCCCAATTGAATACCTTCCACGAGATACTATAAACATTTATGACTACTATAATTAAAGATTTAGTGCCTCATATTCACAATCTTTGTGAATAAATGTTTAACATCACCTAATGGATTCATACAGGTAAATAAGTCTGTTACTAAAAAAACATGAATGAAACATAAATTTGCCTTTGATTAAAATACGAGATAAGTTTAAACATTAAGATGTTTTATTACATTCATGATGCCCCGATTGGATTTAGAGAACTACCCTAACATAAAGAATATGGTTGAATAAAGAAATATGGCTTTTAAGGATAAAAAGGGAATACTAAGGATAAAATATCAATTAAGTTGGCTTTTTGGTTCAAATGGTCCAAAGAACTTGCCTAAATCATTTCCTTGGTCTAAAATCTACTCATTTTTGCAAGCATAAAAATCACACAATTCCAACAAATGTCACATACAAAACAAATATCACAATGCAATCATGATTAATACTCTTTGAAAATTAGCTTACTTTCACATCCCCACTCAAGGGAATACATTTAAGTGTATAGTAGTAACACTTTCACAATTCAAAGGGAATAAAAAGCAAAGAAACCTTGTATACACTTTCAATCCATTTACCCCAACAAATATAGTTCCCCCATGAAACATATTTAAACTATTAACGCATCGACGCAAAAATGAATACACAAAAACTACTAATAAAAATAGAAAATCTTTTTGGTTAACCCTCAATAATACTTCAGGCAAAGAAGGTATAGAAATCCTGAAGTCTCCCATCCGGTAGATTGGGAGTTTTTTAAATAGACAGATCCTCAAGACCGAAACTTCTACTATTTCTTAGATGCTTTTTTAATTTTCAAATTTTTTTTGATTTTTTGTATAACATAAACTAACCATCAAATACAAAAAATGCGTTACCAAAACCCACAAATAACATATAATGGATTCCAAAAATATATTCACAACAACATCACCAACAATGCAAACACCTCCAACATAAATGGAACATTGTCCCTTATATTTTTCAAGACACAAAATAATCAAAACCCAATTACTCACTACGCTTCAAGCCTTATTATCCCATTGGATTGTTAAATTAAAGTACATAAAGCATAAATAAATAAAGAGAAAAAGAAGAAACAGAATGACTTCTCTAATACAGCCAAGAAGGCTTAGCAAGTTTGTGGTAGTCTTTCAGAAGCTCATGGTGTTGTCTAGCACATCCAAAGCAACATCGGGTTGTAGGAGCTATGGCAAATTGTCTGGCTTCTTACGTATCCTTGTAGTAGCCAAATCTCTCTCTATCTTTTGGGCAAATTTGTTCTCCACTGATGCTTCTATTTGCATCACATATTCTTTTTTAACATAGTTTGTAGCAACTAAACCCTTGTCCCAAAATTGAGTTGGTTTGTAGCAACTAAACCCTTGTCCCAAAATTGAGTTGGTGCACTTTCAAGGCAAGTGTTAGTCCTATTGATAGTTGGTAAATCAACACCAAATTATTCATTCCCCTTCCTTGTTTATCCTTGTTGACCTCTTCCATAGACATGTACACATCTTTTATGTTCTTGTTCCTTTGCATGCCTTCACTAGATTGAGCTTCTACTCAGCTTCAAAAGGTAGAATCATCAACTTGTGCCGATGGAGTAGGATGGAATGTGATCTTCTTGAGGCCTTTCTGCCAGTTGTTGTGAAATCTGCTCAAGTTGAGCCTCCAACTTTTGGATTGATTTCCTTGTTTCTTCCATGAAATGTATCAATGTTTGCTCAAGAGTATTGCAATCATTCTCAAAATATGGTTCTGGTTCTTGAGGTGGTTGATAACTCTTGGAAACTAGAACCATATGCACCCTAAATTCAAGTAGTTTTCCCTTAGTTTCTAACACTTTCAAGGTTTAAGTGTGTTTTTGCCTAATCATAATAAGAATCATACTCATTAGGCATACTTCCTTGCATGTTCTGGGGCAAAAACACACTTTTAGGAGAGTAATCATAACAAGAATCATACTCATTAGGTATACCTCCATTCTTATATTAATGGAGATATGCCCAATGAGTATGGTTCTTGTCATGATTACTCTCCTAACCCTTAGATTATCAAATGGGATGGTCTAGTCATCCATATCTTTATGAGAGCTATCAACAAAATCTCTATTTTTTCTTTCCACCACAAGAGCCTTCATATGAACTAATAGCGCCCGAATTCCTTCACCAACCAAACCAAGAAGTTGATGTGGCAAGATCAATAGACATGTGGATGCAAATTCAAAAAGTCGAAGAAAAACTAGCTCAATTCCAAGGGGATATGGTTAGATTCTTCGAAGACCAAAACACATCCACCAAAAGGTAACAAGACCAACAAGCCGAAGTTCAAGGAATGGTAGGTGGGGAAGAGTAATGGACTCCAAAACTCCCACCAATGGATGAGAAACTAGGCCAAGAAGAAGAGAATGAAGAATACATATTGAAGAAAATTAGTCCACAAGAGCCTCATGAGTTTGAAATGATAACAACCGGGCCACTAAACACTTATGCATATGAGTGTCAGTTTGTCTCGCTTACAACTAAGAAGGTACCATTTGGGGTGTTTGTAGAAAAATATCTAACTCGAGGAAGAAGAAGGGTACTTTCTAGAGGGCGGTGGGTAGGTTAGAACCACTTAGTTCTATGCCGGAGTCCGAATCCTTCGAGACTTTGGAAAAGCTAAGCAACAGTGTAAATTCACTTCGAAAAAGCTAATATTGAGGGAGCATTTCTTTTTCTTTAATTTATTATGCTTTATTTTACTTCATTTGCTTTACTTTGAGTAATCAGGTTGTAATAAAGATTTTTAGTCTTGTGCTTACTCTAATTTATATTTTAGTGTTGGTGATTGAATTTTGACTTTCTTGGACAAATTTGGTTATAGATGACAATGTTGATGGCAATTTAGTACTGGTGATTTGTGATGGACATATATGATTTATTGATTGAAACTAGACTTGATTTTTACCGCTTGTAGAAATTCTAGTTAATGGTACACTTTATGTGCTAAATGCTTGCACTTATTTTGAGAAAATCATGTGAATGCTTGATATGGTTTGGGAGTAGTCTTTTTTGTTTAATGCCTTTTTGAGACCAATTTTGTGTGAAACTAAGTTTGGGGGATGAGTTGGGTTATGTGTGTTTTTCTTGCATCACATTTCTTTAAATTGTTTAGCACATGCGAAGTCTTAATGACCCCTTTTGTAGTGTAACTTTGATTGGATTAAAGAGGAACATCAATTTTTAAAACTCATAAGCCTAATTGAGTTGCATTATCTACTTGAAATTGCTCATTGTTTAGCCTTATTAGTGTTGTGCTTATTGCTGTTGAAGTCCATAATTAAAGGGTAGAACCCTTGTTTCTAAGTTCAATTTGAGCTTAATTGGTTGCATTCACATTCATTTGATTAATATATTGTCAATCTTCAATTTGAGCTTTTGGATTGTCAAGTGTAATTCAAAGTCATTGCCTCGTTTTATGTCTAGATTGTTATGTGTTTTTATATTCTTTCTAGTATTATTTTTTATTCTTGCGATAGGAGTGAGTGGTAGGATGAGTTACACTCATCATTAAATAAATTGAAAAGTGTGCTGGTGTCTATTATCTTGTTAATTTGGAACAGTTTTGTTGTTTTTGTTGTGTATTGATAACTCTAGTTTATTCAAACTAGAGTTATTTTCCTCTAAATTATAGCATTTTGATAATTTAAATCCCGAATTTTGGGTAAGTAATTGAAGATTTTGGTTAATTTCTTTCATATGTGTTTGTATTTCCGTTCTTGATTAAATATGATAAGTTTTCATTAAATTTTTAGTTCAATTAATTGCTTAACGGTGTTAATATTATGCAGGTCAAAATTAGAGGTTGGAAGCTGGAATGCACAAAACTCAAAGGACCAAATTGCAATAATGGAAGAAATGAAGAATGCTGAGAACAGAGTTGAGATCACGATCTCAAACTCTCCATATCGCGATCTCGACTCTGGAAAATATCTTAATGTATTAACGTCGAGATCGCGATCTCAATTGTTCCATATCGCGATCTCGACTCAGAAAATTGCCTTAATGTATTATAGTCGAGATCGTGATCTCAATTGTTCCATATCACGATCTCGACTCATTGAGAGTTAAGTTGTAAGGGCAATTTGGTAAACTTTCAGCCAACAACTCCTGACAATGTTGATTTTTGCCTTGTGTAACATTACACTATTTAAGCTACTTGAAAATTACTAAGTAGAGTAAGTAGTAGACAGTTTAGTTAGATTTTAGGATAGTTTAGGATATCTTGAACTCCAAGTTTTCTTCTTTAATAGAATTTTCTCTTTATTTGTCTCTTAGATCTTCTTTTAATTTCTTGACAAGTTCGAATTTTGATTAGATAATTGTAGTGGGTTAATCGCAAGCTTCGCGTAGATATAATTTTTACTTGCTTTCTAGTCTAATTTAGTAAAAATTTCCTTGCTTGCAATTTGGGGTTTCTTAGGTAAATTAGGGTTCTTGATAATTTCTTGCGTTTCTAGTTAAGAATTCTAAAGTTCTTGCATTAATTTATTGTTAATTACTAGTGGGCTTTCTTTATTTCTATCAAAAATCCAAAAATACTTAGATTTCTAGTTTAACTCTTTCAATTTCCAGTTTAGAAATGATTGCTTTTAGTCTTCAAGGTTTCTTATTTGTAGTCTCAGATACTTTTAGTTGGGTAATTTGCTTGCTTTCAATTTTAGTTTTTATTTGGTTAATTTAGTTTAGAATTAAGTGCCTTTCTTTACTTGCTTTTTCTAGAGTAGATTAATTAGTTTCTTAATATTGTAATTGGTAATTCTCACTTACTTTCTTTTTAGTTAATCTAGCGTAAAATTAAGTTTTTATCGTTTTCATTTAATCATGGTTTTTACTAGGGTAGTTCTATCATCCATTGTTTGATTTCGCTTAACTACACAAATATCTGTAAATCTTGGTAATTGCCTTCAAACAATCCTAATGGGATGATACCCACTCATCCTATACCAAAATCAACTCCGTATACTTGCGGAAGTTAGGTAGAGTATAGTGAATTAGTGTGGTTAATTATTGCTTGTTTTTCCTTTCAAAGTTAAATTCTACCTAACGAAGCAATCAAGTTTTTGGCCCTGTTGCCGGGGATTGTCTTCGGTTTTTGGCAATATCAAGCGCTTTACGGGTCATGTAGATTCTTAGCTTAAGCACTTTAGTTTAGTTTTGTTTAGTTGTTAATTTTGTGAATTTTTATGTTTGTTGGATATCTTGTGGAATTGACTTGGAATTTCAATTATTTGCCTTGGTTGTGTGTAGTGCATGGTAAGAGGAGCTTAAAAGCCATTCATTTGCTTAGACAAGGAACGAGAGAAAGAGCTAAGAGAAATTCGAAGGTTGAGAAGGGTACAACAAGGATAGAGATGGCAAATGCTAATGCTCATCAAAGAAATGTGAACATGGAAAATGAAGAAGAATAGGTAGTTGGAAATAATGGGATTGGAGGCTACGGGAATGGAAATGGCATAAATGGGAATGGAAGGCAATTGAGGGAGTATGCTCTACCCAATTTTGATGGGGCGAACTCGAGCATTGCACGGATGCCCGTGCAAACCAACAATTTTGAAATCAAGCCCGCCCTAATCCAAATGCTTCAAGCCCATGCCATGTTCGGTGGTGGACCAAATGAAGACCCCTATACACACCTTTCTTCATGAATTTTGAAGAAGTCCTAGACACATTCAAATTTAAGGGAGTACACCCAGATTGTGTGCAGATGAGGGTGTTTCCTTTTTCTCTCCGCGATAGGGCAAAGTCATGATTGCAATCCCACGCCCAAGGAACATTCACCACTTGAAACCAACTTTCTCTAGAGTTCTTGGCGAAGTACTTTCCTACCACAAGACCCGCCAAGTTGAGGAATGAAATTACCTTATTCAAACAAGATGTTGGTGAAAGCCTAGGGGAAGCTGGGGAAAGATTCAAAGAGTTGCTAAGAAAATGCCCTCACCACGCCATTCCTTTGTGGCTTCAAATCCAAATCTTTTATAATGGTTTACTTCAAGAGACGAAATCCATTGTAGATGCCTCCGCCGATGGCTCTATCTCATATAAGACTCTTGAAGTAGTTCAAGAGTTGTTAAATAGGATGGCATACAACCACTACTATCATGGGCCGATAACTCCACCGGTGGTTCAACACCAAGCTAATCAAGCTCAATGCAAATAGTGGAGCATTGAATCTAAACATGCAAGGTGCCCTCTTGGCACAAAAAAGCATGTTCATGAGCGTGATGAACAACATGGCAAAGGCGTTGGTGAATCTAGGGAAACATAGTAGTATAAATGCTATGACTTCTTCTCCAACTCAACCAAGCATGACATGTGATTTTTGTGTAGGCGGCCATACAAATGGACAATGTGAGATGCCATATGGAGCTAATGAGCAAATCAATTATGTGGCTAATCAATCTTCATTTCCAAGGAACCAATCCGGAGCTTATAGGAACACATACAATCCTTCTTGGAGGAATCACCCAAATTTCTCATGGAGTAACACCAACAACCAATCCAATCTTCCTTACCAACCAAATCCCCCAGCTCAAAATGCCCAACACACTCAAGTCCCGAATTCCTCATCTTGAACTTATCAACCGCCACATCAAAGAAATTTCCAACCGAACTCATATCAAACTTTACTCAACCCTTCATTTCAAAACTCATACCGCATGAAACAACAACAAAGGCCTCCTTTCCATTATGCAAATTCTTCCCAACCCATGTATCATGATCAATATGCTCCTAGAGAGAATTTGGGTGAAGAAGGTTGGAAAAGAGAAACTTGAGTATTTGAGAATAAAAGAGATTATGAAAATTTGAAGGCTTCAATAAGGAATTTGGAGATTCAATTTGGAAAATTGGCAAGGTTGAACAATGAGAGGCCTTTAGGAGTGCTTCCGAGTGACACCATTCCAAACCCTAAGGAGCAATGCAAGGCTATTACCCTTAGGAGTGGTAAAGAGTTGGAAGAAAGAGTTGGGAGAAATTCAATGAAGAATGGAGAACAAGAAGGGGTTGAGGATAAAGATAAAGAAAAAAATGAGTCTTCAAATGGAAAGACAAAATGATGCATGAGTCTATTATGCCCAAGTCACAAAGAAATGAAGGCAAGGACCTAAGCATCATGAGCCAAAACATGTTAATGTGCCATTTCCTCAAAGGCTGTTTTTGAAGGACGCATAAAGGCAAAGAAATTCAAGAAATTTCTAGATATTTTCAAAAAGCTTGAAATCTACATTCCTTTCATGGAGGCACTTGAGAACATGCCTACCTATGCCAAATTCATGAAACAAGTCCTTACTTCAAAAGGAAATTGCATGGTGATGAAATTTTGTGCTTAACAAAGCATTGTAGTGCACTACTTACAAAGAACTTGCCACCAAAGCTCAAAGATCCCGGTTCATTTTGTATACCTTGTGAGATTGGGGGTTTACAATTTGGAAGAGCATTGTGTGACTTGGGAGCCTCAATAAATCTCATGCCTTTTGGAGTATTCAAAAAACTAAATGGACGTCAATTGAAGCCAACAAGTGTCTCATTGCAACTTGTGGATCGAAGCATAAAGTTTCCAAAGGGGATCATTGAAGATGTGATTGTGAAAATTAACAAACTCTACCTTCCGGCCGATTTCATTGTGCTTGAAATGGAAGAGGATGAAGAGATACCAATCATTCTTGGAAGACACTTTCCTTGCTACCGGCTGTGCACTTATTGATGTTCAAGAAGGGAAGTCGGAATTCCAAATAAATTACGAAATTGTTACATTTTAATGTTTTTAATTCATTAAAGCTTCCTTCAATTTTTGAAGATGTCATGAATATAAATGTGGTGGATGACTTAATTGATGATTGTTGTAGGAATGCAAAGGAGAATTTCTCAATGGAGGAAGAGGTCTTGAAGTCAAATGTGCCAAATCAAGATGATGAAGAATGAATGAAGGATGTGAATCATTTCGAGGATGAGAATTTATTGCAAAAGAAAGATGAAGAGAATCAAGAAGAAGGTAAAGGGGGGTCTCCAACCAACGAACATCTCAATTTGGAGCTAAAACCTCTTCCTACCTACTTAATGTATGCATATCTTGGTGAAAATGAGACATATCCAGTGATTGTGAATGCATCTTTGACAAATAAGCAACTTGAAAGATTGATTGTGGTGCTTAAAAGGAATAAAAATGCCATTGCTTGGTTTATTGATGATATAAAGGAATAAGCACTTCCATAATTTTGATGAATGAAGGAAATAAATCGGTAAGGCAACCTCAAAGGAGATTGAATCCTACTTTAAAGAAGGTTGTGAGGAATGAGGTTCTTAAGCTTTTTCAAGCCGGTATTATTTATCCTATTAGCGATAGTGAGTGGGTTAGCCCCACTCAAGTCGTTACCATAAAGGGTGGTATTACCATAATCATAAGTGAAACCAATGAGCTCCTCCC
Organism: Cinchona pubescens; assembly: GCA_025175665.1. NCBI lineage: Eukaryota > Viridiplantae > Streptophyta > Magnoliopsida > Gentianales > Rubiaceae > Cinchona > Cinchona pubescens. The sequence goes on along the minus strand of JANKKI010000099.1, from coordinate 1,873,872 downwards.
TTCTAGATTGGTTACGGGTTGGCAAATGTGCATTGATTTTTGAAAGTTGAATGAAGCCACCCGAAATGAACATTTTTCTTTGCCTTTTACTGATCAAATGCTTGAGAGGTTGGCCGATTTTTCATATTATTATTTTCTCGATGGTTATTCTGGATATCTTCTGCCATTTCTCCAGAAGACCAAGATAAAACAACTTTCACATGCCCATTTGGTACCTTTGCATATAGGAGAATGCCCTTTGGACTTTGCAATGTAGCTCCAAGTACATTTCAACGTTGTATGTTTGCTATTTTTCATGACATGGTTGTTAAGAGCATAGATATTTTCATGGATGACTTTAGTGTATTTGGTAGCTCATTTGATGATTGTCTTGCAAATTTGTCCAATTTGTTAAAGAGGTGTGTGAAAACTACTTTAGTTCTCAATTGGAAAAAATGTCATTTCAATCATTTTGGGTCACAAGGTCTCATCAAAGGGAATAGACGTTGATAGGGCAAAGGTGGAAGTGATTGAAAAGTTACCTCCTCCGATCAATGTTAAAGGGGTAAGAAGTTTCATAGGTCATGCGGGTTTTTATAGAAGATTCATTAGGAATTTCTCACATATTACCAGACCATTGTGCTTGTTACTTCAAAAGATTGTCCCTTTCATTTTGATGATTCTTGTTTCAAAGCATTCAATGAGTTAAAACACGAAAACACGCTCTTGTGATTGCAACGGTTATTGTAGCACCAAATTGGTCTCTTCTCTTTGAACTCGCACGACACCGCATGCGTGATGCGAGTGACTATGCAATTGGTGTCGTGCTATGTCAAAAAGTGAACAAGATGTTGCATGTCATTTACTATGCTAGTAGGACCTTAAATGATGCACAAATTAATTATTCAATAACAGAGAAGGAACTACTTGCTATAGTTCTTGCATTTGATAAGTTTAGATCATATTTGATTGGATCAAAGGTAATTGTTCACACCGATCACTCCGCATTAAAATATTTGTTTTCTAAGCAAGATGCCAAGCCTCATTTATTGAGGTGGATGCTTTTGTTCCAGGAGTTTGATTGGGAGGTGGTTGACAAAAAAGGTGTGAAAAATATGGTAACCGACCATTTGTCAAGAATTGAGGCATCTAAACTTGTCAATCTTGAAAAAAGGATAATCAATGAAGAATCCCCAATTGAGAAGTTGTTTGAGGTAAAGGAGGTGAGTCCATGGTATGCGGATATTGTGAATTATCTTGTGGCAAGAATAGTACCAAAGATGCTAAACATCAATCAAGTGTCCATGAGAGAAGGAAATTCTTTGCAGAACTTAAACATTATTTTTGGGAAGAACCGTATTTGTTATGAAAGTGAAGTGTCCGATGTATTAAGACATTGTCATTCATCTCCGGTTGGGAGGCCCCATGGAGGTCAACGTATGGCTTTCAAGGTCTTAGAAAGTGGTTTATATTGGCCAACTATGTTCAAGGATTCTCGGGATTTTGTGCTCAAATGATATGAATGTCAAAGGGTGGGTAATATTTCAAGGAAACATGAAATGCCCCTTCATGGCATTATTGAATTGGAGGTATTTGATGCATGGGGGATTGATTTCATGGGACCTTTTTCTGGTCTCATTGGTTCCTACTTGATCATCATAAGCAGCGGTCAATTCTTGCTTATTCTTGTTTGCTCTATTGTGTGCCAACTTTTGGATTTCGATCCTTGGGATTTTGGTGCCATACTTGATTGTTGGGTTTCGTGGCATCAAGTCTTGATTGTGGATGGGGTTTGCATCAGCTTGGTGATGTGGCTTCAAAATAGTCCAATTCTAGTCAGTTCTATCAGTCTTCTTTTCATTTATCCAAATTTTTTTTTAAAAAAATCATGTCTTATTTATTCAAAACAAGTATGTATTTTTCTTGTCTCATTCTTGTTCTTAAATTTGCAGCTTGTTCTTGTGATTTGTTCTTCTTGTACCGTATCTTGTTCTTGATTATTTGTCAATTTCTTTTCCTCTTCTTGTGCTCCTGTGTTCTTAAAAAAAATCCTAGCTGTGAATTGTGATTTTGTTGTTGCCTCCATATTAAAAAAAAAAAAAAAAAAAGCTGATAAAAAAAATTTTGGCCAAATTGGAAAAAAAAGAGAGAGAGAGGAAGAAGAATCATGAGGAAGAGAAAAAAAAAATAGAAGGAAAAGCATGAAAAAAAGAGAGAGAAGAATCTGTACTATTCATCAATACTGTTCATCGACTCATTGAGAAAATTTTTTAGAGTTTGCCAATTTTGAGTTGTTTATATAGGCAAGTACTTTGTTTGTCCTAATCCACAAATCTAGGTTTTGATTTTTCCCTTAATCCCAATTGGATTTGATTCCAAACCCTAATCCTAATTGCATTCAGTTTCTTACCCTAATTCCATCTGGAATTAGTGTCCTATCCTAATCCTAATCGGAATTGGAAAACTTATTCTAATCCTAATTGGATTTGGAAAGCTTATCCTAATCCTAATTGGGTTTAGAAAATTTACCTAATCCTAATTTGAATTGGAAAACTAATCCTAATCCTAGTTGGATTTGGATTGCTTACCCAAATTCAAATTGAATTAGGAAATCTTCCCAACTTGGAAACTTACCAAATCTCATTTTGGAAACTTTCCAAATTTAAGGTTCACTTTCCAAATTAGCAATTTTTTTCAAAAAGAACTTATTTTTGTTGGTACTTTTAATTTTTCTTTGCTAATCCTACGTGTTTAATTGTTTGTTCTTATGTGCTTAGTTTCATTTTTATTTGGTAAATTTGCTTACCAAATTCTTATTTTCTTTCTATACCTATTCTTAGCTTCTAGTATTCTCGAATATTTTTTTCTTTCTTGCTCTTTGAAACTTTTATCCAAAAGTTTGGTGTGTTTTATTTGGCATTAACCCATGAATATTTGTTTTCCTTTGTCTTCTGGCCAATTAAAAGTCTGTGTGGGTGAGATCATTTGAGTGACAAAGCCATTCAATTGTGGTCAACAAGAGGGATTTAGTGACACAATTTGAGTGAATATACCCCCAAAAGTGAGTTGGTGGTGAGGAAATTTCCTTTGATTTCACTAACCCTAATCACTTTCTTTTTCTTGTAAGTGTCTAATATGTTGCAACAAGAAAGTAGTTGGGGTAATTAAGCCATAACAATGGAGGCTATAAAACAACAATTTGAGCGAGTATTTGTTGCATTTGGAATTTTTGGGGATCGAATGGATCAAATTGAGCCTCGCATCAATGAACAACCAAGATGGAGGCCTCAAGGAGTTAGACGTCCAGCTCGTAGAGCTAATACTCCTCCGCGTCATCAAGAAGTGTGAGTATGATTTTAATTAAGATAATATTTGATGCGCAAACACCTAGGTATGAAATTTATAAAATACCTAAATCCTACTACTAACTAGGTGGCATCCCGCAAGTATACGGTTGTCAACTAGTAGTAGAGAGAACCTGGTGTCATACCTACAAGGATTGGTCAAAAATTACCGATTATTTGGTTAGATTGCAAGTTGAAGCGGTTGATTAACAGAAGAGATTTAACTAATACTAGAACTAATGGAACTAACAAAGAATTTAAAGTAAAGATTAAACACTAATAAAGGATTTTGTAAGAAAGCAATTAAAAAAGAAGTATTTTTAAAAAGCAATTAATAGGAACAATTAAAATAGAAAGTGTTGGCCCCAAAAGCAACCTAAGAGGGGGGGGTGAATTAGGTTGTCTCTAAAAACAAACCTTTTTATGTGCTTAATAGAAATTCAAACTTTGTGCACCAAATGAAAACTTAAGCACAAATGAATACAATAGATATTCAACAATTTAAGTTGTGCTTAAAGAACAAATAAGAATATTGAGATTAAGAGAATCAAACCAAACTCCCTAGCTTCTCAAGCTTGGAGCTTTCAATTACAAAGAGCTTCTTACAAGGCAACTACCAAGTTTACAACTTGAAGTTCAGCCACTAAAAGTCTCTTCAAAGTAGGTGAGACAATAACCTCTTGTACACAAATGAGGATCACTCTTGCTCACACTAATTTCCTTTAGTTGAGCCAAGAGTTTTACACTTACAACCTCCCTTTGTTACAATTGTTATCTCTCCACTCTTACACTTGAAGAACTCTTACACTTCTATGCTCTTTTCTCACTACCTACACTATTACAACACTTGTACCAACTATTTCTCCCAAATAGCTCAAGAATTGTTTGTAATCAATGTAGAAGTCTTTTCTTTATTAAATCAGACCTAGGGGTATTTATAGTTGCTGAATATCTGCTTCCAACAACTTCACAACGGCTATTTTCTGTTTACTGGAAAACTAGCCGTTGGACGTAGATAGAATTTGGGGCTTTCGGACGGCCGATGCAGCAAGAGTACGTCCGACACTGCGTCCGTTCTCTGAGGATATTCGTTCGGACGTCCGAGGATGCGTCCGAACATGCGTCCGATAGAAGCGAAGTCTTCTGGAAAATGGTCGGACGCTGTTCTTCGTCCGAGGCTTGCTTCAAATTCTTTGTGTCGGACGATTATCATCGTCCGAAGCTCTGTCATGGTTGTTTTGTTCGGACGAACATTTGCGTCCGAACCTGCCTATTTTTCTGCACACTTGTTATCAAACTATTAGTATGATTTGGTTATCATCAAAACATGATTAACATAACTGGGGTTCTTCAGAAAGCATATTAAGCAAGCAATTAGTTAATCTAAACTACTCATTATCACCAAGCAATGTACAATTCTAGAAAGCCCATAACCTTGTTATAAGAAAGCTTGTAAAAGGAAAGTATTTTTAAAAAGTAATTAACTAACCTGAACTACAAAATATCATTAAAAAACTTGATTAAAGGAAGCCCATATACTAATCTACCCCTTAAACTAAGAAAGCAATTAAATGAAAAACCCATAATCTAATCTTCCCAAATTAACTAATCTAAACTACCAATTGCCATTGAAAAAGCATAATTAATGAAAACCCACCAACTAATCTATCAACTACACTAAGAAATTAGGTAAGGGAGCATATATATGTTATACTAAGAAAATATGAAATTAAAGATTAACTAAAGTAGATTTAACATACACAAGAAACTTACCACTAAAAAGGTTCAATCTTTACTTGGGAAATTAAGATTACAAGAAAGAGAAATCTAATCTACTCTAATCTATTGGGGAGGAAAAAGGAAGAAAATTACTCTCTAATCTTGCCCACTCCTACTAGCTAAGTTATGCCTCAAATGACGCTTAAAAGGGGTATGTGTGTGTGTGTATATATATATATATATACACACACACACATAAACATACATATATACAATGCTAGGGTAATGGGAGACTCATGCAACAAAAATTATCTCTGAACAACAAGTCATTTTTTCTCTAGCCGCCTCCATGTCACAACATGGACTAAAACTTTTAAAATGCAATACTTTACTGTTTTGCTCTGAAAATCTTTATCCGACGTCCAATTGATGCACCTTCTTTCTCATGCGACCCTAACACATAGAAGAACATTATTAACTATAATAAACACTTAAAATAACTCCTAAATAAAAAAATGAAATTCTCACAAAATAGGCCAAAAGACGAAAGAAAAACAAAGACGAATGAAAGCCTGATTCCCAACGAAATTAGGTTAAAGGCACAGTACAACTCTATACACAAGAACTTAATAAAAGATGCTAATTAAGACCTAAATAAGTACTAAAATACTTAATAAATACATACTAACACATTATAACACATAAAAGTAAAATAGACAAAAACATACAAAAATACTAAAAATGCTCAAAACTAGTGGCAAAACTATCAAGTTTAGGGTAGATATAACTCTATTTCTTAGAGTTATCATACCCCCAAACTAAAGCTAGACAACAAAATAAAAGACAAGAAAAAGAACAACAAAAACGAACAACACAAAACACTAGACACCACCAAGATGACAACACAAAAGGTGAATAATAGATGTACTTCAAATAATTAAGAAACCTTTCAGGAGACCTCAAATACCACATAACAATTGAACTATTTTAACTAATCATTCCAAGTTTTTCAACTTTTCCAAAGAAAACGAGTTCAAATGCCAACAAAAAATTTCAAATATCCAAATATTAACCATCATCAAAAAGGTTTCTAAAAAACAACTTCCATTCACCCAACACATAGTTTTGTTCAAATCAAAAGGATTACAATATTTTTAACCATCTCAACAAGGCCACATGGAAATAGAAGATCACTGGAAGTCTACCTAATATGCACATGTCACACATTTAGGAATATTACTCTATCAAGGAGTGAGTAGTATGATATCAATAATGAATATTACAAGCATTTCCTTCTCAACTTGTTGGTATATTAAAAGGTAATTCCCAATGACTATAATTCAGAGAAACAACATGGGTACACGCTGAAATCCCGTACTCGCCTTATTACTACTCTAATGGGTCATTTCAGAGAAACAACATGGGTATCTACCGAAATCCCGTACTCGCCTTAGTCCAATTAGACCAATAGGTAATACAATTGATTTGATCAAAAACAATGTTTTAATGAATCCATACAAAAAATGTGAGTCCCTTACGTTTTTAACATAGTAATACATAGCTTTCGAAATTCTTTTGTTGCAAAAGAACTACTCAACACACACCAAAATCCATGGAATGCCAAGTTTAAATAACTCAATTATATGATACTGCAAGTTATTTATCATCATCAAGTACCATCATCAATCAACTTTCCATACAAAATTCACTACACAAATATTTATATTCACGAAAAAAAAAAAAAAAAAACCATTCCAACACAAGTAGATAACACCCCCAAACTTGTCATTTTATTCAAGTGATAAGTACAACTCATCCTACCACTCATCCAAAATAGAACAAAGTAACATAATAACACTACTAGAAACCATAAAAACCAAACACTAGGTAATAATTTTGAATTATACTTGGACAATCAAAAAGATAAGATAGAAGATGAACAACAAATTAACCAAGTGAAGGTGAATGTAATCAAGCTCGCTCAAATTGAACTTAAAAATAAGATTCCTTCCCTTTGATTATGGACTTCACCAACATTGAGTACAACACTAAACAAGGCTAAGTAATGAGCAGATTTAAAGTAGATCATATAAATGCAATTTTCAATTAAGCACACAAGTCCCATAAGTCGTCTATCCTTTTCCAACAGTATAGTTACACTAAAAAAGGTCATTAGGACTTCATTGATACCGAACAATTTCAAGAAAAAGAAAAACACACATAAGTATATGCCCTACTTTATGTAACCCAAAAAAAAAAACTTAGCTTCACACACAATTGGTCTCAAAAAGATTTTCAACAAGAACAATTATTGCCAATTTATGTCAAGCATTTACCTAAACTACTTAAGTTTGATAGGCTCACACATTTATCTCATAAAGTGTATAATAACTGGAATGTCCACAAGGAGTCAAAACCAAATCCAAAGTCATTCTGAAAAGCATTTATATCATTCACACATCATAACAAGTCATATATTATCATCAATCATTATCATCAACAACCAAATTTGTCCAAGAAAGGCCAAAATCAATCACCAATATCAAAACATAATTTAGACTAAGCACAAGGCTACAAGCCTTTATTATCCACCAGGCTACTTAAATTAAAGCAAGTAAATTAAAGAAAGCATAATAAATTAAAAAGAAAAAAAAAGTACTCCCTTATAACAAAGGAGACTTGCCAAGGATATTGTAATCCTTGGTGAACTTGCACCAATGCTTAGGTCCTCCGAAGTTTCCAAAAAATTGAACTTCGGCATTTGTAGTCGGCACCTTTCTGACCCCCTCTAGAATGTATCCTTCTTCTTCCATTCCTCCTAGAACAGGTTCTTTCTCCACGTGCACCCCAAATAAAACCTCATTAGCTTTGTTGTAACCGGGACAAGCGCACACTCATGCAAAGGGTAAGTTGGTGATTCCTCTACATAAGCATTAAGTGTCTCGATTGTTGTAACTTCAACTTCATGAGGCTCTTGAGAACCAGTTTCTGGCAAGATATTTTTAATTTATTCTTTTTGAACTGGTTCTTCACCCATTGGTAGGGGATTGGAATTGTTGTTCTTCACCATTTACCATTCTTTGAACTTGGACAAGTTGGTCTTGTAACCTCTTAGTGGATTCTCGAATTTGAGCTAGTTTTTCTCGATTTCTAGCCATCTTTTCTCAAAATTGGGCTAGTTCTTGAAGTTCTTGAACTTACATCCTCATGTCCATCCTTCTTGCCTCTTCACTTTCTTTAGTTGTTTGGTGAAGGAAATATGACTCCATTTGATCATATGAAGGCTCTTGTGGTAGAAGGAAAGAGTATAAATTTTCCTGATAACTCTTATGAGGATATGGATGGCTAAACCATTCCATTTGTTAATCTTGGTAGCACTCATAAAAGTATTGATGGCTAGACCATCCCACTTGGTAATCTAAAGGGTAAGGAGAGTAACCATTATAAGGATCATGCTCATTGGGCATACTCCCGTTACCATAAAAATAATAATTCCCTTAGTATGAATCATTCCAATTAGGTCTTTGCATGTTCTTGAATAGCCAACAACACAAATAAAAACAAGTACTCTTGCAACCAAGCCCTTCTTGCTAACACCGGCCTTTCCTTTGGTTTTGGAGTGGATCTAAAACAACTCAAACAAGAAAATTAAGAATGTTTAGACTACTAGTTAGTCTAAACCATCATCAACAAAATAATCTTTTTGAATTTTTGAAAATAAGAACACAACTACAAAATGAAATTTTCTTTTTTGGTTTTTCAAATGGGTGAAACAACTATACAAGAAAATAAAACACTTTAAACTAGTCTTCCAACCAAATTATATCGATATTATCGAAAACCAATCCCCGACAACAGTGCCAAAAACTTAAAACTGATGCCTAAACACCTAGTTAAGAAACTTTAAAACATACCTAAATCCTACTACTAAGTAGGTGGCATCTTGTAAGTATACAGTTGTAAACTAATAGTAAAGGCAAGTAGGGATCGTACCCCCAAGGATTGGTCAATAATTACTGCTTATTTTGTTAGATTACATGTTGAAGCAGTTGATTAACATTATAGATTTAACTAAAACTAGAACTAATGGAACTAAGCAAGAATTTAAAGTAAAGATTAAACACAAAGAAAGCATTTTGTAGGAAAGCAATTGAAAATGAAGTATCTTTAGAAAGCAATTAATAGGAACAATTAAAATGAAAAGCATATTAAGCAAACAATTAGTTAATCTAAACTACTCATTATCACTAAACAAGCAAAATTATAGAAAGCCCATAGCCTATCTAAGAAAGCTTGTAAAAAAACGCCTTTAAAAAATAATTAACTAACCTAAACTACAAATTAGCACTAAAAAAACTTGATTAAAGGAAGCTCATGTACTTAAGTTAAAAGAAATCTACCAATTAAACTAAGAAAGTAAGTAAAGAAAGCAATTAAATAAAAAGCCCATAAACTAATATACCCTATTTAACTAATCTAAACCAACAAATACCACTAAAAAGCGTAATTAATGAAAATCCACCAACTAATCTATCAACTACACTAAGAAATCATGTAAAGAAGGAATTACATGAAAGCAGTTAGACTAATTATACTAAGGAAGCATGAAATTAAAGATTACTAAAGTAATTTTAACACAAACAAGGAACTTACCACTAAAAAATCTTCAATCTTTACTTGGGAAATAAAGATTACAAGAAAGAGAAATCCTAATATACTCTAATCTATTTGGGAGGAAAAAAGAAGAAAATTACTCTCTAATCTAGCCTACTACTAACTAAATTATGCCTCAAATGAGATTTAAACGGGGTATATATCTATAGTGCTAGGGTAGTGGGAGAATTGTTCAACAAAAATCAGCCCCGAATAAAGTTATTTTTGCTCCAGCCGCCTCTGTATGTCATGACATGGTAAATCCATATCGCGACATGGACTGAAACTTCTAAAATGCAGCACTTTACTATTTTGCTCCAAAAATCTTCATCCGATGTCCGATTGATGCACCATATTTTTCATGCGTTCCTAACACATGGTAGAACATTATTAGCTATAATAAACACTTAAAATAACACCTTAACATATAAATGAAATTCTCACAAAATAGGCCAAAAAATAAAAAAAAATGAAAATCTAACTCCTAACGAAGTTAGGTTATAGGCACGGCATAACTCTATACACAAGAACTTAATAAAATATGCCAATTAAAGCCTAAATAAGGACTAAAACACTTAATAAACATATACTAACCCATTACAACACATAAAAGTAAAATAGACAAAAACACACACGAAAGCACTAAAAATGCTCGAAACTAGTAGCAAAATCATCAATTTGGGGGTAGATATACCTCTAGTTTCCTAGAGTTATCAATATTGATGATGATGCGTTTGATGACAGGCATAACTCATGCAGCTGGCTAAAGGGACAATCAAACCAAGGACAATGACACTAGTACAATCAAATTATCCTTACCTCCATTTCGAGGTAAAGTCAGTCCTAATATTTATATCAAATAGGAGCGAAAGGTAGATTTATTTTTTATTATTACAATTACTCTAATAAAAAGAAGGTTAAATTAGCTATTTTTTATTTATTGATTATGGATTGACTTCGTAGGATCAATTGTTAATTAGTAGGCTTAGAAATACAGAACGTATTATTGATAACTGGGCTGACATGAAATCTATTTTTCCAAAAGATTTGCCCCATCTCATTATTGCAGGGAATTGCATAAAAAATTACAAAGCTTGCGAGAAGGTACTAGGTCCGTGGAAGAGCACCATAAGGGGATGGAAATTACCATTATTAGAGCTGATATTGATGAAGATAGGAAGGCTACAGTGGTGCAGTTTTTGAGTGGACTTAACAAGGAGATTGTCAATGTAGTTGAACTACACCATTATGTAGACCTCAGGAGAGGAGATGGTTCATATGGCTACCAAGGTAGAAAAGCAACTCAAACAAGGTAAACAAAAAGTAACATCTGGTTCAAGTTCTAATTGGAAGCTGAATTGGTCTAGTGCATCAAAGTAAGGTGAGAAGTCTAACATTAAACCAAGAGAAGCTGAAAGACTATTTGTACAAAATCAGTCCACTAATGACAAAGGTAATTTTAATTCTAATAATAATCAAAGGACTACAGAACTTAAATGTTTTCATAGTCATGTTGTAGTTCACATTGCTTCCCAATGTCCAAATAAGAAAGCTTTGAACATCATTGGTGGAAAATTGGTAAGTGATGAAAGTGATGAAGAAGATGAGACCATGCCACCACTTGAGGATCCGAATGATGATGAGATTGAAGAAGAAGCTGCCAATGGCCAAAATTTCATGGTTCTTAGAGTTCTTCATGCACAAGTTGAGTATGAACAAAATGAGGTACAAAGGGAGAATATCTTTATAATAATTGTTGTGTTCTAGACAAAATAAAGTTTGTGGATTGATTTATTGATAGTGAAAGTTGTGTGAATGTAGATAGTCAATTAATGGTCAAAAAGTTGAATTTACCAACCATCAAGCATCCTAGACCATATATATTGCAATGGTGAAATGAAAGTGGTGAACTAAAGATTAACAAACAAGTTCTAGTTTCATTAACCTTACGCAAATATAAAGATGAGGTCTTGTGTGATGTTGTACATATGCAAGCTAGCCATATCTTGTTAGGTAGACCTTGGCAATATGATCGTAAAACTACTCATGATGGATTTGAAAATAAGTGCAGGTATGAAAATGATGGACACAAGATGGTGCTCAAGCCTTTACCACCACATCAAGTCTATCAAGAGCAGCTACAATTCTGAAAATCACTTAAGGAGTATGGTAAGTTGAAGGTTACATATAAAGCAAAAAGGCAAGTTAGCCAAAAATTAGTCTAAGAAGATTGCGGTGATTTCGACTAAAGGGAAGGATTGAGTACAAGAATAAACTCCGTCTTTGTAGGATGACTTGGACTCATTACTGTTACATTAATATTGAGAGTTTGTTTAGTTTTGTGTGCCTGTGACAACACAACCAAGTACTAGTTTCAAAAAGGAAGAAGGACCTAAGGAAGAGGTTGGAAGAATTGCACGCTAGAGTGGATAGAATGGATGACAAGAAGAAGGACCTAAGGAAAAGGTTGGAAGAATTGCACGCCAGAGTGGATAGAATGGATGACAAGAAAGGAAAGACGGCTAGATATAAGTATTCCCTTACCTTAATGATCATAGCATGAAAGAGTCTCTTCTAAAAAGTGGTAGATTCCAAACTTTGTTTCCTTGAAGTACCGATCCATAGGAGCACCTAGATGCCTGCCGCTCCAATATATATCTCTAAGGAAACTCATATGTCATTTTGGACTGAAGGTTCCCAGAACTGATATGAACCTCGTGTGCAATCCAGACTCGATGCCACGAAACTCAATGATGAAGTTTGGCCCCAAAACCTCATTAGTGGATTGAAATCCAAAAGTTAGTGTCACAAATTGGACAACACAGAACACACAAAGAATACACTAATAGAACAAACAAGAACAAGTAAGAATTGACCCATTGCTTATGAATATTAGCAGGAATCAATATCTTAAGCCAGTTAAAACAATCACCGTTGCTCAAGTGATGATCTCAACAAAGTCTTAATCCAAATACTAAAAGAGAACTATCCTCACAATATGAGAAAACTCGAAAATTTTATTAATCAAAGGTGCTGAAAATTTTGTCCATATGATACCTATTTATGGGCTTAAAAGTGCTTAAAACTAGCTAAAAATTCCTACAGTTTAGGGTAGGGAAATCGGCCAAGCAACCCTCAAAAACCTAAGTTGTTTCTTGCAAAACATTTAAAAGAAAACTCCTAATACTAAAGCACTAGAATTCGGCCATGGTAGGCCATTTAATGGGCCTTACAGACCTTATTAAAGACTACTAATTATGTCCAAAACTGGGAACTAAATCATTTCTTATAAACATTTAAACCAACCCAATTTACAACACTTCATCAAATTAATTGGGCTTACAAAATAACGACCAAATTAAAAATAAATTTGAAGTGAAATCTGACATTCTTGTACTTAAAGGACCTAGCCACTTGTACTTTTCTTGGAAGACTTGGATTGCATGTATTTATGACTTGAGGATAGTCCAATCTAGTTTGATCAAAACACCACGAATGTTCTTCAATCTTGGCAAACATTATTCCAAGCTTTCTCCAACTTTCATTTTCTTAACTTGATACATCTTTAGCCTATCCAGATTTGTATCATTCCCTCTCTCTTTGAAAGGATTCGTCCTCAAATCAAAGCCGTCATTGTAATCTACTTGGTGAATTTGTCGACTAGCTTGATAGATTGGTCTATTTGGAATCACAGTTCCTGGAACATAGTTGATTTTGTGCTTTATCCTGTGGATTGGTGGCAATCCTAGCTTTATCTTATACAAATTATGTCTTCAAATTCCTGCAAAATAGATTTTTCTTAAATGCACTAGGAAAAAGAAGGATCAAGGTCTAAGTTAACAAAATAAGCTTCTTTAAACATCAACAAAAGAAAAAGGGGTTTTGAATAATTTTAATCTAAAAAAAAAAGGTAAGAAAGTAAACTGAAGAGAATTTAAGAAGAATCTTGGTTCAGGTTATATCCACTATAAAAATTTTACTAGTTGATCCTTGACACCAAGGATAATTCAATTTTTATACCAAGCATTAATTGAAGAATTAACTCAAATTCCAATTCAAAGTTGATTCTTATTTCTATCTAAAATTGGCAAATTTTCAACACGCGATCCAACTAACCCTAACTATTAATTTAACCCAGGCACGCGCCAAAGATTAATTAATAGAAGTATTAAAATCAACAAGAACAATTAGGATAATTAAACATAAACACACGCAGTTATGCCAATTAGTTGATTATTTTTCCTAAATTCAATAATCCTAATCGAGCAATTATAAAACTTAGTTTCTTTATAGATTGAACCAAACATGCACACACATAGTTAAAACAATCTAGCTGTAGATTAATTACAATAACTTAGTATTCTGCAACAATAGCAAGTTAAAAGGGACAATCATAAAATTAATTGCAGGTAAAATAATCAATACTACATATAAAAGAGAATAAGTTCAAGAACAAAATATCTCACAAAATAGTAGAACCAACCATGGCTTCAATTCCCTCGACCAAGAAAAAGGTTTTAGGCACTAAGTGCCATGGAAAAACAAGAATTTTCAAATGGAAACCCTAGCTAAAATGAGGAATAAAAGTGCCGACTCTCTTCTAATCACCTTACATGGGGTATTTATAATGAGTACTAGGGTTACAATTCCTACCCTAGGATATGAACGTGAAATTAGCTAAAAATAGTCCAATTGGACTAAGAAATCTGTTAAAAATTAAAAATCACGTAACCCCACCTTACCACATGCACGTGCGCTCCTTGATCCTCGCGAATGTGCGCGCTCAACAATTCTGGAATTTTGCTCTCTTGCGNAGACACAGTGCACATGCGCTGCTCAATGTGCTAGATCTTCATACTAAATTTCACCTTCGACTTTGATTTTGACTATAATGCTCTTGGAATTTGGAAAAGTGCAAAACATGAAAATTGTAACTCTCTTTCTTTGCTTCCAATGCACTTAAGTCAAATCAATCGGAGCTCGGACTTGAAATTTGCACTTAGAATACACAACAGCATCCAGAATGGCTTCATACTACTGCACATTTCGCCTTTAGAATTTTCTTTCATATTTTCCTTCTTTTTTAACTCTTTTTCACTTAACCCTGCAAAAACTAAGAATAACTAAATTAAGCTCAATAATAGCTCAAATCTTGCTTACAACACATAAAAACGTGGTAAATGACACATAAAATATTGCCCAATTATGAACTTATCAAATTACCCCACACTTAGCCCTTGATCGTGCTTGAGCAAACATAAAATTAAAACAATTTAGCATAACAAAATTCCACTCAACATCTTTCTCCAAATATCCTATATAAATAATCAATAATCAATCCACCAATCGGAGTAGTCTAAGAACCCAAGAGCTCAAATGCTAATAAAAATCAAAACATGAAATTCATGTTTATGTGTGCATAGCTATTCAAAAAAACTCAGATTTGAAAACACTTAAGTTAAATCATGAAGAGCCTCCAAAATTTTCTAAACACCCCATAGCTCACTCTTCTTATACCCCTTCACTAATCTAGACAACTGATTCAATTTAAATTAGGTTGGACTTTTTTTAGCTAGAATATAGGTTAGGATATTAGTTAGCCAAGGAAGGGAAATGATATAACAAATAAGAATAAGAGCTTTATAGTAATGGTGGCCACATGTTAAAATAAAACTTATCTTAACAAAAATCCATGAAAAATTATAAACAAACGTTAGGAAAAGAAGTCCCCCTTCTTCGACTTGGCCAAACATGCCAACCTTCCTCTAGACATATATACATCACATCATTATTTTATTTTTTTATGTCTGCTCATAGTATGGGTAGCAGTGGTAAGCACTACACGCAACATATAAATACGCAGGTACCAGATATGGGCACTACCTGGAAATACAGGTACTAGTGATAGGCACTACCTGTATATATCAAAAACTGCAATTATTATTATTATTTTTATTCTTCAACAACTTTTTTTCCAATACCCCATTTTGCTTCATAAATGTACATCACCCACTTCTCACAAGCTTCCACCCTTATCTCCCCTTAACATATAATGTGCACAATAAAGCTCTTAAAGGGAACATTTAGGATAAAACAATTAAAAGAAATATTAGGCTCAATAATGGTATGTAAACCAAGTTTAAATGAAAGAAGACGAATGGTGTTTTCCATCACAAAAATAAGGCTCAAACAAGGTATCTAGAAATAAATTGTTAAAATGGTTGGCTAGAAAGACTCAACAAGCAAAGAAGGTACTACCTTCATCTTTAAACTAAATCAGATCGTCTAAAAATTCACTTCAAAAAAGTAATAAAGTAAGTTTCTGGGTATGGATGCAATATAATTGAGTCTACATAAATTTCTCTAAATGTCCTAAATCAAAAATTAATGTATGGCTTTGTACTTAAAAGTCTTAAAAATCACGAATGGAAAATAGTAACACCGACTACTCATTTATGAATGGTTCAACTAAAGAGTTATTATATAGAAAAATGGAAAAATATATTAAGCAAAAATTTTCAAAAATTTTCAAAAATGGTCAAAAGAAAAGCTCTTAAATCAAAAGAAAAGTCAAAATATTGTAGCAAAACTGAGCAAAATACAGCAAACAACTTATAAATCCAAATAACTCCTCCACCCCACACTTAAAAATAAGAATTGTCCTTAATGCAAAAATAAAAGCATAAAATGGAAAAAGAAAAGTTTCTATGGATGTGGTTCATGTTTGGAGCAGTATCTGCTATAAATATCCCTTCACCACAAATGAAAACGGGAGGAGCACCAAACAAAACAAAATAAATAATTCCTTAAGACAATAAGAAAAACAAGTATATACTGTAGAAAAGAATTCTGCAATAATCAGGAAAAAACTTACTCCCTTAAGGGAATACACCACAAAAATAAAGGAAAACACCACGACGAAAAAACCTAAAATGTCTAATTAGTAAAAACAACTAAACTGTTTGAGAAATCAACTTAAAAATAAGAAAATCAATAAAATGACCCTAAGCTTAGGGCAATAAACATCATAAGCTTAAGGAGCATTCAGCCCCAAATCCATTGGGTACGGAGGGAAAGTTGGGAATGTCAATGGGTCCTCTTCCCACTCCCTCGCCAACTGGCGAGCCTTTATGGTCTACTGCCAGGCACATTGGTACTGGATAAACATGTCAAAGCGTTGACTCATCCGTTGCTATCCCTCTAGGATTTGCTGTAAAAGCTCTTCTTGAGTATGCTGCGGCTCGAGTACCGACTCATCTTCCGAATCAGCAGCTTCATCTGCTTGTGATGTAGACGCATGGGAGCAAGTGTGTCTAATCTGGGTTCTTGCACCCTCCATGCTAATCAATTTCCCAGGCTTAAGCTTTTCTTCCGCAGAATCAATCACGATGCCGCTTTCTAGACACAAAGCTATAATGAGATATGGAAACCATAAGGCAGATTGCTTATTGGTGGCCGAATAGCATATTTGCTTCGGTAGCATACAGTACAAGAGCTTGGCTCTCTCTAAAATAACACGCACAAAATGGTTGACCGGGAGGAGGTGAGCACAAAGGAACATAAAGCAGACGAACCAAACCAGTTTAAGCGTATTAGCATTAAAGTGCCTGGCCAAATGTCCATCGGTTGTGTAGGTCCATTCAACATCCCCATTACAAAGAACGCCTGTAATTTCATTTAATTCCATGTTGGTATCACAGGTGTCTTGCCATTCATAATTGCGTACTCTATTGATCTTCAAAACTCTATTAATTTCATTGCCCGAGATATCCACTTCTTTGCCCCGAACATATACCCGGTTAGCACTATAATGGCTCAAATTGGCAAAAAATTGACAAACCACAGGACAGCACATTACCGTATCAATAGGACTTGAGTGAAGTGGTTCCACCCACGATTGTGAATGGTCAACTTGATCTCGAGCACCCCTGCCAACGGAACTTGAATTCCTCTTTCCTTGATCACAACTTGTTCGGAAATATCATTATCATACTTTTGTTGGGCTGGGTCATTAAGAAATCTTGTTTCCACAGTCTGTGCATGTTAGGACAATGAAGATGCCCCGACAGATTGTCCAGTGCCTGGTTTCTTCCCTGTTCTTCCCAATCCTAAAAAATATAAAAATGAATATCATGTCTACCTAACAAATAATTCAACACCCCACACTTAAAAAACATTCAACTCTCCAAATCATAAGCCCTTGAATGCACAAAATAATTCAAAAAAATAGTGCCCAAAACTAAGGCTTATACACATTCCAAGAACATTCTTATGCATGAAAATTTACCAAAAAGAAATCATAGGGCATAATTAACATTCTAGGAATTGAATTCATGCACCAATGCCTCGTGTTATTCATTTGGGACAATTTATCAAATACATGGCATGCATAGTTAAAGAACAAAATTTTGTGCATATAAATAACATGAAATCACTCCTCAATCAACAATTCATATATGTATAACACAAATTACACGTTTAGATTTTAAATCATGGCAAATTAAAACAATTGAAACGTGTAAAATTAAAACCTTCATTAAATTGAAACCAAAACCCAACAAGAAAAAATATAAGAAAAGTCTAGAAATTCATACCTTAATTGAGCATTTCTTTGTGAAAAAAGAAGGGTTTTCAATGTGATTGTGTTGAAATAAGAGTGAATTGATGTTGGAAAGTGGTGGGGAATAATGGGGATTAAAAGGGTGTGAAAAGGGTTGGAGAAGAATAGAAAAGAAGTTGGTTGTGTGTTTTGTGTTATGGTCTTAAAAGAAGGGTTTTACCCTTATAAAACGACGCACACACATGCACGCCCTATTTAACGCACATGTGCGAGCTAGGCAGAGAGCATGATTGTTGAATTTTAGCCTGGTGCACATGTGCGCTGGGCAAAGATAAAATTTTCAGAAATTTTCAAAAATTCTGGATTTTGTGTAGAACACCTTTTTGAGCACAAATTTTCTATTTCAAGATCACCCATACAACACACAAAACCTTTAAGGGACCATTTTGTTAGTTTAACTTATCAATTATTTTGATTTCCTACACTAACAACACAACAAAACTATGCTAAACCTAAAAATAAAATAAACAAAAATAAGATTTCAAGAATAAATAAATGGAATAAAATTCAAACGGACAAGGATTGCCTCCCATGCAGCGCTCTTTTGTAGTCAATAGCTTGACCGTGAACAAGATGGTCGAAATAACCATCTCCATACCAAAGTAAAGAGCTCAATAATTGTTCGCAGTTGTGCATAGGCACTCTCCTTGTAATTTCTCGCCATACACTTATCCTCAACCTCCTTCTTGACTCCATCAGTTAGAATCTCAACTTTGAACCTCCTATCTCCCCTAGTACAGTTTACCTGGGCGACCCCGTTATCGTCTATGCAAACCAGCTTAACCCCTTCCTCATGACCCTTAAGAGAATCGTGGATATCGAATTCTTTACGAGCCATTTCTTGATTTTCAACTCTTAAGGTTGATCCATAACAGAATGTGGAGTATAATGGTACTACAATACAATCCTTATCAATAGGTGGTGATCCTTCATAGTAGTTAGAATCTCTTGTGCTTCCTCCATAGATAAGTCTAAAACCTTGATTGGTTCTTGCTCTGGAAGATCTTGAGGCATTGAAACCGGAAGCAATGAACTAGAGTCATCCTCAATAGGCTCATCATCTACTAATCTCATCTCTAGTTCTCGTTCCTTTTCTTCATCTTCTCCACTCTCAATCACTTGAGATTCTAGTCTACTTATGGAAGAATTCAATTAACTTAATTGATGTTCCAAGCTTTGCAAACTAGCTCTTGTTTCTTGTTGAAATTCCAAAGTATTAGCGTCTAAAGAATTAATTAATTCTTCCAAAGACTATATTCCAGTTTGGGTGTAAGGTTGTTGTGGTAGAATTGGCTGTATACACTGAAGACCTTGTGATGAATAACCAAACTCAGGATAATCTATCCGTCCTTGATTGTACTTATACGTGTAGGGATCATACCAAGGTTGTGGTGGATTTGTGAATCATTCATTGCTTTGAGAGTTAGGACACATGTCAGTTAGGTGATTGCCACCACAAATCTCACAAGTCCTTACTCGTCACCTATCTTCTAATTGTTCGATAATGAAATTGGAACAATAAACCTTATGCGAATTGGTAACCATGATGGAGATCAAAAAGAGATCAAGAAATAAGTATACATAGTTAAATAAAAAAATTTAAAGCAAAAAAAATGTCAAACTGTTCCCCGGTAACGGCGCCAAAATTTTGGTTGTGCTGTCGCAGGCACCCAAAACTAAACAAACTCTCGATATTAATGTAGTAGTAGTGAATCCAAGTCGTTCCGCAAAGAATGGAGTTTATTCTTGTACTCAAAAGAAAAGGTCTAGATTTTGAATAATTTTAATCTAAAAACAAAGGCAAAAAAGTAAACTGAAGAGAATTCAGTTTAAGAAGAATCTTAGTTCCGGTCATATCTACCATGAAAATTTTACAAGTCGATCCTATACACCAAGGATAATTCAATTTTTATACCAAGCACTAATTGAAGAATCAACTCAAATTCTAATTCAAAGTAGATTCTTTTTTCTTTCTGAAGTTGCCTAATTTTCAACACGCGATCCAACTAAACCTAACTATTAATTTAACCCAGGCACACGTCAAAAATTAATTAATAGAAGCATTAAAATCAACAAGAACAATTAGGCTAATTAAACATAAACACACACAGTTATGACATTTAGTTGATTATTTTTTCTAAATTCAATAATGCTAATCGAGCAATTACCAAACTTAGTTGTTTCACAGATTGAATCAAACACACGTGGTTAAACAATCTAGCATAGATTATTTCTAGTAACTCAGTATTCTACGGCAATAGCAAGTTAAAAAGGACAATAGTCATAAAATTAATTGCAAGTAAATATTCAATACTTGATATAAAAGAAAATAAGTTCAAGAACAAAAGGTCTCACAGCATAGTAGAACCAACCATGGCTTCAATTCCCTCGACCAAGAAAAAGGTTTTAGGCACTAAGTGCCATGGAAAAACAAGTAAGAATTTTCTGAAGGAAACCCTAGCCAAGACGAGGAATAAAAGTATTGACTCTTTTCTAATCACCATACATGGGATATTTATAATGAATAATTGAGTTACAATTCTTATCCAAGGATAAGAACGTTAAATCGACTGAAAAAGAATCCAACCGGACGAAAAAATTTGCCAAAAATTAAAAATCACGTAACCCCACTATGTCGCACGCACGTGCGCTCCCTGTTCCTCACAAATGTGCGCTCTGAACAATTCTGGAGCTTTGCTCTCTGGACACGGTACACATGCACTGCTCAATCCTAGAGCATGTGTGCTAGACCTTCATACTGCATTCCACATTCGGCTTTGATTTTGACTAGTGATGCTCTTGGAATTTGGAATAGTGTAAAACATGAAAGTTGTAACTCTCCTTCTTACTTCCCAATGCATCTTAGACCAAATCAATCGAAGCTTAGACTTGAAAGTTGCACTTAAAATACAAAACAACATCTAGAATGGCTCCATACTTGTGCACATTTTGCCCTTAGAATTTTCTTTCATCTTTTCCATCTTTTCTAGCTTTTTTTCACTTTAATCTTGCAAAAAATAAGAATAACCAAATTAAACTCAGTAATAACTCAAATCTTGCTTACAACACTTAAAAATGTTGTAAATAACACATAAAATATAGAACAATTATAAAATTATCAGCACCACAGTGTGATCCCTCTCCTAGTGCCTTCCCCTTTTGCAAGCTACAAAATTGCTTCATCCAGACTTCTCTTCCTAATGCCACTAAGCATCGATAAAGCCATTATTCCTGACTCATGACGGGTGCACAAGCCTGTATGTTCTTAAGGTGAGTTCTTATATCCTTTGCTCATAAGAAACGTCATGTTCCTCTTTCCTTGGATGCCTCTCTTTCTCACTAGCACAAGGCTGGGGATGGATAACCCGACTAGTTGCCACTTAAGTTGTGAGGGAGTTCTATAACCTAAGAGAGGTGATGTTCCAATTACTACATAATGAGCATTTCCTTCAGTAGCGCATTATGTTGCCTCAACTTATGAATTTCTTAATCCTTATCCAAGACTCAAGGACCAAAAATGCCTGTCTTGTCCTCTATGTTGATTCATCTTCCTGTTGCCTCGGTTGGAGTGACGTTGGATTGAAATTATTGTCTGTGTAACTCCAATGAGTCTTATGCATGTTAGGTGCCATTTCTCAATGTGGGTACAAGTTGTCACAAATGATGCTAAATGTTGATGCTAAATTTTTGTTAAGTATCAAGTCCAAGAACAAATTCTACCGCACATAGTACTCATGTCCAAATTACTTGAAAATGCAACGAGCGGGGATCCACCCCACAGGGAAAGCTTTGATGTTCAAGTCATTACTTAGACTCAGAAAGAATAATTCAGAGAAAATTCAAAACTGGTGTGAATGAATAACTGAATAATGAATTTGACCTGTCATTTCGATATTCAAACCTGTGGTTGATAGGTAGCATCGATCCGTGAGCTGAAAATTAGTTATATGACCCATTTAGATATAATTGGACTGTGAGGGTAAAATTCTCAAAATATTATTTTGGTATCATTGTTGGCCCCAAAGCAACCTAAGAGGGGGGGTGAATTAGGTTGTCTCAAAAAACAAACCTTTTGAAGTGCTTAATGAAAATACAAACTTTGTGCAACAAATGAATACTTAAGCACAAATGATCAAAGATAAATATTTAGCAATCAAAGCTTAAAAGAACAAATAAAAGATTGAGATAAAGAATATTAAACCAAACTCCCAAGCTTCTCAAGCTTGGAGTACATCCACTAGTAGTGCCTCTTCAAAGGAGGTGAGGCAATAACCTTCTTGTACACAAAGTTGGCTCACCCTTGCACAACTACTAAGTTCCTCTTTGAGTTGAGCCAAAGGGTTTTACACTACAACCTCACTTTTGTACACTTGTTATCCCTCCACTCTTACACTTGAAGATCACTCACTAGTCTACTCTTGCTCACACTAATTCCCACTAGTTGAGCCAAGAGAACTATACTACTCAAACCAATACAACCCACAATATTTTAGCCTATTTCTCCCCAAATAGCTCTTACAAGTGTTTGTATTGAATGTTGTAGTTCCTTACATCATTTGGAAGTCCTTGGGCTATTTATAGATGAAAGATGTGCTGAAATTTGAGTTCTAACGGTCAAAAAACTAGCTGTTAAAAACTAGCCGTTAGGGGTTCGGACGATGGGTTCGGACGTCCGTTCATGCGTCCTACAGCTTGATGAACAGTGTCTCGGACGGTCATATGCGTCCTAAGCTCTGATGAACAGTGTCTCGGACGGTCATATGCGTCCTAAGCTCAGGTTTTAATTTTTAACTTTCTTTCGGACGCTCTTCATCGTCCGAAAGGTGTTGTTCGCTTTTGGTTGTTTTTCTTGATTGTGTTTGGATGATCATTTTCATCCGATTCTTCCTGTTTTTCTGCACACTTGTTTGCAAACCATTAGTATGATTTGGTCATCATCAAAACATGATTATCATAACTGGAGTTCAACAATCTCCCCCTTTTTGATGATGACAAATCATTTGGACAATTCTAAAAACAATCATGGAATATGAAGCATCAATCAAGAAGTTTTGCCCATTATTTTCTCCCCCTTTTGGCATCATCAAAACATAAGAAAGATAATGCAATTTAAGCTCCCCCTTAGTTTATTCCCTCCATTGAAAGGTGAATATAATTCAATATGAGTACATGGAAAATAAGTCAAGTTATGCAAAATTTTTCTTCCCTTCAAGAATATGTATTCAAGTAGATATGAGGAAATTCATGTAAAGAATTAGGATCAAAACATTTTTTGCTCATTCCTTACCAAAAAGCATCATCAAAACAATGAAGCATGTGTGATGCAATTTCTTGCAAAAACAAATCCATTTAAAAAAGAGAATGCTCCCCCTTTCTTTTGCAAGTAGTAACTTATTATAGACAAAATTTGGGGATACAAATTTCCTAGCATTAAAAAAAAAAAAAAAAATCGAACATATAGATGAGTAATATTCAAGAGAACATAGTTCAACTTGATAAATGAAAGCACACAAAACTTTAGATGTTACCCATTTCAATATGATCTTAGCTCATATGCCTTGAGCACCCTTCATAGATAAACTATCTTGAATTCCTTGGTGCTCTCGAAGCATACCTACATACAAAGTTAAGTAACAACTTTTGGTACCCAAACTTTCTTGGGTCCAATTGGATTAGTAACATGCTTAATCACCCAAATAGAATTTATTCCTAATTTTTCATTTCTTTTAACATAACAATTTTTCTTTATATGTCCATGTTGATGACAATAATTACAAATAATGTTCTTATTGCCATAAAAAGAAGGCATAAAAGGTTGTATTTAGATTTAACAAAGAACAAATCATTTTTTCTAAAGGTGATAAAATTTTTGTTCAAAAACATATTTCTAGTCCTTTTGTTGTCAAACACATTTTCTTTCTTCTTTTTCAAACTGTCATCAAGATCATCTAATCTCTTCTTTAATGAAACTTGTTCTTCCATGATCTTGGTTTTTCCAACAAATTTTTCTTTCAAAACGTCATTTTCTTTTGTCAAAGAATTATTTTCATGCACAAGTTTTGAGTTGGCACTCAATAAAGTATTAATTTTAATTTTTAACTCTTTGTTCTTAGCATATGATTCTTTCAAACATTCATGCATTTTAAAAATAAATGATTCAACATCATCATTATCATTATCACATGAATCATCACAAGAATCACAACTAGAGGATACCTCATTATTGCCAAGTGCCATAAAAGCCATTTGAGCCTCCTCATATTCTTCTTCAACCTCTCCATCCGAATTGCAATCATCCCAAGTGATTTGGAAGTTGTTGAAGTGAGGCTTCCTTGAGTCTTTTCTCCTTTTTGATGAAGCTTTAAATGCTATGCTTCTTTTTCCCTTTGCCTCCTCATCTTGTAGCTTGTATTTCAACTTCAATTCAAATGAGGTTAGAGAATTGATCAATGAATCAATAGGCATAGAATTTAAATTTTTAGACTCTTCTATGGCAATGGATTTAGGTTCCCATTCCTTAGGTAGAGCATTCAAAATTTTTCTATTCTTTTCACCCAAGGAATATTCTTTACCCAAACCTTCCAAATCCTTTACCATATCATTGAACCTAAAATACATCTTGTCAATGTTCTCATGAGGTTCCATTTTGAAGGATTCATATTTAGCCACAAGAAGTGACTTCTTTTGCTCTCTAATATCTTCACTTCCTTCATGGATTTCTTGCAATTTGTCCCATATCTCCTTGGCCGATATGCAACCTTTTACTTTAGAGAACTCATCTACATCCAAAGCATTATACAAAATATTAATGGCTTTAGCTTTGAATTTAAAGATAAATTTATTCTATCTTGTGCATTTAACTCATATCTAGTCTTAGGCCTTAATTTATGAGTATTTTCATCAAAAATATTAGCTTCTAAAGGACCTTCACAAATAATATACCATAAATCAATATCATTAGATTGAACAAAATTTTCATTAGTATTAGGTCCAAAAAACAAAATTAATGTCATTAAACATGGGAGGTCTAGTGATAGAATGCCCCTCTAAAAATAAAGCATTATTGGTTGCCATAATGATTTTTACTCAAAAGCGGTTAAGCTCAATATATGAGACCAAGCTCTGATACCAATTGTTGGCCCCAAAGCAACCTAAGAGGGGGGGTGAATTAGGTTGTCTCAAAAAACAAACCTTTTGAAGTGCTTAATGAAAATACAAACTTTGTGCAACAAATGAATACTTAAGCACAAATGATCAAAGATAAATATTTAGCAATCAAAGCTTAAAAGAACAAATAAAAGATTGAGATAAAGAATATTAAACCAAACTCCCTAAGCTTCTCAAGCTTGGAGTACATCCACTAGTAGTGCCTCTTCAAAGGAGGTGAGGCAATAACCTTCTTGTACACAAAGTTGGCTCACCCTTGCACCAACTAAGTTCCTCTAGTTGAGCCAAAGGGTTTTACACTACAACCTCACTTTTGTACACTTGTTATCCCTCCACTCTTACACTTGAAGATCACTCACTAGTCTACTCTTGCTCACACTAATTCCCACTAGTTGAGCCAAGAGAACTATACTACTCAAACCAATACAACCCACAATATTTTAGCCTATTTCTCCCCAAATAGCTCTTACAAGTGTTTGTATTGAATGTTGTAGTTCCTTACATCATTTGGAAGTCCTTGGGCTATTTATAGATGAAAGATGTGCTGAAATTTGAGTTCTAACGGTCAAAAAACTAGCTGTTAAAAACTAGCCGTTAGGGGTTCGGACGATGGGTTCGGACGTCCGTTCATGCGTCCTACAGCTTGATGAACAGTGTCTCGGACGGTCCTTCATATGCGTCCTAAGCTCTGATGAACAGTGTCTCGGACGGTCATATGCGTCCTAAGCTCTGATGAACAGTGTCTCGGACGGTCATATGCGTCCTAAGCTCTGACAGAAACTTACTTCATTTTGAGCTCCTTTTTTCGGACGCATTGCGTAGATCTGTATAAGAGGACAGATCTCTTCATCACATCTAGATGTTATAAGACCAGGTATTGTTCTTGTTGAACTCAAGTTATGATGATCATGTTTTGATCCAATTCTTCCTGTTTTTCTGCACACTGAAGAGCCAAACCATTAGTATGATTTGGTCATCATCAAAACATGATTATCATAACTGGAGTTCAACAATCATCAAGTTACATGGTTTTGTAATGGCTTTAGTGATGAACATGTTGCAATGAATTTTGCAACATTTTTGCACGAATTTAGAATTTGTTTTAGGATTAATTTTGTTATTTCGCAAGAAATTTGGGGACAAATTTTGTTACAAAATTTTTTTTTTAAAAAAACATTTGATTTATTAAAATTTATTTGAAAAAACTAATGTCTAGCTTTCGACCTTTGTGAATTAGTTTTTTCAACAAAAACCCAAACACAACGCATAATAATTTTAAAATAGAAAAAATTAAAAAAAATAAGAACTTCTAAAATACATAGTAATTTGTGCAAGTCTTTTCATTTTTTGTTTAAATAGAAGACTATATTAGCTTTTCCAATTTGTTGATATTAATAGCAATACTATATATAAGTAACTTTTTTCTCCCTCATATTAGCTTAAAAATAATTTCCTTCTATTTATTTTTATTAATATATAGATAGAAAATGTGTCCTTTTTTTTTGGCGTAAGTCAAATAAACTTTTTTCTTGGTTAGAAAAGGTGTCCGGATTTCCTCCAAAATTGCTTTGTTGTAGAAATGTCAAATAGCATATGCAAAAGAAAAAAAAAAAAGAACAAAAAAGATGGACCAAATATTACTACTAATATATTACTGCTACTATTTCTCAACAATTAGAAGAAGTTAGTTTGTCATATATTTAATAAAAAAATGAAGAGACTGTAAAAAAATTGAAAAAGAAAAAATTACAACCCAAAATATTTTAAAGTAGTTATTTATGTCCGTCCATTAATATCTTATGGGACACACAGGTAAGATATCTTAAAGGTCTGGAAAAAAAATTAATATCTTAAGGGCATTTTGGTCTAACCATTTATATCCTAACTCTCTTTTGTTTTAATGTTTGTCAAGGTGGTTAAGTTTAGCAAGATAACTTCAAGGGACCTTGAAAAAAAAAAAAACAAGGATAACTTCAAGGGCTAAAGTGACATTGAGACCAAATCATAACATAAGTTTATTATTTTTTTCCAAAACTATACAAGTTTATATTACTTTTCAACAGAATTTACCTTATATAATATAGGGTAACTATCCTATATCAAATTTAGCAACATTTGCTAGCCAAATTGGGAAGAAATCTTTCCATACAATATCTTGCCTCATATTCTTGGCAAACATAAGTTTAAACTACCAATATTTTTGACACATGTCCATGCACAAAAGAGATCGATTTCCAGGTGTCCAAAAGTCCAAAGTCCAAATCAAAGAAAACCAAAAATGATGAGTTTGGATGGAAGGAAAAGAAGAGAAAGTTAAATTTTTTTTTTTTTTTTTTTGGGAGTTTTTTTTGGGGGGGGGGGGAAGAAAGAGAGATAGAGGGATAAAAATAAAAAAATAAAAAAAAAATTCATTTCATAAGTTGGAAGAAATGGAAGAAAATGTTATATGACTTTACTTAGTTATAAAATATCATATTTGTATTACAAATATAATATCAAAAATAAAGACACTTTAATAAAGACTAATATTAATAAAAAAAAATTTCAAAACTCACCAAACAACTTAAAAAAACTTCTATTCTCTTCTCATTCCTCGGAAAATACTTAGGTGAGCTCGGTCTACAGACCCACCTATAAAGAATGTGCCACATCACTATATTAAATTATTTAATCCTAAATACTATCTCACCTATTTAATATAGTGATGTGGCGCGATCTCTCTATATAAAAGATTTTTAAGTATTTCCCCTCATTCTACGCTCTACTTCTATTATCGTTTAAAGCTTTCCCATCTTTTGTCTTCCGTTCCTTCCTAACCTCCCGAACTCAACACAAGACTTTTAACAGATCCACCGAGTGCCAGCCAACCAGCCCATGTCATCATCGTCCATCGAGCTTCGATTCGAAGTCCCAACAAAACGACACCGCATCTATCCCCCACCACCCACCTCATAATGTAAAATCTCCATCTTTTTCCTCTTTAAAACCACCCACATCACTTGGATCTTTGAAGAAGAGGAGATGGAGGATTGTTATCCTTATCGGAAAAAAAATAAAAAACAAAACGAAAGAATCAAGGATTTTTCAACTGTACTCATATCTTGATTGCAGGTTCTATTCTTTGCCCTTTAATCTTTTTTAATTTTTTTTGGGTTTTGATGAATTGATATATAGCATTTTTATCTGTTTTTGATGAATTCTTGAAATGTTTTTCGATTATGGTAGCTGAATATTTGTCCATAAAAATTGCAAATTTGTTGATAGTGAGTTTCATGGTGTGTGTAAAATCCTACTGATTTCTTGATTCAAGACTCAATTTTTCTTCAGGGATTGACTTGGGGAGGAGTAATTTGGGTGTTTTAGATATTATATTGAATAGGGTCTTTGAAAATTTAAGCAGAAATTTGTTGTTTTGATTTGATAATTTGATGGATGATTCTCCTGGGAGTGATGTTAATTTGAACGAACAATCTTTGAACCAGTCTGTTGGTTCATCGGTATCAGGATTAGGGCCGTCTTTTTGGAACGAATATCACGGACTAGGAAATGGTAATGATATTATAGAAGAGAGATTTAGGCAGCTCAAGGCTGCCACTGTCAGAGCAGGTCTGACCCGGCGATGGCGACGAATGAGAAATTTGAATGAGAATCGTGGTTCAGTTGAGTCAACGTTCAATATGAATGGTGGTAGGGGAACACGTAGAGGAGAGGGGAGTGGAGGATTGATGGATAGGAATGTGGATCGGGGGAAAGGCTGCAAAAGGGAATATTGAAAGTAGTCTTTTGGTTGCCATGGCACTGGAGATGGACTCTGAAGTTAAGAAGGTCCCTGAGGATGGTGGGAATTTCTATGATTGTAATATTTGTTTGAAGATGGCAAGAGATCCTATCTTGACTTGTTGCGGTCACTTGTTTTGTTGGGCTTGTTTTTGCAAGTTGCCATATGTTGATTCGACTTCAAAAGAATGTCCCACATGTGAGGGAGAAGTGACAGATTCTAACATTATCCCAATTTATCGCAATGGGGATAGTAGTAGGGAATTAAAATTGGAGTCTGGCATGACTATACCTCCGAGGCCAAAGGCTCAGCGAGTAGAGAGTGCAAGGCAGCAGCGTGTGTCTAGGGGTGTGTCTGATATTCCAGTTGCAGAAGCATTAAGGCGAATTAGGTCTAGCATCAATGCAATGGACCCTCAGCAAGAAGAAGCTTCGACTTTTGGCACCAATCATACTGTATCAATAAGGGAGGAGGTTCGACTACGCTCCAGACAATGTTGTCTAGAATATTTTCAGACACTGTTGCTTCTCTTTCTTCTGTTTCATCTGCTCTTAATAATGCAGAAAGGTTTATTGAGGACCTTGAGACATACCTGCATAACCGTCGCTTGCAAAGAAGTGATGCACAGATATTATCTGTTGATGATGGGGATACTCTTACTAGGAATGCTGCTGTTTCACAGTTAGAGCATCAGATATCAGCTGAAGAGATTAGTTCTGCTATAGGTGGTCCTTCAGCTGCCGGAACAAACGATAATTTTAATGGCATTGAGCAACCATAGAATATGACAACCATTACTGCTAGTGAACTGAATCTGCCCACTCCTCATTTTCATTCACCGTCAAGGAGAAGAAATGGTTCGTCAAGGGATTCTGATTAGTGAATTAATTTTCTCATGACCTGGTGAGGAGATTGAGTTGATTTTATTGTAAATAATAGCAAATTTTACGTTTTTCACTTCCCTTGTCAAGAATAGAAATTACCTTGCTTCCGTGGATCCAATATTTTGCTCCCTGCTTTTCATACGTAACCATGGTTGCTGGCGTATGTAAGAGTTTTCAACTGCCAACTTTAGTAATTGCTTACCTTTCCTAAGTCGTCATGTGCAAACTTGGACCAATTATTGGTCATGGAAGTACTGTAAACTGCACATTTGTTGCCTGCTTAATTTTTTGGTGATCGTGATGCATATTTATTAAATTTGATCATATTAGCATTATTGAAGAAGCATTTTAACTCCCTCAGGTATGGATACTCAAATTTGTGGCTTAGAAATGCCTACCATCTTATCGGTATGGTATTCGGTATCTAAGTGGTGGAGAATAACATAGTAAGCTTGCTCACAAACAAGAACACTAATTAAGTGAACAATTGCAGATATGAAGCGTGGGAAGATGTCTTTTAAGACAAATGGAGGAAGCGAACAACAAAATTAAGTGAAAAACATTTCAACACAACTACGGAGTATTACGTTTTATTACAAAAATTTGGAATAATAACAAACATTAAGTGAATGACTTGTGGAGTAAATGTAGTTTGGATCAGCCCCAACTTCGCCTAGAGATCAAGTGAACGGGGAGTGGCATTAACAAGTTAGCATGTGTGTCTGATGACCTGAATTTGAGCTCAAAATTCTTAAATTCTTTAAAAAAAATAAAAATAAAAATTGCACTTGTCCCCTATGAAAGTCTTATCATCTGAAGTTGCACTAAATTTAAGGTACAATAATCAGCCAGCAATCTGTGTTTTCTGTATATATTTTGAAAATATAAAGTTTGTCCTGGGACTAAATAAAAATAAGGTAATAAAGGGAAAAATGCATCGCAAGTTAAAACTTTTGTTGAGATGCAGAAGTTATCAATTTTAAATTTCTTGCAATATATTGATTTTGTCGGAACACTATAGAAAAAATACCAAACCAGCTCCCCGGCCCAATGAATCTCCCTGAAAAATTGTCCAGACTATAATAATGCCACGAAGAAAATATAAGTGCTGGTGACACATCTAGATCATTAACCATTTAAATTGAGATAGCGAAACTATTAACATTCTTGAGGCAATATTCAACCAGTATTTTTTGTTTTTCCGAAAACGGCAGAAGATCTTGTATATAAAATTATCAACAAAAGGTATACACTGTAAGTGACTACGCAAGTTTGATAGGAAAGACAATAACATTAGCCTAACCATGCGGGGAAACAATAATCCCACTTAACCTTCAATATTCAACCACTGATGCATACCCAACTTTTAATATGTGCTAAAGATTCAACCAACTACTAATCTACAGCTTAATTTCGCGGTACCTAACAAAAGTTGAGATCCACATCAATGTCACATGTAGCAAACATTTCAATTAAGGATGATTTTGATATTCTATATTAAATTTTAGGCCCTCCAATCCTAATGTTTGAATAAAGAAAATGATCTAAATATACACATAATATTTTAGATTACAAATTTACCTTTATATATAATAGGGATAATTGCAAAATCCTCCTTTGAGGTTTGTAATCTATAGACTAATATCACTTAGTACCGCTTAACTTTAAAAAATATTACTTACCTCTCCTCTCTTATAGGCGGGCCCTAATTGGCATGAAATGACAATTATACCCTTTGTTCTTTAGTAAAATAATGAAAAAGTAGTTTCAAAAACCTCTCCTAAAGTTTTTAATAATTTCACTTAGCACCCTTTAATCTTTTAACAAAATTTTTGTCAACTTATTTGCAAAAATATGTGTGCTTATTTGTATTTATTTGAATTTTTTTTGAATACATATAAACACAAAATATTTTTATAAAAAATGATATTTTATATGATTAATCACAAACTCGTAAACTAAAAATATTAAATATAATTTTTTATAAAGAATTTTTTGTTAACTTACTTTAAAAAAATTAAGAGTACGCTATAAAATATACTCTGTGTATCAGTTTCAATAAAAAAAAATACAACGATTAGAAACAAACCATATAGTATAATAAAAAATATGGTTTGTATGTTGTTTAGGAAATTAGAAACTCGTAAATATGAAAAAAATTAAAATATATTCTCTTATTTAAACTTTTTATATGTGCAACTTAATGTGCTTGTGTTCCAGCTAAATAAAAATTTAAAATATGTAGAAACACACTATGTACTATAATAAAATAAATGTAATTAAAATTTTATTTTGGAAAAATCAAAAGCTCATAAATTAAAAAAAATTACATATAGTTTTTATGATATTAACTGAGGAAGAACATGAAAAGTTTTTCTGGCACGTAAATAAACTATTCCATTTCATGCATTATGGCTTTCTTTCTTTCTTTCTTTTTCTTTTTTTTTTTTAAACAAAAAGTGATCTACATCAAATTTTCACCTATTCCTGATGACTTGAACCCATGTCCTAAATCACAAGAGAATTGTAGTCTTACCCTTTGAGTTATGATCTAATTTAAAAAATTTGGTAAATATTATGGTTGGCTTTAGCAAGAAATCAAAGACACCATCTTAGATGAAAAATATTTGTTGGAATAATTTCATGTTCCACCACTGATAAACAATTTGGCATAATTTCAATTATCGCCACTGTAATAAAAATTATACTTGCTTCTTGTATTTTAAAGTTTTAAATAACAAATTCAGATCATACTAGAAACTTGGCAATAAAAATTGCTTGCCCACGCGGTGGCTGGTAGTAAATCTAAATCATTTAGTAACTGTATAAAAGGAGTGGAAGTTGTAATGTCCTATCAATTACAAAGCTAAAGTGAAATATTTCATTTTCTAGGAATATGGTCAAATTCAAATGAAAAATTACAATAAAATAAAAGAATAAACAAACAATATATATATGTATGGTAAATATAGAGATTGTCATTAGCTATTAATACTAAAATTTAAAAAAATAAAAGCAATATATGAGTTAAAGAAAATTAAAAATTTTATTATCTATATGTATACTATATATGACGGCCATGTCAAGTGAGTAGATTTTACAAAGAATAGTTAAGTAAGAGAGGTAGAGAAAGACCAGAAAAAGACTTGGTGAGTAACTTGTAAGAAGAAAGATATAACCCATTTATAAATTAAGAAGGATATGATTTCTGACCAAGCGCAATATTATAGCAAGATTCATACAACCAACCCTACTTAGTGATAATACTGCTTGATTTGTGATATAACCCATTTATAAATTAAGAAGGATATGATTTCTGACCAAGCGCAATATTATAGCAACATTCATACAACCAACCCTACTTAGTGATAATACTGCTTGATTTGTGTCATTTAAAAAATGACACAACACTATTTTATACAAAATACCAGTTGAAGCATATTAAAACCATTGTATGAACAAAATACATAAAACATAAATGACTCAGTAAAAACACATAAACTCCAAGTCTAGACAAACACGACACTAATGAACGACTTTTAACTAAACTTGGAGAATCAACGGTCTAATAAATGAGGAATAATATGCATACAAGACGAGTGTGAAAGAAATCAAATAATCAAAATTCAATTTAAAACTTGGGTTTCACTTTAAATATGAAAATTACTTACAAAATTTTTGTATACTAAAAACCTTACTAAGTATAAGAGCATGTTGATTTTACTCATAAAATATGAGGCTCAATCAACACACAAAATCTAGGAATCTACTATCCTTTTTCAAACAACATAGAAAATTTAAGCGGAACTCATGGGGCTTTACAGGGTTCAACATTTCAAAATTAAAAAAAAAATCATTAACTAAAGATAATAGGATTTGTCATAAAACAAAGGTTACAAATATTCAATTCATACCCCAACTTATTTTTTATTACAATAATTTTCAAAAAAAAAGATTCAATAACTAAGAAAATGAAAGCATTTATACAAATCTCACCAAACTACTTAAATACTCGACAAAAATAATATATCAAAACTAACAAATTCCACAATCAAATAACAAATTCTAGTCAAAGTTCAATAAAATTTATGACAATCACAATTTCACAAATAAGCATGCAATCCATCACTGTTGTAATAAACTAAATATATATTATCCAATCATAATCACAAGTATTTCACAAATGTGTAAAAGTGCATAAAACACATAAACTAACTAATCACGTGGCATAAAGCCTTTATTATCCCATCAGGTTCCTAAACTAAGCATAGAAAGCATAAATAAAATTAAAATTAAAGGCAACACTCCCTTAATAAAGCCAAGGAGGTTTGTCAAGGATGTCAAAATCCATGGTAAATGTGTTGTACTGCTTTGCACATCCGAAGCTCTCAAGGTCGGTGAAACTCTGGCATATGTAGTCATGACTTCCCTAAATCCCTCTTGTAGATACCTTGCATTTTCTATCTTTTGAGTTGGCTCTTTCTGCATGAACATACTGGATGGAACATCTTTGTAACGTGTGATAGGATGATCTAAGCAATCCTTTGGTTCATCTTTATTTGCACATGCTCCATGACACAAGCATTTCAAACTTCCATTCAAAGTGCCATTTTTGCCCTCAGTTGGGAGCTATGTAGGAGTCTCTTATTTGTAATGTCGAAAAATTGAGTTTCTAATTTCCTTATTGACTCTTCATGGTGGATTGTAGGTACTCATTAACTTCTCCATATAGGCAATCATCTCCCTTTCTAATCTGGCCGCAGCATCTTCCTCTTGAGTTGGTTTAGCTTTCCAACATAAGTAGGACGGCCTAGTTTTACTTACCAACTTTCTTGCAAGTTTGGCAAGTTGATCTGCTAATCTCTTTATGGATTCTTCTAGGCAATCTGATGCAATCCCGGAAAATAACCTAACAACACCTAGAATTAATGCGGGACCCAAGAATGCTTAAACAAATCTGACTTGACGGATTCAAACTATTTGATTAAGAAATCAAGAATTCGAAGTATCTGTTCTCGATTGTATGAGATATCAATCCATTGTATATAATGAGACAAGAATCAATAATATTCAGAAAAAGTAATCACAAGAATCAATCTTGCAAGATACCCAAGTCTTTGGAAGATTAGTTGGAGAATTTTCTCACAAAGTTTTTCTGAATAATGTTGAGTGAATAATTGGCTACGGGGGGTGTTTTTTAACGTAACAACGGGGTTGGCCAAACCCTACAAAATAGGCCAAATACCACTAAGAAACAACCTTGCCGAATTCTAAAAGGTTTAGGATTGGCTCGGAAGACTAAAAAAAGGGGATATGGCTAAAATAACCCTAGGCTAGATTTTCGAACATCATTAAGAAAATCAGCCAATTAACAACTTCTTAAAATATGAGATAACACTAAATCCTAGAACAATTAGCATTGGAATGGCCGATATAGGACTATGGCCGAATTAGGTTTTTCTCGACCCCTTCACGGTGGATCAAATTCGTCTTCAAATCTTGGGCCTTTGGAATTCACTACACTTTGACTTCTCTTCTCTGTGCCCTACCTCCAGAAGTATACTCGTTCGAACACTTTCTTCTCCAGAGTTCGCTTTCCTCGAACCCTTGACTTGGCTGGACTTCAAACTTGATTTTATACACTTTTTGAGCTCCACCATTCACAAGCTTGACGTCTTGAAAGACTTGAACATCTCTTCTTGTATTATTCCCTCCCTCATTACGAAAGGATTCATCCTCGAATCCGAACCTGGATGGAAAGGACAAACATTAAACAAAGTAGACAAAAAATTAAACAAATGATCTCCCCAAAGCAAGAAAAGATGCAATATATGCGACACAAATACAAAAGTATCAAACACCAATGTTGAAAATAGATGTTGGGAAAATGGCTTATGAAATAAATACATCATGAAGCAGATGAATCCTAAATCATGGAGCATATTGCTTCAGTCAGCAAATAAAAAAAAACTAGAAAATATTTTTGAAAGATTGAACCAATCATGCTCGGAAAGATTATTACGCCACTTTAAAAACTGATGCATATTCAAAGAACAAAAAAACTTATGCACATTGTCGTGTAGATGCACATAATTGTTACCCAAAATGTTATTGAACTTAACAAAAAAGAAAAATGGCAATCATGGGGCTTACAAATTAGCTCAAAAAAAAAAAACCAAATGTACAAGAAGAATTAGAAACATTAACAAGCAAGGAAGGGGACACACTATATGAGTACTTAAAAATCTAAAATTATAAGAATTTGACTAATCAAAATTTCTAAGTACTCCCTTCACCAAAATATTAGCACTTAAGTTTGAATGATGTACAGAAGCAACTAGAGCTTTGCACGTGGAAGGTACAAATTCGAACTTTTCGTTGTCTCCACTTGCTCTTTGAATGGGTACACAACAAAACTTGGAAGAACACCATTAGGCAACAAAAGATAAGGATTCTTAAAAACTTTTTCTTTGACGAACAAGTTCTCTTCCTTTGGAATTATCATTAAAGCTAATTTTTCCTTAGGGTTAGAGATGGCTTTCTCCTTACGTTTCATTCGATTTTCAGCCAATAATTTAGCATGTACTTCATATGATCTTTTAATGTAAAGTTGCTCTTTATGGATTTGATCTGGAGGTAATGGCTTAAGAGTAATCTTTTTACCATCTTTCTCAAAACAATACTTAGTTGTAAATCCATCATGTGTGACTTTCAGACCATATTGACATGGCCTATCCTTAACAAAATATGGCTAGCATGCATAGGCACTATGTTACATAAAACCTCATCCTTATATTTTTCAAGGGTTAAAGAAATTAAGGCTTGCTTAGTGGTTTTTAATTCACGACCTTCATTTAATCGTTGTAACCTATATTGGTGTGGACGTTTAGTGGTTGGCAAATTCAATTTATCTACCATAAGTTTGCTAGCTACATTTACACAACTATCACGATCAATGATCAAACCACATGCATGATTTTGAACCCTACACTTAGTGAAGAAAATATTAGAACACTGTACCTCATTTTGGTCATCCTTAGGTTAAGTGTGAAGTGCCCGCAAAATCACCAAGGCGAGTTTCTCAAAAAAATCTACTTCTGTTCATCATTCCGAGCATGTCGGTGATTCCTTGACCTTGCACCTACATCAAACAATTTGTCATTTGATTCATAGTCACTGGAATCATAATTAAGACATATACCTCGACGAGTGTGTCTCCTTATGCGAGCATAAGACTCAACCTATACTCGTTTTGACGACTAGATTGGTGACTTTGCTCATTCCATGCCTTAGTTAATGTCTCGAAAGAGCGTTGAATACTTTCAAGAGACCTTGCCATTTCTGCAAATTGAGATTCTAAGACATTAAACCTTGAACTCTCTTCTTCTTGAGACATTTAAACCTGCAAAATTGACTCAAAGACACAAGGAATTTCAAAATTAGAGTTAGTAAAAAATAAAGAAGGATCTCACGGCACTTCCTGAGTGTTTACGCACAAATTTGAAGATGTCACACAATTTCACTTATGTTTCACTCAAATTCAATGCTTTAACACTCTAATGAGCTCACCAAAAATTCAATGCTTTAACACTCTAATGAGCTCACTGCTCTTACCTTTTTCCTCTCGTTTAAAATATCTTCAAGAATGACACAAATAATTACTAATACTTTGGAATAAAATTAGCAATTATAGACTAAGGAAGCAAAGAAATAACAAAGTAATGGTGGATGGAGTTAACAAAAAATGCACAGAAAGAACAATTTTAGAAAGTCAAACAATAAGATGGTCAAAGAAAACTAGGATTTTGGACTAGAAAGGAATAACCCAACGGGACAAGGGTATTTTCAGTATTTCACAATTTTTTTAGTGAACCCGAGTGCTAAAATAGAAAGAAATTGAAAAAACAAGGAATTTCAGTCAAGAATGAGGTTTTAGGAAAATAGGAAAAATGCAGCAATTTAATTCAAATCCTAGTAAGAATAGGATTAGGACAACTCCTAATTGACAATAGGAAATAGTTGTAATCCAAGTAGGAAAATGATTCAAGTAATGATATAATCCAACTAAGAAAAGGATTCAAATTATGCAAGTATATAGAAACAAGGAATTAGCACAAACTTTCGAATATAAGGACTTGGAAACCCTAATTCCACTAGGGATGGATTCGGCTTCTTTTTTCCTTTTTTTCTGTTTCTTTTCCTTGGCTGTTTTTTTTTGAAGAAAAAATAATACGGTGTGGAAATAGCGCCAAAGAACAGTACTGATCAATGAATAGTGCCGAAGAAAAATACTGATTAACAGTACCAATGAACTGTAATGACTTTTTTTTTAAAATAAGAGCAATGAACTAACACTTGAATATGAGAAAGATTACAACAATATTCAATTCAAAAGAGAGCAAGAATATGACTGCAAATTTCCATGAACAATAACAAACAAGAAAAAATAAAGAATACGAACAAGTTGAAATTTATATTTTTTGAATTCAACCGAATAAGAACAGCAAATAACGAATTAATGACGGTATGAACACAAAAAACAAACAAGTTTAGGGAATCCAAAACTCTAATACGACTCTAACGCAAACCCGAAAAATATACTAACGAGACCTGGAACTGATGCGGAACCTAAGAATGCCTAAACAATTCCAACTTGATGGATTCAAACCCTTTGATTAAGAAATCAAGAATTCAAAGTATCTATTCTTGATTGTACGAGATATCGATCCGTTGTTTATAACGAGACAAGAAAAAGTTAGGTAATCACAAGAATCAATCCTTAAAACATACCCAAGTCTTTGAAAGACTAGTTGGAGAATTTTTTTCACAAAGTTTTTCTGAATAATATTGAGTGAATAATCGGCTACGCAAGAGTGTTTTTTAATGTAACAAGGAGCTTGCCAAACCCCACAAAATAGGCCTAATACTACTAGAAACAACATTTCCAAGTCCCAGTAGGTTTAGGATTGGCTCACAAAACTAAAAAAATAGATAGGACTAAAATAACCCCAAAACCCTAAACCCTAGGCTAGATTTTTGAACATTATTAAGAAAATCAGCCAGCTAACAACTTCTTAAAATAAGTTCTAACATTAAATCCTAGAACAATTAGGATTGGAATGGCAGATTTAGGACTACGGCTGCATTAGGGTTTTCTTGACTCCTTCACGATAAGATCAAATTTGTCTTCAAATCTTGGACCTTTGGACTTCACTAACTCAAACCCTTGACTTGTTTGGACTTCAAACTTGGTTTTATAGACTTGTTGAGCTTCACCATTAAGCAAGCTTGACGTCTTGAAGGATTTGAACATCTCTTCTTGTATCACGGTCAAAGGACTCAAGTTGGCTCTCTATAGTGGTGATCAACATCCTTCCAAAACTTACCTCATTATCTTCCTCCTTGGTTGATGGTGGTTTAAATCTATGTTCCATCTTCTCATTGAGCATTTTCATTCTTTCAATGCCTTTTTCCATCTCTTTTGTAATTTTCATCAATATGGGCAAAAAAATGGTCATTCATTCTCTAGGGTTCACTTCGTCTATATACAGGCTCTTGGTTGTTAGAAAAGAATAAAGGTATTCTTGGTAGTTTGAAAATGCATTTGGATGGTTGTATGATCCCAATGTCATAATCACAAGGATAGGGAGGGACATTGTAAGAACCATACTTATTATTTGTGCCTCCATAATCATAAGAATGTTAATATCCTTGGCATGATTGATTCCAATTCATGTTATGCATGTTCTTACTATGTTAACACTAAATAAAACACAAGGAACAGAAGTGCTAACACAAAAAAACACAAAAAGGAAAAATGTGATAGTTTATACTAGTT
Organism: Cinchona pubescens; assembly: GCA_025175665.1. Taxonomy (NCBI): domain Eukaryota; kingdom Viridiplantae; phylum Streptophyta; class Magnoliopsida; order Gentianales; family Rubiaceae; genus Cinchona; species Cinchona pubescens. Next base: position 1,833,890 of record JANKKI010000099.1, on the reverse strand, counting down.
GCTAGCCTAACTATCCACTAAAAAGAGAAAAGTTGTTTTGGATTTTTTGATAAAAGATATACACACCACAAAAAGGGAAAATCTTTTTGGTTTTACAAAATTTTGAGAATATACAATTAAACTAAGATAAATAAAATGCAACTTACACTTCAAAGTATTATTCTTACCAAATTATACCGATATTACTAATGACACAATCCTTAACAATGGCACCAAAAACTTGCACGTAAAATATCTAGTTATAAAAGTTATAATCACCTAATTATACTATTAAGTAGATAATGCAAAGTGAATATGGTCAAATATTATGTTGAGAGAGAAGGGGTCAAACCCATAAGGATTGGATTAACAAGTACCAATTCTTTGGAATGAACATTATTTGAAGAATCAACAGCGAAAGAAATGGTTAGCTAAACTAGAATTAAATACTTTAACTAGTGAAACAAATGGATTAAAGTTAGATTAGTCAATTCTTGGCTTTGAACACATTAGAAGATTCCTTGCGTGGAGGTTAAACTTTCGTTCTCCCCCCCCGATTTACCATTCAATTAACTAAGAAAGTGATCAATTTGCCTAATTATCCTTCTAGTTCTTTAGCATTATCTAATTGTCAATTTACCATTTAATTTACTAATTAATCCATCACCAGGTAGAATTGGTACCACCCAACCTTAACCCATGACAAATTAGAACATTATTGACGGAAATAACACAAAATAAACTATTGAAAGCAAATAAACTGCTATAACCGTTAATCTAGGAAAGTAAATAAAGAAAGCATAGATAGATTGAAGGTGAACTATAAAAACCATTAAAACTAGAACTAAATAGCATAATGAAGATATAAAAAGGTTTAAGAACACTTCTCTAATTAAGAATTCCAAGTTCTCAGAAAGCATCTCTAATTAAGAATTACACGGTCTCAGTGCAAGGTTGTCAATCTTGAACTCCTTTTAACAGATTCCAGCTTTTCTTGAATAAAGAGAGAAAACTCTAGTCTAAACTAGCAATCCCCAAAGGGAACCTGAAAAAGAACGTCTTTTTTGAGGTACTAGAAAATCTTATTTATAGGTTTTAAGAACTACAAAGTGTAGAGTTCTAAATAAGCTTCTAAATGCACCAAAATGGCCCATAACAGACACCCAGAATCCTAGAAAACACCATAATTGCATTTTTCCCATTATTCGTTTGCCATCAGTAGCAGTTTTTCCTTGAAGGGTTTGCCCATAGATAACCCTATTCTGCCTCAATTTGCTAATGGAGAACGAATTTGCTTGTGGAGTTTGCCGATGGCAAACCCTTCCTGATAGCTTGCACCATTTCGCCGTTTTGTTACTAAATTTTTCATCCAACGTCCAATTGAAAAACTGTTTTCTTCTCACATGAACCTACAACAAAAAAGAGACATTAATATGTACAAACACTGAAAAAATACTCACAAACACATAGAAATAGAAACGTACAAAAACATTATATAACATATAAATCCTAAAATTGTCGAAACTAGTGCAAAAATCATACGAAAAAGAATATGAAGAATCATAAATTCTTAGGTTATCATCTAACGATACCACAACCATAATGGAATGCAAAGAAATGGATATTCCTTCTATAGTAATGACTACAAGAGGGAAAAAGACCTTTAAATTACTAAACTTATTGTATTTCCCTTATAAGCATTGAGTTATCTTACTAGGAAATAATTTTTGTCTCTCAATTTTATCCTATGAATGTCTCTAACAATTTGGTTATATTTACAGATAAGAAAAATCATATCATATTCCATGGTTAAAATCACACGATTTTATTTATCATAACAGAATTGTGCCAATCAAGCGTGGTGGGTCTAGTCCAATTTTACAATAGGTAGAATAAATAGAAGAATTGAATGATTCAAACTGGATTCATAATTGAAACCCAATTTCTCAAATAATCTTTTATTGTTAAGGGCAAAAGCTCCTAGATATTGTTATCTTAAGCTAAAATATGAATAAAAAATTATCAGGGTAAAACCCATGATCTAAACTAAAAAAAATATGGATGAATTTAATATTCAAATAAAGAATTATTACAAGGTGGAATGATATAACAAACAAAAAGTCCTCATGATAGTCCTGCATTCATGGTTAGGAAACATGGTGAAATAAAAAGAGGAAACCTTGGAATGGTAATAAATTACAATAAACTAAATAAAAATCTCAATATTTGATCGATATTTTATCCCAAGAATCTTAGTTACTCAAATTAGGAGATCTAAGCTATATAGTAAAGTTGACCATAATTATGCGTTTAGCAAATAAATTTGTCTGAAGAATAAACACCACTATTGGTAAAATTATATTCTTCATAAAAGAAGAGAGTTTAGAAAAGCGATTTTTGAAGTAACTAATGAATTGTTAAAAGCATGTGACAAATGAGAGAATTAAGAACTACAGTCAGTAGCCTTATTTCAACAATTAAATATGATATGGAAAGGCTATGTGGATGCATCCACAAAATTTAGTTTTTTTGCAAAAATACTTGAAATTCTAAACATCGATTGACACAATCTAGATTTGGTAAAGATCAAAAAGATCAAGATTTATGAAGAAATCATAAAAACATTTAGTGGCTACAAATTTTTGGCCATGCTTGTCTTATTTAATTTTAAAACAGCAGGACAATTCACACGTGCCACTGATTTTGGCTCCCTTTGTCTGTCAACACGGATTATGTGGTGGATCAACCTTTCACCCTTCTATAACAAAGCCATTTAATAAAACGAACTACACTATCTTTGTTGTACTTCATGTCCCCTTTCCTAACTCCAAAACATGTTGCTCCAAAACATGTTGCTCCAAAACATGTTGCCCTACTACATAGGGTGTAAAACCATTCTACTTCTTCCACTGATTTAATTCCATGCTCACTATCTGGAAGTCTTCCAAGTCATCGACAACATAATCATTTTCCATCTGCGATTCTCGTGTTTCTTCATAATCCCTCCATATAAGAGAATACCTTTTACATATCCTTTGCGTTCCCAATCTTTCTCAACACTATCATCCAACAACGGTCATTTAAATCTAAAATTGGCTATTTTTCTTCAAGATCATCCGTGTTTCCTACAAAATTACTAAAGTATAAGAATAAGACTATACCGATCAATTTGTTCGACTGTACCACAAATATCAAATTTGAGGGAGACGAGTTCTAAGAACAGAATGCACAGTTTTTTGATGAAAATGATGAGTAACTAGTAGTCTAGTCTGTTTCCACATTGACATGCTAATGAATAACTATAGTTGGATCAAATGAGGCTTCCATAAATATCATATAATCAACACATTTTTTTAACAGTACATGAACAATTTCTAGTAACTCCAAAAGTTGATCGAAACATTATATTTTGCGTAATGAAGTAGACACTGTTCGATGCACTCCCTAGAGTGGATTTAGGATTGAATAACAAATATTTACCAAGTTAACTTACTAAAATGTAAGGTAATATACCTGGTTAGTTGCCTGATTATGATTAATATCATAGCATAAGTAGCAACCATAACAAATATTGCTAACAATAGAATTGGTAAGATTTCAAAGGTCTCGGATAATATTTGGTTCATATTAAATGCAAAATGTTACTTTTTGATCTTCCTCTTCATTTTTCTAGCTTCTTAATCTTTCTCTCAAAAGTACTCTTCGTAATTTGGTTCACATCATTTTTCTTATCTGACTTATAATGTTTGTGGCATGCAATGTATTCTTTAAGTAATACCATATTTTTGGTGGACGACTGGAATTCATTGTATGATAGTTAGCGTATTGATTAGGTTGTTGTTGGATTGTTAGAAGATTTCAAATCATCAACTCATAAAAGGAGTCCACCAGCCATCTGCCGGATAGGTTTACTTTTATTTTGGCCTAACATATGCAATTATGAATTAGGATTTATTTTTTGGCCCATGCAGTGGGTCTAAATGGGTGCCTACCATGTGAAACATATTATTGATAAGCCCACCACCCTTATATTATAATTTTTTAGAAAGATTGATTATTTTTTATCAAACCACCATACAATCCCTTTCCTCTTTACCCTTCATCCTACCACCCTACCACCAAAACAAAAATCCATGGATGGACTCGATTATATAACATTTTGGCATAACTACAACCACGATAATGATCTGCTCGTTGATGAGGATCAACACCTTTCGAGCATCTTCAGGATGGAAGAAATTAGTGTCACCGAAAATGCATTTTGTGCATTTTGTATATATCCATATAGTATGCTATCTTATTGGTGACCTATATTAATTTAAGTTATTCTTTTATATAGGAATTGTATGCACTTACCAATGCTTCCACAATGGACGTAAGTGAGTGGAGGCAAAACCTACCGTGTGCAGTAATCTCAGTTGTGAAAAAAGTTGATTTCAAGGAGCTTTTAGATTGTATGTCGGCATTTGAGGGCGATCCAACCCTCCTCTTTGCTTTGGCTAAAAAATGGGAGGACACCATTAACTCTTTTACTTTCACTGCTTATTGATGGGATGTCTTTAACGCCTTTGGATTTCAAATGTATGTCTTTAACGCCTTTGGATTTCTAATGTATAATCGGCCTTAGAGTTGGAGGTTTACAATTTGTGCTATCCAGTAGGATAATAAGGACGAATCCATTTGACAAATGCTTGGTTAGGTACTAGATATTATGTGTTGGTTATGTAAGTGTGTAAGATTTGTGGACACAGTTTAGGGAAATAAATGTGGAAGCAACAACGAAATTGGGGTATCAATAGTCACAGGGCATTTATTTTGTACATACATGGGTGGATGATCTTAAAGACAAATAATAATGTCATAAATGTAGCAGATATTATAGCTCTAGAGGATCTTAACATAACTCAATAGTATAACTAGGATGGAGCTGGCATGGCAAAATTTTATGGCCATATGTGCAAAATTTCAAGAATAAAGAGTATTGCAATGGGTGCTGGGGGTCAATATGTAAACAGAAATAATATTATACATAAACTATGAATGAGTTTTTAAAATCTCAAGTCCTGATATACATTGTTTTGTGTTAAGTTTAGGCTTACGAATATTTGAATCTTCTTCCAAACATGTGTTACTTGAATATGACATGAATGTTATATGTAAGATGTGGAGGTAGAGATTGGAAAATAGACAACCATATTAGAAACCTCGTAATCGAAGTGATCTACGATGAGATATAGATATGCTACGAGCCAATAAGATTAGTTATATGTATTTTCAACTATTTATTATGAATCTATGAACTAAAAAATGACAACATCATGAAACTGAAGGGGTTTATCTTAGGTTAAATGGATGATGGGGGAAAAGTAACTTTTGTCTCATGAGTATTAGGTCAGCAAGAGATTGCTAGTAGATGAAGCCATGGTCAAGTTCTACTATCTGGCTGACCACTTGTCTCAACACAATATTGTCTACAATACTATGTTGCCTACACCATCTTCTATTAATATGCGATATACTAACAAAATTGCTAGAGATGCATTAAGGGTTTTATTTAGCTAGTTGGAGTTGACACCTCTATATTCTTCTGTCCAACCAAAGAGTGTAAGTTATATGATGTGTTCATCAAAAAGCATCTAATGCCTCCAATGACTGGAAAAGAGCGCACAATGCAACTAGATTGCATGCCGGGCAAGATGGTGTAGAAGTAAAAGTGTTCAATTTCCCAACAACTATCCACCATGTACTATCACTTGCATGAAAACATATGGAAGACTATTAGAAGGGAAAATATAAAGGGTCAAAGAGCATGTATTCGAAATTCTGCCACCAATAGAGTTTTCGCTGTGAAAGTACCTTCGCATTCCTTGCTAATGTTCCAAAAAAATGTTTTCCAGTATAGTCATTGTTTTCTTTGTATCCTTTGAACAGGTTCCAACTTCTTGGTATATGGACTTGTCAAAACAAAATATGGGTATCTGGTACAAGATTGCAAAGAAGGCTACTCAAATTGGCAATCACGCTATAATACTGGTACAATCTTTTATTGCCCCTAAAATGAAGGTTACTTTTTGCATACGATAATTTTAATATAATCTGATTTATTACTCCACTTATGTTTATGTATGGTCATATTTCGAAGAACAAAATGAGGTTGTTGATTGAATAAGGCACTAGGTAGCAATAGCATCACAATGAAATATGGACCCTCTTGATATTTCTATCCTTGTTTCCAATTTTTTGAAGAAATTTTTTATGGATAATTATTATTGTAAGTTTTTTCTACTTCTTTATTTTTCTTATTTAGGATTTAGTTATGAAGGATAAGTATTTTTTTTTATTTGAGGTTAAAATTTGTAAGTGGATTTCGGGTTTTCTAGGTGATTATTTGTTTTCTAGGGGGAACAATGGTAGTAATCCACTGTAAAATTTGTAAAATTATTTTTCCATTTAGAAAATAATTTGTAAAATTTTATTTCCAGCAATCTATTAACAATGGTTGCCATTAACCAATTACAATTTTCTAGAAACATATAGAACACAGTACAATATTACAATTGTAATAACAGCAAAATAAGAGACAGTCAATGCTAAAATGACGAAATATCATCATCCATATTACTATAACTTTTCCCCTATAATCTGCAGCATGTCCTTAGATTTTCCTTTGTCCTTCCCCTAAACAAATGCAACGAAAACAATCCAACTCTCTAAAAGAGCCTACATCAAGAACCTCTTGGTTCAGTTCTACCATACCATCTCATCTTCTGAACTGCTTAGTTTTGCTTGTACTTTCATGACTTTATTATCAAATTTTATAACTTCAACTTCCAATGCATCTCTTTTCCTTTTAGCTACATTCACTTTATTCAGTAGGCAAGGAATGATTTCAATTGATCGATAACATACCTCCCTATCTACCCAGTCTCAAAAACCACACCCATTTTCTTCGGCTACACAAATAGCTAACCTATGGTTGGGACTCTTTGTAGTCCATGAAGTCTTCATCAACATAATATTGCTGCATTGACAAATCGGCAGTGCTGAGTTGGATCTACACTTCATCATATTCTTATGGAGTGCTTTAATGTTATAAGAGCCCTAGTTGATTTTGGAAATACGCGACACAGTGGATGGTTTTTGACTGATCTTTGGACATAAATTCCCAAATTGCCCCTTAAATAAAAACTTTCAAATATGACCAATAATGCTTGAAGACACAGACATCATATTTATTTACAGTTGGTTTTACTCAGTACATTTATGATTTTTTTGAATATTGCCTAATCAACATAGATTTAAAATCTTGTTAATGACATCTAAACATCACATGTCAACAGTACTGGTGACTTCTTGAGAAGCGACAACTGATAGATTTTATGTCCTTTCAATATTTTTAGCATTTATTAAGGCACATAGAATGCATAAGCTACAGCGGGCATTTTGCGGACGTCCACTATCATCAAGTCACTTCACATGACTGTACGACAATGTTAGTACTACAAATCAATTCAAACAGTAAAGGAATAGTCAACATCATTAGAGTATCCCATGTTATCAGACATCCATATCATGCGAAAATTTTAGGGTTAATTCACGAATCATAAGTCTATTATCCAAAGGACAATAGAATTATCATAAATAGGCTTTTTGCTTTTTGAATTTCTGTTGCTATTCAAGGAAATTTTATAGAAGTTCCTATGCAGACGTCCATCTCAACATTTATGAGTCGTAGTCATTAATTAGAGGTTTTATTTTTTTTTTGATGTCATTAATAGTACAATATGAGGTTTATGCCTAAAACTTAATAATTTATAAAAAAATTTGAAAAAAATTCAACTATGAATGATTTGAACGCGGGAAAAAACTCAATATTCAAACTTAACATGGTTATGGTTCATTGGTTATTGAATTCGTCTATTGCCATGGTTTTCATTTTTTTGAGAAATTTAGAGAAACTCACAAGTAGGCATTTAAGATTCTTACATCTTAATTAGGGGTATTATTTGTTTTTATATGATGGCATTAACAAAACCAAACAAAAATTATGCCCTATAAACTTAAAATCAGTTTTAAGAATATCAACAAACATTTAAGTTCGTGTCAACTCTAATTTTTTAAATTTTAGGTTCCAGATTATGTTGTCATTTTCGGGTGCCACATTGGATCCAAGCCGTAATATTCAATGATAAAAGACTCAAGTTGAATTAAATTTATCTCTTCATTTTGCTGTAGATTCACATGCTAAGTGTCCTTGGTTATATAACCCAGAGTTACATATTCATTTGTGACAAATTCAGATATACTAAAGAACAACACGAAAATATCTTTGTGACAATTCAAAACCGTTTCTTGTTTGGTGAGTAATTTCAAAAAAAAAAAATGGATCCAAATTTTCATGGAATTTTTCGTATCCATGATGGAAGTTTATGCACTTATATGCATGATATAGAAAACTAACAACTTTGTCTTAGAATTTAATGGATTATACAATAAGTTTATATACAGGTTAACAAGAGTAGGCCGAGTGTTTGCCCACTAGAGCACCTAATTTCAGCTAGATGTATCCTAAATGACAAAATGAATGAGTTAAGATTTTGACAATTGGTTCAGTATGGCGACTAAGGTACCTCCCTAGCATGCCCTGCCTAAACTCAATGATGATTTTCTTGTATGATTGTGCCAATATTACTCGACAATAATAATAAATTTCTTAGTTCACCAATAGCAAAGTTGGCATGGCACAGTAGCAATTTATAACCTATTTGCAAACAAATGTACAAATTAGTATTTCATAAAACATTACATTCACCAAAATCAGTACATAGAAGTTTACTTCAGCATGGATCTACTTCCTCGACAACATGATCTACAAATTTCCCCTAGTTCCTATTTGACTAAGCATCCTAATCATTGTAGTCATAGAACACACATATTATAGGCTTACATTGGATGAGGCAGAGATAATGGTTAATGAGAAGATGATTAATATTATACCCATATTCTTCCGAACGAAGGTCAAGCAAGAGATTAGTAACACTAAACTAGATGGTTGATATGATGACGGGTTGAAGGAAACTTTCTATCTTCAACACTTTGTTGCCATTAACATTTGCAGTAGTAGTTTGATGGTACTGCATAATATTACGCTCCACCTATATTATTTTTGAAAATCATAAGTCCATGAGAATTGTTAAGTGTGGTTGGAAATTAGTCTATAGATAACCAAAAGTTCAAACACTTCAATACTAAAGTGCCTTTCTCAGCCAATTAATGCCTTCCTTCAATCTATCTTTTCTCTTGAACATGTTGTACATTGATGATATTCCATACTAGTCTCTACCATGTGGCTTAAACAATGTGTTCCTTGGGTGCAATGCGAAAGATATTGAAGACTCAGCATTTGGCAACAAATCAAAGGTTCCTCGAATTCTTTTTTTCCCAAGAGCTATCTTGTCATCTAAAAAGTTTAACTAATTGTTGCACACCAACCACTGGAGGTTTATTCTCTTTCAAAGGAGGTGTTACGTCTTCGTAAATTTTAACCCTGCCTAATCTCAATATATCTAAAGAATTTCTTTGGGGTTGTCCTAACTTTTTTTTTAAAGTCATTTTCTCTAACAGACACGACATTAATCTCCTCCTTAAAACTGTGATATTCCCTAACCAATCCAAGTCTTAGATAGTCCATGGATCGTATCATTGAAGTCACACTAAGAAGAATTTCATTCACTCGGTCTTTTAACTGTCTATAGGCCTCTAAGAAATCCAACTGTTGTTGTATATCGTTCATTGTGCCTTTGTCAATGTCGAACCGAGCCTATTGAAAAATATCATTTGTGTTAGCATTTACATTATTTCTGCAAAACATGTAATATTATTATACAATGCAACGCGTTACCTCTCATTTCTCATCATCAAATTTAATTTGCTGGCCATTTGCCATTTCATTGGTGATGTGTTCTGCTTCTACATTATCTTTCTTAAAAAACACCTTTGGAAACCCATGATGGTCATTTTGAGAAGAGTGAACACATATAATTTCTATAATTACGAAGGCCTTTCTTTCGTACCTGAAAATGCATTACAATTATGTGAGGTTTTATACAAACAAGTACACAAGTACCATTGAACGCGTGGCAACTGTCCTCTTCTAGTCCCCAACAAGGATCCACTTCAGATTTTCATTTCGTTGTAGTATTATAATAGATGACAAGAAGATTAACTTGAAATCTTTCTATTATTTGGTTGTCCATGGTTGAAAGCAGGACAACTTCATTCTATCACTTCATATTAGGATTTTGTTACTTTGGAAGGAAGATATGATAGTCTAACTAGTGTTGAAGTACAACTATAAAAAGGGTTTTGTCAAATGGATGACAATTTACCCTTGTAATACACTTGCTTGACCTCTTTGAAGAAGAGGCTAACCAGTTGAGTGTTACAATAGGCTTATCTGCTTGTAGGGATTGGCCCATTTAATTACCAGATTTTCAAAATGCGGCATATGGCTCGCTAGCACTTGTATTACTCCAAACCTTTTTTTTTTCCTGTATATTCTACATTTTTTTAGTAATTTAGGATTATTAGATGGAATTAATGAATATGATATCATATTTTGTGTAGAAAATAAAAAAGATATCTCTATTTGGTATTCGGGTTAATAGAGTACAATAACAATACTAGTTAATGTTTTGTACAAAAAATGAAAAAGATTTAGATTATGATGGAAAAGTAAACCACCCAACTACGGTTAAATAGTCATAACAAAGAATCAAATAGCAAATAATGTAGCATTTGTAATATGCCTTAAATATAAATTATCAAATATAGATAGAAATTAAACACAACAATTACTACTTTCGACACTAAACATCCAGTTTACTTTCAGGATAACATGGTACAATTGTTAAAAGCTAATAAACATAACAATGAAATGATCACCATAATCCTTAATCTACATGAAAAAACCACAATTTTATTTTAACTACACCTAAGGTTACATAATTCATTCAATACTCTCTTAAATGCAAGTAGTCACTGGATCCTCCTTCACGACTTTGAATGCCTACTTCACATACTCTTTGTAATTAGCACTACACACTCCTATTGTCAGGGTATCATTATCTTGATGACACATGAGTTGGACACCCAATTTACTCTGATTCCACACAATCTTTGTGTTGGACACCCAATGTACACTAATTCCACACAATCTTTGTGGCGTTTTGCTAGTCACCGAAGGCAATACCCACCTCATATTGTTGGTGAATTCTTAAATCTTCATAAAATCCTCCACATTTCAATTGTTGAAGATGGATCCAAAAAGGATGAACAAATCAGTAGAAATGTTGGGTTTCATGGCATTGTAGTGCTCCAAAAACTGATTTTTCCTCATTCCCCAACCATAATATGTCACCATATTGATGGAATTCAGTAGGGGCATGAATGAGAGTTCAACACAATCCCATTTGACAAGCTAATGGATGAAAGTAGTATTTTCATTTTCATCATTCATGCTTTCTATCGAAACTACCATTTCGTGTTGGAAGTACTTCTCAAATTACAAACCTTCACTTGCACCATCTCATTAGTCCACCTCACGTTAACTTGGTACTAAGGGGAATAGTCACTCTAAAAGCAAGAGCACTTGAGCAGTTCCTTCATTGACAATCACTTATCGTTGTGGAAGCCTCCATGGTATCAACATCATAGCAAAGTATTATGATACTAACTTTTATCTACTATAGAAGTGGTTGATTATGAAGAGTCTTTGCAAATGGGATGAAAAAAAAGTATTAATGTTGGTTTTCGTATTAGAATGGGCTATTTTCTATTTTTAGGTGGGTGCAACATGAGTTGCGTCCATTAAATATTGATACAGTAACTGCATTTCATCTAAATGACGCCTCTTCAATACAAATAATAAAGCATAACGGTTGAGAAGTTGGCAGATTTAACCACTATGTCAAATAGAACTATGCGGACAACCACTTGTGTAACCCAATTAAACTCTTATGAATAATTAATAAAGGGTTAATTGAATATTAATTACACTGGTCTTTCCTCAATTGTGGTGTAATAAGTCATAACCATCTATTCCTCTTAACTTCTCAAAAATTAGTGCTATTGGCACACTCGATGTGTGTGCACATTTATACTAGAGGAAAAGAACACAAAAAAATACAAACTAAATGATGGTCATGAGAAGTTATTAAATTAGAAATGAGATACGGAAAGTTATGTGTTAGTTTGGTTAATGAAAATTGCACCAAAATATATATTACACAAAAAGGGTTCTTCCATTGTATAAATGAACTAGTAATACCTATGTGTCATTTATTTTCAAAGTTTATGAACTTTTTTTAATCAAATTTCCTAAATTTTCACACCATAGGATGTGTTATTTGCGCTAATGTATATTATTACTACAGAATTACAATAACTAATATCCATTTGATTCTAGTTTTCCTTAAAAATTAAAGTCCATTATAAATATTTTTATATTTTATATTTTTTGCCTTTTATTCTTCCTCATCCCTTTATCATACTGGTAGAAGCAGTGTGATTCAACTTCAATCATATAAATTATACCATTCAATATCCAAAACAAAAGTAGCAAACCAATTTATCATAGAAACAAGTGAATAGAACTACAAAAAAAAGAAAAAAAAGAAAAACCAATACTAAAAGAACAATTTGTTTCTGGAGAAAACATCAAAAGACTTATATTAACTATAGAAAAGGTACATAATTGAAACACAGGTAAACATAAAAATCAAAGGAAAAAATAAAGTTCACATAACAATTGGAGTTCTACTGAGCTTCTAAACCCTTATCATAACTAGACTAGGCATGCATAATTCAGTCAAGGCTCTCCCTAGTATTCAAGTAGCTTATACATGATCCTTTTTTGCTACCTTGAATGCCTTGTTAATCACATCTTCGTAGTTCGCTCTACATACTGATATGGCCATGACATTATTCTCTACACGAGATAGGAGTTGGACATCTACTTTGTTTGGATTCCAAAATATTTTTGCAGCATTCTGCCAGTTTTCGAGGGATATCAAATTTCATACTTTTTGTGTATCCCTGACTCTCTATAAAATCTACCACATTCAAACTGTCAAATACCAATCCAAACACCATCCACAAATTAGTGGGAATATTTAGTTTCAACAGGTGGAATTATAATGATCCATAAAGTAATCTTTCGTTATTCCCCATCCATCATAACTCACCATAGAGTTAAGTAGAGGCATGAATGGTAGTTCAACACAACCCAATCCACAAACAAACAAATGAAGGTAGTATTTTGGTTTTTGTCATTCATGTTTTTCACTGTCATAAATATTGTTGGTCAATGTAGTACTTCTGCAGTAGTTTACGAAACTTCCACTTGCAACTTCTCGTTCATCCACCAAGCGCTGACTTGATTCCACGGTAGTGGTCACTGTGCATATAAGAGCATTATCCCTGTTGTCGACCACATAACCTGTTGAACCCTCCATAGTTGCAACATCTTAGCAAATGATTTTCTGATGTTAGGGGTGGTTGCTTGTGAAGAGTATCTTCAAATGGATAGACAATTCTATTTAGTATTGCTTTGGGATTGGATTCTTTGATATTTATACTGAGGGAAAGTCAAGAGTTGCAACAATTAGGTTCGATGGACAGTTATTTACATCATTAAGCTAAAATGATACATGTTTTACACATTTAAATACATATAACAATTTATTAAGTGGACATCTGAACTAACGCTAGTGGATAGCCTTTTTGGTGCAGCAGTTGGTCAAGTTTTGTCTAATGTGATTCATTAAGCACAATAGCTAATGTCCTACAATACATTAATTTAAGAAGACACTACTTTACATCTAAAACTACGTATTTGAAACTAAATAGAATATAGATAGTAATTACCACTCGTGCTAACAGCACACTCTATGTATGTGTAGAATTGTACAAAACCTAATTAGAATTAACAACACATAAAATACAAACTAAATGAGGGGTTATGAGATGTCATGGTTATGATGTAAAGAACTACAGGAAGTTACGGCCATGATGCAAGGCACTTTTCACAAAAGCAAAATGTGTGTGCAATTTTATAAGCAATTAATTATTTAAATAAAATTCAGAAGATTATGGATGACTGAAAGGAGGTTAAGGAGTTCAGGAAGGTTACTTACAGTGGGTTACACAAGATGCCTGTAATGAAAAGTTGTGGGAACGAAAAAATATTAGTGGAGAGTAATTACACCAAAATTAATAATTACACCGTAAAAGACTCAACCATTATAACAGTACTAACTAAAGGGAGATTAGGAGTTTAAAGAAGTTAGTTGTTGTGATTATTATTAAAAAGTAGCAAGGATCTAAGGAGTTACATGAGGTTATTTTTCTTGATTCATGTATTGAAAATAAATATGACATTGATATAGTTCATCCACTACATACCTACTACGGATTCCAGTAACAGTCTGCTATCAAAAAAGATCACAGCCTGGCAAGAATTTATGCGTCATAGTCATGCTTTCTTATGTAAGTACAACTTTATTAACTCATTACTATATTATTACTACATTATACAATGCATGAGCAAATTGGTGTAATTTGTGGTCATTTTAAAAAAGGAAAATAAAATCACTCCCCACAAAATAGATGGTGTAATTTTATTTTTTTTTTAAAATTAAACTACATTAAACAATGAATGAGAAATGCATTGGTATAATTTGTCATCATTTTAAAAAAAAGAAAACAAAATAACGCCCCACAAATAGATGTTGTAATTTAAAAAAATAAATAAATAAAGCAAAACAAGAATAACTACGCAGAAGAGACAACAATTTAATTGCTACCCATTCACTATTCCCACAAAATAGAGATTGACATGACAAAATTCAAATATATATATATATATAGACACACACATGCATATGTATGTATGTATGTACATATATGTATATATATGAATACTCTATTATTTTTCATGTATTTATGAATTCAACATAGTATAATATGTATTAAATAAAAATTTATAATTATGACTCTATCATTTTTCGTTGTATTTATGAATATAGCCACCATGTATATATTAATGTATTAAATATATTAATTTTATTATTGTTGTTCTTGATTTTTATTAGTTGAGAAAAAATAATATTTTTAATAATGCATCTGTTTTACATCCACTACGGAGTCCGCTAATAGTCTCGATTAATAGATGTACACGACCTAACACCAATTATGTGTTAAAAGTAACATTTACAAAGGTTGTAGGGATATGTGTGCAATATATTCTTTAACGAAAAGCCTTTTAGATAGCCAACTTTAGTGTATTAATTTACTCATTTGAAAAGATAAAAATGAAAACCAAGTGGACATGACAGAATATGTGATGACAAGTTTTGAACCTGAACCCTCATATTGAGGTAAGAACCTTTTACTACTGGGCCATATTGCTAGATGGTGTAGGCTCTCCCTTTGTTTTTTTTTAAACAATACTTTCTTCTCCTCTTTTAAAAATAACTACCACTTTTTTTTCAAAAATAAAACTATAAGTGTTTTGTAATAAATAAATTTGAGGACATAATTTTGTGAATAAAATATATTATATAAAGATATATAAAAAACAAACTTATTAGGTAAATATAATGTTATTGAAAAGTAATCATCTGAGAAAATAAGAATATGATGTTATTATAAATAAATATAATACGTTACCATGTTTTAAATACCTGTAATTGTTTATATAAAAATTATATTTACTAAAACTTAAAATTAACTACTATTCTAATATATTTAATTATAACTTTTAGCTAAATAGTTACATAATTCATTTACAATTAATTAAAAAGTTGATATGTCATGTTTTATTAATATTTTCATTATATGTTATGTGGTATAGATTCTATTGGTTGTGGATGTCTACTCATGTATTTTAATTTTGATAAGTTGTAGTGGAAGTCTATCTATATCTAATATCTGATTACTGTAGATACAATTTACGTTATTAACATTACGTAAGTTATGAGTCATTGTACTCTTATAAATATATGCACTATATGAGGAATAAAAATACAAACTACCAAATTTTTCATTTCTTTTCTCTCTTTCTCTCTCAATTCCACACATTTGTTATATTTTTGTTTAATTTTTATAACACGTAATCAGCACGATCATTATCAATCTAGTAAAACTTGAAGATATTTAGGAATTTTCTTATCCCAATACTTATTACCTATTATTTATTTTGATTATTCCTTTGAATCATGTCAAATCTTACCAAACTCGAATTTTTACGGCCATTGACATAACAGGTAACAATTATCTTTCATCGATTTTGGATGCTGAAATTCATTTAGATTCTATAGATCTTGGAGACACAATTAAAAAGGAAAACATTGCACCCAACCAGGACAAGGCAAAATCAATGATTTTCCTTCATCATCACATCCATGAAGGATTAAAAAGTGAGTATATCACCATAAAATATCCTGCATATCTGTGGAGAAGTTTGAAAGATCGATTTGACCACCAAAAAATAGTAATTCTTCCCAAAACTCTTTATGAGTAGATGCATTTAAGGTTGCAAGATTTTAAATCTGTAAGTGATTATAACTCAGCAATGTTTAGAATCAGTTCCCAATTAAAATTATGTGGAAAAAATATTACTGATGAAGATATGATGGGAAAAATATTTTCTACTTTTCACGCTTCGAATGTGCTCCTACAGCAGTAATATCGACTGAAAAAGGTTTTATGAGATATTCTCAACTAATTTCATATCTTCTTATGGCTGAGTTAAATAACGTATTGATGAAAAATCATGAATCTCGTCCCACTGGAACTACTCCATTCCCTGACGTGAATGCAAATATGTCTGGAAGTATTTTGTTCCTTGAAGTGAATGTAGCTATGCATAACAATTCTAAAAATAATTATAATTATGGACGTGGATGCGAGCGTCGACATGGTCGTGGCCGTGGAAAAGGTCGTAAAGAAAATGCAAATAAAGATAACAAAAAAATTAAAGAGGGGGGGGGGGGGGTTCTAACGATGTGGGCTGGTAAGTCCATCGGTCCCAGGTGGCGAAGAGCCGACATCGAGGTGCCAAACCTTCCCGTCGATGTGAGCTCTTGGGAAAGGTCAGCCTATTATCCCTAGAGTAAAAGTGGATTAATCCTAAAGACAATGAGAAAGGGAAAGAAAATGTTGGTCAAAATAATCTTAACCAAAAATACTGAAGATTTGTGTTATCAATGTGGACATGAAAGGACATGTTGTTAAATTTTATCAAACATTCATCAAAGGAAAAGAGAAAAATGTGAAAGCAAATATGACTTATCAAAGTGATGGTGTTATGACAAATTTTACTGATAAAGTTGATGATTCAAATTATAATGTTGATGACTTCAATGACCTCACTGTAATAACACATCTGGATGCATCAGACTTCTTTGAGAGTTATAAGTAAATTGTTGGCAATGAATAAAATTGTGGATTTTTTTTTTTTTTTGTTTAGTTTAAATTGAAACATTTATTTTAATGTAATTTGTTTTTTTTTTTTTTTTTGCAATATTTATTTTGGTTAAGTCATTTTTTTTATGAAGAATATGAGTATTTCTTATTCAATGATTACATTCAAGAACAATAAAGACTTATGTCTTGCTGATAATGCAACAACACATACGATACTGAAAAAAATGAAATATTTTTCTCATTTAATAAAGGGTAATGCCAATGTTAATACAATATCGGGTAGTACTGAATTAATTGATTGACTGGTTCCGGAAGAGCCACAAAGGAACAAATTTCATTATAAATAATATATTATTTTCTGGTAAGTCTCAAAGAAATTTTTTATGTTTCATGCCTTTGTTTCAATACTTGTTTCAATCCATATAAGGGTTTAACTAGTTTGCAAACTATTTTCAATACCAGGTAGTACGTAACCCTCAGATTGTTCCACGTATGTCTCTTCATCCAGATCACTATTCAAAAATGCAATCTTAATATCAATTTTACGAATACACAAATTATATAAAGAAGCTGAAGCAAACAATACCTTAATTGAAGTTATTAATGTTACAAGGGCATATGTATCAAAATAGTCAACACCTTCCTTTTGTAAATCATTTAGCCACTAACCTAGTTTAAAGGTATATGTAGAACCATCTAATTATATTTTTCGTCTAAATACCCATTTACAGCCAATAGGTTAGAACCGGGAGGAGGCAAATCAATTAGTAGATATGTGTTATTACGAGAGATAAAATTCATTTTTCCTTCATTTACCTCTTTCTAATCTAGCAACATTCGTTGATAACATTACCTTACTAAATGTTTTAGGATTTTCATCAACATTTAGTATTATAGGTATTTTTCTATAAACAGATTTCTTATCTCCTAAGAAAAGTTATATCTTGTATATACGCAAAATTAGGATCCAAATGCTTTTCAACTCTACCTCTTTGACTTCTTCTAATATCAATTGATAAATCACTTTGTTTTCTTTCATTAGAAGAATGAAAAGTAGAATATATTTCTTGTGGTGTACTAGACTCTTGATCATGAGAATTATGAGTATCATTAAGGAACTTGTACTCAATGAACTCAACATCTCTAGATTCCACAATTACATTAAAACTTATATCAAGTAGTCTATATGTTTTAGAATTTTCATCATATCCCACAAAGATATTTTTATTGGCTCTTGGTCCTAATTTGGTTCTTTTAGAATTTTCTACCCTATAGAAAGCTAGGCAACACCAAAGTCTAAATAATTTGGTTTGAAGGTTTCCTATCTTTCAATCCTTTATAAGAAGATATTCCACATTTCTTAGCAGGTATTCTATTATGTATATAGCAAACTGTTAATAATGCTTCACCTAGAAGGTTCATGGTAACTTAGCAGTTAGTAATATTGACATTTACTATTTCTACCAATGTCGTATTCTTTCTTTCAGCCAAAGTATTTTGTTGTGGGGTAGAGGGTGCACTTGTTCGATATTCAATATCGTAGGCAATATTCACTTCCTCTATCACTTCTTAGAGATTTGATTTTCTTTCCAAGTTTATTTTCTACTTCACCTTTGTCTATTTTAAACTTTTCAAATGCTCGATTTTTAGTTTTCATCAAATAAGCATATGTAAATCTAGACTTTTCATATATGAATGATATGGAGTATTTATTTGCACCTCTTGTTATCATACCATTCAATTGACAAATATCATAATGAATAAGATATAAAAGATACTGTCAATTTCTACACTGGCAAATGGTTTCTTAGTCATCATTTTGCTTATATACATATTGCACATTTATCACAAGCATTTTGATTATAAGAAATTAAACCATGTTTAGACATAAATTATAAAGATCTAAAATTAACATGTGCTAAATGATTATACCATAAAGAAAGAGATTGAATGAAGTAGGTAAAAATAATACTATTACTATTATTTATATACAATTTAGTCATTCCATCACAATAATGGTCATTTCTGACAAATATCTCATTCATTGTTAAGATGAACTTCTCAGCCTCTATTACACATTTTATTTGATTTTTTACACAACAAAGTTGTAGATACAAGATTTCTCTTAAGTTCAGGAACAAAGAAAAAAATTAAATAATGTCAATTTCTTTCTAGAAGTGAATAAGATCTATGGTTCCTTTTCCAAGGACCTTTTCTTTATCATTGTTACACAACAATATGTTGATCTTTTTTTTTGCATATTTAAACTCTTTGAATTAGGCTTTATCATAGAAAACGTGGACAATTGCACCTGAATCATACAAATATACCGATCAACAAATTTGTTACTGGACGCCATGTAAGATTCTGATACCATGCCTAAATGCAAATCGAATACTATAGCAACTTGGTTCTCATCTTCCTTTTCTACTATATTTGCTTGCTACTCTTTAACTTGAGCCATTATGAATTTATTGTCCACTATAAAATAATCTATATACTTTAAAGAAACAAATTTATCTATACCTTATTTCTCACTTATATAGTTGAAGTTTAAGGCCTCACACAAGTTTCCTTATTTTTCATGGTTGTGGAGAAGATGACACCATCAGTTGGAAAGACTGTTCTTGATGCATCCTCTACAATGTACATCGTCTTGATTATCCATTTTGTATGAAAAATCATCCTTCTAATTGCATGAAGTATCATCGTCTTTCTCCTTCTTAACTTGGATAAAATGGACATGATCTTTGTCTTCCATTTCTCAAAAAATAGTCTGATTACACTTTAAGATTGTTGAAAAAATTTACTACAAACATTCATGCAAGAATTCAAAAAACTTTGATATGATTTGATACGAGTGATTTCTGTCCTTAAATTGTTATTTGCCCTGACTATGAAATAGATGTCGAAGGATTCAGGCAATTATAGACTTCTAGGATTCATCAAAATCACACCAAGAATACTTGCTCAACAATAAAAGTATTATTTCCTTGAACACTCAAGAACGAGTACGAGAACAAGAAGAAAAAGGATAATGGAAATCTAATTTTTTGTGTTGTATGATTTTTTTTGGTGCATTTGATAAAGTCTCAAAGTTTTGTGTTTCACTTGATTGACAATCACAGAAAATTAACTTGCATCCTTTTAGATGAATGTTCAGAACTTTCAACAATATTCAAATGAAGAGATACTATCTTTTTCAATTGAATTTGCACCAATCTATTACAAAAGAAGTTCTTAAACATTTTAAATTAGATTTTAAGAACACTTAATCATGTGTTAAACAATTTCCAAATAAGTCTTTGTAAGTTACCGTTAGAAACAAACCAAAAGTGCCATTTAGATTCATTATTTTCAATTCTCATTTTTGCTTCGAACGTAGACTCTGAGTCTGCTCAAGAGTCCGAACCTTTAGTGGCATGACTTTATTACAAATTGTTGGCTTTGTTTTATGGATTCTAGAATTATAAATATTTCATGAGAAAACCTCCAAATTAGAAATTTTCAAATTCTTCATGCATCTTACCATATTAAACGGAAAAAACAAAAATTCGTGAATATATTGAAGAGATGAGAAAAAGACATGATTAAAAATAAGAGAAAAATTAACATCAGGAAAATAAGATTAATCAAGATTTGGAGAGGAGAAGGAACTTCTAGTAACATATAGGCTCTGTTTGGTTCTAGGACACAAGTGAGAAAAAGGAAACCAAATCCATTGAAAATGTTTCAAGCGTTTGGTTAGAGTAGGAAAAACTAAGGAATGCAATTCTAGGAAAATACTGTGGAAAAGCCCTAGTCATTTTGTTTTTCATAAGTTTCCTCACATAATCTTGAGGAGATGTGCTTGGAATGAAGAAAAGCAAATGAAAATGGATCAACGCGTTGATCTAAACCGGGTAATAATTGAAATCGGGTCAATTTTCAAAAAGGAGTGAAACTAGAAAAATAAACAGAAAATATAAGGAGAAATAAAAAAATAGAGAGGGAGAGCAAGCTTCAGTTTGTGTGTTTGAAGGAGTGTTGAGGTCGTTTCCGGTTGAAGTAGCTACTCACCACTGCCGCTGCATGGTATGGAGCAGAACAATAAGGGGAAAATTGGCAGGGATTTGCCTTAAAACGATGGAGAAGAGATAAATTTTGGGAATTCAGTTTTGCCCCAAAACTTAGGGTCAATATAGTCGACGGCCAGCTCAAATTTTGGTTCGTAATATTCTTAAACTACTCTACATGGAGATTTATTTTTAAGAATTACACATTGACCCCTTAAAGTTTTAGAATAATTAAATCCATTTTTGTAATAATAATAATTAATTCACTTAATGGGTCTCATTACGAATTAAGATAAAGTTATCCCATCAACAACTATATAGCTTTGTTTTAGACCTTTCAACTACATCACTGACATCGAAATTTGAAGCTTTCATTTAACTTAAACTCCAGATTTATCTCTCCAAACTATTGATAACTTAAACTCCAGAATTATCTCACAATAACTTATTTATTATGTACAATTCTGTTGCTTCGTTCAACTTACTTTATGATGTTCTATGCAATTTTATTCTGGTTATGTTTTAAATTATAAATATAATTTTCTTCAAATAAAAAGTATTAGTTTGAATTATAAATAGTATTTGGTTAATTATTACATGTTAATTTTTGAGAAAATGTTGAATATCCAAGACAAAAACGGTTGAACTTTCAAGAAATTTGATTGTATTTAATTTAAAATGAGTTTTACTTGTATTTGTTGTTTTCTGTTTTCATTATTTTTTCAAAATTCACAATCCAAACATGATGACTATTTCCCAGGGAATCCTTTTCCCATTCCCTATTACTTTCCTTGGTTAACCAAACAAGAGAAAGAATTAAGAATTCCAAAGAAATGACTTTTCATTTCCTTCATTTCCCTTTCCACACTAGTTTTCTAAAATCAAACAGGGCAGAGAGATATTACTTTCCTTGGTTAACCAAACAAGAGAAAGAATTAAGAATTCCCAAGAAATGACTTTTCATTTCCTTCATTTCCCTTTCCACACTAGTTTTCTAAAATCAAACAGGGCAGAGAGATATATAGAATGAAGATAAGACAAGAAACAGAACTGTTTTTTTTTACTCTTTTATTGATTGTTGACTTGCAAGGGTATTTTGGATACTTAAAAGCAAATTTGCTCTGGCTCGAAAACTTCTGCTTTGCCAGTATCACTAAACTTTTCCGTATTAACCTATCTATATATATTTTTTATTTTATACCCAAATAAAACAAAAGGAGAAATAGAGATGCACATCCAGAACAAGTTGAAACCCAAGAGTTACCAAAATAAGGATTATTCCACTTTACATCCTGATCTAACTTGTACCCGATTTTCACTTTGTGCAAGATAATTTTTTTGGAAATATTATATCTTAAACTCTCAGATTTATCCGTTTCAATCACACCATTATAAAACTTAATAGATGTTCCAACAATGTACACTATGCATTTAAAGTGAAATATTCATCAAATTTTTTAATACTGTTACAAATTAGATCAAAGTGAGACTAATATTAGAGTTAGGGGTGCAATGTGTTTCAAATTTAGAATTGATGGTGCAAAGTGAGAATTGAACACAAATTAGAAAGTATAAAGTGGAATTAGTCATGACTATTCTATTAGTACAATATGCCCTAAACAAGCGCGTAGTATGCACTTATGTAAATTTTGTTAACTTTGGTAACAGTGTTAAAAATTGGAATGAAATGGAATAAAACTAAGAGTTTAGGGTGTAATATATCTCAAGAAAAGTATAAGGTGTAAAGTAAAAATTGGGTACAAGTTAAGGAGTAAAAAGTGGAGTAAGGCCCCAAAATTATTTTCGAGAATCGAATTATATAAGAAGAAAACATGCCGCAGCAAGCATATCAAATTAAACATTACTAACAAAAAACTGAAAGACTTGACTTTGTTTTTTCCCCAAAAAACCTTGAAATAGAAGTTCATCCAATTAAAATCTATGAATCCGAAGTGCGAGCTCATAGTTTTTTAACAAGCTGTGCTATCGATGCGGATAAGTTCAACTGATTCCGTAGCATTGCAACGGCGACCTGATGTTGCATCATCTCATTCCTCAACGCTTCCAAAGAATTCTCACCATCTTCCATAATCTTTTCCTGCTGAACAGCCTGAGCCGTCCTTGATTTTCCCTCAAACTCCGAGCTAAATCCCATCTCATTATCAACCTCTACGCAGCCCAAATGCGTCCCAAAATCACACTCACCACAATAAAATCTCCAACGGTCAACCTCCAACGTATCACCGCACACGTCACATTCAAACATTGAATTCTTTTCCTGAACGAATTCAAACGTGAGTTTTAGCTCTGTGGTGGTGTTTTTCAAGATTCTTTACTTTTCTAGGCAACGAGGCACATTGGATATGGATATCGAACTCGCAATGCGCGCAACTATAGCCGAAGCCGTTTCCGTTTGAGCCGCATGCATTGCATGTGAAGGCACTTGTGGGATAGGTTGGAATTGGAAGAAGAGTTAAGGGATGAGAAGGATGAGAAGGGTGTTGGATTGATCGAGGAATGTTGAGGCATTTATCGTGGAGATAATAGTTGCATGAAAGGCAGCCGTGAAAGGGTTCAACTATTACTAGCTCGCAGGCTTTGCAATAAAGCTCATCTCCTTTGTCAAGTACTAGTGGTATCAATAGGTGTTCGTGGCCAAAATGATTGAAATTGTGATGCTTCATCTCTACTTTTTCTCTCTGAGATTGTATGTATGCTTTTCTTTATCATCTCATGTTTTTGCAAATTGATATAATTTTGTACATGTGGACTGTACGCTATCCTGAGAAGGAATTCACAAATATTGATGATAAGTCTTTTTACTGGGGAAGGCTCACATGGTAATGTTCATTTTCCGTGTTTTCTAGTTGAATTGTCAGGAAAATGTTTCACATTTCCGTTGTGGAAGTTCGTACATTGTGAAGTCAACTGCAAAGCAATTTTTTTTTTCCATGCTCATTTTTTAATATAGCAATTTTAATTTTTGTGTGCACAGCACATAGCACAAATTTAGTTTGGGTTAATTACATGCACTTCCCCTGAAGTTTAGCTATATCAATTGATCCCTTTAATTTGTAAAAATTATAGTTTAACCACTTACATCGCCAAACATTTAACAAATACCTCGATATCTTTACCTGCTGTTTGAAGAAAGGCTACATCAACTAAATTTTGTTTTCTTATATCCAAAATCTCCTTGATTCATATTCATTATTTTAATATTCTTAACTATTTTTCACTCGAAACCCACATTACAACCAAACCCATTCCCTTCACTCTTCTAGCCCTAAATTCGAACTAGCAAACCCGAACCCATACCCATACACAATCTCTCACTCTCTTCCACCTCCATCCCTTCCCCCTCTTTCTCTTTCTCCTCCAATCCCTAACCCAACTGTCCGCCTCTCCTTCTCAACCTGTAATCCTGCAACCCAACCCTTCACCCACCCAACCCAAATCCAACCCATTTTTCTTTCCTCTTCCTCAACCTCCACTTCCGTCTCCAAACCCAAACTGCTCCTTTCCCTTTCTATCCCTAATCCCGCAACCAATCCCTCCCCCTACCCATCACCTGGGCCCGCAACACCTCTCCCTCCTTTTTGCTAGCCACCACCTTTGCAATTCTGTCTATCTTGTGTCTCCTATTTCTCCCACCCATGTCTTGCATCTCCACATCCTTGGCCTCAGATTTGGAAGCTACAATATGTTTATGGTTATGGCTGTCAAAGAACAATAGGATTGGTCTCATGTGGATTTCAAAAACACAGAATCGACACTTAACTCCCTTAGTAATATGACACAAAAGTCATCATCTTTATTGATTCCCATGACAATCTAGCAATGTCACATGGAAAATATGGTTATATTGGTCAGTGGTCTGGTCCATGGAGATAGAAAGGTGGAAGGAATTGTTTGTGGTGAAGAGGATAGTGGTTTGTGGTGGAGAAATTTGGAGAAATTTTTGATGGGTTGCCTACAGGGGAAATCATTACGTACAAGGTCTGGTTTTGTAGTGTACTTCTAGCAAAGTGTAGTTTGCATTAGCCGCATTTACTAAATGCAAACCAAGTCAATTCTTCAATCCCTAAAGGGGCACCCCCTTCTTCTTCAGTTAATTTAATCCCATTCTTCTAAAGCCAACTCTTCTCCACCTTTTCCACCATTAAAACTACCTATCGCCACAACCTCCTACAATCATCAAATAAGTAGTCTATTACCTATAGACATCCAACCACCACCACCAAGGGTTGTACCACTCCACCACCATCGGTTGAACAGCACCATCTCCTGTGCTCTGTTAGACACCAAGGTCCCTATGGAGAAGCAAAAATCTCCTTCATTGAGTTCTCTTTCTCTGTCGTGAACCACTAGCGCCTATATATTCGTTTTGTGAATGCAACTATGGCCAATTTATTTAAAAAATACATAAGCTATGCATTTCATAAATGCAATTTATAGCTGTATTTTGACATAGTTCGCATTCATTGAAAGTGATCTAGGCCAATTTATTTAAATAAAACATAAATTCAGTTTTGACCATTGTTCGTATTTGTAAAATGCGAGATTCCTTACACTACACCTCGGCAGAACTATACTATAAAACCAGAACTGGTACAGAATGATTTCTCCATTAGACACACCTCAGAAATTTCTCAAGAAATAGTTCATAATTAAACTGACGAAGCAAAAACATTTTCTGGAGTATTGTTGATATAGAAAAAATTTGAGGACTATTTCAATTTTAGGAAAAAAAATTGAGTTACTAATTAAGCAGTATTTGATAAGGATAATTTGGACTTTCCACCGGCTCTGTTAATACAGGTGAGTAAGAAGATAAATTTGCAATTTGGTTAAACTACAAGGATAATTAATCGGTAATATAGTCAAATCTTAGGAGAACTAAATTAATGTAATTAACCAATTTAGTTTCCACTTTTTTCTATCATGAACTTGTTAGGAGTGTTTATTTGTCGATTTTTGGTAATTCGATTAAAATATTTGACTTTTTTCAATTTTGGGTGCAAGAAAATCAAAACTAAATCCAAACCAAACTTTATTTCGGTCGATTAGTTAACCAAATATTTTTTCAATTAATTCGATTAACCGAAATACTCTAGTTAGTTGAAAGACAAAGTATAAAATTAAATACAAAACTAATAAAATTAATGAATTAAAACCTAAAACTAGAAACTAAAAAATAATAAAGGAAAACAATATCAAAGTGTTAAATGAATGAAAATATGGAATTGGTTACTAAAGACTAAAACTGATAAAACTAAAGTACGGTTATTCAGATTATTCGGTTATTGATTTTTAATAAACAAATTTAAATCTTATAACCGATCTTTATTATTGGTTTATTCAAATACTAATATTATCCGAAAACCAAAAATCAAATTTGTTTGGTTCGATTGACTTATTCAGCTAAATTAAATTATGAACACCTTAGTATTAATATAACAAGTACGGTAAATCTAGCACTCCACATTTGTCTGAGCCAATGGCCTGGACACAAATGATTTAGTATAACAACCTAGCTCATGACATTAGAATTTTGACAGGCCATTCTTGCTTAGATTCGACCCCACGATACTATGTTATGGATTTTATAATCCAGATTTAATTACATCATTGCTATGGGTGACTTGATTAACTATGGACCACAAGGTCTGTAGTATAGTACTACGGACCAAATCCAATTTTCGAGTTTGGACTATTGCAATTAAAAGTGTACATGAACAAGCACATGATCGATTAGGTCACTAAGTGACCGATTCAATCTAATTCGGTTATATCAGGTCAACAAAAAATCAACTCAGTAGCCAATTTATATATAAGGTACTTGATCATGCGTGTATTCGCTAAAAGCGGGTTAGATGCAGTCTATCGGGTACTTGATCTAGTCTAATTATGACATTTTCTTAGTTTAAAAAATTTTAAATAGTAACAAAATTAATTATTAGTTACACAAATACTCGAAAAATGAGGAGAAAATATATCCATTAATATTACACCATAATGAGTAAAATTACAAAATTAACCCTATATATGGAATGGGTCAAGTAATCGGCGAATCGCAGATTCTCGACTCACTACCTGACCCAACAACCTTAATACCCCACCCACTATCCGATTCTCTAAAACTAACGATTCAGGTACCTTATTTTTACGAGTCAAATGGATTTGATTAGAAGATTTTTCATATCGATAAGTCAAGATAAACACCTTTAACGGAATTCTAGTTGAACCTATAGATAGAACTTATTCCAATTGTGCTAACTTTGTTTTCCCTTAAAACTTACTCAGTGAATCGAACCCATAACCAATAAATCATAATTGAAGCATCGTACCATATAAATTGTAATTCATTGTTTACCAAAATTGTTATCTATGTCATAAATAAAAATAGTAGTAATAATTAATAGTATTAAAAGAACTAATTAATACGATGAGGAATTCGTACTCATGAACATGATACGGATCCGCAAAATAGGGATCTGCCAAAGAAAGAAAGGAAAAAAAATAAAAAGAACATGTGATTACTAGACGATGGTTAGCAGACTATAGACTAGCCTTATTAGCATCTTGCAGAAATGAAGGTCTCAAAGAACATCCCAAAATATGCACAAGAGATGTACGCCGAACGATAAAGAAAAAGGTCAAGATGCCTAAGTTTACGTTTACTAGTCTTGCAGTTGATAGATTTAGATAATACCTGTGATGCTCACATTGGTAGCTGTATTATTTATAACAATTTAAATTATGAGTTATTAATAATTTGGATTAATTATTTTGAATTTGTTGTTTTCGCTCAAAAGTTATTAGACTAGCTCATACTCGGATGTTACAGTTGGTATTAGAGCGAATTTCATGTAATTTCTACACGAAGCATATAGAGACTAGACCAATAGTTTTGGACCGCTATGCGGTGAATGTGATATGGTATTAGATTATGATTTTGAGTTTTGTAAGAATGCAAAGCCTAATAGAGGGTGATTGTGACGCCCCATCCCACATCGATAGTGGGAGAGAATATTATATGAGTTGTAACACAGTGGATTATGAACCACTAACAATTTAATTTAAATATTTTAAATCTTATTATTTTCACTCTAAAATTATTGATTCAATTTAAATTTGGAGTGTTACAATAGCGTTTAGAATTCTAATCGCGCAATTTTATGAATTTTCTTCAGAATTTAAATAATTGTAAGATTCCCTCCATCTGTCTCCACTCGAGGATGATGAAAACTCACATTCTTTAGTTTCTTATAAGTGATTGTAAAGAATAACGTAGTTGTGTAAATTATGGATGCCTGATGTGTATAAAAAGTAGAGAGAGAACGTAGACAAAATTTTTTGAATTGAGTGTGAATTATGAGAGTTAATACAATATTGATCTAAAAGTTTCTTATTTATTGATATTGATATGGGTGTTTTGTCTGTTATAAGTCAACTAAGTATAGGGACAAATTATATAAATTTTCTTAATGAATTATGTCACGTGGACATTAAATGTATGTACATAAATAGTGTTCTCAATCCGATGCTAAACTTTGTTACGAGATCAGGTTGATATTCATTAGAGTTCCATCCGAGGCTCATTTCGCTTCAGTCCCGATCCGAGGCCCATTGAATTGAAGTCCTTATTCCGGGGCTCATTGCCTTTTCTGCACTCGCAAGTATTCATATGAAGTTTGTGGTGCTTTTACACGATTTTCATTGCATTTTTGTTTAAAGAAATCTCCAATTCTGAGGCCCTCACTTACGGAGTTCCCAGTTTTGGGTACAAACTCATCTGAACCGAAGACCTGGAGCTTCTTGAGAATCCTTTCAACTCATTTGAAGCGAAACCTAGAGGTTAAGCTTTAAGTTAGAGCTTCTGGCCAAGCTTGTAAGATTAATTACTATGTCGGTGTCCCCTTTTCTGAGGTCCTACATCACGTCATGTTTCTGTTCACAAGTCCCTATGCGTCCTGTAACTTGAGGCTCGTATCAATTTGAATCATTACTTTGTCTTTTCATTTTTACTTTTTTTTTGGGTCGACAATTTCTGACACGACTTAATAACACGATATGAAATTAATAAGTTATGACACGATTTAAAATTTATCGAGTTATTATTAGGTCAATCTGTTTATGACATGAAATTAAATGGGTTAGGTTTGGTCAACACATGGGTTGACACGATAACCCGTTAAGTTACTGTATGAGTACATTTTGTTGATTTTTTTTATTATAATTTAATATTGTATACTTTAAAATTGTGGATAATAGATTTAATATTAGATTATTAAATCAAATATAATAATTATTTTAAATATTATCCAAACAATTTCAATAATTTTAATTATGTGTTTTAAATTACTACGATAACAAGGTTAGTATTAATAATTGTTTAAAGATTATTAAATAATTAAAATTTGAGATTTTAATTCAAATAGATTGTAAGTTATGCAATTTGTCAAATGAGCTGATATTATATGCAAATAGTAAACGGATCCGGCACGAATATGATATGAATCGAAATTCATAAGATATAAACATGACACAATAAGAAACGAGCTCCACATGATCCCACACTAACCCGACACGATAAAAAATGAACCACACTTGACATAACACGATAATTTGATAATCTGACCTTTTGATACCCCTAATTATTTTCCCCGTTCAACCTGCCTTATTCAATTTTCAAATCATTTTATCCCTCCTACTTTAATTCCTTTCTCCGCTCCCCATGTTTTTGCTACTTTCAAGGCCATTATGCCATTTTTATTGCCAGTTTTCTCAATACTGCACCATATTGATTCGTAATCGACCCATGCTCACTCGATTCGAGTAACCGCCCACGAACGTATAAGATCAGAGCCTAAGTGCACTGTCTCTTATACACTATCTAGATGTGTATAAGACTTAGACAGCACTAACATACTGCACCTTCTTTCTTGAGACCTTGAATTTTTGCAAATTCCCTCTGCAAATCAACCCTTCCTTCAGTATTCAAGTAATTTTCAGTAGTCATTTCACAGTAGCCCTTTTATACCTTTCATCTATTCCATTAGCCTAAATTTTTTTGCAACCTTTAACCACAACAATGGCCTTTGGAAGTAACTGTGGTACGTTCATTCCTTCTTCTTTCGTTTGCACACCACCAACCACACCTACAATCCCCACTGCAAATAGCCGTAGGGATACTATTGACATTATTTTAAACTCTTATGAAGCATCTTGGTAGCAATCCCTTTAGTTTTTCTCGGGAGAGCAACTCCCCAGTTTATCAATCCCCAACAGGGTATCTGACCATGTACAAGGACCAGTTGATGGTCCGACTTCATCTTTTGATACACTAAATTCTCTGCCAAAGCTCAGAATGTTGGAACATAAGCGTTTACCAATTAACCCAAATAGCATTCGAATTATAGTAGGCTTTTGCTTTCTTTGTAAACTACATAAACTCTCTATAATCCTTGACAGTTTTCAAATTATTTTTAAAAGGAATCCCAATGACGGATTTTTCTACGTCTCCCAACTCCTGGTCTCCCAATAATAGAATGCCATACCATTGGGTACCGATGATGTGATACCTATAAATTTTTGGGGTTAATCTGTAATATTTTCTTGTTACTTGCGAATCATTAGGGCTTCAAGTTAGTCTCTTAAACCTTGAAGGACATATTAAGCAATTTTGTGGAAGTTACTAATATGTTTAACATAACATTTCTTTGTCAGATATTGTCAACGCTTCTCTAGATGTGTATTAGACTTCAGCTATAAGAGAGGGACAAGAAGGGGACCTAGCAATTCTAGGAGGGAAATCTCAAGATGTTAATATTGAAAGGTAATTCTCCTTCCTCTTGGTTCTAAATATGTCTGTATGGTTGTCTAGTGGCTTTTGGTTTAAGACTTTGTGAATTTAGGGTTCTTATAAAACTAGGGTTTTTGGATTGAGTAAATTGAAGTATTGTGTTATTAATTTTATGTCCTAACCGGAAATGTATTTCAATCGAAGTGTCAATATCCTATCTTAAGTGTCTTAACCCGATGAGTTAACAGTATGAAAACACTTTTTGTTAAGGTAATGAATACTTGAAATTTTACTTTGGGTTGGGTGTTGGTATTATTAACAGATATATGATTTGACATTTAGATATTAGAATTACTTGGCTTTTAAGTTTGAGGGGGACTGCGCCATGTATAATTCGTGAATGAGTTGGCTAGCTAATGATATATAAATGCTAGCATTTCATTAGTCGTTTTGGGCTACTGATTAAAAATATCATATTGGTGGTCTAATATTAAATTATAATAAAAAAAATCAGCAAAATTAAACTCATACGAATTATGTACATTAGTGGGCTAATATCAGTGGATACTAATGTATTGGATACTAAAGCTTTTACGGGTCCATGATGATGTTAAGATGACATGAAAAAGGAAACGTGAAATAGTTTGATCATTTTGTTTCTGCTCTGGAGCAGAAACAAAATGTATCATAACTTGCTTCACGGCAAATTGTTTGGCCTTGCTGCTCCAATGCCAATGTGATTAGGTATTGTCGGGAGTATTCCATTTGAATTTTTAAGTCCTACTAAAGTTTTATATTGTACTTTATTTTGTAAAATACTTGTTTTATAACTATTTAGGTGTGAGTGAACATATAAAGCTGGATAAATCAATTAGCTAAATTTAGTGCTTTTGTCAAGTATGTGGTTCTTGTACTTTTTCATTCTTTTGATAAATGTTTCAAAACTTCGTTTTATATTACAAAACATGTTGATATGTAAATGCATGGATTGGGTATGATATATGTGAGCTTTCGAATTATTTTATTTCTATACACACAAAGTATGTGACATGTTTATATTGCATGTGGGATATTTATGCCTTATGCATGTCTGGTTCATAGTGAATTGTGGTATTTTGGTGACAATAATGTTCACATCTCTGCCGCTGTCTTGGTCATTGTCTCTGGCCCTTTGTCTAATGGGCTCCTATTAGTTAAACCTGGATCCAATAACTTAAATTAGATAGTGATCTCATGAGGTATCTTTTTTGTATCTTTCTGTGGATTATGTTATGTTGTGAATGTCTTAAATATATGATATGTTGCATGTGAATATAATTACATGAATGACTAGTATATTCTAACTTGCCCAATCTAGTGAAAAGGTATTTGAACTACTTGCTAAGAAGAATGTTGCTCACCCCATTTATTTAATATTTTGTAGTTCATGATTCTAGTTTTGATCATGACAAGGTGGATAGGTCTACTGGTGAGAATGATTATGATTACGATATTTTGCTTATGATTTCTGCTAACAGTTGTGATGTCTAGTAGTTAGGTTTATAATAAAGATACTATATTGGCTCATGAGCCAATGGCATTTTAGTATTTTCGTCATTTTAGAATATCCTTACTAGACTCATGTTGTTTCCTCATTATTTTTCTTTATATTAGAGATGGTCTACTTCTTGTTTAATAATATTACCATGATTTTGTTGAATTGTTCTGTTATTCGTGCCTTGCATGCTTGGGACTCATCCCGAGGTGCAGTATGTTAGTGTCCCAGTCTGGGCGTAATAGATAACGCAATAAAACTCATAAAAGTCAAGATCTAGGTCAACTACCATGGCCAGATCTTCATCTTAAATAATAACATTATAACCTGGGTCGATTTACTCCTCAACTGGAATGTCCCTGAAGACTTTGATTGCATCACAAGTCTTTTGCTTTTTCTTTACTTGTTCACTTTGTTATTGAATATGTTCATTTCCTTACTTGCTATTTTTACATTTTATTCTTTGCATCTCAGGTAGACTTGGCGGCTTCCTTAGACTCGAATCCCTCACATCCTCTCCTTCTGGCTCAGCCTGATTCTCAACCTCAACCTTAGCCTTTATCCCAATAGAAATAGACGTTCCTCAAGGAGTGAATGAGGCAATTACCCCAACCTCCAATTGCAATGCTGGATGCCAAACCAGTGTCCGCATTGATCAATGTAGACTGAGCTTGTTGAACCCCAGTTATGATAATCATGTTTTGATGATGACCAAATCGCACTAGTGGTTTGAAAACAAGTGTGCAAAAAAATAGGTAGGTTCGAACGCAAATGATCATCCGAACAAAACAACCAGAAGACTTCACGGACGCAAATGACTGTCCAAAAGACAGAGTTTTGGACGATGGTAATCGTTCGACACAAAGAATTTGAAACAATTCTCGGACAAAGAATAACGTCCGATCATATTTTTAGAAGACTTTGCTTTGATCGGACGCATCCTTGGACGTTCGAACGAATACCCTTAGAGTTACGGACGCAGCGTTGGACGCAGAAGTTAGCAGCAGCAGTCCGAAAGGTCTAACGGTTAGTTTTCCAGTAAACAGAAAATAGCCGTTGAAAAGTTATTGGAAGTAGTTTTTGGGCAACTATACATATCCCTAGGCCTGAAATAAATGAAAAGAGACTTCTACAATGATTACAAGTAATACTTGAGCTATTTGGGAGAAATAGTGGGTACAAGTGTTGTAATAGTGTAGATAGTTTTGTGAAAAGAGTTTAGAAGTGTAAGAGTTCTTCAAGTGTAAGAGTGGAGAGATAACAATTGTAACAAAGGAAAGTCTTGCGTGTAAAACTCTTGGCTCAACTAAAGGAAATTAGTGTGAGCAAGAGTGATCCTCATTTGTGTACAAGAGGTTATTGTCTCACTTACTTTGAAGAGACTTTTAGTGGCTAAACTTCAAGTTGAGAACTTGGTAGTTGCCTTGTAAGAAGCTCTTTGTGGTTGTAAGCTCCAAGCTTGAGAAGTTTGGGAGTTTGGCAATAGAAGTTTGATACTCTTAATCTCAATCTTCTTATTTGTTCTTTAAGCTTAAATTGTTGAATATCTATTGTATTCATTTGTGTTTAAGTTTTTATTTGGTGCATAAAGTTTGCATTTCTTATTAAGCACATCATAAGGTTTGTTTTAGAAACAACCTAAGTCACCCTCCTCTTAGGTTATTGTTTGGGGCCAACAATTGGTATCAGAGCATTGGTCTCTTTATTTTGCTTAAATTGCATTAGAGTAAAGATCATGGCAACCAATAATACTTTGTTTTTAAAGGGGCATTCCATTTCTAGACCTCCCATGTTTAATGGAATTAATTTTGTTTATTGGAGGGATAGAATGAAAATTTTTGTTCAATCTATTGACATTGATTTGTGATATATTATTTATGAAGGTCCTTATGAGGCCAATATTCTTGATACACAAATACTCATAGATTAAGGCCTAAAACTAGATTTGAGTTAAATGCACAAGATAAAATAAATTTATCTTTAAATGCTAATGCCAGCCAATAATATTTTGTATATTGCCTTGGATGCAGATGAATTTTCCAAAGTAAAAGGTTGCAAATCGGCCAAGGAGATATGAGACAAATTGAAAAAAATCCATGAAGGAAGTGAAGATATAAGAGAGCAGAAGAAGTCACTTCTTGTGGCTAAATATGCATCCTTCAAAATGGAACCTCACGAGAACATTGATAAGATGTATTGTAGGTTCAATGATATGGTAAAGGATTTGGAAGGTTTGGGTAAAGAATATTCCTTTGATGAGAAGAACAGAAAAATTTTGAATGCTTTACCTAAGGAATGGGAACCTAAATCCATTGCCATAGAGGAGTCTAAAAATTTAAATTCTATGCCTATCGAGTCTTTGATTAATTCTCTAACCTCCTTTGAATTGAAGATGAAATACAAGGTACAAGATGAGGAGGCAAAAGGAAAAAGAAGCATAGCATTTAAAGCTTCATAAAAAAGGAGAAAAGACTCAAGGAAGCCTCACCTCAACAACTTTCAAATCACTTGGGATGATTGCAATTCGGATGGAGAGGTTGAAGAAGAATATGAGGAGGCTCAAATGGCTTTTATGGCACTTGGCAATAATGAGGTATCCTCTAGTTGTGATTCTTGTGATGATTCATGTGATAATGATGATGATGACGTTGAATCATTTATTTTTAAAATGCATGAATGTTTGAAAGAATCATATGCTAAGAACAAAGAGTTAAAAATTAAAGTTAATACTTTATTGAGTGCCAATTCAAAACTTGTGCATGAAAATAATTCTTTGACAAAAGAAAGTGATGTTTTGAAAGAAAAATTTGTTGGAAAAACCCAGATTATGGAAGAACAAGCTTCATCGAAGAAGAGATTAGATGATCTTGATGATATTTTGAAAAAGAAGAAAGAAAATGTTTTTGAAAAGAAAAGAACTAGAAATATGTTTTTGAAATTTTTTTTTATCACCTTTAGAAAAAATGATTTGTGCTTTGTTAAATCTAAATCTTCTTTTTAAGCTGTGGCAATAAGAATATTATTTGTAATTATTGTCATCAACATGGACATATAAAGAAAAATTGTTATGTTAAAAGAAATGAAAAATTGGGAATAAATTCTATTTGGTGATTAAGCATGCTACTAATCTAATTGGACCCAAGAAAGTTTGGGTACTAAAAGTTGTTACTAAGGAATGTAGGAATGCTTGGAGAGCACTAAGGAATTCAAGATAGATTATCTTTGAAGGGTGTTCAAGGCATATGAGCTAAGATGATATTGAAATGGGTAACATCTAAAATTTTGTGTGCTTTCATTTATCAAGTTGAACTATGTTCTCTTGAATATTACTCATCTCTATGTTTGAACTTGTTTAGAATGCTAGGAAATATGTATCCCCAATTTTTGTCTATAATAAGTCTCTACTTGCAAAAGAAAGGGGGAGCATTCTCTCTTTTAAATGGATTTTTTTTTTGCAAAAAATTGCATCACACAAGCTTCATTGTTTTGATGATGCTTTTGGTAAGACAGAATGAGCAAAAATTGTTTTTGTCCTAATTCTTTGCATGAATTCTCTCATTTCTTATGGAACACATATTCTTGAAAGGAAGAATTGTTTTGCATAACTTGACTCATTCTCCGTGTACTCATTATATTCATCTTTCAAGGGGGAGAATAAACTTAAGGGGGGGCTTAAATTGAATTATTTATCTTATGTTTTGGTAATGCCAAAAGGGGGAGAAATAATGGACAAATTCTCATGTATTGTACTTCATATTTTATGGTTGTTTTTTGAATTGTCCAATTGATTTGTCATCATCAAAAAGGGAGAGATTGTTGAACCCCATTTATGATAATCATGTTTTGGTGATGACCAAATCGCACTAATGGTTTGAAAACAAGTGTGCAGAAAAATAGGTAGGTTCGAACACAAATGATCATCCTAACAAAACAACCAGAAGACTCCACGAACGCAAATGACTGTCCGAAAGACAGAGCTTCGTCTGACACAAAGATTTGAAGCAAGTCTCGGACGAAGGATTTAACAACATCCGATCATATTTCCAGAAGACTTTGCTTTGATCGGATGCATGTTCGGATGCATCCTCGGACGTTGGAATGAATACCCTCAGAGAACGGACGCAGGGTCGGATGCAGAAGTTAGCGGCCATCCGAAAGGTCCAACGACTAGCTTTCCAATAAACAGAAAATAGCCGTTGAAAAGTTGTTGGAAGCAGTTTTTGGGCAACTATAAATACCCCTAAGCCTGAAATAAATGAAAAGAGACTTCTACATTGATTACAAGTAATACTTGAGCTATTTGGGAGAAATAGTGGGTACAAGTGTTGTAATAGTGTAGGTAGTTTTGTGAAAAGAGTTTAGAAGTGTAAAAGTTCTTCAAGTGAAAGAGTGGAGAGATAACAATTGTAACAAAGGGAGGTTGTAAGTGTAAAACTCTTGGCCCAACTAAAGGAAATTAGTGTGAGCAAGAGTGATCTTCATTTGTGTACAAGAGGTTATTGTCTCACTTACTTTGAAGAGACTTTCTAGTGGCTAAATTTCAAGTTGAGAACTTGGTAGTTGCCTTGTAAGAAGCTCTTTGTGGTTGTAAGCTCCAAGCTTGAGAAGTTTGGGAGATTGGTTTGATACTCTTAATCTCAATCTTCTTATTTGTTCTTTAAGCTTAAATTGTTGAATATCTATTGTATTCATTTGTGCTTAAGTTGTTATTTAGTGCATAAAGTTTGCATTTCTTATTAAGCACATCATAAGGTTTGTTTTAGAAACAACCTAATTCACCCCCTCTTAGGTTATTGTTTGGGGCCAACAGAGCTATCATACATCCATAGGCTCCTCCTCCTCAATTAGGTGGATCTTCTTCCATCTCTGTTCTATTTACTCACAAAGGGACTTGAGCACTGATTACCACTTTCCCTAGACTATTGGAGAACATTGAAGAAATTCCTTAGAACTAAATGATCTTGGCTGCTGGAGCCTCGGCTAAGAAAGGCACTTGGCCCTTTAGAGTGGTCCCAACCGCTTCAAAGCAACGAGAAAAGAAGAACCTCAAGTTTCAGGAAATTACCTTCTGCGGTGAAAGATTGAATTGCTAGTCTCGGATGGTTGCTTTTTGTGTCCCAAAAAATCGTAACATGATTGCTTGGCATCTTTGCGCACGCGAGAAACAAGACACTCAGAAGAAGAAAAGATTTCGGTAGGAAGCCAGAAGTTGCCCTAGGAAGCCCAAGTTGTGGGGCCCAAGCCTCGCATAGTGGTGTGCGCAAATAATATGCTGCTATCGAGTTGCAATGCCTTCGTAAGTACCCAAAATTAACAACTCTAATGTAGTAGTGGTGAGTCGAGTTCGTCCCACAGAGAACAGATTTATTTTCGTGCTAATGACTCAAGGGGGGTTTTGAATGCTTTTTAAATAAAATTAAGACAACAAAGTAACTGAAAAGAATTCAATAAAGAAAAGATCTTGGTTTTCGTCATATCTGCCATGGCAATTTCACTAGTCGGTCATGGACACACAAAATAATTCAATTCTATATAGTGACAAGCACTAATTGAAGAACTAACCTGAACGAATACCAATTCAAAGATGATTATTATTTCTTTCTAAAGTTGGTTAATTTTTAACACGCGATCCAATTAACCCTAACTATTAATTTAACACAGACACACGCCAAAGATCAATTAATAGAAGATTTAAAATCAACAAGAACAATTAACTAATTAAAAATAAACACACGCAGTTATGCCAATTAAATGATTAATTTCCCTAAATTCAACAACACAAATCTAGTAATTATCAAATTCAGTTGCTTCATAGATTGAATTAAGCACACGTGGTTAAAACAATCTAGCAGTAGATTAATTCTAATAACTTAATATTCTATAGCAATAACAAGTTAAAAAGAACAATCATAAATTTAATTACAGAAAAATAATCAATACTTGAGATAAAAGTGAATAAATTCAAGCACAAGAAGTCTCACAACTTTGTAGAATTGACCATGGCTTCAAATCCCTCTACCAAGAAAAGAGTTTAGGCACAAAGTACCATGAAAGTATAAAGAGTAAAATTTTCTGCTAAAACCCTGGATAAAACTAAAATAAAAGTGTCCATCCTTTTTTCTCACCCTACTTGGGGTATGTATAATGAGTACTTAGGGTTACAATTAATGCCTACAGATAAGAACGTGAAATCGGGTGAAAAAGAGTCCAACCGGCAGAAGAAATCTATCACAAAACTCAAAAACACGTTACTGCTCTTCGCGAGGCAGTAAGTTCCAGGCGTGTGTTTTACTCTTCGCACATGTGCAAAGATCCTGGTGCACATGTACGCGCAAGCTGCTTTTGGGGTTTTTGCTTCTGGACTCAGCGCACATGCACTGCCCAGCTCCAGCGCATGTGCGCTGGCTTCCTCAATTGTGCTCCACCTTCGATTTCAATTTTTACCTTGATGCTTCTGTTATTTGAGAAAGTGTAAAACACAAAAGTTGTAGATCTATCTCTTAGCTTCTCAATGCATCTTGAATCACCCAAATTGGAGCTCGGGATCATAAAGTTGAAATAAAAAATAGTGTCTGGAATGACTTCGTACTCGTGCATGTCTCGTACTAAACATTTTCTTTCATCGTTTGGCATCCTTTTCAACTCTTTTTTCACTGTAACCCTACAAAAATTGAGAATAACCAAATTAAGCTCAATAATAACTCAAATCTTGCTTACAACACATAAAAATGTGGTAATTGACATACAAAATATAGTACAATTATGAACTTATCAAATTACCCCACACTTAGCCTTTGATCGTCCTCGATCAAACATCAAATTAAAACATTTAAGCATCACACATTCTACTCAACATATTCCTTCAAATGTCCACATAAATAATCAATAACCAATCCAACAATCAGAGTAGTCTATGAACCCAAGAGCTCAAATGCTAATAAAAACCAAAACATGAAATTCGTGTTTATGTGTGTATAGCCATTCAAAAACTTAGATTTGAAAATATCTAGATTAAATCATGAAGACACTCAAAATTTTTTCTAAACACCCCATTCAGCTCACTCTTCTTACACCCCTCCACTAATCAAGAAAATCGATTCAATCTAAATTTAGATAGGACTTTTAGTTTGAAATACAGGTTAGGGTATTTGTTAGCCAAAGAAGGGAAAGGATTTAGCAAATAAGAACAAGAGCTTTATAGTAATGACGGCCGTACATTAAAATAAAACTTCTCTTCACATGCGGAATATCAAACATTCACAACCCCACATTGAGTAACAAACACCCATTAAGAATTCGAAACAACCAAACATGTCAACCTCCCTCGGACATATATACATCACATCATCATTTTTTGTTATATGTCCGCTCACAGTACGGGTACAGTGGTAGGCACTACCCGCAACATATAAACATGCAGGTACCAAAGATGGGCACTACCTGCAAATACAGGTTCCAGTGATAGGCACTACCTGTAAATATCAAGAATACGCAAGTACTAGTGATGGGCACTACCTGCATATTCAGAAACTTCCATATTCATTTTTTTTCCCAACAATTTTTTTCACTTGGATACCCCATTTCGCAACAAAAATGTACATCACTCACTTCTCACAAACTTCCACCCTTATGTCCCCTTAACAGATAATGTGCACCATAAAGCTCTTAAAAGAATAATTTAGGATAAAACAATGAAAAGAACATTAAACTCAATAAGGGTAGGTAAATGAGTTTATGTGAAAGAAGGTGAATGCTGTTTCTCTTTACAAGAATAGGGCTCAAATAAGGTACTTAGAAACAAATTGTTAAAATGGTTGGCGAGAAAGGCTCAACAAACGAAAAAGGCACTACCTTCATATTTAAACTAAATCAAGTCGTCTGAGAATTAGCTTCAAAAATATAATAAAGTGATTTTTTGGGATGCAACATAATTGAGTCTACATAAATTTCTCTAAGTATCCCAAATCAAAAATTAAAGTATGGCTCAGTGCTTAAAAATCTTGAAAATCATGAATGGAAAATATTAACACTGACTACTCATTCATGCATGGTTCAACTAATGATTATTATGCAGGTGTACGAATGGGAAAAATATGTTAAGCAAAAACTTTTGAAAATTTCTAAAAATGGTCAATTTATCCACAAAATTTTCAAAATTTCAACGAGATCTCCGATCAGAGGAAAAGTTAAAATATTGCAACAAAATTGAGCAAAATACACCAAACAACTAAAAAAAATCCAAATAACAAATCCAAATAACTCCCACCCCATAATTAAAAATAAGCATTGTCCTCAATGCAAAAATAAAAGCATAAAATGGGAATAAGAAAAGCTTCTCTAGATTTAATTCGCGTTAGGAGCAGAATCTGTTATAAAGAACCCCTTGTCGCGAAAGAAAGTTGGATAACACTAAACAAAACAAAACAAAACAAACAAATAATTCCCTTGAGATAATAAGAAAAACAAGAATATGGTAGAAAATAATCCTACAATAATCAAGAAGACTTACTCCCTTAAGGGAATACATAACCAAAATAATGAAAAGAAACCTAACGAAAAGTAAGTTAACTAACTAAAATAATGAACCTAACCAACGAAAATAAATGTCAAATAAAATAACTAAGAAAATTGTCCAGGAAATCAATTCAATAACTAGCAACGAAAACGGCCCAACATATAGGGCATAAGAACTCAAGAAGCATGGGGCCCCAAATCCTGCGGAAAAGGTGGAAAGGGTGGAAATGTTGAAGGGTCCTCGCCCCACTCTCTGGCCATCTGACGAGCCTCCATTGTCTGTTGCCACGTAAACTGATAGTGCATAAATGAATCAAAATGGTGGCTCATCCGCTGTTGTTCAGCCAAGATCCAATGTAGAAGGTCCTCCTGAGACTGTGAAGGAGCAGGTACTGGCTCATCATTCGAATCATCGGCTTCCTCCACTTGTGATGTAGAAGCTTGGGCTCTAGTGCGTTTAACCGGAGCCCGTAGACCTTCCATTGCAATCATCTGGCCTGGCTTCAATTTTTCTTCAGAAGGCTCAATCGGCACCCCACTTTCCAAGCATAGTGTCGTAATCAGATGGGGAAACCACAATCCCAGTTGCCGACTGGTAGCGGAG
The DNA here is from genome assembly GCA_025175665.1 of Cinchona pubescens. Lineage (NCBI taxonomy): Eukaryota > Viridiplantae > Streptophyta > Magnoliopsida > Gentianales > Rubiaceae > Cinchona > Cinchona pubescens. The sequence continues at coordinate 1,791,909 of JANKKI010000099.1, read as the reverse complement.
TAACAAATTTATTGATATATGAGCTGACCCACATCAATGGCTTTCCCAGTAGCAATGCAATATAGCAATTTGGCCCATTCCATAGTGACATGGGTAAGATGGTTTACCGGTAGAAGGCGGCCACAAATGAATTTAAACCAAACAAACCATGCTGGCTTAAGTTTATTCGCGTGGAAATGCCGAGCCGCCTTGCCATCCGCCATAAAGGTCCAATCCACATCCCCATCACAAAGAACACTGGCGATCTGCTTAAGCTCTATATTGACATTACGGGTGTTAGGCCATTCATCATTACGAACACGAGTGACCTTCAAAATTTGATTGATTTCATTGGCAGAGATATCTACTTCCTTCCCCCGTATATATACCCTCGTGGAGCTATAATGATCAAAGTTAGAATAGAACTCACACACCACCGGAAAGACGGCATCGCTGGGAGTTGAATTGAGAAGCTCCCATCCACGATTGTGAATAGACTTTGTTAACTTTATTTTCGGCACTCCTGCCAACGGAACTTGAATGCCCATTTCCTTTATTACAGCCCGCTTAGAGATATCATCATCATTCTTTTGTTTGCCAGCCGCCGTTAAGAAAAGTAAACCGCCACCAACTCTTGATTGTGTAGCCCCGGATGATAAAGATTCTCCGGTACCCTTGCCTGCTCTTCCCATTCCTATAAAACATAAACAAGCATCATAACTCCCAAACAAACAAACAACACCTCACACTTACATAAAAAGCCAATCCCCTAAATCATAAGTCTTAGAGTACACATGAAAATTTAATGCCTAAAACTAAGACTTATATATAATGCATGAACATTCCTATGCATGAAAAGACTCTAGATATTCAAAGCATAAAAAGACTCTAGATATTCCAGAAAATTAATTGAAACCCACAAAAAAATTGTAGAAAGAAAGAGAAATTCATACCTTGATTTTATTGTTCTTGAAAAAAGAAGAAATTTGGGCGTAAAATTGATGGAATCTAGTGGGGTGGTTGTTAAAGATATAAAAGTGGGGGCTTTTGGGGTTTTGAGACGAAGTTGAAATAGAAGAGGAATGTGAAGAATGAGAGAATAAGGAACGGTTCCTCTCTTTTATCTCCTCGCGCGCACGTGCGCAGCTTCTTCAGCGCGCATGTGCGAGCGAGGCAAAGACTCTGATGGTTTATCGACTCCACACACATGCGCAGAACTTGGAGCGCGCATGTGCCCTCGAGGCAGAGGGCAAACTTTGAAAGGGTTTCAGTGCACATGCGCGGAACCTGGAGTGCGCATGTGCGCTGAAGGTAGAATTTTTTTTTTTTTTTAAGACCCTCATAAAACATAAACCCATCAAAGATCTCTTTTATCATTTAAGCCTCTTAGCGCAATTGATTTCCCAATTAACAACAAAAATAAAAATCGGAATCCTTAAAATGAAAATAAGTAAAAATAAAGTTGCAAAATTTAAATAACAGAATAAAATTGAAATGAACATGGGTTGCCTCCTATGTTGCGATCCTTCCCCACCATCTACACTTCCCTTTACTTCTAATTGAGAAGTAATTCTCAACCCTACCAAAATATTAGCCCATTGCTAGGTTAAAGAAGGAGGTGTCCTTACTTTGGAGCTATTAGTTCCATGGGAAGGTCATCCCATGGAAGAAGCTAGTTGGGAAAATTATGATCTTCTTTGTTGGTCAATTTCCACCTTTCCATCTTGAGGACAAGGAGTTATTCTATGGGGATGTACTGAAACGGTACCACTACTCTTCTTGCTAATTATTAACGAAGATGATGGAGAAAAAGTGGTGAAGATAGGAATAGGGATCAATTGTCAATTGACCAAGTCCAGCTTAGTCAACTATTAGAGTTATTGGTCAGTATCCTCAAGAAGTGGTCAAAGATCTTCCATAACCATTCCACAACCTCCATAACTCCACTCTATCTATTTCAAGAACTATTTCCAGCTTTCTAGGTGTTTGTTTCTATTTGTTATCTATTAATACTCCATGGATATTTAGACAGACATATGTATAAATATATAGAGGATTTTATTTTAGTTTTCATCATCTAGCTTATTGTTATGTGTTATCTTTGGAGTTTTGTCCTATCCATACGGACATATTTATTGGTTGTAATTGTGTTTAAGATTCTTGCTCGATTTGTCGCCAATAAAAGTTTCTATTTCCTTTATCCTAACTTTTTTCCTTTTTCATATTTCTAGTTCCTATCATATACCTTCATAGGGTTCTAAGTTGATTATGAGACAATTATAAGAGTTTACTGAAAATTCACAATGGATCGAAGCAAGTTAGGAGTTAAATTTGTTTGAAGTTCAGCATAGACAAATAGACCAACATTATTTCCATTCGAAGCCATGTAAATGTGGTTCAAGCTTTCAATTGTAGCAAATTGTAGCAAAAGCAGATAAGGGAGAAAACAAAGTAGGCAGAATCCCCCGGATGTCCAAGTCGTGTTTGTTTGTGGTCATATGCATATTAATCTTGACCTTACCAATTAAACCTAAAGGCAGCAGGTAGAAAACAAGAAGGCATATACGTTACCTAAAAGAAGAAGCTGAGAAAGAGAAAATGGGGCTTATGCATTACAAAAAAGTAAATAAGTAATGTGGTTTATACATACATACATACATACATATATATATATATATATATATATTTATTTATTTATCTGGTGAATCACATTATTAGATATTGTCATGCATGGTGCATCTGTTATTATAAATTGCAATTTATTTCTATTATGATTTATTTATTTATTTCTATTATTTTCTTAAAGTAATTCTTTTTTTCGCAATAAAGTAATTATCTTTTACTTGTTTGTTATTATTAATATTGTTAATTAATGAAACTAAAAATCCATAATTTTGCAATGTTTAGGATGAATGAAACAAAGGGCAAATATGAACCATTTGATTTATTTGGCATTCAACAATATATGTTTATCAACTAAGAAAATGATTTGTCAATTTACTCAATTATATCAAAGTGACCAATTTAGTCATGATGACTATTTTTACAGTTATGGCTAATTTGGTCATACAATTTTAAAAAATCCGCCACTGAAGCCGTCTATTTCCTCCGTTAGATGCTCCATGTGATTTAACACATAATTGTTACGTGCATTTTTAAAGGGTAAAATTGTCAAAACGAAGAGATCCAAATTTTATTTCTTTCTAACCCTAATTTCCCATCCAACATTTATGGTTACTCCACAACCACCATGTCTGTCCACTCTTTTCCTCACTATCTGCACACATCAAATCTTCTATCTGTCTGTCTGTCTGTCTCTCTCTTCTACTTTTCTTAAGGCTTCCCCTCTTATGTCTCATTCTTCCACTTCTCTGATCACCAAAAGTTCTAGCCAGCCATAACATACCACAATCTATCCCCCTACCTCTCTCCAATTGACCTTCTTCAACTCTCTCCTCCAATGCCCGATTAGCCCCTCTAACCCCTGTCTGGTCTGCTCCAACCATCCTTCCATCCATTCATTATTTTAAACACAACATCAAATATTAATTTACCCAATTTTTTCAAGAAATCTAGTTAGCTAAAGGTTGTTGGCCCTAAAGCAACATAAGAAGAGGTGAATTAGGTTGTTTAAAAACTAATTGCAGCTATTAAGCTATAAAAACTTAAGTGAGATGGATGCAATATAATCACTGATCAAAGCAATAAATGCACAAATAAAAAGAGAGACAAATAATGAGATTTACAAAAATCAAACCAAACTCTCAAGTTTCACAAGCTTGGGATGCAATTCCACTACTTTGTGCCTCTTCAATGTGAGTGAGACAATGATGTTTTTGTACACCAAGTACGATCACTCTTTCTCACACTAATTATCTTTATTTGAGCCAAGAGTTTTACACGCAACTTCACTTTTGTACGACTGTTATCTCTCCACTCTTTACAAATGAAGATCACTCACTCAAACACTTTTCTAATACAATAGAAAGCCTATTTTTATTCAGAATAGCTTTTATAGATGCTTGTATTCAATGTGAAAGTTATTATTATTTTTTTATAAATTTAGATTGGTTGGCATTTATAAATGCAACAAAACAGCTTCCAACCACCTCCCAACGGCTAAATAATAAATGTTGAAAAACTAGCCGTTATAGGTTTTGGACGTCCGAGGTCCTTTATGAGCATCCGATCAAGCGTCCGATCAATAATAACATGGAGGTTGAAATCTACGTTCTGACGGCCGAGGTTGTGTTTGTTCCTAGGTCCGAAATTGGTAGGTTGTTGAGTCTGGTTCTCGGATAATACAGTGCGTCCGGAAGGTTTAATACTATCCAAGTGTTGATCAGCCTTCGGACAGTCAGGTGTGTTTGATAGGATTTCCTTCGAACGATATTAAGCGTCCGTTGTGAACACCTTAGAATCCTTGCTCTATGTTTGATCTTTCGAGAAATTCTTGTTCAGGTGAATTCTTGCATCCGAGAAACTTAGTCTTATTCAGATGATGTTGAACAACATTGTTCGAAACTCTTCCTTTTCGGAGGATGTGCAGCGTCCGAAAACCCTATTGTATTAGATACAGCAAAATTCTTGCACAACTCAAGTTCAAACTATTAAATGGTATTTGTCATCATCAAAACCAGGATTGTGGATCAACAACCTCCCCTTTTTGATGATGAAAAATCACAGGGCAAATCAATCATAACCAACCATTGCTTAAACAATCAATCAAACAACTATAATCAAACAACCACATTTCTCCCCTTTTTGGCATCATCAAAACAAAACAAGTGAAAGGCTCTCCCTGAGATGATGCTCCCCCCTTACTCAACCCATAAGAAACAAGTGCAAGCAATAGATGATAAAACGCAGGTAAAACGAACATCATTAACAAATGAAATAACAAGTTCATCAATGACAAGAAATTACATCAACAACCAAGTTCAAACTAAACAAATGTATCCTAAAATATAAACTAGAAGGTGGAATCTAAATCATTGTTCTTCTTTGATCGCTCCTCACATTTTTTTATTTTATGCTTTTTTGTGGGTAAATCATCATCCATAGCCTCACTATCGTGCTCATTGGCCTCTTGAGTATCACGACACTACATGATGTAATTAAACGTATCATAAACATCTTCATCGTCATCAACATTGGCGCTTGGAACCGTAATGTTCCCAAGATTTGATGGACCAACTAGATCTTCTTGGGCTTCTTGCTCAGGGTTGGAGTGTTTGATATCTTCAATGTCATCATTGTTGCTGTCAGAGGAGGACTTGAAAGTGTATTGCGACTGAATGTTTGCAAGTTGAACTTGATTAGAAGCAGACATTCCCAAAATTAAGGCTTCCTGGAGAATAGTCTGCCTAGTTTCCAACCTCTTTAGTTTTCGAAGGTTTCAGCACTGAAAAGTGTTCATTTGATTTCCTAGACTGGTGACAAGAGTGTACAATTGTAAGAGAGGGATCAGAAGAGGATATTTGCGAAGAATGGGTTAGTGGTGATGTGAATAAAGAGGGTTGAGCCGGAATAGGATTAGAAGAGGAGGTGATTGTCCTGAACTTGAGGCATGATCCTTTGATTTTTCAATTTTAGAGTCAACTTTAGTGAACCATTTTTGTTTGAGAAAATGCAATCCTTTTCGTTCAATATAAAATTTATTAAAATATGGGGGATATTGTTTTTTGCCAGTGAAAGGAATGTCAAAATGATCAAAGACTTTTGTCAAAAATTTTCCAGATGGGATGTCTCTTTGAGTATCAGTTAGGAACAATTCCCACAAAGAGCAAAACAAATATCCAAAGTCAAGTTGAATTCCTTTAAAGACATAATAAAACAAGTACAATTGTATTTTTCCTAACTTAGTACGATGTCCATAGTTGGTAACAACAAGTTAGTAACCAACGTGTGCAAAATATTGAGATCAGAACTAAGTAAAGTGGTTTTGACTTCTGAAGGTTGTTTGAAATCAACATTAAAAATTTGTTTTACTTCCTCGATATCAAATCAAGTGTCAATAACAAGACATTTGTTGAGGGAAAAAATATGTAAACTTCAATAGAAGAAGGAACATCATATTCAAAAATCGAGTTAATACTATTGGAATTAAATGTGATTCACACAAGACACTAAGGTTCGAACAGTTGAACCTTTGCCAAGATTTGCAGTAAACTGTAAAACCATGTTGTGATATACAGGCAAGTCAATATGAATTAAATTCTCCCATTTTTGTTTTTCAAAACATTCCTTAGCAAAAGATAAGTTTAATTGATCAAACATGCCTTGGGAAACAAGACATTGCACAATAATAGATTTACTAAGCAAGGATGTATACCTTTCAGATGTCTTAGTATCAATGAATTTGGGCAAGGTGGGATTTGGAGTGGGTGGAAGATTTGTTGAAGTTTGGCCTTGTACTGGAGCCTTCCCTTTTGATTTCTTTCCTCTGGTGCCGATTGAAGATCCCCCGTGTGATCAAACCATCTTGAATTTCAGGAAAGGATTAAAAAGTGTGAAAAAAAGGGTTGAAGAGATTTTAAGGAATTGGAATGAAACAAAGGTATTAATAAGGTAAAAAAAAAAAAAAAAAAGTTAAGAGAAGATTAGTGAAGGAATGGGAAGATGATTTGTTGAAGGAATTTTGGAGATAATGAGTTAATTGAAGGAATTGAGAAAAGTTTCCCTTTTTCGCCAGAGCAAGGGTTTGGTTGAAAGAGAATGTCCGAAAAGAGGAAAGCGAATGGTTTTAACAGTGTAAAATAGTTTTTGGACGTTCGAATGATTGGTATATATCCGAACACAGGTCCGATATCCGAAGAATGGACTGCCAAAATTGCTGCCTTATGCGTCCGAAAGGCTGTCGGACAGTTGTGATTGTCCAAAAGATATTCTAGAGAGTTTGGGGGTATAGGTGAAGAGTTCGGATGAAAGGAAGCATCCGAGACTGGAAGATCAAAAACCAAAGAGTTCGGACAGATATGTCCGTCCAAGAACAGAGAGCTTAGAACGTACATTTGTGTCCGAAAACACAACTCAAATAATTTTAAAAGCAGTAACACCCAAACAAGTGAAGTGGTATCTAAGGTATTCAAAACGATCCATGGATAAAGCTTTAGTAAAAATTTCAGCCAATTGATCTTTAGTGCAAACAAATTCGACATAAATTTTCTTTGTGCAAACATGATCTCTAATGAAATGATATTTGACATCAATATGTTTTGTTCTAGAATTCAGAATTGGGTTTTTTGTGAGATTGTACTAGTATTATCGCATTTAATAGGCACACGATAAAAAATAACACGAAAATCTTTCAAAGTATGTTTCACCCAAAGAAGTTGAGCATGACAATTTCCCGCAACAATATATTTGGCTGCTATCATAGAAAAAGAAATAGAACTTTTTCTATCAATCTTACAACCGGCAAAGTCGGCATCCGAGTGACTAATCAAATCAAAACTAGTAGATTTAGGATACCAAAGACTATAATTCAATGTCCCTTTCAAGTATCTAAAAACTCTTGACAGCAATTAAGTGTGATTCCTTAGGGCAAGATTGAAATCTAGCAACAAAGACAAACATACAGACAAACATAATATTTGGTCTACTAGCCGTTACATAAAGTAAGCTTTTGATCATACCTCTATAGTGTTTTTCATCAACACTACTACCTTCTTCATCTTTGTCAAGTTTGGTTGAGGTGCACATTGGCTTTCCAACTTGTTTACAATCCTCCATTCCAAAGTGCTTGAGAAACTCTTTTGTGTACTTGATTTGTGTGATGAAAGTTCCCTTCTCAGTTTGGTACATTTGAAGTCCAAGGAAGAATTGTAATTCTCCCATCATGCTTATTTCAAATTCTTTTAGCATCAAACAAGAGAATTCCTTGCACAAACTTTCATTAGTTGCTCCAAAAATAATATTATCAACATAAATTTGAATTACCAACAAATCATTATGACTAAATTTGGTGAAAAGAGTAGTATAAAAAACATCCCTTTTAAAATCATTTTTAATCAAAAAATCACTTAATCTTTCATACCAAGCTCTGGGAGCTTGTTTCATCCCATATAAAGCCTTTGATACATTTAAAAATATGATTTGGAAAATCTCTATTTTCAAAACCCGAGGGTTGTTCAACAAAAATTTCTTAATCAATAAAACCATTTGAAAAGGCACTTTTTGCATCCATTTGAAATAATTTGAAATTGTTGAAGCAAGCATATGCTAGAAAAATACGAATGGATTCTAAGCGAGCAACGGGTGCAAAGGTATTATCAAAGTCAATCACTTCTTCTTGAGCATAACCTTCGCAACTAGTCTTGCTTTATTTCTAACTATCTCAACTTTATCATTTATTTTATTTCAAAAACCCCATTTTGTTCCTATTGTGGGATGATTTGAAGGTCTTTCAACTAAAGTCTACACATTATTTTTATCAAATTGACTAAGTTCTTCTTGCATGGCAAGAATCCAAGATTCATCTTTTAAAGCATCATCCACACGTTTAAGTTCAATATGAGAAAGTAAGGCACAATTATTAGTCAAAGGTTTATAAGAACGAGTTTTTACCCCATCAGATGGATCACTATACTATAATTAATTCTTAAGGATGACTTCAGACAAATCTCTATGCTTTTGCAAGATCTTTTGAAGAATCTTCTTTCCTTTCTTCTTCTTCATCCAAGTGATGGGCATTGTCCTCATCGTTTTCCTTGGTCTCTTGATGTTCTTCTTGAATAGTGAGCTTCTAAAGTTTCTTTTGCACACCTACATCTTTATCTTCACAAACATCTCTTGAAATAACATCATTAGTTTCATAAAATGTAGCATGCACAACTTCTTCAATCACAAGAGTTCTTCTATTGTATACTCGGTATGCTTTCTTGTCACTAGAATATCCTAAGAAAATTCCTTCATCCGATTTCTTGTCAAATTTTCCAAGATGATCTTTAATTTTGAAAATAAAACATTTACAGCCAAAAACTTTAAAATAGATTCCAATGGGTTTTTTTTACAAAACAAGAGTTCATAAGAAGTGTTGTTTTAAAATAGACCTTAAAATAATTCGATTCATTACATAACAAGCCTTGTTCCAATGGCTTTGGCCCAAAAATTTTTAGGTAAATCACACTCATTTATCATAGTTCTAGTGGCCTCTTGAAGTATTTTATTTTTTCTTTCAACAACACCATTTTGTTGAGGCACTCTAGCAATCGAAAATTCATGCTAAATACCGTTGTGATCATAAAATTTGGGAAAACCAACAAATTTGAATTTGGACTCATTATTACTTCTCAAATGAACGATTTTCAAATTCAACAAATTTGTATTTTGGAAAAAAAAATTTACGAAATTTTCACAGGTTTCATTTTGGTGAACAAGAAATAGTACCCTAGTATACCTAAAATAATCATCTACAATTACAAAAGCATACTTGCTACCACCAAGACTAGCATGTTGAGTTGGACCAAACAAATCCAAATGCAATAATTCTAAAGGTCTAGAAGTAGACACACAATTGTTTGGTTTAAAGGAAACTTTAACTTGTTTACCAAATTGGCAAGCTTCACAAAAAATTTTTTCTCAAACTTTAATTTTGGCAAACCTCTTACCAATTCTTTCTTAGCAAGATTATCAATCAAATCCATATTGAAATGACAAAACCTTCTATACCAAAGCCAAGGATCATCTAGAGAAACGGTTAAACACTTTACAGTACCACTATCAATATTATCAAGATAAACAACATAAACATCATTATGCCTTGTACCTTTAAACAAAACAACAAATTTTTTATCAAGAATTAAACATTCATGCTTAGTCAAGAATACATATAAATTTCTATCACATATTTGACTTACACTTAAAACATTATAGTTCAAATTATCAACTAAAAGCACATTTTTAATCAAAGTCTCACCATTTTTACCTACATGACCAATGCCAATTGATTTTTTTTTTTTTTCATGTTATCCCCAAAAGTCACATTTCCACTATTTTTGGACATGAGATTAGTGAAGACAGATGCATCACCGGTACATGTGTCTTGAACACCCACTATCAATGCACCACTTAGCATTTTTTGTGATGTTCATTACCTACGCAGAGACATGGTAAGAATTAAGTGATAACTTTTGGTACCCATATTTTCTTGGGTCCATAAGAGTTAGTAAATTGACTACAAATCTACATGGATTCATTCCAAGTTTTTCATTTCCCTTGACATAACAATTATTTTTTACATGTCCATGTTGTTGGAAATAATTGCAAATAATGTTCTTATTTCCATACAAAGATAATTTTGATTTTCAAAAACTTAAATCATTCTTTCTAAAGGTGATAAAATTCTTGTTGATCAACATGTTTCTATTTCTTCTCAAGTCGACAACTTTTTCCTTTTTTCTATGCAGGAGTACATCAAGATCATCCAATCCTTTTTTCAAAGAGGCTTGTTCTTCCTTGATCTTTGTTTTCACATGTATTCTTTTCTTCAAATCATAATTTTTTGTGATAACCTATTATTTTCATTCACAAGTTTGGAGTTACCATTCAACAAGACATTATTTTTTCTAACTCACTCTTTATTTCTAGCATAAGATTCCTTTAAGCTATCATGCAATCTCTTTAAAAAGAAAGTTTCAAGATCATCATTTTCATCGTTTGAATCATAAGAAGTTGTTACCTCATCATCACCAATAACCATAAAGGCCATTTGTGCCAATTCCATCTCTTCTTCAACTTTTCCTTTGGAATTGCATTCATCCCAAGTGATTTGAAAATTGTTGAAGCCGACCTTTTGTTCCTTCCTTTTTCTTCTTAGAAGGGCACTATTTGCAAAGTGCCTGGGTTGACCACATTGAAAATACTTTTCATTTTTATTCTGAATTTCTAGCTTGGTCTTCCCTTTGAAGTTATTGGGGTTGATTACTCCTCCTTTTCTCATTCTCTTTTTGTTGATGTAGTGTTTGAGAAACCTTTGGTGATGAGTGCAAGATCACCTTCATCAAGATCTTCATCTTCTAAATTGATAGAGCCATTTTTATCTTCTTATTGGGTAGTCTTCAAGGCAAGGCTTCTTTTTGGTCTTGCTTCTTCATCATCCACCACTTAGCCTTGAGTTTTAATTCAAAGAATAAGTAATAAGATGTAAGAGAGTTAATCAAGGATTCAGTGGGCATGGAATTTAAATTCTTGCCTCCTCTATTGCAATAGATTTGACTTCCCATTCTTTGAATAGAGCATTCAAGATCTTTCTATTCTTTTCACCCAAAGAATATTCCTTACCTAGGGCTTCAAGATCCTTAATGATATAATTGAATCTACAATAAATCTTATCAATATTCTCATGTGATTCCATCTCTCATGCTTAGCAGCAAGCAAGGATTTCTTTTGTTCTCTCATATCATTGCTTTCTTCATGGATTTCTTTCAATTTATCCCAAATCTCTTTAGTTGAAACACAACCTTTCACACAAGTAGACTAGTTAGCATCCAAGGCATTGTACAACACATTCATGGCTTTAGCATTCAAGGTCAAATTTGCTTTATGTTATGGAGTAAGCTTATCCCTCATTTTTTCTCTTCTTCTACTTGTGTGGTCATCAACAATAGTAGCTTCATAAGGACCTTCATTGACAACATAGCACAATTCAATAGCAATAGATTGTAAAAAGATTTTCATTCTTTCTTTCCAACTAATAAAATTTCCCCCCATTAAATATAGGTGGTCTAGTGATAGATTGACCTTCAAGAAATAAAGCATTATTGGTTGCCATAAAGATCTTTACTCAAATGTAATTTAAGCAAAATAAAGAGACCAAACTTTGATACCAATTGTTGGCTCTAATGCAACCTAAGAGGGAGGGTGAATTAGGTTGTTTAAAAACTAATTGCAGCTATTAAGAGATAAAAACTTAAGTGAGAAGGATGCAATATAATTAATGATCAAAGCAATAAATGCACAAATAAAAAGAGAGACAAATAATGAGATTTAGAAAAATCAAACCAAACTCCCAAGCTTCACAAGCTTGGGATGCGATTCCACTACTTTGTGCCTCTTCAATTGAGTGAGACAATAATGTTTTTGTACACTAAGTAGGATCACTCTTGCTCACACTAATTATCTTTAGTTGAGCCAAGATTTTTACTTACACAACCTCACTTTTGTACGATAATTATTTCTCCACTTTTTACGATTGAAGATCACTCACTCAAACACTTTTCTAATACAACATTATAGAAATCCTTCAAATTGCTTTTGTAGATGCTTGTATTCAATGTGGAAGTTGTTTTTTTTAATAAATTTAGATTGGTTTGCATTTATAGATGCAATAAAACTGTTTCCAACTACCTCCTAACATCTAAGTAATATATGTTGAGAAACTAGCCGCTATAGGTTTCAGACCTCCAAGGTCCTTTATGAGCTTCCAATCAAGTATCCGATCAATGATAACATGGAGGTTGAAATCTACATTCAGACAACCAAGGTTGCATCCGTTCCTACGTTCGAAGCTGGTAGGCTATTGAGTCAGGTCCTCGGACAATGCAGTGCATTCGGAAGGTTTAATACAATCCAAGTGTTGATCTACCTTTGGATGGTCAAGTGTGTGCGATAGGATTTTCTTCGGACGATATTGAGCGTCCGTTGTGAATATCTATATCTCAGAATCCTTGCTCTTTGCCTGACCTTTCGGATGGTGTACTGCATCTGAGAAATTCTTGTTCAGACGAATTCCTACATTCGAGAAAATTAGTCCTAGTCGGATGATGTTGATCGTCTGAAATTCTTCCATTTCGGACAATGTGCAGCTTTCAAAAAACCTATTGTGTCAGATACAGCAAAATTCCTGCACAACTCAAGTTCAAACTATTAGATTGTAATTGTCATCATCAATACCAAGATTATGGGTCAACAAAGGTATGGAGCAAGAATTCAAACTAGATAGGATACATAGTGGTGTGAAGTGAAAAATGTTGAATTCTTCATATGAACCTTTGGACTTAGATATTTACCAATCAAGCAAATGACTTGCTAGTGTGTAATTTGGTCACCCAATTTTAAAAACTACACCATTGAAGCCATCTATTCCTTTGTTAGATGCTACATGTGTTTCAACATGTGATTGTCAAATACGTTTTTAAAAGCAATGTTTATGGTTGCTCCATCACCACGATGGATCAAACATCTCTTTCTTCTTTCTATCTTTTACTCTTCTCAAGGCTTCCTTTCACATTTCTCATTCTTCCACTTCTCCAATCACCGAAAGTTTCTAGGAAACCTAAATTAAAATTAACGCTAAGAAAACACAATTAAGGAAAATCATTAACTAATCTACCAATTAAACTAAGAAAGCAAGTAAAGAAGCAATTAAATGAAAAGTCCACAAACTCATTTATGCTAATTAACCAATCTAGACTATATATTATCACTAAGAAAGCATTTTTAAAGAAAGTCCATAAACTAAACTAACAAGTACTCTAAGAAAACAAGTAAAGGAAGCAATTAGATTAAAATAATTAAACTAATTAACTAAATGAACATGAAATTAAAGCTTAACTAAAGGAGTTTTAACATAAAGAAAGCACTTACAACTAAAAAGGTTCAATCTTTAGCTTGGATTTGAAATTTACAAGAAAGAAAAGTCCTTATCTAAGAAAACCCTCGTTAAATAGGGAGCAAAAAGGAAGAGAACTAACTTCTACCCTAGCCTACTCCTACTAGGTTTATAATGGCTCATCTATGCCTCGAATGAGGCTTAAAAAGGGTATAAATGGTGACTAGTAAGGTCGTGGGATAATAGTGCAGCAAAAATCAGCCCCGAACAAAGTCATTTTTGCTTTAGCCGCCTCTATGTCGCGGTATGGATTTAGCCACCTCTATGTCGCGACATGGACTGAAACTTCTGAAATGCAGCTCTTTACAATTTTGCTTTAAAAATCTTCATCCGATTTCTGATTGATGCGCCTTTTTTTTTATCCGACCATAACACATAGGAGAACATTACTAGCTATAATAAACAATTAAAATAACTCCTAAACATATAAATGAAATTCTCACAAAAATAGGCCAAAAAATGAAGGACAAACAAAGACGAACGAAAACCTAACTCTCAATGAAATTAGGTTAAAGGCACGACACAACTCTAAACACAAGAACCAAATAAAATTTGCTAATTAAGACCTAAATAAGAACTAAAACACTTAATGAACACATTCTAACTCATTCTAACACATAAATGCAAAATAGACAAAAACAAACACGAAAACACTAAAAATGCTCGAAACTAATGGTTGCAAAACGATCAAGTTTAGGGTAGATATAACTCTAATTTCCTTGAGTTATAATTGGCCTAGAGCAAGAATTCAAACTGGACAGGATACATAGTAGTGTCAAGTGATGAAGCATCTAGTCGGTTAGGCCAGTGTGACATAAGCATATACTGGTGCTTGAGTGGATAACTGATTGATGAACTTTCTTAGTCCAATTTCATTTGTAAAAATCTCATGTCTTGATCCAACTATCAAGGTGGAGTCAGGATTTCTTGTCTTTATACAGACAAGAATAAAAGGAGTCATTTTTTCACATTTTTTGTAAGAGACCAAATTCTGACAGAGGTTAGGGTTTTGTTTGGTTCTCGAAATTCTCTAAGTAAAAGAAAATACTTTCCATCAATTTGATTTCTTATGTTTGGTTAGAAAGGAAAGTGATAATTCTAGGGAACTAGAGTTATTTTGCTTCTTTACTCTAGTATTTTGTTGGTATTATCTGAATTTTATAGTCTAAATTTGTGTCTTTGTCTTATTTTAGTGCATTTATGTTATATATATATTTGTAAATATCACAATATTAGTATTGTTAATTATAGTATAAGTTGGATCTTATTAAGGTACGGTAATTTGTAGAATTAGATTGAAAGAATTAAGTTTGAAGATTGAAAGCTTCAAGGAGTAAAAAGCAAAAAGAAGAAATTTATGACTAATAGAAATGGGTTCCAGACCACGGTATCACAATTCTATAGGAAATAATACCATGGTTTCGAGAAGATTTTTATAGGAATTTTCATACCTCCAAGCCGTGGTGTCAAAATCCACACTAATTCGATATCGTAGTATGGACTCGTTAATAGACGCATTAGATTGTTGTCACTTATAATCTTTTGACTCAAGCCACCTTTCTAAAACTAATCATGTGTACTACTAAAACACACATAGTTTTGGTTGTAGTTAATTTTTAGTAATAGTAGATTAGTTTAGCTTAACTTTTGCTTCTTACTCTTCAAACTTTAGTTTAATATAAAGCTCTCTTTTAATTTTCTTTAGATCTTCTCTTTAATTTCTTGCTAGTTTCAATCTTTCTTTGTTAATTTTAGTGGGCTTTCCTCTATCTTTAAGTAGATATAAAATTTACTTGCTTTCTATTTAGATTCGTTACATTTCAAGTAGAGTAAATATCTAGTTTCTTTAAAAAATTCTGCGTGTTCTTGCAATTTTAGTGATTTTTTAGTTTAACCTTTAATTCCTTATTTTTAATCCATTAAAATTTAGTGGACTTTCTTTAAAAATTCCTTATAACAAAAAAAATCATTAGTTTTAATCAAATTCTCTTGTCATTTCTTAAAATTCTTACTTTGGTAAAAATAAAGTTTGCTCAATTCTCTATTTTAATTAATGCTTTTTTAGTTAAAATTAGCTTTGATTAGCTTTACGTTTTAATGATATTTCCCAGAAATAGTTAATTAGAAGTAGTTTTACTTGCTTTATTAGATTAATTTTTACTTGCTTTCTTATTCTTAGATTAGCTTAACAATTACTTACTTTCTTAGAGTAATTTTTACATGCTTTCTTAGACTAGTTTTAATTGCTTTTTAATGGGTTTAATCATGCTTTCTAGAGTAAAAATTGTGGTAATTTTTAATTGCTTTCTTAGATTAGTTCATCTACTTGCTTTCTTAGTTTTAGTTGGTTAATTTAGTCTTTTTAATTGCTTTTCTTAGTTTTAAATCTTGGTAGTTAGTGACAAACTCCTTTATCATTTTGTCTAAATAGCACAACGGCCTTCTAAGTCTAGTAATTGCCAAAGAAATCCTCGTGGAAACAATACTTACTCATCACTAAACTACAAACCTACCTTGTATACTTGTGAGTGTAAAGGTATTGGTAAGTGCATAGTAGTTTTATTACTTGTTTGTTTCAATTATATACTTAGCATTTCTAAAGCCTAACCAAACCGAGTGAACAAATTTTTGGCACATTTATCAGAGATTGTTTAATGGCAATATTGGATACTTGTGAGTCATTCTAGATTAAAACCGCTTTTGGTTTAGTTGTTTAATTTTAGTTTTACTTAATTAGTAGCGACTTACCAATGCTATATATTTGTTATTGTTGTTTTGTCAATTGAAATTTGACTTATTGATTGATGCATCTTGTAGTCTATGGTTCTTGAAAAATGGGTAAGAGTACTACTATTGGATTTGGAGATAGAAATAACCTCGACAAAAATCTGGAAGGAGAAAAAATACAAGAAGAGGAAGAAGAATTTCAAATGATAGACCCTCAAAACAATAGATGGGTAGATGATGAGGATGTTGGTAATGAAAAGGGCATAGGTAATAATGGAGTAAGGGGTAATGGAAATAATAAAATTGGTGGTCATGGGTTAAAATAATGGAAGGTCACTTGGAGATTATGTCATGCTAAACTTTGATGGTGCTACCTCAAGTATTGCTAGGATCTCGATTCAAGCAAATAACTTCGAAATCAAACTGGCATTAATCCAAATGTTTCAAGCTCATGAAATTTTTGGTAGAGGGTTGAATGAAGATCAACACACCCATTTAATGAATTTTGAAGAAGATCTTGACACATTCAAGTTTAATGGTGTTCATCCCGATTGTGTTAGAATGAGAGCTTTGCGTATCCCTTAAAGTGGTGGCTCCAAAGCCATGAGCAAGGGAATTTCACTACTTGGAATGGCCTAGCCCAAGAGTTTCATGCAAAATATTTTCCACCATCAAGAATGGCAAAGTTGAGAAATGAAATAATTTCATTCAAGCAAGATGCCAGAGATGGGTTGAGTGAGGCATCGGATAGATTTAAGGAGCTATTTTGAAAGTGTTACCATCATGCAATTCTGTTGTGGCTTCAAATTTAAACATTTTACAATGAGCTTTATCAAGAAACCAAAAGCATACTGAATGCTTTGGCGGGAGGTTCTCTCTCATTCAAGACATCAGAGGAGGTGCAAAGGCTACTAAACACAATGGTATCAAATTACTATCAACACGGTCTAGTTGCTCTACCAAATGCTTAACGAAATATGCAACCACCTCAAATTCATCAACCTCAAGGAAAAAGGTGTGTTCTCAAATTGAACCATAATGATGCATTATTGGCACAAAATAGTATGATGGTGAACATGATGAATAACTTGACAAGAGCATTCGAGAATCTTAGAAGAGGGAAGGCCGTGAATGCCATATCAACATCTCCTTAAATGTCATTGTTGTACAACTTTTGTTCCAGTATTATCCAAATAGGCAATGTGAAGGAGCATTTAGGGGCAATGAGCAAGTGAACTATGTGAGTAACCAAGCTTCTTCATTAAGAGCTCCACCAAATATCTTTAGAAATACACATAACCCATCATTGAGAAAACATTCAAATTTCTCATGGAGTAACCAATCACCACAATAAAATGCTCTTCAACAAAATTTTACTAACCAAGCTTCATCTTCTAGAACCTATTTTTCACCTCATCAAAGAAAACTTCCAACCATATTTCAACATTCTCAACCTAACACTTCTTACCAAAACAACCAAAAGAATCAACCAAGATCTTCCTATCAACCTCATATCCTACCTCAACCTATTCACGATGGTCCAAATTCTCAAAGGGAATGGGGATGATGTTTATGCTCAATTGGTGGAATTAAGAAGAGAGCTTGAAGCCTCAAGGAGGGAAATGAAAGTTCAAGAAGGGAGAAGGAAAGTTCAAGGAGAGAATTTGAGAATTTGGAAATTAAGTGGAAAATTCAAAAACCAAGAATGATGATTTTCAAATTGAAGCCAAAAGTGATGAGAAGGTTGGCAATGAATTACTTTTTGGATGGTTACTTTTTGGACGGTTACTTTGAGTATTTTCAGATTTTAATTACCCTAAAGGAGAAAGAGAAGACAAAGTTGCTTTTATAATTTGTCCCTCTGATTCCAAATACTTTTTAAATTCCTTTTTCTTCTCTATTTATTTTCCTCCTATTTTTCTCCCAAAAACTAGCAAAAACTGGGAGGTTGATTTGCACCACATAAGCACTGCCACAATGCATATGCCCTGCTACCACCCTCTTTCCCATTACTTCAGGTAGTCTCTCATAAAATTTGATGGTTATCTGGCTGAAAATGCTTCGGCAATTACTGTTCAAAGACGGTGATATCCTTTCTATAACAATTTCTTTATTTTCACAATTTTTCTCAAGATGCTTGAAATTTTAGAAACTAAAAATAGAAAACTTTTTCTCTACTCATGGGTTTTCTCTAGTTAAATTTTTAAAATTTTGTCACGTATACTAATTTTTTAGAAAACAGTATTACAACTTTATATTAAAATTTTAGAATAATAGTTTAATTGTTAGAATTTTCATTATTTAGAGTTTATATCCGTTTCTTATAGTTTTATAATTATGTTAGAATGTCCATATTGTTATAGTTAATTTAGATTATAATTGTGGTTAGATTTAAAGAGTAAAGAACAAGGATTTTATTTAGAGAAAATACTAGTTAATGTTGGGTATATTTTTGTTAGAAAATTGTTTAGAACCTCCAGTGCTGATATTGAGTGTCTTCCATTATGAGTTTCTATTATTATTATTATTATTGGCATGGAAAAGATAGATAATTTTGTAATGAGGTTAGGATATTGGACTTGGTGATTAAGTGTATTTTAGTCATTTTATAGATGAGGCCTAAGGGGATTTTTTTGAACATGAATATTTGAACCAATTTGGTTGTTGGGATTTAATTGTGACGTAAATGATTCATGTCTATTTTTACTCTTTTGTTAAATATTATATAACTCCTTAGTATTCTTAAAATGTATGCTATGATATAAAAAGGGGATTGAGCATGTAATGTAAGAATCTTTCAGATATATTATTTATATATAATTGGTGAACGTGATATGTAATGTTGCATCTGAGGTTGACTACATTCTTTATCCTTAACTCATGATGAAATTCAATAGGTCAATGAGAACATGTTCTCATTTTTCTGTTATTTTTGTCAATCCAAAGACTATTCTGTATGGCCTTGTCTAGCAGGTGTAACAGTTAGGAATGGATCCAAATTTGTCTCTAGGGTGATAACCCTAGCAAATAGGGTTGTTTCTTTTGGATTTTCTACTTAGTTTCATGTGTTTTAGTCCCATGTTATGTGCATTTATGGAGTTATTTTGTGAACTAGTTCAATTAGGCCGTTGTGGTTAATTTAGACTTTTATTGTGCTTGTTGTCTTAAATTAGGAGTAAAACAAGTTACTTATGTTTTGGTAATTATTTTGTAGGATTGATGGAAAAATCCTCCATTTCGAGCTTGAGAGCCGAGAAGTCAAAGTAAGTCAAACTGTTGAAAAGTCAACCTTGATGAAGAAGAGGCTCGCCGTCGATGAGGGGATGAAGGAGGAAAAGCTCACTACTAGTGAGCCTAAACAGAATATGGTTTGCCACCAGCAAGCCTTTCCCTCACTACTGACGAGGGTCCCTTTAAAGATGTGGTCAGCACAGTCAAACCCCTCGTAGTCAGTGAGGTCCCTTGACGGGATTACTTTTATGACTGCTTTCAGCAATCATTTCATCTATCTAGCATTTAGTAGTAGATAGATCAGTTTCAACTTGGGTTAGAACTCTTTTTGAAAGGTCTTTTCAACGTCCTATCCTTCAATCTTTAGCACTTTATAAGCTTTAAATTTACTTTTCTTAACTAAAAACTAGTGGAAATTTGGCAACTAGTGGAAATTTGGCTTCTTCTCTTTTAGTCTAGAGGATATTTGGAGCTCCTTCAACTCTTTGTAAGCTTATTTTTTATAATTAAGCAAGTATTTCTATGTTTCCTTTTTAGTAATTTATTTTCAATTTGTGTTCTCTTGTATATCTATTAGCTAATATTCCATCTTATACTCCAATTTGTAGTTAAAGAACTCACATTTTTACTAAAAATCTTAGTTCTGTTTAGCCTTTGATTTACCATTTTACCCTTTTCTCTTTTTCTTGCAATTATGAACTCATTTTGCTATGGGTTGAGTATGGATAAAGCTAATTTCCTATGGGTAGCATGTGAAATGAAGAATTGCATGCGGATTTTGGGATCTTATAATGGGCAACCACTAGTTAGCTTTAATGAGACTAGGTGATTTGCCCAATTCCTTAGTCTGTTTGGTGAGAAAGGGAAGACAAGCCATTGAACCTCTTCCTTGAACCTAGACTAGTGTTTGGTTGGTGAGTTAGTGACTTGGCTAGCTCTGAAATAACCCACTTGGTAGCAATTAGTTCCTTGTACTTTAATTGTTCTAGCTCAATTAGTAAAGGTTTGGGTGGAATCCTAGCTTACGTTGGTTGGGTAAATAGACTTGATTAGCCAAGGAATTTATGATTAAGTGTAGTTGAGAACCAAACCTCCTTTTGATCACAATTTCTCCCATCAAGGATTCAATTCATATGAAACCTAGAAATTAGCTATCCTAACATTCAACCCACATTTTTTAGCTTGATTTCACTAGTAGTTTCCTTGTTCTTATAGTAGTCTTATTTTATTGTTCATTTATCTAATTAAAATTGTCCTTTTAATAGTCTAGATAGTGATTAATCCTAATTAGTTGTAATTCCCATAAATATTCTAAAACCTTGAAGAATGATCCCTATTTATACCCTCTTATTACACGAACTGTATACTTGAAGTCTGTGCGAGTGGTATGTAAAATAAATAACAATAAACATAATTTGGCATGTAAAGTTTTTGGCCCCATTGCCGGGGATCTTTTCTTGGAAATATCGAGACATTTAGAATTGTTACTAGTTTAGACCTTTTCTTTTAGTAGTTAATTGAATCTCATCCATACCTTTGTTGATATATTGAATTAACCTTTCATATACCATTGGTGCTTCGATTAGTGTGTTATTGTTGTCTTGCTTAGTTTATGAACCTTGAAGAAGGATGCTTGAGTGCAAGAGCATTGAGAAGATTAAGGAGGAGGATAAGAGCACAAGGAGCTAAAATGCCATGACGAATGCAAGACCAAATGAGCATAATGAAAAGAATGATCAAAGAGATAAGAATGAAGGCAATGAGGATGAAATGGTTTTGGGAATAGAAGTGGACGTAGAAATGGCAATTAGAGATTCTAAGATTATACTATGCCCACTTTTGATGGAGAAAATTCAAATATTGCACGGATTCCGGTGGCAACCAACAATTTTGAAATTAGACCAACAGTGATTCAAATGCTCCAAAGTCATGCTACAGTTGGAGGATAAGAAAATGAATATCCCAATATCCATATCCTTAACTTTTAAGAAGTTCTTGATTCCTTCCAATTCAATAACATTTCACCCGAAGCTATAAGGTTGAAGTCCTTTCCATTTTCTTTGAAGAACAAAGCAAAGAGTTGGCTTCAAAATTTAGATCTAGGGACCTTTACTACTTGGATTCAATTGGCTCAAAAATCTTGTTGAAGTACTCCCTCCATCAAAGACAGCCACATTAAGGAATGAGATCACTTCAATTCAATAAGATAATGCTGAATCACTTAATAAAGCTTGGGAACACTATAAAAAAATGTCGAGAAAGTGCCCTCATCATGGAATCCCACTTTGGATGCAAATATAAACATTTTACAATGTTCTTGGCTTTTCCAATAACAAAATATGATAGTGGATGCTTCAACAAGTAGATCAATTTCACTATTAACACCTGAGGACGCTCATGAGATGTCAAGTACTATGGCCTCAAATCACTACCAACACACTCCACAAGTAAACAACCGATTGTGAGAAATGCATGATTTGGATGGCATAAATGCCTATCTTTGCAACAAATCAAGCCACAAATACACAATTGATAGACATCGCATGGTTTTCTGGAAATCTCAATATGAATGCAGTGAACACTATACCACTACCAATCCTCATAATGTCTAATTTTTGTAGAGGCAACCACCCTAATAGACAATGCTAGATTGAAGAACTTGCTTACCTTGAACAAGTCCAATATGTGAACCAACTAGCTCATCCACGACCTCAAAATAATCCTTATATAAATACTTACAACTTTGGTTGGAGGAACCATCCCAATTTCTCTTGCGGTAGGACTCACAATCAATTACAAGTACATGTTTATGCCGAATTCAGACCCAATATCCAAGACCACCATTTAACCCTCAAAACCACTATCAAAATCCACTACAATACCATGCTCATTCAAGCCAAACCCAATATCAACCAAATCAAAACCAATTTCAACCTCAACAAAATCATCATCCAATTTATACCAACAATAATATCACATACCACCACAACAACAATTCCAAGGGCAATCATTAGAAAGTAGGGAAGACATGTTCACACAATTCATGAAGAGTCAAGGATCGTCTTTCAAGAACTTGGAGAATCCATGGGATTAATTGCAAGACTATTATCCAAAAGGCCGCAAGGTACTCTTCTAAGTGATACTCTTCCAAATCCAAAAAAGCATAACCAACAGGAGAAAGCCTTGGCTATTGTTCTTAAGAAAGGAAAGGAGGTTAACAACAATGTTAATGGTGATAAGGCAAAAGATGAAGATGGCAAAGAGGCGACAGTGCTTGATGAAATAGCATAAAACAATAAAGTAGGGAAATCTTTTAAAGGACAATGCTTTATCCATTAATAGGGTACTAGATGAACCTAAAAGAATTCAAATCTCGATAGAAGAAGAAATGAAGATAAGAACTATCCCTTGGAGCAGACAAAGAAATCCAAATTACATTCCCACAAAGGCTTAAGGATGATGAAAAAGAGAAAAAATTTAAAAGGTTCTCGGATATCTTTAAGAAAATAGAGATTCATATCCCTTCATTGAGGCCTAAGAGAATATGTCAAGTTCTACCGAGTTCATGAAGCAAATGCTCACAAGTAAAAAGAGTTTTCAACGGACAAAATAATATACTCAACTGAAAAGTGTAGCATGATCATTTAAAAAATCTTCCCCTAAGATGAAGGAACTAGGATCATTCTCCATTCTATGTGAAATTGGTAGGATAAGTCTCGAAAGAGCATTATGCACCCTTAGAGCCTCAATCAACACGATGCCACTCTACCTATATAAAAAGTTGAATAGAGGAGGTTTGAAGCCCACCAATGTATCACTTCAATTGGTGGATAGGAGCATCAAGTATAAGATTTACGCAGTGGGATTGTTGAAGATTTGATTGTGAAAATGAGTAAAGTATTCCTACTAGTCAACTTCATCATTATAGAGATGGAAGAAGACACCGAGATGCCTTTAATTCTTGGGTCTCATTTTAGCAACTGGAAAAACTTTGATCAATGTCCAAGAGGGCAAACTTCAACTAAGAGTAAACGAAGACTGTTTCATTTAATGTTTTTGATTCTTTGAGGTTCTTTCTTTATGTGCTGATATAATGAGGGTAGACATAATTGATGAGATGACTTTTGCAGGTCAAACCTCGTGAAACTTCCCTTGGAGATGACACTAATACACGGGGATGAAGAATGTGAGTACAATGAAGACACTAATACATGGGTACCTTCATTTGTCCTTATGGTGCCTTCACTTATAGGCATATGCCTTTTGGTTTATGCATTGCTACAAGCACTTTCTAACGATACATGTTTGCAATTTTTCATGATATGATAGAAAAATGCATTGAGATTTTTATGCATGATTTTAGTATATTTTGTGATTCCTTTAATGCTTGTTTATAATTATCGACAATTTATCCTTTGTGCTTGGAAGATGTGAGGAAACTAATCTTTCTTTGAATTTGAATAGGTGTTACATCATGGTTAATAAGGGAGTTGTTTTAGAACACAAAATTTCTTCAAAGGGGATAATGGTAAATAAGGCTAAGGTAGAGGTCATAGAAAAGTTGCCTCTCTCTAATGTGAAAGGAGTTAGGAGTTTTTTGGGTCATACTAGTTTCTACAGGTGTTTTATCAAAAAAATTTCTCAAATTTCTAGACCTTTGTGTGCTTTGTTATAAAAAGGTACTCTGTGGCTTCAATGATGAATGCTTACATGCTTTTGACTTGTTAAAAAATGCTTTAGTCACCATCCTGGTAATAGGTGCTCCTAATTGGGCCACCCATTGAACTTATACACATGATACAAGTGACTATGCCATTGAGGCGGCTTGGTGTCAAAAGGTCAAAAAAGTTTTTGCATGTTGTTTACTGTGCGAGTTGAATATTGGATGAAGCATTAGTTAACTACTCTACCACAAAAAAAGAACTCTTTGTCATAGTATTTTCATTTGATAAGTTTCGGTCATCATACTCAGTGGGAGTAAAGTGATCGTTCAACCGATCACTCAGCTCTTAATGTATTTAAGAGCAAAGCATGAGGCAAAACCAAGATTAATCTGATGGATTTTGCTTTTGCAGGAATATATATCAAAGAAAATTTAATGACAATAGGCAAGAATCTCGTAGTTGAAGGACCTAAGGTTTTTAAGAGATTGTACCCATTAAGGAAAGTTTCTAGAAAAAATAGTCATTTGTGGTTGGGAGTTCTCACCCTTGGTATGTAGATAAGGTCAATTATCTAGTGGCCAAGGTGGTACCCTCCACTATGCACATAAATCAATGCAAAAATTTCTTTTTGGAAGTTAATACTTTTTGGAAGATCTATTCCTTGACCTTCGATGCAAGGACCAAGTGATTTGAGATGTGTGTCGGAGGAGAAAGTTGTGGATATTCTCCACCATTGTCATTCCTCACCGGCTGCTGGTCACCATGGTACACAAAGGACGTCCTCCAAATTCTACAAGGATGACATTTGGCATTGAGTAAGTGCAATATTTGAAATGCCTCTTATTTCTTTGATTTCATGGGCCCATTTCTGAATTTATACAACAAAAAATTTATCAATTGGTTGCAGTTGATTATGTGTTCAAGTAGGTGAAAACCGTTGCCTTGTCTACGAATGTTGCTAGAGTTGTGGTAAATTTTGTTTGAAGGAATATCTTTGCAAGGTTTGGGTGCCCAAGGCTATTATTAATTATGGGGGAACTCACTTCAAGTACTCATTCACTAAATGTGTGTTGTCTAAGTATGGAGTAACACTCAAGATTTCACTTGCCTATCATCCACAAACTTCGGGTCAAGGGAGGTCTCTAACTGGGAACTGAAAAGAATCTCAACGAAGACCGTGAATGTTTTGAGGAATGATTGGTCAAGAAAATTGGATGATGCCTTGGGGGCTTACTGGATCACTTACAAGACCCAATAGAGATGGCTCCCTATAGTATAGTCTATGGTAGCCATGCCACCTTTCAGTAAAAGTAGAACATAAAGCCTATTAGGTGGGCAAGAGCCTTAATTATGATTGGAAGGAAGCAAGTGAGAAGAGGCTCTTAGACATCAATGAGCTTGATAATACATTTTGGAAGGAAGCCTATGAAAATTCAAAGCTCTATAATGAAAGAACCAAGACATGATATTACAAGCACATCTTGAGGAATGAGTTCAAGACTAGAGATTTGATGTTGCTTTACAAGTCAAAACTCATGCTATTTTTCAGGGGAACCAAAGTCAAGGTAAAATGGGCAATTTGAAGTAATTCAAATCTTTTCTTATGGTGCCATATATTTGAAGGGCAAAGAGGTAAATTTTAAAGTGAATGGACATCATCTCAAACTTTACTATAGCAGTGCAATTGAAGAAGGATGGGAAACTATCTTGCTTGTTTCCGCTTGATCGCCCTTAGGCCATAGTCAAGCTAAAGACTATAAACAAGTGCTTCTTGGGAGGCAACCAAAGTTTACTTGATTTTATTTTGGTTTCTCTACATTTTCTTATGTTTAAGTGTGAATTAGTATGATATGTTAAGTTCATTTTGGTTTCTCTACATTTTCTTATGTTTTAGTGTGAATTAGTATGACAATATTTTAAGTTTGGGTTGCGTATATAGCAATATAATTATCTAGATATGTGTTTTTGGATTTATTAGAATTGAAATGCATTGGTGTGAATCTCATTGGTGATTTTGTAGGTTGAGGATGAGTGTAAAAGATTAAAAGTGGAGTGCCGGAAACAAGACCCTCGTTGTCGGTGAGGGATCCCAAGCGCAAAAGCTTTCCGCCAATGAGCTCTTAACAAGGGTCTTGTCTCACCACCAGTGTAGCTTGAAGTGAGATTTGTACCTTTTAGTAGTTTAAAAAAATAATACCCTCTCCATCAGCGAGGGGCTCATTTCAGCATTTTGAAAAAGAGACTAGGTTCGCAAGCCCTATCCCCCCAAACTCATTTTTTCAGCCTCCAACACCCTTTACCTCCATATTCTCTCTCCCAAAACCATCCTATTCCTCCATAACCACCCAAAATCAACTCATAAACCCTCCAAAATTCCATTCCACTATAAAATTCCATCAACTAACCCATAAATCCACCGAAAAATTTGACTAATAGATTGAAGATTCATGGAAAGTTGGGAGAAGTTCTTACACAAATTCTTTCAAATGGGAGCCGGTAAGACTTCATCAAGCTCTCTCTTCTACAGGGTGGAAAGTAAGATCTTTTCCACTATACTCCTGTTATTGATTGATTATTGAAGATAGTTGTTCCCTTATTGTCTAGATTTGAATTGTTGGTAATTGATTATTCCAAAATCGGAGTTTTATTTTGGATTTTATTGCATAATTTCAAGTAGGTATGTTTGTTCTGGTGACTAGGATTGTTAGATTCTTGTTTTGTGGTTGAAGTTTGTTTGGTTTTGGTTGGATAATATGACAAAAAAGAGAAAGAGTGTCCCCAAGGAACCCATTAGACTATTGATGTTTTTCAAACCTTATTTTGATGATGACATAAACACTTAACTCTGTAAAACAAGCTTTTGCAGGAACAGATCTTTCGGACGCACAGAACCGTCTGAACTAGGTCAAAACTCCTTGGACGCATTGCATCGTCCGAACGAACTGGCAGAAAGAATGGGATCCTACTGCCTCTCTTTCGGACGCTCAGGACCGTCCGAAACCTCTGTCGGACGAAGGACCGGACGGATGCACGACGTCCGAACGAAGCCTCTCAACAAAACTGAAAGAAGATCGGACGCTGCCTCGGACGCATTCATTCCTTCTCGGACGTCCGAAACCCCAACGGCTATTTTTTGTGCATTTATTACTTAGCCATTAGGAAGTAGTTGAAACCACTATTTAATGCTCTTATAAATAGGTGCTTTAATAACCTGAAAAATGTATCTAATACATTGTATACAAGCCTTAGAAAAGAGTAATTTGAGTGCAAATTGACTATAGTGCTTTGTTGTATTAGTGTGCAATTGTGAGTGTAATTCAACTTTGAGTGGAGTGATAATCTTGTATGAAAGTGTGGTTGTAAGTAAGATTCTTGGCTCAACTAAAAGAGTTTTAGTGTGAGCAAGAACTTCCCAACTTTGTAAAGATTATTGCTCAATGACACATTCTAGAGATGTGATAAGCCAAGCTTGATCAGCTTGGAAGCGGTATTGACATTTTAGCCGTTGGGGTTTACGGACTGTTCTATTGATTTTGTTATATCTGCATTCAATTTGAAAATCTCAATATTTCTCTAAGTAATTTTTAGAAACCTAATTCACCCCCCCCCCTCTTAGGTTGCTTTGGGGCCAACAATTGGTATCAGAGCTTGGTCTCATTATATTGCTTAAATTGCTTTTGAGTACAGATCTAGATGTGTATAAGAGACAATGCTCTATTTTTTTAGGGTCAATAAAAAACTACCCCCTCTTGCCCACCTAATAGGCAAATTTTATTAGTTGGAGAGATAGAATGAAAATATTTCTGCAATCTATTGACATTGATTTGTGATATGTTGTCAATGAAGGTCCATTTGAAGCTTCTATCATTGATGATCACACAAATAGAAGAAGAGAAAAGACAAGGAATGAGCTCACTCCACAAGACAAGGCAAACTTGACATTGAATGGCAAAAGCCATGAATGTGTTATACAATGCCTTGGATGCAAATGAATCAACTCCCGTGAAGTTTTGCATACTGCTAAAGAAATATGGGATTAGTTGAAGGAAATTCATGAAGGGAGCGATGATGTTCGTGAGCAAAAGAAATCCCTACTTGTTGCCAAGTATGAATCCTTCAAGATGGAACCACATGAGAACATAGACAAAATGTACTGCAGGTTCAATGACATTATAAAGGATCCTGAAGCCTTGAGTAATGAGTACTCTTTGGGTGAAAAAAATAGAAAAATCCTAAATGCTCTATCCAAAGAATGGGATGCCAAAACAATTGCTATAGAGGAAGCCAAGAATTTAAATTTAATGCCTATTGAATCACTAATCAATTCTCTTACATCTTATGAACTCAAGTTAAAGGCTAAGGTTGTGGATGATGAAGAAGCAAGGCCAAGAAGGAGCATTGCTCTAAAGACCTCTCAAGAGGAAGATGAAAATAGCTCCATCAATCTAGAATCGATGAAGATCTTGATGAAGGAGATCTTGCACTCATCACCAAAGGATTTCTTAAACATTACATCAACAAACGAAGAAAGAATCAAGAGGCGGAGCTACAAACATCAACGCTTTCAAAAGGCTTCAGGATCCTTTATAATGTCATTGAACCTGCAGTACATTTTGTCTATGTTCTCACTGTCTCTTATCGACTGAGTGTCCTTCCAAGAAAAAGAAGGTTTGGAAGAAAACCAAGATTCAACAACTTTCAAATCACATGGGATGATTGCAACTCCGAAGGAGAAGTTGAAGAAGAAATGGAGTAGGCACAAATGGCCTTCATGGCCATTGGAGATGATGAGGTAAATTCTAACTATGACTCTAATGATGAAAATGGTGAAGATGATCTTGAAGCTTTCATTTTGAAATTACATGATAGCTTAAAGGAATCATATGCTAGAAATAAGGAGTTAGCTAAAAAGTCAAATGCTTTATTGAATGCTAACTCTAAACTTGTGAATGAAAATAATACATAGGCTATCGCAAGAAAATCGTGATTTGAAGAAAAGAATGCATGTGAGATCAAAGGTCAAGGAAGAACAAGCCTCCTTGAAGAAAAGAATGGATGATTTGAATACTCTTCTATCTAGAAAGAAAGAAAATATTTTTGATATGAAAAGAAATAGAAATGTAGCAATCAACAAAAATTTTGTCATGATTGCTAGCATTCTTATGTATTGTAAAACCAAAATCTTCTTTATATGGTAATAAAAGCATTATTTGTAGATATTGCCAACAACATGGACATGC
Organism: Cinchona pubescens; assembly: GCA_025175665.1. Classification (NCBI taxonomy): domain Eukaryota; kingdom Viridiplantae; phylum Streptophyta; class Magnoliopsida; order Gentianales; family Rubiaceae; genus Cinchona; species Cinchona pubescens. Next base: position 1,762,456 of record JANKKI010000099.1, on the reverse strand, counting down.
TAAGAATAGGTGTTATGTCAAGAGGAATGAAAAACTTGGAATGAAAGTTGCATGGATCGAAAGCAATTTCACTAACTCAAATGGACCCAAGAAAATATGGGTACCAAAAGTTATCAATTGATTTATTGTGTAGGTACTTAACATCGCCAACAATGCTAAGTGGTTCATAGATAGTGGATGCTCAAGGCACATGACGGGTGATGCCTCTCTCTTCACAAATCAAATTACATCCAAAAACACACCAAAAGTCACCTTTGGAGACAACAACAAAGCAAAATCAATCGGCATTGGTGATGTAGGTAAAAATGGTGAAACCTTGATTAAGAATGTACTTCTTGTTGATAATTTGAACTATAATTTATTAAGTGTTAGTCAACTTTGTGACAAAAATTTATATGTTTTCTTTACCAAGCATGAATGTCTTATCCTTGATAAAAATCATGTTGTGTTATTCAAGGGCACTAGGCACAATGATGTTTATGTGATTTATCTTGATAAAATTAGCAATAGCAATGTAAAATGTCTTACCGCTTCCATAGATGATCCTTGGCTTTGGCATAGAAGACTTTGTCATTTTAATATGGATTTGATTGAAAAAATCGCCAAGAAAGATTTGGTAAGAGGTTTACCAAAACTGAAATTTTTGAAAAATAAAATTTGTGATGCTTGCCAATTTGGTAAACAAGTCAAAGTGTCTTTTAAACCAAAGAATTTTGTGTCTACTCAGTCCAAGACAAATAAACCTTTAGAATTGTTGCATTTAGACTTATTTGGACCTACTCAATATGCTAGTCTAGGTGGTTGCAAATATGCATTTGTTATCGTAGATGACTATTCTAGGTTTACTTAGGTATTATTTCTTGTTCACAAAAATGAAGCATTTGAAAAATTTGTAAAATTGTTTTCCAAAATTCAAAATTTTTTGGATACAAAAATTGTTCGTCTAAGGAGTGACAATGGTGCCGAATTTAAATTAGGGAGTTTCTCCGACTTTTGTGATCACAACGGTATCTTTCATGAGTTTTCGGTTGTTAGAGTCCCTCAACAAAATGGTGTTGTTGAAAGGAAAAATAGGACTCTTCAAGAAACGGCTAGAACTATGATTAGTGAATGTGACTTACCACAATACTTTTGGGCCGAAGCAGTTAACACAACTTGTTATGTTATGAATCGAGTTTTATTAAGATCCTCTTTAAAAAAAATTCCTTATGAACTTCTTTTTTGTAGAAAACCCGTTGTGAGCTATTTCAAAGTTTTTGGTTGCAAATGCTTTATTTTAAAAATCAAAGAAAACCTTGAAAATTTTGACAAAAAATCGGATGTAGGAATCTTTCTAGGATATTCTAGTGACAAGAAAGCATACGAGTTTACAATAGAAGAACGCTTTTAATTGAAGAAGTTGTGCATGTTACATTTGATGAAACTAATGATGTTATCTCAAAGAATTTATGTGAAGATGAAGATGTAGGTATTTTAAAGGAGCTCGAAAAGCTCGCTATTCATGAAGATCAGAAAGAGATTACCTCAAGCATTGATGTCAACAACCATCAAATTGATGATGAAAAGAATAAGGATGCTCAAAATGATCTTCCGAAAGCTTGGAGATTCTTCTCTAGTCATCCTCAAGATTTAATCATAGGTGATCTATCCGATGGGGTAACTTCTCGTTCTCATAAACCTTTGAATAATAATTGTGCATTACTCTCTCACATTGAACCTAAATATATAGATGTTGCTTTGAGTGATGAGTGAATCTTGGGTTAATGCTATGCAAGATGAACTTAGTCAATTTGAGAAAAATAATGTATGGACCTTAGTTGAAAGACCTTCTTCTCATCCCGTTATTGGTACTAAATGGGTTTTTAGAAACAAATTAAATGACAAAGGTGAAATCATAAGAAACAAAGCTAGACTTGTTGCAAAAGGTTACGCTCAAGAAGAGGGCATTGACTTTGATGAAACCTTTGCACCCGTGGCTAGGTTAGAATCCATTCGCATGTTTCTTGCATTTGCATGTTTCAATAATTTCAAATTATTTCAAATGGATGTCAAAAGTGCCTTTTTAAATGGTTTTATCGACCAAGAAGTTTTCATCGAACAACCTCCGGGATTTGAAAATAAAAATCTTCCAAATTATGTTTTCAAACTCTCCAAAGCTTTATATGGTTTAAAACAAGCTCCAAGAGCTTGGTATGAAAGATTAAGTGGGTTCTTGATAAAAAATGGATTCAAAAGAGGTGTAGTTGACACCCACTCTTTTTACAAAAACGGATTCAAATGGTTTGTGAATATCGTTCAAATTTATGTTGATGATATTATTTTTGGAGCAAATAATGAAAATTTGTGTAAGGATTTTTCACATTAATGGAAGAAGAGTTTGAGATGAGTATGATGGATAAGTTGCAATTTTTCCTCGGATTACAAGTTCATCAAACTAAGGAAGGAACGTTTATTACACAAATCAAGTACACAAAGGAGCTACTCAAACGATTTGGAATGGAAGATTGCAAACAGGTTGGCACGCCAATGTGCACTTCAACCAAACTTACAAAAGACGAAGAAGGTAATAGTGTTGATGAAAAACACTATAGAGGTATGATCGGAAGTCTACTTTACTTAACTGCCAGTAGACCAAACATCATGTTTGCTGTTTGTTTATGTGCTAGATTTCAATCTTGCCCTAAAGAATCACATTTGATAGCTGTTAAAAGGATTTTTAGATATCTGAAGGGTTCAATGGATTTTGGTCTGTGGTATCCAAGGTCCTCTACATTTGACTTGATTAGTTATTCTGATGCCGACTTTGCTGGATGTCAAATTGATAGAAAAAGTACCAGTGTGTTACTTTCTGGAAAATTGTCTTGTGTCTTGGTTTAGCAAAAAACAAAATTCAATTTCTCTTTCTACTGAAGCCGAATACATTGCTGCTGGAAATTGTTGTGCTCAACTTCTTTGGATGAAACATACTCTGAAAGATTTTGGTGTATTTTTTGATTGTGTTCCCATATTGTGTGACAACACTAGTGCAATCAATCTCACAAAAAATCCTGTTATGCACTCTAGAACCAAACACATTGATGTTAAGCATCATTTCATTAGAGACCTTGTTTGTAAAAAAGAAATTCGTGTTGATTGTGTGCCTACTTCAGATCAATTGGCTGATATTTTTACAAAACTCTTAGCTCTAGATCACTTTGAATTGCTGAGAAAATGTTTGGGGATTTTACAAATAAATCTGGCATAGGTTCATAGTTCGGTTTACGCACTTATTCATCCTTAACAACTCTCCTTTCGAATGTCTCTTATACACATCTAGATGTGTATAAGAGACAGGTCTTGGGGGCTCATAATCATCCGAACATTATTCTCTTTTTTACGGAACTCTCTGGAAATTTTCCGGACGCGCACCATCGTTCGAAAGAACTTCGGACGCACTGGCTCCTCCTGTGTATAAGTCCGTTCTTTGGCTTTTGGACGCTTCGTCGGACGCATATCAAACATTTAAACGTCCGAAAGGTGCCCCTGTTTGATTAAAACCGTCAAACTTCCCCATTTCGGACTCACCTCCTCCCCCGAAAACCCTCTGGCAAAATTTGTCTCTCCACTACCCCCTCCAAATTCCCACTCTCTCTTCCAAAATTGATTGGAAAATCATCCTACCCAAAGCCCTTATCACCTAAATCACATCTAATTTCCCCCATCCACCATCTCATTTCCTCAAAATCTCACCAATCCTCAAAATTTTTCAATGTTCTCTTCTTTTATCACAATGGTGAAATCTCGCGGTCAGGTTCCTCTACAGCAAATCGGGGTTGAAAAACTAAAGGGAAGGCTCCAGTACGAGGAGAATCATCAGCTAATTCTCAAGTCTCCACCAATCCAATTTTATCAAAATTTATCGATGCCAAGGCATCCGAACGGTATACTTCACTTTTAAGTAAATCTATAATCGTTCAATGTCCTGCTTCTCCTAGTCTATTTGATGAATATAATCTTCCCATTATCAAATCTTGTTTTGAAAAACAAAACTGGGGTCATCTTGTGCATCTTGATTTACCTGTTTATCATGACATGGTACTTCAGTTCACGGCCAATCTTCGGAAAGGTCTTACTGTTCGCACTCTCATTTCTCGTGTTAACAACACCGATCTTGAGATTTCATCAAACATCATTAACACCATTTTTGAATGTGAAGTCTCAAACCCCACTGATTTCTCCTATTTCTTTTCATTAGACAAATGGCCCGCTGATGATACTCAGTTTGATATCAATGAAGTTAGAGCTATTTTTAATATCACATTTTAAACAGGCCTCGAAAGCCAAAACTACATTGCTTGCTTCTGAACTCAATATTCTGTACACCCTTGTCACAAATCTGTTATTGCCAACTGACGGGCATCGTACTGAGCCCGAAAAAATGCAACTTTACTTATTCTTTTGTGTTTTCAAGGGTATTCCTCTTGACTTTGGGTATCTTTTTTGTTCCCTAGGGGAGCTCTTTGTATTAGTTGCTCCAAAAATATTCCTTTTGGTAAATTTTTCACAAAAATTTTTGATTTCCTCAACATTCCTTTCAGCGGAAACAAACAATATCCTCCCTATTTTAACAAATCCTACATTGAATGCAAAGGCCTCCATTTTTTCAACGATCAATGGCTAACTAAGGCAGCCTTTGATATTGCACAGTCACAATCCCATGCCGTTCAAGGGTGCTTTTGCTATTGATCATTGGGCGGATATTGTTTGAACTCCGCTGAAGTCTTAACACATCTACATCTGAACCATCTCTTTCACATATCTGTGGGACTTCTCACCTCTCTGAGCACTCAAGTCAGTTCATTTCAACGTCGCACAAATCAAAAGTTAAAGCGACTTGAAACTCGTCAAATGATTCTCCAAGAGGCACTCAGCCTTGGCATGTCTGCTTCGGCTCAAGTTCAATTTGCTAATCTTCAGTCCCAATATCCACTTGAGTCATCTTTCGACAGTGATGAACCTGAAGATGAACATACCCGTGAAGACAATGCAGAAGCTGCTCAAGGAGCTGCCGATGACGATGACGACGATAATGAGGATGTTGACGACACGTTTACCCATCATACTCCTGTCTCTTATACACATCTAGTGAAGCCACCGCTGAAGAAGTTCCATCCAAATACCAAAAGACTGAAAAGCGCTCCAAGAAGCGCAATGACTCACATTAGTTCTTTTCACATTTGTACTTTGTTTTCAGCATTTCTTTTGGTTAAGAGCACTTCTGTGCCTTGGTTGTGTATTTTCTTGACTATAGCACCATTAAACTTTTCAGTTGGATGTATTAAACTTGTTTCATTTCTGTCAAACTACTTGCATGTTCTAAGGGGGAGTCTTTTTGATTGATGTCAAAAGGGGGAGTAGTCTTCTCTATATTATTATGCTTTGATGATTGATATGTTGATGATTGATATCCAATTGTGATATATTGCAAATTGATTAGTCATATCCAATTGCTTTTACATAAAGGTTTGTCATCATCTAAAAGGGGGAGATTGATGTTTTCCAAACCTTATTTTGATGATGACATAAACACTTAACTTTGTAAAACAAGCTTTTGCAGGAACAAATCTTTCGTAGATATATCAACCGACCGATATCAATCAAAACTGTCTCTTATACACATCTAAAATAAGGGAATGAATCGCGAAAGAATGGGATCCTACCTGCCTCTCTTTCGACGCTTAGACCGTCCGAAACCTCTGTCGGACGAAGGTATAAGAGACAGCACCCGTCATGTGCCTTAGCCTCTCATCTCCCCCTTTTAGATGATGACAAACCTTTATGTAAAAGCAATTGGATATGACTAATCCTGTCTCTTATACACATCTAGATGTGTATTTTTTGTGCATTTATTACTTAGCCGTTAGGAAGTAGTTGAAACCACTATTTAATGCTCTTATAAATAGGTGCTTTAATAACCTGAAAAATTTATCTAATACATTGTATACAAGCCTTAGAAAAGAGTAATTTGAGTGCAAATTGACTATAGTGCTTTGTTGTATTAGTGTGCAATTGTGAGTGTAATTCAACTTTGAGTGGAGTGATAATCTTGTATGAAAGTGTGGTTGTAAGTAAGATTCTTGGCTCAACTAAAAGAGTTTTAGTGTGAGCAAGAACTTCCCAACTTTGTAAAGATTATTGGCTCACCAAGTGTGTGAAGCATTCAAGAGATTTGATACTTCAAGCTTGATAGCTTGGAAGTATTGATTGTTTAATTTTTCTCTCTTTACTTTACTGTTCTATTGATTTTGTTATATCTGCATTCAATTTGAAAATCTCAATATTTCTCTGAGTAATATTGCTTTTAGAAACCTAATTCACCCCCCCCCCTCTTAGGTTGCTTTGGGGCCAACAACTATATGAGTCTAAATTTGTCTCAATTGAAGCCCATAAATGCCATGTAAAACTAGCCAATAGCCCATGTACTTAGAGAGGTTTCATGCTCCAAGAGCAAGTCGAGTACCAAAGTGAACCAGAATACGTCTGTTGTAGGCTAGTTAGGCAAATTGAGAGTAGTAGGAGGGATTTATGAAAGAATTGACATTTGTATGGAATGAACTTTAGTCAAGTAATTCATTACTAATTCTTACCAAATTGTTGATCATGTGGTATTTGGAGACAAAAGCCCATTCTCTTTAGGAAAGATATTATCAATGCTCATTACAATTTACCTAATATGCGAGAAGAGAGTCAATATGCCCAATTCTTGAGATTGAACATTGATTATGATGAGGTCCTACCCTTATTTCATGATAGGAACATTGCCTAGGGGACAACACATTGGGAATTCTATCTGTGTGGGATTTTATAATAATTTTTAAGAGTCTTCTTGTCCTTGGAGCCACTTGCAAAGTTGTACTTCATATGTGTTTGTTTTTCACCTATCTCCCATGTTAGTGAGGTCAATAAGGACCGACCTCTAATTATCTATGCAATAACGAAGGGAATAAGCATTAACGTTAGTTTTGAGATTCAACAAGAGATCTTGAGAAATAGCCATCAAGAAGGAACATATGGGCTATATTTTACATAATCTTATCTCTTGCCTTTGCTCCAATGCATGTGTGACTCTAAGGGTTGGAGTAAAAATCCACCCCAAGCAGCCCATGGATGTCAAATAGTTGAAATGCACTATTCAGTGACACACAAGGGCCTTGCAAGCATAAAAGCACTCAATGCACAAAGGAAAGGTCAACCCATGTAAGAACTTTCAGAGCCAATCTTAGATGAGAGGGCAACTTACTCCTTTGCTCCAAAAACATAAGAGGGAATAAGAACTTTACTCTCATACCATAGCAAGAGCCTCAACTTAAATGCACCAGAAGATAGAAATGTTGGCCATGAGGGTTAACAACATCCACCCTTGAACGTGACCAATTGGCCAAAGGAGCCCAAACCTCTAAGGCGGTATTACATTGATGGCACCAACGAGCCTAATGATGATGAAAAGAATGAAAGAGATGGTGAAGCAGTTGAGTATGGAGCTAGACCATCTAGAGAGCTGGATCTTTCAATATTGGTGATAGAGTACAGACTTGCAAGACTGTCTAATTGGGAGACTTTCTTTTCACCTTGATCTTGGAACAATTTTTCATTTTTTTTTACATTTTGTGTATTTCAATTATCTTGAGGACAAGTAGCTTATTGTTTAGGTTTTTATTATTTTGAGGACAAGTAGTTACTTTATTTGATGTTTAACTGTTGGTTTTGGGTGCCTCATTAGGATGGCATCTTTATGTTTATGTTGTTAGCTTTGCTTGCTTTTGCTTATGTCTTGTTCTGTTGAAATGTTGAATGGCTAGTATAATGACATCACACATAGCTTTAGTCTGGTTTGGCAAGATGTCATTTATGTTTATTTCTCATAACTTGTTGTGTCTGGTCCTGTGTTTTTGTTGTGGTTAGTGACATCTTTGGGCCGATTTGGTAAGATAATCACTTTGTGTGTTTAAGTTGTGTTTGGAAATTTGGAAAATGGATATATTGGTCTTTGGTTGGTACTATATGATAAAATTAGCCACAAAGTACCATTATGGTATTAATATTCATGATTGTCATTCCCTTATTTTTCTTTTGGGAAAAAATTAAGATTAGATTACAAATGAGTTTTTCTTCGATGTCAAAAAGATGGGGAACTAGTTTTCAAAAACTATTTTATTTGAGTTGTTTATCATAACTTGTTCTTAAATTTACTCAACCCATTTTTGTATGCCTTATTTATTATCAAAATTTGGTTGGAAATTAGATAGGTCTTCAATTTGGTCATTATTGTGTGAATTGCATGTGAAAAATAATTTTGTTTATCTTGTAGATTTTTAATTCTATATATGATCTTGGGTGTGCTCTCTTCCTCTTCCTTGGTTTAGTATTGCTTGAATTTCAAATAGAAATGCAAAAAAAAAAAAAAAATAGAGAAAAGTGAAGAAAAGAACAAATATGGTTTAATTGCATGCTTTTAGGAATAAACCAAGTAGAGGAATCAGCATCACAAATTTCATGCCTTTGAAGACATCCTTAGAAGTAGTCAATAAGGCAAGTAGAAGCAAAGTTTTGAAATAAGCCATTAGGAATAGTATGTTAATAAGTTGGGGATTTTGCATAATACTCATCATTGTGTCAAATTATACATTCCTAACTAGACTAATGCTTTTCACTTGAATGTCATTTGCATCATTATTTATTTTAAGTCCTAATGATCTTTCCATGCTTTGATTACTTTTGTCAAGAATGGGGTAGGTCAAATTTGGATAAGTTCTGGAGTCAAACTCATTTTGAATAAATAGGAACACTTTAAGAAGACCTTTTTGCCTTAGGAAAATCAATGTAACTCTTTAGAACTCTCGTTTGTGACGAAGTATTTGGTTTCAAAATGGGAAGGGATTTGTGGGAATGATGATTGTGGATGATTTGATCATTTAAGAAATGTGTTTGAAATGATCCTACTAGGACCAATATTCCATTTTTCATTTTATCCATATTGATCTCTAAGTGTTGTTTCTTTTTCGTGTTTAATCTTTTGTAATTGTCGCGGTCTTTAGTTTTGCTTGGGACAAGCAAAAGTTTAAATTTGGGGAGTGATAACCCTAATAAATAGTTTGGTGTTTTCTAATTAGTTTTGTGTGTTTTAGTCCCAAGTTATGTCCATTTATGGTTTTATTTTGTGAATTAGTTAAATTAGGCTGTGGTGGTTAATTTAGTACTTTTATTGTGCTTATTGTCTTAAATTTGGAATAAAAGCTAGTTACTTATGTTTTTGTAGTTATTTTGTAGGAGGGAAGAATTGTCCATTTCGGGGTTAGGAGCTGAAAAGGAAAAGAAGTCAAATTGCCAGAGAGAAAAGTCAACCTTGGTGAAGAATATCTTCACTAATGGCGAGCCTAAAAAAAATAGGGATCGCCATTGGTGAGGGACCTTTAAAAATGTGGTTAGCACAGTCAAACCCCTCGCCGCCGACGAGGTCCCCAGACAGGATGGCATTCATGATTGCTTTCGGTGGACATTTCATCCATCTAGTTTTAGTGGTAGATAGAGTAGTTTTGGCTAGGGTTAGAACTCTTCCTTGAAGGGCTTTTTAGTGTCCTTTCCCTTCAGTCTTTAGCTATAAGTTTTAAATTTACTTTCCGTAGCTAAAAGCTAGTAGAAATTTTGCTTCTTCCCTTTCAGTCTAGTGGATATTTGGAGCTCCTTCAAGATTTTGTAATCTTACTTTTGATATTTAAGCAAGAACTTCTATATAGGGGTGTTCAAACCCAACCCAAATAAATTTGGGGATAAATGGGTTGGTAGGTTCCGGGCTACTTGGGTTGGGTTACTCGAAATATATTAGGTTGGGTTGGATTTTCTATTTTTGAAAATCCAACCCAATCCAATAACTCGACAACCCAAGTTCAAATTCTACTTTAAAATTAAAAAGTGTCCCCTTCATTTTTAACCTAATAACCTTTAGGCCCATTTTGATTAACCTCCCCTAGAGTCACAGCGGTCATGAGTCATCTAACTTCAAAGCTAATCTCCAACTTCTAGCCATTGCTATGAGCCATCTAACTTCAAAATCGAGCTCGATCAAATAAGATTCGGCCAAACCTCTTCCTCATCTTCTTTAAACCTCTTGGTTAACAATATAAATCAGTTCTTTAGGTCCCTTGCTTTGAGAGACTTGAAAGTATTTTGTCAATAGACTAAGGCCTTGGGGTTCAAAGAATCTCTGGAAGTAGTTAAGAAAAAATATCCTGTTCATTTTCGTATTTGCTTCATTTTTGAATTATGACAGGTCGGTAGATAGGGAGCTCATTACTGAGTTAGGCAAAATCTTCCTTGAACCTCATATGGAGGAGAATGTTCTGAAGGATCATCAAGTTTTGACAGATGAGAATGATGATGATGATGTACATAGTTCAGCTAGTTGAATTAAGTAGCAAAATTTTTCTACATTGAAAATTTTCAAGCAATGGATATTTTATTTCAAATTCTTTTGTAGTACTTCTTCAAATTAACTATATTTCACATTCAAGATATTGCTCATCCATATTGATCGGTTAATTTATAATAACTTGTGGAATGAGTTTAATTACTTGATAAGGTCCTTCTGAATTAGCATCTAACTTATGATTCCCATCTGCATAACTAACTTCATTTTTTCGTCTAATAAGATCTCTAGGACAGAAATATCTTAACCGAACAGTAGAATCATAATACATTTTAATGCGCTGCTTATAAATAGCTTCTCTGATCGCAACAGTCGATATTTGTTCTTCTAGCAAGTCCAAATCAATCTTTCTGACTTCCTCATTATCAATATTTACTAAATTTGCTATTCTGGTTGATCATACTCTTAACTTAAGAAAAATAATAGCCTCAGTTCTATATACCAAACTAAAAGGTGGTTCATCATGTGGTGTCTGAGGAGTTGTTTGGTAAGACCACAAAACACTCGAAAGTTCCTCTACCCAACCTCTTCTTGTTTGGTCAAGACGTGTTTTCAATCCAGCTAAAAGAGTTCGGTTGGATAGTTCTGGTTGACCATTAGCTTGAGGATAAGCAACCGAAGTGGTATGCATTTGAATTCCAAGTTCTTCATAGAATGGCCTAAAGGGGTTTCCCATAAACTAAGTTCTATTTTCTGAAATAATGTCCCGAGGAATCCTGTGTCGGCAAACAATGTTCTTCTAGAAGAACTTCTTTACACTAAAATTTGAAATTGATCGGAGAGGTTCTGTCTCAATCCATTTTGAGAAGTATTGATAGTTACAAACTTTGAATTTCCTGATCCTCTGGGGAATGGACCCAATATATCAAGTCCCCATTGTTGAAAGGCCATGATCCAAGGATAAAAGTCATTTTTGTAGTTGCCTTGCAAGTAATAGGACAAGCAAGTACTTGGCGTTTACGATAATGCTTTACTAATTGATAAGCATCCTTATACACAGTAGGCCAATAATATCCCATAAGCATTGCTTTTTGAATAAGGCTCTGAACTTCTATTTGACTTCCTTAGATCCCTTCATGTATCTCTTGGAGCACACAGATTGCTTCCTCTGGTGATAAGCAACATAATAGTAGAGATAGGTACGAGCAGTGATATAATATTCCATGGTGCATTTCATATTGCATTGTTCGAATACATAGTTTCCTTGGCTGAACTTGATCTCTTGGAAGCACTTCTTAAGTTAAATACTCAATAATAGGTGTCATTCAGTTTGACTCATTATCGATTTGACTTATTTCTGGTTCATTAATAGCTCGCTGTTTCTTTACCTTGACAAGCACTTCTTTAGTGAGATGATCAGAAAGAGTGGAAGTGAAATTTGATAAAGCATCAATATGGATATTCGTAGCTCGTGGTAATTTGATTAATTCTACCTCTTCACATTGTTGGTTTAAAGTGTTTGATCTTTTTAAGATACTTTTGTAGAATTATACCTCGAGCTTCAAAAATTCCAAGATTTTGATTCACAATTAATGATGAATCACTATTATTCCGAAGTCCTTGGGCCCCCAGATTGCAATCAAGCTTCATTCCTATAATAACTACCTCATATTTTGCTTCGTTATTAATTGCTTGGAACTCAAATCGAATAGAAAAAGTCAGTCGATTCCCTTCGGGTGTCTAATAACAATTTCAACTCCTATACCTGTTTCACTGTATGATCCATCCACATGCAATTTCCAAATTGGATATTTTTCCTCGGATTTTCTTGTATACATAAGAATCCTTCTGTCTTTTTCGAGAAAGTGCTTTCAACAAGAAAGTCAGCCAAAGCTTGAGCTTTAAATGCTGAACATGGTTGGAATTTAAGATCATACTCAAGTAGCTCGATAGACCACTTAAGCATGCATCCAAACACATCAAGTTTGGCCAAAACTGTTTTCAGGGAAAAATTATTATGCTCTCTGTATTGACTAGAATTGCATGACTTTGAAAATAAGGATTCAATTTTTGAGCTGCAATAACAAGAGAGAATGCCACTTTATCTATATTGGAATAATTCATCTTAGGACCTTGTAGAACTTTACTGACAAAGTAGATTGGATGTTGTACCTTTCTCGTACAGATAACAAAACAACACTTACAATAGTATGAGTGGCCGACAAATATAATGAAAGAACTTCATTTTCTACTGGTCTTGCAAGACGAGGAATGTTATCCAAATATTGTTTTAATTCTTTGAAGGCTCGTTGACACTGTTCAGTCCATTTGAAGTTTTTGACTTTTTTGATCGTCTGAAAGAAATGAAGTCCTCGATCTGCTGATTTGGATAGAAATTGATTAAGTGTATCCATTCATCCAGTCAGACACTAAACTTTCTTTATTGAACTAGGAGGTTTCATGTTTATGATGGCTTGAAGCTTCTTAGGATTTGCCTCGATTCCTCGTTGAGAAATGATAAATCTAAGGAACAGTTATCAGAAGGTACTCCAAAGTGAATTTTCATGGATCGAGTTGAAAATTTACAAATCTCATAATTAAGAAGACTTCTATGATGTCAAAATAGCATCTTAGGATGTTCGACTTTTTACAGCCATATCATCTACATAAACCTCCATGTGCCGTCCGATCTGCTGCTTGAATAATTTGTTGACCAAATGTTGATAAGTTGTCCAGCATTTTTTAGGGCAAAGGGTAAGGTTTGGTAGCAATAAGTGCCCTTGTCAATGATGAATGCAATTTTTTCCTCATCTTCTTTACTAAGGAAGATTTGATGATATCCTTTATATGCATCTAAAAAGTGTCCGACCTTAAATCTACTACTGTATGATCTGAGGCAAAGAGTATCTGTCTTTAGGACATACTTTATTTAGATTAGTATAATCGATACATATATGCCAATTTATACTTGGTTTAGGTACAAGATCAGGATTTGAAAGCAAAGTAGCATATAGAACTTCTCGGATAATCCAAGCTATTCTACAAGTAGTTTATCGACCTTTATCTTTTTGACTAGACTACGTTCTGGCCCAAAAAGTCTTTTCTTTTGCTTAATGGACCTATGAGATGGGTCATTCCTAACTTGTGCTCAATGATTTCTCTAGGGTATACCCGCCATATCCTTTGGTAACCAGGCAAAAATATTTTTGAACTTATAAAGAAGTTTCATCAAATCAGCCTTTAAAGTGGATAGCAAGATAGAATAGATTTGTAACTTTCTATTAGGGTTATCAGGATCAAAAGAAATTTTCTCTATTGGCAATTTAGTAATTGCATTATCAACTTTTGGAGGGTCGGTAGCTTTTTCGTTAGGGATCTTGCTCGAGCATCTTTTATTTTTAGCGGGAATCTGAACAGGCAATTCTTCCAAAGTTTTCTTTTCCTAAGTGACATCATGTAACACTCCTAAGGTTCCGTTGGTCTCCCCATATTCGTCCTTTGGTTATGTCTCAAAGGGCAAATTTTATCCCTAATGATAGACAAATGGAACTTAAGAATTACAGGCAGGAATCTGAACAGGCAATTCTTCCAAAGTTTTTTTTCCTGAGTGACATCATGTAGCACTCCCAAGGTTCCTGTTGGTCTCCCCATATTCGTCCTTTAGCACTCCCGAGGTTCCTGTTGGTCTCCCCATATTCGTCCTTTGGTTCCATCTCTAAGGGAAAAATTTACCCCTAATGATAGACAGATGGAAGAATTACAAACATATACAGGGAGGGCCGACCCAAAATCATATTATAGGCCAAAGTTTTTCAAACCTGCATGAAATTTATCATTTTGGTTCAAGAATAAGGTGTTTTTCCCAAAATCAGAGGCAATGCTACTGATCCCTCAACATTAATGGAATCACCTGTAAATTCGACCAAAGGGGTTTTGACTAGTCGAATGTGTTCCTCACTAATCCCTATTCTTTCTCAAGCATGCCAGCAAATTATATCTACTGAGCTGCCCTGTCATTGAAAACCTTATATACTCCATAATCCCCTACTTTTATGGGAATAACATAAGTCGGGGATTGGATCTGCATGGGATACCGATCTGGGACTAGATCCTAATCAGTGAAACTGATATTTAGATGTGAATGTGGCTTTCTCAATGCGATTCCTCCAAGAGGAATTTGTCGAGCATATTTTTTCCTTGAATTAGAAGAATCTCCACTGGTACTTCCTCTAGCAATGGTTTCAATAACTCCAATTACATCATTATTAATTCAGGAAGGGCCTTGCTGATCATTAGGTCGAACATTTTGTGCTCGATAGTTCGGCCGAGGAGCAATTGATCATCTTTGGATCATTGCGCCAAAATTGTTCATCAGCACGAAGAATATATTCTTGCAAGTGCCCATTCTTGATTGCGTTTTCAACTTCTATTTCAGATCATTGCATTCTTTGTTGTCATGTCCATGATCTCCATGGTGGGTGCAATATTTGGATCGATCTCTATGATAATATTCTAATCGGATAACAGCTGGTGGTTGGAGAATTCCAGTATGTCGGACTTGACATAAGATTTCTTTTTCGTTATCAGGAGGTATTAAGAGGAATGAAATCTTCATCGGGTAGAACATTGATTCTTTTGAAGCGTAGAACATCTACAGCAACCTGATTTACAGGAGCAAGAGGTCAAGCATTCTAGGAACTAGATTCCTCATGAAGTTTTTCTTATTTTTCTCAACAGGACGGGTAGAAGACATCGATTCCTATCCCAAGGTTCATTTAGTTCTCTTTTTGCTCTGTTTGATTCCTATTTTCTTATATAATCATCTGCTTATTGTAGGAGCTCTCCAAAAGTCTTTGGAACTGTTAAGGCGAGATCGACATTGAATACTCCTGGTCAGATTCCACTCATAAAGGCTACACTGAGAAGTGTGTCATCGGTGTTTCAGATGTGAAACAACTTCATCATTAAAACGACCAATATACTGCTTAAGTGTCTCATCTGGTCCCCATTGAATGCTCAACAGATATGATGCTTCTCTTTGGATTGTTTTTCTACTCATAAAATGGCATTAGAACTTCTTTGCTAGATCAATGAATGAGCTTAATCTACTAAGCAAGGAGAGAATTCTTTAAGCTATTTTTAGCAGATTCCTCAACATAGCTGCAAACAATTTGCAAGTTATTGCATCAAAGTAGTCAAAGAGTCTGGTGACAAATGAGACATGTTTAATATGATCTGTTGGATCGGTGGTGCCTTTATTATTATCTAGATTGGTTGTTTAAAGTAAGGAGGTATCTGCTCAGCTTGAATGGATGGAATGGAAGGATCTTTATCCGCAGTGAGCATTTCAAGGGTAGGAGTTGCCTTTTTTCCTAAGAGTTCATGTACTCTTTAGTCAACTTTTGCCATCAAGCCAGTATCTTTTTCATTCAAATCATCAACTAGTTACATGATAGGCTCATTTTTTCTCTTTGGGTGAGGACCTATTCGATCGTTACGTATCGCCTCCCCAGCGGACCCTACAAATCCAGATATACTCCTTGCCGAAGGGAGTTTCTTTCGCCTTCCCCAGGATTCGAACCCACAACCAAACGGCCCAAAAACGGGACCGTAACACGCCGCGCTAATGGTACACCGGTACCAAAGCGCAAGGCACAAACGAACAGAGCAACAAAATCTAACCGCAATGTAATAGAACCATCTAGCCATTTCTTAACTATAAAACCGAATATTTCATTTTACACAAAAATACGAATTACAAAATTCCTTCTTAGTACAAAAGATGCTACATCAAAAAAACAAAGTTCATCAATACAAAACTTATCTAATACACTACCCTCATCTTCAAACACATGTGAGCAGTTGAGAAGATTATCCGCAGACAGCTGGTAGAATGTGGAATCTGGAGAAAATCTAAAAGTCGCTAACGACAGAGTAGATTCATTTGTTGGATTTTATCGAAAAATTATAAGTCACGTGGGGTGAGCATAACTAGCTCATGGATATCATAAAAGCTCTTCAAATGGGGCCAAGCATTTCGATAAAAGAAAACATAATTATAATAACATTTGCGAAAACCATAGTCATGAAGCCTAAAATGTCTCATGCCATTTAAACGTCAGCATGTCCAAAACATAGTCAAAAAGATCCAATCATTTCAAAACATAGTATGCTAAAGCATAGCGAACAAATCCAAGTATAGTTTCAATCCGAAATTTAATAAAATAGCATGAGTATCTTTTAGGCTCAAAAGTATGTCCAAAACATAGCCAAACAGATCAAATCATTTCAAAACATAGTATGTTAAAGCATAGCTAACAAATCCAAGTATAGTTTCAATCCGGAATTTAATAAAATAGCATGAGTATACACATTAGGCTCAAAGGTATGTTAGCCAAACAGACACCTTCTTTCAGCTACTAGTAAAGAGGAATATTTTATCCCCTGGTTGAGCGTATACTTTCAAATCCGTTATTTATAAAATTACATGACTATGTTTTAAATGATCTTGGTTGAGTTTCGATGACTAACCAGTCTCTTATACACATCTATGTGTATAAGACAGCCTATGAGGTTCCTAGATCCCATCATTAGTGAAGAGCTAGTATGCCGCCTATCAAACATTAACACATCCAATTATATACCTCGGTCACCTATGAGCCAAAAATCATAGATGTGTATTGAGGTCATGCAGTGGGTATTATTGGTGCTTACTGTGTATAATAGCTTGGATCCCGATTTCATATATAATAATTCCAAAACTTGATAAAAGTGCAGTTCCATGTCATACACATTATAAAATCAGTCAAACATGTATTTCGAAAGTCGTTAAACAAAATACACGTGGAAGAGAATCTATGTTACCCACCTAGATGTGTAGCCTAGGGCTGTCTCTTATACACATCTAGATGTGTATAAAATCCAATTCCAAGGTATTCAAGGGACCTTGGTTACAACCCAACTCAAAACAACATATTCAACCAACCAACAAAATCCAATTCCAAGCTATTCAAGGGACCTTGGTTACAACCCAACTCAAAACAACATATTCAACCAACCAACAAAAGCCATAAACGGAAAGATTCACCGGAGCAATAGCCGGGACTATATCAATAGCATTCCACAACAATCTATATGTCCATAACCACTATATTAACTCTATTACAACATTAGAGCAACAACCTATGGTTGGAATCTAGCAAACTTCCGCTTACTTACAAAATGTAGGGAAATCAATTCCACTTGGTTTCAAGTCTCAATTCCTATCCAAACTAACCTTGTGTACACTCTTAAAACATCATTATATGCATATTCATAAGCATTCATAGCATAACACTCTAGGTCATATATGAAAGACAAAACCCTAACTCATAATCTTAAAATTTGTAATCTAACCATGGAAAGTTGTTAAAAATCAACCCCAATCACTTCCCAACCTCCAAAACGCTAAAAACAACCCATAACATACATAAATCATAACTTATAAGGCTGCAAAGAGGGTTTATTTTCAGCCATAAAGAATCCTTCAAAACTTGAAATTAAAGCTTAAATCATAAAGCCCATAAGCCATAAATGCTAAAATACATAAAATCTTACCTTCCAAGTGATTTCTACTTGAAATCCAAGAAAATTTTTGGGAAAAAATGGAGAAGAAATTTCGGCCAGCTGCTGGAGAAAATGAGGAAGAAAAACAACAAGAAGAAAGGTTAAAAAGTGATTCCAATGTTGATATTCGAGAACTTTCCATGGTTAGATTACAAATTTTAAGATTATGAGTTAGGGTTTTGTCTTTCATATATGACCTAGAGTGTTGCTGCTAAATGAACAGCTTAAGATCCTGTCTCTTATACACATCTCACACACCACAATGCACTAATTACACTTAATCCAACTTTTGACCCGTTTACCCGCCAGAACCGAAATCGCGTAAATTGAAAAATTTGCCGAATTGAAAAACGAATAAGTTGAAGGTCTTTATGACTAAAAATAATATGAAAAACATTTTAACCCAGTTAAAATCAAAGAACAAGGCTATTAAAATACTGGGTTTCACATATTCGATCAAAAATAGATCCTTCACATCATAGGATAATGGACAAGGATTAAACATGAAGATGATGGGAACTGCTTGCTGTTTATTCACCTGTAAGCCTTTGATTATGTTGATTCTCAACAAAATCTTTGAAGACCTGAAAATTATTGGTAAAGAAGTTAGGCATTTCTTCCTTAGAGGGTATTTTGCTTTGTTGATGATTTTCCATTTCTTGATAAAAGTATCAAGTGGGATTGATTCCCCTTCTTGATTTTGATTTTTGTTATGATCTCATTTTTTTGAGAGAACATTTCTTCATAATTTTTCAGCTCAAAGGTGGGAGAATCAATAGATGTTTTGTATCATTTCCCACAGACAACGTCAATTTGATGAAGCTAAAATTTATACCGATATGAAAAAAGAAGTAAAGATGTTTTGGGAAAAATATAAAGTTTTGGGGAATTCTCAATCTTAATTATTTGTGAATTGTTCTTTTTCACTTGAGTTTACAAATGAGGGGATATCCCTATTTATAGTGATTTTTTTTGTACATATTTGTCGATCAATAGATAATAGTTTATTTACAAATGAGGGGATATCCCTATTACTCAGTCATTCGAGAAATAGATAATAGTTTATTTACATAGTTGGTTTATCTGACATACTTGTCGTCCGACCTATCATTCGAGCCGTAGACTAATTATCCAGGCTGACTTGGTTCATCTTTGACCTCGTTGAGTAGAATAACCCTGAGAAGGTCGATTTAGCTAGACAAGTGTCAATTTTGTATATCTGGTCGGTCTTGCTATCATTACCCACAAATGTCTCCTAGAATACAATAACTCAAACTATCTACATCGTACAAAAATATCACAACTTAAATACCCATAGATACGCCACCATAAATTACCAACTCTACACTTCAATAGTACATTCAGTATAATTAACAACCACAATATATAAATTCCAGAAAATAATTAATCCCCTTGATTTATCCACAGGATTAATAGTTAACGTACTAGTAAATCATAGCTTCCTCCTAATAGAATCAACAAACAAAGGACCATTCTTTGTCTCAGACAAAAATACTAAGTTAGAAGCGCGATTTTTAATCATTTCCTTCAATTGAGAAACTATCAAAGACCCGTCAAGTCCTTGACATTTCAAAGAGAAAATCCTTATTTAATTAATTGAACCCATTTTATACTGACCACCACTCACTTTTACAGAAGAAAAAGGAGTACTTATCTTCAATTTAGATCTTTTAGCAACAAAATCACTGTTAATAGAGTCACCAACATTGATCAATCCCTTACCTTTCTCCATTTCATCATAGATTTACCCACCTTCTGGATTGTCTCACATGAAATTGGAGTTTGATTTGAACAGATTTAGAATGACCATCAACTATATCGCCATAGTCTTAACTAATGGAAACTTCATGTCACACCCCCAAAACGGGACAATGATATGTCGCCCTCGGGATCACCCCAAGCATGCAAGACACTATACAAAAGTAATAAACAAACCATAATACCTGTCATTAGACCTCAAGATCAATCAAAACAAAACCACATAAGTATATTCAACGACCATATCCATAATAATCCACGATGACCAAATCACACTTATATACAAGCACTAAATCACAAACAAAACGACAATCAGAAATTCTAATAAGTCATTAGGAACGCAGGTCTAAACACAATCACAAACCTCACACCCTTTTATGCAGAGAGATTAAGATGATGGATGGAAAAACTCAAGTCCAGTAACTGAGGTCTGCACTGTAATTCTCTCCCATATCAGCACTCTACTCAAGACCTGCTAATGTCTCATGTTGGTCCTCGACTGCAAACAAAGGGGAAAAACAATAATAGAGTAAGCGCATAGTACTTAGTAAATAACATTTAAGACCAATTATAGATCACATGTATAAAATCAGTGCAGGGAACAATATACAAGACATTTTCAATAATTAAAATACAAATATTAATCAATAGAGGTAGTAGTGGGCTAGGCCAACTCGTCGATCCAGCCCACCCGGCCCATTTTTTAACCCGCTTGGCCCGTTATTTACTGTAGCAACCCGGCCCTAGCCTAGGACCGGGAGTAGGGCCGGGCCTGGGCCAAGGAGTTCCAGCTCGCGACCCGACCTAGCTTGGACCAAAACTCCAATGGGCTCAGCTCGTGGGTCAACCCGTCGGGCCGACCGTTGGGGACTGGCGGGCCACTCATTGGAAAATCGGCTTTTTTTTTTTTAAATTTCTTTTAAAAAGCAAATAATGACAGTTTTACCCCTCCAACAGCTATAAAATGGCTAGTTTTAGGGGTAATGTTGGAAAAAAATTCTATAAATACCACATAATTTTCCTACCAAATCACACAACAATTTCTCTCTACTTTCTCTTATTTCATCTTTCTATTCTCCAACTCTATCTCCAAGTGCTATTATAATTTCTTTCATACTACTTAAATTATAATATATAGTATTTTAGAAATTTAAAATTACTCTTACGTTGAGAGCTCAATTGAAGATTTGGAGATTTATCCAAAATTCAAGTAGTGAAGTGCTCAAGTGAAGTTCAAGTACTCAAGTGTATAAATTGAAATTCAACATTTCAATTTCCAAGTTGGTTTTTTCATACTTTTTAATTTATTAATTGTCTTTATCAACTCTCTTAGTTTTTTTTCTTTATTATTGTTTTGTTATATTCTTTTATTTGAAAATTTAGTAGCTTGCATCTATATTATACTTTGTTTTCATAATACCACTTTATTTAAAAAAAATTTCCATTACTAGAAAATGGAACAAGAATCACAAGCACCCCACATCCTACTAGATGGTCCTAGAATATTTGTTGATTTAGATGATATAGATAACCAAAATGAACAGGCACATACTAAACAACCCACTACTACTAAAATGAAAAGTCTCGTTTGGGAATTTTTTGAAAGAGATGAAGAACATGAGACTGCTACTTGTAAATTATGTGTTCCACCTATATCATTTAAGCACAAAAAGAGGGAGGAACCAGAACACTTAATAGGCACATTAGTAAAAAACATAGTGAGGCTCAAGAAAACACAAAAAATGGTTCAAATACAAAATCACACTACACAAGGTATGGTAATGGGAAATTTTAAATATTCACATGAAAAAAATAGAGAGGAAATGGCTACATGGATAGTTTTATTTTGAGTAAAAGTTCCAATTTAGAACAATACATGCACCAAGCCGTGAACCCACAATTTAAAAAGGTTCTTTCTAGAAATACTTTGAGAAGTGATATTACAAGAATGTATAGGGAAAAGAAAAATGAATTGATAGCTACTATTGCATCGACTACTTGTAAAGTTGCCTTTACTGCCGATTCTTGGAAAGCAATTACAAATGAAGATTATTTTTGTATCACTGCGCATTGGATAGATGTAGATTGGCATTTACAAAAATGAATTATTAGTTTTCAAATTTTTGAACACCCTCAAACTGCCCCCCAAATTACAAGGTTGATTACTAATTGTGCCTGTGAATATGGTTTGCTTGAAAAAGTTATATCCATTTCTTTTGATAATGCTTCAAATAATATTGCAAGCGTGCCTATGTTAAAAGATGTTTTCAAACCTATTTTGGATGGTGAATTATTTCATAATAGATGTGCATGTCATGTACTTAATATTTGTGTTCAAGATGGTTTAGAAATGGTTAAAGATATTATTAGTCTAATTAGAAGTGCTATTTATTTTATCTGTTCATCTACTACTCGTCAGAGACCTACAAGATTTTAAACGACTTTGTTTAGAAAATGGCATGAAACCTAAACATTTTCCAATAGATGTACCCACTAGGTAGAATTTTACTTATCAAATGTTATCAAGTACTTTTGGTTATGAAAAAATTACTTTCCGCATTTTATAATGAGCACATTAGTTCAGCTAATGCAACTTATTTGGGCGAGGTGGATTTTAATTGAGTTAAAACAACGGTAGAAATTTTAAAGCAATTTGAGTATGCTCGAAACTTGTTATCCGCTACTTATAGACCTTCCTCTCATGTTGTTTTACCTGAACTAAGTGTTATTAAAGTTGGTTTTTTAATCATAAAATAAATAAGTTTTTTGATGATATGATTAGCGCAATAGAAGAAAAATTTGACAAGTATTATGAAAATATTCCATTGTTGTATTATTTGGCATGTGTTATTGATCTACGTAATAAATTGTATAAGTTAAATGCTTTCATTGAATATTTTAATAATCATAGTACCACAAATACCATAGCAGAATAAATAGTTAGTCGTAGAAACTACTAAAAAATCTTTTCATGAATTATATGAAATTTAGAAAGAAAACTCCCCCACGCAACAAGGTGCATCTTCTAGTTCATCCACATCAGATTCACAATATTCTATGCCTCATATAAATGTTAGAACATATTTTGATCCTCAGCAACTACTCTTTGCTTCAAAAAGATCAAAAATTGAAAATACTAATGAAGTAACTCAATATTTAAGTGATTCACTACATACAAGAGACGACGAGTTCAATCCCAATTTTGATATTCTTTCTTGGTGGCGAAATCATAAATGTCAATATTCTATTGTATCTCAAATTTCTCGGGATTTGTTAACAATTTCGGTTTCTACGGTTGCATCAGAAAGTACTTTTAGTGCCGGTGAAAGAGTTTTAAATGATAGAAAAGCTCGAATGACACCTGGAACTTTGGAAATGTTGGTGCTTAAAGGATTGGTTAGACGCTGAAGAAAGAAAACAAGGATTAATGATGCAAGATACCTCGACGAAGATGAAGGTAGTAATTCACCAAATTGATATACAGTATACATAGGATTTTAATATTTAATAATTTTTTTATTTGGAGGTAAGGTTCTATGTTCCACTCCTTATGTATATAGTAAATAGATTATTCATTTTATTTAAATTCTTAGATTAGTTTTATAACTTGTAATGATTTGGAGGTAAGATTCAATGCCCCCCTCCTTGTACCTTTTTTTTATAATATTAATATACATGGTAGGGGTCTATGCCAAACCCCCCCCCCCACCATCTCAAGGTGGGTTTTTTTCCTGATTAAATATTTTTACTATATGATTAACAAATAATAAGTTATAATAATAAGTATTGACTTATACAACCAATAAATAACTTGGTCAAATAAGTACTAATTTGGGATAATAAAGTACTAATAACTAATTTCGAACTTTGGTCTTTGAATATTAACTAGGAACTTTAGTTTCGAATAATAAGTATTAGTTTGGACTTTGAACTTCAATTATTAATAACTTGGTGTCTAGCATATTCAGACCCAGATCCAATTAATATAACCAGATCCGGATCCGAACGAATCTCAAAAGCAGATATGTATCCGGATCCGTCGTGTCTTGTCGGATCCGGATCCGGATCCGTCAGGTCTTGTAGGATCCGTATCCGGATCTAGGTCGAGTTTTAATAATTTTTTTTAAAATTATATGCAAAACTATTACAACTTATCGAATTTTTTTTTTTTTTTTTAATTATACAACAGTTTTGAGTTCATAATTAATATTTATGCATGTATTGTATATTAAATATAAATTACATGGGCAATTTACACAACATATATGTATATATACATATAAAATAACACTAATATACAATAATTTTATTATATATTAAATATTTTAATCGAATCCAGGTCTTAATCGGATCGGAACGCCAAGATCCAGATCCGACCCGTTTATTAGAATAGCTAAAAGGGTCCGGATCGAATTCGGGTAATCAAAATTTATTATAGATCTAGACCCGGATAAACGGGTCCGGATCGGGTCAGGTCCTGGTCTAGACCCGACCCATTGACAAGCCTAGGGCCGGTTACGGGCCATCCCTTCCATGCTTCAGCCTGGCTCGGAAGCCCGCCCCATGACAGGCTATCATGGGCCTGAACCGGCGGGCTTCTGACCTAATCCACCGCCACCTCTATCAATCAAGGAGCTCATGGTTCACAAAAGTCTTTCCAACACTAGATCCAGGTCTACCTATTATCCGTTCGAATAGACAAGGCATAACGGAGTATCTATACTTGTCTTCTCGATAAATTGGGTATAATATTTACAAAGTAGAGTACTCAATATATCATTTTATCCACTCACTCATATTCAATTCCACTCAAGTGACCCATTGAGTTCTTCACAATAATCATTCATTAACACATAGTGCAATAATGAACAAATAACACATTATATATCGAGCATATAAATTATAAACGTACGTACCTTATAAACATTACCCAAAATAAATATAGTTACCTTAATATCAATTATTCTAGGGTTGCAAACCAACCATATACAAGGTATCGATAAAAATGCGTAAACGTTACTTACCTCGAAAATCGATTTCGTAGACGTATCCTAATTTCGACGGTCTAAAACTCTAAACTCGAATCACCTAAACCAGGAGAATACCATTACGATAAAAATCAATTGGTAGGCGTTCACTTTTGGGTATCACCCAAATTCTCAAATTAGGCTATAATCGAACACAAATAAGTAAGGGTTGATGTAATTTGTGAAAATAAGATAAAAATCTAAGAATTAGGGTTCATAATTTCAAATATATCTCCAGGTTAAGAATTTTCAAAACCCTCATTCAAATCTCACTAAAATAATAGTTAAAAAAGTCATTTCAACTCACAAATCATGTCCCAGTAGCTTATAAACATATTTGGTAATAAAATCAAACCATAAACAACAAAATTAAATTAATTAATTTCTTGAGAAACTTGAAATTTAACATGAAAACCATGCAAAACTTGAAGTAAAACTTACTTGTGAAGTTGGATTAAAAGTTTACGAATATTCCTGGATCACCAATTTGATTTAGGAGTAAAATTTCCTAAACTAAATATAAGACTTGAGATTTTGGATAAAGAGTTTTAAAAAAAAAGTTCAAGGAAGTTTCAGAGGCTTGTTCGAATGTTGGGGATAGGAATTATACATAAGGCTGCTGATAAATGACTTCGTTATGAAGTTTTGTGTGATTTTAAAAAATTTCATTTTAGTCCCTCAACCTTTGTAAAATTATACTTTTGCTCGAAAACTTAAAAAATGTTTAAAAAGGGTTAAACGATTATTTAATACTTGAAAATGATATTTATGAATATTTAAAGAGATATGATCAAGTACTAAAATACGTGAAATGGAGTGAAAAAGTCAGGTATTACACTTCAATAATATCTCCAATGTCGATTGACTTTGAATTAAGGGATTCATGGACCATGACAATAGATAAGTCAGAAGAATGATTTGAGGTAAGAAATTAGAGTTTTTAGATGTAAAGGCAAAGGTTTGATTTTGATTACACTAAATTGTAGAAGCACAATATCGATGATTTAAGGAGAGGGCTGAATTGGATTTTAAGAACGGAAAAGACCATTCTAGTCCCTTACTTCTACAGTGTACCTTAATTTGGTGGCTTATGAATCATAACAAGCTAATTTATTATCTCTCATTTTTCAAAGTGTTAGCCAATGTATAGTTTTTTTTATCGAACAGATAAACAAATTAATAATGAAAGCCACATAAATATCATGTGGCCGTTAAAACACAAAGAAGTTGATATTAAAAAGTCTTATTCCTCATTAATATTTTTTTCCTCTCATTTCTCTAACCTTAGTTTTGTCTCATTTTCTCATTGTTTCAATCAATCTTCAATGATAGAAAATAATGAAGCATATTTTATCATTTTCTAGTTTTTAACCTATAGTCATTTGTGTTTGAAAACCACGTGATGATCACATAGCCTCCATTGTTAATTTGTCTAATTTTCCTGTTGGAAGCCTTACATTGGCTAACATATTTTAAAAGATAAGGAACTAAATTTACTTGTTATGATATATATGGGACCAAATTAGGGCATACCCTACAAATAAGGGACCAAAATAAAAAAAATAGTTAAAGGCTACATTACTGTATATATAAAAAAAGGGATATGGATGAACAATGTTTTTGTAAAAAGGTTTAGGGAATAAGTCATTTTCCCCAGTAGGGGTGTTTACGCTTCTTTGATTTTGAGAATATTTTGAACCAAGTTTTTTATGTTGGTTTTTAAAATCTGAAATCAAAATCAATTTTTTTAAGTAAAAAACCGCCCATTTGGTTCGGGTCGATTTGGTTGGTTTAATAGGTTCATGTAATTATTAGATTCGTTACATTGTATGGTGCATAATAGTCTATTTCGAACTAGTTTTAGTACAATACTTTAAGTAGTTATACAAAAGTTAATAAAAAAGATATTGCAAATATCATCATCTAACTTAAAGGTAAGTATAGACTAATTAGTGAGGTCGTGTCTTTATAATTAATTAAAACTTATTTATTTGTTTGTACGTGTGTGAATATATATGTGTATATATATGTGTGTATGTGTATAATATATATACTCATTATAATATATATAATATTGGAATAAATAGTACTCATTTAACGATAACATTTTCATTAACAAGTTAAGCTATTTTTATTAATATTTTATAAATAATACTCATTTAACGTTAACATCTCATTAACAAGGAAGCTGCTTTTGTTAATATTTTAGCTCTGATAACAAGAATCTATTTAATATCATTTCACTAATATTAGACAAATATATTGTTACAATTTGAAAAAAAAAAAAAAAACACATTAAATCCCCTTTTTAATATAAACTTTCTTTAGTTATGAATTAGAAGTATTAAACTCTTGAAAAGTTTGTCATAATATTTATAACATAAAGTTTGAAATATTAAAAATATTTAAAAATTTAAAAAAGATATATACTCGACTCGATTTGATTTATCTCAATTTATAATCTTACAAAGCGAAACCCAATCATTCAATATCGATTTTAGTTCAATTTTACATAGTTTAATTTTCTAATAAAAATAAATCATTACATGTATTAAATTTTACTAATCGATTTATAAAAAATGTTGAACACCCTAGTTTGTCCGCAATTATACTACAAAATTCAAAAGAGACTTTTCTCTCTCCTCAAAGTCCAAAAGGCCAAAATCAGGAGAAAATCAAAATCCCGCGCCACCAAGCTTCCCCACGCTCCCAAACCAACACCCGCCGGAGAAATGGCCCTCTCCACCCCTCCTCCACCACCTGACCACTGCCCTTCCATCGCCTGCACCTCCCCTAGCACCACAATCACAAGACCCCCCTTTCCTCCAAATCCCCGACACCCACCTCTCTAGATGTGTATAAGATGACAGGGGATGGGGACCTCCTCACTATTATCCAGCACCTTTTTACCCCATCCATCCCCATTTCATCAATTCCGGACTCCCCTCAAGCCCTAACTCTACTTACCCTCCTCCACCACATGACGTCACCTCCACGGCCAATACCACCACCCCGCTTTACCCCGTAGTTTCCTCCGGCCGAGGGTTTCTTCAAAATCCCCTTCCTTCTGTAACGGTTAACCATCCTCCCAACCCTAATTCTCATTTGTACGTGGTTCGTCCCGTGGTTGGTTTTGGGTTTCGTATCCTCACAGGCCGGTGTTTGGGTACTCTTATCCGGATCCCGGTCAAGTTCCCAGAATGGGTTTGGCTATGGGGTACGTTAGTGGTCGGTCCATCACCCATTTGCAGCATCAGGGCAGTGGCGGAGGAGGTGGTGTGGCTACAGTAATGCCGGCTGTGATTAAAGGTGTTCCAGTTTCTGCTTCTTCTTCTTCACAGCCTCAACACAAGGTTGCTGGATTTCTTTATGGAATTATTTTCTGATTTTTTTAGTGAAATTCTTTCCAAGATTTATTTTTAACTCATTTTTTTGTAGTTTGTTGCGCAAGTTTCTGTTTTACAGTGGGAAATTACCAATAATTACTAAAATAAAGACGTTTTGTGTTCTTTTGAGACACCACTTGTGCACCAAAATAAGCCTTGGATTTTGATTGCTGATGTAGTGTCAAACATGGTTTCTTCATTTTTTACCTGAACCTTATTATATCATCTCATTTGGAAGATTCCAGGGAATAATCTGTTCACAATTTTTCCTGTAATATGGAACAGTTTCATGAGGAGCAACTTTCACGGTGCTATACACAGTTTCCAAACAGCTCATTGGTTTTAATCCTTTGGATTCTTGATGACCTTGACCCTGTTTCATGCACCCTTTCTCTCCTTGTAACTACTGTTTCTTGCAATTAGATAGATTGTCCTAATAAACAAGTTTTGGGGAGATGTCTTTGGAATCTATTGTGTAAAGTATATTTATGCAGGAGAGTGATTATCACCAATTAGTGTTGATAGATGGTTTGGAGAATTGGAGCATAAAAGCATCTTATAACTTGAAAAGGCATTATGAATTTTGGAAACAATTAGCCTTACAGGAGGTGTTCGGTTTGCTACTTAGCGTTATGAGAGAGGCTATTGGGTGAGATGGGGGAATATTCACATTTTGTAGTTATTTTAATGTGTCATTACATCAATCCATCCCTCTTAATTGTTTTTGGATGGAGTGATTTTTGTTTCTTGGATTTGTACCGGTGTTGGCAGATAGTGTGTTTCTTCAAAGAATTTACTGACCTAATACACAGAAAGATTGAACAGTAGTTTCAAGGAACTTTTATTATGTTCATCATTGAATATTTCTCGTCCTCTTTATTGCATCTCTCTGCTCATTAACCACATTTCTTCTCTTATTAAAATATAAAATTTAAGACGCACATATGTCCACGGAGCGTGCTGCAGCACTCCTTGGATCAAATTTTTAAATGTTTGTGAGAGTGTTTTGGTCTAAGTTTGTTCCGCATCTCGTTTCAATGAAGCTTCCATGCACTTGACCATTTCTGTGCCATGTCCCTTTATAAAAGTGCACTGGTGGTGCCTGAATCTTGAAATGGGAATCTCATCTTTAAACAGTACAAATTATTCTGCCTCTTAATTAACTTCAGTTATGCTATGAGTCAGTGTCCTCCAATAGATGTATCTTTATTTTGCTATAACAATTATCTTTTAGTGTAAATAGTATAGTTGGTCAATAACCTGAGATTTTCTTATAGACAGGTTTGCCCATTTATTATATCTCAAACCAGCTCAAGCTCATGATCTAACGTGCAAAGCTACATCATTAATTGTTTACTTGGTCGTTTCCTATGCAAATTTCAGATTCCACTTGGCTGGGATTAGGGGAACAAGTGGTCTGTATAAAAAAGTTTTCTTTCAATCAATCTTGATATCTGGAATCTGGATTTCATCTTGTTTCTGAGCATAAAACTGTATCAAATTAATCTATTCTTTTGCCTTGTTTTCTCTGAGTTTTTTACTTCATAATATTTGCTAAATTGATTTGATCAAGAAATTGCATCCATCTTGTGAATTAATTGGTGGACGCATAGACAATAGAGTAGGAAATCCTGAAGTTAGCTTCTCAGTCTTTGTGCTATCTTCTGAACTCCTTTTGTTTTTTGTGCTAGATTGCCCTTTCATCTGTTTCAATTTCTGATTGTAATGGCCACAAAGAAATAAGGTAAAGGTGCACTTCTAATTATGGATTTATTTCCTATGAATTAATATCCAGGGTTCTGTTTCCCACGTACTTATTTCCTTATTGAACAATTCTTCTAATTCTCCTTTCTTAGTTTTTTCAGGGAGAGAGGCAAGGACGATTCTTTTGCAACTATTAGAGATAGAAAGGTAAGTAAGCTCCTTGTCTTGTCATGGCTCTTAATGGGGATATTTGATGCAATTCTTATGTTTATGTAAAATCTGAGGTATTATGCTTGATTTAACCATTATTTTGGCTACAATAGAAAATGATGAAAGATTTTAATGTGATAAAGATTTATAGTGTGGATACTCTTTCACTTGAGTGATATATGTCAAGGTTGGAAGAAACGTTGCGTCTAACTAAACTTTTTAGTGTGGTACATCTATTGCCTAATTTTGATGAAATATTGTCGTAGACTCTGTCTTTGTCTCTCTCTCTCTCTCCCCCTCTCTCGCCCACTCTCTCTCCGTCTCTGTCTCTCTATCTTTATCTCTACCTCTCTCGAATAGATATCAGTTAAAGTTCATGGATTTAATAAACATCAATTGTTTGGCTATCTAGTTTAAGGTTGCTACATCTCGCGTTTCTCCATTGCACCAATATTGGGAGTTTTGTGATTTGGGATTTTGGATTTTAATTTTCTTATGTTTATCTATTATTAATTAATGATAACTTGATTGTATTTCTGTAACATTGTATTCCTTTTAGATAAGGAAGGTTTTAATTTGATAAAGAAGAGAGTTGCATATGCATTAAAGCATCAGTCATCTCTAGAATACTCTGATTATAGGACAGATTATGTTGAAGACATGCCTTGATCTGTTTATATGTATCATTTTCTCGTGTTCCAAATATACTACTACAGCCACTAGTATATTAGGACCAATGTGCTGTATTTTATTCAGACTGTCACTTAAGTTGCTAAAACAGATCAAAATTATCCTTTGAATGAGACCAAACACCATCGAAATAAGAAACGAGGAAGCCCCATGCACCACCAGACCTAAATAGTTAAAAACAGAGTGCACCTATACAAAGTGACAAATACGAAGTGAGAAATAAAAGCCTTTGATGTGTCATTCGATCCGCAAAAGAAGGAACGAAATCCGACCAAGGATCTAAAATCAGGGGTTGGGAATTCAATAGGATTTTGACACGTGGACTAGCTTTGGAAAGTGGCTTTGTAAAGTATTTTCCATACTTAAAAGGCGTGCAACAATAGTGTTAGAGCATGTGATTTTCATGAAATCATTCTTAGACATAACATATCTTTATCCAAGCTTTTGGTTCCTTCATTAGTGATTAGGGTTTAGGGTCACATATCTAGTCTATAAACAAACTTTATTTCTGCATTTTGATTCCTTACTTCCTTTGGATGCCCAAATTTCGGTTGCCAGCTTTGCCCGTTTATGCTACTACTAAGGTATTTGGGAAAGCACAAAGTGCTGCAGTTATCACAGCGTAAGGAGTTATCCTAGTATGATTTAATTATTTACTTGATGAATATTGTTTTATTTGAATCATATTAATACGAATTTCCTTATGTGTTTCTGTGGATTGACATAGACTGTGTGCTTATATGGCCTTGCTTGTAGTATTTGTTGATGATTTTTACTTTTATTCCTTGTTACAGGTCAGAGTATTTGAAAATGCTTCTATATATACCCTCTGCCGATCTTGGTTGCGGACTGGTATTCCTGAAGAAAGTCAGGTTTGCAATTATTTGGAGCTACTCCCTCCGTCTCAATATATTTGTCACCTTACAAATTTGCACAAAGTTTTAGGCAACTATAATATTTCTACCAAATGGCCATAAATACCCTTATTGGGTTTGCATTGACTTCATACAAATATTTGAGAGGATAGAGGAGAGAGAAGAGAGGAGGGAGTGATGATGAATTAATTGTTGGGTCCACTAATTGTTGGGATTGAGAATATTTTGAATTTTTGGTAGGGTAAATTTTAAATTTAAACAATGTAAATCATCCATTTTAAGTAAGATGACATTTTTATTGGGACATCCCAAATATGGGAAGTGTGACAAAATAAATGGGACGGAGGGAGTATTATTTGATGTGTTGCTATGTGCCACTTGTTTTTACTATTTCATTAGTAGTTTTCTTAGGGGTGTTCATTTGACCGGCATTCGACCTTTTAACTTATTTGATTTGACTTGACTTGTTTGACTTTCAACTTGAAAATTCCAAAGTCAAAGTCGTCATATAAACCCAAAGTCAATTAAAGTCGAGTCATTTAAATTTGACTTATTCAGTTGGTAAATCGAATAAGTCGAATAAAAATCCACTTTCATTCCATATTCTAATTCTAAAATTTAAATTTATCAACATTCTTCAATTAGTATTAAAGTATATGTAATTACTTAACTCTCCCTCTCTCTCTCTCTATATATATGGCTGGTGTTATTGCCAGAGCAGTTATTATCCAGCCAGAGCAATGTTGCTCAATTGTACAATATTACCCCTCTAAATTCATCAAATTATTTTTAAAACATTTTTATACAGTCCACCCCAACTACTGTGCTGCCTCTTCTCTCTCACAGGTTTGTCTGCACCTCTTTTGTTCTTTATTTCCAAAATCTCATACAACACACCTTCTATGCTACTACTATAGTACTTCAATTAAGCCTTCAGATCCAAAAGTTCCCACCACCGCCTCATTTACCCCAGCCGGTCAAAATCCAAATATCTATTGTGCTTTTTCTTTCAAAACCTACTCAAATGGACATTTCACAACTCTGTTAACACTAGGAATGAAATCACAAAAAATTGGGTTGAATACTGTGTAGTGTTGTGTTTTATTTGCCTGTTTTCATGAATGATTTTGCTTTGAATTTGCATGAATTGTATCACGATGGATTGTTAGTCATTTTTCTTGAGAGATTTTTTTGCGATTAATTAACAAATATCTGTTAGTAATATAGAAATACTTTTCTTTAATGTCTTGCCTGATTTTTTTTTTAAGGTAGTGATTACTGGCGGAGGAGGCATGGTTTTTTTCCGTTATTGTTTTCCAATTTTAAACCCATATTCGTGACCTATGCTAAAAATCAATTCCGGTGATAATTTGGTGGCAAATCAATTACTGGGAAAAATATTTCGACGACAACAATTGCCATATCTTCCGATTGCCAGAACGCCCATCTGTCAACATCATTTGCGGAATAATGGAGATATAAGAAGGCATAATAAACAGAGAACCAGCGGTGAGAGACAAAGGAGAAGAGATGGTCGGTGGTCCCATATTTTGAAGCTTGGGTTATGGGGGTAAATTTGTCCAGTGGATAAGAATTGCTTTGGCAATAACGCCAGCCTATATATATATAATGAATGTATCAGAACATGTATGCATAGACATAAATATTTCAACAAGTATTAACAAACAAACAAACCAAATCTTATTCCCACTAAATAGGATTGGCTACGTGAATCCTAGTACGCCATTGCGCTCTGTCATGGATCATATCTTTCTTAATTCCTAGATGGGCTATATCTTTCTTACAAGTTATCTACCAAGTTTTTTTCGATCTTCCCTATCTCTCTTATGTTGACTACTCTCTCTAAATTCTACTTGCCTGACAAGCGCTTCTACTGGCCGTCTCAGCACATGACCTAACCACCTTAAGTGTGTTTCTCTCATTTTCTCATCCATAGGTGCTACTCCAATCTTATCACGAATATGCTCATTGCGTATCTCGTCCATCCTAGTGGATTCACACATCTATCTTAACATTCGCGTTTTTGCTACTTTCATCTTTTGCTCATGTGTGTAATTTATTGCCTAACATTTAGACCCATAAAGCATCGCTGGCATAATGGCTGTTCTATAATTTATTATATCCTAAAGTCGTAAATGTATTTTGCGGTCACATAATATTCTCGATGCCATTCTTCATTTAGTCCTACCCGCTTGTATCTGTTGTGTAACATCTCGATCTATACTACCATTACTCTAAAGAACTGAACCAAAATACTTAAAATTCACTTATGGGTATCTTTTGATCTCTGATACTAACCTCTATTCTATCCCTACATGCATTCTTGTTAGACTTAAATTCCACATATTCTGTTTTTGATCTACTAATTCTAAAACTTTTTGCCTCGAGTGTCTCTCTTCAGATCTCGAGTTTAGCATTAACACCATCTTTTGTCTCATCTACTAAAACAATATTGTCTGCAAACAACATATACCATGGTATTTCCTCCTGTATGTGCCTTGTAAGTTCATCTATGACCAATGCAAATATATAAGGACTTAGAGCTGAACTTTGGTGTAAACCTATGTTTATAGTGAACTCTCGTGTCAACTCTCATGGTATTCTCACACTGGTAACGATATATTTTATATGTCTCATTTATTGATTCTATATATGTTACTCTGACTCCTTTTTTTTTTTTTTAAAAAAAAACTCTCCACATAACTTCTCCGGGGACTCTATTGTATGCCTTTTCAATATCAGTAAAAATCATGTGCAAATCCTTTTTCTTACCACGGTATCTCTTGATAAGTCTCCTTAAGAAATGTATGACTTCAGTAATTGATATCCCTGGCGTGAAATGAAATTGGTTATCTGACACCTTAGTCTCGTTTCTCAACCTTCTCCCAAATTTTCATCATATGGTTCATTAATTTAATTCCTTTGTAATTCTCACAATTTTGTATATCCCTTTTGTTTTTGAATATGGGTATGAGAGTACTCTTCTTCCATTGGTTAGGCATCTTTCTACTCTTCAATATTTTATTGAAAAGATTGGTAAGCCAGTTTATGCTTTTCTTTCCTAAACATTTCCATACCTCAATTGGAATATCATTGGGGCCAACTGTTTTTTCTTTCTTCATCTTCTTCAAAGCCCATTCTCCACCTTTGATTCTTGAATCCTTCCATAATTTTCTATACTTCTCAGACTTATCTAACTCTCCCATGTGTATATCGTCTCCGTTGCCTTCGTTGAATAGTTTATGGAAGTATTTCTCACATCTTTCCTTAATTTCCTCATCTCTTACTAGCACCTTATTATTTTCATCCTTAATGCACTTGACTTAGGTTGAGTCCTTCGTCCTATGGGCTCTCGCTTTAGCAATTTTATAAATATCTTGCTTCCCTCATTAGATTCTAATTTTTGGTAAAAATCTTCAAAAGCCCTATCTCTCGATTCCCTTACAGTCTTTTTTGCCTCCTTTTTTGGAAGCTTATATTTCTCAATATTTTCTTCACTTCTACAATTATACAGAGGCTTATAGTTAGCCCTTTTAATTTTGATTTTATCTTGTACATTTTCATCCCATCACCCAGATTCCTTGTTCATGGGGACATAACTTCTAGATTTTTCGAGTATCTTCTTAGCCATTGTTCTCACTCTTATTGCCATATTATTCCATAAAGTGTCAGATTCAATAAGTGTTAAAAGTATATATAATTACTTAACTCTAGTCTCTATATGCATTAAAAGAAAATTAATAATTTATCTAATTAGTTATTGAAACAAAAGTATTACATTAATAAGTTGTACACTAATATTAATGTATAAGTACATAAATTGTACATAATGTGAAGTATTACATTCATAACTTCAACAATTGTACAAAGAAAAGATATTTAAGTAATAAGAATTAAAAATATTATCAGTTATTAAGATATCTAATTATTAAGGATTAAGAATATTATGGCTAAAATACCATGTACACAAATACATTAATATATTGCTAAAATGTTAAAAAAATATAATTGTTCGACTTATTCGATTAGCAATTGACTTGGAAGTTGGAGTCAAAGTCGAGTTGAGGAGTCAATTATTTAATTGACTTTGTGTTAAAGTCGATTCGAAAGTTGAACAAGTCAAGTCAAGTCAATTTTTTTTGGCTTAACTGACTGACTTTTGATGTGTATAGCTGGTGTTCACAGGACAAAGCTTTTAGGTATTTAGAACCCGTGTTTTACGAATAAAAATGAATAGTTCTGCAAATTGAACTCAAATATACTTCTTTTTAAGAGTTAGTTTGTGATTCTCAAGTTCTTGTTAGGATTGTGGTTCCTATTTCACTTTCATAAGAGACTATGCAAACTGATAACATTGTTCTTGGTTTTGAGGAAATTAGGCCCCTTTTAGCTCTTAGTTGTTTCTGATTGAAGAGATCAATTTTAAAAGCCATTTTATATGTTTGGTTAGTAATTTTCTTAAAATGAAAACTATTCATTTAACTGAATATTTGATTATTATAATGAAGAGATGAAACTTAAATACTTAATACAAAATGAAGGAAAAAACTTGAATATGAAATTTGAAAATTTTTCCTTACTAGTGATGTGAATCTGATCCCATTAGTGTGCTCTTGCCATATTCTTTTCTTCACACACAAACAGTATGTTGATAATCTTTGTGCTTTGCGGACTCAAATATATGTGATACTGGTAATGTATTTTGCCTTCTATTTAAAGTTCTGTATTTCATTTGAGTGTGAATGTTATAGTGTGATAAATATAACTATAATCATTTACCATTATATATTTGTCAAATATACACACAGGCACACATTATTTTGACAAATGGTTATAAGAGTAAGGAGAATTAGAAAATATAATTAGAACCAGATAGGTCCTTAGTTTTTGTGGAATGGTTGTAGTACTCTTTTTCTAATGTTTAATTTTAACAAATTCTTTTTTTTTTCTTTTTTTTTTTTCCTTTTAAATTTGAATGCAATGTACAATGTCAACTATATGTAAGGTGATAATGTGTTGGAAATACTTATAATTCTTTAAAAGCCATTTTATATATTTGGTTAGTAATTTTCTTAAAATGAAAACTATTCATTTAACCGAATATTTGATTATTATAATGAAGAGATGAAACTTAAATATTTAATGCAAAATTAAGGAAACACTACTACTCGAAATATGAAATTTGAAAATGTTTCCTTCCTAGTGATGTGAATCTGATCCCATTAGTGTGCTCTTGCCATATTCTTTTCTACACACACAAACAGTAAATCTTTGTGCTTTGCGGACTCAAATATATTTGATACTGGTAATGTATTTTGCCTTCTATTTAAAGTTCTGTATTTCATTTGAGTGTGAATGTTATAGTGTGATAAATATAACTATAATCATTTACCATTATATATTTGTCAAATATACACACAGACACATTATTTTGACAAATGGTTATAAAAGTAAGGAGAATTAGAAAATATAATTAGAACCAGATAGGTCCTTAGTTTTGTGGAATGGTTGTAGTACTCTTTTTCTAATGTTTAATTTTAACATATTCTTTTTTTTTTTCTTTTTTTTTTTCCTTTTAAATTTGAATGCAATGTACAATGTCAACTATATGTAAGGTGATAATGTGTAGGAAATACTTATAATTCCCCAACTGATGGTTTTGTTGCTCAAGTGGACGCATGCCTTCTATAAAACTTGTAGTTCTATTTTCAATCACCAATTGAACGTAAACTTGTTGATGACTTGCCACTCTAGCAACAGTTGGTTTTTTATTTATATTTATTTATTTATTTTTTTTTTTTGGGGTTCAAGTATACTGTTAAAGTCTTTTGCAAAATCTCCCTCTTAAACGATTTTATAATTCCTTTAAAGCAGCAGTTAAGTATCATTTTCCTGGACTTCATTCTCTGAGGAACCTTTTCCTTTTTCTTCCCTCCAGTTTTGCTTGTCTTTTTTTTTCTTTGAGCTCTATTCTGGCATAACTTTATCAATCCCTGGCAGCCACTACACATGGATGCAGCTAGGTCTCTTCCCAGACCTTTGCCTTTACCAGCCGAAGATAGTGTTTCACCAGTGAAAAAGGACGATCCTAAGGAAGAAGAGGAGGTTAGTAATTTAAATCATGCACTTTGAATATATCACAAAGTACCTTTGTATGAAAAGCAATCTTGAATTCCTTATGGCTTTTGGCTTTCAAAATGTTACCTTTTAGTTTCCTCGTGATCTATCATGTCTATAAGATTTTGGCTAATAGTTGGAACAAAGCGAGCAGTTGTTTTGGCTAAATGAATAGCCTGCATGGTATAACAATCGAATACCGCCTCCCTCCCATAATTTTTGACGCTTTTCGAGGTTCATGTTCTTTTTACTACGGTATGAAATAGGTGCCAATTTTTGTTATCTGTTATATGTCCTTGTTTAAGCCTGTACATAATTTTTTGGGCTGCAATTCTTT
This sequence comes from Cinchona pubescens, assembly GCA_025175665.1. Taxonomy (NCBI): domain Eukaryota; kingdom Viridiplantae; phylum Streptophyta; class Magnoliopsida; order Gentianales; family Rubiaceae; genus Cinchona; species Cinchona pubescens. The sequence continues at coordinate 1,724,303 of JANKKI010000099.1, read as the reverse complement.
TGGTTCTCCACAAACATGTGAAAAGTTCAACTGTGAATTTAGGCTTCAGCTTATCTCTTAAGCTGTGTCGTTCACGCACTCAATTTGTGCATCGCTAGCCACTTATCTGGAAAGAATAGTTGGTGGATCAAACTTAAATGAAAAGTGAATGGAAAACTATTTGCCATCGTTAAAAAGTCATATGGTTTTCGGACAGATTAAAATGGAAAGCATGATAGTAGCAATCATTTCAATGGGACGGAGAATGTTAATGATGTAGCAGCCATAAGTTGGCTGGATAAGAACTTTCATCTGTGGAAGCTTAAGAATAAAGTTAGGGTGCTTGCAACAAGAAGTTTTGGTCTAAAGGGATGTCCATGGTGATTCTTATGGCCTTCTTTCTAGGATGTTAGGTCGTAAGGGGTAATTTAGTCTTTTCATAATTGCTGGAAATTGTCAGTAGGTTTGGATTTGGAGTCTTAGATGGTTATTTAATTGTATTAGATTATTACTTGGAGTCTAGTTAATTAGAGAGTATTTTGTTATGTTTATTTAGGATAGGAATTAGTAATCCTAATTCCAATAGGATTCTAATTTTAGGTAGTTTCACAGCTTATAAATAGCCTTGTTACCTCTTTGTTTTAGTCAGAGATTGATGGATTAAAGAATTTAGTTATTTGTTTGTTTATTTTGTTCTTCTACTTTGTTTTCCCTTTGATTTCTCCAGAAATTACTGTTCACGGGGTACTGTTCACACTTAGCCACGAAATAGTCCAAAATATCCCCTCTTTTCTTCTGCTCGCACTAGTAGACAAGATGTCCCAATCTTGTGCTACATCAGTTAATGTTTAAAACAGATAGGTAAATTATGATTTTAATAGTGAAGAACACTATAATTCAAATTACTAAGAGATTAGGTTATTGGAAGTTCCACTTTTGAATAATGGCAAGTTTTTGAGAACCAACTTGTTTCAAAAAGAAATAAAAAGGTGTTATATGCTTCCTTTTTTTATATTTGACAAATATATAATGGTAAATGATTATAGTTATGTCGTCAGCTTTAGCTAAAAGTTGGTGGAAACTATCATCTAATTTACCAGGATTGAAGTGTCTGGGGAACAAGTTCTTTTATGGTGCCTCAAGAGAGTTTCAATGTTGTTCTTTTGGTTATCTCGAAGAATTGATGCTTAGAGAACATAATTTCTGGTTATTCAAAGGAATCCAATTGGTGACCAGAATTTTTTCTTTTTGTACTCATTCATTGGATCTTCCGTCATGCTTTTTTTCAGTTTTCTCCTTTTTCCCTGGTTGTCAAGTAATGTGTATTAAGGATGAAAAATTCTAATCAAGTGGCTTTCTAAGAAGTGTCTCTTTCTTTTCAACTATCTGGGGATTTGGATCTCCTGTGCTGCTACTTGCTGAATAATCTACTCATCTCATTTCTTTTTAATATTTAGATGAGAAGCGGTAGCATCATAGACACCGTAATTTTCAAAGTCACAAACACTAGTTATATCTCTTACGTGAGAGTTTTTATTCTAACGGATGAGTGTCTAAAATTAGGGGGTAGGATCAACCTAAAGTATAAAAATAAGAGATAAGCATTGAGAAGTGTCTTGAGAAGTGTCTATGAGATTACAGACTGAGTTTCCTATTACAAAATCACTGGCACTAGTTATAACTCTATTAGAAGAGTTTTTAATTCAACGATTGAGTGTTTAAAAATAGGGGTGGGGTAATATCTAAAATTTAGGGATGAAAGATAAATATGTTTATACGAGTCTATAACTTAGTGGAATGTTACAGACTATAATCTTCCTGTTTTTCTATTTAGATAGCGAAGGTGCCATAGGATTTGTGGACTCTGAGATGTCGATTGTTTGTGATATAAGTTAATCACATTTTGAGGTCTCAGATTTATTGATGGTTGGTTAAATAAAATGACCATGAATTCTGAATAGTCGTTTGAGTTGTTTTTTGACCCCTAAATGTTCTTTCTGTGCCTGCAAAAGAGTGAAGTCCCTCATTTTTGCTCTGTAGTGTATCCTTGCGCATTTGTGCATTTTCATATCTGCAAGTCTCATTGCAAATCATACTTCAGGATCTTGTTTGCAAAAATATATAGCATATTTGATTTTATTTGTATTTTATTGTTGCACATAGATAATTGTTGATTTACAGGAATTTTGTACCCAGTGTATGCATAGATCTTATTTCAATACCTCTATTGGTAAATGTTTCTATCAATTAATGGTGTGAATAGATTTGTTTTTAGTTGTTTCAGGAAGAAGGATCTGTGGTCAATTTAACTCCAGAAGAGCTGTTACAAACACATATCAAGCGTGCTAAGAGGGTGCGGTCACGGTAAGTTTCCTCTCCCATCCCCCCACCCCCGGTGCTTGATTTCTCATGATCAAATCTGTCATTCTATGAAGCTTCATCTTCCCAAATGCCTTATTGATATATGCATTGTGGCTTTTGTTTGTGCATTTAAATTGTTAACAATCTGCGAGTTACCTTAAGAAATTTTGCTCTATTTTCTGGTTGAAGATAAAGATGTCTTATACGCGATTCAATTTGAATTCTGGTGGTTTCCTGTCTGTGACTTTGAGAAAGTGGCTCCAGGGGTAGATGCAGTTTCTTGTCTATTTATTGACAGAAAATATAAGATGAAAATAATTCTGAAATTCTTCTCACATTTACAATTGACACTACACATATTATATAGGAGATTACAAGAGGAAAAATTGGAAACTAAATCATCTCTAAATCTGGAAAAATAGTATCCTAATCAAATCCCTCAATTCAAGGGATATCAAATCCCTCAATTTAAGGGATTTCAAGCTAATTCTCCTAAGCTGTTTACAACTCACCTTACAGCTCATTTACACCTTGACACTCCCCCTCAAACTGAGGAATTGATGTCTTCCATTCCCATCTTGGATACAAGATCATGGAACTCGAACTATTCAGCCCCTTTGTTCGGACATCAGCTAATTGAAATTTTGATGGAACATAGGGCATATATACTAACCCATCCTTGAATTTTTCTTTGATGAAATGTCTATCAATGTCAATATGTTTTGTTCTATAATGTTTACAGGACTAAGGGCAATATTGATGGCTGATTTGTTGTCACTATAGAGCTTTATAGAACCTTCCAATTTGACTCTCAGATCATCTAGAATAATTTTCAGCCAGAGTAGTTCACATAATCCTTGAGCAGCAGTCTTGAATTCGGATTCTGTAGATGATCCTGCTACCACATTTTGTTTCTTGCTCTAAGTCCATGTTACTAGATTACCTCCAAGGAAAGTACAATACCCTATAGTTGATCTTCTATCCACTAGGGAGCCTGCATAGTTGGTATTAGTGTAACCTTCTAGAGCAAGAGTATTGCTCTTTTTGAACAAAATCTCTTTTCCCGGATTCCCTTTCAAGTAATGCAGCACTTTGTAGGCAACTTGAAGATGAGGTTCTGTTGGATCATGCATGAATTGACTGATTACACTTACTGTGTAAGTTATGTTTGGCCGAGTGTGTGCAAGGTATATGAGTCTACCAACTGCTGGTAAATCCTCTTATCAACAATTGGTTCTTCTTTAGCTTCTCCCAATTTATGATTTGGATCCATTGGAGTAAAGATTGGTTTACACCCAATCTTCCCTGTTTCTGTCAATAAATTGTCACATACTTTTGTTGAGATATGATGATCCCTTGTTTGGAATATGCCACCTCAATACTGAGAAAGTACTTCAGTTTCCCTAGCTCCTTTATCTCAAACTCTTTTTCTAGTCTCTGCTTCAATTCATACTTCTCTCTATCATCATTTCCAGTTACTATGATGTTGTCCACATAGACTAAAAGGGCAGTAACTCCTTCTGCAGCCGAATGCTTAATAAAGAGAGTGTGATCACCTTGGCTTTGGTTATACCCAGCCTCCTTCATAGCTTTCGAAAATCTTACAAACCATGCTCTAGGAGATTGTTTTAACCCATAAAGGGCCTTTCTTAGCTTGCACACCTTATTACCTGTATTCCCCGCAATCCCCTGTGGGATGTTCATGTAGATTTCTAAATCTAAGTCACCATGGAGAAATGCATTTTTAACATCGTATTGTAGGAGTTGCAAGTCGAAATGAGCAGCCAATGATAACAGAATTCTTGTAGTATTCATTTTTGCAACAGGAGCAAAAGTCTGTTGATAATCAATCCCATAAGTCTGAGTGTATCCTTTGGCCACCAATCTTGCTTTATATCTCTCAAGAGATCCATCCGCCTTGTATTTCTCAATGTGAAAATCCACTTGCAATCAACAATGTTCTTCCCTTTTGGTTTATCAACAATCTCCCAAGTTTTGTTCTTTTCTAATGCACTCATCTCCTCTCTCTCCATTCTTTTTTTGACAATGCCTCAGAAACAGTGTTAGAAATAGTGATGGTGTTTAAACTCAAAATGAACTTTTTGTGGTCAGGTGATTGGTGCTTAAGGGAAACATAGTGAAAAAGTGGATAGAGTGGTCGTTTAGTGCATTCTTTGCTACTTTTTCTAACAGCAACTGGAAGGTCAAGATTATCTGTTGGTTCATTAGATGTTTCAACAATTTGTGTGTGTAAAGGTGGGTCAGGTTTTGCCATGATCTTATTTGCAGAGTCTGAGTTGAATTTTTGAACCTGTGTCAGTTCTGGAATAGTCTTGCTCCTTGAATATACCTGAGAGAACTTTGGAGAACTGTGAGTGACATTGGTTGGATGCAACTTAGAATTAGGTGACATGGGTTCAAAGGCAGAATGTCATAGGTGAGCTAGATGTGATTGGTAAAGAGGACTTAGGTTCAGCAATACGTGCTGGAATATGGGGAGGGTCAAGTGTTTTAAGTGGTTCAAAGGACTCACAAGTGCTATCTTCCATCATTGAAATCTCTCCCTGAAGAGAGGATTTGGAGAAAAAAGGTGTATTTTTGGCAAAGGTAACATCAGCTGAGATATAAAATTTTTTGGATGAAGGATTGTAACATTTGTACCCCTTTTGGGTTGATGAGTAACCCAGGAAGACACATTTGATGTTTCGGGGATCTAGCTTGCCTCTGTGTTGGCTGTGGATATGGACAAAGGCAGTACACCCAAATACCTGTGGTGTGAAACCATTTGAGATTCAGAAGTGACGGTAGAAACTATTAAGAAGCTCCATGGGGCTTTTGTTATCTAATGCACGTGAAGGAAGTTTATTTATCATGTATGTGGCATTAAGAACGGCTTCCCCCCAATAGGACTTAGGAACATTCGCTTGAAAGAGTAAAGCAAACACTCAGGTAGTGTTGAGTAAATGCCCTTTTTTTTTTTTTCAGCTACCCCATTTTGTTGAGGTGTCACTCATGTATAATGCTCTATGATTGAAAGTATGATGATAGCGAGTGGTTGAAGTAATCTCTAGCATTGTTTGTCCTAAAGCTTTTTATTTTAACCCCAAATTGGTTTTGAACCATTGAGTGGAAATTAGGTATAATAATGCTAACATCAGATTTTTGTTTAAGGAAGAGCCATGTAACAAGAGTGCAATCATTAATTAAGGATACAAACCAACGAGACCCAGAAACATTTGGTGTAGTAGAAGGACCCCATATGTCACCATGTATCAATTGAAAGGGTTGAGACCTCCTTTTTAGCTAATAGGAAAAGATACACGAGTGTGTTTTGCCAATTCACAAATATCACAATGAAACTCACCAATATCTAATCCTTGGAACAACTGAGGAAACATGTCCTTTAAAACCCTAAAAGATGGATGACCTAGGCATAGATGATACAAAGCCAAATGGCATTTTTTTTTGAAGTATTGAGAAAAGATAGAGACACATGATTTCTAATTTTCTAGGATGATTCAAGGTGGTAAAGACCGTTCCTTTCCTTAGCAAGTCCATTCTTCCTCCTCATGTCTTGATCCTGAAAAACACAATAAGAAGGGGAAAAAATAGCATAACATTTGAGATCATGGGTAAGTCTTTTAATGGAGACAAGTTTGGCTGTCAATTTTGGTACGTGGAAGACATTTTTAAGGATAAGAGTAGGCGTGATATGTATGTCTCCGATTCTTGCAACAATAGCTAAAGAGCCTTTGGCTACTAAATTTTTCTGCTACTCGGACATGGGGTATGGGTGTGGAAAAATTGAGATGTCGGGGTCATATGGTCTGTGGCACTAGAGTCTATTATCCAAGAGTTGTCATACAATTTGTCTGAGGCATTCATGCAAAAAAGGGAATGAAGATTTACCTGAAAGAGCCAAAGAACAAGTTGTTGCTCCAGAAGGTTTCTTCTACAGGCTATCTTTCAATAGACCCTAGTAGGCTTCTTAGCTTCTCAATTTCTTCATTGTTGAACCCCCGTTACTGAAATTTCCTTAGGTTTGGACTGCTCTGCCGTATGTCCTTGAGACCTCTGCTGCCCCCCACGGTTCCCCATTCTCGGCTTGGTGTGCAATTTCCAACACTTCTCTTTTGTGTGCCTTGGTTTCTTGCAATGGGTGCACCAGAGATTGTCCTTGTTCTCCTTCCACTGGTCTTCTCTATCCATGTGTTTAGGTAGATCACTTTTTCCTTTCTCTTGATGATCTGTTTTTGCTACTAGAGCTGACCCACCCACGGTTTGTGGTTCTACCATAATACTCCTTCGACTTTCTTCTGCTTGAATCAACAAAATTGTCTCTTCTAGAGACTCTGTGTCCTCTTTGCTAAGAATTTGAATCCTAACTTGATCAAATGTAGGATTCAATCCAGCCAAAAAATCATAGACTTGGTCTTTTTCAATAAATTTCTTCAAGATTTCAGCATCATCATCAGAGGACACTTCATCTCAAAAACTCGGTAATGATCAAGTTCTTGCCAGAGATTTTGCATCAGGTTTGCATACTCCGTGACAGATCTATCTCCTTGCTTAGTGGCTGCAGTCTTGATCTTGATTTCATACACTTGTGTAGTGTCACGAGCCTTGGAGTACGTGCGGCGAATAAAGTCCCAAATCTCTTTTGCTGTAGTAAAAAACATATATGTATCACTAATCGTGGGATCCATGGAATCCCATAGCCAGGACATTATTATAGAATCCTCCTCATCCCATGCTTTAAACGTCGCATCACTCTTTGCCAGTCCAGTTCCAAGAAGGTGGTCAAGCCTCCCTTTGCCCTTGAGGTATGTGCCGACCAATTGGGACCATTTGAGGTAGTTCTTCCCATTGAGCCTATAGGACACCTGAATATTCTGCAAATCTCCAGTTCTCTATGCATAATTGAATTCTTCGGATGTTGTTTCGGATTTGGTACCAGTGGTTGACATGGTAAGGGAAGATGAAATTCACAACAATGAAGGCTGAAATATGCAGGAGACAAAACTAGAAAAGAAATTCGATTATGCAGCAATGAAGGGTGCTCAAGAAAGAAGAATAAATCCTAGATAAAATTACCTAAAGCTCTGATACCATGACAGAAAATATAAGATGAAAATAATTCTGAAATTCCTCTCACATTTACAATTGACACTACACAGAGATTACAAGAGGAAAAATAGGAAACTAAATCATCTCTAAATCTGGAAAGTATCCTAATCAAATCCCTCAATTCAAGGGATATCAAATTCCTCAATTCAAGGGATTTCAAGCTAATTCTCCTAAGCTATTTATAGCTCACCTTATAGCTCATTTACACCTTGACATTTATTTAGTCATATTTGTATTTATTTTGTCAGTTTCTGAATAAGCATAATCTTGCTTTATATGGGAAATATGTTTTGTATATACACCTGAAGTTGGTTATCCTGTCCATGTTTTGATATATTTGGCAACAGTTCTTTTAACAAGTAGATAGTATAGGTTGCTGAATTGTCTCGGAAACCATATGCTTCTATGTGCTTTAAGTTCCTTAGGAACCTAAAATGTTAAAACATGATGAGCAAGTTGATTCTACTTCTTGTTCTGACAGTTTTTCCAGCTCGCTATCTGCTGCTCTTTGTAAGCATATGTCCGCAGAAATGATCAGAGGCTTGGTTTTTTCTTTCTTCCTTTTTTGCTTCCAAGGATCTTCAATTTCCATCTTCTAAAGTTTGTGACTTGGGATCTCCATGTACTGCTACTAAAGCTTTCCCTACTTCCTCTTCAGAAGGAAACAAGTCAGCATATTTCTTCAGCCTTCTTTATAAATATTTCTGAGTCAGTTACTAGGTTTTGATATATTTTAACAGAATGCCGAAGCAAATAAGTTGGACAATGAGATTGATCAGCAAACTAAATGGGGCCTATATATGGTTCAAATTTCTGGAGAAGTGGAATGGTCTTGTCAATAGTGTTTGACTAGCATGTTGAATGATCATTATAGTGGTCTTTGATTTTGTTAGTAATGTACCACTCTCTTATGTCAACCTGCTGCGCTGCCAAGTATGGTAATTTATACACCTGACCTTCTCCATGAACACTAAAATATGTTCGCCTTATAATTGAAAGCCTTATTTCACAGATTAAGAGGTGCAAGACTGCAACGAATTGCAAGATACAAAACCAGATTGGCTCTTCTCCTGCCCCTGATGGTAGAGCAACAACTGAGAAATGATTCTGCCTCTGGGAACTGAAGTGTGTTATTGGCCTGATCTTCCTGGCCCTCATTGTTCAGGTTGCTGCTGACTTGAATTCTGAACTTAAAGGAACTTAAAAGTATGGAGCTTTGCTGACCTGATACTTTGGGATATTTGCAAGTTGGGGCGACTACAGACCCATAGAAGCACAGAATATCGATATGCTTCGCGAAATTTTTTATTTTGTTTTGCATAGATGAGACGAGATTAAACGGCCTTGGCCATATGGAGAGCTTTACTCAGAATATTGTTGGTAGAGGATAGCAGGACAACAGATCATTGCGGACTCTGCTACTGTAGAATTGAGGCTCTTCCATCAAAATATTAGCCAATTGGTCATGCAACATTTCATCTTATAGAATGCGGTGGCGCTCTATGTCCGTGTGTGTTTCTTCTCTCTTTTAGGGGTGGATGGGTGGGGTTGGGGTTCAGTTACAACATATAGTCCTGATGAATTACTTATTCCTATTTCTCCTTGTAAAATTAGCTGAAGCCTGAAGGTGAACAAATGTTGTGCAACTTGTGTTAGGCTTCGGGGTGTAAATTGTGATTGGAGTCGTGAAGTTTTTGGGCTTTAAGAAGCCAAGTTAATCTTTATCAATTTGAAAAACCAAAGAATTCCTTTGTTAGTTGACTTGGCAGATTTCAAAGTATGCAACAGTTAGAAAAATCACAAAACCTCTATACTTTGTAAATAATAAACTTAAAATTCTAAGCTTGCGGGTGCTTGTCCGAGTGGCAGGTCGTGCTCCACAAAAGTTGAAGAGGCTGAGTTTGAACCAGTGTTTTGAAAGCCGGATCAGACCGGTTGGTTTTACCAGTCGGACCGTGAACCGTGAACGGGAAGATCACCGGTCTGGTCCAACTACCTATCCGGATGTGTAAAAGATTAGAAAGAGCCTTGTCAAAAGACCCCAAAATTTTAGAATAAAAAATAATTTAAATGGATACAAAAATTAAAAAATAGTGAAAATAAACTCCAAAATAGCAAAATATTGAACACATCAAAGACTAAACTATTAAGTTATTAGTTTTTTATCTTTTTTATACTTATTTTTGTATAAATTTCACTTTTCTTATTAGATTTTTGATTAGTAATTTTGGGTATTATGACTATAATTATCAAAAAATAGTGTTTTACTTATATTTTAAATTTTATATAAATATATTTTAAGTCATTTTAAATTTTAAATTATATAACACTTTAATAAAAAAAAAAATCTTAATTAGTGAACCGATCGGTTCAACCGATCAGACTCGATTGAACCGCAAATCAGACAGACCACCGGTTCAATGACCGGTCCAGTTTTCAAAACATTGGTTTGAACCCCAGCTTGAGCTGCCTGTTAATAATGCATCGAAGTGGAATAGAAAGTGACGAAGCCAAAATCGAGTTTTTGGACTTTGTGTTTGTTTCTCGTGATTACATCTTTGGGCCCAGTGATATAATTGTGACATTAATTAGTCAATGATACAAGGATTAATGGTGGTGAGCAAAGCATTCACTTTTTTTTCTAACACAATAATGATGATAATAATCATCAGACGTCAAACAAGGAAAATTTTCTCCCAAGAAAAATAGTTGAAGATCAAACACGCGTAGACCGCAGCATTGATAATTTTTGTTTTGTCAACCGAAAAATCCATCAGTTTACAATCCAGACCAAATCCATTTTATCCCTACACATTACGAGGCCATTTTGACGTTTTGGTCTATTAGCTCATTTGGCGATAAGCCTTCACTACATGCGAAATTGTGTGTACACCTAGCAGTATAATAATTAAGGCATATATATTTAAGAAAATATTTAAGTAAAGCTGATTTTGAACCTTATTTATATATTTTGTGGTCATGATTTATTATTTTTTTTTTTTGAAATTTTACTTATATTACTTGATGTCATTTATTTTATAAATTTTAATTTATACTAAATGATTTAAAAATAAATCTAAGGATCGAATCTATTTAAATATTTTTCATAAGAGTATATAAAAATAAATACTCTTAGCCTACCTTTTCTACTCAATGAGGTTTTCTATATTTTTTTGAACTGCTGCGTAGGGGTATCCGTGGGGCTTATACCCGCCTCAAGGTGATTTTTTTGATCCGACCCTCACTTGTCGGGTCAGTCATTTTTTGACCCTGATCCGACCCTCATATCACCGGATATCCGGAGAGCGGATACCCGGTAAAGAGGGTCGGGTACCCGCGGATACCCGACCCTATCCTATCATCATTCACTTTCTAAAAAAAATAAAATAAAACTAAACTAATGCCCATTTTGAACACCAAACTTTTAATAACTTTTAGAAGTGACAAGTTGATTAACAAATATTCTATATAAATTGAGAAGAATAAAGGGGAAAAAATCCAATATTAGATTGTCAAAAAAAAAAGTGTTAACAAAATTCAATTTAAAAAATCACATAATTTCTTCAAACTAAAAAGAAAAATAAAACTAACATCAAATTTATCCAAGAAAAATTAGATAAAATCAATACTACTATAAATCAAGACTTTAAAAATGGATGAATGACTTATTTACACTAAAAATTATAGGAAACATTATATATGAGGGTCGGATCGGGTACCCGCGGGTTTTTAAAACCCTGACCCGTATCCGACCCTCACAGAAGCGGGTATCCGACCCTCAATTGACCCGATCAATGGATGAGGGTCGGATACCCTCATTTTTCGGAGCGGAGCGGGGCGGAGCGGGCGGGTATGGGTCTCTTAGACAATCTATACCCGAAAGGTATAAGATATCTTTTACCTATCACCCAAATGTTTTTTGTCAAAAGAAAATAATTTACAAAATCATAAATTTAAATTTTTTTGTTAAAATTAATCTATATTGTAAAATTACATTGAATCATCAATGTGTGATTTTAAATATTTGATCAAATTTCGTTCTCTTTTTTACGATTCCAATAATACATTAATAATTTTGTTACTTTATTACTATACAGGTATTCTGTTTATTAAATAGTATTGTAAGTGTATTAAATTTGTTTTCTAGTCCTTGAGAAAAAGTGTGTAACTAATGTGCTTAAATGTATTCTAGAATAATAATGGTCTCATTATACATCATTCTGCCGCCTCAAATCTTCACATGTAGTAGTACCGCAACATTTTGTGCCCTCTCTATCCAAATCCAAATTTCTTTCCCGAATCATTTGTTTATACATGAACTTCAACCGATAATAACGAGAGTTGAAGTGTATCTCATAGTCAAACCAGTATATGATGGCTTTTGCTCCAATTTTCAACCATTGAACGTTTTCGTGTTCCAAATAAACGGTATTACACATTGCGTTTGAAAAATGCCACCTTTTATGGGGTGCATGAATGTTTCCTTTATTTTGTTTCAAAAGGCAATTCTACAGTCTCCAGTGTCTACTATTCTACTTCTATTACCTACTTCCCACGGGATTAGATTTTCAGTTGTCGTATTTATTTCCTTTGACAACTTTTCAGGCTAGTAGTCTTGCTATGCATCGCTGGATTCGTAGCGTTTTATTTCGTGGAAAGGTACTGTGATGATGCTAATGAAAAGTTTGTCAACAATCAGCGAGCCGTAACAAGCGTTTTACCTTGTTCTCCATACCTTTTCCTTTAACATAATAAAATAGACAAATAACTAGAAGATAGATATTTCTCACATCTAGCTTATTGGCTAAATTTGAACTTCTGACTTCTAAATTTTATGATAATTTTCTATGTAGAGTTTGGTCTCAGCTTTTTGAAATTTATTTATAACTTTTTTGGATTAAAAAATTAATTTTCTAAAAGAATTTGTAGACATTTATAAATTGAAAAAAATAATTTTACTTTTCATGTTTAGACAAGTTAAAAATTGTTTTCAAAGAAATTCTGCACTTATTTTTCTAAAAGTGCTTTTCCAATTTCAAATGATAGCTTGTAATTTTCTTGGAAACAGAGAACAAGGCTAAGACAGTCTCAATACTTTCTATTTAAAAGGCTGTAATATGGAAAGATCTCAATTAATAAACAAATATACATATATACATACGTGTATATATATATATATATATATATATATGTGTGTGTGTGTGTGTGTAAGTGCGTGCTATAGCTCAATATATTTCGAAGTCACATGTACAACATAAGAAGTATAAAGGGGAACTAGCTTGAGTTCTAATTTAGTTTATTTGACTTGTTGATCGAAGGGGTGTTACACATTTTGAGACGGTTTTGTGTATTTTTGAACAAAATTTTTAGATGAATTTATGAAATCTCAGTACAAAATCAAACTTATCAAAATGGCTGTACTAAATTTGAGTCATTTATACCATCGATTTATGTAGTTATTATTCTCAAATGTTGTGTCCACAATCATAATAGTTTAGTTCAGATTAATTCTATTACAATAGTATTTTATCAAAAACTAATAGAAAAATAGAGTAAATGAAACTAATAGTGCTCAAATTTTTTACAAAGTTAAACATTGGTACTTAAATTTTTAATTGTGTCATTTTGGTACCTTAACTTCTCAATTTATGTCTAATATATTTTACATCTGCCTAATTCTGGTAGTTTGTGGTGTGGATCCTCATCTACCGCATACATGGTAATTTTCCAAGCGAAATTTTGGAAAGCAAAATATGCAAAATGACGTCGTTTCAATACAAGTAAATTTATAAAACAAAAAAGATCAATTTAATTATTGTAACAATGGATGTCTTCAATAGCATATTCTATGTGGAGAAACATCCCATTGTTATCATAATTCGATGAACTTTTTGTTTTATAGATTTGTTTGTACAAAAATGACATGATTTTGCATATTTTGTGTTTTTTGCCAAAATTATCCATAGAGACTAACCAAGTGCGCGGCACATGAGGTTCTGTATCTCTATCAAATCAATAGAATTGAGCAGTAGTATCTATTAGACACAAATTGAGAAGTTAGGATACCAAAATGACACAATTAAAAGATTGGGAGCCAATGTTCAACTCTGTTAAAAGTTTGGGTACTATTGGTGCCATTTACTCTACAACAATGTTGCAAATATCAGCCTCAAGTAATACAAGTATAGACTAATTAATGAAATTGTATAGTTATAATTAATTTATACTTAATTGGGTGTTTGGGCGTATATCGACACATATATATACACTTATTCAAGTGTTTATATTTACTATGGTCGTACACGAATATATCTTTCAATTATTATTTGTCACCTTCATTTGTTTGAATGAATTTTGAATAACATATATACCAAAGTTAATCCGAAATTCATTTCATCTTTATTATGAAATTTTAAAATGAATACAGGATATCTTTGTTTTTCTCTAATATTGTATACAAAATTGAATTTATTTGATCTTCCATTAATTAAAAAGGAAATATCTCTTCATCAGTCTCTCTCACATATATTCAAAAATACATATATTGAATACTCATTTAGTAATAATGTGTCTTCATTAACTATAAAATTAATTTTGTTAATAATTTTTTCTCTAATCAAAAGAAGTTATTTAATACCATTTACACTAGATACTAGACAAATATACTCTTTGAGCTTTGAAATGTTGTTGCACAATTTACACACTTAATTACACGAGAATTTTGTCTTCATGCTACTAAGTACTAAAATTAGAAAAATCTAACTTCATTCAGACAATCAAGATTTGAAGCTGATTATAATGAAATAAACATGTAAATTAATCAAAGTTCATAAATGAATGAATAATTTAAATGATAAAAACTTAGGGTTCAATTGTCACTTAACTATCAATACTTTATTCAAATATCACATCTCACCTCTCTTCCAATTAGCGAACTAGGGTTTTGTTAACTTAGGCAAGTCTTTTGAATCTATGGTGTTCATAAGGATATTTTGAAATTTTATAAACCTAATAATCCAAACCAAATTACTATATTTCTATGTGAATTGTAATCAAAATTATAGCATAAAGAACAAACCCTAATCTTGGCTACCTAAGAAGTATAGGTATTATTTATATCGTATACACAGATCAATTTATTGAACCGAGCAAATAAATCAAACAAAGGTTATTTAAATTTTGTCTAACTGTAAATTCCCTTTTTCAAATTCAATTTTGGATTTACAGATCAATTCAATTGGTGGCTGAGCAATTGAAAGCATGAAGTATGAGCTTGATAAACAAACCATTTATTCATAATCAAAGGAGTGGACGATTCAATAATTCAAACTACGTGTTGAGATCCAATTGAAACCCTACAAAACTAATTTATTGAACAGTTAAAATTGTAGAAACAAACAAGAAAGAATTTACAATGATCTCTATAGCAATGAACAACAAGAGTTGAGAAGAAGAACAAAAACTCTTAATAAAGCCAGAAGTCTTGATCTTCAGTCTTTCCTTAATCTTGGAATTTGAATGATTGATCGCTCTTTGAATGTTATCGTACTACATAACTACGATAGACTCCTTCCAAATAACCATAGAATCCCTATTTATATAAGTTTTTAGAGTTACACAAGTGTTTAGGTTTGCCCTAAAAAGTGTAAATGTAAAAACCTGCTTCTACTTGATCTTGGCACTGTACGGCTCCAACTGCAATGTGGCTTTCCTTCTCCAAAAGTTGGGAGCTGTGCAGCTACAGGCCAGCATACCCGCCAGATTATTTTGCTCCAAAATACCTAACTTTGAGTGTCGATCATCCAATTGACTCCCAAACCATTTCAAATGTATAAAAACACATTAAAATACATTACTAAATGCACTAACACACATAAAAAAAATACTTAAAATAACACTACTTATGAAAATACTAAAAACAACTAAAAGCACTAACAGTCTAATTAAAAAACACTAGAACTCACATGAAACCCTAACTAGACACTTATATATGTAAATAACTCTCTGTATGAGAGTTAATGTAGCCCCCAACTTGAACTTTTACTCGTCCCGAGTAAAACAAAGCAAATAACAAAAACCAACTAACAAAACATAGACACAAAATAACTACATTCAATGTATCAATCACCGTAACAATTAATGACTAAACAAGGGATAATAGAATCATTCGTGTATATAAAACAATTTAACCAAGATCCAACATAGTTATCAAATGACAAACTCTTAATTCATAAACATAGAATAAGATCAAATAATCTCCAACTTATCTAAACGAGACTATTGGTCACAGGCTTAACAAGTGACAACAAAATTGAAACCAATGCTTCACCCCCACAATCACTAATACAATACTCATATCAAGAATCATTTAGGACTCATAAAACTTATAATGTAGCTTAAATTAATAGGATAGGATAATTATGGATGGCTCAAGCCACCTTAGACATGTTAATCAATACTGGACCTTGATCCCATAACTATCATCTAACAAAGATCAACATTATTTAACCCCAAACACTTGAAGTAAAAAACATACCTTCTTTATTACACTAGAGGGAATATATGCTCTTCATTGAACAATACATTTAACACATTTTCTGTTTTTCTTTTCCACTAATTTTCATTTTTTTAAAAATAATAGAAGTAACACTAAGCACTTTGACCAAAATAGGGGAAAACAGAGAACAATAATTGAAGTCATGAGATGTGGACTTCTTTCCCCAATGAATTAACAACTACTCATTTTCCACTTCCACAAAATATCATCAACACAATTGAACATCCATGGCATTGTAGAGTTTTGAAAAGATTAACAATGTTCAAAAGTAAAGGGTAGAAAAAAGGATAAGTAAAAACAATGGAATAATGACTAAATAATATGATTTGAACATGAAAATTCAAGGCTTATAAAGACTCAAGGGAAGACACTAGGGATAATATGATAAAAAGATAGGCAATTTAAATACAAACGGTCCAAAAAAGGTCTATATCATTTTCAAATACAGTCTCATTCAAGTTTCATTTATGTATAGCAAAAAATGCAATATCCACACTACCTCAACCAATGTCAGAAGTTAAACTAGACCGCAAGCATTTGCTAGATAATTTTAAAATGACAAATAATAACACTCTCTAGCTCACCACACATGTCATTCTTTTTTGCTCATTTGTATCAAAATAGCAAATTCCTAAATTGATGAGATCAATAATTAAAGTATTCTATATACCATAGTGATTCCAAAATCCATCACAAGTATCAAATGAAACATTTTAAAACCATTAAAACAAATGGAAGTCAATAGAAACACAAACAATCAAAAACCAAATTAATGTTGTGTTTTATTTTACCCTCTTATCCTAAAGTATTGTAGAGGATTAAAAAAAAACAAGTGGAAGTGAATAGAAACACAAACAATCAAAAACCAAATTAATTTTTTTTAACCCTCTACAATACTTTAGGATAAGAGGGTAAAATAAAAAACAAAAAATAGAAAAACAAACATAACATAAAAGAAACTCGTAGACACATCCAACAATATGACATACCACAACCAATGAACTAACTACAACAACAAAACTTAAACTAAAACCAGAATTGATGATAACACAAATGCTCACCCTAAAACACAAACCTATATATTAACAAAAGAAAAATAAAAATTTAAACACATTGAATACTCTCCATGTAGCCAAGGTGGATTCCTAATCTTCAAATAATTTGCACCCCTTGCCCATTGGGAAGCTCCATGACAAGGTCAATGTCACTTTGTTACCTTCATATAGTCATATCCATGTTCAAATTATGATCCAGCATCCTCATGGTAATCCCATGTGACATTGCTTATTATAAATAAGGGCATCTTCCAGACAAATATTGCTTTATGTGGCTGACCTCAACCTCCCTGGCAAAGTTTGGCTTTTGAGTTTCTAGTAGAATTGCTATTTCTTCTTCAAATAGGACATTTGTCCAAAAGTTGCATCTACATCATAAGATTCATTCCGCATGCAGTCCATGATGTCATAACGGTTGTGCTAGATTGCCTGATGTGCCAATCTCATCCATTCTATAGTATGAATCTATACTTACAATTGGTTCCGTAGGTTGTTTCATGAATGCAACATGTACTTGCTCTATTGGGACATCATCACTAAATGATGGTTTCATTAGTGCAATTCTGATGTTGCAGTAGCAAGTCGTCTAATTAGTTAATGCCTCATCTTGAATACTCAACCTTGTTTCTATTGATTCGAATTATCTTGCTATCATCTTCTAAAGGTTGGACTTTTCTTTCACATAAGACGAGTAACACTGCTGATCTAGATAGCATGAGTAGATTAAATGCTCTCCCTAACCAAAATTGTATACATAATTATATAAATACGAATACTTGTTGAAGGAATTTGAACGACTAGCATTATCATAGATGGAAACCATGTGTTACTTGTTTGGCATTCATAGCTTTGGTAATTGCCGCAAGAGAAAGTTACAGGTATTTTGCATATGTAAGAAATTGTCTAACTTACAATCTGCTTAATGTGTCTAACTGAATTGCCAATTCTATGTATACAGTATCATAATAAGCCCAAGCAGTTCCATCATTTGACCATGGATACAAATTTTTGTATATGATAAAAATATTAAAAATAAAGGATTAAAATAGAACAATTAAAAATAAAGAAATAAGTAAAAGAAACAAATAAAGAAATGAATTTGAACTAGAAATAGGTAGCTTGGTATTAATACTAGTAGAGATTTAAGAATTAAGTCACCAGTAACAGCACCAAAAATATGTTGCACAATTTATACACTGATAAATCTATAAAATAGAGTAATTTTACCATGTAACACAAGTATTTTGCTCGGGTCTTACCTGGTTTTGGCCAAGTTTAGGGTTTTTTATGCCTTTTGTTCTAAGTGTGTGATGTAGGAAACGTTTAATTAACCTTTTCACAATTTTCACTAATAGACACAAGTGCACGGTATCAATGTAGTCTAATAAGGATCGTTCCTATGAAGACTGCACAGACAAGTAATGAAATTCTAAGCTAATTTCTATCTAGACAATAACAAGGAAATGTTTTTGGATTTCAAGAATTAAAACTCAAAATAAAGCTACTAGAATTTAAAGAGTGCAAAAATGACATAAAATAATAAAAAGAGTGTTTCAATTGGTGGAGAAGATGTGTTGGTACGAGGTTAGCAATTTCCAGTGGTCATTCAAGGTTCAGGTCAATTGGTCCAATTATACTTCCTAGAAGTTCAAGTCTCAATTATCAACCCAACCCCGCTCCTCCTGCAATTGGGTCCTATAAAATTAATTAACTGGGGATAGATTTCTCTATATCCTAGATTAATCAATTCGAGTCTTATCTATATAGAATTATCATGAATTAACTAATTAATCTGACCACTTTGATCACAAATTAAATTAATCTAACAATTAACATGGGTCTATGACGAGGGTTAACTTCTGTATCACCTCAGCCAACCTAACCAAATCTAGATTTAATTATTCTCTAAAATTAACAAATTATGTTTATTGTATCTACCCAGTCATTACAACTCCTCCAATTGGTTTTCGTCTGAATTAACCTACGAAAAATTGCATTACCCGCACCCAATCCTCATGAATTTAGTGTATCATGATTTGATTATATAAGCAAGAAATAATTGGATAGCAAGAATTCATGGTTGAATTAAAGATTAAAATTATTGCAATTGAACTTGAACAAAGAATAGAGAATTACCGAAAATAATCTTGCTGAAGGAAACAAAATTGGAATTGGAAAATATATAAATTGAAGTTTGACAATATAAGAAATTAAAGAAAAGTATGAAGTTCTAATCATTAGTACTCAATACAGCCCCAATTTATAGAAAAATCCCTCAGGATCACGGTCTAGTTGACCTATTCACTGAGAATAAATGGTTCGCTAAGAGCAAACAGCTCTCAGATGAGTTCGCTGAAAGCGAACAGATTACTTCCCAGGCTCAATGATAGCGAATTGCTCTTTGACGAGTTCGTTGAGAACGATTGATCCTTTTAGTTTGGTGGTATCATCGAGAGTGAATGGTCTTCATCCTCCAACACTTGACTTAACTCAATTCAATTTCCTCTTTGTTCTATACTGGTGAAACGACCATCTTGCCTTTCAATGGCCTGCACACAATATCAAACACAATAAATAGATATCTTTACCTCCTAAACGTACACTTAAATTATTAACACGACAAAATTCTTTAAACCACTAAACACAAATTTACTAACACAAAACCTTGAAAGTTGGCACTAAACTTACTCAATTAGATCACAAGTGAAGCATAAAACTGGCTCTAAATATATATTGATCAGTGTGTGCTTGTGCCATTTTAGGGTTTTTATCATTATTCTATGTATGGTTTGTTATGTTTGGTATTTAGATTATTTTATTATTTTATAGTTTTTTATAAGTCTTTGTTCGATATGAGAGTTAGCATGCAAAGCAGCATGACAAGCAGACAAAAATCGGTAATGAAAATCAGCAATTTACTGAGTACAAACAATGTATTTGAGTGTTAAACCATGGTATAAGTTTTATAGGCTGAGAAAATTATACCACAATCCGAGTTTATGGTTGATTTCAGGGCACTTTATGGTTGATACTTGTACACCCAACCCTAGCACTGTATATAGTCTTGGCCTCTTTTCTCATAATTAGGAGTTGTTGTTTAGAGTAGTTTTCTCTCTTTTTTCTCCTCCGCACTTGGGGAGGAACTTTCCTAGTATGGGTTTCCTTTTCTTGTTCTTCTTAGTATTATTTTTGAATCTAAGTGAAGATTGAAGCTTTCTACTTGTAAGACTTTTCTTTTATGTTTATTTATTTTGTTAAGTTGTTACTTTCATGTTAGCTTTAGTTTACTGCTTTTTTTAACTACTTTCTCTTACATGTTTTCTTTAGTTTCTTTCTTATAAATTCTTTCTCACTGTTAATGTTTACTTTTATGAACTAATTAATCATGAGTCAAAGTTCGGATCATGTTAATTCCCATTTGGGTGAAGGTTAATTGATTGGTTAAATGGTAATGGAAATTGGTTGATTTGGCATTTTTTGTGAACCCATGTAGTTAAAGATGCATCGTAATTTGGTAAAATCAAGGTAAAATATGACAGTTGAATCTCTATTCGGAACCATGATTAACAATGGGCTAGTGTTAGAATTTGACCTTGACATATTAATTCACTTTGTTGATCAGTTAGAATTCCATAGGGTAACTTTGATTAGACTAGGTAATAGGAGAAATATGTATTTAGACTAATTTGATTGATCGACCTACTTGACACGAGAAATCTGGATTAGGTTAAAAATGGGGATAGATCACTATTTTGGGTAATGAACCAATTGACCGATGAATTGGCCTAAATCAAGAATTGATTAGTCTAAACCCTATCCCACTTTCAAATTTACTTTCCTAGTTTATTTTAGTCTTTAATTTAGTTTTCAAAACCAAATCCTTTTTCATTTCAATTCTCCAAATAGGTGAATTAATTTAAACATCGGTAATTTCTAACTAATTCTCGTGGGATACATGCCCACTTTCATTTGCTCCTATTTGTCCCGTATACTTGTGGTGTTGTATCAAGTTAGTTAAAAGTATATGATTATAAATTGCAAAAATAGATTTGAAATGGATCAAGTTTTTGGAAATATTGCTAAAAATTGAGCTTGGTAATATTGGATATTTAGATTAATAGCTAATTTGGAGTTCTATATAATTGTTGTCTTTATTTGAAGATTAAAAAAAAAAATACCTTTATTTTGAAGTTTAGTTGCTTTTATTTTGAAAATCCAAATAAGTTTTTTCCCTTTAGAAGTTATTTGTCCTGTGTTTTAAAAACCAAAAGATTTTCGCTTTTAAGTGGCTAGTTTTGACTAGTTAGTAGTCTACATTTTTTTATTATCCTTGTTTGTGTTGTTTCCTTTTCTTGTTTTTGTTATATTTGGTGTCTATTTTTCAAAAACATGTAAAACATGAATTAGAATGATTCATACTAAGAATATTTTCATCCTTATGATTTTAAAGGCATGACACAGAATAATGAGCATGTTTCTTGTAGCTATTCTCCTTACTCTTTATGGGAGTCAAACAATTAAAGAACTGAACAAGAATAAGAGCAATTTTCAAACCTCAGTCAATGAGATTCTAGGAGGTCTCACAACATGATGCCATTTTTCAAGAGATAAAAACTTATTCCGTAGTCCAAATGATGCAGACTGTGGATTTTAGACATCGTTATAATGAAGGCCATGCAATATTCACATCGTGTTAGTAGGGTTCTACAAGGTTTCAGACCACGGTGCCAGTCCATTACCCAATGCATCAAACCCTCAACACCTTAACTTCAACCAAAAACTCTATTTTTGAAATTTCCTAATAAAACCTACTTTCATTCCATTGTTTTGTTACTTACTCCGTTAACAACCTCAAAAGTCAATTCTTTCCTTAAGTTTAAGCCTTTCCCACTTTGATAATTGTACATTTTGAGCATTCATTTACAATAGTTGAATGTAGTGCTAACAAGTCTTCAAGAGTTGGTCGAAGCAAAATAGGATAACTACTTTTCAATCAAATTCTTTTGAATTCATTCAAGTAATTTTTTCCAATACGTTTTTCAGCACGCAGGTTAGTTGATGGCACTTGATTGTGTAAGATTGGACAATCATTGAGGGACTTGATAGTAAACTTGGTAACTTGATAAACTCTTAGGTTTATTCATTTGTAATTAGTTTGTATTGATTGACTTGGATTCTTGTAATGAGTATTTGTTTAGAAAATGGGAGGTTTGATTGTTACTAGTTGATTTGGGTTTTTGAGCATACTTGGTTAAATGGAGTTTTCCCTACATTGCTATATGTTGATTGTTATTGTTTGACATTACTTGTTTATTATTTTACCCTTTTAACCTTCTATGCATGAGTCATTTTTTTTTATGAATAGTTAGTGGTTGGATGAGTTGATAACTTGTATTCATATATATATATATATATATATATATATATATATATATATATATATGAATGTGTATCTATATATCTATATAAGATACATATAGATATATATATATACACACACATACATATAGATGTGTGTATATATATGTGTGTGAGTATGTGTGTGTATATACATATATATATATATAAATATATATATATATGTAAATATATATACAAATATTCTGAAAATGAAAAAGATTATGATTGTACTTGTCAAAAAATTAATAATTTAACTGAAAATCAAATATTCTGTATGTAATATTAATATTTTCATATCCAGGTTTCATATCATATCCTTCAGTATTTATATTTAAGTAAGAGTTTCAAATAAATTTTTATCTGTTAGAAAAACAGAGAAATTTGGAAAACTATTAAAATAAATAGGATCATTACAAATAGAGGTTTCTACTAAACCAAGTAAGGAATCTATAAATTTATTATGTCTTGCATCTCCAAGTGCTATGCAAACTAAAGTATTAAGACCTTGTCTATTTAATGGTTGTAAAGCTATCTGGACTAAGCCTATATGCATATATACATATATACATGCATATAGTATGTATGAGTGAGTATGTATATATATACACACATGTATATGTATGTGTGTATATGTATACATACATGTATATATATATGTGTGTGTGTGTGTGTATATGTGTATATATATACATATTTATACATATATATATATATTTATCTGTATTATATGTATTAACATATATACATATGCGTTTATATATATGTGTTTACATAGTGTGTGTGTGTGTGTATATATATATATATGTATGTATATATATACACACAAGCATATGTATGTATATATATACACACAAGCATATGTATATATATATATATGTATATATGTGTGTGTGTGTGTGTTTGTGTGTGTGTATATATACATATATATATATATACACACACACGTACGTATATATGTACGTATACATATATATATATGTATGTATGTATATCTATATATATATATATATATATACATATATATGTGCATATACATATATACATATATGCATGTATTTATATGTACGTGTATATATAATATATCAGAGCCAGAGGGGGAAGTGGGGTGATAAATATGTCTTTTAATTTATTATAATACGGTTAAGACGGATCTGATTTCTTAGATCTATCATTGTTACATATCGATCCAGTTTTGCCAACAGTCTGTTTAAGAGGCAATGTAAGACCCGCTATGGCATTTGTAAGACCTAGAGCTGTTGAGAGTTTTAGTAGATTCTAAGACGGAAAGATATTTAATCATTTTTTATCTAACAAATCATATCTGAATTATCTTTATTATAATAAGTATAACAGACATAATTATCCCTTCATGGATCCTAAAGGTTACTGTACCACGGATCTAAGGGAATTTGATCAATATCTGTTCTAATCAATTTTAATATTTCTTTTCCTTAATTCTGTAATCACCTATCTATTTCTTTTTAAAATAATGTCTTTTTTATTTAAATCCTCTTCTAGATCTACTACTTCTTCTTCTACTTCTTCTTCAAACTCAAACTTTAAAGAAGAAATTAACCTTCATGGTTACCTGACTCAATCAATAGACAACTGAAAAATTACTGAATATGCTAACAATGACATTTATCAAAGTCCTGGATGGGGTTTAACCTCTGATTACACAATTAAAACAGTTGAACAAACTATCACTTTAAATTCAGACCATGAAGAAATTAGACTATTATCCAAAAAAACCATTGAAAAGCATATGAAGAAATACAATTATTTGCATTTCGGACTTGTCCAAGTTGCAGCAAAACCCCTGACAAGGGAAGGACTTGATACATCTCTTTTCCTATGCTTAAGGGATGGAAGATTCATAAACTTCAGTGACTCCCTCCTTGGGATGGCCGAAACTAGCCTTTGTGGAGGACCAGTTTATTTTGACTATTTTTCAAACTTTACAGTTTGTTTAAACGATAAAAATATTCTAGACACCTTAACTTTGAATATAAAAACAGCGAATTATAAAACAAAGCCAGGATATCTTCCAGTGGCAATCATTTATAGGATTCAGTTCAAGGCAATGAGTTCAGCTTTTCAGATCTGGAGCTATTAGAACATTTTCCAGAGGGGAAACAACGTTCCAAACAGATCTTGCTAGATCCAGAATGTCGATTCCAAAGACAATCACTTGGGATCAAGTCTCGCTCCCAAACGATTGGATGCTACTAGGATTAGTACCAGCAGCAGCACCAGCTCAAAATACAACGATCTCAGGCATCAGACAATTTGCTTCAGGAACTGTGCAGATAACTTTTGATAGATCTACAAGTTTCAAAGCATCCTTCTCAGCCAGTACTATTATTGATCAACCAGTCCAACCAAGAGGATATGCTCCTAGCAGGCATTCAACAACTTCTGTAACAACAAGACTACAAAATCTAGATCTCTCATCTAGAATCCCACAGTCAAGATATGCAGTCCAAACAAAAATCAAGACAATTCATCGGAAGATAAACATGGAGGACTTCCTATATCTCCCACATACTCTACTATGACAGACACTCCGATTCTTGATTCAATTAGTGATCTTGCTGTACTTACAAATAGACTACCAGATCGACAAACAAAGTATCCGCTCAGAATTTTTTGCAGAACATAACCAACAAAAGAAGCAATGGTTCTTTGAAAGTTACAAAGGACAAGCCAAACAAAAAATACAAAATGAGTTCTATGGATTTTTTACAAGAACTCAACAATGAGTTCAGTTCTTTGATTGGTTTTCAGTTTATACAGAAATAAACAACACCTCTTATCCTTTCCTTCCTACAATCAATGTCTCAAAGACTTGGCAAACACAGATTGGAGAAATTCATTCAGAATTACCACCACCGAAAACCATTACTATCCAGCATATGACCACCAACAACCAAAAAATAGATATTAAAGCCACACCCTTCAAGAAAAAGAACGACCAAGTTTCCATTGATGCCAAGGATATACAAGGTATCTATGAACAAAACAATTATACAAACAAGTACCTACAAATCCTAGGAGAATATCTTCTCACCAAGCCAGTTTCTACAAAACCAGCCTCAACTACAAATGCAATCTTCATCAAACCTCATGAAATATCAGCCAAATTTAAAAAATAGCTCCAAATACAGGCAATCAGCCAACTAGAACAAAGGATAGCAAAAATTGAACAATCTTTTTCTACTCCAGTTTCTAAACAAAAATCACATGAACCAGGATCATCCATAGTAAACCAGCAAGCCTGTGTTTTAGAAAAACAGGAGCACAATTCTTCAGACTCTGAAAATCAGCAAGCTGAAATCTCTAAACTCCGTACAGTAATTTCAAGACCAAACAATTCCAATTGGAGGAATCTGAATAAACTATATTATTCCAAACATTGTTCTAGAAGAAAAACCCAACTTACTCCAAAATACTTACAATGCAAACAGCATTTACGAATGGAGCATAGACGGGGTATCAGAATACAATATGATTACAGTTCTACAATAAATGACGATGGTGGCAACAGCATACAGAACTGCACATGGCTATACAGACCAATTAGCAGCTTATATCCTTATCACAGGATTTACAGGACAACCCAAGGATGGTGGGATGATAGAACATCTAAGTTCTGATGACAAAGAAAATATTCTATCAGCAATCAAGCTTAATGAAGAAAGAGATCCTATACTTCAAAATAATGAAACAATCTCAGCTGCAGTGGCAACCCATATCTTCACCATTGCAAAAATATTCATTAGCGATCCAAAAATGTTCAAAGAAAAATCCACTGAACTCCTCAACAATCTTAAGTGCAGAAATCTGTCAAACTTCAGATGGTATAAAGATACATTCTTGACTAGGATATACCCAGATCAGATGGAAATCAACCATACTGGAAAGAGAAGTTCCTTGATGGATTACCAAAATCTCTTAGAGACCTTGTCAAAGATGAACTACGAAAACAGCATGATGAAATAGTGCCATGGAAAGCAATCACCTATGGACAGTTGATTAGTCAAATTCAACAAGTGGCTCTATCAATCTACAAACATGATAAAATGCTCAGACAACTTGCTAAAGACCGAGCTCAAAGAAGTAAAGATCTCGGAACATTTTGTGAACACTGTTTGGCCTACCCAGTTGCAAAACCAAAACCAAAAGAAAACCTCGATTTTTTTAAAAACAGCTTGAATACAAACCAAGTAAACAACTTTACAACGAGTGACACAGAACCTCCTCTCAACCCAAAAGACTTACCTACCTCTTCAAACAAAATCCCTGCCCAATCCCAGTCTAAACCTGTTTGTTACAAATGTCATAAGCCTGGACATATTGCCAGATATTGCAGATTAAACAAACAACTTCAAGCCCTTCATCTAGAAAATGAAACACTATATCAAATAACAAATCTTCCTTTTGAATATGACAGCCAAAGCTCTGGAAATGAAAACTCGGAAGACGATATTGAAATAGAAGAGCACGTAAACCAAATTCACGATGATGATGTTTTGATAGATAGCTCCGATGAAATCGCAGGCAAAGAAACAAACACCATCAACATTCTTATAAAAGAACAAGATCTCCTTTTAGAACTTACAAATTGCTGAACCCGAAAAATGGCAGCTATACCTTTGTTTAGCCAGATTCAAAGAATCTCTAATCCCTATCCCTAACAATTCTTTAGCCAGGGATCCCAAATTACTCAACACATACAATCTGACAAACATCCTTAACAGATTCCAAACCAAACCCAAACTGTCTGTTACTATTCAAGACCTTCAAGCTGAAATAGCATATCTTAAATAAGAAATTAGGCTAATCAAAGCCAAGCCAAATCTAGACAGACTTATTTTGGAAAGCCTCACTACTAATTCTTTGCCAAACAAAATAAATATCCCAGAAACTTCTACTACTCAACAAACTACTGATGAACAGTTTCGTAGCCAGATAAATAGAATAACCTATCAGAAACATTATATTCTTATCCAGCTTGAAATCAACAATAATTTTGTTGTTAAAACTGAAGCATTATGGGATAGGGAGCTAATCTCAGTTGCATTCAAGAAGGACTTATACCAACCAAATTCTATGAGAAAACAAAAGAAGGACTCAGTGAAGCAAATGGTTCAAAATTGAACAATCAATTCAAACTTCAATAGCTGATTTGTGTTGTCTTAGAAGTTAAAGTAAAGTTCAGAATTGCCTCTGTCGAAGAAACTTTTCTTTTGGCAAAAGATCTTACTGGAAATGTTATTCTGGGAACAACCTTTATCAACAAATTAATACCCTACATGACGAAATCTGAAGGAATAATCTCTGATACATATGGTCCAGATGCTCTTCTACCATTTTCCAGAAAACCAGTTATCAAAGATCTGAATCCTTTATTCCTGAAGAAGCAACAACTATACTTCCTCAAAGAAGAAATATCATTCAGAAGATGGGAAATACAGCTCCAAACACCTCAGATACAGCACAAGATTCAAAACATTCAAAAATAAATTGAAAAAGATATTTGTGCTGAGATACCAACGACATTCTGGCAACGAAAACAACATACAGTCAACCTGCCTTACGATAAGGATTTTAACGAAACACATATTCCTACAAAAGCTCGTCCTATCCAGATGAACCAAGAGCTTATGGAATATTGTAAACAAGAAATCCAAGATCTTTTGAACAGAAAAACTTATTAGGCCAAGCAAATCTCCGTGGAGTTGCTCAGCTTTTTACGTGAACAAACAATCAGAAATAGAACGAGGCACACCAAGGCTTGTAATAAACTACAAGCCTCTAAACAAGGTTCTAAGGTGGATCAGGCATCCAATTCCAAACAAAAGAGATCTCTTACAAAGACTTCATTCAGCAAACATATTTTCAAAATTCAATATGAAGTCAGGATTTTGGCAGATTCAGATCCATCCTTCAGACAGATATAAAACAACATTCACGGTTCCATTTGGCCATTATGAATGGAACATCATGCCTTTTGGATTAAAGAATGCCTCATCTGAATTCCAAAAGATCACGAATGATATATTTAACCCATTCTCAACGTTCATTATTGTATACATTGATGATGTTTTAGTCTTCTCATCATCAATAGACCAGCATTTTAAACACCTCAATACCTTTTTTCACACCATCAAAACCAATGATTTGGCTATTTTCAAGAAAAAGATCAACCTATAATATTCCAAACTAAGATCCGTTTCCTTGGACATCATATTTATCAAAGAACGATAATCCCAATAGAAAGATCTATCCATTTTGCAAACAATTTTTCAGACCAAATTCTTGATAAACAGCAACTTCAGAGATTTTTGGGCTGCTTAAACTATATTGCAGATTTTATCCCAAACCTTAGCACTCTAACTAAACCCCTCTATGACAGACTTAAAAAATCTCTACCCTCTTGGACAGATATTCATACTACTACAGTCAGGCAAATTAAAACTCGTGTCCAACACATTCCTTGTTTAATCCTTCCCAATCCTTCTTCACCAAAAATCGTTGAGACAGGTACTTCTGATCTTGGTTACGGTGGAATTCTGACACAAAAAACAGACAAAGAGCATATTGTTGCTTTTACTTCAAAACACTGGAATAGTTCTCAGCAAAATTATTCCACAATAAAAAAGGAAATTTTAGCAATCGTTTTATGCATATCAAAGTTTCAATCGGATTTATTAAATCAAAGCTTTAGATTCCTATTACGCATCGACTGTAAATCTGCTAAAGAAGTTTTACAAAAAGATGTTCAAAACTTGCCTCAAAACAAATTTTTACACGATGGCAAGCATTATTATCTGTTTTTTATTTTGACATCCAATACATTAAAGGGACTTCAAATTCCATTCCCGATTATCTAACCCGTGAATTTTTGCAGGAAAGATAAAATGCCAAGAAAATAAAGGAGCAAAAACAGCCAACCAGCTGTTTCTTCCAAACAAGCACAAAGTTCTAAACTTCCTTCATCCTTCTCTTCATCAACCTCACCCATACATTAAAAAAACCCAGAAAAACAACCAATATCCCTAGATGACCTTATCCAATCAAACAAATTCCTTGCCTTAGCCCCAGGAATAAACCTGCCTATCTTCCATTCTAAAACACAAACACCAACCTCCTCCAAACAACTACCTTTGACCATTCCAAAAACTTGGGCAGATATGGTAGAAACTGAAGCAACAACATTACCGGATATCCAAAACTGGTAATGTAAACTACAATTAATTAGATTTCAAACCAAGGAAATTGTAGCCACATCTACATCCAAACAAACACCCTCACAGTCACAAATACCAAACCAATAGGTTAAAACTGCAATTATGTAGTAGTAACACAAACAAAGCCTGACTTCTTTGACCACGATCCAACTAAAATGGCCAGAAATATCCTACCTCTAAACTGCAACTTTCTACCATCCACATTGACAAAATCACAGGAATATTATTATCATATTCTTTGTGATACCCAATCAGTTAGCTTCAGACCTTTCACTGGGGTCAACAAAAAGACAGGACATGAATTTCAAACACATTGTTCAGCTCAAATTCTTAAAGTCCTTAGGCCCTCTGATTGGGGTCAAAACCTTAACCAACCTAAACAGTTTGTTAAACCCTTTAATCCACCTAACTTTACCTATTGGGATTACCAGGCCGCATGGTTTCAAACTTTTTCCTTTCAAAATAATACAAACTCCCACTCCTATCTATTTTACTTTAAACGTAGGTAACAAGTATCAATTTTCAGCATGATTTTCAAACTGGTGAAAAATCCATGGACCACAAAAGGAAATTCTGGTACCTGAAGTCCAACAAAGATATGAAGAATTCAAACAAAGATTCAATCCACCAAACACTTATATACATGTCTCCTTGCATTTCTTCTCCATCTTTTCTATTACATTGGTATATCAATGGAAATTTGAACTAATCGAACAAGCAGAAGGGCAGCTACCACTTCTGGTCAGACAAGGATATGTAAAGTGGTGGAAAGAATATGACTATAACAAATTCCTTCAACAACAACATATCTAAAAATGGTTTCTAGAAAACCCTGAAAGGGTTAAAATAGCAGATAAATAAAACACAATATTCCTTCAACAGAAGGCTCAATCTGCAGCAAGACTAGCAGCAGTTTCAAAAGAGGCAGACTACATCAAACAGTTACAACAAATCCTAGCACAGCTGGGACAAACAACTAAAGACGAAGATCCAAACCAAAATGAAGATGACTGTTATATGGGATTTTTTCACAAATTCCATAAAAATCTTGTAATAGATACACCTAAAAATATTGTTTAAATCCGGCCAAACACTGTACAAACACGTCAAACAAATTTATACTGTATACTGTAGCGATTGTAGCACTTGTATTGTAGCAAAAAAATCACTGTAGCAGTCAGAATTTTTAACTATAAACCACACCCCCCCCCAAACACATTAAAGAAAGACACGAATTTTGGGGGAACACTTCTCTCTCTAAAAACTCTCTCCCTTCTCCCCAAAACCATTTAGCTAAGGTTTTAAGTTTTGAGCATAGAAGACATTAAACTCTGTGAGTATTCGATAATTAATAAACTCCAGCTTTATTATCTATTTTATATTGTCAAATGGCCGGCTTAGCCTCTTGATATCTTATTTTATTATCTGTTTTACATTATTTGTTATATATTCATACTGTCCAATGGCTGGCTTTAATTTATTTACAGTCCGTCTGTGACCCTCTTTCCTTTATCCTTCTGTATGTACAGTATTAATAGTGTTTCATTTCCTTTTACCTAGGTCTCTTAGTTCCCGTCTGGTGTGTATATATATATATATATATGTATGTATACTTGCATATATATATGTGTATGTGTGTGTATATATATTTATATATATTTGTATATATATGCAAACATGTGTTTATATATGCATATATACATATATATGTGTGTGTGTGTGTATATACATATATATGTATATATATATTTGTGTATATATATACACACATTTATGTATGTGTGTGTGTGTATATATATATACACAAATATATGTGTGTGCGTGTGTGTATATATATATATATCCATGTTTTTTTTTGTGGGTTAATTTGTCTCCATGCAGAATCTCATTATGCCATGTGTCGTAGTTGTTACCTATATTCTCTATCACTACCTTGGACTGATAATGCCTTCACACATATATATTTTGGTTATGCTACATGTTGTGGTGGTTTACCCATATTTTTTACCACTACTCCCACCAACTATTAGATCTGCAATTCTATTGATGTAGATTTAATGATGACACCTAATCGGTGCCACTACCATCTACATACATGTACCGATTTGCTACCTTACTGATTTGATGATGACCCTTAATCGACACAACTGATATTAGCACAATCGATAAGGCATGAATTTGTCGATATTAGTAATGCCTTGTCACAGTACTTCATCGATAGTAGAAAATTATTACTAACACTACCTAGTTAGCATTAGAATCGGCATCGACGAATTGACTAATTGTTCAAAATCAATATTTTGACATCATCAATTATGATGTGCTGATTTGTAACTATTAGCAATCATATCAGGCAATTTATAGTATACCATATTAACTGTCAGTTATAATGATCGATTTATACCAACTATATATATATAATGTTCACTTACTAGGGAATGTCAAAGTACAATACCCCAATAAATGCCAAAATAGGAGGAGTCGTGCAAGAAGTATGGCCACTCAAGGAAGGGCTTGTCTTGACTAGATCACTGAATATTCAATATTTGATGGAGGTAGAACTAGACGGTAAAATAGTAGTGGATCTCATCAATTGTGAGGATTTTTACACTCTTAGTTCTCTTCTTTAATCAAATGACCGCAGGTGGCTGATAGGAAGATTTTAGGAAACCAGCATCAAATATATATCACAAGCAACAAATGTGATGATATATTAGCCAAGATTGTGATTGATCAAACTAAGAAACTTTCGACTTTTGATGTATCCTCCTTTTGTGTGTAAACTGGTTGAGGAAGACTTGCAGTGAATTTCTGTTCTCAAACTTGTTCCTATGTACATATTTTTTTTATAATGCAAATTTGTTTTCTTAATAAATAAAAAAAAAAAAAAAAAAGCTATGCATTTTGGTACCTTTACGTTGCACCACAGGTAGAGATGGTCACGGTTCTGGTTTCGGTTCTCCATTTTTTGGAACTGGAACTGGAACTGGAACCGGCAATAATTTTAAAAAAAAAAAAAGAAGAAGAAGAAGAAAAACAATGGAATATAATTCTCCCCCTTATATACCATTTTGTTTATAAATACCCCATTTTTCCCCTACTATTTGCAACACACAATTCTCTCAATCTCTCTAATTCTCTCAAATACTGTCAAAATGTATAAAATTTCTAAAATGTACCTTTACTTTAATTTTTAACGGTTCAATAAACAATGCAATAGTGTACTTTAAAAGAAAGTGTACAATTGAAATATAAATAAAATTCAATTTTTTGTTTCTCATCTTACCTTGTATTAATTTTTTTAATATTTAAATTTCCAATTTTTTAATTTTCTTAGAAGAATTTCAAAATTGAAACCGTGATAACCGGATAGAACCGGGTGAAACTGCCAGTTCCAGAACTAAAACTGAAACTGGCTCCCCTCGGTTCCGGCTTCTCCTGGAACAGAAATCAATTGTTCCCAAACTGTAGTCATGACTAACCACAGGCATACGTATAGGGGCGGTGGAGTAGGATAATGGACCCCAAGATTTTTAAAGTTTTATTTTCTGCCCTTGAAATTCTTAGAAGTTGTGATTCTTACACTATTATAACAAAATAAAATGAAATTTGCCCCCTTAAAATTTCAGATATATATATAACTGTCTCTCAAGTCTCAATCACTATATATTTATTTAGTCTTATTCTCAAGAGTTAAGAAATTATACATAATTTTTCCTCAGATTTTTTTAAAAAATTCATTAACACCCTCATAAAAATTAAAATTTACCTCATAAATTTTAGAAAAATGTAAAATTATCCCTACAAATACATGTCTATAGGATCTTATCTCCGAGCTCCAACTCGTCTATGTTGTCTAGCCTCCCAAGGTTCCACTGCGTCTACTCTTATGTTGTATCACTCAAGTCATTTAACAGTTTACTATCATTAGGAGTATTCATCGACCAGTTTCTTGGTAATTGATTAAAAATTTTTGATTCTTTCAATTTTCTATGTAAGAAAATTAAAACTAAATCTGAACCAAACTTTTCTTCAGTTAGATTGTTATCCAAACTTTATTTTTTCGATTTATCCGATATAATAACCAAAGTGCACAAATTAATTTAAAACAAATTATAAAACTAAATACAAAACTAATAAATTAAGGGTAAATTATTGTAAACCCCCATATGGTATGGCCATCTGACCCATAACCCCCATGTGTTTTGAAAATATACTTTAAACCCCCATGTGGTCTGGACTAAATGGTAAAGTAGATAGAAATCATCCAAATTAAAGGTGTTTGAAAAGCACTCACTCCAAAGTGAGTGTTTAATGAAAAATATAATTTTTCCTTAAAAAAGTCTAAGATAAATTATTGTAAACCCCCATGTGGTATACATCTTGGATTCATAACCCCCATATATTTTTATAAATATACCGTAAACCCCTATGTGGTATGAACTAAATGGTAAAACAGACATAAATCATCGAAACTAATCATATTTACTATACACACACCCCTATTACGAGTTGTTGCTTGAAAATTCATTTTTCCTCCCAAAAAATTTGAAATTATATGCCCAACCTACCCTTATTGTTTTTTACAGGGATAAACTTATTCTCAAATTTGCTACACTTATCTATAATTTATAACCAAAAAGAACAATTACAATGATGCATAAGATATTTTTCTATAATTTGTTTCTTTTTTTTGTGTGCATTGATTTACATATTTTTAATTGTAATAATAAATTAATATCATTTTCTTTATTTTTATCAAACAAATTGAAGCTATAATTTTTGAAAATAGGGAGAAATAAATTATTTAAAAGTTTTGATATTAAATTACATATCGGGTAAAAGTATAATTTCAAAAACTGTGACTTTGGATGATTTTTGTCTATTTTATCATTAGTCTAGACTGCATGGGGGTTTAGGGCATTTTTTTCAAAATATATGGGGTTATAGGTTCAAGAGTCATACCACATAGGAGTTTATAGTAATTTAATCTAATTTAAATATGTGGTAAGAACGTAATTTCAATGAAAATCATTAGTTTGAATGATTTTCATCCACTTTACCATTTAGTCTAGACTACATGGGGATTTAAGATAACATATTTTCAAAATACATATAGAGGTTATGGGTCAAATGGCCACACTACATGGGAGTTTATGGTAATTTACCCTAAATTAATAAACAAAATACCTAAAACTACTAAAATTAAGACTAGAAACTAAAAAATAACAAAGAAAAATAATATGAAAATGTTGAATGAATGGAAAATGGAATTGAGTTACTGAAAAACTAAAAACTAAAGTAACAAAACTAAAAGTTTGGTTATTCGATTATTGATTTCAATAACCAAATCCTAACTACAAAACCAGTCTTTTTTATTCAGTTTATCCGAACACCGATAATCTAAAAATCTTAAACTAAATTAGTTTAATTCAATCGATTTGTTCAATTAAATCAAACTATGAACACCCCTAACCATCATAGTTTGGATATAGCCTACACACAGGCATCATGTATTGGACAAACATCGAACAAGAATTGAAAACACGGAAAAGTTATCTTGAAATTCTACCAAAATGAGTTTGCATCTGTTATTTTTTTATTTATTTTTTATTGAGCCATCTATTAATATTTATTGAAAACTCATTCAACAAGAGTACACATTATTCAACACGTGGACTTCTGTTTAATACAAAAGCAAATTAGACATTAATGTATATAAGTTTGGTCTTCTTGTTACCATACAAAATTCAATTTGTCAGTCCATCTTTAAAGTTTCAATTTTTGTTTTGTTGACATTTCTAATTAGAAACAAGAAAATGAAATTTATACCATTAATTTTTTTTGCCAGTTATATAATAATCACAAACTAGGATACATCATTTAGCAATCATAGATAAGATTTGTCAGGATCAAACACCAGGAATATGTGAAAATTACTTAACAAACCATTGAATACGATAATGAAGATAAACAAAAAGAAAAATAGCAACAAAAGGGAAACACTGCATTATGTAATTCAGTCGAATCGACCTACGTCCACGTGCGAAGGGGAAAATTTCACTAAGTCAACAAGAGGAATACAAAGGGAAAAAAACACTAAGTCAAGGTTAAAGGAAATACAAATTTGGGGAACCCTCTAGAAACCCAAAAGAGCCCAAAACAAAATACCCCAAAAAATTTAAGAGAGACATAATATACTAAAGGCCCTAAAAGGCCTAATTCGTTCTTACCAGAAGGTGTTATACAAATAAGACAAAGGACTCTAAACACCATTATAACAAAAGTACAATAAAACCCAAAATATAACAAAAGACTGGATGGCCATAAAGTTCTTAAAATTCCACTAAAGTTCTCTTAGTTTGGTGCACTTAAAACCTTAACTAAGGCATTTAATTTATAACTTTAAGTGAAAGAGTAAAACTCTTACCCAACCTATGCGGGACAAAACAAAAGATACAATGCATACACAACAAATTTCTACCTTAACTTGTGTCACATAATAAATCCTCGTAAAATGGCAAATCTTCACAAAGCAAAATTTTCTACCTTCTCCACAGAAGTTCAATGATCTAGATCTTCGATTCACAAATGGATCAACATAACACCATCTTCTGCCAACAATGTCCCAAATTTATACTTAACACAAGCCAACACTTCATTGACAAAATAGGCCCAACAAAACCCCCTCCCCTTCGGACTCCATATCCCTCTTACAAACCTTTAAAAGGCCAAAGGTTCGATAATACAAAGAAAAGAGTAACATAATGGCCTAACACAAAAAAGAAATTGCTTATCATCAACTAACCAAAAATTCATTCCATAAACTCATAAAAAATTTCTCAACACAGAACTTCGTTATTGGCACTTCAACATAACCAAATCGGTTGACCAAATACGAACTTAACCCCAATTCGAACTTAATTCGGATCCCCAACTCTGATATTAATTTGTTAGGATCGAAACCCCAAATATATGCAGAAATTACTTAGCAAGCCATTGGATACGATAACGAAGATAAACAAAGATAAATATGGTTACAAAAGGGAAACACAGAGTTACGTAATTCAGCCAAATCGACCTACATCTACAGGCGAAGAGGAGAATTCTACGAAGTTAACAAGACGAATACAAAGGGGAGAAATCCACTAAATCAACAAGAGGACTACAAATTTGAAAAACCCTTCATAAACCCAAAAGAACCCATAATAAAATATTCCAAAAAATCTAAGAGAGCCATAATATACTAAAAAGTCTAAAAAACCCAATTCGCTCTCACCAAAAGGTGTTATACAAATAAGACAAGTAATTCTAGACACCATTATAACAAAAGTACAAGAGAGCACAAAATATAACAAAATATTGGATGGCCATAAAGGCCCTGAAAGCCTAGTAAACCTCTCTTGCTTTAGTGTACTTAAAACCTTAACTAAGGCGCTTAATTTACAATTTTAAGTTGAAGAATAAAACTCTTACCTAACCGATGTAAGACAAAACAACATATACAAATCATACTTAACAAGATTTAAGGCTCTAGAAGTACTCCATGCATTTATAATGTTATTTTTAAAATGAGAGATGATTTTTCTCTCCCACACTCTATCCCGCACCTTCCCGTAAGTTCTTATTTATCCCTATAGATGAAAGTAAGAATCTAATTGGAGAGAGTTTAAATACTTAATACTTCATTCGTTTCAAAATAACTGTCACTTTAGACAATTTGTCTTGTTTTATATTATTTGTCACTTTAGAACATTAAGAATGTATTAAATGGTGTTTCCAACTTTTACTCATAGTGTCATATTAATGAAGGTAGAATTATATAGTTGGGATATTAATACAAAAGGATAACTTAGTCACTTTAAAATATTTTTTTTGTAAAATTGATGTAATTTAATAACTTCCTTAATCCGTGTATACTAACCAAATGTGATAATTATTTTAAAACGGATGGAATAATATCTAGATGAAACCCATTCAATTAGAATATATGCCTCCATGTTAATATAGGTTCGAAAATAAACTCAATAAATTCCATACAATTAATACAAAATAAACGGAGACAAAACTCTACTCTAAGGACAAGATATGAATAACTAAAGATCTCGCAATTATTTTTGCAGTTTACAACTGTCCATGACCATCGCTAAAAAATTGGAAAACTCGTCTTAAAAGTTAGATACTTCAAAATTTCTGAATTTAACTTAAACCACCAACTCAATTCAGTATAGGAAAAACAAAGAAAGAAATAAAATAGTCACAAAAGTATGAACACATTATTAGGATGAAGAAACCGAGCATTCAATTATCCTTAATGAATGCAAGAACAACATTCAATTGAAAAGTGGAAAATGAAAAGCTATTATAAAAAAGGAAAAAAAAGGAAAGACCTTTTATAAGAAGTAAGAAGAGGAGAAGAAACCTACGAAAGTCTCGTGAGAACTCACGTGTTCCACAGCGACGAAAGAAATGAATAATGAAGAATGTACTTGGCTCGTGTATACTCATAATTTGGTGGTCATGAAGGGTACCTTCCTTTTTCAGACACATTCATCAATATGCCATCTTCATGCCCTTTTAGTAACCAAGTCAGTCAGATTATCCATGAACTCTTAACAATTCCCCTCGCAGTCCACTCAACCCACAAAAGCGCCATCCCCACGCCTCTCATCAATGTGATTTGAACGAAATCATTAAAAAGGTGCAAACAGACAACCTTTCTTTAAAGCAGGCCTTGAACCACGAGACAAACAATCAATATATGATACTGTACTTTGGTAGAGTAGTTAGTACTTCATTGATTAGAAATACTTAACTAAATTCTTTTTTTTCTTTTAACTCTAGTATATATCTTATATATATATATTATTTATAAAATATAAAAAAAATTAATATTCGTTATTTTATAATTTACTAAATTTATTTCCTTCGTACTTTTCGTTATCTTTTCATTAATCACTCATAATTTTTTTTTCTCTTTTCAATCTCCACTCTCTATATTATTTTTTTAAATTTTTATTAACATTTCTGCCACCTATTCTTTTTTTTTTTCTTTTTGATATTAGAGACTGTAATTTTATTTTTTTAAAAAAATTATACACTCATTAAGTATGCCTTTTATACTAACAATATGAATTAAATTTGATAAAATAAAAGACATCTTTTAGTTGACATGTAAACCTTGTTATTAAGTATTTTTATTCACTAATACATTCATCCATCAAAAGAATCAACTCAAAAAACAACAAAATAAATCATAAGAAATTCCATTTAAATAGTACAAAGGTTAAAAAAATCCCAATTTTTATAGCCCACAAAAAATTGAGAAAAAAAAGTAAATTCAAGTAAAATCTAACTCCTACCCTATTTTCTTTTTTGCTTTTTTCCCTCACCCTAACAATTCTAGTATCGAATACTTCCATTCCATATTTCCACGAGCTAAAAAAATGCTCGAATTTGAGAAGAACCCTTTCTTCCCCCAAAAACCAAACAAACAACCAAAACTTTTTAGTACGTACACATACCAATCAATAACCACCCACTAGTTAGGTAGTACTAAATGCCAAGACAAAGGCACAAAGATTTATTAGTACTAGAGTAACCATTTTTTTCTTTTTTCTTTTTTTGTCACTCGTATTTAAGAGGCTGCAGACTGGTGGGGATGGTGTGTTGTATGTGTTGAAGCAGAAGCAGCAGCTAAAGGGTAGAACCTTGGTCTAGATATAGGAAATTTGATGGCATTAGATATGGAGTCAGATGTATTGACGGTGTTAGTTTTTCCGTTAGTAGTGGAAGTTGAGGGGATTGTGGCGGCAGTCGTTGTAGGATTTGAGGTTGTTGTTGGTGAGGGTGCAGTAGTAGAAGTTGTTGCCACACGTTCACAAGAGGGACACATTGTAAGTGTGGTGGCTGGGGATTGCATGTAGAATGGGTTGGGAGTCTTCAAAGCTCTCAATTCTTGCAAGTCCTTGTGTAGCCTTCGGTTCTCTTCAGTCAAAGTCTCACAACGCCTTTTCAAGTATTCACAATCCACCTCTGTTTGCTTCAACTTTGTCCTGCAAATTGTCACACATAAATTCATAACAATTTTAAATAGCTATATTCAAGAAAGAATAGCAGTAGCATGAAAGCCGGTAATTTTCAAAGCTACAAATTTATAAGTAAATACTACTTATAAATCACAGACAAAACGGATGAATTTATATTTGATATTGTCTAAAATATAGAGATCACAGCCGATGCTACTTGTAAGAGCTCTAACCGTTGATTTTTTATTTGAGATATTGTCTATAATATAGGGATCACAGAGGGCGCGGATATCCAGATTACAGTGTGGTCTTTCAATCAAGGAAATCAAAAAAGCCAAATGCAAACAAAAGAACTAGAAATAAAAACAAGCCATAATATTCTCGTACCAAAATAAATTATCATTATATTTCAACATTTTTAGTACACACCTTGCTCGTCTGTTCTGGAACCAGACTTCAATGTCGAGGCCTAAGATTAAGCTGTTTTGCAAGTGCAAGTTTTTGCTTCTGCCAAAATCCAAACAAACCAAACAAATATTGACACAAACATACAAATGAAATAATCATAAACCAA
The DNA here is from genome assembly GCA_025175665.1 of Cinchona pubescens. Classification (NCBI taxonomy): domain Eukaryota; kingdom Viridiplantae; phylum Streptophyta; class Magnoliopsida; order Gentianales; family Rubiaceae; genus Cinchona; species Cinchona pubescens. The sequence goes on along the minus strand of JANKKI010000099.1, from coordinate 1,683,969 downwards.
GATATTATATTCAAATTAAACAGAAATAATGATTTACCGGATTGAGGGTGTTGTGCTCTTTGAAGCTTTCTTCAAGATAAGCAGGAGTGTACTGTTCTTTAGAGAGCCTAAGTTTCTTCCGAGCATTGAGGGCATTCTCGTCATCATCACTGGCTCTTGAGGATGCTCTCTCAGCCTCAACGACGTCATTTCCAGCTGCTCCAAATTCCCTCTTATTCCCACCGTTAGCAAGATTTTCACCACCTCTAAAAATGTTCAAATCCATCTGAAATGCCGATGCTGATGCCACACTGTTCGGAGATGACACCTCCTCCATTACTCCACCGGCCGACGGTAGCCTGTTCACGTCAAATCCCTTTGCTACCGCCGGCAATCCCACGTTGCCCGACGAACCATTATCCGAACTCCCTATTAAAAAGATAAAAATAAATAAAACCAAGAATTTAAATTATTATACTAATCGTCTTTTGTTAGAGTTTGACTTTATTCATTTTATCGTTGTTTGACTTTTTCTTCAATTCAAAATTTTAATTTTGTACACAACTTTTTAGCTTTTTCAAAATTTAATTTATATTAGACAATATTTGACATAAGATTCATTTTTGACACAACTTTCATAAATAATTAAATAAATATTTTTAAAAAAAATAAAAATCCCTCCCATTACGAAAAATTTTATTCCCAGAATATCTTTCTAAATAGCATGTCAAGTAATATTTCAAATTAATGAAATATTATTATTTAAAATGATAAACTTAAAAGTAAATGAATTGATTGTTACTATTTAAAATACTAAAATTTAATTAGTTTGATATTTAAAATACTAAAATCTAATTAATTTGAAATACCACTTAATATGCCATTTAATAAAACTTTCTTATAATAAAATTTTTTCATCCACTACCTTTAATAACTTGAACCCAACAAATCATAGAAACATATTGAGAGAAATTCTTGTATGAACTATGCTGTAGAGCCCTGATCCAAAACACTATATATCAACAATTGATGCGATATTTAGTAATTTGAACCATGACCCACATATCATATAAAAATATCTTGATAAATTTTTATATGAACTATGTCATGTATGGGTTAGTACAAAAGGCCACATCAATAATTAATGTAATATGAATTGATCTAGAAAATTTTAGATCAAAAGATCCCTAAGACATGTAATTTATGAAAAAAAATTCTAAAACATCCTACCATCTAAACTATATTTCATTTTCATTATCAAATCAAGCAAATCTATGTTAATCTTTAGGATTAAAAAAAAAATTATGACTGAATAAATAAGATTAAGAAGTATCAACTATTAACATTTAACACATGAATCTTACTATCCACAAGATAGTACAAATGGTAGTATGAATTTTTAAGGCCAGTAAATTTTTATTTATTTATTTACCTTGTGGATAATACTATTAATAATATGCCTTAAAAAACCTCATACTAGCCACAATAAAATAATAGCAACACAAGAACTATTCATAGAACTATTTATATGGAGAATACGATGAGATACCATTATCTGAAGACCAACGGAGAGGTCGGGCACGAATCGGAGTGGGACGAGGGACCGGAGCAAGAGGGATTATGATGACGGAGATTAAGCTGAAGAGGGATATCAACAGAGACCCCTCTTTTTCTCTGATAATCTTCATCATCATCATCATCATCATCATCATCTCTAGTACGTTCAGAAGAAGTACGATCGTCGTCTGCATCCTCATCACCATAAAAAACATCATTATTTTCTTTCGATTCACTACTTCTCCTTGACTCTTTCCTCCCACTCGAGTTGTTATTGTTGTTGATCCCCAAGCCCATGCAGAACCTTAATCCGAGGTTTTTGTTGTTGTCGATATTGTTTGGATGGTTTTGGCTATCAAGTCCTTTATTTTTTGTTGAGAAAGAGAGTGGTTTTGATGGGTTAGTTTCTCCTCCCAAGCTTAAGCCAAGCTCCATCTTTCATTGCAAGAACAAATATTAAGAAAAACAAGTGACGAGAGATACAAAAGGAAGTGGATGTGTTGGGATGACAAAAGAATGGAGAGAGTCTTTTATAGAGATTCTATCCAATCTGTGACTTCTTTCTTAATTATATTATATATGCTGGTCAGAGAGAGAGGAGAGAGAGGGCACGAGGTGGGTCTGTGTTGTGCGGTAGGCGTAGACCCTAACAATTCCTTTTCTTTCCTTTTAGTTTTTTTTTTCCTTTTAGGCTCCAATTAGGCAATTACTTCTGTTTTTAAGTAACTATTTAGGTAAATTTGATTTTTAATTTTATTTTTAGATTTTATAATATAAATTAAATTTTAAATAATTTATAACATTAATTGATATAAATAAAATTATTTAAAATTTAATTTTAATCATAAAATTATTTAAAATTTAATTTTAATAATAAAATTTATAAATTAAATTAAAAATTAAATTTACCTAAATATTTACTCGATTTTTATTTACTCCATGTGTTTTGTTTGCAGCAGCACTCCTACCAGCCAAGTTTCCAATTAAAAGTTGTTGAATTGACCCTCTTCGGTCTTCAATCATAATGTTCACTCTCTACTCTATAGTCTATTAATTTACAGTCCAAATCGGATATTCCGTAATCAAGTAGATCGGTGATTAAATTGAAGGTTGAGGTGTTTTATTTGGATTGAAAATATTTTTTAAAATTTTTTTTGGTGTCAAACACCGGAATAAAATATTTTTTAATTTTTCTTCTTCTAGCTGAAAATAACTTACAAAATTTTGAACGTAAGTTATTTTTTAAATAATTCAAGAGTGACATTAAATCTCAAATATTATTTTTATAATTTCATTTGCTAAATTTATTTGCGTTTTCAATTCTTTTTCATTCGTTTTTCTCTTAATCATGGATCTCACACAAATATAACTATCATTATACATATTTTACTACTACATTGTACTATCATTTAATTTTAAATAAAATCAATCTTTTATTAACCACAATTACTTGTAAGGTATTTATTACCATTGTTATAAGTTTTTTTTAAACTTGTATTAATAAAATTAAAGATGAAACTATTAAAAAAATTTATTTCAAAACATCTTCATTTTGTCAACCGAACACCGAAAAATTGTATGAAAAATAGATAGTTAAGAGACATACATGTAAAATATTTTCAATCAAAATGAATACACCTGAGTGTTAGATAACAATAATGTAAAACTCTTTAATTATTTATAAGATATGCTTCATTTATTTTAAAATAAGTGTTGTATTTAATTAGTCTACATGATTTAATGAAATTTAATTAGTCTACATGATTTAATGAAATTATTAAATTATATTATTTTTTATAAAAAATAATTTAAATTGATTAAATTATTTTTTATATTAATATTTCAACTATATAACTCTTTCTCTATAATATGGTGGTACTAAGAGTAAAAGTTAGAAAAAAATATCATTCAATACTTTCTGATTTTTTAAAGTGATAGATAGTTTGAAATAAGATAATTTATCTAAAACGATAATTATTTTGAAATAAATGAGTATGTAAGTGTAATTATACACGTGACAAATTTTTTTATTGATGGCATTAAATTGTCACAGAGAAAGTTAATTGACACTTTGAATCTCATTCGACTCTCTAATCATAGTAGTTTGGAATAAATATTTTTCCTATATTTGTTGCGCATAAAATCTTTTCACATGTCACATATGAAATTTTTTTTTATAATATTTAATATTTGTCACATGTGTAAAAATAATATTAAATTTTTAAATAATAATTTTATGGTATGTATCTAAACTCATTTAAAAAAAAAAAAATCTATGCCGTCAAAATTGAACTACAAGTTTTTTTATGTATATAGGCTAAATTGCCTATCTGTTTTGTTTGAATTGATGAAGAATGTTTATTTACGTAAATTGGTGGGGGATTCATATTCTTTCATCTCCACATGTATCAAGAAAAATTTATGTCCTCGTATTATATGTAAACAATTTAATCCGAATAAATTGAATACTCATAAAACTAAATTACACAAAACTTTATCAATAATTGATGGATAATTTAATACAACATTTCTTAAGAGTAATTAAATCAAATTAGTTCTTTTACAACTCAAAATTTGAGTGCTTAGATTATTATCATTTTATTTTTCTTTAAATAATAAATATTTGGTGATGATATTTAGAAACTTTTGTACTCCTTCTGTCCCATTTTATATGTCACTTTTTATATTTTTATTTGTCCCAAATTATTTATCATTCCTTAAAATGACATATTTTTAAAGATCAATTTATCTATTTTACCCTTCATGCAAGTTCAAAAAACATAGCATTAAATTTATGTTTCATCATTAATTGCTCTCACAAACCATTTCAAAATTTGAAAATCCAAAATCAACTAACAAATTTTGTATATTAATTAAAGGACAATTATGGAAAAAATATTTTATTAATGAGTCAAAGACTAATTTCTTTTAAACTATGTACAAATTTGACCATGTCAAATAAAATGAGACGAAAGATATATGTGTCCCTATTAATCTTTAGAACAAAGTATCTTGTTGGGTCACTAAACTATGTTTCGATTGTTATTTTAGTCACAAAACTTCTTTAATGGCCAAAAAAACTCACTCAACTTTTAAAATTGCGTCAAATGTTCATTTTGTAAATTTGAGTAATTGGAGTATTCGTTAGTTCATGTACATGTCACATGTTTTAGACCCTCCCCTTTTCAACAATCATAACCAGCTTCCTACCACCACTCCAATTCCATCTTTGCCATCCCCAAGCCCCCTCTCTCACTCATATCCAAATCTTCAGCCCCTCTCCCACCCAATCCTGCCATTCCTTATCCCTTTCCCACCCCAAACCCGCCACCCCTGTTCCTGTCCCCATGAAACTTGGTGATGTAGATTTTTTTAGGACGACTTTTTTTTTTCCCATTCCTAACGTGTTCTGTTTTCTTGCTTTGGGAAAAAAAAGAAATCACAGTTTTATAATTGGTCATCTTTTAAGGGTTTCTATATGTTTGTTTTTTTCTGTATGTGCTCAAGGATCGGGAACTTTGGTTGGTTTGTTGGTTAGGTGAGTGATGCAGTAGTATCTATAAAGCTAATTTGTTCTTGAGCATATTGGAGGACTGGACTTGTTTTGTTGATTTCTGGGATGGTGGTTAATTGCTATGCATATTTGCTTCGCATGGAGTTGATGTTAAGGAGTTTGGATTCATGAGCCCAACAGCTTAGATTGAAGAATTCAATATTCTGCCGTCCTCATATTATAGTGTTCTTGAAGGAGTTTTTTACTTCGCTATCTGTGTTTGCTTCATGTAGCATCGAAATTTTAATATAATTGAAATTTCTGTGGTACTACCATGTCAAGATGTATATCTTAATATTTAACATAAATTATCGTAAACTCTCATGTAATATAGTTATTTGACCCATAACTTTCATGTGTTTTGAAAATATATGTTAAATCTCTGTGTAATCTAGATTAAATGGTAAGGTGGATGGAAATAATTTAAAGTAACAATTTTTGTTAAAATTACGTTCTTACCCTAAATTTAAATTAGATTAAATTATTGTAAACCTCATTTGGTATTACTCTCGAATCCATAATCCTTATATATTTTGAAAAAATTATCTTGGACTAATGATAAAACAGACAAAAATATTCAAAGTCATGGTTTTTGCAAATTATACTTTTACCCAATATGTATTTTAATATTAAAACTTTCAAATAATTCATTTCTTACTATTTTCAGAAATTATAACGTTCAATTTGCATGATTAAAAATGAAGAAAATCATATTAGTTTATTATTACAATTAAAAATTTGTAAATTAATGCATGAAAAAAAAGAAAAAATTACAAGAAAATAATGATATACATCATTGTGGTTGTACTTTTTGGTTGTAAATTATAGATAAGTGTAGCAAATTTGAGAATAAGTTTATGTAAATAACAATAAATTTAGATTGCTCATACAATATTAAATTTTTATAAGGAAAAACGAATTTTCAGACAACAACTTGCAATAGGGGCACTTGTATAGTAACTATAATGGTTTCGATGATTTATGTCTACTTTACTATTTTGTTCAGACCACATGGGAATTTAGGGTGTATTTACAAAAATATATCAGGTTTATGAGTCTAATATGTATACCACATTATGATAATTTATCTTCACTTTTTAGGAAAAATTATATTTTTTATTAAACACTCGCTTTGGTGCACGTACTTTTCAAACACCATTAATTTGGATGATTTCTGTTCACTTTATTATTTAGTTTAGACCACATATGGGTTTAAAGTATATTTCCAAAATATATGGGGGTTACGAGTCAGATGGCTATACCACATGAGAGTTTACAGAATTTATCCTAATATTTATCTCTTTATTTTAAAAAAATAAATAAATAATAAATAAGGAGATAATATTATAGATAATTAAATTTTGTATATATTTATAGTACTTTAGAAGATAATATTTTAAAAAAACTAATTCTCTTGTAATTTTATCTTTTAAGGAATAAAGATGATACATAACTAGTATAATTATTTTAAACTTCATGTTCCTTAAGAGAAAAGTTAGGTGTAGGATTGTGCCAAACCACTTCAACTCTTCTCATCTTACATGTATAAATAGAAGGTCACCCCTAGGCATGGAAACACATAACACATATTCTTAGAAGCTCTCCACAATCTGTATATCAAAGTTACAAGAGCTCTCTAAATTCTCCTTCAAGCCTTCAAGTTCTCTCTTCAAATCTTCCATATATCAAGATTTAAAGATTTTCGTCAAGTGTTTTTCAAATCTTCCATACAAAGAGTTAAAGAAGTCCAAGTTCAAAATCAAGCTGTCAAACCCTCGATCTAATTTCGGGATCAAGCCGTGAATCGCTCAATCAACTCTAAGTTCGAGATAAAGCTCTCAAACCCTCGATCAACTTCAAGTTCGAGATCAAGCTGTCAAACCTTCGATCAATCCAAGTTCAGATCAAGTCGTGAGACTATCAATCAAGTCTAAATTTGGGATCAAGTTGTCAAGCCCTCGATCAAGTCTAAGTTTGGTATCAAGTTGTCAGGCCCTCGATCAAGTCCAACTTCAAGATCAAACTGTCAAGCACTCGATCAACTCTAAGTTCGAGATCAAGCCGTGAGACCCTTAATCAACTCCAAGTTCAAGATAAAGCTTTCAAGCCCTCGATCAACTTCAAGTCTTTGGTCGAAATCATGCCGTGAGACCCTCGAGTCAACAATTGAAGAGAAAAATCGGAAGAGATCCTGAAGATTGTATCTCATTTTTTCTACATAAATAATTTATATTCATTATTTTCTTGTCCTATTAATTTTTATAAACTTGAAATATTTTATTGTGCACATTTCGTTTGCTTGAATTTCCCATTTGGTTTTGGGCCACTTTTAGTTCCTTCTATGTCCTTGTTTTAGGATCTTGGTTTCAATATCTTGGATGCTTGGAAGATGCGTCATGTCACAACACCTTCTTGACAAAACAAAGTTCTTTTTTGCCTTGTTTTATTATTTCTTTTGCCTTATATTATCAATCTTAGTATCCTCTTTATGCTAGGTCCTCCTTGTCTTATAATCACATCTTATGGTTGGGGTTGGATTTGAGTGGAGAAGGGGGATTGGAGGTAGAGGATGGGTTGGGGGTGACGGAGATGGGGTTGGGTGGTGGTAGGAAGGTGGTTATAATTGTTAAAGGAGGACTGGAGGGCGGTGATGGGAAAGAAAGATGTTGTTGGTAAAATATAGTAAATGATGATTGAACAATTTTACCTCTACTGAAACTCATGTGACATGCATATGTATTGACTAACGAAGATTTAAACTCTCAAATTAAATGAGTGACTCCTTAGACGCAATTTTAAAAGTTGAGTGACATTTTCGGCCACGAAAAGAAAAAAGTAATGACTAAAATGACAACCAAAACATAGTTTAGTGAGCAAATAGACACTTTACTCTAATATTTATTGGTATAAAATGTTCATTTGAAAGGTTTAAGAGTTAGAAAAGAAACTTTAGATATTTTTGAGATTTTTCTGTGGTAAGAGTTGGAAAGGATATGTAAGAAACTAATTGTATCAATCAATACTGTGCAAGATGCTAAAAAATGTGTGTTAATATCATAACTCTTGGTTAAGTACCTGATTTTGGATTTTCTATCTCACTTTTTGTCTAAATCTTTGTCTTACTTTCTAGATTATGCTATGCATGATATTTTGATTTACAAGTATTCACTATTGTTAAAATACAGGTGGCTAACATGTAAAAGTCATATTCCCTCCGTCTTATTTTATATATCACTCTTTATATTTTAATTTATCTCAAATTATTTTACCTATTTTATCTTTCATTTAAATCTCAAAGAAATAGCATTAGATTCATATTTTAACATTAATTACTCTAAAAAATCATTTAAAAATTTAAAATTATCTAACAAATTTTAAATTTTAATTAAGAGTCAATTATGAATAAAAGTATCTCATTAATTAGTTAAATATTAATTTTTTTAAAATTATATGTAAATTTGATCGTACCAAATGAAATCGAGCAGAAGCAATATACGAGATAAGGATCATACGCCTAAACTACCTAATGCTGATTTGGCACTGTTAGTACTATCGTGAAAGTATGGCTTAATTTGTGGAAATCTATTTGTTTGACCATCAAAAACCCCCAAGGTTTGACGAACACACGTGACAGCTCCATTTCTTTTAAGACACTTGTTTAGTGGGAGAGGAGGAAGGACCGTCGCTTCGATCAAGATCTTGGGGGACCCTTCGGTTCTATTTTTTTCTTTTCTTTTTCATCTATTCGTGCTTGGGCCTAGACTTTTGGTTTTCTACCATTTTTTTAATTTGGGGTTGGTTAAACAAAACGCTGCTACTTGGATTTGATTATTGATTGTAAGATTTGGTCTCTTTTCCTCATTCTTATTCTTATGGTATTTATCAAGACATTGAGGCTTGGAGCCATGGAAAGGGTAATCTTTTTTTTTTTTCCTTTTAAGTTGGGCGTCCCTAAAGATGGAAATGTATGAAGAAAAAATTCTGTGCAATTTTCACTTATCTAATCTACCTACCCAAAATAATAAAGGAAGCATAAACACGACTTTTAAAGAAGAGGTAAGAAAATGTGGATTTTTTAGTGTATTTGCCTTGAATATAGTTAAGATATGAAGGCGAGTTGTGTCTGTTTTTTCCGCTCGATGTCTAAATTATTTGTGTGAACTTGAACATTACTGATTATACAAACCGACGGAGGAGACGCATATAATTTATTGGGGGGTTTTTCACTGTTACCTTTTAACGTGGAGTGCTTGGTTCCAAAGGTAAATGACCTTAATTCGCTTTGCATCCTTTAACTTATATTTAATTTTTACTTTACATAATATATTTTAATTTCAGATATATTGTATCTTAAATTTTCAAATTTATTCAACTTCAGTATAATTTTTAATACTGTTGATAGAATTGATGGATATTATATATGTACATAACATGCACTTGTTTATAAACGTATTGTACTAGTGGAAGTAGTCACGGCTAATTCTACTTTACATGCCCTAACTTATAATCAATTCTTACTTTACACCCTTTCTAAATTTTGGACACATTGTACCCTTAACTCTTAAATTCTTTTCACTTTGATCCAATTTTTAATGGTATTAAAATATTGATGAATGTTCCACTTTAGATATATGATATGCACAGTTGGAACATATCTTAACTTTAATTCTTACAGAACAGTGTCAAAAATTTTATTGAAATAAGATAAATTTGAGAGTTTGGAATGTAATATATAAAATTAAAGTATGAGTACAAAGTGAGAATCAAATACAAATCAAAGAGTACAAAGTAGGGTAACACCAAGGTAAATTTTATTTTAATTAGTGATCACCATAAAAGTGGTACCAAATTCTATTGCTTGCTTACCAAACAAAAAGAAGATCACAGGATTTTGGTAGTAAGAGGATGAACTAGTCTAAATTGTGTAAAAACTTTTTTTTATCTATCTTCCTTTTTAAAAAAAAAAATTATTATTTAAGGGGAATGAACTACTACAGGAACATCAATGAGAGTAGAATGTTGGTATATGTGAGGAAAAAGTGACCACTTATGCTAGCTTTTGTTATCCTTTCATTCTTACTTTAGACGTCAAAAATCATAATGCTATGTACACAATTTACTTGTGCTTTTTGCAAGGTGACTCAAAATTTGTCTCAAGAATATTACATGAAAGATCATTAGCTTTCATAAAAGGGAAAAAGTGGACTTGATTCTTTAGTAATTAAAAAGCAAATAAAATGATCGACTTCAGTCTCTCACTAAATTATCTATGTAATTTGCTTAAAACAATAAAATCATTTATTAGATCATAAATTCAAAAATTATTTGTTAAAATAAATATAATAAATTTATATTAAATCATTAATTTTAAATATTTGATCAAATTTTATTCTCCTTTCACAAGTCTAGTAAACATCTTTATAACTTTACATGGATGTACTGACCAAAAATTATCTATGTAATTCCAACTATACCTCTTCTCGAAGAAAGGATAAACATAGGGGTCCTCTTATTTCAATTGAACTCATTCATGAATTGTCAATTAACTTATCGCAGGTGGATGAAAGAACTTTGTCGATTGTATGTTAATTAGAAGTAATTCTATATAGTAAATGTCCTTGGTATCTAAAAATTTGATTAAATTGTATTTTGGTATTCCATTTTTTAATTACATTATTTTAAGTATCTTGTTTATGCAAATAGTGTCTAATTTGTATAATTTTTCAAGTTTTGATGGCTAGAAGGTATCAGAGATTTGCCGTACATCATACAAGAGATAATCAGGGTTGATTTGGGAACTTAAATTGGAAAAAATTGGCATAGTTTCATCAACACGACTTCTTAAAAAAATACTAAATAATAAGACTTTATATTTAACCACTTAAAGTTTGGGACTTTCAATTATTAAAAATAAACTTTTACCTTTCATTTTCTTTTTCAATTATTAAATATAGACTTTTATCTTTTATTTTCTTTTAAGTTGTGATCTATTTAATTTTGGTTCTAAAATTACTCTGTTAATCTCTTATGTAATGTACGTGACAATCTTTACCGACTTTCGACTATCGAAATTATATAATTGCACCAATTAAATATTATTTATAAAGTTAAGATATCGAAATAACACAATTAAAAGATAGTGTACTGAATGCAATTTGGTCAGAAGTTTGGAAATCAATGGAATGAGGAGATTTTTTTTTTTTAAAAAAATAGAGAAAAATAAAATCTAATTCCATATATAACACACTTTCTCTTGATCTTCTATCCATGACAAGTGTAAACCGAACAGAAAAAGAGCACAATTGTTGACATCATCCGGGGACCTCTACTCTTTTGGTTAGCCAAGCGTAGGAAATATTTACTTATTTAGCTTATGCTGGCACAATCATTTTCTCCCAATTCAAAAAAAAAAAAAAAAAAAAAAAATGCAAGGAGAAAAGGCTGTAATTCTTTTACTTTTTTTGGTTGCCCGGTGACAATTACCATTTATTCTTTTCTCGGTTCCAACTGTTTATTATAGCTGGGCTTGAGTTGAATTCAATTATTATAAAATTGGTTCCATAATGTCAGGATTCATTATGCCACACAGTTCATTGTTCCTGATATAAGTATTAGGAGTTTAGGACTTCAAACGCAAACTTAAAACCACATATTTAGCTTCAATTTTAAACAATAAAAAGCAAATTTAGGTTCAAATTTAGCATACTGATTAGTTTTCCTTGTTCGGTCATTTGATACGTCATTCGTAAAAATTCTTGTTCATTATTCCTGATATAAGTATATTGACTTTTTTCCTTCTTTTTTTTTGGATACTGTGTTAGTGAAAAGCAGAGAGTTAATCTGTCATACAGTGTGTAGGATAAGGGTGATTTTTATTGATTGATCCAACTACTTAATTTTCTTTTAAACTTGCATTGTTATAACCATCGTGCATTACCTACAAGCTAGAAGACTTTGTACCAAAAAAAAAAAAAAAAACTACAAGAAAACAAATTAGAATCTAAATATTCAAACAATAACTGACTTTTATTTACTTTTTCAAAGTCATAATTCAAAAAGTAGGAAACGCCATATAATTTTCATTATTGGAAAATATGAAACATTGGATATGCAACGTAACACTGTGAGATTAGACCGGTCGAACAATTTTTATATGAAAATAAAGAATTCAAAATATTTAAATCAAGTTATTAAGAGAGCAGTTCCAGACTTAAAGTGTTATAAACAATATAATATCTCATTCTACTTTCGATGTAGGAAGGGGCTTCACAACGCAAAGCCCAAAGTTGGAACCCAAAATCATGTTACATTCAATGCATAGAGCAGCCCAATTCTACTAGTCCAATCTCACCTTCAGTAGAGACCGCATAAGATTCGCTCTAATATCAATTGTGACACATGAGTCTAGGCTGGTTTAACAACTTTTGAGCAGAAACAACATGTTCAAAATACTTAAACCAAGTTGTTATTACTCCATGGTGACAAGATTTATGATGGTCATTGAGCAACTAGCAGTATTCTCGTAATTACTTAATAACCAATATGAAAAATCCATTTAGATTGGATGACCTACTTCACTAAAAATAGGGAGCATATTTCTCCAAATGAAAGTCTTCTATTAATTTTTGAGCAGCTACTAAAATGTCTAATAGTTATTCAATGACTAACATAAATTTTATTGTGACCATAAGTATTATAAAAATATTGCTATATAATATTCCCTCTTATCATCGAAAATTTTATTGTGACCATAAGTATTATAAAAAAAATATATAATATTTCTCTTATTATCTATGTGCGATGAACATCACAGTTAAATCACCTTTGTGATTAAAGTACTTGAACCGTAATTGCTATTTAGGACTGATAAACGTGTTAAAAAGTCATAAGATCATGCAAAAATGCAATCCTTAATCAATCCTTGAAAGTAATCCTTTGCACATAAATGGGAAAGATCCACATTCGATTGATTCATTATTTACTCTTTTTTAAATAATATTTTGTAATCATTTTTTAAAAATATTTTTTAATTATTTATTTATATATATATATATAATATTACATCTCAAAAATTAATTAGCTCCGTTTGAATATTAAGCACTATTCAGGATATTATTAGAGTAATTACTTTAACCAAATTTTTAATATGATTTATGTAAGATAAGAAGATAATTAAAAAAATGTGTTTTGAAATACTTATAAAATATTATCTGAAAAAAACTATAAAATTATTTGTTCCAAACATAATTAATATTATTCTAAATAATATTGCAAACAATATTTTAAATAACCTGTCTAAACTAGGCCATCTTTCATACATTAACAAAACGCAGGGAAGTGGGAAAAAAAAAAAAGGCAACGGACGTAATGCACATCGAATAAGCAATAAATAAAGACTTGATTCCAGCAAACAATCATCAAAGTCAATTTGACCTTGTATCAATTGACTAATTTATTTTTTCTGTCATATATTTTGGGTGTTGAATTTAAAAATGTTTGCCAAACCGTATTTCTCACGTTAAGAATTTGAAAACCCCTCGAATTTCAATGCAAAAGCTAGAGAAATTCTTATATTGATTATATCTGTGACATCCTATTATAGACCATTTCATCTATGTTAAAACACATCATCTACATATTATCTCACATCATTTAAGTAGATAATATGTTTTAGTATGGAGGAAGGGATCTATGACACTATATCTTGAATCAGATATGATAATAACATTAAATATACTATTCAATGACTTGTAGATACATGATAAGTTGACCAATGTGGTCAAATATTTATAAAGTCAATTTGGTCATTTCACATAAGGCCAAAATCAAAGGACACCATAAGATATTAAAAAGCCTCCATGGGCCATTATTTGGGTTTATAGCTCATTGAAGGCCCTCAGGGGCCAACCAATTGTTTCAAAATCTATGAATTATTCAAACTCATCAATTATTAGTATAAATAACAAATGTACATGGTAAAATTAATTAAATCTTCTCTGATTACAAACTATTTTACCATTCTTACCTTTCATTAGCTCTATAATTTTTTCTTGTTAACAAATTCTGAGTTAAACGTCAAAACCTACTTTGAGGTTAAAGTCCCGTCGCTCTCGTTCATTATTAGCAAGTTATCACATTGTGAGTTCATTGCGTGTTGTTACCCTTGCATTGGAATTGGAGAATTTTTTTACTACCTAGACAACTTCAGACTTAGACTTTGGACTCTAATGTATTCACATCTTGGTGCAAATGTTTTTTATGCATCAATAGCCAACCAATTGTTTCTTAACCCATAAATTATCTAAACCCACCAATTATTAGTATAAATAGCAAATGTGCAAAGTAAAATTGAATGAATCTTCTTTCATTACAAACTCATTTGTCATTCTTAGCTTTAATTAGCTCTATAATTTCCTCTTGTCAACAAATTCTAATTTGAGTATCGAAACTTATTTTGGAGGATAAAGCCCAGCCACTCTCATTCCGTGTTCGTAGATTATCGCATTGTGAGTTAGTTGCGTGTCGTTACCCTTGCATTGGAGAATTTTTAACTATTTAGACAACTTCAGACTTAGACTTTGGACTCTAATTTTTATACCTTGGTGCAAACGTTTTTACGCATCAATATATCGCGTCGTTTGTGGGAATTTCGGACCGTACACAAGACACTTTCTTAGTTGGGGGCTTGTGGTAATGTAAGGTGGAGAGGCCAAAGATTTCATATTTGTTGATAGGGCTCGTTAAAAAAAAATGTTTATCTTATAAAGTAAAGGGTCACTCCTCCCATGTGAGGTGCCTTTCTAAGGGCAAAACCATGAAACTCCATTCAAAACGGATAATACATTAAATGAGCGTACGACAAATTCTAACATCAACAGGATCCATATAGGAATTCCCCCAGAGGTCAGTGGCCTAAGAGCTTCTTTACAAAAGAAAATATTTAGGTAAATTGATCTTGAATCCTATTTGTAGAACTTGTGGTCATGATTAAATTTTAGAAAATATTACTTACTTCAATTGATGTGATTTATTCCATAAAATTTGTACACCACAAGGTCTATAATTAAATAGGGTCATTAGCCAAATCTAAGTATTTCCCCTTTACCAAATAACAAAATGAAAGTTAATTGTTTTATTTGGACAATTGTGAATTGGGATGTTGTAATAAAAATGTTAATGATTTGTTAAGTGAATCTTTTGAAATATTATTTGAAGAATAATTTTATCCAAATGGCATGTTAAATATGTGTTACGTTTAGTGTTTATTAACTTATGTTTGGATGAGTGACTTTGATTTATACAAAAGATTTAAAATGAATGATTTTAAATTAGGTGAATTTGAAATAATATAAAATTTGAATAAATTTGAAATTTACTCGTTTATCTATTAAATCACAGTCTCATTTGTTGGTAAATTTCAAATTCTTAACTAAATTTTTTAGCTTATTTAGATATATTGTATGATAAATTTGAATTTTAAATCTAAATACCCGAATCTGTCTGTCTATCCATCCGTCCAAATCGCAAACACAACCCAAACAAAGAAATGGTAAAGAAGCCGTGCAAAATTTTATGAAATTTACATTTTTAAGGGCGATTTTTCTAACTAGTGCCCTTAGAGCTAGTTAACATATTCATTTAGCCAATTTCATAATTTTACTTTACTTTTTAGGGAAAAACAATGCATGCTTAATTAATCTATGTCGGGCACATATTAGACAAAACCTTTATAAGGAGGCATAACAAATGAAACGTACATTGGAAATTTTTTTTTGAAAGTATACTAAGTATGAACTATTGGCTAATCAACATTTTATCCCACCAATTATCAATTTTCTATTTTTTTTAGCATAAAACTATTTTCTTTTTTTTTCTTTTAGTAAAATAACAAAAAATTTATAGGATTAAATTAGGCGGAATTTGGAATAGTTTCATACTTAGACTTAGGGCTTGTTCTCAACAGTTTTTTGAAAGTTACTTATAGTTTTTTTTTTAAAATTAAAAAATCACTTTTAAAAAGACTTGATAGACAAAGATTGGAAAACCGCTTATCCTTTCATGTTTATATTAGTTAAAAGTTATTTTCAAAAGTAACTCTATACTTACTTTTTTTTTTTTTAAATATTCTTTTAATTTAAAAAACTAGTTGTGATTTTTGATAAGGAATTGAGAACAAAGCCTTACGATGAGTTTGGGAGTTTAGGATGGAAAAGAAAGAAAGAGAAATTTTAAGTTAGGAAGGAAAAGAAAAGAGAAGGTATTGTAATTTCCTTTCACATTGTTTGGGAGTTTGGGGAAAAAAATGAATGAATTTATAATTTTATCTTTTTAGTTAAAAATTTACATTAGAAAAAATTTTAAAAAACAAATTTAACTTTCCTTTTCTCTCCATATTTGGAAGGAAAACTTTTAAATTATTTCTCTCTTTTCCTCTAAGGGTGTGTTCGTTGGGATTGAAAATATTTTCTTCCTTGGAAAATATTTTACATGAAAAAGTTCATTTTCCATACAATTTTTCGGTGTTCGGTTGACAAAATGAAAATATTTTGAAATAAAAAATGTTAACGATTTTATTTTTAATTTTATGAATACAAGTTAAAAAAATTTATAACAATGATAATAAATACTTTACAAGTAATTGTGATTAATAAAAAATTAATTTTGCTCAAAATTAAATGATAGTACAATGTGGTAATAAAATATTTATAATGATAGTTATATTAGTGTGGGACCCGTGATTGGAAGAAAAACGAATGAAAAATAATTGCAAAACGAAAATAAGTTTAGCTAACGAAATTCTAAAAGTAAGTAGTTGAGTTTTAATGTCACTCTTGAATTATTCGAAAAATAACTTACATTCAAAAATTTCGTAAGTTATTTTCAGTCAGAGGAAGGAAAATTTGAAAATATTTTACATCGAAAAATATTTTTAGATGTGTTGGCACCAAAAATTTTTCTGAAAAATATTTTCTTGAAAGTATTTTCAATCCAAACGAACAAACCCTAAATCCTTTCGTTTCCTCTAAATCCTTTCTTTTTTTTCCCCCCACTTATAATTCCCAAATAAAAGAAAACACCACACTTTCCCTTCATTTTTTTCCCAAATCCCAGCCTTAAGTCAATTTGTCTCAATTTAATTTAGAGTTAATTGTAACATGCACCCCCAAACTATTATTGTTTTGCACTTTGTATTTTAAATTATTAATTTTAACACTTTAGTACTTTATACTATTAATTTTTGACACATTATTAAAATTAATTAAAAATAAGTAAATTTGATAATGATATATTTATTTTTGTAATGAAAGAATTTAATACTAATATATAAATAAGAGTATTTTAGCAATTAAATACAAATTACAATTCTTAAAATCTTGTCACCCAAAAAATTTATTGAAAAAATCAAAAAAGTTTAACCAATTTGAATAATATAACAAAAATTGATAATATAAAATACTGAAATACTAAATTTAATAAATTAGAATGCAAAGTACAAAACATTGATAGTTTACGGGTGCATGTTACAATTAACCCCTTAATTTAGGGAAAGATTTAGGTAGATCTGATTTTTGACCCCATTTGTAAACCTTGTGGTGTGGATTAAATGTTATGAAATTTATGACATAAGTTGATGTAAACAAAATTTTATAAAATTTAATTTTGATTACAAAATCTATAGATGGAATAAAAACCGAGTTTATAAAAGTTTTTTCCCTTAATTTATTATCCCACCAACTGCGATTTGGTTGTAACAAAAAGTTAACTTAAAAAACCAAAAAAAAAAAAAAAAAAGGAAGCAGGAAAGCCTTAGCTTTCCTACTAACGTAATCTTGCAACTACACAGAGTGATACGTGTCTTGAGGGGTTGGAGTGATCAGAAACTACATTGGAGTTTGAGACCAGTTGAAAATTAGTGGATAATGAATGAAGGATAGAGGGATAAGCATCAAGGTTTGACCGATAATAGATTTAGCCTCCTTTTGAGCAGCCACAAGTCAAATCGAATCTGATTTTCACTCGTGATCGATTTTGATTAGTCTAAGAAAGGGAAATGATATCGTCAGAGCTATTATTGTTACTCACAAGAACAATTTCTTCTCCAAATAACAAAAGTACCCTCTTCCATTCAACCCTACATCTCCCGCTAATTTTGTAAGACTCACTCGCTCTCACCACCCCTTGTCCCTAATCCCAGTTCTCAATCGCCTCTCGCCCTACATTTTCTCTCTGGAACAGAGTCCCAATCGATTTCTCTCTTGTTCTTTGCCTATAGGCTATGGCTGCCGCCGGCGGTAATTTAAGTTTTTTGTCCCCATGAATCTTGAATCTGCACATGTTCATGGGTAAGTATTTCTGGTAATTCGGTAAAAAATTTGATATTTCAGTGCAAGAAAATCATAACTAACTCCGAACTAAATTTTTTTTTCGATTAATTAGTTAACCAAACTTTTTTTTTCAATTTATCCCATTAACCAAAGTTCACCAGTTAATTTAAAAATTAAGCATAAAATTAAATACTAAACTAATCAAATTAATAAACAAAAACCTAAAACTACTAAAACTAACACTAGAAACTAAAAAATAATAAAGAAAAATAATATCAAAGTGTTGAATGAATGGAACATAGAATTGAGTTACTAAAAACTAAAACTAATAAAATTAAAAGTTCGGTAATTCAGTAATCTGATATTTTATTTTCAATAATCAAATTCGAACCATATAACTAATATTTTTTATTCAATTTATCTGAAATTCGATTATGCAAAAATCGAAAACCAAACTAATTTGGTTCGGTTTGATTTATTCGGTTAAGAACCAAACTATGAACACCTCTACTTTCCACAAGAAGGCAAGAAGGTTTTGGGATTTCGGAGTAAATCTTGGACTCTGAACTTTCAGATTTTTGCCACAAACATCTGTTCCAATAAAAGAATAGCTTAATTACACCCATGAAGTTAAATAATACTACTACTACTCTTTTCCGCTTTGAAAGATTTCATGCTACGGAAAATTACTATAAAAAGACAGTTTATACATTTGTTTGATAAAATGCCTTCTAAAATATTGTGGGTAAAGTTACTTTCTTTTTATTTCGTTTCTAATGATTCAATATATTCTTTTTATTATTTTATTTCATGACTATAAAAGAATTTCATGGATTATTATATATTTTTAATTAATTTATACATGATTTTTTTATTTAGAAAACTACATACAAAAAGGAGAAATTTTATAATTATTTTCTATTTATTTTCATTTCACATAAACTAAATATATTAAATATAAATTTAATTAGTAAGTAAAATATATTTTATTAAATACATTTTATCAAAGAATATCTATGTCATTATATAATTAATTGTAAAATTACTAACTTATTTAAATAAAAGATATTTAAATATTATCATAGTTGTAAAAATTCTCTCTTTTGTATTTATGTTTATAAATAAAAAAATAATGTATAAGTTGATTAAGAAAATTTGATAATTTATGAATTTCTCTTATAGTCAAAAATTAAACATGAATAAGAATATATGAAATAAATGGAGAGTAACTAATTTGTCCATAAATCGTTGGACAGTATTTTTGTCAACACAAATTCTCACATGAATTTTTTTTTGTATTTACTTATATTATGAAATATTTCAAATGGGTAAAGTGTATATTGTTTGAGTTCAGGGGCAAAATACAACTAAGGTATGAGTTCAGGGGTAAAGTGTAATTAACCCTAAAAGAATCGTTTGTTGCCAGAATGTGTTCGGCTGATGACGCCACTGAATTTTTCTTAAGGGTAATTTTGGAATTTTTGTAAATTTAGCTGTATCATGTGGTTAAGTTTTAGCTCTGGCATTATCACTTGCCTCTAGGAAAACACTACAATGTTCATCTAATTGGCTAATGGATGCCACTTTTGTGTCTAGAGCATAATTATTAAACTCAACCGGGGGAGAAATTCGGCAAGAAAGATGGATTAATAGGTTGCTGGTCCAACCGGTATATTATTGGTTCAATCGGTGGATCACTAAATATATTAATTTGTACATAATGTTATAAAAGTGAAACAAAAATATATAAAAAAAAGTATGGAATTAAGAAAGAAAGAGAGAAAAGAAAAATAAAAAATTTGGCAGTCTGTATTTTTATTTCTCATGTAGTGCATATATTTATAAGAGTACAATGAACCATAAGTTATGTAATGTAAATAACATAATTTGTATCTAAATTTATCAGACACTTAGATATAGATAGACTTCCACTATAACTTATCAAAATTAAAATACATGTGTAGACATCATAACCAATAAAATTTGTAACACTCCCCTTGGATGTCTAATAACTACATCATGTGCCTTGATAAAACCTTACTAGGAAAAACTCGGTGAGACAAAAACCTAGTGAAGGAAAAAGAGTACACAAAATTTGTAGTATACTTTTGCATGATGCCTCATTAAAAACTGTGCCTGGAAAACCTATTAGGACAAAACTATGGTCATAGGAAAAAGAGTACAACGTGTACTATTACTCCTCCTCATGAAAACTTCACTTAATATCTTTGAAACGACGCATTCCGATATTGTAAACTATCTTCTCAAATATTGATGTTAGTAACACCTTTTTGAATAAATCAATTAGATTATCACATGAGCGAATTTGTTGGATAACAATATCACAATTTTTCTGAAGATCATGAGTGTAGAAAATTTTTGGAGAAATATACTTCATTCTATCTCCTTTAATATAACTCCCTTTAATTGGGCTATGCATGCTGCATTATCTTCATATAATATTGTTGACAGTTTCTCTTCTAATGTTAAACCACATATCTTCTAGATATGTTTAGAGAAAGGATTAATGACTTTAGCCAAACACATTCTCTACTTGCCTCACGTATAGCAATTAATTATGCATGATTTGAAGAAGTAGCAGCTAAAGTTTGTTTTGTTAAACGCCATGATATAGCTGTATCTCCATATGTGAATAAATAACCCGTTTGAGATCAAAATTTATGTGGGTAAGATAAATATCCGACATCTGCATAGGCAATTAACTGTAATTTAGATTTACTTGAATAAAGTAAACCCATATTAATAGTTCCTCGAAGTTATCTAAATATATATTTAACACCATTCCAGTGTCTTCATGTTGGAGAAGAACTAAATCTTGCTAACAAACTTACAACAAATGTTATATCAGCTTGTGTAATATTAGAAAGATACATTAATACTCCTATACCACTTAGATATGATACTTCGACCAAAAAGTTTTTCATCATTCTCTTGAGGACGAAAAGGATCATTTTTCACATCAAACGATCTTACAACAGTCGGGGTACTCAATGGATGTGTTAAATATTATCCATATAGAATCGCTTTAATAATTTTTCTGTATAAATTGATTGATGAATGAAAATTCCATACGTTAAGTGCTCAAATTGTAGATCTATATAAATTTTTTTTTACCTAAGTCTTTCATCTCTAATACTTTCTTTAAACAATTCATTGTATTTTGAAGCTATTCAGGAGTTCCAATAATATTTATATCATCAACATATACAGTAATTATCACAAATTTTGATCTAGTTCTTTTTATAAAAACACGTGGGCAACTTGGATCATTTTTGTAGCCCTATTTCAAGAGATACTCACTGAGGCGATTATATCACATACGCTTAGATTGCTTTAATCCATACAAGGATTTACGTAATTTTATTGAACAATTTTTTTTGAAAACTTTATATGTGTCAGGCATGTTAAATCCTTCAGAGATTTTCATATAGATTTCTGTATCAAGCTCCATATAAATAGGCTATCAAGTTTTTCATGAACTACCAAACTAATAAGATATCTAAACGTGATTGCTTATCCACCACAGGAGAATATGTTTCTTCATAATCAATGTCGGGTCTTTGTGAAAATCCTTGTGCGACAAGGCATGCTTTGTATCCCACAATTTTATTTTTCTTATTTTGTTTTCGTACAAATACCTATTTTTACCCCACCACATTTATACCTTTAGGTGTTTGGACTATATGTTCAAAAACTATAAGTTTTGAAAGTGAATTTAATTGTATTTGAATTGCATCTTTCCATTTTGGCCAATCATCTCTGTGTCGATATTCTTTGACAGATTTAGGTTCTAGATCCTTGTTTTCATTCGAAGCATCAGTTACTATATTATAAACAAATTTGTTGTCAACAATAATATCTTTTCACTTTCATCTTTTTCTAGTAGAGATATAACTTATCGAGATCTCTTCATTTTCATTAGATCAGGTACCTGATCCACTTTTGGGACTCTATGATTAGTTATGTCTAGAGTCTCTTTGGGAGCACCTGTCTCCATTATATAACCAGCTTGAATAGTACTGCATTTTCTCTTTTGAGAATTCTTATCTTTGGAATCGATTGGTCTATCACGCTTTAGGCATTGTTTACTATCATTTTCACTGAAAGGTTGTTCTATTGGAATTTCAATTCTAGTTGGAGTATTTTCAGCGGGTATATGAGATTTAGTAACTTATTTTAGGTCAGTAAATGAATCTGACAGCTGATTCGTAATATTTTGCAAATGAATTATCTCTTGAACTTCTAGTTCACAATGTTTTATATGAGGATCAAAGTACGATAATGATAATTCATTCCATTTAATTTTTCTATCTAGTTGTTTATCTTCTCTCCCTAATGTTGGAAAAATATTTTCATCAAAATGACAATCAGCAAAACGTGTCGTAAATAAATCTCCTGTTAATTATTTGAGATATTTAATTATAGAGGGGGACTCATATCCAACATATATTCTCAACCTTCTTTGAGGACCCATCTTTATGCGTTGTGGCGGAGCAATTAGAACATATACCACACAACCAAAAATTCTTGCTAGATGGGATATATTAGGCTCCTGACCAAAAGCCAATTGTAATGGAGAGAATTTTAGATAACTTGTTGGCTGATACGTACAAGTGCTGTTGCATGCAAAATAACATATCCCCACACAGAAGTAGGCAATTTTGTTCTCATAACTAATGATCTAACTATTAGTTGGAGGCACTTTATGAATGATTCTGCTAGACCATTTTGAGTATCAACATGCGTTACAGGATGTTCAATAGTTATACCAATTGACATACAAAAATCATTAAATGTCTGAGATGTAAATTCGCTAGTATTATCAAGACAGATTTTCTTAATTGTGTAATTTAAAACTTATGCTCTTAATCAAATTATTTGAGCAAGTAATCTCACAAACGCCAGGTTACGAGAAGATAATAAATACACATGAGACCATCTAGTAGATGCATCTATCATAATAATTAAATATCTAAACGGTCCACATGACGCGTAAATGGGCTCACATATATCACTCTGAATACGTTCCAAAAATGTTGATGTACTCGGGATTCAATCTCGAATTTAATTGGTAATGGTCTAATAATTAATTTTTCTTGAGAACAAACAGCACAAGAAAATTCACTAAATTGAGGAATCTTCAGATTCTTCAATAAATGTCCATGTAAATTTGCAATTATTCTACATATCATATTGTTCTCGTGATGACCTAACCGGTAATGCCAAATAATAAAAGTATTTGGATCAGTAAACTTCTAGTTTACTGTAATATGTGATTCAATTGTACTAATATATGTATAGTACAAACCACAAGAAAAGTAGATAATTTTTTCAAAATACATTTCTTTCCAAATATTATATTTGTGATATATAGATACTCAATATTTTTCTTATTTACTGTCTCAATATGATATCCATTTCGACGGATATCTTTAAAACTTAAAAAATTTCTTTGAGACTTAGCAGAAAATAATATATTATTTATAATGAAAAATTTGGTAGTCTGTATTTTTATTCCTCATATAGTGCATATATTTATAAGAGTGCAATGATTGACTCATAAGTTACGTAATGTAAATAACGTAAATTGTATCTACAGTAATCAGATACTTAGATATAGATAAACTTCCACTACAACTTATCAAAATTAAAATACATGAGTAGACATCCACAACCAATAGAATCTATACCACATAACATATAATGAAAATATTAATAAAACATGACATATCAACTTTTTAATTAATTGTAAATGAATTATTTAACGATTTAGCTAAAAGTTATAATTAAATATATTAGAATAGTAGTTAATTTTAAGTTTTAGTACATATAATTTTTATATAAACAATTACATAAAACATGGTAACGTATTATATTTATTTATAATACCATCATATTCTTAATTTCTAAGATGATTACTTTTTAATAACATTATATTTACCTAATAAGTTTATTTTTTATATATCTTTATATAATATATTTTATTCACAAAATTATGTCTTCAAATTTATTTGATAAATAGCTAATTTATTTATTACAAAACACTTATAGTTTTATTAATACTTTGAAAAAAAAAGATATTGGTAGTTATTTTATTTAAAAGAGGAGAAGAAAGTATTGTTTAAAAAAAAACAAAGGGAGAGCCTACACCATCTAGCAATGTGGCCCAGTAGTAAAAGGTTCTTACCTCAATATGAGGTTTTAGGTTCAAAACTTGTCATCACATATCCTGTCATGTCCACTTGGTTTTCATTTTTATCTTTTCAAATGAGTAAATTAATACACTAAAGTCGACTATCTAAAAGGCTTTTCATTAAAGAATATATTGCACATATATCCCTGCAACCTTTGTAAATGTTACTTTTAACACATAAATTGGTGTTGGGTCGTACATCTATTAATCGAGACTATTAGCGAACTTCGTAGTGGATGTAAAACAGATGCATTGTTAAAAATATTATTTTTTCTGAACTAATAAAAATCAAGAACAACAATAATAAAATTAATATATTTAATACATTAATATATACATGGTGGCTGTATTCATAAATACAACGAAAAATGATAGAGAATACACTCATAATTAAAAATTTTTATTTAATACATATTATACTATGTTGAATTCATAAATACATGAAAAATAATAGAGTATTCATATATATACATATACGTACATACATACATATACATATACATACATATGTGTGTGTGTATATATATATATATATATATATATATATTATGAATTTTGTCATGTCAATCTCTATTTTGTGGGAATAGTGAATGGGTAGCAATTAAATTGTTGTCCCTTCTGCGTAGTTATTCTTGTTTTGCTTTATTTATTTATTTATTTAAATTATGCCAACTATTTGTGGGGCGTTATTTTGTTTTCCTTTTTTTAAAATGATGAAAATTATACCAATTTTCCCATTCATTGTTTAATGTAGTTTAATTTTTTTTTTTTTTAAAAAAAAATTACACCATCTATTTTGTGGGGAGTGATTTTATTTTCCTTTTTTAAAATGACCACAAATTACGCCAATTTGCTCATGCATTGTATAATGTAGTAATAATATAGTAATGAGTAGTTAATAAAGTTGTACTTACATAAGAAAGCATGACTATGACGCATAAATTCTTGCCAGGCTGTGATCTTTTTTGATAGCAGACTGTTACTGGATTCTGTAGCAGGTATGTAGTGGATGAACTATATCAATGTCATATTTATTTTCAATACATGAATCAAGAAAAATAACCTCATGTAACTCCTTAGATCCTTACTACTTTTTAATATTAATCACAACAACTAACTTCTTTAAACTCCTAATCTCCCTTTAGTTAGTACTGTTATAATGGTTGAGTCTTAACGGTGTAATTATTAATTTTGGTGTAATTACTCTTCACTAATATTTTTTACGCTCCCACAACTTTTCATTACCCACTGTAAGTAACCTTCCTGAACTCCTTAACCTCCTTTCAATCATCCATAATATTCTGAATTTTATTTAAATAATTAATTGCTTATAAAATTGCACACACATTTTGCTTTTGTGAAAAGTGCCTTGCGTCATGGCAGTAACTTCCTGTAGTTCTTTACATGCGAATAACCATGACATCTCATAACCCCTCATTTAGTTTGTATTTTATGTGTTGTTAATTCCAATTAGGTTATGTTCAATTTACACATACATAAAGTGTGCTGTTAGCACGAGTGGTAATTACTATCTATATTCTATTTAGTTTCAAATACGTAGTTTTAGATGTAAAGTAGTGTCTTCTTAAATTAATTAATGTATTGTAGGACATTAGCTATTGTGCTTAATGAATCACATTAGACAAAATTTGACCAACTACTGCACCAAAAAGGCTATCCACTAGCGTTAGTTCAGATGTCTACTTAATAAATTGTTATATGTATTTAAATGTGTAAAACATGTATCATTTTAGATGTAAATAACTGTCCATTGAACCTAATTGTTGCAACTCTTAAATTTCCCTCAGTATAAATATCAAAGAATCCAATCCCAAAGCAATACTAAATAGAATTGACTATCCATTTGAATATACTCTTCACAAGCAACCACCCCTAACATCAGAAAATCATTTGCTAAGATGTTGCAACTATGGAGGGTTCCACAGGTTATGTGGTCGACAATAGGGATAATGCTCTTATATGCACAGTGCCCACTACCGTGGAATCAAGTCAGCGCTTGGTGGATGAACGAGAAGTTGCAAGTGGAAGTTCGTAAACTGCTGCAGAAGTACTACATTGACCAACAATATTTATGACAGTGAAAAACATGAATGACAAAAACCAAAATACTACCTTCATTTGTTTGTTTGTGGATTGGGTTGTGTTGAACTACCATTCATGCCTCTACTTAACTCTATGGTGAGTTATGATGGATGGGGAATGACGAAAGATTACTTTATGGATCATTATAATTCCATGAAACTAAATATTCCCACTAATTTGTGGATGGTGTTTGGATTGGTATTTGACAGTTTGAATGTGGCAGATTTTATAGAGAGTCAGGGATACACAAAAAGTATGAAATTTGATATCCCTCGTAACTGGCAGAATGCTGCAAAAATATTTTGGAATACAAACAAACAGTAGATGTTGAACTCCTATCTCATGTAGAGAATAATGTCATGGCCATATCAGTATGTAGAGCGAACTACGAAGATGTGATTAACAAGGCATTCAAGGTAGCAAAGAAGGATCACGTGGCTACTTCTACTAGGGAGAGCCTTGACTGAATTATGCATGCCTAGTCTAGTTATGATAAGGGTTTAGAAGCTCAGTAGAACTCCAATTGTTATGTGGACTTTGTTTTCTCCTTTGATTTTTATGTTTACGTGTGTTTCAATTATGTACCTTTTCTATAGTTAATATAAGTCTTTTGATGTTTTCTCCAGAAACAAATTGTTCTTTTAGTATTGGTTTTTTTACAGGCTGTTCTATTCACTTGTTTCTATGATAAATTGGTTTGCTACTTTGTTTTGGATATTGAATGGTAGAATTTGATGATTGGAGTTGAATCACACTGCTTCTACCAGTATGATAAAGGGATGAGGAAGAATAAAAGGCAAAAAATATAAAATATAAAAATATTTATCATAATGGACTTTAATTTTTAAGGAAAATTAGAATCAAATGAATATTAGTTATTGTAATTATGTAGTAATAATATACATTAGTGCAAATAACACATCCTATGGTGTGCAAATTTAGGAAATTTGATTAAAAAAAGTTCATAAACTTTGAGAATAAATGACACATAGGTATTACTAGTTTATTTATACAATGGAAGAACCCTTTTTGTGTAATATATATTTTGGTGTAATTTTCTTTAAACAAACTAACACATAACTTTCCGTATCTCCTTTCTAATTTAATAACTTCTCATGACCATCATTTAGTTTGTATTTTTTTTATGTTCTTTTCCTATAAATGTGCACACACATCGAGTGTGCCAATAACACTAATTTTTGAGAAGTTAAGAGGAATAGATGGTTATGACTTATTACACCACAATTGAGGAAAGGCCAGTGTAATTAATATTCAATTAACCCTTTATTAATTATTCATAAGAGTTTAATTGGGTTACACAAGTGGTTGACTTTGCATAGTGGTTAAATCTGCCAACTTCTCAACCATTATGCTTTATTATTTGTATTGAGAGGTGTCATTTAGTTGAAATGCAGTTACTGTTCAATATTTAACGGACGCAACTCATGTTGCTCCCACCTAAAAATAGAAAATAGCCCATTCTAATACGACAAACAACATTAATACTTTTTTTTCATCCCATTTGCAAAGACTCTTCATAATCAACCACTTCTATAGTAGATAAAAGTTAGTATCATAATACTTTGCTATGATGTTGATACCATGGAGGCTTCCACAATGATAAGTGATTGTCAATGAAGGAACGTGCTCTTACTTTTAGAGTGACTATTCCCCTTAGCACCAAGTTAACGTGAGGTGCACTAATGAGATGGTGTAAGTGAAGGTCTGTAAATTCGAGAAGAAGTACTTCCAACACGGAATGGTAGTTTCGATAGAAAGCATGAATGATGAAAATGAAAATACTACTTTCATCCATTAGCTTGTCAAATGGGGTTGTGTTGAACTCTTATTCATGCCCCTACTGAATTCCATCAATATGGTGATATATTATGGTTGGGGAATGACGAAAAATCAATTTCTGGAGCACTACAATGCCATGAAACCCAACATTTCTGCTGATTTGTTCATCCTTTTTGGATCCATCTTTGACAATTGAAACGTGGACGATTTTATGAAGATTTGAGAATTCACCAACAATATGAGGTGGGTATTGCCATCAGTGACTAGGAAAATGCCGCAAAGATTGTGTGGAATTAGTGTAAATTGGGTGTCCAACACAAAGATTGTGAGGAATCAGAGTAAATTGGGTGTCCAACTCATGCGTCATTAAGATAATGATACCCTGACAATAGAAGTGTGTAGTGCTAATTACAAAGAGTATATGAAGTAGGCATTCAAAGTCGTGAAGGAGGATCCAGTGACTGCTTGCATTTAGGAGAGTATTGAATGAATTATGTAACCTTAGGTGTAGTTAAAATAAAATTGTGGTTTTTTCATTAAGTAGATTAAGGATTATGGTGTTCATTTCATTGTTATGTTTATTAGCTTTTAACAATTGTACCATGTTATCCTGATAGTAAACTGGATGTTTAGTGTCGAAAGTAGTAATTGTTGTGTTTAATTTCTATCTATATTTGATAATTTATATTTAATGCATATTACAAATGCTATATTATTTGCTATTTGATTCTTTGTTATGACTATTTAACCTTAGTTGGGTGGTTTAAACTTTTCCATCATAATCTAAATCTTTTTCATTTTTTTGTACAAAACATTAACTAGTATTGTTATTGTACTCTATTAACCCGAATGCCAAATAGATATATGTTTTTTTTTTGCTACACAAAATATGATATCATATTCATTAATTCCATCTAATAATCCTAAATTACTAAAAAAATGTAGAACATGCAGGAAAAAAAAAAGGTTTGGAGCAATACAAGTGCTAGCGAGCCATATGGATGCATTTTGAAAATCTGGTAATTAAATGGGCCAATCCCTACAAGCTGCAGATAAGCCTATTGTAACACTCAACTGGTTAACCTCTTCTTCAAAGAGGTCAAGCAAGTGTATTACAAGGGTAAATTGTCATCCAGTTGACAAAATCCTTTTTCTAGTTGTACTTCAACACTAGTTAGACTATCATATCTTCCTTCCAAAGTAACAAAATCCTAATATGAAGTGATAGAATGAGTTGTCCTGCTTTCAACCATGAACAACCAAAGAATGGAAAGATTTTAAGTCAATCTTCTTGTCTTCTATTATAATACTACAACGAAATGAAAATCTGAAGTGGATCCTTGTTGGGGACTAGAAAAGGACAGTTGCCAAACGGTACTTGTGTCCTTGTTTGTATAAAACCTCACATAATTGTAATACATTTTTAGGTACGAAAGAAAGGCCTTAGTAATTATAGAAATTGTATGTGTTCACTCTTCTCAAAATGACCATC
Organism: Cinchona pubescens; assembly: GCA_025175665.1. Taxonomy (NCBI): domain Eukaryota; kingdom Viridiplantae; phylum Streptophyta; class Magnoliopsida; order Gentianales; family Rubiaceae; genus Cinchona; species Cinchona pubescens. The sequence goes on along the minus strand of JANKKI010000099.1, from coordinate 1,653,946 downwards.
ATGGGTTTCCAAAGGTATTTTTTAAGAAAGATAATGTAGAAGCAGAACACACCACCAATGAAAACTGGCAAATGGCCAGCAAATTAAATTTGATGATGAGAAAAGAGAGGTAACGCGTTGCATTGTATAATAATATTACACGTTTTGCAGAAATAATGTAAATGCTAACACAAATGATATTTTTCAATGGGCTCGGTTCGAGATTGACAAAGGCACAATGAACAATATACAACAACGGTTGGATTTCTTAGAGGCTTATACGAGACAGTTAAAAGACCAAGTGAATGAAATTCTTCTCAGTGTGACTTCAATGATACGATCCATGGACTATCTAAGACTTGGATTGGTTAGGGAATATCACAGTTTTAAGGAGGAGATTAATGTGCCTGTTAGAGAAAATGACTTTAAAAAAAAGTTAGGACAACCTCAAAGAAATTCTTTAGATATATTGAGATTAGGCAGTGTTAAAATTTATGAAGACGTAACATCTCCTTTGAAAGAGAATAAACCTCCAGTGGTTGGTGTGCAACAATTAGTTAAACTTTTTAGATGACAAGATAGCTCTTGGAAGAAAAAAAGAATTCAAGAGACCTTTGATTTGTTGCCAAATGCTGAGTCTTCAATATCTTTCGCACTGCACCCAAGGAACAAATTGTTTAAGCCACATGGTAGAGACTAGTATGGAATATCATCAATGTACAACATGTTTAAGAGAAAAGATAGATTGAAGGAAGGCATTAATTGGCTGAGAAAGGTACTTTAGTGTTGAAGTGTTTAAACTTTTGGTTATCTATAGACTAATTTCCAACCACACTTAACAATTCTCACGGACTTATGAATTTCAAAAGTAATATAGGTGGAGCGTAATATTATGTAGTACCATCAAACTACGGCAAATGTTAATGGCAACAAAGTGTTGAAGATAGAAAGTTTCCTTCAACCTGGCATCACATCAACCATCTAGTTCAGTGTTACTAATCTCTTGCTTGACCTTCGTTCGAAAGAATATGGGTATAATATTAATCATCTTCTTATTAACCATAATCTCTGCCTCATCCAATGTAAGCCTATATCAATATGTGTCTTTTGTTGGCCCCATAGAGCAACCTAAGAGGGGGGTGAATTAGGTTGTATCTAAAACAAACCTTTTTATGTGCTTAATAGAAATTCAAACTTTATGCACCAAATAAAAACTTGAGCACAAATGAATACAATAGATATTCAACTATTTAAGCTTAAAGAACAAATAAGAATATTGAGATTAAGAGAATCAAACCAAACTCCCAAACTTCTCAAGCTTGGAGCTTACAACTACAAAGAGCTTCTTACAAGGAAACTACCAAGTTCACAACTTGAAGTTTAGCCACTAAAAGTCTCTTCAAAGTAGGTGAGACAATAACCTCTGGTACACAAATGAGGATCACTCTTGCTCACACTAATTTTCTTTAGTTGAGCCAAGAGTTTTACACTCGCAACCTCCCTTTGTTACAATTGTTATCTCTCCACTCTTACATTTGAAGAACTCTTACACTTCTAAGCTCTTTTCACAAAGCTACCTACACTATTACAACACTTGTACTAATACCCACTATTTCTCCCAAATAGCTCAAGTATTATTTGTAATCAATGTAGAAGTTTCTTTTGATTTAATTCAGGCTTAGGGGTATTTATAATTGCCCAAAATCTGCTTTCAACAACTTTCCAACGGCTATTTTCTGTTTACTAGAGAACTAGATGTTGGACCTTTCGGACGGCCGATGCAGTAAGTGTGCGTCCAAACGAACTAGCCGTTGGACCGTTCGGACGGCCGCTGCTAAACCCTGCGTCCGACGCTGCGTCCATTCTCTGAGAATATTCGTTCGGACGTCCGAGGATGCGTCCGATCGAAGCAAAGTCTTCTGGAAATATGATCGGACGTTGTTCTTCGTCCGAGACTTGCTTCAAATTCTTTGTGTCGGACGATTACCATCGTCCGAAGCTCTGTCTTTCGGATAGTCATTTGCGTCCATGGAGTCTTCTGGTTGTTTAGTTCGAATGATTGTTTGCATCCGAACCTACCTATTTTTTTGCACACTTCTCAAACCATCTTAGTGCGATTTGGTCATCATCAAAACATGATTATCATAACTGGGGTTCAACATCTTCTATGACTACACTGATTAGGATGCTTAGTCAAATAGGAACTAGAGGAAATTTGTAGATCTTGTTGTCGAGGAAGTAGATCCATGCTGAAGTAAATAGGTACATTTGTTTTATGAAATAGGTACTGATTTTGGTGAATGTAATGTTTTATGAAATACTAATTTGTACATTTGTTTGCAAATAGGTTATAAACTGCTACTGTGCCATGCCAACTTTGCTATTGGTGAACTAAGAAATTTATTATTATTGTCGAGTAATATTGGCACAATCAGAAAAGAAAATCATCATTGAGTTTAGGCAAGGCATGCTAGGGAGGTTCCTTAGTCGCCACTGAACCAATTGTCAAAATCTTAACTCATTCATTTTGTCATTTATGATACATCTAGCTGAAATTAGGTGCTCTAGTGGGCAAACACTCGGCCTACTCTTGTTAACCTGTATATAAATATACTTATTGTATAATTCTAAGACAAAGTCGCTAGTTCTCTATATCGTGCATATAAGTGCATAAACTTCCATCATGGATACGAAAAATTTCATGAAATTTTGGATCCATTTTTTTTTTGAAATTGCTCACCAAACAAGAAACGGTTTTGAATTGTCACAAAGATATTTTCATGTTGTTCTTTAGTATAGTGATCAGTTCATAATTGTACTATATTTTATACATCAATTACCACATTTTTATGTGTTGTGAGCAAGATTTGAGTTATTATTGAGCTTAATTTGGTTATTCTCAGTTTTTGTAGGGTTACAGTGAAAAAGAGTTGAAAAGGACGCAAAACGATGAAAGAAAATGCTTAGTACAGGACATGCACGAGTACGAAGTTATTCCAGACACTGTTTTGTATTTCAAGCATAACTTTTGATCCAGAGTTCCGATTGAGGTTATTAAAGATGCATTGGGAAGCTAAGGGATAGATATACAACTTTTGTATTTTACACCTTTTCAAATAACGGAGGAATCAAGGTCAAAATCGAATCCGAATATGGAGCACAGTTGAGGAAGCCAGCGCACATGCGCTGGAGCTGTGTAGCGCATGTGCACTGCGTCCAGAAGCTTAAATTCCAGAAGCAGCTCACGTGTACATGCGCGCTAGGGTCTCTACGCATGTGCACGGAGGACATAACCCTCCTGGAACTTACTGCCTCGCGCACACATGCGCGTAAAAACCTCAGCGCATGTGGGCGGAGAACATCAGGATCGTGTTTGTGAGTTTTTTAATAGATTTCTTCGGCCGATTGGACTCTTTTTGACCTGATTTCACGTTCTTATCTATAGACATTATTTGTTACCCTAAATACTCATTATAAATACCCCAAGTTGGGTGAGAAAAAGGGGGTCGACACTTTTATTTTCTTGTTGGCTAGGGTTTTAACAATAGAAATTCCTCTTTATTCTTTCATGGCACTTTGTGCCTAAAACTCTTTTCTTGGTAGAGGGAATTGAAGCCATGGTCAATTCGCAAGACTACAAAGTTGTGAGACTTCTTGTGCTTGAATTTATTCACTTTTATCTTAAGTATTGATTATTTTTTTGCGATTAATTTTATAATTGTTCTTTTTAGCTTATTATTGCTACAGAATATTAAGTTATTAGAATTAATCTACTGCTAGATTGTTTAACCGCGTGTGCTTAATTCAATATGTGAAGCAACTAAATTTGATAATTACTGGATTTGTGTTATTGAATTTAGGGAAATTAATCATCTAATTGGCATAACCGCTTGTGTTTATGTTTAATTAGTCTAATTGTTCTTGTTGATCTTAAAGCTTCTATTAATTGATCTTTGGCGCGTGTCTGGGTTAAATTAATAGTTAGGGTTAATTGGATCGCGTGTTGAAAATTAACCAACTTTAGAAAGAAATAAGAATCAACTTTGAATTGATATTTGTTCGGGTTAATTCTTCAATTAGTGCTTGATATAAATTGAATTATCTTGTGTGTCAATTATCGACTAGTGAAATTGCCATGGTGAATAGGACCAAAACCAAGATCTTTCTTAATTGAATTATCTTCAATTATTTTATTGTTTTAATTTTAGTTAAAAAGCATTCAAAACCCCCCTTGTTCCATTAGCACAAAAATAAGCCCCGTTCTCTGTGGAACGAACTCGACTCACCACTACTACGTCAGAGTTGTTAATTTTGGGTGCTTACGATGGCATTGCAACTCGACAGTAGCATCATTTTGCGCACACTATATATATGAATTTGTCACAAATGAATATGTAACTCTGGGTTATATAACCAAGGACACTTAGCATGTGAATCTACAGCAAAATGAAGAGATAAATTTAATTCAACCGGGGTCTTTTATCATTGAATATTACGGCTTGGATCCAATGTGGCACCCGAAAATGACAACATAATCTGGAACCTAAAATTTAAAAATTAAGTTGACACGCTTAAATGTTTGGATCTTAAAACTGATTTTAAGTTTATAGGGCAATGGTTTGTTAATGCAAATAATACCCCGAATCTTAAAATGAGTTTCTCTAAAACAAAAATGAAAACCATGGCAATAGACGAATTCAATAACCAATGAACCATAACCATGAACGTTTGAATATTGAGTTTTTTCCCGCGTTCAAATCATTAAGATAGTTGATTTTTTTTCAAATTTTTTTATAAATTATTAAGTTTTAGGCATAAACCTGGTCATTTATTTGTACTATTTGATGACATCAAATAAAAACAAATATCTCTATCTAATTAATACACGAAAAGATGTTGATTTGAGACGTTTCTTGTACTATATCTACTTCAGCATAAAAGACAGTCTTGACACATTAGAATAGAAATTAAAACTGATAATTCTATTGTCCTTTGGATTAATTCGTGAATTAACCCTAGTTTGATATGGATGTCGATAACATGGGATACTCATATGTTGGCTATTCCTTTTTTTGTTTGGTACTTTCATGTGAAGTGTTAATGCCATCATATAAAAACAAATAATACCGATCATGACATGTGATGTTTAGAATTAAGATTTTAAATCTATGTAAGCAATATTCAAAAAATCATAAATTAGTACAATCTAATGTGCTATACACATCTAACATGATCTGGAAGTTGAAGTTAGAAACTCTTGATAATAAAGTCATGAAAGTACAAGCAAAACTAAGGAGATCAGAAGATGAGATAGTATGGTAGAACTGAACCAAGAGGTTCTTGATGTAGGCTCTTTTAGAAGTTGGATTGCTTTCGTTGCATTTGTTTCGTTAGGCATAAACCTCATATTTAACCTAGAAAACAAATAATCACCTAGAAAACTCGAAATCCACTTACAAATTTTAACCTCAAATAAAAAAAAATACTTGTCCTTCATAACTAAATCCAAAATAAGAAAATAAAGAAGCAGAAACAACTTACAATAATAATTATCCATAAAAAATTTCTTCAAAAAATTGGAAACAAGGACAGAAATATCAAGAGGGTCCATCTTTCATTGTGATGCTATTGCTACCGGTGCCTTATTCAATCAACAACCTTGTTTTATTCTTCGAATTATGACCATACATAAACATAAGTGGAGTTATAAATCAGATTATATTAAAATTATCGTATGCAAAAAGTAATTCATTTTAGGGGCAATAAAAGATTGTACAAGTATTATAGCATGATTGAAAATTTGAGTAGCCTTCTTAGCAATCTTGTACCAGATATCCATATTTTGTTTCAACAAGTCGACATACCAAGAAGATGGAACCTGTTAAAAGGATACATATAAGAAAACAATGACTATATTGGAAAACATTTTTTTTGGAACATTACCAAGGAATGCAAAGGTACTTTCATAGCGAACTCTATTGGTGGCAGAATTTTGAATACATGCTCTTTGACCCTTTATATTTTCCCTTCTAATAGTCTTCCATATGTTTGCATGTAGGTGATAGTACATGGAGGATAGTTGTTGGGAAATTGAACACTTTTACTTGCTTCTACACCATCTTGCCCGGTAAGCAATCTGGTTACATTATGCGCTCTTTTCCAGTCATTGGAGACATTAGATGCTTTTTGATGAACACATCGTATAACTTACACTCTTTGGTTGGACAGAAAAATACAGAGGTGTCAACTCCAACTAGTAAAACCCTTAGTGTATCTCTAGCAGTTTTGTTAGTATATCACATTTTAATAGAAGATGGTGCAGGCAACATAGTCTTGTAGACAAGATTGTGTTGAGACAAGTGGTCAGCCATATAGCAGAACTTGCCCCTGGCTTCATCTACTATAGCAATCTCTTGCTGACCTAATACTCATGAGACTAAAGATACTTTTCTCACACCATCCATTTAACCTAAGATAAACCCCTTCAGTTTCTTGATGTTGTAATTTTTTAGTTCATAGATTCATAATAAATAGTTGAAAATACGTATAACTAATCTTATCGGCTCATAGTATGTCTATATCTCATCGTAGATCACTTCGATTACGAGGTTTCTAATATGGCTGTCTATTTTCCAATCTCTACCTCTACATCTTACATATAACATTCATGTCATATTCAAGTAGCTTGTTTGGAAGAAGATTCAAATATTCGTAAGCCTAAACTTGTAACACAAAACAATGTATATCAGGACTTGAGATTTTAAAATTCATTCGTAGTTTATGTATAATATAATTTCGTTTTACATACTGACCCCTAGCACCCATTGTCATACTCTTTATTCTTGAAATTTTGCACATATGGCCATAAAATTTTGCCATGCCAGCTCCATCCTAGTTATACTATTGGTGAGTTGTGTTAAGATCCTCTAAAGCTATAATATCTGCTACATTTATGACATCGTTATTTGTCTTTAAGATCGTCCACCCAAGTATGTGCAAAACCTTGTGACTATTAATACCTCAATTTCGTTGTTGCTTCCGCATTTATTTCCCTAAACTGTGTCCACAAATCTTTCACACTTACATAACCAACACATAATATCTAGTACCTAACTAAGCATTTGTCAAATGGATTCGTCCTTATTATCCTTCTGGATAGCACAAGGAAGTTGTAAACCTCCAACTCTAAGGCCAATTATACATTGGAAGTCCAAAGGCGTTAAAGACATCCCATCAATAAGAAAGTGAAAAGAGTTAATGGTGTCCTACCATCTTTTCGCCAAAGCAAAGAAGAGGGGTGGATCGCCCTCAAATGCCAGCATACAATCTAAAAGCTCCTTGAAATCAATTTTTTTCACAACTGAGATTACTGAACACGTAGGCTTTGCCTCTATTCACTTACATCCATTGTCGGAACCATTGGTAAGTGCATACAGTTCCTATATAAATGAATAACTTAAATAAATATAGGTCACCAATAAGATAGCATGGCATGCAATGTATTCTTTAAGTAATACCATATTTTTGGTGGACGATTGGAATTCATTGTATCATAGTTAGCATACTGATTAAGTTTTTGTTGGGTTGTAAGAAGATTTCAAATCATCAACTCATAAAAGAAGTCCACCAGCCATCCGCCGGATAGGTTTTCTTTTATTTTGGCCTAACATATGCAATTATGAATTAGGACTTATTTTTTTGCCCATGCAGTGGGTCCAAATGGGTGCCTACCATGTGAAACATATTATTCATAAGCCCACCACCCTATAATATTTTAGAAAGATTGATTATTTTTTATCAAACTACCATACAATCCCTTTCCTCTTTACCCTTCATCCTACCACCCTACCACCAAAACAAAAATTCATGGATGGACTCGATTATATAACATTTTGGCATAACTGCAACCACGATTCTAATGATCTACTCGTTGATGAGGATCAACACCTTTTGAGCATCTTCAGGATGGAAGAAATTAGTATCATCGAAAATGCATTTTGTGCATTTTGAATATATCCATATAGTTCTTTTTTTTTTTGGGAAAAAAAACTGAATAAGAACATCAAAGAAGAGATGTAGAAACATATGGAACAAGAAAGAAACGTGTTTAGAAACCAAAGCTCTAATACCACTCTAATGCGAACCCTACTGACAAACTGACGAGACCAGAATTGATGCAGAATCCAAAAACCCTAAACAAATCTAACTTGACGGATTCAAACCCTTTGATTAAAAAATTGAGAATTCGAAATGTCTATTTTCGACTGTAAGAGATATCGATCCGTTGTCTATAAAGAGACAAGAACCAATAGTATTTTTGGTTGGTAATGACAAGAATCAATCTCACGAATACCTAAGTGTTTAGAAGACAATTTGGAGAATTTTCTCACAAAAGTGTACTGAATAATGTTGAATGAATATCATTCTGTCTACTTAATTACGCAAAATAATGTTTCAATCAACTTTTGGAGTTAATAGAAAGTTCATGTACTGTTAAAAAAATGTGTTGATTATATGATATTTATGGAAGCCTCATTTGATCCAACTATAATTATTCATTAGCATGTCAATGTGGAAACAGACTGGACTCCCAGTTACTCGTCCTTTTCATCAAAAAATAGTGCATTCTGTTCTTAGAACTCGTGTCCCTCAAATTTGATATTTATGGTACAGTCGAACAAATTGATCGGTATAGTCTTATTCTTATACTTTAGTAATTTTGTAGGAAACACGGATGATCTTGAAGGAAAACAACCAATTTTCGATTTAAATGACCGATGTTGGATGATAGTACTGAGAAAGATTGGGAACACAAAGGATATGTAGAAGGTACGAGGGATTATGAAGAAACATGAGAGTCGTCGATGGAAAATGATTATGTTGTCGATGACTTGGAAGACTTCCGGATAGTGAGCATGGAATTTTCTAAATCAGTGGAAGATGTAGAATGGTTTTACACCCTATGTAGTAGGGCAACATGTTTTGGAGTTGGAAAGGGGACATGAAGTACAATAAAGATAGTGTAGTTCGTTTTAGGAAGTGGCTTTGTTATAGAAAGGGTGAAAGGTTGATCCACCACATAATCCGTGTTGACAGACAAAGGGAGCCAAAATCAGTGGCACGTGTGAATTGTCCTGCTATTTTAGAATTAAATAAGACAAGCATGGCCAAAAATTTGTAGCCACTAAATGTTTTTATGATTTCTTCATAAATCTTGATCTTTTTTATCTTTACCAAATCTAGATTATTTGAATCGATGTTTAGAATTTCAAGTATTTTTTCATAAAAACTAAATTTTGTGGATGCATCTTGCCTTTCCATATCATATTCAATTGTTGAAATAAGGCTACTGACTGTAGTTCTTAATTCTCTCATTTTGTCACATGCTTTTAACAATTCATTAGTTATTTCAAAAATCGCTTTTCTGAACTATCTCTTCTTTTATGAAGAATATAATTTTGCCAATAGTGATGTTTATTCTTTAGACAATTTTATTTGCTAAAAGCCTAATTATGGTCAACTTTACTGTATAGCTTAGATCCTCTAATTTGAGTAACTAAGATTCTAGGGATAAAATATCGATCAAATATGAGATTTTCATTTAGTTTCTTGTAATTTATTACCATTCCAAGTTTTCCTCTTTTTATTTCACCATGTTTCCTAACCATGAATGCATGAATATCATGAGGACTTTTTGTTCGTTATATCATTCCACCTTGTAATAATTCTTTATTTGAATATTAAATTCATCTATATATATATATATATATATATTTAGTTTAGATCATGGGTTTTACCCTAATAATGTTTTATTCATATTTTAGCTTAAGATAACAATATCTAGGAGCTTTTGCCCTTAACAATGAAAGATTATTTGAGAAATTGGGTTTCAATTGTTTATGAATCCAGTTTGAATCATTCAATTTTTCTATTTATTCTACCTATTGTTAAATTGGACTAGACCCACCACGCTTGATTGGCACAAATCCTTTATGATAAATCAAATCGTGTGATTTTAACCATGGAATATGATATGATTTTTTCTTATCTGTAAATATAACCAAATTGTTAGAGACATTTATAGGATAAAATTGAGAGATAAAAATTATTTGCTAGTAAGATAACTCAATGCGTATAAGGGAAATACAATAAGTTTAGTAATTTAAAGGTCTTTTTTCCTCTTGTAGTCATTACTATAGAAGGAATATCCATTGCTTTGTATTCCATTATGGTTGTGGCATCGTTACATGATAACCTAAGAATTTATGATTATTCATATTCTTTTCCGTATGATTTTTGCACTAGTTTCGACAATTTTAGGATTTATATGTTTGTTTTTGTACATTTCTATTTCTATGTGTTTATGAGTATTTTTTCAGTGTTTGTACATGTTAATGTCTCTTTTTTGTTCTAGGTTCATGTGAGAAGAATTGTTTTCAATTGGAAGTTGGATGAAAAATTTAGTAACAAAATGGCGAAATGGTGCAAGCTATCAGGAAGAGTATGCCATCGGCAAACTCCACAAGCAAATTTGCAAATTGAGGCAGAATATGGTTAGCTATGGGCAAACCCTTCAAGGCAAAACTACTACTGATGGCAAACCAATAATGGGAAAAATGCAATTATGGTGTTTTCTAGGATTCTGGGTGTCTGTTATGGGCCGTTTTGGTGCAATTAGAAGCTTATTTAGAGCTCTACACTTTGTAGTTCTTAAAATCGATAAATAAGATTTTCTAGTACCTCAAAAAAGACATTCTTCTTCAGGTTCCCTTCGGGGATTGCTAGTTTAGACTAGAGTTTTCTGTCTTTATTCAAGAAAAGCTGAAAAGGAGTTCAAGATTGACAACCTTGCACTGAGACCTTGTAATTCTTAATTAAAGATGCTTTCCGAGAACTTGCAATTCTTAATTAAAGAAGTGTTCTTAAACCTTTTTATATCTTGTCATTATGATATTTAGTTCTAGTTTTAATGGTTTTTATAGTTCACCTTCAATCTATCTATGCTTTCTTTATTTACTTTCCTAAATTAACGGTTATAGTAGTTTATTTGCTTTCAATAGTTTATTTTGTATTATTTCCTTCAATAATGTTCTAATTTGTCATGGTTTAAGGTTGGGTGGTACCAATTCTACATGGTGATCGATTAATTTAGTAAATTAAATGGTAAATTGACAATTAGATAATGCTAAAGAACTAGAAGGATAATTAGGCAAATTGATCACTTTCTTAGTTAATTGAATGGTAAATCGAGGGGGAGAATGGAAGTTTAACCTCCATGCAAGGAATCTTCTAATGTGTTCAAAGCCAGGAATTGACTTATCTAACTTTAATCCATTTGTTTCACTGGTTAAAGTATTTAATTCTAGTTTAGCTAACTATTTCTTTCTCTGTTGATTCTTCAAATAATGTTCAGGCCTAAGAATTGGTACTTGTTAATCCAATCTTGAAATACTTATGGGTTCGACCCCTACTCTCGCAACATAATATTTGACCATATTCACTTTGCATTATCTACTTAATAGTAGAATTAGGTGATTACAAATTTTATAACTAGATATTTTACGTGCAAGTTTTTGGTGCCATTGTTAAGGATTGTGTCATTAGTAATATCGTTATAATTTGGTAAGAATAATACTTTGAAGTGTAAGTTGCATTTTATTTATCTTAGTTTAATTGTATATTGTCAAAATTTTGTAAAACCAAAAAGATTTTCCCTTTTTGTGGTTTGTATATCTTTTATCAAAAAATCCAAAAAACTTTTCTCTTTTTAGTGGATAGTTAGGCTAGCAACTAGCATAAACTATCACATTTTTCCTTTTTGTGTTTTTTTTGTGTTAGCACTTGTTCCTTGTGTTTTATTTAGTGCTAACATAGTAAGAACATGCATAACATGAATTGGAATCAATCATGCCAAGGATATTAACATTCTTATGATTATGGAGGCATGAATAATAAGAATATATGGTTCTTACAATGTCCCTCCCTATCCTTGTGATTTTGACATTGGGATCGTACAACCATCCAAATGCGTTTCAAACTACCAAGAATACCTTTATTCTTTTCTAACATACCAAGAGCCTATATATAGATGAAGTGAACCCCAGAGAGTGAATGACCATTTTTTGCCCATATTGATGAAAATTACAAAAGAGATGGAAAAAGGCATCAAAAGAATGAAAATGCTCAATGAGAAGATGGAACATAGATTTAAACCACCATCAACCAAGGAGGAAGATTATGAGGTAAGTTTTGGAAGGATGTTGATCACCTCTATAGAGAGCCAACCTGAGTCCTTTGACCGTGATACAAGAAGACATGTTCAAATCCATCAAGACGTCAAGCTTGTGAATGGTGGAGCTCAACAAGTCTATAAAATCAAGTTTGAAGTCCAAACAAGTCAAGGGTTTGAGTTAGTGAAGTCCAAAGGCCCAAGATTTGAAGACAAATTTGATCCACCGTGAAGTAAGATTCAAGAAAACCCTAATGCAGCCATAGTCCTAAATCGGCCATTCCAATCCTAATTGTTCTAGGATTTAATGTTGGCACTTATTTTAAGAAGTTGTTGGTTGGCTGTTTTTCTTAATAATGTTCGAAAATCTAGCCTAGTGTTTAGGGTTTTGGGGTTATTTTAGTCCTATCCATTTTTTTAGTTTTGTGAGCCAATCCTAAACCTACTGGGACTTGGCAACGTTGTTTCTAGTAGTATTAGGCCTATTTTGTGGGGTTTGGCCAGCTACTTGTTACATTAAAAACACTCCTCCATAGCCGATTATTCACTCAATATTATTCAGAAAAACTTTGTGAAAAAAATTCTCCAACTAGTCTTTCAAAGACTTGGGTATGTTTCAAGATTGATTCTTGTGATTACCTAACTTTTTATTGTCTAATTATAAACAACGGATCGATATCTCGTACAGTTAAGAATAGATACATTGAATTCTTGATTTCTTAATCAAAGGGTTTGAATCCAATTAATCTAGTCGGAATTGTTGAGGCATTCTTAGGTTTCGCATCAGTTCCAGGTCTCGTTAGTATATTTTTTGGGTTTGAGTTAGAGTTGTATCAGAGTTTTGGATTCCCTACACTTGTTTGTTTTTTGTGTTCATACTGTCATTAATTCGTTATTTGCTGTTCTTATTCGGTTGAATTCAAAAAATATAAATTTCAACTTGTTCGTATTCTTTATTTGTTATTGTTTGTGGAAATTTGCATCCATATTCTTGCTTTCTTTTGAATTGAATATTGTTGTAATCTTGCTCATATTCAAGTGTTAGTTCATTGCTCTTATTTTAAAAAAAAGTCGTTATAGTTCATTGGTACTGTTAATCAGTATTTTTCATTGGCACTATTCATTAGTACTGTTCGTCGGCGCTATTCCCACACCGTATTCTTTTTTCTTTAAAAAAATAGCCAAGGAAAAGAAGCAAAAAAAAAGGAGAAAAAGAAGCCGAATCCATCCCTAGTGGAATTAGGGTTTCCAAGTCCTTTTAGCTATTCGAAAGTTTGTGCTAATTCCTTGTTTCTATATACTTGCATAATTTGAATCATTTTCTTAGTTGGATTATATCATTACTTAAATCATTTTCCTACTTGGATTACAACTATTTCCTATTTTCAATTAGGAGTAGTCCTAATCCTATTCTTACTAGGATTTAAATTAAATTGCTGCATTTTTCCTACTTTCCTAAAACCTCATTCTTGACTGAAATTCCTTGTTTTTTTCAATTTCTTTCTATTTTAGCATTTGGGTTCACTAAAAAAATTGTGAAATACTGAAAATACCCTTGTCCCGTTGGGTTAATCCTTTATAGCCCAAAATCCTAGTTTTGTTTGACCATCTTATTGTTTGACTTTCTAAAGTGCTTTATGTGCATTTTTTGTTAAATCCATCCGCCATTACTTTGTTATTTCTTTTCTTCCTTAGTCTATAATTGCTAATTTTATTCCAAAGTATTAGTAATTATTTGTGTCATTCTTGAAGATATTTTAAATGAGAGGAAAAAGGTAACAGTGGTGAGCTCATTAGAGGGTAAAAGCATTGAATTTGAGTGAAACATGAGTGAAATTGTGTGACATCTTCAAATTTGTGCGTAAACACTCAGGAAGTGCCGTGAGATCCTTCTTTATTTTTTACTAACTCTAATTTTGAAATTCCTTGTGTCTTTGAGTAATTTTTGCAGGTTTAAAATGTCCTAAGAAGGAGAGAGTTCAAGGTTTAATGCCTTAGAATCTCATTTTGCAAATATGGCAAGGTATTTTGAAAGTATTCAACGCTCTTTCGAGACATTAACTAAGGCACGGAATGAGCAAAGTCACCAATCTGGTCGGGTTGAGTATTATGCTCGCATAATGAGACACGCTCGTCGAGGTATATGTCTTAATTATGATTCCAGTGACTATGAATCTAATGACAAATTGTTTGATGTACGTGCAAGGTCAAGGAATCGCCGACATGCTCGGAATGATGAATAGAAGTAGATTTTTTTGAGAAACTCGCCTGTGCCTGGTGATTTTGTGGGCACTTCACACTTAACCTGAGGATGACCAAATGAGGTATAGTGTTCTAATATTTTCTTCACTAAGTGTAGGGTTCAAAATCATGCATGTGGTTTGATCATTGATCGTGATAGTTGTGTAAATGTAGCTAGCAAACTTATGGTAGATAAATTGAATTTTCCAACCACTAAATGTCCACATCAACATAGGTTACAATGATTAAATGAAGGTGGTGAATTAAAAACCACTAAGAAAGCCTTAATTTCTTTAATCCTTGAAAAATATAAGGATGAGATTTTATGTGACATAGTGCCTATGCATGCTAGCCATATTTTGTTAGATAGGCCATGGCAATATGGTCTGAAAGTCACACATGATAGATTTACAAATAAGTATTGTTTTGAGAAAGATGGTAAAAAGATTACTCTTAAGCCATTACCTCCAGATCAAATCCATAAAGAGCAACTTTACATTAAAAGATCATATGAAGAACATGCAAAATTATTGGCTCGAAAATCGAATGAAATGTAAGGAGAAAGCCATCTCTAACCCTAAGGAAAAATCAGCTTTAATGATAATTCCAAAGGAAGAGAACTTGTTCGTCAAAGAAAAAGTTTTTAAGAATCCTTATCTTTTGTTGCCTAATGGTGTTCTTCCAAGTTTTGTTGTGTAGCCATTCAAAGAGAAAGTGGAGATAATGAAAAGTTCGAATTTGCACCTTTCATCTGCAAAGCTCTAGTGACTTCTGTAAATCATTTGAACTTAAGTGCTAATATTTTGGTGACGCACTTAGAAATTTTAATTTGTCAAATTCTTACAATTTTAGATTTTTAAGTACTCATAGTGTGTCCCCTTCCTTACTTGTTAATGTTTCTAATTCTTCTTGTATATTTGTTTTTTTTTTGAGCTAATTTGTAAGCAAATGATTGGTATTTTTTTGTGTTAAGTTCAATAACATTTTGGGTAACAATTATGTGCATCTACACGACAATGTGCATAAGTTTTTTTGTTCTTTGAGCAATATGCATCAGTTTTTAAAGTGGCGTGGTAATCTTTCTGAGCATGATTGGTTCAATATTTCAAAAAATATTTTCTGGTTTTTTTTTTTTTTTTTTTGTTGACTGAAGCAATATGCTCCATGATTTAGGATTCATGTGCTTCATGATGTATTTATTTCATAAGCCATTTTCCCAACATCTATTTTCAACATTGGTGTTTGATACTTTTGCATTTGTGTCGAATATATTGCATCTTTTCTTGCGTTGCGGGGATCATTTGTTTAATTTTTTGTCTACTTTGTTTAATGTTTGTCCTTTCCATCCATGTTCGAATTCGAGGAAGGATCCTTTTGAGGAGGGAGGGAATAATACAAGAAGAGATGTTCAAGTCTTTCAAGACGTCAAGCTTGTGAATGGTGGAGCTCAAAAAGTGTATAAAATCAAGTTTGAAGTTCAACCAAGTCAAGGGTTCGAGGAAAGCAAACTTTGGAGAAGAAAGTGTTCGAATGAGTATACTTCTGGAGGTAGGGCATTACAGAGAAGAGAAGTCAAAGTGTAGTGAATTCCAAAGGCCCAAGATTTGAAGACGAATTTGATCCACCGTGAAGGGGTTGAGAAAAACCTAATTTGGCCATAGTCTTATATCGGCCATTCCAATCCTAATTGTTCTAGGATTTAGTGTTAGCTCATATTTTAAGAAGTTGTTAATTGGCTGATTTTCTTAATGATGTTCGAAAATCTAGTCTAGGGTTATTTTAGTCCTATCCCCTTTTCTTAGTCTTCCGAGCCAATCCTAAACCTTTTAGAATTTGGCAAGGTTGTTTCTTAGTGGTATTTGGCCTATTTTGTAGGGTTTGGCCAACCCCTTGTTACATTAAAAAACACCCCCCGTAGCTGATTATTCTCTCAACATTATTCAGAAAAACTTTGTGAGAAAATTCTCCAACTAATCTTCCAAAGACTTGGGTATCTTGCAAGATTGATTCTTGTGATTACTTTTTCTGAATACTATTGGTTCTTGTCTCATTATAGACAATAGGCAAGGATCGATATCTCTTACAATTGAGAACAGATACTTCGAATTCTTGATTTCTTAATCAAATAGTTTGAATCCATCAAGTTAGATTTGTTTAAGCATTCTTGGGTTCCGCATTAATTCTAGGTGTTGTTATATTATTTGCGGGGTTTGCATCAGATTGCCTGGAAGAATCTATAAAGAGATTAGCAGATCAACTTGCCAAACTTGCAAGAAAGTTGGTAAGTAAAACTAGGCCGTCCTACTCATGTTGGAAAGCTAAACCAACTCAAGAGGAAGATGCTGTGGCTAGATTGGAAAGGGAGATGATTGCCTATATGGAGAAGTTAATGAGTACATATAATCACCATGAAGAGTCAATAAGGAAATTAGAAACTCAACTTTTCAACATTACAAATAAGTTGTTGGGTGAAAACCAAGAGACTCGTACACAGCTCCCAACTAAGGGCAAAAATGGCACTTTGAATGGAAGTTTGAAATGATTGGGTCATGGTGCATGTGCAAATAAAGCTATGAACCAAAGGATTGCTTAGATCATCCTATCACACGTTACAAAGAGGTGCCATAAGTATGTTCATGCAGAAAGAGCCAACTCAAAAGATAGAAAATGCAAGGTATCTACAAGAGGGATTTAGGGAAGTCATGACTACATATGCTAGAGTTTCACCTGACCTTGAGAGCTTCGGATGCGCAAAGCAGTACAACACATTTACCAAGGATTTTGACATCCTCGACAAACCTCCTTGGATTTATTAAGGGAGTGTTGCCTTTAATTTTATTTTTATTTATGCTTTCTATGCTTAGTTTAGGAACCTAATGGAGTAATAAAGGCTTTAGGCCACGTGATTAGTTAGTTTATGTGTTTTATTTTGTGAAAACCTGTGATTATGATTGGATAATATATATTTAGTTGATTACAACAGTGATGCATTGCATGCTTATTTGATGAAATTGTAATTGTCATAAATTTTATTGAACTTTGTCTAGGATTTGTTATTTGATTGTGGAATTTGTTGAGTTTTGATACATTATTTTTGTCGAGTATTTAAGTAGTTTGATGAGATTTGTATAAATGCTTTCATTTTCTTAGTTATTGAATTTTTTTTTTGAAAATTAATGTTATAAAAAATAAGTTGGGGTATGAATTGAATATTTGTAACCTTTGTTTTGTGATAAATCCTGTTATCTTTAGTTAATGATTTTTTTTTTTTAATTTTGAAATGTTGAACCCTGTAAAGCCCCATGACTTCCGCTTAAATTTTCTATGTTGTTTGAAAAAGGAAAGTAGATTCCTAGATTTTGTGTGTTGATTGAGCCTCATGTTTTTATGAGTAAAATCAACATTCTCTTACACTTAGTAAGGTTTTTAATATATTTTGTAAGTAATTTTCATGTTTAAAGTGAAATCCAAGTTTTAAATTGAATTTTGATTATTTGATTTCTTTCACACTCGTCTTGTATGCATATTATTCCTCATTTATTAGACCGTTGATTCTCCGAGTTCAGTTAAAAGTCGTTCAAGGATAGAATAGTGTCGTGTTTGTCTAGACTAGGAGTTTATGTGTTTTTACTGAGTCATTTATGTTTTATGTATTTTGTTCATACAACGGTTTTAATATGCTTCAATTGGTATTTTGTATAAAATAGTGTTGTGTCAGTTTTTAAATGACACAAATCAAGCAGTATTATCACTAAATAGGGTTGGTTGTATGAATCTCGCTATAATATTGCGTACTGTCAGAAATCATATCCTCCTTAATTTATAAGTGGGTTATATATTTGTTACAAGTTACTCACCAAATTTTTTTTGGTCTTTCTCTACCCCTCTTACGTTAACTATTCTTTGTAAAATCTACTCACTTGACATGCGCATCTATTGGCCGTCATATATAGTATACATACTAATAATAAATTTTTTAATTTTCTTTAACTCATATATTGCTTTTTTTTATTTATTTAAATTTTAGTATTAATAGCTAATGACAGTCTCTATATTTACCATACATATATATTGTTTGTTTATTCTTTTATTTTATGCATTGTAATTGATAGGCCATTACAACTTCCACCCCTTTTATACAGTTACTAAATGATTTAGATTTACTACCAGCCACCGCATGGGCAAGCAATTTTTATTGCCAAATTTCTAATATGATCTGAATTTGTTATTTAAAACTTTAAAATGCAAGAGGCAAGTATAATTTTTATTAATAATTGAATTTAAATTTTAGTGGTGTATACTATATATGCTGTCCTTATACACATCTAGATGTGTATAAGAGACAGGAATATGACAACCATAATATTTACCAAAATTTTTAAATTAGATCATAACTCAAAGACTACAATTCTCTTGTGATTTAGGACATGGGTTCAAGTCATCAGGAATAGGTGAAAATTTGATGTAGATCACTTTTTTTTTTTTAAAAGAAAAAGAAAGAAAGAAAGAAGCCATAATGCATGAAATGGAATAGTCTATGTACTAGAAAAAACTTTTCATGTTCTTCCTTAGTTAATATCATAAAATATATATGTTATTTTTTTAATTTATGAGCTTTTGTATTTTTCCAAAATAAAAATTTTAATTACATTTATTTTATTATAGTACATAGTGAGTTTCTACATATTTTAAATTTTTATTTAGCTGGAACACAAGCACATTAAGTTGCACATATAAAAAGTTTAAATTAGAGAATATATTTTAATTTTTTTTTGATTTACGAGTTTCTAATTTCCTAAACAAAATACAAACCATATTTTTTATTATACTATATGGTTTGTTTCTAATCGTTGTATTTTTTTTTTATTGAAACTGATACACATAGTATATTTTATAGCGTACTCTTAATTTTTTAAAAGTAAGTTGACAAAAAATTCTTTATCAAAAATTATATTCAATTTTTTTAGTTTACGAGTTTGTGATTAACCATATAAAATATTATTTTTTATAAAAAATTTGGTGTTTATATGTATGCAAAAAAAATTCAAACAAATACAAATAAGCACACATATTTTTGCAAATAAGTTGACAAAAATTTTGTTAAAAGATTAAAGGTTGCTAAGTGAAATTACTTAAAAACCTTAGGAGAGGTTTTTGAAACTACTTTTTCATTATTTTACTAAAGAACAAAAGCTATAATTGTCATTTCATGCCAATTAGGGCCCCAACTATAAGAGTGGGGAGGCAAGTAACATTTTTTAAAGTTAAACGGTACTAAGTGATATTAGCCTAAACCTCAAAGAAGGTTTTTGCAATTATCCCTATTATCTATAAAGGTAAAATTGTAATATTATGTGTATATTTAGGTCATTTTCTTTATTCAAACATTAGGATTGGAGGGCCTAAAATTTAATATAGAATATCAAAATCATCCTTAATTGAAATGTTTGCTACATGTGACATTGATGTGGATCTCGACTTTTGTTAGGTACCGCGAAATTAAGCGGTAGATAATTAGTTGGTTGAATCTTTAGCACATATTAAAAGTTGGGTATGCATCACTGGTTGAATATTGAAGGTTAAGTGGGATTATTGTTTCCCCGCATGGTTAGGCTAATGTTGTTGTCTTTCCTATCAAACTTGAGTAGTCACTTACAGTGTATACCTTTGTTGATAATTTTATATACAAGATCTTCTGCCGTTTTCGGGAAAAACAAAAAATACTGGTTGAATGTTGCCTAGTGAATGTTAATAGTTTCGCTATCTCAATTTAAATGGATAATGTAATTTTCGTGTTCAATCTTGTCTTTGGATGGCTGCTGGAAATTTCAATCCTTAGAAGATAAAGGGAAAAATGTTTTCTTAATCATTTAATGACAGCTATATTTGGGTCATGAATGATTGACTGAATACATATTGCAGAGTCGAGTTACTCCACTAAAATGTAGAGTTTCAAGAATAAGGTAAATTAATACAATTCTGATCTCCATCCAAGAGTCAATATGACTATGTGCAGAGCTTCCTTCTCATATGCATTTAAGGCAAGGTAAATCATCAGGATTACGGAGGTTTACTCATTTTCTTTTCTTCTTATATCAGGGGATTTTTTTTTTTTTTTCTCAATAAATAAAGCGGAGGGCCGGGGGAGTTGGTTTGGTATTGATTTTCTATAGTTTATCAAATGCAAGGAGAACTTCTGCTCTTTTTGCCATTTTTATCCCTTTTCCTTGTTTGTCCCACCTTTATATTTTCATTTCTTGATTATCCCACCTTTAATTTAGTGCAACTTGGATGATAAGACTTTCTCCTATAGTCAACGGATAGGGGACAAGTGCAATTTTTATTTTTATTTTTTTTAAAGAATTTAAGAATTTTGAGCTCAAATTCAGGTCATCAGACTCACATATGCTAACTTGTTAATGCCACTCCTCGTTCACTTGATCTCTAGGCGAAGTTGGGGCTGATCCAAACTACATTTACTCCACAAGTCGTTCACTTAATTTTGTTATTATTCCAAATTTTTGTAATAAAACGTAATACTCCATAGTTGTGTTGAAATGTTTTTCACTTAATTTTGTTGTTCGCTTCCTCCATTTGTTTTAAAAGACATCTTCCCACGCTTCATATCTGCAATAAGTGTTGTTCACTTAATTAGTGTTCTTGTTTGTGAGCAAGCTTACTATGTTATTCTCCACCACTTAGATACAGAATACCATACCGATAAGATGGTAGGCATTTCTAAGCCACAAATTTGACTATCCACACCTGAGGGAGTTAAAATGCTTCTTCAACAATGCTAATATGATCAAATTTAATAAATATGCATCACGATCACCAAAAAATTAAGCAGGCAACAAATGTGCAGTTTACAGTACTTCCATGACCAATCATTGGTCCAAGTTTGCACATGAAAACTTAGGAAAGGTAAGCAATTACTAAAGTTGGCAGTTGAAAACTCTTACATACGCCAGTAACCATGGTTACGTATGAAAAGCAGGGAGCAAAATATCCACGGAAGCAAGGTAATTTCTATTCTTGACAAGGGAAGTGAAAAACGTAAAATTTGCTATTATTTACAATCATCAACTTAATCTCCTCACGAGGTCATGAGAAAATTAATTCACTAATTGGAATCCCTTCCCTTGCACGAACCATTTCTTCTCCTTGACGGTGAATGAAAATGAGGAGTGGGCAGATTCAGTTCACTAGCAGTAATGGTTGTCATATTCTCTGTTTGCTCAATGCCATTAAAATTATCGCTTGTTCCAGCAGCTGAAGGACCACCTATAGCAGAACTAATCTCTTCAGCTGATATCTGATGCTCTAATTGTGAAACAGCAGCATTCCTAGTAAGAGTATCCCCATCATCAACAGATAATATCTGTGCATCACTTCTTTGCAAGCGACGGTTATGCAGGTATGTCTCAAGGTCCTCAACAAACCTTTCTGCATTATTAAGAGCAGATGAAACAGAAGAAAGAGAAGCAACAGTGTCTGAAAATATTCTAGACAACTGTCGGGAGCGTAGTCGAACCTCCTCCCTTATTGATATAGTATGATTGGTGCCAAAAGTCGAAGCTTCTTCTTGCTGAGGGTTCTCCCCCATTGCATTGATGCTAGACCTAATCCGCCTTAATGCTTCTGCAAGACATCTGGAATATCAGACACCCCTAGACACACGCTGCTGCCTTGCACTCTCTACTCGCTGAGCCTTTGGCCTCGGAGGTATAGTCATGCCAGACTCCAATTTTAATTCCCTACTACTATCCCCATTGCCATAAATTGGGATAATGGTAGAATCTGTCACTTCTCCCTCACATGCGGGACATTCTTTTGAAGTCGAATTAACATATGGCAACTTACAAAAACAAGCCCAACAAAACAAGTGACCGCAACAAGTCAAGATAGGATCTCTCGCCATGTTCAAACAAATATTACAATCATAGAAATTCCCACCATCCTCAGGGACCTTCTTAACTTCAGAATCCATCTCCAGTGCCATGGCAACCAAAAGACTACTTTCCCTTTTGCAGCCTTTCCCCTGATCCACATTCCTATCCATCAATCCTCCACTCCCCTCCCCTCTACGTGTTCCTCTACCACCATTCATATCGAACGTTGACTCAACTGAACCACGATTCTCATTCAAATTTCCACCCTCATTCGTCGCCAACGCCGGGTCAGACCTGCTCTGACAGTGGCAGCCTTGAGCTGCCTAAATCTCTCTTCTATACTATCATTACCATTTCCTAGTCCGTGATATTCGTTCCAAAAAGACGGCCCTAATCCTGATACCGATGAACCAACAGACTGGTTCAAAGATTGTTCGTTCAAATTAACACCACTCCCAGAAGAATCATCCATCAAATTATCAAATCAAAACAACAAATTTCTGCTTAAATTTTCAAAGACCCTATTCAATATAATATCTAAAACACCCAAATTACTCCTCCCCAAGTCAGTCCCTGAAGAAAAATTGAGTCTTGAATCAAGAAATCAATAGGATTTTACACACACCATGCAACTGAATCAACAAATTTGCAATTTTTATGCACAAATATTCAGCTACCATAATCGAAAAAATTTCAAGAATTCATCAAAAACAGATAAAAATGCTATATATCAATTCATCAAAACCAAAAAAAATTAAAAAAGATTAAAATGGGCAAAGATATAGAACCTGCAATCAAGATATGAGTACAGTTGAAAAATCCTTGATTCTTTCGTTTTGTTTTTTATTTTTTTTCGGATAAGGATAACAATCCTCCATCTCCTCTTCTTCAAAGATCCAAGTGATGTGGGTGGTTTTAAAGAGGAAAAAGATGGAGATTTTACATTATGAGGTGGGTGGTGGGGGATAGATGGGGTGTCGTTTTGTTGGGACTTCGAATCGAAGCTCCATGGAGGATGATGACATGGGCTGGTTGGCTGGCACTCTTTTGAGTCGGTGGATCTGTTAAAAGTCTTGTGTTGAGTTCGGGAGGTTAGGAAGGAACGGAAGACAAAAGATGGGAAAGCTAACCGAGAATAGAAGTAGAGGAATGAGAAGAGAATTGAAGTTTTTTCAAGTTGTTTGCTGAGTTTGGAATTTTTTTATTTATTAATATTAGTCTTTATTAAAGTGTCTTTATTTTTAATATTTTTATATTATATTTGTAATACAAATTGCATATGATATTTTATAACTAATTAAAGTCATATAACATTTTCTTCCATTTCTTCCAACTTATGAAATGAAAGTTTTTTTTTTTAAAAATTTTTATCCTTCTATCTCTCTTCCTTTATTTTTTATTTTTCCCAAACTCCAAAAAAAAAAGAAAAAAAGAAAAATTTAACTCTCTCTTCTTTTCCTTCCATCCAAACTCATCATTTTTGGTTTTCTTTGATTTGGACTTTGGACTTTTGGACACCTAGAAATGATCTCTTTTGTGCAAGGACATGTGTCAAAAATATTGGTAGTTTAAACTTATGTTTGCCAAGAATATGAGGCAAGATATTGTATGGAAAGATTTCTTCCCAATTTGGCTAGCAAATATTGCTAAATTTGATATAGGATAGTTACCCTCTATAATGTAAATTCTGTTGAAAAGTAATATAAACTAGTATAGTTTTGGAAAAAAAGAATAAACTTATGTTATGATTTGGTCTCAATGTCACTTTAGCCCTTGAAGTTATCTCATGACCTGTATCCTTTTTTTTTTTTTCAAGGTCCCTTGAAGTTATCTTGCTAAACTTAACCACCTTGACAAACATTAAAACAAAAGTGAGTTAAGATATAAATGGTTAGACCAAAATGCCCTTAAGAAATTAATTTTTTTCCCAGACCCTTAAGATATCTGTCCTGTGTCTCCCTTAAGATATTAATGGCCGGACATAAATAACTACTTTAAAATATTTTGGGTTGTAATTTTTTCTTTTTCATTTTTTTATTAAATATATGACAAACTAACTTCTTCTAATTGTTGACAATTAGTAGCAGTAATTTATTAGTAGTAATATTTGGTCCATCTTTTTTGTTCTTCATTTTTTTTCTTTTGCATATGCTATTTGACATTTCTACAACAAAGCAATTTTGGAGGAAATCCGGACACCTTTTCTAACCAAGAAAAAAGTTCATTTGACTTACGCAAAAAAAAGGACACATTTTCTCTCTATATATTAATAAAAATAAAAAGAAGGAAATTATTTTTAAGCTAATACTGAGGGAGAAAAAAGTTACTTATATATAGTATTGCTATTAATATCAACAAATTGGAAAAGCTAATATAGTCTTCTATTTAAACAAAAAATTAAAAGACTTGCACAAATTACTATGTATTTTAGAAGTTCTTATTTTTTTTTATTTTTCTATTTTAAAATTATTATGCGTTGTGTTTGGGTTTTTGTTGAAAAAACTAATTCACAAAGGTCGAAAGCTGGACATAATAAAATTTAATAAATCAAATGTTTTTTTTAACTTTTTGTAACAAAATTTGTCCCCAAATTTCTTGCCAAATAACAAAATTAATCCTAAAACAAATTCTAAATTCGTGCAAAAATATTGCAAAATTCGTTGCAACATGTTCATCACTAAAACCATTACAAAACCATGTAACTTGATGATACCAAAATAATAAATCCTATAAAAATAATACACCTGACCCCAGGCCCAGGTCTGTCTGGGTTATTTTGAGAATTTTAGCCTCACAGTCCAATTATATCTAAATGGGTCATATAACTAATTTTCAGCTCACGGATCGATGCTACCTATCAACCACAGGTTTGAATATCGAAATAACAAGTCAAATTCATTATTCAGTTATTCATTCACACAAGTTTTGAATTTTCTCTGAATTATTCTTTCTAGTCTAAGTAATGACTTGAGCATCAAAGCTTTCCCTGTGGGGTGGAGCCCCGCTCGTTGCATTTTCAAGTAATTTGGGCATGAGTACTATGTGCAGTAGAATTTGTTCTTGGACTTGATACTTAACAAAAATTTAGGATCAACATTTAGCATCATTTGTGAGAACTTGTACCCACATTGAGAAATGGCACCTAACATGCATAAGACTCATTGGGGTTACACAGACAATAATTTCAATCCAACATCACTCCAACCAAGGCAACAGGAAGATGAATCAACATAGAGGACAAGACAGGCATTTTTAGTCCTTGAGTTTTGGATAAGGATTAAGAAATTCATTAGTTGAGGCAACATAATGCGCTACTGAAGGAAATGCTCATTATGTAGTAATTGGAACATCACCTCTCTTAGGGTGTAGAACTCCCTCACAACTTAAGTGGCAACTGGTCAGGTTATCCATCCCCAGCCTTATGCTAGTGAGAAGGAGAGGCATCCAAGAGAAGAGGAACATGACTGAGCAAAGGATATAAGAACTCACCTTAAGAACATACAAGCTAGTGCACCCGTCATGAGTCAGGAATAGTGGCTTTATCGATGCTTAGTGGCATTAGGAAGAGGAGTTTGGATGAAGCAATTTTTGTAGATTGCGAAAGGGGAAGGCACTAGGAGAGGGATCACACTGTGGTGCTGATAAGTTTATAATTGTTCTATATTTTATGTGTCATTTACAACATTTTTATGTGTTGTAAGCAAGTTTTGAGTTATTACTGAGTTTAATTTGGTTATTCTTATTTTTTGCAAGATTAAAGTGAAAAAAAGCTAGAAAAGATGGATAAGATGAAAGAAAATTCTAAGGGCGAAATGTGCACAAGTATGGAGAGCCATTCTAGATGTTGTTTTGTATTTTAAGTGTAACTTTCAAGTATGAGCTTCGATTGATTGGTCTAAGATGCATTGGGAAGTAAGAAGGAGAGTTATAACTTTCATGTTTTGCACTTTTCCAAATTCCAAGAGCATCATAGTCAAAATGAAAGCCGAATGTGAAATGCAGTATGAAGGTCTAGTGTCACGCCCCCAAAATGTGGACAATGACACGCCTGCACCTCGGGATCACCCCAAGCATGCAAGGCACAGTACAAGAGCAATATACAAACCATAATACCTGTCATTTAACCTCCAGATCAACCAATACAAGACCACAAAATATATTCAACAGTCATATCCATAACAATCCACAATAACCAAATCACAGTCATATACAAACAACAAACCACAATCCCACAACAGTCAAAAATTTGATCACAAGACAAATCTAACAAGTCCATAGACACACAGGCTTAAGTATAAAAACCAACCTCACACTAGGATGATAAACAGGAAAATACTTGTATCCCCAATAACTGGGGTCTGTACTATAATCCACCTCTAGATGTGATCAGGACCTGCAACGTCTCCTGTTGGTCCTCGGCTGCAAACAAAGGGGAAATAATAACGGAGTAAGCACATCGTGCTCAGTAAATAACATTTAAACCTAATTACAGATAACATGTATATAATCAGTACAGGGAACAATATACGAGACATTATCATTATTTAAAACACAAATGTCAATCAATGAGCTCAAGGTTCACCAAAGTCTTCCCAGCACTGGATCCAGGTCTACCTATTATCCGTCCGAGTAGACAAGGCATAACGGAGTGTCTATCACTTGTCTTTCCGATAGACTGGGTATAACATTTACAAAGGAGAGTACTCAGTATATCATTTCATTCACTCACTCATAGCCAAGTCCACTAAAGTGACCCATTGAGCTCTTCATAGTAACCATTCATTAACACATAGTACAATAACGAACAATTGATACATTACATAACAAACATATAATTTATATATAAATGTACTTACCTTATAAATATTAATCGAAATAAATATACTTACCTTAATACCACTTATTCTATGATTACAATACCAATCATATACAGGGTATCGATAAAAAGGAGTAAACGTTACTTACCCAAAAATTGATGTCGTAGACGTATTCTAATTTCGACGGTCTAAAACTCTAATTCCAAATCACCTAAATCAGGAGAGTGTTATACCATTAGGATAAATATCGAGATAGGGATTCACTTTTGGGCATCACTCAAAATTTCAAATTAGTCATTAATTGAACGCAATTAAATAAGGATTGACTTAAATTTGTGAAAATAAGATAAAAATCTAAGAATTAGGGTTTATAATTTCAAATATCTCACTAGGTTAAGAATTGTCAAAACCCTAATTCAAATCTCACAAAAATAATAGTTAAAAAGTCATTTCGAACCATAAATTCAGTCCCAATAGCTCATAAATATATTTGATAATCAAATCAAATTCATAAAGAACAAAATTAAAGCAAATTAATTTCCTGAAGAACTTGGAATTTAACATAAAAATCATACAGATCTAAAAGTAAAACTTACTTTTGAAGTTGGATTAAAGGTCTACGAAGATTCCTGAATCACCAATTTGATTTGTGAGTAAATTTTCAAACCAAATATGGAATTTGAAGAATTGGTTGATTGGATTTTTCAAAGTAAACTTAATTCTGAAGGTTACTTGGAGAAGCAGAAGGAAAATGAATTAGGAGACTTCGAGACGGCAAATTAATAAACTAGCAACGAGGTGAGCTTTATATAAGAGAAAGCTTTGATGCTCATACACTGTCTCTTATAAAACATCTAGATGTGTATAAGGGTAAAAAGATCCTTTAATATTTGAAAGGGATATTAATGAGTATTTAAAAGTATTAAATCAAATGCGAAAATGTGTGAAATGATCAGAAAAAAATCCAGTATTACATCTAGCGCACATGCTCTAGGATTAGCAGTGCATGTGCAACGTGTCCAGAGAGCAAAGCTCCAATGAATTGTTAAGTGCGCACATGCGCGAGGATCAGGGAGCGCACATGCGTGCGACATAGTGAGGTTACGTGATTTTAATTTTTGGCAAATCTTTTCGTCCGATTGGATTCTTTTTCAGTCGATTTAACGTTCTTATCCTTGGATAAGAATTGTAACTCAATTATTCATTATGAATATCCCATGTACGGTGATTAGAAAAGAGTCAATACTTTTATTCCTCGTCTTAGCTAGGGTTTCCATCAGAAAATTCTTACTTGTTTTTCCATGGCACTTAGTGCCTAAAACCTTTTTCTTGGTCGAGGGAATTGAAGCCATGGTTGGTTTTACTATGCTGTGAGACCTTTTGTTCTTGAACTTATTCGCTTTTATATCAAGTATTGAATATTTACTTGCAATTAATTTTATGATTGTCCTTTTTAACTTGCTATTGGCGTAGAATAATGAGTTACTAGAAATAATCTATGCTAGATTGTTTAACCACGTGTGTTTGATTCAATCTGTGAAGCACTGAACTAAGTTTGGTAATTGCTCGATTAGCATTATTGAATTTAGGAAAAATAATCAACTAATTGTCATAACTGTGTGTGTTTATGTTTAATTAGCCTAATTGTTCTTGTTGATTTTAATGCTTCTATTAATCGCATTATTTTAAAGTGTGTCTGGGTTAAATTAATAGTTAGGTTTAGTTGGATCGCGTGTTGAAAATTATGCAACTTCAGAAAGAAAAAAGAATCAACTTTGAATTAAAATTCGAGTTGATTCTTCAATTAGTGCTTGGTATAAAAATTGAATTATCCTTGGTGTCAAGGATCGACTTGTAAAATTTTCATGGTAGATATGACCGGAACTAAGATTCTTCTTAAACTGAATTCTCTTCAGTTTACTTTTTTGCCTTTGTTTTTAGATTAAAATTATTCAAAATCCCCTTTTTCTTTTGAGTACAAGAATAAAATCCATTATTTGAGGGACGACTTGGATTCACTACTACTACATTAATATTGAGAGTTTGTTTAGTTTTGGGGCCAAATGCCTGCGATAGCACAACCAAAATTTTGGCGCCGTTACCGGGGAACGGTTTGACATTTTTTTTGCTTTAAATTTTTTTATTTAACTATGTATACTTATTTCTTGATCTCTTTTTGATCTGCCGATTCGAAAGATGAGTCGGTGCTCGAGTCGCAGCATACTCAAGAAGAGCTTTTACAGCAAATCCTAGAGGGATAGCAGCGGATGAGTCAACGCTTTGACATGTTTATCCAGTACCAATGTGCCTGGCAATAGACCATAGAGGCTCGCCAGTTGGCGAGGGAGTGGGAAGAGGACCCATTGACATTCCCAACTTTCCATCCGTTCCCAATGGATTTGGGGCTGAATGCTCCTTGAGCTAATGATGTTTATTGCCCTATGCTTAGGGTCATTTTATTGATTTTCTTATTTTTAAGTTGATTTCTCAAACAGTTTAGTTGTTTTTACTAATTAGACATTTTAGGTTTTTTCGTCGTGGTGCTTTCCTTTATTTTTGTGGTGTATTCTCTTAAGGGTATATAAAACCAGTAAGTTTTTTCCTGATTATTGTAGAATTCTTTTCTACAATATACTTGTTTTTCTTATTGTCTTATGGAAATTATTTGTTTTGTTTTGTTTTGTTTGGTGTTCCTCCCATTTTCATTTGTGGTGAAGGGATATTTATAGCAAATACTGCTCCAAACATGAATCACATCCAGAGAAACTTTTCTTTTTCCATTTTATGCTTTTATTTTTGCATTAAGGACAATTCTTATTTTTAAGTGTGGCGTGGAGGAGTTATTTGGATTTATAAGTTGTTTGCTATATTTTGCTCAGTTTTGCTACAATATTTTGACTTTTCTTTTGATTTAAGAGCTTTTCTTTTGACCATTTTTGAAAATTTTTGCTTAATATATTTTTCCATTTTTCTGTATAATAACTCTTTAGTTGAACCATTCATAAATGAGTAGTCGGTGTTAATATTTTCCAGTCGTGATTTTTAAGACTTTTAAGTACAAAGCCATACATTAATTTTTGATTTAGGACATTTGATAGAGAAATTTATGTACAGTCAATTATATTGCATCCCAGAAACTTACTTTATTACTTTTTTGAAGTGAATTTTTAGACGATCTGATTTAGTTTAAAGATGAGGATAGTACCTTCTTTGCTTGTTGAGTCTTTCTAGCTAACTATTTTAACAATTTATTTCTAGGTACCTCGTTTGAGCCTTATTTTTGTGATGGAAAACACCATTCGTCTTCTTTCATTTAAACTTGGTTTACATACCATTATTGAGTCTAATATTTCTTTTAATTGTTTTATCCTAAGTGTTCCCTTTAAGAGCTTTATTGTGCACATTATATGTTAAGGGGACATAAGGGTGGAAGATTGAGAGAAGTGGGTGGTGTACATTTATGAAGCAAAATGGGGTATTGGAAACAAAATTGTTGAAGAATAAAAATAATAATAATAATGGGAGTTTTTGATATATACAGGTAGTGCCTATCACTGGTACCTATATTTGCAGGTAGTGCCCATCTCTGGTACCTGTGTATCATCATTATATGTTGCATGTAGGGCTTACCATTGGTACCCATACTGTGAGCAGACATAAAAAAATAAAATAATGATGTGATGTATATATGTCTAGAGGAAGGTTGGCATGTTTGGCCAAGTCGAAGAAGGGGGACTTCTTTGCTGATCGTTTGTTTATAAGTTTTCATGGATTTTTGTTAAGATAAGTTTTATTTTAACATGTGGCCACCATTACTATAAAGCTCTTATTCTTATTTGTTATGTCATTTTCCTTCCTTGGCTAACTAATATCCTAACCTATATTTCGAGCTAAAAAAAGTCCTACCTAATTTAAATTGAATCAGTTGTCTAGATTAGTGGAGGGGGGTATAAGAAGAGTGAGCTATGGAATGTTTAGAAAAATTTGGAGGGTCTTCATGATTTAACTTAAGTGTTTTCAAATATGAGTTTTTTTGAATAGCTATGCACAAATACACACGAATTTCATGTTTTGGTTTTTATTAGCATTTGAGCTCTTGGGTTCTTAGACTATTAACTCCAATTCATGGATTGATTATTGATTATTTATATGTATATTTGGAGAAAGATGTTGCGTGGAATTTTGTTATGCTAAATTGTTTTAATTTTATGTTTCCTCAAGCACGATCAAGGGCTAAGTGTGGGGTAATTTGATAAGTTCATAATTGGGCTATATTTTATGTGTCATTTACCATGTTTTTGTGTGTTGTAAGGAAGATTTGAGTTATTATTGAGCTTAATTTAGTTATTCTTAGTTTTTACAGGGTTAAAGCGAAAAAGAGTTAAAAAAATGGAAAATATGAAAGAAAATTCTAAGGGCGAAATGTGCAGTAGTATGGAGCCATTGTGGATGCTGTTGTGTATTCTAAGTGCAAATTTCAAGTCCGAGCTCCGATTGATTTGACTTAAGTGCATTCGAAGCAAAGAAAGAGAGTTACAACTTTCATGTTTTGCACTTTTCCAAATTCCAAGAGCATTATAGTAAAAATCAAAGTCGAAGGTGAAATGTAGTACGAAGAATCCAGCACATTGAGCAGCGCATGTGCACCGTGTCAAGAGAGCAAAATTGTAGGATTGTTGAGCGCACACATGCGCGAGGATCAAGGAGAGCACGCATGGTGGGGTTGCATGATTTTTAATTTTCAACAGATTTCTTAGTCCAATTAGACTCTTTTTAGCTAATTTCGCGTTCTTATCCTAGGGTAGGAATTGTAACCCTAGTACTTATTATAAATACCCCATGTAAGGTGATTAGAAGAGAGTCGCCACTTTTATTCCTCGTTTTAGCTAGGGTTTCCATTTGAAAATTCTTGTTTTTCCATGGCACTTAGTGTCCAAAACCTTTTTCTTGGTCGAGGGAATTGAAGCCATGGTTGGTTCTACTATTTTGTGAGATCTTTTGTTCTTGAACTTATTCTCTTTTATATGTAGTATTGATTATTTTACCTGCAATTAATTTTATGATTGTCCCTTTTAACTTGCTGTTGTTGCAGAATACTGAGTTATTGTAATTAATCTACAAAATTCTAGATTGTTTTAACTGTGTGTGAGTTTGGTTCAATCTATAAAGCAACTAAGTTTTATAATTGCTCGATTAGGATTATTGAATTTAGGGAAAATAATCAACTAATTGGCATAATTGCGTGTGTTTATGTTTAATTATCCTAATTGTTCTTGTTGATTTTAATACTTCTATTAATTAATCTTTGGCGCGTGCTTGGGTTAAATTAATAGATAGGGTTAGTTGGATCGCGTGTTGAAAATTTGCCAATTTTAGATAGAAATAAGAATCAAATTTGAATTGAAATTTGACTTAATTCTTCAATTAATGCTTGGTATAAAAATTGAATTATCCTTGGTGTCAAGGATCAACTAGTTAAATTTTTATAGTGGATATGACCTGAACCAAGATTATTCTTAAATTGAATTCTCTTCAGTTTACTTTCTTACCTTTTTTTTTAGATTAAAATTATTCAAAACCCCATTTTCTTTTGAGTACAAGAATAATCTTCGTCTTTGTAGGATGACTTGGCACTCACTACTATTACATTAATATTGAGAGTTTGTTTAGTTTTGTGTGCCTGTGACAACACAACCAAGTACTAGTTTTAGAAAGGAAGAAAGACCTAAGGAAGAGGTTGGAAGAATTGCACGCTAGAGTGGATAGAATGGATGACAAGAATGGAAAGACGGCTAGATATAAGTATTCCCTTACCTTAATGATCATAGCATGACAGAGCCTCTTCTAAAAAGTGGTAGATTCCAAACTTTGTTTCCTTGAAGCACTGATCCATAGGAGCACCTAGATGCCTGCCGCTCCAATATATCTCCAAGGAAACTCAGATGTCATATTGGACTGAAGGTTCCCATAACTGATATGAACCTCATGCGCAATCCAGACTCGATGCCACGAAACTCAATCATGAAGTTTGACCCCAAAACCTCATGGATTGAAGTCCAAAAGTTGGTGTCACAAATTGGGCAACACAGAACACACAAAGAATACAGTAATAGAACAAACAAGAACAAGTAAGAGATTGACCCACTGCTTTGAATATTAGCAAGAATCAATATCGTAAGTCGGTTAAAACAATCACCGTTGCTCAAGTGATGATCTCAACAAAGTCTTAATCCCAATACTAAAAGAGAACTATCCTCACTGTTGGCCCCAAAGTAACCTAAGAGGGGGGTGAATTAGGTTGTCTCAAAAAACAAACCTTTTGAAGTGCTTAATGAAAATACAAACTTTGTGCAACAAATGAATACTTAAGCACAAATGATCAAAGATAAATATTTAGCAATCAAAGCTTAAAGAACAAATAAAAGATTGAGATAAAGAATATTAAACCAAACTTCCAAGCTTCTCAAGCTTGGAGTATATCCACTAGTAGTGCCTCTTCAAAGAAGGTGAGGCAATAACCTTCTTGTACACAAAGTAGGCTCACCCTTGCACCAACTAAGTTCCTCAAGTTGAGCCAAAGGGTTTTACACTACAACCTCACTTTTGTACACTTGTTATCCCTCCACTCTTACACTTTATAGAAGATCACTCACTAGTCTACTCTTGCTCACACTAATTCCCACTAGTTGAGCCAAGAGAACTATACTACTCAAACCAATACAACCCACAATATTTTAGCCTATTTCTCCCCAAATAGCTCTTACAAGTGTTTGTATTGAATGTAGTAGTTCCTTCTTAATTAATTCAGACCTAGGGGTATTTATAGTTGCCAAATATCTGCTTCCAACAACTTCCCAACGGCTATTTTCTGTTTACTGGAAAACTAGCCGTTGGACCTTTCGGACGGCTGATTCAGCAAGAGTATGTCCGAACAAACTAGCCGTTGGACAGTTCGGACGGCTGCTACTAAACCCTGCGTTCGACATTGCGTCCGTTCTCTGAGGGTATTCGTTCGGACGTCCGAGGATGCGTCCGAACATGCGTCCGATCGAAGCAAAGTCGTTTGGAAATATGATTGGACGCTGTTTTTCGTCCGAGACTTGCTTCAAATTCTTTGTGTCGGACGATTACCATCGTCCGAAGCTATTAAAGACTGTCATTCGGACAGTCATTTGCTTCCGTGAAGTCTTGTGGTTATTTTGTTCGTACGATCATTTGAGTCCGAACCTGCCTGTTTTTCTGCACACTTGTTTGCAAACCATTAGTATGATTTGGTTATCATCAAAACATGATTATCATAACTCTAGTTCAACACTCACAATATGAGAAAACTCAAAAATTTTATTAATCAAACGTGCTGAAAATTTTGTCCATATGATACCTATTTATGGGCTTAAAAGTGCTTAAAACTAGCTAAAAAGCCCTATAGTTTAGGGTAGGGAAATCAGCCAAGCAACCCTAAAAAACCCTAAGTTGTTTCTTGCAAAACAATTAAAAGAAAACTCCTAATACAAAAGCACTAGAATTCGGCCACGGTAGGCCATTTAATGGGCCTTACAGACCTTATTAAAGACTACTAATTATGTCCAAAACTGGGAACTAAATCAACATTTAAACCAACCCAATTTACAACACTTCATCAAATTAATTGGGCTTATAGCAAAATAACGACCAAATTAAAAATAAATTTGAAGTGAAATCTGGCATTCTTGCACTTAAAGGACCTAGCCACTTGTACTTTTCTTGGAAGACTTGGATTTCATGTATTTATGGCTTGAGGATAGTCCAATCTAGTTTGATCAAAACACCGCGAATGTGCAACAATCTTGGCAAACATGATTCCAAGCTTTCTCCAACTTTCATTTTCTTAACTTGATACATCTTTAGCCTATCCAGATTTGTATCATTCCCTATCTCTTTGAAAGGATTCGTCCTCAAATCAAAGCCGTCATTGTAATCTACTTGGTGAATTTGTCGACTAGCTTGATAGATTGGTCTATTTGGAATCACAGTTCCTGGAACATAGTTGACTTTGTGCTTTATCCCGCGGATTGGTGGCAATCGTAGCGGAATCCTTCGGCAAACATGTCTTCAAATTCCTGCGAAACAGACTTAAATGCACTAGGAAAAGAAGGATCAAGGTTTAAGTTAACAAAATAAGCTTCTTTAAACATCAACAAAATAATAGACATGTTATTTTTACAAGTACTCACAACCTTCCTCAGTTTAGCATGCAAACTTAATTGCCTACTTTTATCCTTCCCTTTAGTCGAAATCATTGCAATCTTCTTAGACTAATTTTCGACTAACTTGCCTTTTTGCTTATATGTAACCTTCAACTTACCATACTCCTTAAGTGATTTTCGGAATTGTAGCTGCTCTTGATAGACTTGATGTGGTGGTAAAGGCTTGAGCACCATCTTGTGTCCATCATTTTCATACCTGTACTTATTTTCAAATCCATCATGATTAGTTTTACGATCAAATTGTCAAGGTCTACCTAACAAGATATGGCTAGCTTGCATATGTACAACATCACACAAGACCTCATCTTTATATTTGCGTAAGGTTATTGAAACTAGAACTTGTTTGTTAATCTTTAGTTCACCACTTTCATTTCACCATTGCAATAAATATGGTCTAGGATGCTTGATGGTTGGTAAATGTCAACTTTTTGACCATTAATTGACTAGCTACATTCACACAACTTTCACTATCAATAATCAATCCACAAACTCTATTTTGAACACAACAATTATTATAAAGATATTCTCCCTTTGTACCTCATTTTGTTCATACTCAACTTGTGCATGAAGAACTCTAAGAACCATGAAATTTGGCCATTGGCAGCTTCTTATTCAATCTCATCATCATTCGGATCCTCAAGTGGTGGCATGGTCTCATCTGCTTCATCACTTTCATCACTTACCAATTTTCCACCGATGATGTTCAAAGCTTTCTTATTTGGACATTGGGAAGCAATGTGAACTACACCATGACTATGAAAACATTTAAGATCTCTAGTCCTTTGATTATTATTAGAATTAAAATTACCTTTGTCATTAGTGGACTGATTTTGTACAAATAGCCTTTCAGCTTCTCTTGGTTTAATGTTAGACTTCTTACCTTACTTTGATGCACTAGGCCAATTCAGCTTCCAATTAGAAGTTCCTTGAACCAGATGTTACCTTTTGTTTACCTCGTTTGAGTTGCTTTTCTACCTTGGTAGCCATATGAACCATCTCCTCAAGGTCTACATAATGGTGTAGTTCAACTATATTGACAATCTCCTTGTTAAGTCCACTCAAAAACTGCACCATTGTAGCCTTCCTATCTTCATCAATATCAGCTCTAATAATGATAATTTCCATCCCCTTATGGTGCTCTTCCACGGACCTAGTACCTTCTCGCAAGCTTTGTAATTTTTAATGTAATTCCCTGCAATAATGAGATGGAGCAAATCTTTTGGAAAAATAGATTTCATGTCAGCCTAGTTATCAATAATACGTTCTCTATTTCTACGCCTACTAATTAACAATTGATCCTACCAAGTCAATCCATAATCAATAAATAAACAATAGCTAATTTAACCTTCTTTTTATTAGAGTAATTGTAATAATAAAAAATAAATCTACCTTTCGCTCCTATTTGATATAAATATTAGGACTGACTTACAGCATACCTCAAAATGGAGGTAAGGATAATTTGATTGTACCAGTGTCATTGTCCTTGGTTTGATTCTTCCTTTAGCCAGCTGCATATTCCTATCATCAAACGCATCATCATCAATATTGATAACTCTAGGAAACTAGAGTTATATCTACCCCAAATTTGATGATTTTGCTACTAGTTTCGAGCATTTTAGTGTTTTTGTGTGTGTTTTTGTCTATTTTACTTTTATGTGTTGTAATGGGTTAGTACATATTTATTAAGTGTTTTAGTCCTTATTTAGGCTTTAATTGGCATATTTTATTAAGTTCTTGTCTATAGAGTTATGCCGTGCCTATAACCTAACTTCATTAGGAGTTAGATTTTCGTTTGTCTTTTGTTTTTTGGCCTATTTTGTGAGAATTTTATTTATATGTTAAGGAGTTATTTTAAGAGTTTATTATAGCTAATAATTTTCTTCCATGTGTTAGGATCGCATGAAAAAAATGGCGCATCAATCGGACATCGGATGATTAGATTTTTGGAGGAAAATAGTAAAGTGCTGCATTTTAGAAGTTTCAGTCTATGTCGCGATATGGATTTACCATGTCATGACATAGAGGCGGCTGGAGCAAAAATAACTTTATTCAACATCTGATTTTTGTTGCACAATTCTCCCACTACCCTAGCACTATATATACATACCCCATTTAAATCTCATTTGAGGCATAACTTAGTTAGTAGTAGGCTAGATTAGAGAGTAATTTTCTTCTTTTTTCCTCCCAAATAGATTAGAGTAGATTAGGATTTCTCTTTCTTGTAATCTTAATTTCCCAAGTAAAGATTGAAGATTTTTTAGTGGTAAGTTCATTGTTTATGTTAAAATTACTTTAGTAATCTTTAATTTCATGCTTCCTTAGTATAATTAGTCTAACTGCTTTCATGTAATTCCTTCTTTACATGATTTCTTAGTGTAGTTGATAGATTAGTTGGTGGATTTTCATTAATTACGCTTTTTAGTGGTATTTGTTGGTTTAGAAAAGGCTCTATTAGTTAAATAGGGTATATTAGTTTATGGGATTTTTATTTAATTGCTTACTTTACTTACTTTCTTAATTTAATTGGTAGATTAGTACATGAGCTTCCTTTAATCAAGTTTTTTTAGTGCTAATTTGTAGTTTAGGATAGTTAATTGCTTTTTAAAGGCGCTTTCTATTTACAAGCTTTCTTAGGTAGGCTATGGGCTTTCTATAATTTTGCTTGTTAGTGATAATGAGTAGTTTAGATTAACTAATTGTTTGCTTAATATGCTTTTCATTTTAATTGTTCCTATTAATTACTTTCTAAAGATACTTCCTTTTCAATTGCTTTCCTACAAAATGCTTTCTTTGTGTTTAGTCTTTACTTTAAATTCTTCATTAGTTCCATTAGTACTAGTTATAGTTAAATCTATTCTGTTAATCAACCGCTTCAACATGTAATCTAACCAAATAAGCAGTAATTATCGAACAGTCCTTGTGGGTACGATCCCTACTTTCCTTTACTATTAGTGAGTCACAACCGTATACTTACAGGATGCCACCTACTTAGTAGTAGAGTAGGATTTAGGTATGTTTAAAGGTTTCATAACTAGGTGTTTAGGCATCAAGTTTTTGGCACCGTTGTCAGGGATTGGTTTTCGATAATATCGATATAAT
The DNA here is from genome assembly GCA_025175665.1 of Cinchona pubescens. Classification (NCBI taxonomy): domain Eukaryota; kingdom Viridiplantae; phylum Streptophyta; class Magnoliopsida; order Gentianales; family Rubiaceae; genus Cinchona; species Cinchona pubescens. The sequence continues at coordinate 1,615,443 of JANKKI010000099.1, read as the reverse complement.
TTGGTTGGAAGACTAGATTGAAGTGTTTTATTTTCTTGTTTAGTTGTTTCACCCATTTGAAAAACCAAAAAAAAAAATTTCATTTTGTAGTTGTGTTCTTATTTTCAAAAATTCAAAAAGATTATTTTGTTGATGATGGTTTAGACTAACTAGTAGTCTAAACTTTCTCAATTTTCTTGTTTGTGTTGTTTTAGATCCACTCCAAAACCAAAGGAAAGGCTGGTGTTAGCAAGAAGGGCTTGGTTGCAAGAGTACTTGTTTTTATTTGTGTTGTTGGCTATTCAAGAACATGCAAAGACCTAATTGGAATGATTCATACTAAGGGAATTATTATTTTTTTGGTAACGGGAGTATGCCCAATTAAAGGAGCATGATCCTTATAATGGTTACTCTTCTTACCCTTTAGATTACCAAGTGGGATGGTCTAGCCATAAATACGTTTATGAGAGCTACCAAGATTAACAAATGGAATGGTTTAGCCATCCATATCCTCATAAGAGTTATCAGGAAAATTTCTACTCTTTCCTTCTACCACAAGAGCCTTCATATGATCAAATGGAGTCATATTTCCTTCACCAAACAACTAAAGAAAGTGAAGAGGCAAGAAGGATGGACACGAGGATGTAAGTTCAAGAACTTCCAGAACTAGCCCAATTTTGAGAAAAGATGGCTAGAAATCGAGAAAAACTAGCTCAAATTCGAGAATCCAATAAGAGGTTACAAGACCAACTTACCCAAGTTCAAAGAATGGTAAATGGTGAAGAACATCAATTCCAATCCCCTACCAATGGGTGAAGAACCGGTTCAAAAAGAACAAATTAAAAATATCTTGCAAGAAACTGGTTCTCAAGAGCTTCATGAAGTTGAAGAATAGTTACAACAACCGAGACACTTAACGCTTATGTAGAGGAATCACCAACTTTCCCATTTGCATGAGTGTGCGCTTGTCCCGGTTACAACAAAGAGGTTTTATTTGGGGTGCACGTGGAGAAAGAACCGGTTCTAGGAGGAATGGAAGAAGAAGGATACATTCTAGAGGGGGTCAGAAAGGTGCCGACTACAAATGCCAAAGTTCAATTTCTTGGAAACTTCAGAGGACCTAAGCATTGGAGCAAGTTCACTAAGGATTACAATATCCTTGGCAAGCCTCCTTGGTTATAAGGGAGTAATTTTTTTTTTCTTTTCAATTTATTATGCTTTCTTTAATTTACTTGCTTTAATTTAAGTAGCCTGGTGGATAATAAAGGCTTGTAGCCTTGTGCTTTGTCTAAATTATGTTTTGATATTGGTGATTGATTTTGGCCTTTCTTGGACAAATTTGGTTGTTGATGATAATGATTGATGATAATATATGACTTGTTATGATGTGTGAATGATGATATAGACAATACATGCTTTTCAGAATGAAAGGATTTGGTTTTTACTCCTTGTGGACATTCAAGTTATTATACACTTTATGAGATAAATGTGTGAGCCTATCTTAAGGAGTTTAGGTAAATGCTTGACATAGATTGGCAGTAATTGTTCTTGTTGAAAATCTTTTTGAGACCAATTGTGTGTGAAGCTAAATTTTTTTTTTTTTGGGGCACTTATATAAGCAGGGCATGTACTTATACACATGTTTCTCTTTTTCTTGAAATTGTTCGGTATCAGTGAAGTCCTAATGACCTTTTTTAGTGTAACTATACTATTGGAAAAGGATAGACGACTTATGGGACTTATGTGCTTAATTGAAAATTGCATTTATATGATCTACTTTAAATCTGCTCATTACTTAGCCTTGTTTAGTGTTGTGTTCAATGTTGGTGAAGTCCATAATCAAAGGGTAGGAATCTTATTTTTAAGTTCAATTTGAGTGAGCTTGATTACATTCACCTTTACTTGGTTAATTTGAACAGCTGTTGTTCATCTTCTATCTTATCTTTTTGATTGTCCAAGTATAATTCATAATTATTACCTAGTGTTTGGTTTTTATGATTTCTAGTACTGTTATTATGTTTTTGTTCTATTTTGGATGAGTGGTAGGATGAGTTGTACTTATCACTTGAATAAAATGACAAGTTTGGGGGTGTTATCTACTTGTGTTGGAATGGTTTTTTTTTTTTTTGTTTTTTGTGAATGTAAATGTTTGTGTAGTGAATTTTGTATGGAAAGTTGATTGATGATGGTACTTGATGATGATAAATAACTTGCAGTATCATATGATTGAGTTATTTAAACTTGGAATTCCATGGATTTCGGTGTGTGTTGAGTAGTTCTTTTGCAACAAAAGAATTTCAAAAGCTATGTATTACTATGTTCAAAAAGTAAGGGACTCACATTTTTTGTATGGATTCATTAAAACATTGTTTTTGATCAAATCAATTGTATTACCTTGTTGGTCAATTTATCTTTTGGAAAAATAGATATTGGTCTAATTGGAATAGAAGTGATTAGGCCATTTTGAGTGTTTTTGCATTTGGAGTTGTATTCTATTTAGTAAGTGATTGGTTTGCATATGATCTTGGGTACGTTTTTCTTCTCTTCCTTGGTTTAGGACCGTAAAACAAAAAAAAAACTTTGCATTTAGGAATAAGGCGAGTACGGGATTTCGGTATATACCCATGTTGTTTCTCTGAAATGACGCATTAGAGTAGTAATAAGGCGCGTACGGGATTCCAGCATGTGCCCATGTTGTTTTTCTGAATTAAGTCGTTAGGAATTACCTTTTAATATACCAACAAGTTGAGAAGGAATGCTTGTAATATTCATCATTGATATCATACTACTCACTCCTTGATAGAGTAATATTCCTAAATGTGTGACATGTGCATATTAGGTAGACTCCCAGTGATCTTCTATTTCCATGTGGCCTTGTCGAGATGGCTAAAAATATCGTAATCCTTTTGATTTGAACAAAACTATGTTTTGGGTAGAATGGAAGTTGTTTTTTAGAAACCTTTTTGATGATGGTTAATATTTGGATATTTGAAATTTTTTGTTGGCATTTGAACTCGTTTTCTTTGGAAAAGTTGCAAAACTTGGAATGATTAGTTAAAATAGTTCAATTGTTATGTGGTATTTGAGGTTTCTTGAAAGGTTTCTTAATTATTCGAAGTACATCTATTATTCACCTTTTGTGTTGTCATCTTGGTGGTGTCCAGTGTTTTGTGTCTTGTGTTTTGTGTTGTTCATTTTTGTTGTTCTTTTTCTTGTCTTTTATTTTGCTAGCTTTATTTTGAGGGTATGATAACTCTAAGAAATAGAGTTATATCTACCCTAAACTTGATAGTTTTGCCACTAGTTTTGAGCATTTTTAGTATTTTTGTATGTTTTTGTCTATTTTACTTTTATGTGTTATAATGTGTTAGTATGTGTTTATTAAGTGTTTTAGTACTTATTTAGGTCTTAATTAGCATCTTTTATTAAGTTCTTGTGCCTATAGAGTTGTGCTGTGCCTTTAACCTAATTTCGTTGGGAGAGTCAGGCTTTCATTCGTCTTTGTTTTTCTTTCATCTTTTTGGCCTATTTTGTGAGAATTTCATTTATATATTTAGGATTTATTTTAAGTGTTTATTATAGTTAATAATGTTCTTCTATGTGTTAGGGTCGCATGAGAAAGATGACGCATCAATCGGACATCGAATAAAGATTTTCAGTGCAAAACAGTAAAGTATTGCATTCTAGAAGTTTTAGTCCATGTTCCGACATGGAGGCAACTAGAGAAAAAATGACTTTGTTTGGAGCTAATTTTTGTTGCATGAGTCTCCCATTACCCTAGCATTATATAAATGTATGTGTATGTATATATATATATATACACACACACACATACCCCTTTTAAGTGTCATTTGAGGCATAACTTAGCTAGTAGGAGTGGGCAAGATTAGAGAGTAATTTTCTTCCTTTTTCCTCCCCAATAGATTAGAGTAGATTAGATTTCTTCTGAAAGTCTTTCTTGTAATCTTAATTTCCCAAGTAAAGATTGAACATTTTTAGTGGTAAGTTCCTTGTGTATGTTAAATCTACTTTAGTTAATCTTTAATTTCATATTTTCTTAGCATAATTAGTCTAACTGTTTTCATATATATGCTCCCTTACCTAATTTCTTAGTGTAGTTGATAGATTAGTTGGCGGGTTTTCATTAATTATTCTTTTTCAATGGCAATTGGTAGTTTAGATTAGTTAATTTGGGAAGATTAGATTATGGGTTTTTCATTTAATTGCTTTGTAAGTTTAAGTGGTAGATTATTATATGGGCTTTCTTTAGTCAAGTTTTTTAATGATATTTTGTAGTTTAGGTTAGTTAATTACTTTTTAAAAATACTTTCCTTTTACAAGCTTTCTTATATTAGGTTATGGGCTTTCTATAATTGTACTTGCTTGGTAATAATGAGTAGTTTAGATTAACTAATTGCTTGCTTAATATGCTTTCTATTTTAATTGTTCCTATGCTAATTGCTTTTTAAAATACTTCTTTTTTAATTGCTTTCTTACAAAATCCTTTATTAGTGTTTAATCTTTACTTTAAATTCTTTGTTAGTTCCATTAGTTCTAGTTTTAGTTAAATCTCTTCTCTTAATCAACCGCTTCAACTTGCAATCTAACCAAATAATCGGTAATTTTTGACAAATCCTTGTAGTTACGATACCTGCTTCTCTCTATTGCTAGTTGACAACCGTATACTTGCGGGATGTCACCTAGTTAGTAGTAGGATTTAGGTATTTTATAAATTTCATACCTAGGTGTTTGCGCATCAAATATTATCTTGATTAAAATCATACTCACTTTCTTGATGACACGGAGGAGTATTAGCTTTACGAGCTGGACAGCTAACTCCTTGAGGCCTCCATCTTGGTTGTTCATTGATGCGAGGCTCAATTTGATCCATTCGATCCCCAAAAATTCCAAATGCAACAAATACTTGCTCAAATTGTTGTTTTATAGCCTCCATTGTTGCTAATGAGCAAGTCTAGTGGCTTAATAACCCCAACTACTTTCTTGTTGCAACATAGTAGACACTTACAAGAAAAAGAAAGTGATTAGGGTTAGCGAGATCAAAGGAAATTTCCTCACCACCCAACTCACTTTTGGGGGTATATTCACTCAAATTGTGTCACTAAATCCCTCGTGTTGACTAACAATTGAATGGCTTTGTCACTCAAATGATCTCACCCACACAGACTTTTAATTGGCCAGAAGACAAAGGAAAGCAAATATTCATGGGTTAATGCCAAATAAAGGACACCAAACTTTTGGATAAAAGTTTCAAAGAGCAAGAAACAAAAAAATATTCGAGAATACTAGAAGCAAGAATAGGTATAGAAAACAAATAAGAATTTGGTAAGCAAATTTACCAAATAAAAATGAAACTAAGCACATAAGAACAAACAATTAAACACGTAGGATTAGCAAAGAAAAATTAAAAGTACCAACAAAAATAAGTTCTTTTTGAAAAAAATTGCGAATTTGGAAAGTCAGAACCTTAAATTTGGAAAGTTTCCAAAATGGGATTTGGTAAGTTTCCAAGTTGGGAAGATTTAATTCAATTTGAATTTGGGTAAGCAATCCAAATCCAACTAGGATTAGGATTAGTTTTCCAATTCAAATTAGGATTAGGTAAATTTTCTAAACCCAATTAGGATTAGGATAAGCTTTCCAAATCCGATTAGGATTAGAATAAGTTTTTCAAATCCGATTAGGATTAGGATAGGACACCAATTCCAGATGGAATTAGGGTAAGAAACCGAATGCAATTAGGATTAGGTTTGGAATCAAATCCAATTGGGCTTAGGGGAAAAACCAAAACCTTTGTGGATTAGGACAAACAAAGTACTGGCCTATATAAACAACTCAAAATTGGCAAACTCTAAAAATTTTTCTCAATGAGTCGATGAACAGTATTGAAGAATAGTACAGATTCTTCTCTCTCTTTTTTTCATGCTTTTCCTTCTATTTTTTTTTTCTCTTCCTCATGATTCTTCTTCTCTTCTCTCTCTCTCTCTCTCTCTTTTTCCAATTTGGCCAAAATTTTTTTTATCAATTTGGCCAAGCTCAGCTTTTTTTTTAATATGGAGGCAACAACAAAATCACAATTCACAGCTAGGATTTTTTTTAAGAACACAGGAGCACAAGAAGAGGAAAAGAAATTGACAAATAATCAAGAACAAGATATGGTACAAGAAGAACAAGTCACAAGAACAAGCTACAAATTAAAGAACAAGAATGAGACAAGAAAAATACATACTTGTTTCGAATAAATAAGACATGATTTTTTAAAAAGAAAATTTGGATAAATTAAAAAGAAGACTGATAGAACTGACTAGAATTGGACCATTTTGAAACCAATCTGATGCGAACCCCATCCACAATCAAGACTTGATGCCACGAAACCCAACAATCAAGAATGGCACCTTAATCCCAAGGATCGAAATCCAAAAGTTGGCACACAATAGAGCAAACAAGAATAAGCAAGAATTGACCGCTGCTTATGAATGATCAAGTAGGAACCAATATTTTTAACCAGTTAAAACAATCACTATTGCTCAAACGATAATCCCAACAAATTCTTAATCCAAAGACTAAAAGAGAACTATTCTAACAATATGAGAAAACTGAAAAATTTTACTAATCAAAGGTGCTAAAAATTTCATCCATATGATGCCTATTTTTAGGCTTAAAAGTCCTAAAAACTAGCTAAAAGTCGTACAATTGAGGGCAGGAAATCGGCCAAGCAGCCCCAAAAATCCTAAGTTGTTTCTTGCAAAACAATTAAAAGAAAACTCCTAATACTAATGCACTATAATTCGGTCAAGGTAGGCCATTTAATAGGCCAAAAAAGACCTTATTAAAGGCTACTAATTATGTCCAAAACTAGGAACTAAATCAACATTTAAACCAGTCCAATTTACTATTATTAATCAAATTAATTGGGCTTACAAAATAAAGACCAATGTAAAAATAAATTTGAAGTGAAATCTGCCATTCTCGTACTTAATCTTCAGGATCTGATCACTTGTACTTTACTTTGAAGACTTGGGCTTCATATATTAATGACTTGAGGATAGTCAAATCTAACTTTGATCAAAGCACCACGAATGTGCTTCAATCTTGGTAAGCGTGAGTCCAAGCTTGCTCCAACTTTTATCTCCTTAACTTGATACATCCTTAATCTATCCAGATTCATATCAAGAACCCTCAAGGGCGTCGCCTCAAACTAGTTCAAATGATATAAGAAAAGTGATATCAAGAACTTTGATATTTTTTTTTCCGAAAAAGGACTTTGATCAGTTAGTGGACTTATTTTTAAATAAGTTTGGAATAAAAAGGTTTCTAAAGACAAGAACACATCCGCTTACTCTGAAGTAGAATCTAGAAGAATCCCTCACGAACTACTTGCAAAGGTTCAAAAAGGAGATTATTGGAATCCAAGGAGTCACAAAAGACATGTAGATCATGCCTTTCTAGATAGGGGTAAACCCTGATAAGTTCTCCTTTAACCTCAACTAGAAACGCTTCCAACAACTCTTAGTGATCTTTTTTCAGTACGACAAAGAAATTTGCCCAAGCAGATGAAGGTAAGAAGAATAAGAGAGAGACCAGAGGATTAGGTGTCAATAAAAAGATAAAGGCTAATGGTGAAACCAATGTGGCTAGGCCTTTGAAGAAGAGCAATGTAAGGGACCGACTATCTATAGTCATGCTCCTTAGAATGAGTTTTGACCCTCCTAAGGCCTATACCCGCTCAACATATCTTCTCAAATTTTGGTTGAGATCGAGAGGGAACCTTATGCAAAGTGGTGAGGAGCAATGAGGTGCGATATAAAGTGCTTTAACAAAAACGAGCAATTCTACTTCCACAAAGACCATAGCAACGAAATTAATAGTTGCATCTTTTTGAAGAATGCGGTCGAAGACTTGATCCGAAGAGATAATCTAAAGCAGTACATCTAAGGCATGGATATGGGAAGCACCCCCAGAGACAGGCACGAAATCTAGACAAGAGAGTCCGAGGTCCCTTACCCTTGGGGTGGCAGAGTAGTTCGGATAGTGAACCGAAGAAGAATTGTCATACACAATATCTTTGGCCGAGCAGTGAGAAGAGACTCCACGTCATCCTTCTTACCAAGTAAACTTAGGTCTAGTCAAACTTGAAGATGCCTAAATTGTGTCAAGACATCATCTTTACCATAAAGGAGGGAGAACAAGTATTTCAACCTCGTACTAATCCATTGGTGGTGTCTTTACTTGTGACGAATTGTGATGTTAGGAGCACACTCAATGATAATCGTAGCTCTACAGATATATTGTTATGTTCAGCCTTTAAGGAGATATTGTAGAAGAAAAATCTCAAGGCCATGACACGCCCTTGGTAGGCTTTTTAGGAGAAATAGTCACTCAACTTGGGTATATTACCCTTCTTGTGATGTTTGGAATCACTCCCTGGAACATCTAAGTGATGGTGAATTTTGTAGTAACCAAGGCATCTTCCTATTATAATGCCATCATTGGCTGATCATCAATTCTAACCCTAAGAGCACTTAGTGCAATTCCAGCTTCCCATCATATAAAGATGAAGTTCTCTATGGAGAATGTTGTGGGGGAGATTAGAGGGGATCAAGAAGTTTTAAGGCAATTCTATATTGTCTTATTAAAATTGAAGGGGAAAGAGGTTACCCTTACTTGCAATATCCATGCCATGGATGACGATTAGGAGCAACCCCAATATTAAGAATTAGGTTACAAACTTAAAAATAATGAAATTTGTTTCATTAATTTTTTTGGTATTGAAGATTGCTTAAAGAAGATGTGACAAAATTAGGGTTGGGAAAATGAGAGAATAGAAAAAAATTTTGGGGAGGAAGAAGATTGATGTTTTTAACCTCTAGTCATTTGTGTTTTAATGGACATGTGATGTTTAAGTGGCATTCACCATTAATTTATGTAACTTTTCTGTCAGAAGTTTTAAATTGGCTAACATTTTGAAAGATAAGGATACTAAAATTGGCTTGTTCTAATACACAAAAGACCACTGGGAATTGGAGTATACCCCAAAGAGAAGGAACCGTAACGGTCTTTTTCCCAAATTATTATTTTAGTTTTTTACTTATTACATTTTGGACAATGTTGTTCCTTATATATATATATATATATATCAATTTTGTCCATTACCTTTAATGACCAAGTAAGACTCTTAACGAAAAATTGAGGCAAACTAATGGAGATTATCACTGACTCAGATGTGGCCGTCAAATTGAACAATTAAGTTACAATTTTGATCCCTTATAATTGGGATCTTATCCAATTTTCCCGTTAAATGTAAATCTTACAAGTTTGACTCAAAAAAAAAAAAATGTAAACATATTTAGAAACATTAAAAAATAAATTCATGAATATTAAACTATCATACATTATATTTGACCAAAATTTTAAATAAAAAATCTACATAAAATACCACCTATGAAAAGTGTGCAACTGGTGCGGAAAATATTGATGCTTGATATAAATCAAAAGAATTTCAAAAGTTATCCAACTCTGGCTGGGAATGCTTAAAAAAATATGATAGTGATTAGCTTCTACTAAAATTACAATTTTATGAGTAATTCTTTCCAAATATTAAATGATACTTAAAAGTAAAATTTTAAAATTTAGTTTCTATCAACACAAGATAAATTTAAAATGGAATCATTAGCAATAAAAAATTCAATTTTAACATAAGCTAATTTATTCATATTTTCAGATATTTCTAAAAATTTTGATGATTTTTTGGAGTTCTTTTAGTATTATTAAAAAAATAATTTTTTTTTTTTTTTTGGGTGCACTTGTAGCACCCTTTCAAGAAGTGAAATTTCACATTATTTTTCAAAGGACCTTTTTTTTTGGCAAATATTACCTAAGATAATAAAAGTTTAAAGAAAATTCGTAATTATTAGATATTTCTACAAGTATTTTTACATTTTCTTTTATATTTTGAATCAAACCAATATAAATTACAAGATATCAAATTGGACAAACTTCCAAAGATGAGGGACCAAAATCAAAATTTTTTATTCAACTTTAACGTGCACATGCGAGTCACATGACCACATCCGTTGGAATTAGTTGTACACTAAAGAGTCCAACATTGGTCATTTTTTAATAACAGAATAAAATTGTATGTGGTGATAACGTAGCAACTCCATTAGCCAAAACCTAAAAGATAAAGAACTAACAACGCTAATTTTCCCTGAAACATAATGACATATTTGTAACTTGTACCACTAGACTTATAAACACACTATATGTATGTGCACCATAATAATAATAAATTTTCTATACAAGAATTATAGTAGTAATTATTGATTTGTAAGGAGAAGAAATGATAGAGATAATTTATTAATTGATTTTTAAAAAATTATACCGAAATTATACTATATATTGAGGAGTTATATAAAGTAGTAATGATACCATTCCCATGCTAGTAATAGTTTCTCCTTTTTCTGTCTCAAAGTAATCCGAAACAAAAATAGTATAAATTATAAAGAATTTTCTTGTGGTTTGGCTAATTTTGAGATTTTTGTCTCTATATATAGTTTGTAAACTTACAATCTGCCTCCTTATGATTCGGGATTTGTTTTTGTAAAATGGATGAAAAGTTAAAAACTTAATGAATTTATGTGAAACGTCAAAAAATACTCCGAAGTCTATCACTCTTCCATCGACCAAAAACACTCTCGAAAGGAGAGGTTGTGTTCATCTTAAAATATATAATCAACCTTAATTAGAGGTTTCAAATGAAATATAATAACTCTTTAAATCAAATATTTTTAGCCTCTTAATTGTTCTTGAATGATATATTTAATGGTTTCACTTTAATCCAAAACCACAAAGGAGCACAAGAGGTTTCTTGTAATTTACCCAAAGAAAAAAGAAAATATTTCTCTTTCTTTCTTAAACTCTCAAACTAGAAGTTCGTTAGACATTTGAGTTCACTAGGTTCAGTGAATCTGTGGACAAAAGTAAAAGGAAAAGAAAATACGAAGGTAAAGATTTTCGTCTTTATTCTCTTTGAGAAATTTAATCAATGTTTTTCGTAGTATATGATCAAATATAGGGGTGTTCAAACTCGACCCAATTCAAAAATTCGACCCAACCCAGATGAATTTGGAGCTAAATGGATTGGATTTTCGGGTTACTTGGGTCGGATTACCTGATTTTAGTAGGGTTGGGCTAGGTTTTATTTTTAAAACCAACCCAACCCAACCCAACCCGAAAACTCGAATAACAAAAAAAATTCAATTATTATATTTTTTTAAATTTCATTTTTATCTAATGATTTCATCTACCTTATATTATTTTTTTCCTTTTATTTTTGAAATATCATCTAATTTATCATATTATTTACTTTTTCCCTCTTATTCTTGACATAACCATTTTAGTTTTGAGCAAACATATATTTTTAATCGATGGATTTATAATTATAGATTTAAATTTCTTTTTTATTAATTTAAAATTTTAACCCGAATAACCCAAAAACCTAAGTAACCCGCTCGACTAATACTTGGGTTGCTATATTAGTTGGATTGGGTAAAGACAGTGGATATTGGGCTTTTATTTTTTTAATTCAAAAACCCAGAAACTCGATCCCGAAAACCCGATAACCCGAAAACCCGACTCATGAACACCCCTAATCAAATAAGTAAAGAAGAATCCTTTTAACATTGAAATTTTTATACCAAATCAAAATCTTTATTTGAATCCTTGCAAGATCAATAATTACATCTTTATTTTTCGTTAGAACTAGATCTCTTTTCAGAGTCTAGTTAAAGCTTATATATACTTTCTTCCTTTTTTTTTTTTAATTTTTTGAGACCATCTTCTTACTACCCTCTTAGTAACTCGAACTTGTGATCAATAAATTATAAGAAAAGTGTCTTACAACCTAAGTTGTAATTCATTGTCTTCAAAAATCGTTTAGATCAAAATTTTAGATAACTTATCAAAACTAATCCATTGGCGGAGGGAAGAGCAGGGGTAGGTGCTCGACCACCCCCCATTTTGAAAAAATTAGGAACAACACAATAATTTTAATGTCTATATATTTTGCCTCTCCTAATGAAAATTTGAAAATTTTGTACTATTGTCCTTCGCATCAAAAGTATAGCTTTGCTATTGAACTAATCTACTTGGCAAAATTCTATAAATCACCAACGCTTTGTTTATTTTTTCACAAAATTATTGAGATATTAGCGATGTTGTCAAATGGTCTTTATTTTACGATATTGTACAGATACTATTGATTTTTGTAAACGGTGTTTCAAGTTTGGCCTTAAAAAATCAAGCCGACATTGCAACGTTTTTTCATGTATACTGGCGCCATTAGTTGACTTCGGTTAGCTCTTCGATTACCGAAGGATGGAAAGGACAAGAATATCAGGAAGAAAACAAATGAAAAAGAAAGACACAAGTAGGCCTTGCCAGTACCATAGAAAAATCAGCCCACAACCCCCGGAAAAAGAAAGTCTTAAACTGAAGAAAGAATGAATGATAAATAATACAATTATTAGTATAAATAATAAACAATGATATAATTGAATTGAAACATTCCATACGATCACTTTGTTTGGTATAAACAATCAACAGGCAGTTGGGGTTTGGGCTGTCAGTCACATAATGATTTAAAATTTTCTTCGAAGAGTATAGTAAGTAGTGTATATAATGTAGTTTCATTATATTTGAGCAGTCAATATCGTGGCCTTGGCTGTATTTTTTTTTTTTTTGGTAAATAAAAAAAAGTTGATATAATTGATTAGTCAAATTCCAACTCTCTCCTATTACTTAAGTGTTTGGTTTATGGGTATGGAAGATAATAATGAAAATCAAGATTAATAATATTTATAGATGTTATATGGTTAATTATTATAAGAATTATTTTATGGGAATGGAAGTATTTAAAAATGTCTACTTTCATTCGCTACTTGTGATTAGGGTTTTAAATTCATTAATTTATCAATATAATGAAATTCATTCTTTGTTCAAACCAAACAAGTTAGGAAAAATAACATAAATTCATACTGATAGTAGAATTTATGATTCTCATTCTGATTATAATTACTGAAGACGAACCAAACACATCTCCTTATCTATAAAGAATATTACTAATGACAAATGACATCAATAATTAATCTAAAGGGAAAAAGATCAATATGATCCCTTATCTTTCGAGTATTATTCAATTTAGTCATTTATTTATCAAAAAGACCAATTTGGTCTCTCGTTCTTATAAAAGTTAACTAATTTAAGTCTTGTGGCAGAAATTGTGGACAAACTAACGGAGTTTTTGACAACACACTTACGGCATGTTAACGGGTACATAATTATCACTCGTCTTGATCCATTAATTTGTTCATAATTTTCGTCATAGGTCCAAGATTGGTTAATTTTTTTAAAGATAACGGACCAAATTTGTTTGTTGTGATAGATAAGGTACCAAATTGATCGATACCTTAAAAATAAAAGACTAAATTGATCTTTTTCCCTCAATTTGAATCACAATAATCATTTCAAAGTCTATCAAAAAATTTATGCAGTAGAAAAAAAAAAATCAACAACAAAGGCTTTTAAATTTTATCAATAAGACTTCTTTGCCTGCTTGATTCAAAAACCTGTTCTTCCATCCTTTCAGTTTTTTTTGCACTCTTTCTCTAACATAAGCAAAAACTTGTTCCTTTGACTTTCTAATGGACATAGGAAGTTCTATATACTTTCTCTGCCTAACCTCTAGGGCATTTCCTAGCTAATTGAGATCCTCTTCTTTGTCCTTTTCCCCTTTATTCTTGCTAAAGAAGACTAAACTTTTGTCAATATAATCTTCTTCCTAGATGCCTTTTCATACACATTTAGGATCCTCATAACTTCAGTAGCTTCTTATTCCTTTACTTTACGAAATACTAGAGAATCATTTGCGAAGAAAAGATGTGAAAGTGTGGGGAAATTCTTTGCAAATTTTAATGCCTGAGATTCTATTACCATTTTTAGGCTATTGAAGTAAGCTAGTGAGATCTTCTGCACAAACAAGAAGGAGAAAAGGAGATAAAAGGGTCTTCTTGCCTAATCTCTCTTGAAGGTTTGATGTAACGTTCCCTTTCCTCATTTATATTAACACTGAAGGAGGCTGTTGAAATACCTTCCATGATCCAGTTAATCCATTTGGGGAAAAATTCCATCTTTTGCATAACCTTAGCTAAACATTCCACCCTATCATAAACCTTAGACATGTCAAGCTTAAGGGCCATCACACCATTTGATCCTGTTCTCTTACTATTTAGGTAGTTCATGTCCAAGAATTACATTATCAATGATTTTCCTTCCAGACACAAAAGTAGAATGGTTAGGACTTATGCAAAACTTGAGTAAAGGTTTTGAACCTATTTACAAGAATTTTGGTTATAATTTTGTACAACATTACAAAGTCTTATGGGTCTATTTTTGGTTATAATTTTGGTTATACTAGTAAGGTAGTCAATTTTCAGGATTAGAGTTATAACAGTTTCATTAATAGCATGCAGCAATTTACCAAAATGAGAAAAGCAATTCACAACATTCGTAATATCATGTTCAATGATATGCCAAAACTTTTGATAATTAATAAAAAGGGAGTCATACCATTTGCTCAAGGGAATTTGTTTGAATTCATTTCAAAAACCGTTGCCTTGACTGTTGACCTTCAATCTTGATTTTGATGATAACAAAATACAATCTAATAGTTTGAACTTGAGTTGTGCAGGAATTCTAGTTTATCTGTTACAATAGGGTTTTCAGACGTTGCAGACCGTCCGAACTGGACAAAGTTGCTCGGACGCAGGACTTCATCTGAACAAAAATTTCTTGGATGTAGTACATCATTCAAAAGATAAGGTAGAGAGCAAGGATCTAAGGTATTGACAAAAGACACTCATTATTGTCTGAGAAAAATTCTATCGGACGCACCTAACCATCCGAATGAAGAGCAACACTTGGATGGAATGAAACCTTCTAGACTCACTACTCCGTCCGAAGATATGACTCATCAACCTAATAGTTTCGGACGTAGGAACGGACGCAACTTCGGCCGTCCGAACGAATTTTTCAACTCAATGATATTGTTGATCAAACTGCTTGTTCAGATGCTTAAAAATTATCTCGGACGTTCGAAACCTATAACGGCTAGTGTCTTAGCATTTATTATTTAGCCATTGAAAAGTGGTTAGGAGCTGTTTTATTGCATCTATAAAAGCCAACCTACCTGTAATTAATAAAAACAACTTACACATTGAATACAAGCAAGTACAAAAGCAATTTGAGTGCAAATTAGCTCTTTAGTGATGTTGTATTAGTGTGTACGTACAAGTGCTATTCAAAAGTATTGAACCAAGTGATAATCTTGTACAAAAGTGAGATTGAGTATAAAATCCTTGGCTCAACTAAAGAGAATTAGTGTGAGCAAGGGTTATCTTACTTTGGGTACAATTGGGATTATTGACTCACCAAACTTGAAGGAGCATCTTAGTGGATTACTACTCCAACTTGCTAGCTTGGGAGTGTTGTTTGTTTAATCTCTCTCTTTTCTTATTCTACACATTTTGTGCTTAATTGATTATATTGCTATCAAGTTACTAGTGTTAGTGTGAAAGATTTTGTTTGTGCGTCATATACAAATTAATTTTAAGAAAAATAATTCACCCCTATTAAGTTGTTTTGGGCCAACAATTGGTATTTGAGCATTGGTCTTTTTATTTTGCTTAAATTGCATTTGAGTAAAGATCTTTATAGCAACCAATAATGTTTTAATTCTTGAAAGTCAATCTATCAATAGACCACCTATATTTAATGGGGTGAATTTTACTAGTTGAAAAGATAGAATGAAAATCTTTTTGCAGTCTATTGATATTGATTTATGGTATGTTATCAATGAAGATCCCTTTGAAGTCACCATTGTTAATGATCACACAAATAGAAGAAGAGAAAAAATATGGGATGAACTCACTCCACAAGATAAAGCAAACTTGACCTTGATTGCTAAAGCTATGAATGTGCTGTACAATGCCTTGGATGCTAACGAGTCTACTCGTGTCAAAGGTTGTTTTTCGGCTAAGAAAATTTGGGATAAATTGAAAGAAATTCTTTAATCATGAAGGAAGTGATGATGTAAGAGAACAAAAGAAATTCTTACTTGTCGCCAAGTATGAGTCTTTCAAGATGGAACCACATGAGAATATTGGTAAGATGTATTGTAAATTCAATGATATCATTAAGAATCTTAAAGCCTTGGGTAAGGAATATTCTTTGGGAGAGAGGAATAGAAAAATCTTGAATGCTCTGTCCAAAGAATGGGAAGCCAAATCTATTGCTATAGAAGAAGCAAAGAACTTAAATTCTATGCTCATTGAGTCCTTGATTAACTATCTTACATCTTATGAGTTGAAACTCAAGGCTAAAGTGGTGGATGATGAAGAAGCAAGACGAAAAAAAAGCATTGTCTTGAAAACTTC
This sequence comes from Cinchona pubescens, assembly GCA_025175665.1. Lineage (NCBI taxonomy): Eukaryota > Viridiplantae > Streptophyta > Magnoliopsida > Gentianales > Rubiaceae > Cinchona > Cinchona pubescens. The sequence goes on along the minus strand of JANKKI010000099.1, from coordinate 1,598,956 downwards.
TCAAGAAGAAGATGAATATAGCTCCATCAATTTAGAAGATGAAGATCTTGATGAAGGTGATCTTGCACTCATCACTAAAGGATTTCTCAAACACTACATCACTAAACGGAGAATGAGAAAAGGAGGAGAAATAAACTCATTGAATAATTTCAAAGGGAAGACCAAGTTAGAAATTAAGAAGCAAAATGAAAAGTACTTTGAATGTGGTCAACCCAGACACTTTGCAAATGAGTGTCCTTCCAAGAAGAGAAAGGAAGGAAGGAAGTCCCGCTTCAACAATTTTTAAATCACATGGGATGATTGCAACTCTGAAGGAGAAGTTGAAGAAGAGATGGAATTGGCGCAAATGGCTTTTATGGCCATTGGTGATGAGGTAACAACTACTTATGATTCTAATGATGAAAATAATGATAATGATGATCTTGAAACTTTCATTTTAAAATTGCATGATAGCTTAAAGGAATCATATGCTAGAAATAAGGAGTTAGTCAAAAAAATAAATGCCTTATTGAATGCTAACTCCCAACTTGTGAATGACAATAATAGGTTATTACAAGAAAATGCCGATTTGAAGACAATAATGCATGTAAAAACAAAGATCAAGGAAGAACAAGTCTCCTTGAAGAAAAGATTGGATGATCTTTGCTTGATATACTCTTGTATAGAAAAAGGAAAAAATTATTTATATGAAAAAGAATAGAAATATGTTGATCAACAAGAACTTAGTCACCTTTAGAAGGAATGATTCATGTTTTGTAAAATTGAAATGATCTTTATATAGAAATAAGAATATTATTTGCAATTATTATCAACAATATGGACATGTGAAAATTAATTGTTATGTGAAGAGAAATGAAAAACATGGAATAAATTCCGTATGGATTTGTAGTTAATTTACTAACTTTTATGGACCCAAGAAAATATAGGTACCAAAAGTTATCTCTTAATTCTTTGTGCAGGTAGAGAACACCACTAAAAATTCTAAGTGGTTCATTGATAGTGGGTGTTCAAGACAAATGACCGGTGATGCATCTCTGTTCACCAATCTCAAATCTAAAAACAGTGGCAACGTGACCTTTAGAGATAACATGAAAGCAAAATCTATTGGCATCGGTGATGTAGGTAAAAATGGTGAGACATTGATTCAAAATGTGCTTGTAGTTGATAATTTAAATTATAATCTTTTAAGTGTAAGTCAACTATATGATATAAATTTGTATGTATTTTTTTACTAAACATGAATGTTTTATTTCTTGATAAGAACTTTGTTGTTTTCCTCAAGGAAGAAGGCTTAATGAAGTTTATGTGATTTATTTTAATATTATTGATAATGGCAATGTAACGTAGTTAACCGCTTTTATAGATGATCCTCGGCTTTGGCATAGAAGGCTTTGTCATTTCAACATGGATTTGATTGATAATCTTGCTAAGAAAGAATTGGTAAGAGATTTGCCAAAATTGAACTTTTTGAAAAACAAAATTTGTGATGCATGCCAACTTGGTAAACAAGTTAAAGTTTCTTTTAAACCAAAAATTGTGTGTCTACTTTCAAATCTTTGGAATTATTGCATATGGACTTGTTTGGTCCAACTCAACATGCTAGTTTTGGTGGTACTAAATATGCTTTTGTGATTTTTGATGACTATTCTAGCGTATACTTGGGTACTACTTCTTCACAAAAATGAAGCCTTTGAAAATTTCGTAAAATTGTTATCCAAAATACAAAATTTGCTAAATTTGAAAATTGTTCGTTTGAGAAGCGATAATGGAGTCGAATTTAAATTTGGAGGTTTTCCCGAATTTTGTGATCACAACGGTATTTTACATGAATTTTTGGTTGATAGAGTGCCTGAACAAAAATGGTGCTGTTGAAAGGAAAAATAGAACAATTCAGGAGGCTGTTAGAACCATGATAAATTAATGTGATTTACCAAAATATTTTTGAGCCAAAGCAATTAACACGGCTTCTTATGTCATGAATCGAGTTCTTTTAAGACCTATTTTGAACAAAACTTCTTATGAACTTTTATTCTATAAAAAACCCGTTGTGAGCTATTCAAAGTTTTTGGTTGCAAATGTTTTATTTTTGAAAATTAAAGAGAATCTTGGAAAATTTGACAAAAAATCGGATGAAGGGATTTTTTTAGGATATTCTAGTATCTGACAAGAAAGCATACCAAGTATACAATAGAAGAACTCTTGTGATTGAAGAAGTTGCGCATGTTACTTTTGATGAGGCTAGCGATGTTATTTCAAGAAATGTTTGTGAAGATGAAGATGTAGGTGTGTAAAAGAAACTTGAGAAGCTCACTATTCAAGAAGAACATTAAAAGACCAAGGAAATCAATGAATACAATGCTCATCACTTGGATGGAGAAGGAGAAAGGAAAGAAGATTCACCAAAAGCATGGAATTTTGTCTCAAGTCACCTCAAGAATTAATCATGGGTGATCCATCTGATGGGGTAAAAACTCACTCTTATAAACCTTTGAATTATCATTGGGCCTTACTTTCTCACATTGAACCTAAACGTGTGGATGATGCTTTGAAAGACGAATTTTGGGTTCTTGCTATGCAAGAAGAACTTAGTCAATTTAACAAGAATAATGTGTGGACTTTAGTTGTAAGACCATCAAATCATTCCGTAATAGGAACAAAATGGTCAAATCATGTTTTAGAAATAAACTAAATGATAAAGGGGAGATAGTTAGAAATATGCTCCAGAAGAAGGAATTGACTTTGATGAGACCTTTGCACCCGTTGCTCATTTAGAATCTATTCGTATGTTTCTTGCATATGCATGCTTTAACAATTTCAAATTATTTCAAATGGATGTGAAAAGTGCCTTTTTAAATGGTTTCATTGATCAAGAAATTTTTGTTGAACAACCCCCCAGTTTCGAAAATAAAGATTTTCCTAGTCATATTTTCAAACTATCAAAATCTTTGTATGAGTTGAAACAAGCTCCTAGAGCTTGGTATGAAAGGTTAAGTGGTTTCTTGATTGAAAATGGTTTTAAAAGGGGTGTTGTTGATACTACTCTTGTCACCAAAATTAGTCTTAATGATTTGTTGGTTGTTCAAATTTATGTTAATGATATTATTTGGACCAACTAATGAAAGCTTGTGCAATGAATTTCTTGTTTGATGCAAAAGGAATTTGAAATGAGTATGATGGAGGAGAATTAAAATTCTTCCTTGGACTTCAAGTACACAAAACAAAGAAAGGAACCTTCATCACACAAATTAAGTACACAAAGGAGCTATTCAGGCGTTTTGGAATGGAGGATTGTAAGGAAGTTGGAACACCAATGTGTACCTCAACCAAGTTTGACAGAGATGAAGAAGGTAATAGTGTTGATGAAAAACACTATAGAGGTATGATCGGAAGTTTACATTATTTAACCGCCAGTAGACCAGATTTATGTTTGCCTTTTTCCTGCTAGATTTCAATCTTGTCCAAAGGAATCACACTTGATTGCTGTTAAAAGAATTTTTAGATACTTGAAAGGGACATTGAATTATGGTCTTTGGTATCCTAAATCCACTAGTTTTGATTTGATTAGTTGCTCAGATGCCGACTTTGCTAGTTGTAAAATTGATAGAAAAAGTACTAGTAGTATGTGTCACTTTTTGGGTAATTGCTTGGTGTCTTGGTTTAGCAAGAAACAAAGCTTCATTTCTGTTATTGTCTATGGCTGAAGTCAATATATTTTTGTGAAAAATTATTGTGCACATCTGTGAAAAATTATTGTGCACAACTTCTTTGGATAAAACAAACTTTAAAATATTTTGGTGTTACTTTTTATTGTATTAGATGCGACAATACTAGTGCAATTAATCTTACTAAAAATCCTGTTTTGCATTCTAGAACAAAGCACATTGATATCAAGCATCATTTTATCAGAGATCTTGTTTGTGAAAAGGAAATTTGTGTTGAATTTGTTCGCACAAAAGATCAATTGGCTGATATTTTTACTAAACCTTTACTATTGGATCGTTTTGAATTTTTCAGAACTTGCTTGAGCATTTTAGATTTCAAAATCTTGTGAGTTGCATTTTTGGACACAAATATGTGTCATAAGCTCTCTGTTCTCTCGGACGAAAATATCCGCCCAAACTCTGTCTTTTTTCTTAATTTTGGTTTCGGACATTTTCTTTCGTCCTAACGCTTCATTCTTTTCTTTATAGAATGCTCTCTGGAAAAACGAACGGACGATCACAACTGTTCGACATCCCTTAGGACTTTAGGTCAAGATTTTCAGCCGTTTGTTCATCCGAGAAAGGACGAACGACCGGAGTATATCAATCGTTTGGACATCTAAACAATTTTTCTATTTGCTTAAAACCTTTCATTTTCCTCTTTTTGGACACATCACTACCACCGAACCCTAACTCTAGCGATAATAAGGTAAAACTCCAAATTCCTTCAATTCCTCCTTACTTCTCTGAAATTCGTTAAGAAATTTATCTTCTTATCTCTTCACCAACCCTATTTCAACTCTTTTTTACCTTATTAACACCCTTCTTCATTCAATCTCATTTTCAAACTTTCCAACTCCTACCTCTGATCCAAGATGGATCGTTCACACTGGGGCTCTTCAACAAGCACCAGAGGCAAAAAATCTAAGGGAAAAGCTCTAGTATAGGGCCAAACCTCAACTAATCCTCAACCTACTCCAAATCCCACCTTGCCCAAATTCTTTCATTATTGGTAATGCATCTGATAGGTACACATTCTTGTTTAGCAAATCTATTATTGTGCAAACGTCCTATTTCCCAAAACATGTTTGACGAATTAAACTTGTCTTTTATTAAGGAATGTTTTGAAAAAAAAAATTGGAAAATTTGATTCATCTTGACTTCCCTGTGTATCATGATATGGTCTTACAATTTAGTTCTAATCTTCGCAAAGGTTCAACTATTCGAACCTTAGTATCTTGTGTGAATCACATCAATCTTGAGTTTAATTCCAACGTCATTAATTCAATTTTTGAATGTGAAGTTCTTCCTTCCGATGAAATCTCATATTTCTTTTCCTTGGATAAATGGCTTGCTATTGATACTCGATTTGGTATCGAGGAAGTCAAACAAATTTTTTATGTTGATTTTAAACAGGCTTTGGAAGCCAAAACCACTTTGTTAGTCCTGAGCTCAATATTTTGTACACATTGGTTACAAATTTGCTATTACCTACTGATGGGCATCATATTGCAACTAGGAAAAATGCAATTGTATCTATTCTATTATGTTTTTAAGGAAATCCGACTTGACTTTTGATATTTATTTTGTTCCTTTATGGGAATTATTCCTAACTGATACCTGAAGAAACATTCCATTTGGGAAATTTTTAACTAAAGTCTTTGATCATTTTGACATTTCCTTTACTAGAAAAAAAAAATATCCCCCATATTTTAATAAAGCTTACATTGAATGAAAAGGTTTCCATTTTTTCAATGAAAAATGCTTCGCTGAAGGTGATTTTGAAATTGATAAATCAAAGTACTATGCCGCAAGTTTAGGAAACGCACTCCCTCATTCCACTCCTCCTCAACCCCTTTCTTCCACATATCCACTGCCCCATTTCTCACACATTCCCTCTTCTGAAAACCTTTCCTTTCCCAACTGTGCACACTTGTCACAAATATGAGCAATCAAATGAGCTCTTTTCAACGCCGCACACTTTAGAAATTAAAAAGGTTGTAGACCAAACAGACTATTCATTTAGGAAGCCTTAAGTCTTGGTATGTCTACATCATCTCAGGTCCAATTTACCAACATTCAGTCATAGTACATTCTCGAGTCCTCTTCCGACAGTGACGATGATGACATCAACGATTTTGAGCACCCTTATCCCGAGCCAGAAGCTCATGCAGATCCGGTTAGTGCCTCCAATCTTGAGAAATCTACTATTCCTAGCGTCGAGGCTAATGATGATGAAGTGTTGATGACACATTCAATTACATCATGCAATGCCGTAATCCTCAAGACACCAGTGAGCATGACAGTAAGGCTGCAGATGACGATTTGCCCACAAAAAGTGCAAACGTGAAGAGCGATCCAAGAAGAAAAATGATTTAGATTCAATCTCATAGTTTACTTCTTTTAGATTACCTTTGATTCATGTGCTTAAACTTACATTCCATTTTTTTGAACTTAGATGTACTTTCTTGACTACTTCTTCTAATTAATGATGCTTCTTTTACCTTTGTTTTATCCTTTCTGACTATGGTTTGAGCAAGGGAGAGCATCTTCTCAAGGGGAACTTGTTTTGTTTTGATGATGCCAAAAGGGGGGAGAAATGTGGTTGATTGATTATAGGTATTTGTGGTTGATTATTTATGGTTGTTTGAGGTTATTAGATTGATTGTTTGAGCTTATGATTGGTTATGATTAGTTTGTTTTGTCTTGTGATTTGTCATTATCAAAAAGAGGGAGATTGTTGACCTACAATCTTGGTTTACATAATGACAAATACAATCTAATAGTTTCAACTTGAGTTGTGCAAGAATTCTGGTTTATCTGTTACAACCGGGTTTTCAGACGCTGCACACCGTCCAACTGGACAAAGTTGCTCGGACGCAAGACTTCGTCTGAACAAAAATTTCTTGGACGCAATATATCATGCGAAAGATAAGGCAGAGAGAAAGGATCTAAGGTATTGACAACGGACACTCATTATCATTCGAGAAAAATTCTATCGGATGTGCCTGACTGTCCGAAGGAAGATCAACACGGTGTGGATAGAATGAAACCTTCTGGACGCACTACTCCGTCCGAAGATATGACTCATCAACCTACTAGTTCCGGACGTAGGAATGAACGCAACCTCGGTCGCCTGAATGAAGTTTTCAACTTAATGATATTATTGATCGGACACTTGTTTGGATGCTTAAAAAATATCTCGGACATCCGAAACCTATAACAACTAGTTTCTCAGTATTTATTATTTTGCCATTGGAAAGTGATTGGGAGCTATTTTATTGCATCTATAAAATCCAGCCTACCTGTAATTAATAAAAACAATTTACACATTGAATACAAGCAAGTACAAATGAAATTTGAGTGCAAATCAGCTCTTTAGTGATTTGTATTAGTGTGTACTTAAGAGTGCTATTCAAAAGTATTGAGTGGAGTGATAATCTTGTACAAAATTGAGATTGAGTATAAAATCTTTGGCTCAACTAAAGAGAATTAGTGTGAGCAAGTTTTATCCTACTTTGGTTACAACTGGGATTATTGGACTCAATAAACCTGAAGGAGCATCTTAGTGGATTACTACACCAAGCTTGCTAGCTTGGGAGTGTTGTTTGTTTAATCTCTCTCTCTCTCTCTCTTTTACTTATTCTACACATTTTATGCTTATTTGGTTATATTGCTATCAAGTTACTTGTTAGTGTGAAAGATTTTATTTGTTCATCATTTGCAAATTAATTCTTAAGAAACCTAATTCACCATCCTTTTAGGTTTCTTTGGGCCAACATTTACCTCCTGATTTGTTGTAGGTCTAGTGAGTTGCCAATTCATCTGTGAGGTGATTGTTTGTGGAATACTAGCCTGTATTTCAATTAAATCTCCAACTTGACCAGATTTCAAGATTTCACTGAAATACCCAATAATTGCCCCTTCAATCTCATCATTCTCACGCCATTCCCTTCTATTATTCTACAGGCTGCTAATTTTGTTTCTTCTTATTCTCTCTGTAACACAAGCATGGACATACCGAATGTTTTTATCTCCTTCCCTTATCTATTTCACCCTTACCTTTTGCTGCCAAAATATTTCCTCTTTCTTATAAGCTTTTGCAAGGTTGCTCTTGAGAGTCCTCAGAATTGTTTTTTCTCAGGGTAGTCACCTTGTTTAACCTCCTAAATTTTCTCCTTTATTGCTTTGATTCTATGTTTCTGATTCATCTTCAGTCTCTTGCTCCACATTGTTAAGTCTCTCTTACTCCCCTTTATCTTCTATCTCACTTTAAAGAATTTTGAACCCTTGTAATTTGTACTCCAAACCTGCTTAACCACCTTTTCCACGTTCTTGTTCAGAAGCTAATTTTTATCAAAGATCTACATTTTGTTTACTGTGTTTCTCTTTAGGCCTAGTATCCAGCAAAAGTATATGGAAGTCAAATGCATCATTCCAAATATGTACTACCTTAACATTCCCAAACACTTCCCCCCACTTTGAGCTCCCAAGGATCCTATCAAGTCTTTCTTTAACGGCACCCTCTCCCTCTCAATCATTACTCCAAGTCCAAGGCCATCTCCCTCATATCTCAGGTCCACTAGCTTATTTTCTACAATAAGTTCCTAAAGTCCTCAAAACTTTCCTCAAATATTTTTTTCCCACCCATTTCTCATCATTTGATAAAATATCAATGATATCCCCCATCATAGCCCATTTTTCAACCTATTCAACTTTTCTTTGAGTGAGAATTCTCCATTGTTATTTCCTCCATTGATTATTGTTACTGGAATAAATGCCAATATACCACCACTAATCATTATCTCAAGATCTTCAATTTGCAGTTCTATCGTAAATGAAGTGGTAAAACTTGACAAAATCTAACTTCTTTTTTCCAAAACATTGCTAACCCCTATAGAGCCAACTGGATCTACCACCACCATTTCATGAAAACCAATCTTATTTTTGACATTCAACAAAACATTTTTTTGTTTTAGTTTCGCAAAGAAAGGCAATGTCTTGGAGGCAAAATTCACCATCTCTTTCAATTGGGAATTGTCAAGGGTTCTCCAACACCTCTCTCCACAATCCCCACCAGAGAAAGACAATTCCACACCTTTACTCTCATTGAGGTGTGGAAGCCTAATTAAGGATGGACCCTACTTCCTTGTTTAGTTGCATTTTATCCTTCCTACTGATCCCCATCTTTATTCTTTGTCTTAGTTCCCGTTCCGTCCTATCTTGAAAAACTTCCTCATCCCTTGGTCTCCATTTCCTTATTTGACTTAAGCTTCCTTGATTTACCTAACTATTCACTTCTTTGAGTGGTTTCCTTCTACTCAATGTTTGAACTACTCTTTTCTAGATCTTCCTACCACCAATATTTTCTTTCCCTCTTCCCGTCTTCTTTTTGTTTCCCTCATTTTTTCCTTCTGTCAACTTCCCATCTATTCATATCAAATCACTCCTCTCATTTTCTATTTTCTCTCCTACTACTGCAACTCCTCCTCCCTCATCTTTCCTCATATTTTGGTTTTCCTTCTGTCCACTCATTTGACCTTCTTCTATCCTTTCTTTCTGTACACCTTTCTCTCTTCTATTTTCTCTTCTCATCCCTTTCCTTTTTCACATTCCCCTTATCTCTTTTTCTATCTGTCTATTTCCCTCTACCACCCTCTTTTATCCTAAATTTCTCCATTACAATCAGTTTTCCTACTTCAGTCCCTCTTCCTACATTAAACCCATATCTTTTGTCAAACCCTCTATCCCGTTTCTTTGTTGGACTTCTGGCGTAGCTACTCCTCATCCAATTTCCAAATTGTGGTTCTTTCTCTTTTTCCAAGTAGTCATATTTCTTCCTGTAAGTTCCAGATATTTTTCATATTTAAAATCAACCCATTTTATTTAATTTGACAAAGGTTCCCCTTAATAACGAATTGTTCAAGTCAATTTCCACCAATAGCATTTGGTATCTTCCTTCCTTACTACCCCTACTAGGGATGAAAACTTCTTTAACATTCAGAAATATTCCCTCAATTCTCAAACTAGTTTCACTAGTAACCCAATGTAATTGAAGATTCTATACCTATACCTAGATGAGAGTTCTGCTCAACAATGTTATTTTCATCTTCTTCATTCCCCTTATCTCAGCCTTGGATCAACAGAGGTTGATTTTCAATTATCCAAGGCCTTCTTCCCAGCACTTTCCCCTTTTCCTTTTTTGATGCGAACGTGAATTGAAAAAGTTGAACCACTAATTCCCTAACTTTTAGATTTCTTGGATGGTTCCTCAGGTTTGTAGCAAAACTTTGGATCCTTGCTCCATTGATTGTTTTCCCCCTAAAACCTTCCTAATTAATCTCATGGAGCATTCCTCTTTCCCCGATGACATCTCCATCTTCCAAATCGATCCCTCTTACTTCTGTATCACTAAGGTCAAATCTTCTAAAATATTCAGAGATCTCCTCCTCCATATTGATTTATTCCACAGACAATCACCCATGCCAAAATCTCTAGAGCTAGTCAAAAGGAAAAGCAACAAAGTACCAGGTGAAAACGAAGGAAAAGTGCTAGGCAAAAGAAAGAGGGCAAATGGTTGAACACAAAAAATTAAAAGAAACCAATGATTTAGAAAAACTGGACAAAAGTAAACCCTACTAAATTAATGAGAGACCAAAATCGTATGGCCTTGGTTAATTATGTATTCAATGTTTACAAATCATCACATTGAATACTCCATCTAAAATTTTTAAAATTTCTGAAATTTTAGTTCCCACTTACTAAGAAGAGGACAAAGCTCTCTAAATAAGAGAGAAAGACTCTGTAAGAGAGAGAGACGTTTGTCTATAATACTACTACATACCTCTCCGTCTCAATTTCTCTCTTTGAGATGATATTTGAGCTTAAGGTTGGAAATTTTGATAAAAATAGAATGCACTTAAAAGCCTAATAGGTCATTGAATTCATGATATACTAGTAAAGTCAACTGATTAAGGGTGTAATTTTGTAAAGGGGCGCAGTAGCAATTTGACATAGCTTTCTCGATTAAATGCAGCGGGGTGATAGTGCTAGCTGTCTTAATTTGTTAGATAACACTATATCTTTTGTTTTTTTATATATTTTTTTCCACTTTTGTGAATGTTACTAAGATATACAGTAGTACCTTTTAGAAACGAAGATAGAGGTTAGGTAATGCAAAATTTAGTTGGGTAGCTAATTTGTGATGTGGTTGCACTAATTAAGTGTGTGCATATAAGTAGTTATGTGCTGGCTAATATTTTGTTGAAAAAATAACCCTAATAATCAGTCACACTTAATGTTTGTATTTTATTAGTTCCTTAATTGTAAGATAATACAATTCATATTTGACAAATTCAAAATGTATTATTTTGGTCCCTAAACCTAACTCGGGTCATAATTTGACCTAAAATAGCCACAATGCACATCACATGCTATATTTTTCAAGGGCAAAACCCATAACTCATGTTCTCTTATATTAAACACCACATAAATAGTTTCTCACATTTTATGTTTATTCTTATTTAGTCCTTCATATTTAAAATGATGTAGTTTTATTCCTTAAAAATTCAAACACACGCTATTTTAGTCCTTGTTAATGATCCAGATGATATTTCAACACATTATTCAGTTAAGTGCCTGAAATATATACGTGCGACAAGTCAAACTTTTTATGGAAAAATTGACAACACATAAAGTTCAAACACTATACAACCCAAAAGTTCAAAGTCTTCTCAGATACCACTTTAAAACCTTCAATAACCATCATTGCTACCTCTTTAGAACACCCACCACCATTATTTCCTCCTTCCTAAAACTATTTTATCTCTAATCCTTCCTATCCCATGCAACCCCTAGCCCGTCGAGCAACCTTCTCACTTTCTCCCATCCTTTTTAGTCCCGAAAGTCCATTTTTAGGTAAAAAATTTTGTTCACAAATTCTATCGAATGTGAATAGACAAAACCAGTTTAGTTTAGATAATTTTTTTAATAGCTGAGCCCAAAATTTTCAACCGAAATAATTTTGAATTCGTTTACTCATTTAAGTCTATATCTAGTGTAAATAACAATAGTTTTTCAACAAATTATACTCACTAATAGAAGGAGATAAGAAGATAGATAAGGAAAGAAAGAAAGCTTATATTTGCTTGTATGATTTGTTTTATGGTAAGAGAGAGGGGTTAGAAAAGAAATGGGTTTTGGACAAGAAATAATGATGGTGGTGGGGATTGTGAAGATGACGGGGAAGGTTTTGGGTGGTAACAAGGGAGGCTTTCAGGCTAGTACTTATTTGGGTTGTTGGGGTTTAGGATTTATGTGTAGTCGATTTGGGTTAAAAAAATCTAATCCATGATGTGCAAGTATTTATTTCAAGGGATAAATAGGCATAAACTTTAAATGTGAGGACTACTTAAGTGGTGTTAAATTAGAGCATATAATGAGGTACCAGTTTTGCCCTTAGAAAATATGGAATGTGATGAATAATATGATAATTTGTGGACATAATATGGTCGGAATTGAGCCAGTGACCAAAACAGTGCATTTTGTACTTATGAAGATGAAATCACATCATTTTAGAAGTGAGAAAATAAAAAAGTACAAACGTTAAATATGAAGGACTATTAATGTCATTTTTCCTATTTTGTTTTACTATCTATACACTCAACAATCATGCTTACACATATTATTTGCTTATATATGTTTTCTTTTTATTTAAAAAAAAAATTAGTTGCTTCAAATTTTTGATTCTTCATAAAACCAAATCTTCCTAGTGCTTGACAATAATTATTAAAAAATAGGGTTGTATGTACAAACATTATTTCCAAGCAAAAATCAAAACCGTTCATAATTCATAGTAAAAAACCAGGAAACATAATAATGTTTTATCTTTTGATTAAGTAATTTTATATCTCATCAAAGTTTGAAAATTTCTACATCGTCTAAATATGGCATATAAGTAGAATGATACAATGTTTTTCGAATGAATTACTTTTTGGATATAACGATCTCGATGAGATAAAACCAATGTTATAACAAATTATTTACTTAAGTTATGATTCAAATATAGGTAAGTGGACAAATAAATGGATTATTCAAAAATGATGATAAAGTGCAATTTAGATTATTAAAAAATGATGATAAAGTGAAATTGTTCATTTAAGTAGTAAAACGCTTCCCTTATGACTTGTTAGTCATGGGATCGAGTCATTAAAGGGGTAGAGAAAGGGGTGGTTTTGGAAAAAAAGGTAAACAGACAAATAAATGGAGATAATCCAAATCCTATTTTATATGTATCACATCCAAAAAGTTACTACACTTCTTATTACAAATAATATCATAATTGGGTTACTTACAATAACTACGTACCCCTAACGTATGCCACATTTTTCACTTCACTCCGTAACCTTTATTTTGTTTCACTTGCCATCCTTGTTAGGCAATATTTACCCGAACAAGTTTTTGGCACCGTTGCCGGGGACTATTCTTGGTCCAATATTAGGTTTCGCGAGCCTTACTAGATTAGACTTTTTATTTTCTCATAATTATTTATGAATGCATTTTGTTTTTATTTTTCCTTGTGGATTTTGCTTTGATATTCGAACTTTGGTTTCTTTCTTGCAGTTTATGGTAAATACTCATTCTTCCAAACAACCACTATCATTTTGGTGATTTGGAGATTGAATGAACTCTAACTAGAAACCGTAGGAAATTATAAGAATCAAGCCAAGGAGAGAATACAATGGAGAATCCAAATCGTAATGTTGGGGAACAAGATGAGGTGGCGGGTAATCATGGCAACAGAGGAGATGTTCATCCTCGACCCCTTAGAGATAATGCTATACCAAATTTTGAGGGGGCAAGTTCTAGCATTGCCCGAATGCCTGTGCAAGAAAACAACTTTGAGATCAAGCCAGCCTTGATTCAAATACTCCAAACCCATGCTATGTTTGGAGATGGGCCAAACGAGAAACCCTATGCACATTTGGTGAATTTTGAGGAAGTTATTAATGCAGTCAACTACGATGAAGTGGATCTAGATTGTATTCGAATGAGAACTTTTTCATTTTCATTGCGAGATAGGGCAAAGGCTTGTTTACAATCTTTTGACCAAGGTAATTTTACTACACGGAATTAATTGGCTCAACAATTTTTAGCCAAGTAAGTCTATGCTTTCTACCATGAAGAACCGTAAAAACTCCGCAATGACATTACCTCGTTGGGACAAATTACTAGAGAGAGCTTAAGTGAACCATGGGAGCGCTTTAAGTAATTTCTTAGGAAGTGTCCACATCATGCCATTCCATTGTGGATACAAGTATAAACATTCTGCACTAGATTGTTTCTAGAGACAGGATTGATTGTCGACGCAAGCATTGGAGGCACCTTTATTCTTAAAACTCTAGAAGAGGCACAAAATATGTTGTAGAGAATGGCATCAACTCATTACTAGCATGGCACAATAATTTCTTTGGCTGGGCAACAACCACAATAACAAGTCCATAAGTTAATGCCCAACAAGGAAGTATGAATAATTTTAATGATGCTTTCTTGGCTCAACAGGGTATGATGTTGAACATGATGACAAATTTGACAAAGGCCTTAGAAAACACGGTAAGGAGTCTAGTGAACTCCATAGATTCAACACCTCAAGGAATCTTAAATTGTGATTGTGATTATTTGTGGAGTAAACCATCAAAATGGCCTTTGTGAAACACCCATGCCACAAGGTGGGCAAGTTAATTTATTGTGAATCAAAATTCAAGGCCAAGAAATCCAACTAATTCCAATGGTAACACCTATAAACTATCTTGGCAAAACCATCCAAATTTTTCTTGGACTAATAAAAAATGTTCAAAATCCATCCTTCTAACCTAATCAGCCACAATCAAATTTTTTCAATCGAGCTTCATCCTCTTAACCATATCAACCACCTCACTATAGGAATTTTCAAAACTTTATGCCTTAACCAAATAACTCATACCAACCTCCACCACCGAGACCCCACTTCAAAATCCCAATTATCCTCCACGTGTAAACCATGATCAATCCATTGAGGATAATTTGAGGAGGAACTTTGAAGTTTTGTGGAGGGAGTATGAGAATTTGCGAGCTTCTACAAGGAATATGAAACTCTAATTAGGACAACTAGCTCAACAAAATAATGAGAGATAGGTTGGGGCATTGCCAAGTGACACCATTCCAAACCCAAGGAATAAGGTAGGAGCAAGTGAAAGCAATCACCTTAAGGAGTCGTCGAACTGTGAACCAAGGAAAGTTGACGAGGATGATGTTAAAATTGTGGAGAAAAGTGGTGCAAAGAAAAAGGGAGAGGCATCTGAGAACAGTGATGATCAAGAAGAACCTACCAAAGATCTTGACCAACAAGGTATACCTAAGGACCTCTTGACTTCACCAGGTAAGTAGGTAAGTATTCCTTCCTCTCAAACAATGAAAGTAGAGAAAACCAAGAAATTTAAGAAATTTTTGGAAATTTTTAAAAATTGAAATTAACATTCCTTTCATTCAAGCTATTAAAAATATGCCCAACTATGCTAAGTTCATGAAACAGAATCTATCAAACAAGTGGAAGCTAATGAGGGATGAAATTTAGTGCCTAAATGAAGGATACAGTGCTATCAATCAAAAGAATCTTTCCCCTCAAGGGTCCCAGCTCATTTTTCAAATTCCATGTGAGATTAGAGGGGTGACGTTTCAAAGAGCCCTTTATGATTTGGGTGTCTTTATCAACCTTATGCCTTATTTGACTTACAAGAAGTTGATTTGAGGAGGATTGAAACTCACAAATGTCACTCTTCAATTGACCAACCGAAGTGTAAGACAATTGGTAGGAGTGGTCGAGGACCTGATTGTCAAAGTGGGTAAAGTATTCCCAGTGACAGATTTATAGTGCTCGATATGGAGGAAGATGTGGCCCTATTAATTCTAGGAAAACCTTTCTTGGCCAGTAGGTGAGCCATTATACATGTCCAAGTTAGAAATTTGCAATTTTGAGTGAACAATGACATTATGTCATTTAATGTTTTTGATTCTTTTAAATTTCCTTATGAATATAATGATGTGATGAGTGTTGATATTATTGATGATTTGGTTATGAATTTTTATAGGAAATCTGTGGAAGATGACACCAAGGACATGGAAGACATCCATGAAGAGGGGACGGAGTCTAGTAGAACAAGAAAGCACTTAATACGAGGAGTTGGAGGAAGTTGTGGAAGAGAACAAGTTGGAGAGTAAAGGTAAAGGGGGTTCTTTGACCAACAAACTCCCTAATGTTGAACATAAACCAATTCCTTCTCATCTCAAAAGTACGTTTTTCTTGGAGAACAAGATACATATCCTGTCACTGTCAGTGCTTTACTTTTAGACATTGAATTAGGAAAATTGATTTTTGTTTTTAAATAGCATCGTGGTGCAATTGCATGGAGGATTGAGAACACAAAAGCAATAAGCCTTTCAGTTTTCATGCATAAAATACTCCTTGGTGATAACTACAAGCCAACTAGATAACATCAAAGAAGGTTAAATCCGACTTCAAAAGAGGTGGTTAAAAAGGAGGTTTTGAAATTGCTAGACGTTGGGATCATTTATCCCATAAGTGATAGTGAATGGGTAAGTCTGACTCAAGTAATTCCAAAGAAAGGGGGGATCATGGTAATTTTAAATAAGAAAAAAACACTACAGACTCATTCCCTTTCTATTAGTGACAGGGTGGCGTATGTGCATTGATTATAGAAAACTTAATGAAGCCACTAGGAAAGACCATTTTCCTTTGCCGGTCATTGATCAAATGCTTGAGCGCCCATCAGGACATGTTTTTTATTGCTTTCTCGATGGTTATTCAGGTCATTTCCAAATAGCCATAGTCTCCAAAGATTAAGAGAAAATCACTTTTACTTGTCTATATAGAACTTTCGCTTACCAGTGTATGCCTTTTGGATTGTGCAATGCTTCTAGCACTTTTCAACGATACATGTTTGCTATTTTTATGACA
This sequence comes from Cinchona pubescens, assembly GCA_025175665.1. Classification (NCBI taxonomy): domain Eukaryota; kingdom Viridiplantae; phylum Streptophyta; class Magnoliopsida; order Gentianales; family Rubiaceae; genus Cinchona; species Cinchona pubescens. The sequence continues at coordinate 1,582,243 of JANKKI010000099.1, read as the reverse complement.
TGATTGAGAAATTTATTGAAATTTTTATGGATGACTTTAGTATTTTTGGTGATTTTTTTTATTCATGTTTGGATAATTTTGCTTGTGTTTTAGAAAGATATGAGTCTACCAACTTGCCACTCAATTGAGAAAGTGTCATTTCATGGTAAAGGAAGGAATTGTGTTAGGCCATCAAATTTCTGCTAAGGGCATAGAAAGTAGATAAGTCCAAAGTTGAAGTCATTGAATTATTACCTCCTTCTAATAATGTGAAGGGGATGAGAAGCTTTTTTGGTCATGTCGGTTTTTACCTACGTTTCATCAAAACTTGTAATTTATTTATTGCCCTTTATCTACTTTGTTGCAAAAAGATGTGACTTTTGATTTTAATGATGAACGTTTGTTTGCTTTCGATAAATTGAAACAAGCTTTGATTATGCACTAGTCATAATCACTCCAAATTAAAATTTGTTTTTTGAGCTAATATGTGATGCAAGCAACTATGCCGTAGCAGTGGTTTTATTTCAAAAGAAAGATAAAGTTTTACATGTAGTATACTATGCTAGCCGTATCCTTAATGAAGCTCAAGTGAACGATTCCATCACTAAAAAAGGGTTACTAGAAGTAGTGTTTGCATGTGATAAGTTTAAATCATATCTCGTAGGTAATAAGGTGATTGTTCATATAGATCACGTGGCTCTTAAATACCTATTGACAAAAATGATAGTGATGCGAAACCTAGACTTATTAGGTGGATTTTAATATTACAGGAACTTGACTGGGAGGTGATGGATAAGAAGGGAGCTAAAAACACAGTGGAAGACCACCTATAGAGGTTAGAGCAACCAAAGGCAAAATTAGGTGAAGAGTTGCCAATTAATGAAACTTTTTTGGAGGTGCACTTAATGAGAGTGGATAGCAGTGCATCTTGGTACGCGAATATTGTTAATTTTCTTGTGGCCAAGGTGATTCCCTTTATTAAGGATTCAAATCAGTGGAAAAATTTCCTTTGGGAGATGAAGTATTACATTTGGGATGATCCTTATCTGTACTGCTGATGTAAGGACCAAGGGATCTGGAGATGCATTTCGAAAAGCGAAATTCACAGTGTTTTCTATCATTGTCACTTTTCTCCAATAGGAGGGCACCATGGTTATTAAAGGACGGTAGCAAAAATTCTTCAAAGTAGGCTCTTCTGGCCTACATTGTTTCGAGATGCAAGAGATTTTGTGCTACAATATGATGAAAGTCAATGTGCTAGTAACTTGTCTAGATGAGATGAACTGCCCTTGAACAATATCTTAGTTTGTGAAGTCTTTGATGCATGGGGTATTGATTTTATGGGCCCCTTTCCACCATCACACAACAACAAATTCATTATTGTATTCTTGGCAAGGGAATAAAATCCTAGCCTGAAAACTTGAGAAATCTACCCTACATCTAAATTATTGTTCTAATTATTGAAAACTAAGAAACTAAGAATGGCTAATGATGATTCTTGTTTCCTTCCCTTCTCTTGGAGTATTTATATGAGTTTTTAGGGCTTTGAAGCTCCTTGATGATAAGTACACGATTTTTCATGCAAATGGGCTCGTGGAAGAACTTTTCTTGCAAAATAAGCAAGCCCATGAAATTCGTTCTATGAAGCACTTGGGCGATGCAAGTTGGTCGTGCATGGGCACCCGTGGAAGCACCAGCTCTAAATATCTTATCAATTTTGACCATGATGCTGGCCGAACCTTTTGGAAAATTCAAAACATGAAAGTATTAGAACTATGTCTTAACTTTCCAAAAAATCTTGAATCATCCTAAATGGAGCTCGGATAAGAAAGTTATGCAAAATCTACCAAACTATATCCACATTGCTCCTCGCTGGCGCGTCCAAATTCCAAATTTTGCAAGTTTCCTCCAATTTTGTGATCAATTTTAAATATTCCTTCACTCAAACCCTACAAAACACAAAATAAACAATTTTAGCTCATAATTACTCAATTCTTGCTTGTTCATCACAAAAAATGGGGTAAACGATATATAAAATATACGATATGTACAAGCTTATAAACTACCCGACACTTAGTTTTTTATCATCTTTGAGCAAATCATAAAAATAAATCACAAATGTACTAACACATTTCATTAATCATCCACATAAATAATAAGAGAACCAAATCATCATAAGGAAAATATTCAAATGATAAACCCCTATACATGAATTCTAGTGTAGGTGTGTGCATAGCCATACAAAGACTCTTAATAACTTTTAAGACAATTAGATCAAATCATGCAAACCCTTTGATTTTTTTTGAAAACTTTCCATAGTTTATTCTTCTTAAAGAAAATCCTCTCCCCCAATTCCTCAAATCCCTCCATAACCTTCACTCCAAATCATTCCAACCCACTTAATCACCACTAATATCATCTCATCTTTCTTTAAGATCATTAAAGGAAGCATTTTTGGGAAGATTTTTAGGAGAAATTGGAAAAACAAGAAGGGTTGACATACAAGACCTTTGGGGAAATTTTCAATCCATTTTTTTTGGGTAATATCTTTCTTTAACCTTGTAGTTCCAATTGAAAATTTCTTAAAGATAGTTGTTGAGTTTTTGTTGATGAATATGCAGTGGAATTGTTGTTAGTCAATTTTTGATTTTTTGGTAAAAAATTTGCGTGAATTTCTTGAAGGAAAAAAATTTTGAGTTGAATTGTTCAATATTCTGAATTATTGGCTTGGTAATTGAACTGGTTTGAATTGTGTTGATCGGAATCTTGAAAGTTTGTTGGAAATTTGGTGAATTGATTGTGTTGGCTGTGATTCTTGGAATTGTTGGGAATTATTGAATTGTGATTGCATTTGTGGATGATGAACAATTTTCTTGACTTAGCACTGTCACTTTTGATTACTTTTTCTTTATTTTATTTTTAGTCTTTTGATTTGGAATAGTTTAATTTTCCTTTTTAGTTGTTTGGCTAATGGCCTAAAGTTGACGCCAAGTAGATATCCATATTGATGCTCTATAGATTAAATCTTTTTGGGAATTTCTTGTTGGATGCTTGGTGTAGTTTTGATCATGATTATTGCCGAATAAGAGTAGAATGGCTAAGGGCCCTAAGTTGATGCTATTTTTTGCATTTGTTGATGGATTGAATTGGATATTGATTTTTATAGGGCTTAATTGATGAGATGCATGGCATGGTTTAATACTCTTGGCATTTCTACTCAATTTTAAATTTTAGTTTGAAATTATGTCATAGTTTTAGTAGTGTGTATATTTTTGTTATTTTTAGATATGTCATTATGTTGGATTTTGGGTGAGAGGTAGGATGAATTGTACTCATCATTTGAATAAATGACAAGTTTGGGGGTGTTTATTTTTTGTTTTGGGATCGGTTGTTTTGTGTAAGTTGATGTCACTTGATGCATTATGGATGGAACTTTGATCAATTGGGTACTCAATGATGATGAATTTTGACATTCAATACTTTATGATTGAAATATTTGATTGAGTCATTCCACGGATTTTTGTGTGAGTGAGTAATTCTTTGCCAACATAAAGATTTCAAAAACTTGACATCAATATTTTTCAAAAAGAAGTGCTAAAAATTTAAGAAAATTTATTTGAAATGTTGTTTCTAATCAATTCACTTATATTATTTGATTAGATGATCTATCTTTTGGAAAGAAATGAGTTAAATAAAATAGAAGGAATTTTAGGACATTTTGTGTGTTTGCATGGGGAATGTTTTTCTAACTTGTGAATAATTGATATTCGTAAAGCCAGATTAATTTTAGGTACATTTCAATCCATTTCCTTGGTTTAGGACCGTTTGAAAAAAAAATTTAGGAATAAGGCGCGTACAGGATTCCAACATGTACCTATGTTGTTTTCTCTGAAATAAGCCATTAGAGTAGTAATAAGGCGAGTACGACATGTACCCATGTTGTTTCTTCTAATTAAGCCATTACGAATTGCATTTTAGTATACCAATAAGTTAAGGAGTAAATGTTTGTAATACTTATCATTGAGCTCATATTACTTATTCCTTGTTAGAGGTCTATTCCCGAAATGTGTGACATTTGCATTTAAGTTGATTCCTAAATAAACTTCTATTTTCATGATGCCTAGTCAAGATAATTGACTAACTTCATAATTTTTTTTATTTGAGAAGCAATGATGTTTTAAATGAATAGAACTAAAACCTTTGGTAACTCTTTTTGAGAATAGTAATTCTTAGTGATGTGAAATCTTGTGTAGTGAATGAACGTGTGCTTATTTGTAGAATTTCAAAATTGCCATTTGGATTGACTCACGTAAATACTTTACATATCATACAGTATTGAACGTTTCTTGTTAGATTTCTTAATTGTTCTAAATACATCCACGATTTATCAAGTGTCTCGTCAATTTTGGTGCTGTTTATGTGTTTATGTGCTAGTAGGTTTCCTTTAATTTTTGTTTCGCTCGGGACTAGCAAAACGCTAAGTTTTGGGGTGTGATAACTCTAGTAAACTAGAGTCATTTTCCTCTAAATTGTGGCATTTTGATAGCTTAAATCCCGAACTTTAGGTAGTTAATTGAAAGTTTAAGTTAATTTCTTTCATGTGTTTATATTTTTGTTTTTGTTAAATATGTTAAGTTTTTATTAAAAATTTAGCTTAATTAATTTCTTAATTATGTTGATTTTATGTAGAATAAATTTAGAAGTTGGAAGCTGGATTAAACAAGCTCGAGGGACCAAAGTGCAATTATCAAAGAAAAGAGGAGTAGTTGGGAAGAGAGTACAGACCTCACGATCTGGATTCTCCATATCGCGATCTGGACTCTAAAAATCACGTAAAAGATTAGTGAGTCGAGATTGTGATCTCAATTCCCAGTTGAGATCGTGATCTCGACTCGCTGATGGTTAAGTAATAGGGGCAAATTTGTAATAGTCCAAGAACCAGTTTCTGATTTTGACTTGTACTGTTTAAGCTTACTTTTAGCAATTAGTAATAGAGAATGAGAAGTAGGATTAGAATTAGATAGTTAGTAAGTGGTAGGTTAGTTTAGGATATCTTGAACCTCAAACTTCTTCTTTAATAGAAATTTCTCTGTAATTGTCTCTTAGATCCACTTTTCATTTCTTAGCAAGTTCAAATTTTGATTATAAACTTGTAGTGGGTTGATCTTTAGCTTCAACCAGATATAATTTTTACTTGCTTTCTAGTTTAAATTAGTAAAAATCTCTTTGCTTGCAAATTAGTGTTCTTAGAAAAATTAGGGTTTTTCTTAAATTCTTGCTTTTTGGTTAAGTCTCCTATTTTCCATTTCTTGCATTAAGTTCTGGATAATTTTTAGTGGGCTTTCTTTATTTTTATAAAAATCCAAAAATATTTTGATTTTAAGTTTAACACTTTCAACTTTTAGTTTGGAATTGGTAATTCCTAGCTTTGCAATGTCTTTTTATAGTGTTTTTATTGGGTTAATTTACTTGCTCTTTAATTTTAGTTCTATTTCAATTAGCTAAGATAAGAATTAAGTGCTTTCTTTACTTGCTTTTACTAGAATAGATTAAGTATTTTCTCAATTTCATAATTATTTAGTTCACTTACTTGCTTTAGTAGATAATCTAGCTTAAAATTAGGATTTAATTGCTTGCATTGAATTATGATTTTGAGTAGAGTAATTTCACCATCCATTGTTTGATCTTGCTTAACTATACAAATACCCGTAAAACTTGGTAATTGTCTTCCAACTATCCTTATAGAGAACAATACTCACTCATCCTATATTACTACCAACTCCGTATACTTTCAGAAGTCCTTGAGGCAGAGTGTAGTGATTTTGTGCGGTTTCTTATTACTTGTTTAGTTTAAATTGATCTTTACCTAAGGACTAGACAAGTTTTTTGACATCCTTTATTTAAGCATAAAATTTCGTCCCCTATCAATCTCATCTTGCTAGATAGTATTTGCATCATGAACTTAGCATAACTTGGCATATTTTCTATTGCTTCAATAAAAGGAAGGTTAATCTCATTTTTTTTTAAAAACAAATTTCAAAAATTTTCTAAACTTTTTCATCTTTTAATCATCTTTTAGTCTTTAAGGAAAAGGAATACTTACCTACTTACTTGTAGGTGCCGAATGATCCTCGAGCTTACCTTGTTGGTCAAGAGCTTTTGATGGTTCCTCAATACCGTCATTGCTCTTTGATATGTCTTCCTTTCCCATTGCACCATTCTCCGTCTCACTCGACTCATCATCTTCCATTTTCTTTGGCTCTAGTATTTTCCCGCTCCTCAATGTGACCGCTTAAACATGTTCTCTCCCTTGGTTATTATCTCGTAGGTTAGAAATTATATCACACGGTAATGTTCCCGTTGGTTGCTCATTGTTTTGGCAAGCTATCTGCTCCAACTTCATCTTAAGGTTCCTCGTGGTAGCCAACAAATTCTTACTCCCTTTGCAATCTCTCAAAATCCCTTATCAGATTATCATCATTGGATATATCATGATTCACATGTGCGGTTAAAATGGGAGTCTTGTAATGGAGGTTGGTATGAGCTATCTTGTTGAGGTAGAAAATTTTGGAGGTTCCTTTGATGTGGTGATAGGTATGGTCTAGATTATGATGGTTAATTGGAAAAATTATGTTGAGATGTATTTGACTGAAATGATGGATTTTGGACATTTGCTTGATTTGTCTAGGAAAAGTTGGGATGGTTCCGCCAACACGGGTTATGTATGTTTCCATAATTGGTGGGTTGATTTCTTGTGGCGGGATTTTGATTAGAAATGAATTGCATCTGCTCACCTTGCATTACTGAAGAAGCTTATCACATAAGCCATTTTGGTGATTTTTCTGCAGAAATCACAACTCAAGATCCCTTGGGTTGTCGAACCCATGGAGTTCACTGAGTTTTTTTTCATATTCTCTACACCCTTGGTCAAGTTTTTAATGCCACTCATCATCATGTTCTGCTGAGATATAAAAGTATCATAATTAGGCAAATCTCTTTGTTGGACATTGGCTTGATTCACTTATTGTTGTTGTCCTACTATGAGAGTTATTGCTCCATGATAGTAATGAGTAGATGTCAGTCTCTCCAACAGCTCATGCGCTTCCTCCGAAGTCTTATCGGGGAAAGAACCGCCCGTACTTGCATCAATTATCGATCTAGTCTCCGGAGATAGTCCATTATAGAAGGTTCGGACTTGCAGTCATAGAGGTATAGCATGATGCGGATATTTTCTCAACAGCTCCTTGAACTGGTCCCACGCCTCAACTAAGCTCTCTCTAGTGATTTGTCTGAATGATGTGATCTTGTTTTGGAGCTAGAATGGTCTCTTCTACCCTAGTGGTCCTAGTCAGTGGAAAGTGATTGGTTAGGAACTCTTGAGCGAGTTGGTCTCACGTTGTGAAAGTACATTGCCTATATGACTGTAACCACGACTTTGCTCTATCACATAAAGAAAAGAGAATGCTCTCATCTAGATACAATCAGGGTAGACTCCATTGTACTGTAATGAATCAATGACCTCCTCAAACCTGATTAAATGCTTGTAGGGATATTCATTGGGTCTTCCTCCAAACAGAGCATGTGTTTGGAGTATTTGTATCAATGCAGGCTTGATTTCAAAGTTGTTTGCTTGCACGGGAAACTGAGCAATGCTAGAAGTCGCCTCATCGAAATTAGGTATAGCATAATCTCTAAGATGTTAGGGGTTAGCATTAGCATTAACCAGGTTGCCATTTGTTGATTGCAACCTCCTCTTGTTCATTCATAAAGCTGTTTGGATTCTCCATTAGATTGTCACCTTGGTTTGAGTCTTTTCGTCTGCGATTTTTGCTTTAGTCTGTATTCAATCTCTAAGTTAAGAGGATGAAGTGGTTGATTGGACGGACAAGTGTCTACCATAAACTACAAGAAAAGAAAACCAAAGATCAAATACCGAAGACCAAATCCAAACACAATTGAGAGAACAAGAAATAATTGTAAATAAAAAACAAAAGAAATAAAATGTCTAATCTAGTAAGACTCCCTACACCTAGTATTGTTTCCAAACAAAAATAGTCCCTAGCAATGACGCCGACAACTTATTTGGCGAAATATTGATTAGGTTTTTGAAAACAATGAACAAGTAATAATAAAGAAAACCTTAATTATTCCAATCAACTCCCACACACTCGCAAGTGTACGAGGTGAGTTTGTATATAAAATGAGCAAGAATCATTCCCACGAAGATTATTGGAACAATTACTAAGTTTACAAGCCTATTTACGAGTTAGACAGAATAATCAAGATTTCTTGATTAAACTTAGACTAAATTTAATCACGAGAAATTAAAATAAAGGCAAGAACTCCGTAAAATAATAATCCTACGGAAAGCAATTACCTATAATTGACTAAAAATCCTAAATCAATCTACTTTACTTGCAAGAATGTAATCAAGAATAAGAATTTAAATTAACCTACTCTATAAAAGCAATTAAAAATGATCAAATAAAACCCTAACTACTCAACTACGGAAGCAATTAAAAATTTAAATGCAATAAAACAAGGACGATAATTAAAGAACAAGAACGGAAGGAAAACAAAAATTGAGTTGCATAAAAATAAATCAAACTCAATAATTGCAGCAAAAATCAATAGTGATGATCGTTGAATCTTGAATTCTTGGAAAGAGAATAAAATCCCAACTTGAACACTTGAAAAAATCTATCCTACGTCTAAATTGTTGTTTTAACTATTGAAAACTTAGAAATTAAGAATGGTTGATGATGATTGTTGTTTCATCCCCTTCTCTTAGTGTATTTATAGGTATTTTTTGGATTTTGAGATTTCGTGATGATAAGTACACGATTCATAGATTCTATGCAACAGAGGCCCATGGGAGGACTTTTCTTGCAAAATAAGCAAGCCTATGAAATCTGTCCAATGACTCGCACTTGGGCGCTACAAATTGGTCACTCCTAGGCACTACTTCCACAAAAAAGATTGGAATTGCTAGAGTCAGCACCTAGGTACCGAAAGTTGGTCACGCATGGGTGAACCTGACAGCACCAGTTCCAACTTCTTCATCAATGTTAACCATGATGCAGGCTGAATTTGGAAAAACTCAAAACATGAAAGTTGTAGCACTATGTCTTAACTTTCCAAAAGATCTTGAATCACCGAATTAGAATTCGAACAAGAAATTTATGCTCAATCTACCAAACTGTGTCCACATTGCTCTTCACCCGTACACATAAATTTCAATTTTTGCAAGTTTTCTCCAATTTGTTGATCAATTTTAAGTCTTCCTTCACTCAAACCCTACAATACTCAAAATAAACCATTTTACATAATAATTACTAAATTCTTGCTTGTTCATCAGACTAAAAATGAAGTAAACGATACATAAAATATACGATATTTACGAGCATATCACTAATAAATTAAAACACACACAAGGACTAAACTAGAAAGATGGGTCTATCACATCTATCTTGGTTTAATTCCTATAGTACCTCCCTTAAATCATAATTTAAAAATTTGAACATGCCTAACATTTTTTTGCACTTGTTCACAAATGACACCAACTTGAGCCGCTCCATAAATATGTCAGCTACATGGTTTTCAATCTTGCAATAATCAATTTCTATCTCCTTATCTTGCAACAACTCACGAATGAAGTGGAACTTCATATCAATGTGTTTGTTGTGTCCATGAATAACTGGATTCTTTGTCAACTAAATAGCAGACTCGCTATCACAAAATATTTTTATAAGATCTTCTTGCTTATGTTGTAGAAATCCAAGCATCCTTCTTAACCGTAGCACTTGAGTAGCACTACTTGCTTATGCCATGTACTCTGCATCAACTATAGACAAAGCTACATCAGATACCACTTGTTGCTTTTTTGAAGACCAGGAAAATACACCATGACCCGAATAAAATGTATAACCCGAAATGCTCCTTCTTTGAATCATGTCTCCACCCAAATCCCTGTCTGTATATCCAATAAATCTAGAATCATCAGTATAAAAAAAAAAAAATACCATCAGATTGCTTACCTCGGATATATCTCAAAATCCTCTTAGTTCCTGCAAATGGGATTAGTGTAGGGACTTCATAAATCTACTAATCAAACCAACTCCAAAAGCGATGTCCGGTCTTGTAGAAGTCAAGTACTTGAAACTCCCAACCAATCTCCTAAAATAAGTAGCATCAACAAAATCACAATACCATCTTTTGTCAATTTCAATTTTTTTCTTCAACTGAGGTCATCATTTCTTTGGTAGTATCCATTTCAAACATTTTCAAAATATCTCCAGTATATTTTTTCTATGAAATAAAAATACCTCCATCCAAGTGACAAACTTCAATACCAAGATAATAAGATAATATTAACAAAGCGAAATCTGTCATCTCAGAATGGCTAATCATAGCCTCCCTAAATTCATACATTAATTTGGGATTATTGTCTGTGAATATCAAATCAACCACATACAAGCATGTAGTGAGAACATCTCTAGCTGGATTGAATTTGATGTACAAAGTATACTCATATGGGCATCTTTGAAATCCATGGTCAACAAAATATTAGTCTATGCGAGTGTACCAAACCCTAGGTGATGTTTTCCAAACCTTATTTTGATGATGACATAAACACTTAACTCTGTAAACAAGCTTTTGCAGGAAACAGGGCTTTCGGACGCACTGAACCGTCCGAACTAGGTCAAAACTTCTCAGACGCATTGCACCATCCGAACGAACAGGTAGAAAGAAATGGGATCCTACTGCTTCTCTTTCGGACGAACATGACCGTCCGAAGCCTTTATCGGACGAAGGAACGGACGCATGCATGGACGTCCGAACGAAGCTCTTCGATAACTGTAAGAAGATCGGACGCTGTGTCGGACGAGCATCCAATATATCTCAGACGTCCGAAACCCCAACGGCTACTTTTTGTGCATTTGTTATTTAGCCGTTAGGAAGTAGTTGCAGCCACTACTTATTGCTCTTATAAATAGCTGCTTTGACATTAAGAAAAGATCATCTAATACATTGAATACAAGCCTTAGAAAAGAGTAATTTGAGTGCAAATTGACTATAGTGCTTTGTTGTATTAGTGTGCAATTGTGAGTGTAATTCAACTTTGAGTGGAGTGATAATCTTGTAAGAAAGTGTGGTTGTAAGTAAGATTCTTGGCTCAACTAAAAGAGTTTTAGTGTGAGCAAGAACTTCCCAACTTTGTAAAGATTATTGGCTCACCAAGTGTGCGAAGCATTCAAGAGATTATATACTTCAAGCTTGCTAGCTTGGAAGTATTGATTGTTTAATTTTTCTCTCTTTACTTTACTGTTCTATTGATTTTATTATATCTGCATTTAAATTAAAAAGCTGACTAATTCTGAAAATATATTTTTTAAGAAACCTAATACACCCCCCTCTTAGGTTGCTTTGGGACCAACAATTGGTATCAGAGCTTGGTGTCATTATATTGCTTAAACTTCTTTTGAGTAAAGAAATATGGCAACCAACAATGCTCTATTTTTTGAGGGTCAATCCGTTACTAGGCCCCCTATGTTTAATGGGGCAAATTTTATTAGTTGGAGAGATAGAATGAAAATATTTCTGCAATCTATTGACATTGATTTGTGGTATGTTGTCAATGAAGGTCCATTTGAAGCTTCTATCATTGATGATCACACAAATAGAAGAAGAGAAAAGACAAGGAATGAGCTCACTCCACAAGACAAGGCTTGACGTTGAATGCAAAAGCCATGAATGTGTTATATAATGCCTTGGATGCAAATGAATCAACTCGCATGAAGGGCTGCATTTCCGCTAAAGAAATATGGGATAAGTTGAAGGAAATCCATGAAGGGAGCGATGATGTTCGTGAGCAAAAGAAATCCTTACTTGTGTTACGTAACAAGTATGAGTCCTTCAAGGTGGAACCACATGAAAACATTGACAAAATGTACTGCAGGTTCAATGACATTATAAAGGATTCCGAAGCCTTGAGTAAGGAGTACTCGTTGGGCGAAAAAAATAGAAAAATCCTAAATGCTCTATCCAAAGAATGGGATGCCAAAACAATTACAATAGAGGAAGCCAAGAATTTAAATTTGATGCCTATTGAATCGCTAATTAATTCTCTTACATCTTATGAACTCAAGTTAAAGGCCAAGATAGTGGATGATGAAGAAGCAAGGCCAAGAAGGAGCATTGCTTTAAAGACCTCTCAAGAGGAAGATGAAAACAGCTCCATCAATCTAGAAGATGAAGATCTTGATGAAGGAGATCTTGCACTCATCACCAAACGATTTCTTAAACATTACATCAACAAACGAAGAATGAGAAGAGGCGGAGCTACAAACACAAATAATTTCAAAGGGAAGTCAAGAGTTGAAATGAAGAAGCAAAACGATAAATTTGTTTTGAATGCGGTCAACTCGGATATTTTGCAAATGAGTGTCCTTCCAAGAAAAAGAAGGAAGGAAGAAAACCAAGATTCAACAACTTTCAAATCACATGGGATGATTGCAACTCCGAAGGAGAAGTTGAAGAAGAAATGGAGTCGGCACAAATGGCCTTCATGGCCATTGGAGATGATGAGGTAAATTCTAACTATGACTCTAATGATGAAAATGGTGAAGATGATCTTGAAGCTTTCATTTTGAAATTGCATGATAGCTTAAAAGAATCATATGCTAGAAATAAGGAGTTAGCTAAAAAGTCAAATGCTTTATTGAATGCTAACTCTAAACTTGTGAATGAAAACAATAGGCTATCTCAAGAAAATCGTGATTTGAAGAAAAGAATGCATGTGAGATTTAAGGTCAAGGAAGAACAAGCCTCCTTGAAGAAAAGAATGGATGATTTGAATGCTCTCCTAAACAGAAAGAAAGACAATGTTGTTGATATGAAAAGAAAGCCTACTAGAAATGTAGCAATCAACAAAAATTTTGTCATGTTTAGAAGGGATGACTTATGTATTGTAAAACCAAAATCTTCTTTATATGGAAATAAAAGCATTATTTGTAGATATTGCCAACAACGTGGACATGTTAAGAATATGTGTTATGTCAAGAAGAATGAAAAACTTGGAATGAAAGTTGCATGGATCAAAAGCAATTTCACTAACTCAAATGGACCCAAGAAAATATGGGTACCAAAAGTTATCAATTGATTTATTGTGTAGGTAATTAACATCACCAACAATGCTAAGTGGTTCATAGATAGTGGATGTTCAAGGCACATGACGGGTGATGCCTCTCTCTTCACAAATCTTACATCCAAAGACAGTGAAAAAGTCACTTTTGGAGATAACAACAAAGGAAAATCAATCGGCATTGGTGATGTAGGTAAAAATGGTAAAACCTTGATTAAGAATGTGCTTCTTGTTGATAATTTGAACTAACAAAAATTTATATGTATTCTGTTCTTACCAAGCATGAATGTCTTATCCTTGATAAAAATCATGTTGTTTTATTCAAAGGCACTAGGCACAATGATGTTTATGTGATTCATCTTGATAAAATTAGCAATAGCAATGTAAAATGTCTTACTGCTTCCATAGATGATCCTTGGAATTGGCATCGAAGACTTTGTCATTTTAATATGGATTTAATTGAAAAACTTGCCAAGAAAGATTTGGTAAGAGGTTTACCAAAACTAAAATTTTTGAAAAACAAAATTTGTGATGCATGCCAGTTTGGTAAACAAGTCAAAGTTTCTTTTAAACCAAAGAATTTTGTGTCCACTCATAAACCTTTGGAATTGTTGCATTTAGACTTATTTGGACCTACTCAATATGCTAGTCTAGGTGGTTGCAAATATGCATTTGTTATTGTAGATGACTATTCTAGGTTTACTTGGGTAATATTTCTTGTTCACAAAAATGAAGCATTTGAAAAATTTGTAAAATTGTTTTCCAAAATTCAAATGGATTTATTAGATAAAAAAATTGTTCGCTTAAGGAGTGACAATGGTGCTGAATTTAAATTTGGGATTTTTCCCGATTTTTGTGATCACAACGGTATTTTTCATGAATTTTCAGTTGTTAGAGTCCCTCAACAAAATGGTGTTGTTGAAAGGAAAAATATGACTCTTCAAGAAACGGCTAGAACTATGATTAGTGAATGTGACTTACCAGAATACTTTTGGGCCGAAGCGGTCAACACGGCTTGTTATGTCATGAATCGAGTTTTATTAAGATCCTCTTTAAATAAAACTCCTTATGAACTCCTTTTTTGTAGAAAATCCGTTGTGAGCTATTTCAAAGTTTTTGGTTGCAAATGTTTTATTTTAAAAATCAAAGAAAACCTTGGAAAATTTGACAAAAAATCGGATGAAGGAATTTTTCTAGGATATTCTAGTGACAAGAAAGCATACCGAGCCTACAATAGAAGAACGCTTTTGATTGAAGAAGTTGTGCATGTTACATTTGATGAGAACTAATGATGTTATCTCAAAGAATTTATATGAAGATGAAGATTTAGGTATTTTAAAGGAGCTCAAGAAGCTTGGTATTCATGAAGATCATCAAGAAATCACATCAAGCGTTGATGTCAACAACCATCAAATCAATGATGAAAAGAATAAGGATACTCCAAATGATCTTCCAAAAGCTTGGAGATTCATCTCTAGTCATCCTAAAGATTCAATCATAAGTGATCTATCCGATGGGGTAATTACTCGCTCTCATAAACCTTTGAATTGTAATTGTGCGTTACTCTCTCACTTTGAAACTAAACATATAGATGTTGCTTTGATTGATGAATCTTGGGTTAATGCTATGCAAGATGAACTTAGGCAATTTGAGAAAAATAATGTATGGACCTTGGTTGAAAGACCTTCTTCTCATCCCGTTATTGGTACTAAATGGATTTTTAGAAACAAATTAAATGACAAAGGTGAAATCATAAGGAACAAAGCTAGACTTGTTGCTAAAGTATAAATCTAGAAAAGTTATGCTCAAGAAGAAGGTATTGATTTTGATGAAACCTTTGCACCCGTGGCTAGATTAGAATCCATTCGCATGTTTCTTGCATTTGCATGTTTCAATAATTTCAAATTATTTCAAATGGATGTCAAAAGTGCTTTTTTAAATGGCTTTATCGATCAAGAAGTTTTCGTCGAACAACCTCCGGGCTTTGAAAATAAAAATCTTCCAAATTATGTTTTCAAACTCTCCAAAGCTTTATATGGTAACAAACTCCAAGAGCTTGGTATGAAAGATTAAGTGGTTTCTTGATAGAAAATGGTTTCAAAAGAGGTGTAGTTGACACCACTCTTTTTACAAAAACGGATTCAAATGGTTTGTTAATTGTTCTAATTTATGTTGATGATATTATTTTTGGAGCAACTAATGAAAGTTTGTGCAAGGACTTTTCACATTTAATGCAAGAAGAGTTTGAGATGAGTCTGATGGGGAAGTTGCAATTTTTCCTCGGACTACAAGTTCATCAATGTGACTAAGGAAGGAACATTTATTACACAAATCAAATACACAAAGGAGCTACTCAAACGATTTGGTATGGAAGATTGCAAACAAGTTGGTACGCCAATGTGTACTTCAACCAAACTTGATAAAGACGAAGAAGGTAATAGTGTTGATGAAAAACACTATAGAGGTATGATCGGAAGTCTACTTTACTTAACTGCCAGTAGACCAGATATCATGTTTGCTGTTTGTTTATGTGCTAGATTTCAATCTTGCCCTAAAGAATCGCATTTGATAGCTGTTAAAAGAATTTTTAGATATCTAAAGGGAACAATGGATTTTGGTCTGTGGTATCCAAAGTCCTCTACATTTGATTTGATTAGTTATTCTGATGCTGACTTTCTGGGTGTAAAATTGATAGAAAAAGTACCAGTGGTATGTGTTATTTTCTGGGAAATTGTCTTGTGTCTTGGTTTAGTAAAAAACAAAATTCCATTTCTCTTTCTACAGCTGAAGCCGAATACATTGCTGCTGGAAATTATTGTGCTCAACTTCTATGGATGAAACATACTCTGAAAGATTTTGGTGTAATTTTTGATTGTGTTCCCATAATGTGTGACAACACTAGTGCTATTAATCTCACAAAAAATCATGTTATGCATTCTAGAACCAAACACATTGATGTTAAGCATCATTTCATTAGAGACCTTGTTTGTAAAAAGGAAATTCGTGTTGATTTTGTGCCTACTTCAGATCAATTGGCTTATATTTTTACAAAACCCTTAGCTCTAGATCGCTTTGAATCTCTCAGAAAATGTTTGGGGATTTTACAGATAAATTTGGCTTAGGTTCTTAGTTCGGACGCATTCCTTCGTCCGAACTACTTTTCTTTCGGACGCTCTGGATCGTCCGAAAGCCTCCTTTATTTCGCAGACGCTCACAATCGTTCGAACGATATTCATTTTATTCACCAAACTCTCTGGAATTCTTCCGGACGCGTACCATCGTCCGAACGAACTTCGGACGCACTAGCTCTTCCCTTTCGACTGTCCGTTCTTCAGCTTTCGGACGCTTCTTCGGACGCACACCAAACGTTCGGCCGTCCGAAAGGTCTCCCTGTTCGATTAAAACCGTCCATCTTCCCCATTTCAGACTCACCAGACAGATGAAAACCCTTATAAACATTGTCCCCTCACCACCCAGGTTTATTCATACTCTCTCTTCCAAAATTGGTTGGAATATTATCCTCCCCAAAGCTTTTCTCACCTAAATCCCATCTAATGTGGTAGAAGGGAAAGAACCGATTTCCTCAAATTCTCATCAATCTTCAAAAATTTGAAATTTTCCTCCTTTTCTTTCCCTTCTACCACAATGGTCAAATCTCGCGGAGGTTCTTCTACAGCAAATCGGGGACGAAAAACTAAAGGGAAGGCTCCAGTACTAGGAGAATCATCAGCTAATCCACAAGTCTCCACAAATCCAATCCTGTCAAAATTCATCGATGCCAAGGCATCGGAACGGTATACATCTCTTTTAAGTAAATCTAATGTCGTTCAACGTCCTGCTTCTCAAAGTCTATTTGATGAGTATAATCTTCCCATTGTCAAATCCTGTTTTGAAAAACAAAATTGGGGTCATCTTGTGCATATTGATTTACCTGTATATCATGACATGGTGCCTCAATTCACCGCCAATCTTCGGAAAGGCCCTACTGTTCGCACTCTCATTTCTCGTGTTAACAACACCAATCTTGAGATTTCATCAAACATTATTAACACCATTTTTGAACGTGAAGTCTCAAACACCAATGATTTCTCCTATTTCTTTTCATTAGACAAATGGCCCGCTGATGATACTCATTTTGATATCGATGAAGTTAGAGTTATTTTTAACATCCATTTTAAACAGGCCTCGGAAGCCAAAACTACATTACTCGCTCCTGAACTCAATATTCTGTACACTCTTGTCACAAATCTGTTATTGCCAACTGACGGGCGTCATACTGAGCTCGGTAAAATGCAACTTTACTTATTTTTTTGTGTTTTCAAGGGCAATTTTTCCTCTTGATTTTGGGTATCTCTTTTGTTCCCTATGGGAACTCTTTCTTACTGATACCCGAAGAAACATTCCTTTTGGCAAATTTCTCACCTAAATTTTTGATTTCCTCAACATTCCTTTTAGCGGAAACAAACAATTTCCTCCTTACTTTAACAAATCATACATTGAACGCAAAGGCCTCCGGTTTTTCAATGATCAATGGTTAACTAAGGCGGCCTTTGATATTGCACAGTCACAATCCCATGCTTCCACCTCTGATTTTGCTCTTCCCCATTCTCCTCCTCCTCAACAACCTCCACCATTCCACGTTCCTCCTCCATCTATATTTGAACCATCTCTTTCTCATATCTGTGGACTTCTCACCTCTTTGAGCACTCAAGTCAGTTCCTTTCAACGTCGCACAAATCGAAAATTAAAGTGACTTGAAACCCGTCAAATGATTCTCCAAGAGGCACTTAGCCTTGGCATGTCCGCTTCGGCTCAGGTTCAATTTTCTAATCTTCAAACCTCACAATATCCACTTGAATAATCTTCCGACAGTGATGAACTTGAAAATGAAAATGCTTGTGAGGACAATGCAGAAGCTGCCCAAGGAGCTGCCGATGACGATGACGACGACGATGAGGATGTTGATGACACATTTGACTTCATCATGCAATGTCGCACCGGAGAAGAGGAAGATAGTGAAGCCACCAATGAAGATGTTCCTTCCAAACGACAAAAGACTGAAAAGCGCTCCAAAAAGCGAAATGACTCGCATTAGATCTTTTGACATTTGTATTTTGTTTTCAGCATTTCTTTGGTTGTTAAACTTCCCGTAGATTGGTTATGTATTTCCTTGGTTGTTAGAACTTTTAAGTTAAATATATGAAGCTTGTTGAATTTCTGTCAAATACTTGCATATTCTCAGGGAGAGCTTTGTTTGATGATGTCAAAAGGGGGAGTAATCTTCTCTATACTGCAAAATGATTAATTAGTCATATCAAATTGTGCTATATTGCATTATGATTAGTCCTGCATATCCAATTGTTTTTACATAAAGGTTTGTCATCATCAAAAAGGGGGAGATTGATGTTTTCCAAACCTTATTTTGATGTTGACATAAATACTTAACTCTGTAAACAAGCTTTTACAGGAAACAAGGCTTTCGGACGCACTGAACCGTCCAAACTAGGTCAAAAGTTCTCGGACGCATTGCACCGTCCGAACGAACAGGCAGAAAGAAATGGGATCCTACTGCTTCTCTTTCGGACGAACATGACCGTCCGAAGCCTCTATTGGACGAAGGAACGGACGCATGCACGGACGTCCGAATGAAGCTCTTCAACAACTGTAAGAAGATCGGATGCTGTGTCGGACGCATCCAATATATCTCCGACGTCCGAAACCCCAACGGCTACTTTTTGTGCATTTATTATTTAGCCGTTAGGAAGTAGTTACAACCACTACTTATTGCTCTTCTAAATAGCTTCTTTGACATTAAGAAAAGATCATCTAATACATTGAATACAAGCCTTAGAAAAGAGTAATAAATAATTTGAGTGCAAATTGACTATAGTGCTTTGTTGTATTAGTGTGCAATTGTGAGTGTAATTCAACTTTGAGTGGAGTGATAATCTTGTAAGAAAGTGTGGTTGTAAGTAAGATTCTTGGCTCAACTAAAAGAGTTTTAGTGTGAGCAAGAACTTCCCAACTTTGTAAAGATTATTGGCTCACCAAGTGTGTGAAGCATTCAAGAGATTTGATACTTGAAACTTGCTAGCTTGGAAGTATTGATTGTTTAATTTTTCTCTCTTTACTTTACTGTTCTATTGATTTTATTATATTTGTATTTAAATTAAAAAGCTCACTAATTCTGAAAATATATTTTTTAAGAAACCTAATTCACCCCCCCTCTTAGATTGCTTTGGGACCAACTTTAGGAACTTGTTTCAATCCATATAATGCCTTTTCCAACAGTAAACTTTATTTTCTTGACGCCTTATTACATAACCTACAGGCCGCTCAACATAAACCTCTTCTTCCAGAACACATTCAAAATTTAATTACTGTAAATTTCACATCCATTTGATAAATTTTCCATCAATTATTGGCAGCAAGTGAGACAATCATCTTAATAGTGTCAAGTCTGGCAACAGGAGTAAAGACCTCAAAATAATTAATACCTGCCTTCTGTTTGTAACCTTTGATAACGTATCTTACTTTGAAGCGATCCACCTTTTCAATTGGTTTGATTTTGGTCTTATGCACTCACTTTACTTCAATTGGCTTCTTTGTTGGTGGAAGAGTAGTTGACTCCCACGTTTTATTTTTCTCAATGGCATGTATCTCTTTTTCTATGACTTGAATCCAATGATCTTCTTTGACAGTTTCCTCAAATGTAACTAGATCACAATCTGCAAATAATACAAAATTAACAATATCTTCATCAGACACATCATTATTATTAGAAATAATATAATCCTGCAAACGAGTAGGCAAGTGGCTAAGAAAGTGATTCAGATCTCACACTTTCCACCAGCCTGGTAATAGGCTGACTAAAGAAACGGTTTACTTGTGCAACGTTGAAAGGGTCCTGATGTAGTGGGATCGTTTGGATTGTTACGACATCTAGCAGATGGTTTGAGTGTGGTTCTAGTCGGGGACCCCAGTATACTGTACTATGCTATCTTTGTGAGTGAGTGGATGACTCTGTTGGAATAGGCTGCACAACTGGCTGAACTGGTTGTGAACTAGAACTTCCTTCCTCTATTATTGGAATCACTAGTGGAGATCTTGATGATGATTTAGGATCCTTTTTGGACCAATCCCAAATACCTTACTCATCAAAATTAACATCTTTGTTGATAATCATTTTTCTTGTATTAGGATTTAACAACTTGTACTGCTTTATCGCATGACTGTAGCCAAAAAAATATATATATTTTTCTGCCTTGTCATCCAACTTCTTTCTCAAAACATAATGAATATGCATATAGGCAAGACAACCAAATACTTTTAACTGAGAAACATGTGGTTTCTTACCAACCCAAGTCTTACATAGAGTTTGCTCATAATTATAGCCGGCACTTTGTAGGATATTTGTTTAATACATAAATAGTACAAGAGACAACTTCTGCTAAAAAATCTTTAGGTATATTTTTAAAATGCATCATGGATTTCGCTATGTCCTTTACATTTTTATTTTTCCTCTCAACCACAAAATTTTGCTGAAGAGTGTACCTAGCTATCAATTGATGTGTTTATGCCATATTTTTTCAAAAAGCACCACACACAGGAAATTCAGTGTCCCTATTGGCTCTCAAAATTTTAATATAATAGCCACTTTGCTTCTTTACATAATATTTCAACTTCTTGAACACATTACAAGTATCAAATTTATTTTTTAAAAAATAAACACATCACAAGCATTAGATTTATTTTTCAAAAAATGAACCCAAGTTTAAAATCATCAATAAAGGTGATAAAATACTTACTACTACCATTGGAAGGAGTCTCCATTTAGCACAAATCTGAATGAGTCGCTGCAGCAGTTTCTTTGCTCTCCAAACCTTGTCTTCCAAAAAATGTCTCCCTATATTTCTTTTCCAAGACACAAAACTCACACTACTTGTTTGGATAATTGATAAAAGGCAAACCAATAACCAAATTTTTCTCAGAAGAAATTTCAAAATGCCAAAATTCAAGTTCAAGTGCCCAAAATATAAATGCCAAAAGACAAACATCATCAAAAGGCACAGAATTAAAGCAAGGTAAATTATCATAGTTTAGAGAAAGAGCCACAAATGACTACGACTCACATTACCTTAACAATTAGTCCCAATTTATCATCAGTGTTAGTACCAACACCATGTTTAAATCACAAATCATATGTCTTTTTAGATAAGTGTCCCAAACTCAACAAATTATGATATAGACTTGGTACATAAAGCATATCAGATATAAAATTTGAAGACCTATCTTTCAGAGTCACACCAATTTTTCCTTCCCTAAAACAGACACTTCGTCATTATTTCCAAACTTCGTATAAGATCTAAAAGACTCAGCCAGATTAAAAAATAACTCATTTATTCACACATATAAGCGATTGCTACAGCCAGAGTCAATAAACTATTCATTCTTTTTATTTTTTTTCAATCCCAAAAATGGAAACTAAAACAATCTTTTGTTTATTACCATTATTTTCAGCCATATTTGCATGCACTTCTCCTTCATGATTTTTATTATGCTAACATTTATTTTTATAATGTCTAATTTTACCACACCACTAACGTTGAATTTTAGATCTATCGACCCTTTGAAAATTAATATTTGACTAATTATTTTGTCGGTTCCTCCTAAAATTACCATTATTATTTCTTTGTTAGTAATTAAAATTACCTCTTCCACGATCTTAAAATTTACCTCTGCTACCATGCCCTCTACCTTTGAAATTTTGACCTCTTTGATTTGTTTCAACTAGATTTGCTGTCTCTTCCTTTTGTTTAGGTTGATCCACCTTG
This sequence comes from Cinchona pubescens, assembly GCA_025175665.1. Lineage (NCBI taxonomy): Eukaryota > Viridiplantae > Streptophyta > Magnoliopsida > Gentianales > Rubiaceae > Cinchona > Cinchona pubescens. The sequence goes on along the minus strand of JANKKI010000099.1, from coordinate 1,560,286 downwards.
GTTTGCAGCGCCTCCACAACTGTATCAGCTATCTGTTGATTCAGGGACATCTCATAAGTCACCAATTCACCCTCCAGTTTATCAAGGTTTCAAAGATTCAGATCCTTGGTCACCTCAAGAACTGTCTATTTTTGTATGAAACTTTGTACTCAATGACCGTAATATTTTTTTGATAATTTTAGCTTCAAGAATCTCACCATTAGTTCTCATATCATTAGTAGTAAGATCATTAATTTTGCCAATAAAATTTTTAATAGTTCGGTTGGTTTCATCTAGGTCAACTCGTATTGTCACCTGAATTCTTATAATTTGATTTTTTTTTTACGTCATTAGAACCGCGATTTGTATTCACCAAAATTATTCAAGTCTCTTTTGCAGTTTTTGCATTCATAAATTTGTTGAATACATGTAGCTAGATCTTGGTGTTGAGGTAGTGGCGTGCTTTGCAATCTAACTATCTATTTTTCTCTAACTTTTTAGATGCTTTGGTTGTCAATTCAGTGACTTCTTAGGGTTGTTCAAATCTTTGATTAACAATAGGCCAAATTCCATACAAACAAAAAAAATTTGTATCTGACTTTTGCTGGGCTTCATTTGCAAATTATTTTTGTCATCGAAGGCAAAAACAGGACAATCTTGTAAAATATATGAACTATTCATGAGATTTTTTTATTTTTTTTAATTTATCTCTAGAATCTCACAAAACTCTTGATACCACTTTGTAGGATTTAAACAATCCAAATAAATTAACCCACAAGAAAAGAACAATAAGAAATTAAGGCTGGTAATTTGAAAAAAAAAAAGAAAAGAAAAAAGAAAAACTAAAGTTGAGAAGAAGAAGAATAGAAGCAGTAACAGCGCAAAAAAATAATGAAAGGCAACAAACAATTTTTTATTTTTTATTTTTTATTTCTCCTCAAAGGCTTACAACCAGGGAACAACAAATATATATATATATGTAAGCAAAATTTAAACTAATAAGTTAAAACACACACGGGGGTTAAATTAGAAACGTGAACCTATCACATATACCTTGATTTAATTTCTACAATTCGTATATCCTCTGTAAAATATTTAATTTATTATGGATTATAATCAATTCAATTTCAAATTCATCAATTTAAAATTTTATCAATTCTGTTAAAAGATGTGAACTAAATTCCAAATTGTTCAAATTTCTACCGGACAAGATTTGAAAGAGGGCTCATCGATACCATGACAAAAGATCATTTAGTCGTCAACTATGCATAGTAAGCTTCTGTCTGGAAGAGTCATATGTTTTGCAGTTTTTAAGCATTGCACGCGGCCAGTAGCTTCGTAGATGATTCGTTAAAATGAGCCATGGATTTCTTTGTTTTATTCTTTTTTTCTTTCATCAAACCCATGGATTTCTCATTATATGTCAAAATTCGTTAGTTTAATTCGTATTCACTATGTCAAGAAATGGCCGACCCCAAATTCAAGGGAAATTCGTTGGAATTACCTCAGCCGTCCCTGCTTTAATTTACAAATAAATAATAATAATAATAATAATAAATAATGATAATAATAATAGTAACAATAATAATAAAAAAAAAAAAAATAGCGGCTGCAATGAGAAAGCATACAATCCACACTTCACACTCACAGATGAGTATTTTCCCAAATGAACCTTCAATTGAGGAGTTTTTTCCTCTACTGACTTGACTAATACGGGTGCGGTAATAACAACGCCGATTTGGTTTGATAAATAACCAAATTTGTTTAAGGGAAATATTTATACAGACACAAATTTAGAATCACTAGTTAAAGTGACTTCATGTAATAAAATCATAATAAATTATCAATTATTAATTTAGATATTTGATCGAATTTCATTCATTTTTTTTAAATGTAGAACACATCAATAATTTTATCACTTTATTTTTTGATAGATGTACTCAGTTTTTAAGGTGAAACATAAGCAAGTATGTATTTATTTTTTTTTAAAAAAGAAAACAGAAGTAACTAGTGTGGCGTACAGATAGTAAAAAACAAAATACTCAGAATATAATTGCTTACGTATACATTTAATTAATGCTAATACATTGCAGATAAGCGCAATTGAATTTTGCGCTCCCTATAATATATGTTCATTTTTAATCTAAAGATGCTACATCTGCTCTGTTTTGTTGGATCGAAAATATTTTCAAGGAAAATAGTTTTAGAATTTTTTTTGGTGTCAAAAAATGGAAAATATTTTCCTATATAAAATATATTTCAATTTTCTTCGCTCCGTCTAAAAGCAATTGCAAAATTATTAAACAAAATTTAGTAGAAAAACAGTACAAAAGTAACATTAAATGTCAATTATCCATTTTTACAAACTTCAATTACTAAATTTATATTTATTTTCAATACTTGTTGATTCATTTTATTTTCATTATGAGTCTTATAATAATATAACTATTATTATACATACTTTCTAAATTATATTGTTTTATAATTTAATTAAAGAAATCAATATTTTATACTCCATAATCACCTGTGAATCATTAATTAGAACTGGGATAAGTCTTTTTAATTCTTATTGGTAAAATCAAAGGTGAAAAATCTTTAAAATATTTTTCAAGAATATTTGTTCTAAGAAAACATTTAATTCCAACAAACAAACGGACTCCTTAAAAAAAGGGATACAACTAACAAAGACAGCCAGCACTATTATATCGGCATTAGATTTTCTTTTACACTTATGTTATACTCTGTAATTGGTTAACATTTGTTTTTCGTTTAATATTTTTTTATATTAAAAATAGATATGTCACTCCATTGTATGATATAAGTATAACATCAAAATGTATAGCCAAAGCCTGTGCCAAAATCTATTGCAACCCTTTAGACAATTGCACCATTTGTTGACTTGACTTATATTTTATGAAATCCACCACCTATTAGGTTTAGCATTTCTTTTTTCAGGATTATCAAATTAAAGCTCAAAAATCATCTCAAAGAGAGAAACTGAGACTCGTGACTCAAGACTCAAGAGTGATGAGAAAGCCTAGTTCCCAAGCTCAGTTTGATCAAATTTTAACTACTCCCGCAATTGATCAATCTGCGGCCTCCATCAACCATTTCAGTCATCCACATCCTTTACAACTCTCCACTCTTCAATCACAATTGTTCAGGCTGCAAACACGAGGTCTCAGGAGCGGTATACACTTGCACCATCTGCAACTACTTCCTCCATCAAAAATGTTCCCAAATGCCCCAAAAGATCACTCATCCGTTCGACCAAAACAACCATGTCCTTTCTCTCCTCCCACAACCAGCCTACCTTGAAGGCTTATTCACCTGTGATGCCTGTAGCCAACAAGGAAATGGTTTCTCTTATCACTGTCAAACCTGTAGCATAGATCTACACATCCTATGCGCGTCGATGCCGATGGTTTTTACTCACCAATCTCATCACCACGAACTTAACCTCACCTTCTCATCACCTTATCAAAACAAGATTTTCTATTGTGATGTATGCAAATTGATTGGACGCAATAACTGGCTGTACCGCTGCTGCATCTGCGAATTCGAGGGGACGGTGATGAAGCCAGTGGGCTACATAGTTTGCCAGGTTTAATGGGTGGGCTCGGCGGCAGCAGCATTGGCCTTGATGTTTTTGGAGGTTTATCCATGCTTAATGGTGTAGATGTGGGAGGATTACTAGGAAGGTTACTAGGAGAATTACTCGAAGAATTACTAGGAGGATCACTAGAAGGATCACCAGGAGAATCACAAGGAGGATTACTAGGAGGAGAACTAGAAGGGTTACTAGAAGGATTATTAGGAGTATTACTAGGAAGATCGGTTTATTTAGTTCTTGATGATAAATAATCATGCACAATGAACCGAACAGCTTTCTTTTCTTTTTTTCTTTTTTTTTTTTTGTGGTTCTTTGTTTTCCTCTTCCAGACCTTTTCGTTTTCTTTTTCCCACTCAAATTTTAGATTGGTTTTTGCCAGACCACTTCTTTTTCTTGACCGAGCAATTTTATGACACCAAAACTCTTCGTTTTTCTTTGCATTGTACAGCCCACAGTGTAAATTTGTTTGCACCTGAATTATATTTTTTACGTTTGATAGACTGCAACATCTGAAAGATACTGTCAATATTGTAACTGTATCCCTATGGGACTATGAATCACTGGTTTGCTTAGAAGACTTACTGGAGTAGCCTAGCTACAGACTCTTGGTTAAATTAATCCTACGCAACTGACGTTGAAAAAATGATGAAACTATATATAATTATTTAATTTTGGTTTATCACTAATTAATTTTTTTATTTAATAAAACCAAGTTTAATGAAGACTGCTAAAGCAAATTATTTTATTATCCACTACCCTTTGGACTAGATCTGTCTCAATTATTTATATGGTGCGATATGTGAGGTGTAGGTTTATTTAAAGAGAAATCCTAATAGAATTACAGTGATCTTAATGGGGGTTTAGTTACACTAATCCTATTGAATTTAGAGATCTTATGTCCAATTACACTATTTGGACTAAATTTCTCTCTTTATCTATAATGCTACGTTCTATAGCTGCTCACAAGAGTTAAAGCTAGAGAGAGAAAACAGAAAGAAATTGTGTTTGTATTAATAAGAATTGAATTACATGGATGGCTGACTTCATTTCTTTATATTTTAAACCAGGTTTCCAGGTTGGAAATACCCTTGCTGGACAACGGCATTGTAGTACTTAGCCGCTTTTTAGCTTATAATTGGCTTCCAGGACATATCAAGCCAAGCCTTTAGGCTTGTCTCTATTTAACACTTCGGTCTACGCATTTGCTTGCAGATGTCCCACGGAAGTGGTATGTACTTGGATTTGCAGTTCGACAGAAAAGGTCTAGAAAGGCTCCCCAATGAACTGTGTTCCATTATCATAAATCAATTTATGTGGTATTCTATATTGACACAATGTTTTTCCAAAGAACTTCTTAATATTTTTTCTAGTAATAAGGGGTTTGGCTTTTATCCACTTAGAAAAATAGTCTATCACCACAACCAGGATCGATGTCTCCCAATCCCTTTTTAGAAGAGGTCTGAGGAGATTGATTCTTTATTGTTTAAAGGGCCATGAGCTTATGGGTTTCGATCAATAGCTGGTGCTAACTCCCCAAAAGAGAGTTATTTACATGCATTTTAATTGGCCATAAACACTTGGATTTTAATTAGTTTCCGAATTGTCTTGATTAATAATCAGGTGTTTTTGGCCATATTTAGGGTTATAGTCCAAAATATTAGTTTTATGAGTTTTTAACGTTTAAATACATTTATTTATATGTTTTAATGTATTTTTGATTGTTAGAGATTAATCAGAGGTCAACCGGATGAAAACGAAGCATAACTAAGCGAAAACAGTGCGAAAATGACGAAGCCAACACTAAGGCCAAGAACAAGTGTGCTTGGGAGTCCTCAAATGCACCCAACTTTTGGATTCCAAGTGCAAGTGCGCCTTGGAGATTTGAGACGCGCCCAAACTGCGGCCAGAAACTAGAATTTTTTTTTTTTTAACAGTTTTAAAGTTCCAGGTGTCTTGTTTTAGGTCTGTTTTGGTGTACTTCAAAACCTATTCAGAGCTGTACATATTCTAACTCTTAAAACATATAAATAAGGGTTTCTAGTACTTGAAAATAGGTTCTCTTTCAGTTTTCCCTCGAGACTGATAAGATTAGACTAGTCTTTTCTTATTTTTCAACAAGAATTAAATAGGAGGTTCAAGATTGACAACCTTAGACCAAGATTTTCAAATTCTTCATTATAGAATCATTCATAAATCTTCATAGATCATTCTTATGCTATTTATTTCTATTTTTATTGTTCTTTTATTGTTTATCATGTTCTAGATTTCTCTTGTTAGGGTTTTGAGATGTGGCCCTGTGTGATTGCGTGAACTCATGTTTTATTATTATTCATGGTAGATTTGTATTAATAATTGATGTTTTTGTTATGTTCTTGTTTCTTTCAAGTATTTTTCCAATTCTTAAATAATTTGTAAATATGTGATGAGACGAACCAAGTAATTTGCATGTTTATGATTGAGTAGCAAAAATCATAAATTAAGCAAATGCCGGACGAAGAATTAACGTGATTCATGTGGTCACTTTATGAATTACTTGTTCCAAATTAATGTCCTTTGGTCACTTTATGAATTACTTGTTCCAAAATGATTAATGTCCTTTTACTTCTAATTATATGTAATGGACCAAAGACAAAAACAATTAGTTAAAAAGAGTTACTATCTCATAACCAATGTGTAATAACTATACTAGGGAATTCGACTACTAATCTTGGGAATCAATCTAAAATAACTTGAACTGAACTTATGTTTGAACAATTAGTGAAATAAATATACCTTAAAACTTGTTAATTCTTTAATTTGTATTAGTTAATTATTTGCCCAAGTAATTAGTTATTCTCTTAGATTAGATAATTTAAATATTTTAATAATTATTTTTCTAAATAGTAGTGAAACTATCAATTTCAGTGCTTGTTCATAGTTTTCGTGGGAATGATACTCAACTCACTTCTATGTTACTTTAAACGATCTTGTACACTTGCGAGTGTAGGAAATTGTCTATCAGGTTTTTGGCATCATTGCCGGGAATTGGTTTTGAATATCATTGACACCAGCTAGTTTCACTACTAATTTAGATTTATTTTGTGTTTTTATATTATTTTTGTGGCTATTACCTTTAACATTTCCACTTGCAGCTAATAAGGATGACAATGGCTAAACTTTGTTCTACTAGTGGGAATTGTTCAAATAAGTGTGATCCATACTTCTAAGATTGCATCATGGGAAGGTGTGACCATCTAAATTTTTAATGGAGCGATTAAGAGTGTGTAATCCATATGAATCACTTCCTTTATCACTTATGCCTTTTTATAAAAATATCTAGTTATATCATTTATAAAATATCTAAATCCTATTACTAATTAGGTGGCATTATTTAAGTATACGGTTATGAACTAGTAGTAAAGGAAAGTAGTGATTGAATTCACAAGGATTGGGTGGTAATTACCAATTATTTGGTTAGATTATTAGTTGAAACGATTGATTTTAAAGTGATTTAACAAAAACTAGAATTTAAGAGACTAAGAAAGCATTTTAAAAACTAACTAGCAAAGCAATTTAAATGTAAGCATTAACATTAAAGAAAATATTTAAATAAAAAAAAAAAAACAATTAAAGGAAGCAAGTGAAAGGGAAAATATTTTTTAAGGAGCAATTAACAAATTTATACTACTAATTATCATTAAGGAAGCATAACTAAAGATAGCCTATTAATTAATCTACCCTAATTAACTAATTTGGACTACAAATTACACTAAGAAAGTATTTCAAAAAGTATTTAAGTTGGCATGTAAAATGAGAACATTTAAGGAAGCATTTAAATTTACTAATTACAAATTACTGCTAAGAAAGCATATTAAAAAAGGGCAACAAACTAATCTACAAATTAATCTAAGAAAGCATGAGTAAATAAAGCAATTAAACTAAACGACACTAAATTAACACAAAGCAAGTAAAATTAGACCTAGATTAAAGAAAACTTATACTAGGAGTCTTCAATCTACAACTAGGAGTTTAGACATTACAATACACTATATCTAAACTAAGAAAATCCTCACGAAATAGGGAAGAAAAAATTGAAGAATTACTTCTACTCCTACTAGGGGCTTCCTAACTAAGGCTACTTGTACTTCTACATTACGTATACTTCTACTCTGCCTTCAAAGAGGCTTTAAGGAGGTACTTATAGTGCTCGGGTTGGGGAAGAAGACTGCAGCAGCAATTTCTCACGGATTGAATGATTTTGCCCTTCAAACTACTTGGACCGTGCTTGGTAACTGCTGTCATTGATAGCTTGGTGACAGTAGTCACTAAAATCCCTTCTTCATTTTGGTGACTGCGGTCACTAATACATCTTGTTGGTAACCGTGGTTACTAAGTTCGGTCAAATTTCTAGTGCCAAATTCAGTCTGGTGACCGCAGTTACCAGCACTAATAGTTTTATTTGATCTGTTTCCCATCCAATTGTCACACTATTTCCTTTGATCAAACCCTACAAATAAATACACTAAATAACATTAAAATAAACTAAATTGATATAAATTAACTCATTCTAGAACATGAAAGCAAAATTAGGCAAAAACACACTTAAACCCTAAAAATGGATCTAATTCTAAACTAAGGCAAAAGTATTCGAATTTAGAGTACATATAACTCTAGTTTCCTAGAATTATCACATTTCCAAACATAACCTTTTGCTCATCCCGAGCAAAATAAAGAAAAGAAAAGGAACAACAAAAATGACTAACATAAAATACATTACACCACCAACAAAAGTTAAATGTTGAACTCTATTGAAATTATCAAATATGAAAATGGGATTTAACTCAACAAACTCAAAATTTTCATCCCACCCTTTATTTAGAAAAGTGCACACTAGTTTTGGGAATAAGCATTACTTTGATTAATGAAGTGTTCATGAAATGCCAATTCGAATGCAAGTTGATCTAGGATAAACAAGTCAAGTTTCTCAAAAATTTGCTTTTAATATAGAAAGATCGTTAAGAATTGTTTTGAGAAGCACATATTGATGCAAATGAAAATACAGGAATATTTGTTGGCACCGCAAGGTTTAGCAAAGGACATCGACCAAAGTAATGCTTCACACTCGAACTCTCTAATATCTCATCTAGGCTAAGATAATAAGGTAGGATAAATTTGGATATAAGTGATTCAAATTAACTTAGTCAATTCAAGAGGGACACAATTAACATTGGACATCTTGACTTTGACACCCAAAGCAATTACACAAATTTTTTTTTTTCAAACAATTATAGTAGCTCTAACTATTACATTGGAGAACTAGAATAATTCTACAATGACTAAGGTGATGGGATGAAGGGAGGATAAATAAATAAAGTGGAATGGCTAAGTTATGTGGTTCAAAAAATAAATTAGGTTATAAGGCTTCATGGGACAATAGGGATAAATTAATGTAAGGTTGGTTTTTTGACTTAAACAGACTAAGATATGGCCTAGATCATTTTTAAAATCCAGCTATTTTTGCTAAAATGGGGTATTCATACTAACCCATTCAATGTCCGAAATCCAACTTTGATAAACCCACAAAATATCCGAAAATACAAATTTATGCAATATGACCAAAAATGCTTAATATTCTCATTTATTTTTATACTCAAAATCAATTTCCAAAAATCCTAAAATGTTTAAACCATATCAATAATAAATTGAATTTGGCATTGAAAAAACACTCACGGACAAAGTAGAGTTTGACGTCAAAACTAGTTACGAAAAACATTTTATGAAGTAGTTGAACACATGGTTGAATTTTGAGGGTTAAATTCAAATTTTCAAATGAAGTGCAACCTATATTCAACTCCCACTTTCGACTTTCATACTGATTGCTTCGTTAGGTAGAATTTAATTTTGAAAGGACAAAAATGCAATAATTAACCACACTAATTCACTATACTCTACCTAACTTCCACAAGTATATGGAGTTGATAGTGGTATAGGATGAGTGGGTATCGTCCCACTGGGATTGTTGGAAGGCAATTACCAAGATTTACGGATATTTGTGTAGTTAAGCAAAATCAAACAATGGATGATAGAACCACTCTCATAAAAACCATGATTAAATGAAAATGATAAAAACTTAAATTTTATGCTAGATTAACTAATAACCAAGTAAGTGAAAATTACCAATTACGATGTTATGAAACTCATTAATCTACTCTAAATGAAAATTACCAATTACGATATTAAGAAACTAATTAATCTACTCCAGAAAAAGCAAGTAAAGGAAGGCACTTAATTCTAACCTAAATTAACCAAATTAAAACTAAAATTGAAAGCAAGCAAATTACCCAATTAAAAGGACTACAAATAAGAAACCATGAAGACTAAAAGCAATAATTTCTAAACTAGAAATTGAAAAGAGTTAAACTAGAAATCTAAGTATTTTTGGATTTTTGATAGAAATAAAGAAAGTCCACTAGTAATTAACTAGAAATTAATGCAAGAAATTGAGAATTCTTAACCAGAAATGCAAGAAATTATCAAGAACCCTAATTTACCTAAGAAACCCTAAATTGCAAGCAAGGAAATTTTTACTAAATTAGACTAGAAAGAAAGTAAAAATTATATCTACGCGAAGTTTGCGATATTACTAACCCACTACGATTATCTAATCAAAATTCGAACTTGACAAGAAATTAAAAGAAGATATAAGAGATAATTAAAGGAAAATTCTATTAAAGAAGAAAACTTGGAGTTCAAGATATCCTAAACTATCCTATAATCTAACTAAACTATCTACTACTTAGTCTACTTACTAATTTTTAAGTAGCTTAAACAATGTAATGTTACACAAGGTAAAAATCAGGAGTTGTTGGCTGAAAGTTTACCAAATTGCCCTTACAACTTATCTCTCAGCGAGCCGAGATCGCGAGGAACAATTGAGATCGCGATCTCGACTCTAATACATTAAGGCAATTTCCTGAGTCGAGATCGCGATATAGAACAATTAAAATCACGATCTCAACTCTAATACATTAAGACAATTTCTCGAGTCGAGATCGCGATATAGAGAGTTTGAGATCGCGATCTCGACTGTCTTCTCAACATTCTTCATTTCTTCCATTATTGCAATTTTGTCCTTTGAGTTTTGTGGCATTCTAGCTTCCAACCTCTAATTTTGACCTGCATAATATTAACACCATTAAGCAATTAATTGAACTAAAAATTTAATGAAAGCTTATCATATTTAATCAAGAACGAAAATACAAACACATATGAAAGAAATTAACCAAAGTTTTCAATTACTTACCCAAAATTCGGGATTTAAACTATCAAAATGCTATAATTTAGAGGAAAATAAATCTAGTTTACTAGAGTTATCACACCTCTAAACTTAGCGTTTTGCTAGTCCCGAGCAAAACAGAAATTAAAATTAAAGGAAGCCTACTAACACTCAAACTTATAAACACCTCCAAAGTTGACGTGACACTTGATGAATCATGGATGTACTTAGAACAATTAAGAAGTCTGTCAAGAAACATTCAATACTATATGATATGTGAAGTATCTATGTGAATCAATCTAAAGTTGAAATTTGTTCTACATAGAAGCATACATTCATTCACTACACCAGATTTCACATCACCAAGCATTATCACCATTCTCTAAAAGAGTTACCAAAAATTTTAGTTCTTTCCATTTGAAACATCATTACTTCTCAAATCACAAATATTATGAAGTTAGTCAACTATCTTGACTAGGGATCATGAAAATAGAAGTTCAATTAGGGATAAACTTAAATGCAAATGTCACACATTTTGGGAATAAACCTCTAACAAGGAATAAGTAATATCAGATTAATGATAAGTATTATAAACATTTACTCCTTAACTTATTGGCATACTAAAATGCAAATCCTAATGGCTTAATTCAGAGAAACAATATGGGTACATGTCGGAATCCCGTACTGGCCTTATTACTACTCTAATGGCTTATTTCGGAGAAACAACATCGGTACATGTCGGAATCCAGTACTCACCTTATTCATAATTTTATTTTTTATTTCTTTTTATTTCTTGTTTGACCCTAAACCAAGGAAAATGAATGAAATGTACCTAAAATTAATCTCGAATATCAATTATTCACAAGTTAAAAGAACACTTCTCTATGCAAACACACGAAATGTCCCAAAATTCCTTCTACTTCATTTAACTCATTTCTTTCCAAAAGATAGTTCATCAACCAAATAATACAAATCATTTGATCAGAAACAACATTTCAAATAAATTTTCCTAAAATTTCATCACTTTTTTTTGAAAAAAGTGATGCTAAGTTTATGAATTCTTTATGTTGCAAACAAACTACTCATTCACTCAAAAAAAAAATTGAAATGAATCAATCATATACTTCAATCACAAAGTATTGAACATCAAAATTTATCATCATTGAGTACCTAATTGATCAATTTTCCATCCATTAAAATCAAGTGGCAACAATATGTATAAATAAACCATTCCAACACAAAGAAATAAACACCCCCAAACTTGTCTCTTTTATTCTTGTTGATGAATAAATCATGCTTCCACTCACCCAAAATTAAACATAAAGACATACCCAAAATTAACAAAAACTACTCGAATCATGATATAGCTATAAACGAAGAACTATAAATTGAGTAGGAATGCTAAGAGTAGTAAACTGTGCCATGCATCTCACCATTCAAGCTTCAAACAAAATCAGTATTCAATTCAACTCATCATCTAATTCAAAGACGGCATCAGCTTAGGGCCCTCAGCCACTCTACTTTTATTAAGCAATGACTAAACTTCACCAAGTGTCAAACATGAGATTCCCAAAGAGATTCAATCCATGAAGCATCAAAATAATTAGCTACTTGGCGTCAGCTTAAGGCCATTAGCCAAACTACTTAAAAAGAAAAACTAAAATACTTCAATTCCAAAGACTAAAAGTAAAACAAAAGTAATCCAAAGTAATCAAAAGTTATGGTGTTCAATCAATAAAAATAGAGAGAATTATCATCATCCATCAAATCAATCCAGTGATCAGGGTTGGTCTTCATCATGCTCAAGCAAATGGTGGCTTCATCTCCTTATTCCATCTCTTCTTGACCCTCTTCAGCGTCACTAGTTTGGGCCTCTTCATGATCATCATCATCCATGTCCCCTCCGATCGCACCCGCGTAGCTAGATCCCTCATGATGTGTGGTAGCCACTGGTGGTGTGTAGTACTGTCCATGAGGTGGACCAAAGTGCCATGCCGGAGGTGATGATGGCTGGACCCACTTGCCTAATGAGGTAGTCTTTAAAGCTTCTCCAATGACGATAAAGTTGTTGTGCATCACCATTTGACTATATGACCAATACCCTTGTAGATCATTCCTTTCTTTTTCATTTATTGGAGCATTAAACACAAAACCTAGGGGTATCAGAAGCATTGAAACACTCTGAGGAATTGCTGGTGGCTGTGGCTGTGCTGTGGCTATGGCTGGGGCTAGGGCTGGGTAGGGTGCTCCTCCTGATAGTGCTTTTCATATTCTCTCACATCCTATAGACATATTCCCAATTAATCCTTCCTCTTGGATATGTCAATGGTTCCAACTGACCAATCGGGCAACTTGCTATGGTGCAAAGATAGTGAATTAGACTATGGGCATAAAATTGATTAAGACATAGGTCGTCCAGACCTTCTACTCTCCAAAAACCAATATTCACCGGTACCCCAGTCATGATGGCATAAACTAAGAGTACTTTGTCGCTTTGGATAAAGCTCACAGTATTGGGCCCCCAAATGCGGCTACTGATAAAATAAAACCATAGCTTAGCCACTAATGAGAGTCCTTGACGAGCGAATTTCAACTCAGTGGCACACGAAGTACTCTTAATCCAATCAACCCTTCTATCACAAATGGCATCTTTGATTGCATTCATATCCTTATCTTTATTATTCAAAAATGCCAAGTATTTATTAGAAGGTACAAGGGGTATGTTGAAATATGCATTGATCACATCAGCACTAAAATCTACTAAAACCCCCCGTATGCGCACCTTGCCATCCTCTAATTCACATAAATTGCAATGAAACTCCTTGACTAGTTGGGTAACCCCGGGGTCAACTTGAGTATTAAAACCCTCCCAATGCCGTGACCTAATTTGTTCCTGTATAGCTCCTATTGCATCTAGGATCATAAATTCCCCAATGCATTGTTAGATCAAAGTTCCATTCCCAAATCACCTCATGTTTCTTGTTATTCTTGTACAATTGCTGAGCCCTATCACTCGAGAATGGAGGTTCAATTTGCTCACCTCCTCAAACGGCTATTCCGAACCCCCTTCTCCACTAGTGCCCTCTCCGGACTTCCATTCCTAGATCCGGTTCCTCTTCCTCTCATTCTAACATTCTTTCAGCACTGCCATAAACACTTCTAGTCATTTTTTATCAACAAAATTCAATCAAGAATTTAAGAATTCAACCTCTAATCAAGAACCACAACTACAAAATCACAATCAACAATTTCCAACAATTTTCCAAGTATTTCAATTCCAAATCAACTCAAATCAAGTGTCAAGTCAATAATTCAAATATTTGGACAAATCAATATCACAATTCTCCCAAAACAAATTCGCACCAATTATTGTCCAAAATTCAACAATTGAGTACCACTAATTTCTCCACAATTTAATCGACAAAAATCCCACAATTATCTCTAACAAATTATCAATTAAAACTAAGAACCCAAGGATAAGATATTACCCATTTTTTTTGGATTGAAATTTTCCCATAAATGCTTGTGTATCAATTCCCATTGAAGTCCAAATATCTCCAAGTATCCTCCAAGAGAATGCTATCTTTGATGTTCCGAGAGGACAATAGAATGATATTAGTGATGGGTGTGGAGTTTAAAGTGATTTTTAATGAAGACGAGGGAAGAATTTTGAGGGATTGGGGTTAGGGTTTTCAGTTGAGGGAAGAAGAAGAATAGAGAAATTTAGGAAAAGAGAAGAAGAAGTGGCTTTTTATAAAAAAATGACTCTGCCCTTCGAGATTGCGATCTCAAATTTGGTATCGCGATCTCGAATGAGTTGAGATCGCGATTTCGACTCAGTGCAAGCCCTTGAAGAAGTTTGGAGCTGAGATCGCGATCTCGACCAAATGACCATTCTGCCCTCCAAAGTTTGAGTTTGAGACCGCGATCTGCAAATTTTGAGATCGCGATCTCGAGCTCAACTTCTGCAAAGTGAATTTTTCACACTTAGCTGAAATTGCTCCACTCTTGATCACTTTTCTCCATTTGCATGGACAACCTACAAACAAAAATTCACAAGTTAGGATGACAATTTTTACTCATTCTTTAGCACCATTTATTCAACTAAAAACCTCAACTTTTTTTTTTTTTTTTTTAACAAAAATTCTAACCTAATTAAAACCAATTTACTCAAAATCAAGCCAATTAAAAATCACACCAAAAGAAGGCAATAACTACTAAATTAAAGACTTGGGTTGCCTCCCTAGAATCACTCTTTTATAGTCACTAGCTTGACTATGGCATGACCCTCATTCTTGTGTTAATTCTAGATGATTTCTCGTCTGCCTTCAATGATTCCTCCAAGGTAGGGTTTAAGCCGATGTCCATTGACCTTGAAAGCTCCGTCTGCTCCCCTTTATTTCCACCGTTCCA
Organism: Cinchona pubescens; assembly: GCA_025175665.1. Classification (NCBI taxonomy): domain Eukaryota; kingdom Viridiplantae; phylum Streptophyta; class Magnoliopsida; order Gentianales; family Rubiaceae; genus Cinchona; species Cinchona pubescens. The sequence goes on along the minus strand of JANKKI010000099.1, from coordinate 1,545,026 downwards.
TGAGAAAATGTTTGGACCACTTCAAAGGAAGTGACCACTCCATCTTGACTTATGTTTTCCCGAAAATAACTTGAGTCTTGAATTATAAAGGAGCACCAAATCACCGACTTTAATTTCCTTCCTTTGGATATGCTTATCATGCCATGACTTTGTCTTCTCCTTATAAATTAAAGAATTTTCAAATGCCTCCCTCCGGAATTCATCCAACTCATTCAAATCAAGCATCCTCTTTTCATAGGCTTCATTCAACTCAAAATTCAAGTTCTTTATGGCCCAATATGCCAAATGTTCAAGTTCCACTGGCAAGTGACACTTTTTCATACACAATACGGTATAGAGAAATGCCTATGGGAGTCGCCATACGATAAGCCCACAAAGTGTCATCAAATTTCAATGCTCAATCTTTCCTAGCATTATTCATCAGTTTTCTCTAGGATTCTCTTCAATTCTCGGTTTGACACCTCCACTTGACCCGATTTTTATGGGTGATAAGCTATAGCAACCTTGTGTTTCACCCCATATTTTTTCATTAATGCGTCCAGTGGTTCAAATTGAGAATTCTTGAAATGTGATCCCCCATCACTAATGATAGCCCGAGGAACTCCAAACCGAGAAAAGATATTCTTGCGAAGGAATTTAGTAACCACCTTGGCCTCATTGGCTAGAGTAGCAATTGTGATACATCCCAAGGACTTGATGGTGATCAATTGTCCACAAAGGCTCGATATAGGCTCACGGAATCCGCACTTCAAGTTCCACAAGGTCCAATTACGAGATCAAGAGCTAAGAACCTCAATGAAGCTATGATGGGCTTAGTTGAAGTTGTTGAAGATCAAGAAGAGCTCACAAACCTTTTGGAGATGAAGTCCACTAAAGAGTCTAAGATGTTCTTAGTAATGGACGTCCAAGTCATTGAAGATCAAGCCTAGGATGAGAAGCTGAAGGGCCGAAATTTAGCCTCATTATTTCGGCCATAGAATATTCTTTTATTTAGTTGTCTAGTCTTTTATTTTGAGCCCAATTCCCATAAAGTGTTAGTGTGTTTCATTGGAGCTGGTTTCAAGACGTAATTATTTGTTTTTGGGCCATGTATTTCGGCCATTAGTTAAGTGTACAAGAATTGGGTTTGCCTAATGGGCTGTAGGATCCAGGCCAACTATTAAAACTAACTATCCCACATTGAATAATTAGTCCTAGAATCCGCCACCCTCAACTATAAATAGAGGGGTCTTGTACACAATTGAAGAATGAATTTTGGCAATAAGATTTCAGTTTTTCTTTTTCCTCTCATACGAGTGAATTAGAATTTTAGATTCTCTTTAGTCTTGTCTAGACTAGGAATCTAGTTGGGGCTTCAAGATTGAGCACTTGAGGTTATAACCAACACGGTATTGATTTTCGCCAATTAGGCTTTGGATCAATTCCTTGCTCATAGTTAAAAGATTGCCTTGTGGCTAATCAAGGAGGTCTATTAACAACTACCTTTGCTAAGGAAGCTCCAATCTCTTTGACAAGGGAATCTGACTGTGGAGGAGTATGCTCGAGAGATGGAGAGACAGCTCTAAAAAAAAAAAAGGATTAATGTTGCGGGTATTCTTAATTGACATTCATTATTCTCTTTGTTGTTGCTACCAAAAAAAAAAAAAAAAAAATTTACTTTCTTTTCTAGATGTGTAATAAGAGACAGCAATTTAGTAAACTCTCTTTAGTAAATTTTGTGATCTTATTGTTTTTTTGTGCTTTTCTTTGTGTCCTTTTTGCTTTCAGATTTTTGCCTTGACTCATATCCGAAGGGTTAAGCCTAAATTTTCAAACTATATTGATCCAAGATCCTTTTGGACATTATTTCCAATCAATATGATTCTTTGCTTTGAGGATCAACTTTTGGAACCTTTGGCTATTTTCATAGTTTTTACAAGGCTTCATAAGAGAATCTTTGAGTGAAGTGAGATTTTCAAAGAGTAAGGTGAGATCATTAAGAGTGATAAAAACCAAAGTGAGGACTTGAGTGCATTACTCCCCAAAGAGTGAAACCTGTAGGTTGTCCATGCAAATGGAGAAAAGTGATCAAGAGTGGAGCAATTTCAGCTAAGTGTGAAAAATTCCTGTTTTGTCGAGAGACCACACTCCAAACTTGTCTCTTTGACATTAATGATGTGTATAAGAGACAGCTCTTGGGGAATTAACCAATTTGTCTTTTGATAGGAGGCGTTGTCCACGACTAATCCAAAGAAGAGAGCAAGTTCCAAGGCATAACTCTCAAAGAACATCTTGGAAGGCTTGACAAAAATTGGAGGAAGGGACAGCAAATTGGCTTTCTCAAACCAAACATGCCCACGTGGGCAAGGTAAAGCCGTCTCTTATACACATCTAGATGTGGGACCAAAAGGTAAACTTTTTGTTTGATTGTTATGACTATTCAAATGAAAAGAAGTATAAGTTGGCTGTATCCTGCTTTTCTGACTATGCTATGACTTGGTGGGTATCTGAAATAAAAGAACGACGTAGAATAGGTGATTACCCTATAACTCGTTGGACTAACCTCAAACCCCTTCTTCGAAGGAGGTTTGTACCTACTCATTATCACAGGGAACAGCTAAGGAAGCTCCAATCTCTCCGATAAGGGAATCTGACTGTGGAGGAGTATGCTCGAGAGATGGAGATGGCAATGAGCAAAGTCACTTGTATGAAGATGAAGAGACCACCATGGAGAGATTCATCAACGGCCTCAACAAAGAGATTGCTGACGTGGTTGATTTTCACGAGTACTTGGACTATAAAGAGCTGTTACAAAGGGCAAACAAGGTAGAAAAGGCTCTCCGAGGTAAATCCAAGTCTAGCTCTACTTCCAGTTCAAATTGGAGATTTCTTCGACCTACGGGACCAAGCAAGTGTTTTAGAAACTCAAGGAGAACCCCATTCCTGCGAAGCCAAAGGCCCAAACCAGCCAAGGTAATACCTCGGCCCCTAACCGCTCAAGGGACATTCAGTGTCTCAGATGTGGTGGGAGAGGACACATTTCATCCTAATGCCCGAATAAGAAAGTCTTATACATTCACCCTGATGGCAATTGGACGAGTGAAAGTGAAGACGAGATGCCACCATTAGAAGGACCTAGATTTGAGTGATGAAGACAATGAATACCATGAGACTGGCATGGATGGACAATACTGGTCGTACAAAGAAACTTGCAGGCTCAAGCCACTGACGACCCTACTAAGGTACAATGTGAGAACATATTCTACACCAAATGCCATGTCCAAAGTAAGACTTGTGGTTTAATTGTTGATAATGGAAGTTGCGTGAATATAGCTTCACAATACATGGTAGATAAGCTAAATTTGCCAACGTTTAAACACCCTAGACCTTATAGACTGCAATGGTTAAATGACAATGGTGAACTAAAAGTAACTAAGCAAGTGCATGTCTCAATTAACCTAGGCAAATATAATGACAAAGTGTTGTGTGATGTCGTCCCTATGAATACAAGTCATTTACTTTTTGGACGCCCTTGGCAATTTGATAGGAAAACACTGCATGATGGTCATACTAATTGTCTTAGATTTGAAGAGGGTGGTAAAACCATTGTGTTGCATCATCTACCTCCCTAACAAGTCCTTTCAAGAGCAAAATCAAATTAAAAAGAATGTTGATGAGCATAACAAGGCTTTGGCCAAACTTAGGTCAAAGAAGACTAATGAAAAGGAGTTTGCTAAGTCTAAAGTGAAAGAAGATGGAAAATTAACCCTGCAAGTTAAAGATGTACAGAAATGTAATTTGTCTATGGTCTTGCTTGTGTATAAGGATGTTTATTTCTCTACCACTGACCTAGATGATTCTCGCCAAGTATGTTTAAAGCTCTCTTGTAGGAGTTTAGTGATGTCTTTCCCGAAGACATACCCTCTGGTTTGCCTCCTTTTCGAGGCATTGAGCATCAAATCGACTTAGTGCACGGAGCCGTGATCCCCAATCGTCCTACTTATAGAACTCATCCTGAGGAGACTAAGGAGATTCAACAGCAAGTCAAAGAACTAGTTAGTCAAGGCCGTGTAAGAGAAAGTATGAGCCCGTGTGCTGTGCCTACAATACTCCTACCTAAACCTGATGGTTCATGGAGGATGTACAACTGGATAGCCGCGCCGTTAATAAAATCACGGTAAAGTATCGCCATCCTATTTCCCGTTTTGATGACATGCTTGATGAGTTACATGGATCCAGCATTTACACTAAGATAGATTTAAAAAGTGGATACTGGCAGATTAGGATGAGAGAAGGTGATGAATGGAAAACTGCTTTCAAAACCAAACATGGTTTGTATGAGTGGTTAGTCATGCCGTTTGGTCTCACTAATGCACCGAGCACATTCATGAGGCTTATGAATCATGTTCTTAGAGCTTTCATTGGTAAATTTGTCGTTGTCTATTTTGATGATATTTTGATTTACAGTAAAAGCTTTAATGAGCATATTGAACATGTTCGTGCTGTTTTGCTTGTTTTAAGACAAGAAAAGTTGTATGCTAACTTTAAGAAATGCCACTTTTGTTTGGAAAGTGTTGTGTTTCTTGTGTTTGTTGTTTCCTCTAGGGGTATCCAAGTGGACGAGTCCAAGGTTGCTGCTATCAAGGACTGGCCGATCCCCAAGAGTGTTTCTGAAGTGCGTAGCTTCCATGGGCTTGCAAGTTTCTACCGGAGGTTCATGAAGGACTTTAGCACCATAGCAGCCCCGCTAACTGAGGTTATCAAGAAGAACGTCGGCTTTAGATGGGGAGAAGCTCAACAAAAGGCGTTCGTCACGCTCAAAGTTAAGTTAACCTCTGCCCCTCTTTTACTTTTGCCAAATTTTGATACTTCTTTTGAGATTGAATGTGATGACTCTTGCTCTGTTCAGGGTTAGTTCGACAAAAGAAGCAACCTATTGCATATATATTGAGAAATTAAGTGGTGCTTCTTTAAATTATTCCACCTATGACAAAGAACTTTATGCCTTAGTACGTGCTTTGGAAAATTGGAGTCATTATTTATACTCTAGAGAATTCATTATTCACTCTGATCATGAGTCTCTAAAGCACTTAAAGGGCCAAAACAAATTGAGTTGTAGACATGCTAGGTGGAGTGAGTTCATTGAGTCATTTCCTGATGTATGTGGTTCAATATAAGAGTGGGAAGGATAACATTGTAGCGGATGCTTTGTCCCGTAGGTACACCTTGATCACTACATTGCATGCTAATTTCTTTGGATTTGAGCATATTAAATCTTTGTATGTTTCTGATCATGATTTTTCTGATACTTATACTGCATGTCTAAATGGGAAATTTGGAAAGTTCTATCTTCACGAAGGTTACCTTTTTTATGAGACTAAGCAGTCATAGCATTGCTGTGGTCTTAGATAGACTTAAATATTGGGATACCTAACAAAAATCCACAGGAATTGATGGTATCTCATATAGCATCTGTGTACTGGGATAAGATTGTGCAGGTTTGTGGCATCCCACATACCAGTGTTTTAGTCAGTTAGATTGCTTGTCTCATCAATGGTAACCAGATTAATTTAACCATTGAGTCTAAAAGTGTCTAGGAAATGTATCCGTTGCCAAACTTAGCATATCTACCATGATACCTGTCACAAAATCCATGGAAATATCAGTCCAAGGACTGTCTCTTGTTGGAAAAGGAATTACAAACCTTGGGAAGATTGTTTGTCAATTGTTGAATTTGCTTATAACCGTGCTATGCATTCATCCATTAAGTTTTCACCATTTGAATTAGTATATGGTTTTAATCCCACTACTCCTTTGGATTTACTGCCACTACTAGTTTCTTCTGCTGTCAATGTAGATGGACAAAAGAAGGCTGAAATGGTCAAGAAGTTGCACGAGAAGGCCCGCAAGCACATTGAGGAAGCAAATGCTAAGATAGCTGAGGTGCGAAACAAGGGTTGCAAGAAGGTGTCTCTAGACCTGGAGATTTATATGGGTTCACTGGCGCAAGGAGAGATTACACATCTAGAGAAAATATAAGGAAGATTCTCCAGGAAAGTTTACCGTTCCAAGTCATTGCTCACATTAGTCGACAATAAGATACAAGCTAGACTTACCTGGTGACTATCAAGAGACTGAATTTTAACTTCACTGAAATCATCTCCAAATGTTTCTGAAGACAGGAATTGATGTGAATGACTTGAATTCATAGGGAGGACATCAGCAACACTTTGTCATTATATTTGCCTAGGTTAATTGAGACATGCACTTGCTATAGAGTCTTATCCGCACTTCAAGTTCCACAAGGTCCAATTACGAGAGGTCTCTAAGAACCTCAATGAAGCTATGTTGGGCTTAGTTGAAGTTGTTGAAGATCAAGAAGAGCTCACAAACCTTTTGTAGAGATGAAGTCCACTAAAGAGTCTAAGATGTTCTTAGTAATGGATGTCCAAGTCATTGAAGATCAAGCCTAGGATGAGAAGCTGAAGGGTCGAAATTTAGCCTCATTATTTCGGCCATGGAATATTCTTTTATGTAGTTGTCTAGTCTTTTATTTTGAGCCCAATTGTTTTAAGTGTTAGTGTGTTTAATTGGGCTGGTTTCAAGACGTAATTATTTGTTTTTGGGCCATGTATTTCGGGCATTAGTTAAGTGTACAAGAATTGGGTTTAAAGGCTAATGGGCTGTAGGATCCAGCCCAACTATTAAAACTAACTATCCCACATTGAATAATTAGTCCTAGAATCCTCCACCCTCAACTATAAATAGAGGGGTCTTGTACACAATTGAAGAATGAATTTTGGCAATAAGATTTCAGTTTTTTCTTTTTCCTCTCATACGAGTGAATTAGAATTTTAGATTCTCTTTAGTCTTGTCTAGACTAGGAATCTAGTTGGGGCTTCAAGAATATTGAGCACTTGAGGTTTGCTTAAACACCAGGTATTGATTTTTTGCCAATTAGGCTAAGGATCAATTCCTTGCTCATAGTTAAAAGATTGCCTTGTGGCTAATCAAGGAGGTCTATTAACAACTACCTTTTGCTTGTGCATATAAACCCTACGTTTGTGACCAATTCTACATACCCTGGTTATCAACCCGTATCAAATTGCTTCAACCCACTTCGACACATAGTCCACCGCAACCAAAATGTACTTATTGGAGTATGAGACCAGAAAAGGTCCCCATGAAATCAATCCACCATGCATCAATTACCTCCAATTCAATAATTCCATAAAGGGCCATTTCATGTTTCCTTGAAATATTACCCACCCTTTGACATTCATCACATTTGAGCACAAAATCCCGGGAATCCTTGAACACAGTTGGCCAATATAAACCACTTTGTAAGACCTTGAAAGCCGTACGTTGAGCTCCATGGTGCCCCCCAACCGGAGATGAATGACAATGTCTTAATTATGATATGAAATCACATCCGATACTTCACATTCCGGAACACATCTCCTTAGGACTTGATCATTGCACTTTCAGAATGAATACGGTTCTTCCCAAAAATAATGTTTAAGTTCCGCAAAGAATTTCCTCCACTCATTGATGTTTAGCATTTTTGGTACTATCCTTGCCACAAGATAATTCACAATATCTGCATACCGTGGACTCACCTCATTTACCACAAACAACTTCTCAATTGGGGATTCTTCATTTATTATCTGTTTTTCAAGATTGACAAGTTTAGATGCCTCAATTCTTGACAAATGGTCGGCTACCATGTTTTCCACACCCTTTTTGTCGACCACCTCCCAATCAAACTCCTATAACAAAAGTATCCACCTCAATAAACCTCAATAAACGTGGATTGGCATCTTGCTTAGAAAACAAATATTTTGATGCGGAGTGATCGGTGTGAACAATTACCTTTGATCCAATCAAATATGATCTAAACTTATCAAATGCAAGAACTATAGCATGCAGTAGTTCCTTCTCTGTTGTTGAATAATTAATTTGTGCATCATTTAAGGTCCTACTAGCATGTAAATGACATGCAACGTCTTGTTCACTTTTTGACATAGCACGACACCAATTGCATAATCACTAATATCACACATGAGTTCAAAGGGAAGAGACCAATTTGGTGCTACAATAATCAGTGCAATCACAAGAGCGTGTTTTAACTCATTGAATGCTTTCAAACAAGAATCATCAAAATGAAAGGGACAATCTTTTGAAGTAACAAGCACAATGGTCTAGCAATATGTGAGAAATTCCAAATGAATTTTCTGTAAAAACCCGCATGACCTAAGAAACTTCTTACCCCTTTAACATTGATTGAAGGAAGCAGCTTTTCAATTACCTCCACCTTTGCCCTATCAACTTCTATTCCCTTTGATGAGACCTTGTGACCCAAAATGATTCCTTCTCTCACCATGAAATGACATTTTTCCCAATTGAGAACTAAATTAGTTTCCACACACAGCTCTTTAACACATTGGACAAATTTTCAAGACAATCATCAAATGAGCTACCAAATACACTAAAGTCATCCATGAAAATCTCTATGCTCTTTTCAACCATGTCATGAAAAATAGCAAACATACAACGTTGAAATGTACTTGGAGCATTGCAAAGTCCAAAGGGCATTCTCCTATATGCAAAGGTACCAAATGGGCATGTGAAAGTTGTTCTATCTTGGTCTTCTGGAGAAATGACAATTTGAAGATATCCGGAATAACCATCAAGAAAACAATAATATGAAAAACCGGCCAACCTCTCAAGCATTTGATCAACAAAAGGCAAAGGAAAATGATCCTTTCGGGTAGCTTCATTCAACTTTCGAAAATCAATGCACATTTGCCAACCCGTAACCAATCTAGAGGGGAGGAGCTCATTGGTTTCACTTATGATTACGGTAATACCATCCTTTTTGGTAACGACTTGAGTGGGGCTAACCCACTCACTATCGCTAATAGGGTAAATAATAATTCACCGGCTTTCAAAAGCTTAAGAACCTCATTCCTCACAATCTCTTTTAATGTAGGATTCAATCTCCTTTGAGGTTGCCTTACCGATTTATATCCTTCATTCATCAAAATTTTATGCATGCATATGGAATGGCTTATTCCCTTTATATCATCGATAAACCAAGCAATGGCATTTTTATTCCTTTTAAGCACCACAATCAATCTTTCAAGTTGCTCATTTGTCAAAGATGCATTCACAATCACTGGGTATGTCTCATTCACAATCTTGATTCTCTTCATCTTCCTTTTGCAATAAATTCTCATCCTCCAAATGATTCACATCCTTCATTCCTTCATTCCTTCTTCATCATCATGATTTGGAGCATTTGACTCCAAGACCTCTTCCTCCATTGAGAAATTCTCCATTACATTCCTACAACAATCATCTACCACATTTATATTCATGACATCTTCAAAAATTGAAGGAAGCTTTAATGAATTAAAAACATTAAATGTAACAATTGGATCATCATTTATTCAGAATTCTGACTTCCCTTCTTGAACATCAATAAATGCACAGCCGGTAGCAAGGAAAGGTCTCCCAAGAATGATTGGCATCTCTTCATCCTCTTCCATTTCAAGCATAATGAAATTGGCCAGAAGGTAGAGTTTGTCAATTTTCACAATCACATCTTGAATGATCCCCTTTGAAAACTTTATGCTTCGACCTGCAAGTTGCAATGAGACACTTGTTGGCTTCAATTGACCTCCATTTAGCTTCTTGAATACTCCAAAAGGCATGAGATTTATTGAGGCTCCCAAGTAACACAATGCTCTTCCAAATTGTAAACCCCCAATCTCACAAGGTATAGAAAATGAAACGGGATCTTTGACCTTTGGTGGCAACTTCTTTGTAAGTAGTGCACTACAATGCTCCATTAAGCACAAAATTTCATCACCATGCAATTTCCTTTTTGAAGTAAGGACTTGTTTCATGAATTTGGCATAGGTAGTCATGTTCTCAAGTGCCTCTGGCATGAAAGAAATGTAGATTTCAAGTTTTTTGAAATCTCTAGAAATTTCTTGAATTTCTTTGCCTTTTCTTCATCCCTTAGCCTTTGCGGAAATGGCACATTAACATGTTTTGGCTCATGATGCTTAGGTCCTTGCCTTCATTGCTTTGTGAGTTGGGCATAATAGACTCATTCATTATTTTGTCTTGCCCATTTGAAGACTCCCATTTTTCTTTATCTTCATCCTCAATGCCTTCTTTTTCTCCATTCTTCATTGAATTTCTCCCAACTCTTTCTTCCAACTCTTTACCATTCCTAAGGGTAATAGCCTTGCATTGCTCCTTAGGGTTTGGAATGGTATCAGTCAGAAGCACTCCTAAAGGCCTCTCATTGTTCAACCTTGCCAATTTTCCAAATTGAATCTCCAAATTCCTTGTTGAAGCCTTCAAATTCTCATAATCTCTTTTATGCTCTTCTGTTTTCCTATCCAATTCTCTTCTAAATACTCGGCTTCTCTTTTCCAACACGACTTCTTCACCCAAATTCTCTCTAGGAGCATATTGATCATGATAAATGGGTTGGGAAGAATTTGCATAATGGAAAGGAGGTCTTTGTTGTTGGTTTTCAAATGAAGTGTTGGCTAAAGTTTGATATGAGTTGGGTTGGAAATTTCTTTGATGTGGCGGTTGATAAGGTCTAGATGAGGAATTCCGAGCTTGAGTGTGTTGGGCATTTTGAGGTGGGGGATTTTGTTGGTAAGGAAGATTGGATTGGTTGTTGGTGTTACTCCATGAGAAATTTGGGTGATTCCTCCAAGAAGGATTGTATGTGTTCCCATAAGCTCCGGATTGGTTCCTTGGAAATGATGATTGATTAGCCACATAATTGATTTGCTCATTAGCTCCATATGGCATCTCACATTGTCCATTTGCATGGCTACCTCCACAAAAATCACATGTCATGCTTGGTTGAGTGGGAGAAGAAGTCACAGCATTTACATTACTATGTTTCTCTAGATTCTCCAATGCCTTCATCTTGCCATGTTGTTCATCACACTCATGAACATGCTTTGTTGTGCCAAGAGGGCATCTTGCATGTTTAGATTCAACGCTCCACTATTGTCATTAGCTTGATTAGCTTGGTGTTGAACCACCAGTGGAGTTATCGTCCCATGATAGTAGTGGCCGTATGCCATCCTATTTAACAAGTTTTGAACTTCTTCCAGAGTCTTATATGAGATAGAGCTGTCGGCGGTGGCATCTACAACGGATTTTGTGTCCTGAAGTAAACCATTATAAAAGTTTGGATTTGATGCCACAAAGGAATGGCATGATGAGGGCATTTTCTTAGCAACTCTTTGAATCTTTCCCAAGCTTCCCCCAGGTTTTCACCAACATCTTGTTTGAATGAGGTAATTTCATTCCTCAATTTGGCGGTTCTTGCGGGAGGAAAGTACTTAGTCAAGAACTCTTGAGCAAGTTGGTTCCAAGTGGTGAATGTTCCTTGGGCGTGGGATTGAAATCATGACTTTGCCCTATGTCTCTACTTGAGATAAGCAAGCGCGAAGAGAAAAAGGAAACACTCTCATCCGCACACAATCCGGGTGTACTCCATTAAATTTGAATGTGTCCAAGACTTCTTCAAAATTCATGAGGTGTGTATAGGGGTCTTCATTTGGTCTACCTCCGAACATGGCATAGGCTTGAAGCATTTGGATTAGGGCGGACTTGATTTCAAAATTGTTGGCTTGCACGGGCATCCGTGCAATGCTCGAGTTCGCCCCATCAAAATTGGGTAGAGCATACTCCCTCAATGGCCTTCCATTCCCATTTATGCCATATCCATTCCTGTAGCCACCAATCCTATTATTTCTAACTACCTCTTCTTCTTCTTTTTCCATGTTTACATTTCTTTCATGAGCATTAGCATTTGCCATCTCTATCCTTTCTTGCTCTTGTTGTACCCTTCTCAACCTTCAAATTTCTCTTAGCCCTTTCTCCAGTTCCTTGTCTAAGCAAATGAATGGCTCTTGATCTCCTCTTACCATGCACTACACACAACCTTCCAAGGCAAATAGTCAATTGAAATTCCAAGTCAATTCCACAAGATATCCAACAAACATAAAAATTTACAAAATTAACAACTAAACAAAACTAAACTAAAGTGCTTAATATACATGACCCGTAAAACACTTGATATTGCCAAAAATTGAAGACAATCCCCAGCAACAGGGCCAAAAACTAGATTGCTTCGTTAGGTAGAATTTAATTTTGAAAGGAAAAATAAGCAATAATTAACCACACTAATTCACTATACTCTACCTGACTTCCGCAAGTATACGGAGTTGATTGTGGTATCGGATGAGTGGGTATCGTCCCACTAGGATTGTTTGAAGCCAATTACCAAGATTTACGGATATTTGTGTAGTTAAGTGAAATCGAACAATGGATGATAGAACTACTCTAGTAAAAACCATGATTAAAGGAATACGATAAAAACTTAATTTTATGCTAGATTAACTAAAAAGAAAGTAAGTGAAAATTACCAATTACGATATTAAGAAACTCCATTAATTAATGTATTCCAGAAAAAGCAAGTAAAGGAAGGCACTTAATTCTAACCTAAATTAACCAAATTAAAACTAAAATTGAAAGCAAGCAAATTACCCAATTAAAAGGACTACAAATAAGAAACCTTGAAGACTAAAAGCAATCATTTCTAAACTAGAAATGAAAAGAGTTAAACTAAAAATCTAAGTATTTTTGGATTTTTGATACAAATAAAGAAAGGCCACTAGTAATTAACTATAAATTAATGCAAGAAATTGAGAATTCTTAACTAGAAATGCAAAAAATTATCAAGAACCCTAATTTACCTAAGAAACCCTAAATTGCAAGCAAGGAATTTTTTACTAAATTAGACTCGAAAGCAAGTAAAAATTATATATACGCGAAACTTGCGATTAGCCCACTACGATTATCTAATCAAAATTCGAACTTGACAAGAAATTAAAAGAAGATCTAAGAGACAATTAAAGAGAAAATTCTATTAAAGAAGAAAACTTGGAGGTCAAGATGTGTCATATCCTAAACTATCCTAAAATCTAACTAAACTATCTACTACTTAGTCTACTTACTAATTTTTAAGTAGCTTAAATAGTGTAATGTTACACAAGGCAAAAATCAGGAGTTGTTGGCTGAAAGTTTACCAAATTGCCCTTACAACTTAACTCTTAACGATATGGAAAAATTGGGATCGCGATCTCGACTATGATACATTAAGGCAATTTCCCAAGTCGAGATCGCGATCTCGACTCTAATACATTAAGACATTTTCCCGAGTCGAGATCGCGATATGGAGAGTTTGAGATCGTGATCTCGACTCTATTCTCAGTATTCTTCATTTCTTCCATTATTGCAATTTGGTCCTTTGAGTTTTGTGCATTCCAACTTTCAACTTCTAATTTTGACCTGCATAATATTAACACCGTTAAGCAATCAATTGAACTAAATATTTAATGAAAACTTATCATATATAATCAAGAACGGAAATACAAACACATACGAAAGAAATTAACCAAAGTCAAACTTCAATTACTTACCCAAAATTCGGGATTTAAATTATCAAAATGCTATAATTTAGAGGAAAATAACTCTAGTTTACTAGAGTTATCAATACACAACAAAAACAACAAAACTATTCCAAATTAACAAGATAATAGACACCACCACACTTTTCAATTTATTTAATGATGAGTGTAACTCATCCTACCACTCATTCCTATCGCAAGAATAAAAAATACTACTAGAAAGAATATAAAAACACATAACAAGCTAGACATAAAACGAGGCAATGACTTTGAACTACACTTGACAATCCAAAAGCTCAAATTGAAGATTGACAATATATTAATCAAATGAATGTGAATGCAACCAATTAAGCTCAAATTGAACTTAGAAACAAGGTTTCTACCCTTTAATTATGGACTTCACCAGCAATAAGCACAACACTAATAGGGCTAAACAATGAGCAATTTCAAGTAGATAATGCAACTCAATTCGGCTTATGAGTTTTAAAAACTGATGTTCCTGTAGAAGTTTCTTTAAACCAATCAAAGTTACACTACAAAAGGGGTCATTAAGACTTCACATGTGCTAAACAATTTAAAGAAAAAGAAAAACACACATAACCCAACTCATCCCCCAAACTTAGTTTCACGCAAAATTGGTCTCAAAAAGGCATTCAACAACAAAGACTACTCCCAAACCATATCAAGCATTCACATGATTTTCTCAAAATAAGTGCAAGCATTTAGCACATAAAGTGTACCATTAACTAGAATTTCTACAAGTAAGCGGTAAAAATCAAGTCTAGGTTCAACCAATAAATCATATTTGTCCATCACAAATCACAAATACTAAACTGCCATCAACATTGTCATCTATAACCAAATTTGTCCAAGAAAGTCAAAATTCAATCACCAACACTAAAATATAAATTAGAGTAAGCACAAGACTACAAATCTTTATTACAACCTGATTACTCAAAGTAAAGAAAATAAAATAAAGCATAATAAATAAAAGAAAAATAAATACTCCCTCATTATTACAAGATTAGCTTTTGCGAAGTGAATTTACACCAATGCTTAGCTTTTCCGTAGTCTCCAAGGATTTGGACTTCGGCATAAGTGGTTCTAACCTACCCACCGCCCTCTAGAAAGTACCCTTCTTCTTCTGCTTCTCCTCGAGTTAGATCTTTTTCTACAAACACCCCAAATGGCACCTTCTTAGTTGTAAGCGAGACAAACTGACACTCATATGCATAAGTGTTTAGTGACCCGGTTGTTGTCATTTGAAACTCATGAGGCTCTTGTGGACTAATTTCCTTCAATATATATTCTTTATTTCTTCTTCTTGGCCTGGTTTCTCATCCATTGGTGGGAGTTTAGTCCATTACTCTTTCCCACCTACCATTCCTTGAACTTTGGCAAGCTGGTCTTGTTACCTTTTGGTGGATGTGTTTTGGTCTTCAAAGAATCTAACCATCTCCCCTCGAAATTGAGCTAGTTCTTCTTTGACTTTTTGAATTTGCATCCACATGTCTATTGATCTTGCCTTGACATCAACTTCTTGGTTTGGTTGGCGAAGGAATTGGGGCACTATTAGTTCATATGAAAGCTCTTATGGTGGAAAGAAAGGATAGGGATTTTGTTGATAGCTCTCATAAAGATATGGATGACTAGACCATCCCATTTGACAATCTAAGGGTTAGGAGAGTAATCATGACAAGAACCATACTCATTGGGCATATCTCCATTAATATAAGAATGGAGGTATACCTAATGAGTATGATTTTTGTTATGATTACTCTCCTAAAAGTGTGTTTTTGCCCAAGAACATGCAAGGAGGTATGCCTAATGATTATGATTCTTATTATGATTAGGTAAAAACAACTTAAACCCTGAAAGTGTTCAAAACTAAGGGAAAAATACTTGCATTTAGGGTGCATATGGTTCTAGTTTCCAAGCAAAGAAACCTTGTATACACTTTCAATCCATTTACCCCAACAAATATAGTCCCCATGAAATATATTTAAACTATTAACTCATCGACACAATTAAATTAATACACATTGAACTACTAATAAAAATAGAAAATCTTTTTGGTTAACCAACCAATAATAAGCACATGATCTAATAGAAATCACAGTCCTACTCCATCGGGTTAGATTGGGATTTACCTTCATCTAGTCAGATCCTCAAGACCGAAAGTTCTACTATTGTCTTAGATGCTTTTTTAATTTTCAAAAGAGACAGATTGTATAATACAAACTAACAATCAAATACAAAAAATGCATTACCAAAACCCACAAATAACATATAATGATTCCAAAAATATATTCACAACAACATCACCAACAATGCAAACACCTCCAACCTAAATGGAACATTGTCCCCTATATTTTTCAAGACACAAAATAATCAAAACCCAATTACTCACTAGGCTTCAAGCCTTATTACATAAAGCATAAATAAATAAAGAGAAAAAGACTCCTCTAATACAGCCAAGAAGGCTTAGCAAGTTTGTGGTAGTCCTTCAGTAGCTCATGGTCAGTCGTCTAGCACATCCAAAGCAGCATCGGGTTGTAGGAGCTATGGAAAATTGTCCAGCATCTTACATATCCTTGTAGTAGCCAAATCTCCCTCTATCTTTTGGGCAAATTGTTCTCCACTGATGCTTCAATTTGCATCACAAATACTTTTTTAACATAGTTCGTAGCAACTAATCCCTTGTCCAAAAATTGAGTTGGTGCACTTTCAAGGCAAATGTTAGTCCTATTGGTAGTAGGTAAATCAATACCAAATTATTCATTCCCTATTGGTAGTAGGTAAATCAATACCAAATTATTCATGCCCTATTGGAAATAATCAATGTTTGCTCAAGAGTATTGCGATCATACTCAAAATATGGTTCCGGTTCTTCAGGTGGTTGATAACTCTTGGATCCCTTTGAATTGTGAAAGTGTTACTACTATACACTTAAATGTATTCCCTTGATTGGGGATGTGAAAGTAAGCCAATTTTCAAAGAGTATTAATCTTGATTGCCTTGTGATATTTGTTTTGCATGTGACATTTGTTGGAATTGTCTGATTTTTATGCTTGCAAAATATGAGTAGATTTTAGACCGAGGAAATGATTTAGGCAAGTTCTTTGGACCGTTTGAGCCAAAAAGCCAACTTAATTGATATTTTATCCTTAGTATTCCCTTTTTAGCCTTAAAAGCCATTTAGATCCATTTCTTTATTCAACCATATTATTTACGTTAGGGTAGTTCTCTAAATCCAATCGGGCCATCATGAGTGTAATAAAACATCTTAATGTTTAAACTTATCTTGTATTTTAATCAAAGGCAAATTTATGTTTCATTCATGTTTTTTTAGTAACAGACTTATTTTGGATGAATCCATTAGGTGATGTTAAAGATTTATTCACAAAGGTTGTGAATATGAGGCACTAAATCTTTAATTATAGTAGTCATAAATGTTTATAGTATCTCGTGGAAGGTATTCAATTGGGCACAACTACTCATAGAAGCTAGTATCGTAACTTTCTATCAATGTGACATGAGTTATTAGTAAGTGAGAATGATTGAGTCTTATATCATTTCACATCAGTTGTGAGGATTAACACGATTGACGATTGCTAAAACAATATGTTGAACTACACCGTAACTCATATTGGATCACATTGGGTTTTCACTTACTTGTCAATGATCCAATACTGTCATGATTGTGTGGAGATTGATCCTTCGACTTATAATGTTATGAACATCTCATGCTTGAATGTCTAATGTTCATGGTGTATAATATTGTACTCTTGAAGAGTAAAATAAAACACTAATTGGCATCAAGAAGTTCAAACATAGAGAGGTTACATATCACGTAAGAATCCAATAATCTTAAGTAAAAAATGAAGATGGTGTCAATGATATGATAATGGTGAATGTTAGAAAGGAAATCCGTGGACAAGGTAATTGATGTATGAAGGAAAGAGTTTCCTAATTAAATATACGTGCTAAGGTACATATAAGTCATATAAAAGATTACAAATCGGCTTGACAAGGAAATCATGGCCATGATCTAGACTGGATACCAAAATAGAATGATTTTACTAAGTGGCAATCATGATATAAAGGTTAATGATGAATTCTTCTCATTCATATCCTATTGATAACCACGATATTTTGCTAGATGTCGCTCGTGGAATTCGGGGGCAATTTGGGAGTTAATAATTAATATCTATACATGCCAAAAGGTGATTGAAGGGTTTTGATGTCAGTTATGAGATAGTGGAAAAAACCCCTGATCTACTTGATCACTTACAATTTATTAGAGAATCCCGATGTCATTAGGATCATGGACTTAGTTGGTTGCACAAAAAAGGGCATGATAATCAATTAATTTCAAACTAAGTAGAAGAAAGTGCAAGAGATGACAGTGTGTGTTGTATTGTATGATGATTCATGGGATACTCTAATTAAGCCTTAAAAGAGGCTTTGACTAATTTTAAGGATCGGACAATATGAGGGTTGATTTGAATAATTAATTTGAAATTTAATAATATATGGCAAAAAAATTTTGTATACGAATTATTGAATTTGTTTACTCTTTAGTTATCATATTTCAGTCGAGTAGAGGCTTAGGCTTAAATTATAATTACGTGAGAAATAAATAACATATATGGGTTGGTTTTATTAATTTTAGAAAGTCTATAGTCATTTATTAACAACCAAAATAAATAGAATTAACCTAGGGAGAAAACTTAGAGTTTTCGGTTCAACCATATTAAATTGGGATCTACTAAACCCTAATTTGCCTTAAGTGATCTATAAATACTCAAACTCCCTAGTCAGAGGAGCAACAAATATAACCTAATAAATAGGGAGAAAATTCGTTCTCCTCCTTCCCTTAGTTGCTCTTTTTTTTCTTTTTTTTTCCTTTTCATACTACTTTTAGGATTAGGGTTTTTTGGCCAAAAATTGAATTCTTTCACTTGCTAGCACGGGCTATTAACAGCTATCAAAGAGGAGGAGTTGGTTGATTAAGTTCTCATGTGGACTGTAGAGATTTCATGCGTTTGGGATTCTTCTTCTTCAACCCCAACATCGTCAGTTTACCGACAAAAATTTGATTTTTCAGGTAAAGATCTCTTCTTTATCCTTTTGGTCACTGTGTAACAATTAAGTTTTGTAAATAGCTCAATGGATGAGGGATCTAGATTATTTATTTGCTTATTTCCACGGCATTTAAATTTTTCAATATCCCACTGTTTACTATAGTAACCTCATCTTTCAACTAAT
Organism: Cinchona pubescens; assembly: GCA_025175665.1. Classification (NCBI taxonomy): domain Eukaryota; kingdom Viridiplantae; phylum Streptophyta; class Magnoliopsida; order Gentianales; family Rubiaceae; genus Cinchona; species Cinchona pubescens. Next base: position 1,526,259 of record JANKKI010000099.1, on the reverse strand, counting down.
ATCAGAGCCATGATTACCAAACTAATTGTTAGATTGTTTTAATGTATTTTTTTTATTTAATTTTTGTTTTTTGTCCATATAACATGTTCATAACTTTCTTGATGTGATTGAGATTTTGTGATTAACCACAAAAATTAAAAAAGAAAAAAAGAAAATCGCACCTAGGGTTTCAGCCAAACTAAGGTTTCATCGAAACCCTATATTACGGCGAACCTAGGGGTGTGGTCAACCCTTGGGCTTCGACCTTGGGGTGTGTATAGCCTTGGTGATTGTTGAAAATCCTTAAAATAGAAAATAAAATAAATAGAAACTGTAAAGTTGGAAGAATACGATAAAACTAAGGTTTCAACCCTAGTTTGCACCGTGACCTCTTCCTCGTTAGGAATGCTATGGAAGCCTATTACAGTGTGTGGCCCCAAAGCAACCTAAAAGGAGGGGGTGAATTAGGTTTCTTAACAATTAGTTTGAAAAATTAAATATGCTCTTATAAAATCTTTTGTACTAACAAAAATTTTGATAGAGATAAAATCAATTAAACTTAAGAAGTATCTCTTAAGGTAAAGAGAGAGATTAAACAAACAACACTTCCAAGCTACCAACCTTGAAGTGTTAATCCACTAAAGTGCTCCTTCAAATTTGGTGAGCCAATAATCTCAAATGTACACAAAGTAGGACAATCCTTAAGTGTCACTAATTCTCTTTAGTTGAGCCAACGATTTTACTCTCAAACTCACTTTTGTACAAAATCGTTCCACTCAATATTTTTTAATAGCATTTTAAAGTACACACCAATACAATATTGCTCAATTGCTATTTGCACTCAAATTGCTTTTCTACTTGCTTGTAGTCAATGTGTAAGTTACTTTCATTATACACAGGAGTTGGTATTTATAGGTGCAATAAATTGAGTTCTAACAACTTCCTAATGAATCAATAATAAATGTTCAAAAACTAGTCGTTATAAGTTTCAGACGTCCAATATTCTTGTATAATTGTTATGCGTCCGATCCATCGTCAGTTATCAAATATCAGAAAGTATAGAACATCATTCGGACGGCTGATCTTGCGTCTGTTCCTTCGTCCGAACCAGGTATGCTTGAAGAGTTCACACGTCGGATGGAATAATGTGTTCGAAAGGTTTAATGATAAACTAGGAATTTTTTTTTTTTGAACAGTTAGCTTCGTCCAGTGTAAGTTTCTTTCGGACGGTTAGATGCGTCCGTTGTAAGTGCCTTAAAACTCTTGATTCTGCCTTGCTCTTTCGGACGAAAAAATATGTCCGAGGAAAATTTCTTCGGACGGGCTTGTACGTCTGTTGCAGATGCTCCAAAAATCTTGCTCTCTGTCTGAGCGTTCAGACAGTGAATTGCGTCCGTGATAATCTTGTTCGGACAAGCTTATGCGTCCGAGAAATATATTGCTCTTCTGACGGTGTTCTTTGTCCGAAAGCCCTGCTTCAGGAAAATATCCTAGTAGTCCTAAACAGCTCAGGTTAAGTGGGTTAAATCATTTTGTCATCATCAAAATAAGATTTGTAGATTATTAATCACCCCCTTTTTTATGATGAAAAACCATGAGGTAAAATAACTTGCAACAACCAAGTTTACACAATATAATTAGTTCAAATAGCGATAATCAATGCAAATAGCACACTAACCATAATCAATGCAAATAGCACACTTACTCCCCCATTTGGCATCATCAAAGAGTAAAAAGAGCTTCCCCCCTAGGAGTGTGTTCCCCCTTAAGCAAGCAATATAAAATCAATCCAGAAAAGTTAATAATTACAACTTAGAGAAGTCAATCAATTATAAAAGTGAAAAAGAAACTATCAATTTGTCAATCTAAGTGGAGTTGTTTTTCTTCTTGGAGCATTCTTCAAGTTTGCCCTTCTTGGGAGGTGCATCATCATCGGTAGCCTCACTGTCATGATCATCAGGATCTCGGCATTGCATGATGTAGTTGAAAGTGTCGTCAACGTCTTCATCATCGTCATCATCAGTACCAGTAATGACTGTAGTAGATTTGGTAGGATTGGCTGCACCAATTGGATCCTCACGGTCTTGAGGCTCAGAACAATAACCGTCATTATTGGTACTGTCATCACTGTCAAAGGAAGACTCAAGAATATATTGGGATTGGATATTAGCAAACTAAACCTGAGCTGAGGCAGACATTCCTAAATTTAGTGCTTCTTGAAGAATGGTTAGTCTGATCTCCAGTCTCTTTAGCTTCCGAGTGGTGAGGCGTTGGAAGGTGCTTATTTGATTACTCAAGAAAGGAACAAGGGTACACAGATGAGATAAGGAAGGTCCAAAAAATGAAGGGTGGGGGTCAGGCAATAATGGAAGTGTGGAAGAGGAAGGGAATGCGGAGGTACAAGGCCGGAGGTAGAAGCTTGAGATTTGGACTTTTCAAGTTCATAGGTAGCCTTGGTAAACCATTGATCATTAAAAAAACTTAAACCTTTGCATTCAATGCATGATTTATTAAAATAAGGAGGAACTTGTTTTTTGCCAGTGAAGGGCTTTATGACATCAAGGTGATCAAAAACTTTAGTGAGAAATTTGCCAAAATGAATGTTTCTGCGTGTATCAGTTAAAAATAGCTCCCATGGAGAGCAAAGAGATAGCCAAAGTCAAGTGGGATACCTTTAAAAACACAATAAAACAAATATAACTTCATTTTTCCGTGCTCAGTGTGATGACAATCAATCGGAAGAAGTAAATTAGTGACTACAATATATAAGATGTTGAGTTCAGGTGCAAGTAGCGTGGTTTTGGCTTCCGAAACTTGTTTAAAATTGATGTTAAAATCTGTCAGACCTCGTTAATATCGAAACGAGTATCTAAGGCAGGCCATTTATCCAAAGAGTAGAAATAAGAAATGTCATCAGGAGAGCCAACTTCACATTCAAAAATAGAATTGATAACATTCGAAGAAATTTCAAGATTCATATGATTGACACTAGAGACTAATGTATGAATAGTTGAGCCCTTTCTAAGATTGGCAGTAAATTGCAATACCATATCATGACTTAAACACGCAAGTCCAAGTGAACTAATTTACCCCAAGATTGTTTTTCAAAGCATGTTTTAACAAGAGGCAAATTCAATTCATCAAAAAGACTGTTAGAAATAGGTCGTTGAACAATGATTGATTTGCTATATGATTGAACAATAAATATAGGTAGAGAGGGATTGGGGATGGATTGAGGATTTTTGGATGTTTGTCCTTGCACCGGAGCCTTGCCCTTTGATTTTTTGCCTTTGGAAGCGGTTGAGGATCCTCCACGCGATCGTACCATTATGAATTTGAAAAACAAGAAAAAAAGGAAAAAGTGAGTTTGAGGAAATTTGTGAGAAGTTGCAAGAAATGAGATGGTAGAAAGGTGAAATAAGGATCAATTGAGATGGGTTAGGGTTTTGGAATAGAAATTCCTTGACCAATTTTAGAGGAGAAGGGATAGATTGAGAGAATTTTGAGAGGGTACTTGAGTCGCTAGAGCTAGGGTTCAGTGGATTGTAAGTGTACGAAGGGAGAAAAGAAAATGAAGGGATTTAAACGAGTAGAACAATCGTTCGGATGTTCGAACAATTTTTATGCGTCCGATCGTGAATCCAAACTCAGATGAGCGGACGATCGAAGGTCAATGTTGTGCGTCCAAGGAAGTGTCAGATGGTGATACTCGTCTGTTAGAAATTCCAGAGAGTTTGAGGAATAAGTAGGAGAGTTCGGATGATTATAAGTGTTCGAGACAGAAAAGAGGAGTTTGGACGTTTGTGTTCGTCCGATAGAGCAGATAGTTCGGACGTTCATATGTGTCCGAACGCAGAGTTCATATAGATTTGAAATTAATGATGCCCAAACGAGTTCTGAGAGATTCAAAGCAATCTAAAGGCAAAGGTTTAGTAAAAATATCTGCAAGTTGATCTTTTGTACACACAAATTCAACACAAATTTCCTTTTTTCTCACAAGATCTCTTATAAAGTGGTGCTTGACATCAATGTGTTTGGTTCTAAAATGCATGACAGGATTTTTTGTGAGATTAATTTCACTAGTGTTATCACATCTTATAGGCACACAATCAAAGATAACACCAAAGTCTTTTAATGTATGTTTCATCCACAGAAGTTGAGCACAACAATATCCAACAACAATATATTTGGCTTCTGCCGTAGAAAGTGAAATAGAATTTTGCTTCTTCCTAAACCAGGACACTAGACAATTACCCAAAAAGGGACACATACCACTAATACTTTTTCTATGAATTTTACAACCAGTAAAGTCAGCATCAGAATAACTAATTAAAGCGAAATTAGAGGATTTTGGATACCAAAGACCAAAATCCATTGTACCTTTTAAGTATCTAAAAATTCTTTTTACTGCAATCAAATGTGATTCTTTAGAACAGGATTGAAATCTAGCACACAGACAAACAGAAAACATAATATCCGGTCTACTAGATGTTAAGTAAAGTAGGCTTCCGATCATACCTCTATAGTATTTTTCATCAACACTATTACCTTCTTCATCTTTATCAAGTTCGGTTGAAGTACACCATTGGTGTTCCCACTTGTTTGCAATCTTCCATTACAAATCGCTTGAGTAGCTCCTTTGTGTACTTGATTTGTGTAATGAATGTTCCTTCCTTTGTTTGGTGAACTTGGAGTCCAAGGAAAAATTATAATTCTTCCATCATACTCATTTCAAATTATTTTTGCATTAAGCAGGAGAATTCCTTGTACAAACTTTCATTAGTTGCTCCAAAAATAATATCATCAACATAAATTTGAACAATTAACAAACCATTAGAATTAGTTTTGGTGAAGAGAGTGGTGTCAACAACACCTATTTTAAAACCATTCTCAATCAGATACCAAGCTCTGGGAGCTTGTTTCAAACCATATAAAGTTTTAGAAAGTTTGAAAACATGATTTGGAAATTTTTTATTTTCAAAACCGGGGAGTGTTCAACAAAAACTTCTTGATCAATAAAGCCATTTAAAAATGCACTTTTGACGTCCATTTGAAATAATTTGAAATTGTTAAAGCATGCATAATGCTGCAAGAAACATGCGAATAGATTCTAAACGAGTAACGGGTGCAAATGTTTCATCAAAATCCATACCTTCTTCTTGAGCATAACCCTTTGCAACGAGTCTAGCTTTGTTCCAAATAATGTCACCTTTGTCATTTAATTTATTTGTAAAAACCCATTTTGTTCCTATCACGGGATTAATTGATGATCTTCCAACTAAGGTCCATACATTATTTTTCTTGAATTGACTAAGTTCAACTTGCATAGCAAAGACCCAAGATTCGTCATTCAATGCGCCATCCACATATTTAGGTTCAATATGAGAAAGTAATGCAGAATTACTATTCAAAGGTTTATGAGATCGAGTTTTTATCCCATCGGATGGAGCACCAATGATCAAATCTTGAGGGTGACTAGAGACAAATCTCCATGCTCTTGGGAGATCTTTTCGAGCATCTTTGTTCTTTTCTTCTTCTTTATCCAAGTGATGAGTGTTCTCCTCATTGCTTGTCAAGATCTCTTGACATTAAGAGATACTTCATGTATAGTGAGCTTCTTAAGTTCCTTTTGAATACCTACATCTTCATCTTCATGCCCATTCTTTGAAATAATATCATTAGCCTCATCAAACGTAACATGCACAACTTCTTCAATTAAAAGAGTTCTTCTATTTTATACTCGGACTGCTTTCTTGTCACTAGAATAATCCAAGAAAATTCCTTCATCCGATTTTTTGTCAAATTTTCCAAGATTTTCTTTGATTTTTAAAATAAACATTTGCAACCAAAAACTTTAAAATAGCTCACAATGCATTTTTTACGAAACAAGAGTTCATAAGAAGTTTTATTTAAAATGGGCCTCAAAATAACTCGATTCATAACATAACAAGTCGTGTTAACGGCTTCGGCCCAAAAATGTTTCGATAAATCACATTTACTAATCATGGTTCTAGCGGCCTCTTGAAGTGTTCTATTTTTCCTTTCACCCACACCATTTTGTCGAGGCTCTCTAACCACTGAGAATTCATGCGAAATACCATTTGTGATCACAAAATTTGGAAAAACCTCCAAATTTAAATTCGGCTCCATTATCACTTCTCAATCGGATGATTTTCAAATTCAACAAATTTTGTATTTTGGAAAACAATTTTACAAAATTTTCAAAAGTTTCGTTTACGTGAACGAGAAATAGTACCCATGTGTACCTAGAATAGTCATCAACAATCACAAATGCATATTTACTACCACCGAGACTAACATGTTGAGTTGGACCAAACAAGTCAAAATGTAATAATTCTAAGGGTTTGGAAGTAGACACATAATTCTTTGGTTTAAAAGACACTTTAACTTGTTTACCAAATTGACATGCATCACAAATTTTGTTTTTCAAAAACTTCAATTTTGGCAAGCCTCTCACCAATTCTTTCTTGGCAAGGTTTTCAATTAAATCCATCTTGAAGTGACAAAACCTTCTACGCCAAAGCCAAGGATCATCTATAGAAGCGGTTAGACATTTTACATTGCTACTACCAATATTGTCAAGATAAATCACATAAACATCATTGTGCCTAGTACCTTTAAATAAAAAAACACAATTTTTATCAAGAATTAGACAATCATGTTTGGTAAATAACACATAGATTTTTATCACGTAGTTGACTCACACTTAATAGATTGTAAATTAAATTATCAACAAGAAGCATATTTTTAATCAAAGTCTCACCATTTTTACCTACATCACCAAGACCAATTGATTTTGCTTTCATGTTATCCCCAAAAGTCACCTTTCCACGACTTTTGGATAAGAGTTTGGTGAAGAGAGATGCATCACCCGTCATATGTGTTGAGCACCCACTATCTATGAACCATTTGGCATTCTTGGTGATGTTCATTTCCTACACAAGAAATTAAGCGATAACTTTTGGTACCCACATTTTCTTGGGTCCATAGGAGTTAGTAAAATGACTACAAATCCATACAGTATTCATACCAAGTTTTTCATTTCTCTTGACATAGCAATTATTTTTCACATGTCCATGTTGATTGGAAAAAATTGCAAATAACATTTTTATTTCCATATAAAGAAGATTTTGATTATACAAAGCATAAATCATTCCTTCTAAAAGTGAGAAAGTTCTTGTTGATCAATATATTTCTATTCTATTTCAAATCAACAGTATTTTCCTTTTTTTTAAGCAAGAGAATATTCAAGTCATCCAATCTTTTCTTCAAGGAGGCTTGTTCTTCCTTGATCCTTGTTTTCATATGCATTCTTTTTTTCAAATCACTGTTTTCCTGTGATAACCTATTATTTTCATTCACAAGTTTAGAGTTAGCATTCAATAAAGCATTTGATTTCTTAACTAACTCCTTATTTCTAGCATATGATTCTTTTAAGCTATCATGCAATTTTAAAATGAAATCTTCAAGATTATTGTCATCATTTTCATTATTCGAATCATAAGTAGAGGTTACCTCGTCCTCACCAATGGCCATAAAGGCTATTTGTGCCGATTCCACTTCTTCCTCAACTTCTCCTTCGGAGTTGCAGACTCAATCATCCCAAATGATTTGAAAGTTGTTGAAGTGGAGCTTTCTTCCTTCCTTTTTCTTCTTGGAAGGACACTCATTTGCAAAGTGTCCGGATTGACCACATTCAAAGCACTTTTCATTTTGCTTTTTCATTTCTAGCTTGGTCTTTCATTTAAAATTATTTGAGTTGATAGCTCCACCTCTTCTCATTCTCCGTTTATTGATGTAGTGTTTGAGAAATCCTTTGGTGATGAGTGCAAGATCTCCTTCATCAAGATCTTCATCTTCTAGATTGATGGAGCAATTTTCATCTTCTTCGTGAGAGGTCTTCAAGGCTATGCTTCTTTTTGGCCTTACTTGTTCATCATCCACAACTTTGGCAATAAGCTTCAATTCATATGAAGTAAGGGAATTTATTAGTGATTCAATGGGTATGAAATTCAAGTTCTTAGCTTCTTCTATAGCAACAGTCTTTGCTTCCCATTCCTTGGAGAGGGCATTCAAGAGCTATTACGCACTCTTTCAATGATTGTGGGTGGCTGCTTCTAGGCAAACCTCCTGGCTGTCTCTGCATTTTCTATTTTTCTTACCCCAAAGAGTATTCCTTTCCCAAGACTTCAAGATCCTTGATGATATCATTGAATTTACAATACATTTTATCAATGTTTTCATGTGGCTCCATCTTGAAGGACTCGTACTTGACAACAAGTAAAGATTTCTTTTGTTCTCGAACATGATCGCTTCCTTCATGAATTTCCTTCAATTTGTCCCAAATTTCTTTTGCGAAAATGCATCCTTTGACTCGAGTTGATTCGTTGGCATCCAAGGCATTGTATAACACGTTCATAGCCTTGGCATTTGAGGTCAAATTTTCCTTGCCTCTAGGGGTGAGCTCATCCCTTGTCTTTTCTCTTCTTCTAATTATATGATCATCAATGATGGTAGCTTCAAAAGGACCTTCATTTACAACATACCACAAGTCAATATCAATGAATTGAAAAATATTTTCATTCTATATTTCCAACTAATAAAGGTTTACCCAATTAAACATAGGGGGTCTTGTGATAGATTGACCCTCAAAAAATAAAGCATCATTGGTTGCTATAAGGGATCTATACTCAAATGCAATTTAAACAAAATAAAGAGACCAATGCTCTGATACCAATTGTTGGCCCCAAAGCAACCTAAGAGGGGGGTATATTAGGTTTCTTAAAAATTTCTTTGCAAAATATGCACTTATAAAATCTTTTGTACTAACAAGAAATTTGATAGAGATAAAATCAATTAAGCTTAAGTAGTATAGAAAAAGGTAAAGAGAGAGATTAAATAAACAATACTTCCAACCTACCAAGCTTGAAGTGTTATCCACTAAAATGCTCCTTCAAATTTGGTTAGCCAATAATCTCAAATGTACACAAAGTAGGACAATCCTTGCTCACACTAATTCTCTTTAGTTGAGCCAACGATTTTACTCTCAACCTCACTTTTGTACAAGATTATCACTCCACTCAATATTTTTGCATAGCACTTTAAAGTACAATACTAATACAATATTGTCAATAGCTAATTTGCACTCAAATTGCTTTTCTACTTGCTTGTATTCAATGTGTAAGTTATTTTTCATTATACACAAGAGTTGGTATTTATAGGTGCAATAAATTGAGTTCTAACCACTTCGTAATGGCACAATAATAAATGCTCAAAAACTAGCCGTTATAAGTTCCGGACGTCCGATATAATTGTTATGCGTCTAATCCATCGTCTGTTCTCAAATATCAGAAAGTAGAGGACATCATTCGGATCGCCGATCTTGCGGCAGTTCCATCATCCGAACCAGGTATGCTTGAAGAGTTCACACGTCGAATGGAATAATGTCCGGTGTAAGCTTCTTTCGGACAGTTAGCTTCATCCGGTCTAAGCTTCTTTCGGACGGTTAGATGCATCCGTTGCAAGTGCCTTAAGACTCTTGATTTTACCTTGCTCTTTCAGACGAAAAAATATGTCCGAGGAAAATTCCTTCGGACGGGCTTGTGCGTCCGGTATAGATCTTTTGATGCTCCAAAAATCTTGCTCTCTGTTTGATCGTTTGGACAGTGAATTGCGTCCGTGATAATCTTGTTCAGACGAGCTTGTGAGTTCGAGAAATATAGTGCTGTTCATACGGTGTACTTCGTCCGAAAGCCCTGCTTCAGGCAAATATCCTAGCAATCCTGCATAGCTCAGGTTAAGTGGTTAAATCATTTTGTCATCATCAAAATAAGATTTTTAGATCATCATATAGCCCTTCTAGGGTTTTTGTCGTTGCTAGATTGAGCCTCAATGAATTGCTCGGCAGCTCAGATTCTACGTGTTTTAGGTTTTAACTATTTTTTGGTTTTAACAAAAATTATTTTATTTTTTTTATTTTTTTATTTTTCTGTGATTTTTGAATTTCATGGTTAAAAGGTGTTTTTAGCATGTTAATTGACCAGAGAAATTTATTTAATTAATTAAACTAGATTTAATCTAAAATTTTGGTTTATCTTTCTTACAAGTTACCCATCAAATCTTTTTTGGTCTTCCCCTACTCCGCCCTTTTATGTTGACTACTCTCTCTAAAATCTACTCGTCTAAGAGACGGTTCTACTAGACATCTTAACAGATGACCTAACCAACTTAAGCATGTTCAATAGGTGCTACTCCAATCTTATCATGAATAAGTGCATCGCATATCTTGTCCATCTTAGTGTACCCACACATCTATCTTAACATTTGAATTTCTACTACCTCATCTTTTGTTCATTGTGTAATTCACTGTCCATCATCTGTTCGTGTGTGTAATGCACTGCCCAACATTCAGGCCCATAAAGCATCGCTGGCCTAATTGAATTCCTTGATCTGTAAGGAAAGGACTAAGGCATGGCATGACAAAATCATCTTAAGGAAAAAGTTCAAAAGCGGTGATTTGGTATTACTTTACAATTCAAAGCTCAAATTATTCCTAAGAAAACTCAAATTGCAGTGGAGTGGACCCTTTGAAGTGGTTCAAGCTTTTCCTCATGGAGCAATGGAGATAAAAGTGAAAGAAAGGAGGATTCTGTTCAAGGTCAATGGTCACCGGCTCAAACCCTACTTGGGAGGAATTACTGATGAAGAACAAGAAATCGTCAAGTTTGTGCAAGAATGATCAATCATGCCGTAATCATGCTATTGACTATAAAAGAGCACTTCTTGGGAGGCAACCCAAGTTTTAATTTAGTTAGTTTTTGTTTTCTTTTGGTTCGAACTTTAATTAGCTTATATTTTAAGTGATTTGGATTGAAGTATGTTACAAATTTTGGTTAAAAATGTGTTTCTGAATTGAATAAATAGTGCTATTGAATGTGTAAAAATTGTCACCTAAACTTGTTATTTTGGTGTTTTCAAGTTGTGCATTTACTTGAGGAAAGTTGGTGAAGAAAGGAAAAATTTTGGCTGCGTACAAAATACTCCTTGCAGATTCAATAGGTCCATGTCATGATATCAACCTCAAACATCTGGAGGTTATTTTGGTCATTTGGGCCAAATTGTGACATAGAAAATCCAAATGACGATATTAACCTCATCAACTTCTGCAAAGGCAAAAATTTCATCCCGAGTCAAAATTGGATTGTCCATGTCGCGACATCGAGGCACATACAGGGCACATGACCAATTCAAATCGTGACATGGATTTCCCCATGTCACAACATAGAGATGCATAATAGAAAATGAGATCAGGACAAATAGTGACATAGAAAACTCCATGTCACAACATCAATACAAACAGAATCAAAGTTTAAAAAAAGAATCTTCTTCTTCTTTTCCACATTTCAATTTTTCTACACACAACCATGAAACCCTTTCCCCAACCTTTCAAATTCTTCCATTTTCTCCCATTAAAATCCTTTCGAGACGTCATAATACCCTACCAAAACACTTTTACATCATCTTTAAAGAATCAAAGGCAGAGCAAGTTGGAGTCTTTCTTGGAGAAATTCAACATCAAGGGAGAATTTGCACATCTTTTCTTGGGAAATTTTTTACATCGATTTGGTAATATCCTTCTTAATTTTGTGGTTGAAATTTTGACATAATTGTGGAAGACAATTTTTGGGTGCATTTGATTCATTTTTATTTTGAAATTCTTGACAACTATTGGGTGATTTTGGAACAAATTTTTTCTTGAGCAAATTTTTTGGGCAAGATTGTTACATTGAAATGATTAATTCTTTGGATTATTTGAACTATAGGTTGGATTTTTTTAGTTATTGTTGAAAAATTGTGAAATTTTATTGATAAATTTGATGGAAATTTTGGCTTGGTTGTGAATCTAAAAATTATCAGTGCATATATTTGTTGATAAATTGCTATAAAAATGACAAGGAATGTGTATGGGATTGTCAGAGGAGAGCAAAAATGAGGGATAGAGGAAGGAGTTCAAGAAAAAGAAAAGCCGGTGAAGGGACAAGTGGAGAAGGGGAAGTAGGCCAATCTAGTAGGGGAAATGAGCAAATAGAACCTCAATTCTCTAGTGATTGAGCTCATCTATTATTTAAAAATAATGAGAAACATGAGGTGATTAGGGAAAGGAATTTCAATACATCTGTCCATGTATTAGGGAATGTATGAAGAAGTGGGAAAGGCAATAGAGGTTTAGATTAAGGCTAGGCATTGGGAAGGATTTAATTCTCCGATTGACCCAGAGTGCAAGCAATTGGTAAAAAGATTTCATTGTAATCTTGAGAATGGTAAGGTGAGAGTTCGAGAGGTATTGGTTGATTTTAGTTCTGAAGTGATTAATTCTTACTTTAACATACCTCCTGTTTCATCTGAGCAATTTTTAGTACTTTGGAATGATAAGATATAAATGTGATTAAAGATGTTATTTGTGATGTGAATGTGGATTGGGTTTGGCGCACTACAGGTAGTACTGAATTAAGATTTCCTCGTAGTGGGCTCTTAGTTGTAGCAAAACTACGGTTTTACTTTATCGGTTGTTGAATTTGGGTATGTAATTCTATGAGTTTTATTCAGCAAGACAAGTTATTGTTGGTGTATGCTTTCAGGTCAGGGATATCGGTAGATGTAGGCAAACTAATCCGACAGGGATGTTTTAGAAAATGGAAGGTCTGGCTAACCCATCTTTTATGAACCCAGTTTAATCCATCATTTGTATACTGTTGTAAAGTGATCTATTGATCCCGCAGAGCCTATGACATATCCCATGGATAGGATTATTCGGGAATATGTCTATAGGATGGTATGAAAGTATGAGAAGTATCACCCCGGAGAAAGCCATGTACCACCACCACTACCTCAGAGAGCATCATATATCCCTCTACCGCCCGAATATGTATATAATTGCCCAGTCAATGAAGAAGAACGGAACGAATTGCAGGGTTATTAGACCTATAGTAAGCTGGTAATGCATAACAATCTGGCAATAATAGGAGAAGCCCTCAAAACCACTTCACTTGATACATGGGTTCATTTGCCGCCACCTCCGATTTGGCATTATGTGCCCACCTCATGGGCAATATTACACTCCACCGATAGTTTCTGCACATCAAGAAAAAGCCCAGCAAGCTGGTGAGATCAAAAGAGCTCAAGATAGGATGACCATGAGGAAGCTCGCCCCATTGATGCAAAAGATGGTCGAGAGGACATGGAACAGGAGAGTTGAAGCAACCAGCAGCAACAGATAGTGATGACTCAGGGTAAAAGCATTCGAAGAACTTTTATGATGATTGACAATTTTTATTATTGTTCATGTCTTAGCACTTTTATTTTTAGTTATGTTATCTTTATTATTTTCCTTTGAGATATTTTAGTTTTGAACTAGATTAGCTAATAGCATTAAATTGATGCCAAGTAGATTTCTTTTTATTGCTTCATGGATTAGATCATTTTGACGATTGATTTGTTAAATACTTGGTTTGGTTTTTGGTCATTTTCATTGATTAATAATGGTAGAGTGTATAAGGGCTTTAAGTTGTTGCCAAGTTTTATTTTATTGATGCTTTGGATTAGACATTGATTTTTCTATGGCTTTATTTATTAAATATATGGATTGGTTAAGTACCCTTAGTATTTTCAGTTGGTATTGGTTAATTAGATGTAAATCAAAATTTTATCATGGTCTACTTAGTTCTTGTTGGATTGTTGCTATCCTTTTATGTTGGAATTTTGGATAAGTATAAGGATGAGTTATTCATCAATCCGAATAAAAGAGTCAACTTTTGGGGGTGTTCGGTTTTTTGGTTTGGGAATGGTTATTTGATGTGTATTGGTGTGACTTGATGACTAGTGGATGGAAAATTGATCAATTGAGTACTCGATGATGATATTTGACTTAAAATATTATGTGATTGAAGTATTTGATTGGGTCATTTCATGGATTTAAGTGTGAGTGAGTAATTCTTTTCCAATATAAAGATTTCAAAAATTGGTATTACTATTTTTTTTTAAAAAAATGTACTAAAATTTTGGAGAAATTTTATTTGAAATATTATTTTTGATCAAATCACTAATATTACCTTGTTAGTTGATTTATCTTTTGGAAAAAAAAATAAGTTAAATGAAATAGAAGAAAATTGAGATATTTTGTGTGTTTGCATAGGGAATATTATTGTCTCTAATTTGTTAAATAATTGGTATTTGATATTAATCTTAAGTACGTTTTACTCCTCTTCTTTGGTTTAGGGCCATAAAAAAACTTTTTGTTGATTATAATAAGGTGAGCACGGGATTCTGACATGTACCCATGTTGTTTCTACGAAATAAGCCATTAGAGTAGTAATAAGGCGAGTACGGGATTTCGGCATTTACCCATGCTGTTTATCCGAATTAAGTCATTAGAAACTACGTTTTAGTATACCGAGAAGTTGAGGAGAGAATGTTTGTAATACTTATCATTGATATCATACTACTTAGTCCTTATTAGATTAATGTTCCCAATTTGAGTGACATATGCATTTAGGTAGATTCTTAATGAACTTCTATTTTCCTGCTACCTTGTCAGAATGGTTGACTAACTTTATAATATATGTGATTTGAGAAAAAATGATGTTTTGAATGAATAGAACTTAATTTTTGGGAATTTTTTTGAGAATAGTTAATGCTTGGTAATTTGAAATCTCACTTGTGTAGTAAATGAGCATATTTTTCTTACAAAATTAGGAAACCTGGATTGACTCATTGAAATATTTCAATTATCATATTGCATTAGAGGTCCCTTGAGAGGTTTCCTGATTATTCTAAGTACATCCACTGATCATCAAACATTGCATCAATTTTTGGTGGTGTCATTTATTTATTTGTTAATGACATTCTTTTAATTTTTTCTTTTTCTCGGGACTAGCAAAACGCTAAGTTTGGGGGTGTGATAACTCTAGTAAACTAGAGTTATTTTATTCTAAATCATGACATACTATTAGTCCAAATTCTGAGTTTTGGTTATTAATTTAATATATTGGTTAATTTTTATATTATGTGTTTACATTTTTTAACTATTATTAAATGTGATGAGTTTTTATTAGAATTATAGTTAATTTGGGTATTTAAATAGTTTAATATTATGCAGCATTAAATTGAAAATTGGAAGCTAGAATAAACAAAGTATGAGGGCCAAGATGCAAATTGAGAAGATCGATTGAAAAATTGCTGGAAAACGATTCAAGTCGCAGCATGGATTTCTCCAAATTGAAACATGGAAATGGAACAGGATTAATATATTTTTAGGCCATGTTGGGACATCAAATTTTCCATGTCACGACAAGGAATCGCTTTTCAACAATAATAGTAATTACATTTTTGTAATATTTCAGTAGCCAATTTCTAATTTTTGGCTTGTATAATACTCTAATTATTTAAGGTACAAGGGAGAGGTGATAGTACACATAGTAGATAGTGTAGTTTATAGTTTTTAGATTAGAGTAGAGTATAATAGGATAGTTTGACACTCAAGTTTTAAATTAATATAAATCCTCTTTAATTTTCCTTTAGATCTAGTCCTTAATTCCTTGAAAGTTTAGATTTTGATTACATAGTTTTAGTGGGTTAATCCTTATTTTCAATTAAATATAATTTTTACTTGCTTTATAGTTTAAATTTTTAAAAATTTCTGTACTTTCATTTCAAGTATTCTTAGAAGGTAATTAGGGTTGTTATTAATTTAATGCTTTCTAATTCAAACTTTTCAATTCCATGCATTAATTCTAGTTAATTTTTAGTGAGTATTCTTTATTATTATCAAAAATCCAAAAGTATTTATATTTCAAGTACATCTCTTTACAAATTCTAGACTATAAATGGCATTTTCTTACTTTACAAGCTTTCTTAGTGTTCTTTTTAGTTAAATTAATTACTTGCTCTTTAATTTTAATCGTATTTTGTCACAGTAGAGTAAAATTAAGTGCTTTTAGTTACTTGCTTTCATTAGAATAGATTAATTAGTGTCTAAATTTCGTAGTTACTTAATTTTGTTTATTTGCCTTAGTATATTAATAGTCTAATTTTGATTTAATCTTGTTTAAATGCATTATGGCTTTTATTAGGTTAGGATATTTCTACTCGATTTGATTCGCCTAACTATGTGAAGGTTCGTAAATCTTAGTAATTACATGCCAAACAATCTTTGTGGGAACAACACCTGCAGTCATCCTATACTATTACTAACTCCGGATACTTGCGGAAGTGAGGTAAAGTGTGATTTTGTGAAGTTTTATTATTACTTGTTTTTTTTTTTATTTGACCCCTACCTAGGGGCTTGAAAACTACAATATTTAAAAAGTTAAATATTTCTGGAAACGTATATTTTGTTCATAATGTGAAAATCCAACCTGTCTATTATTTGATTAATTAAAGTAAAATAACATATTAGTAATTTTCTAACGCCACAAATTATTAGTTTGGACTAATAGGTGATTAAGTACTGTCAAGAGACTAATTGTGAAAGATTAAAGATTGAGAATTACTCTATATATGTCTAAGATTAAACAACTATGTAACATATTATATTGACTTTAGGGATATAGCTGTTCAAGAAGAAGGAAGAAGGAATTTGAGGATTTCTTTCACGCAGAGAATAGGTAAAATATTCTACTATTATTTGTTTAAGTATCTTTAATCAAGTTCTTGTTGCTTGAGGCTTTCGATTCTCTATATGTCTGTGTGCAATGTAGAAGGAAGAAAAAAAAAAAAAAAACGAAGAGTTTGTTTCAATTTGCAAGAGGCCATGTTGGATTAAATTGAAGAATTCAGGATAATGACATCATCATCAAAGAAAGCAATAATGAATAGATAAATTGATGAGGTATTAGTTTATCGAGAAAATAAGTTAGGAGAAAAGGAATTGGTTTGGCAAGTAAAATTCTTTGATAAATCAAGTAGTAGGGAAGGTTTTTAAATTGGTTTACTTTCGATCATCTTTGGGTTTTATTGAGCATTGATTACATATTATTTTTGGATATGTTAATAATTAGTTTGAGCTAATAAATTGAGTGTGTTTATTATCCTTTAGGCCGAAAGGACGTAATGGGCACAAGTACTTGAGATAAATTGTTGTATTTACTAGTAATGTTAGGGTTCTTGCATTCTCTTATATTTTTCAAGCAGTATTTGAAAAATTAAATATTTGTGAAACATTTATTTTGTTTGTAAATCAAATTGACCATGTTTTATATTTTACTTCTTATACAAGTATGTGCAAAGTGATTTTTTGTGAAATGCAATAAATAATATGATTGATATGATTACTAGTACAATTGATGGCATGATGTTATTCGAGTGTGTGAGAACTAAGTACTGTACAGAACTAAGTGCTATGCTGAAGTAAGGGCGAAAGCCACCTCTAGAATCTGTTCTTGCCACATCTAGAATCTCACATGACCAATTGTCACCGAGTGCTTTGATTGATATTAAATAATTGGTTAATAGAATGTTTTCTTAACTTTTGACCACTTTCTATGTATGGAATTGTATCACTTTGTTGTGCTTATTAATAAATGGACGAATTTGTAAAGAAAATGTATATATTGTAACATGCTTAATTCGATAAGAGAATACGAGAATTACTTACTGATCTCATGTATTGCTTATCCCACAATATTAACATTTTTGTAGGTATATGTAATATTTTGATTATGATAGTGGTCCGAGATGTGAGGTTTTGAGCCGAGGTGTCCTCAAGGAAAGATAAGGGCACGGCAGTCACGAGACTCTTGCAAATGAGACATGACAGAATGGTATTAGAGCAATAGGTTATATCTCTATGTGCATCATAGGCTTAATATTTAGGATACCAGATTGTGGGAGTTAGTAGAGTTAAGATGAATTTGAGATTGGATGATGAGAGTGCGCGATGGAAACATGGTCTGTGAAGTTTCGAGGACAAAAATTCTTAGAATGAGGGTAGAATGTGAAAACCGAACTCATCAACTATTTGATTAATTAAAATCTTAAGAACAATAGATTAGTAGTTTTCTGATCCCACAAGTTATTAGTTTGGAATAATAGGTAATTAAGTACTATCAAGGGACTAATTGTTAAATATTAAAGGTTGAAAATCACTATAAAGAGGATGTCTAACATTAAACAACTATACGATATATTATATTGGGTTTTGGGTTATAGCCATTCAAGATGAAGAAAAGAATGAACGAATTCGAGGATTCCTTTCAGGGTAAAGAATAGATAAACTTATTCTACCATTATTTGTTTAAGTATCTTTAATCAAGTTCTTGTTGGTTATCTTGGTGGGTTGTGCTTGAGACTTTCTATTCCTGTGTTTGTGTTGTAGAAAGAAGAAAAGAAAAATATAAATAAAACGAAGGGTCTCTTTCAATTTGAATAAGGCCTTGTTGGATCAAATGGAAGAACTGAAGATGATAATATCATCATAAAAGAAAGCAGGAGTGAATAGATAAATTGATGAGCCATTAGTTTATTGAGAAAATAAGTTAGGAGGAATGGAATTGGTTTTGCAAGTAAGATTCTTTGATAAATCGGGCAGTAGGGAAAATTTTTAAATTGGTTTTCTCTTTTGGTCCTCTTTGGTTTTTTTTTTCTAGGGCTGATTACATATTATTTCTAGATATGTTAACAATTACTTTGAGCTAAGAATTGAGTGTGTTTTATCATTCTTCAAGCCAAAAGGACGTGGTGGGCACAAGTACTCGAGATGAGGTGTTGTATTTACTATTGATGCCAATGTAAATAATTCTTGTATTCTTTTATATTTTTCAAGTACTATTTGAAATATTAAATATTTATGAAACATATATTTTGTTTATAAATTGAATTGAGCATGGTTTATATTTGACTTCTTATACAAGTGTTGCTAAATGATTTTTCATGAAATGGAATGAATAATATAATTGATATGATTGGTTGACTGATAGTACAATTGATGACATGATTTACTCGAGTATGTGAGAACTAAGTACTGTACAAACTAAGTGCTATACCGAAGTAAGATCTTGAGCCACATCTAGAATGTATTCGAGCCATATCTATAATTTCATATGACCAAGTGTTACCGATTGCTATAAATAATATTTGATAATTAGTTAATAGAATGTTTGCTCAACTTATAACCACTTTCTATATTTATGTCTATTGAATTGTATCACTTTATTGTGCTTATTAATAAATGGACGGATTCGTAAAGAAAACATATATACGGTAATCATGCTGAATTCGGTAAGAGAATACAAGGATTACTGACCGAATCCATATTTTCTTCATACAACAATATTAACATTTTTATAGGTGTTTGTAATATTGTATATGGATAGTGATTCAACAAGTGAGGTTTTAAGCTTGGTATCCTCAAGGGAAGATGAGAGCATGACAGTCATAGGATTTTGGGAACAAGACGTGACAGGTAGGTTCCTTTTTTTTTTTGGAAATTAATGCATCCTGTCACTAGGTTTGGTTGCTATATTATTCTTTCCTGTCATCCACAAGAAGAAAGAAAGATAAGAAAGTTTGGGAAAAATTCTTGTTTGGGTAGGTTTTAAGGTAATTGACATGAACTCTTTCATCCACATTCACCTACATCATTGTGAAGTAAAATTTATTTTAATGAGTTGAAGTAATTTAAACGATGAATATAGATTAAGGGGTTCATGACACCTACCATGAGTTCGCTATTACCCAAGAATTTCCTGAAATGTGGGTTGATTTCTTCGATATTTTGTTTGATTACTTCTTACTTGGTCAAACAAGAGCATCATTTAAAGAAAAACAAATTATTGGGCTATTTCATTATCTTTCTTATATTTATTCAGTAAAGAGAAATGAAACTAGTGGTTTTTTGGGCCATTCTTGCATGGATCTGATTCAAGATACTATGTCTTGGATATCATATGGGTAATATGTCCGAATCTTCCCTAAAGTTCGACCATATTACCGAATGATCCCAGTGATTTGACCAAATAATGAGTTCCCCATTATCACTAACTTATGTTTAGGGAGCTTATGAAAAGACTACATTAACATATAACATATTACTTAATTAGTCTTAAGGATATAAATAAATATAAACAAGGCGAACACTCTAGTGTTGAAACTTGTTTGATTATTTTAATGAATTAGAAATTCGTACATAACCTTGGTTTGTTTATCTTTCAAGCTGAAGTTAAACAAGTTCTTATCGAGGCGAACTCGAGTAGTTTGGGATTTTTACATGTAAATTTAAAATTGCGTTTAATTTATCGACTTGAGTTCAAACCAAACACAAAATATTAATGAACTCTAAATTTTGCTCAAACTTGCTTGATTATTGATGAACCTAGCTTAAACGAGCTATAATGAGCCAAGTTTGAATTGAGTATGTAGTTTGAATTCATTTACAACTCTAATTAGTCTCTCAATTTTTTTTCCAAAATTAACATTATTCTTCATATTATGAAACTAAGTCAAATTATTAAACTTAGCTATTAACTGAAGTAAAAATGTCGTAAGTTTAGAGAAGTAGAAATATTAGAGAAATTCTCAAATGCTCATATATTACTTGCTTTCATTACCTCATCCAAAATAGGTACCAAAGGTCTCTATTTATAGGGTTACAAGCTAAGGGATTCATAAATGTGATACATGAATCACGCGAATCGATAAGCCTTCACAAAATTCAAGGGGATGAATATTACATTAACCGATATGTTTAGGGGGATGAATGGACATCCATATTGCTAGAACTCCTAAGAATTATGAATTCATAATACTCCCCCTTGGATATCCATTATACAGAGAATAGGCCTCGTTAAAAACCTTACTAGGAAAAAACCCAGTGGGAAAAAAAAAACCCTAGTGAAGAAAAAAGAGTACACCATTCAAAGTGTTTAGCAATGTACTTACTCCCCCTATTGAGAGCTTTTATTGAGATCTATAAACTGATAAATTCCAATTCTTTTCACCAAATTTTTTAATGTAGCAGTTGGTAGTGCCTTGGTAAATAAATCTGCCTAATTTCCACTTGAGTGGATTTGCTGCACATCAATTTCACCATTCTTTTGAAGATCATGTGTAAAAGAGAATTTTGGTGAAATTATGCTTAGTTCTATCTCTCTTTATATATCATCCTTTTAATTGAGCACTGCAGGCAGCGTTGTCTTCGAACAATACTGTAGGAATTTCTTCCTTTGTGGATAACCCACAATTCTTCCGGATATAGTGAGTAATTGACTTTAGCCAGACACATTCTCGGCTTGCTTCATAAATTGCTAAATAGGCCTAACCTCAGCATGATTTGAAGAAATGGCAGTTATAGATTGCTTTGTAAAAATGCCATGATATAGCAGTATCACCACATGTGAATAAATATCCAGTTTGAGATCGTGCTTTATGCGGATTAGATAAATATCCAGCATCCGTATATCCAATTAGCTCTAGAGTATATTTATTGGAATAAAAAAAGCCAAGATCAAGTGTCCCTTGGAGATATCAAAAAATATGTTTAACTCCGTTCCAATGTCGTCATGTAGGACAAGACCTAAATCTTGCTAACACATTCACAGCGAATGATATATCAGGTCTTGTATTATTAGCAAGATACATAAGTGCCCCTATTGCACTATGATATGGTACATTAGGACCAAGAAGTTTTTCATTTTTCTCTTGTGGTCGAAAAGAATCTTTGTCAACATCAAGTGATCGGACAACCACTGGAGTACTCAATGGATGCTTTATCCATATAGAATCGATTTAAAACTTTAGCAACATAATTTGATTGATGCCAATATAAATATCCCATCTTCCAGATGTTCAATTTGTAGACCAAGGAAAAATTTTATTTTTCCAAAATCCTTGATCTCAAATTCTCTTTCTAGATATTCAACAGATTTTGAAATCTCTGCAGGAGTTCCAATAAGATTCAAATCATCGACATAAATAGCAATGATCACAAAATTCAATCCATTTTTTTGATAAAAACACATGGACATATTGGATCATTTGTACAGCCTTCTTTAATCAAACTTTCACTGAGACGATTGTACCACATTCGTCCAAATTGCTTTAAACCATACAAAGATCTTTGCAATTCAATGGAGTAAATTGCTCAAGAATTTGAATCACATGCTTTAGGCAATTTAAACCCTTCAGGGATTTTCATGTAAATGTCATTACCTAATGTTCCATATAGATAGGCAGTGACTACATCCATCGATCGCATATCAAGCTTTTCATGTACTGCCAGGCTCACAAGATATCGCAATATGATTGCATCCACTGCAGGTGAATATGTATACATCATAATCAAGACCTAGCCTTTGAGAAAACCCTTGCGCTTATATTAGGCTTTAGGAAGAACAAACAACTTCAGGTGGTTGTACCTTTCCTTTAAATTATTCCACAGATCAAGAGGATCTTTAACAATAAGATATTCAGCTTTCAAACTTTCATCAAGATGATGATAAAGAAAAATCATTGCTTTGGCACGATTTTGGGCAGAATCCTCATGTGCTTCCATAATGGTGTCTCCAAGACCCATTACATCAAGATGCATTTCAACATCAAGAACCCATGATAACTAATTCTTTCAAGAAATGCCAAGAGATACAAATTCAAATTTAGTAAGGTTAGCCATAATAAAAGAAATTGATAAATAAACTTACCTAAATATCACTTGAACAATAAGATCTTCGATTCCACTATATTTTGCAAAGGTAGAGTCATGCTGATAAGGTATTATGAAACTAAGTCAAATTATTAAACTTGACTATTAACTGAAGTAGAAATGTAGTAAGTAGGTAGAAAAGTAGAAATATTAAAGAAATTTTCAAATGCTCATATATTACTTGCTTTCATTAGCTCATCCAAAATAGGTACCAAAGGCCCCTATTAATAGGGATACAAGATTGGGGATTCATAAATGTAATACATGAATCACGGGAACCGGTAAGTCTTCATGGGAATCAATAAGGCTTCACAAAATTTAAGGGGATAAATATCACATTAACCAACGTGTTGAGGGGGATGAATGGACATCCATATTCCTAGAATTCATAAGAATTCATAACACTTCAAACTTTTTTTAATTTATTAATCTAGTCCTACATTCATTTCTCCAACACAAACCACCATCTCAAAAAGGGGCAGATTAGGGTGTAAACTAGTCAATTCTCGGGTTTTGGTTAATTAAGTTAGTGAAATGGTTCCATAAATTAAATCAAATTGTAGCAGGTCAATGCCCTTATTTAACCTAAATTTGAATTCCCCATTACTTAGACTAATATAATACGAATGATGTGTGTGAATTAGTCTAGACTATAGGTCCATTTTAAAATTTTTTATTTTTTTATCTCCTTTCATGTGTCTTCAAATTTTGTAGGATTAATTACATTTTCCTCCTTAATGTTTGGCCATATTACCAAACGATTCCTATGATTTGAAAAAATTACGAATTCCCCATTAACACTAACTCTTGTTAACATAGCCAATGAAAATACTAGATTACAACTTAATCTCTCAAAGTTTTTTTTTTAAAATTAATAATAGTCGTCACACATTTTTTTTGTCTATTTAGTCCTAAATTTATTTCTTCTACACAAACCACCCTTCTCTTTCCAAACCACCTTGCCATTGTAGCCTCCTAGCCTTTTCCTTTTCTACCTCCACCTCTATCTCCATCCTACAACCTTTCTCCTCCCCAGCTCCCTATCCCTCTTCTTATACCTTATCCAAAAAATGTTGTGTTGTTGAAGATTACATCAATTAAAGCCTGACGGAGATGTTGAGAAGAAAAGCCAGTTCATATTTGGGGTTGGGTTCTCGGGAGCAAGTTGGGGTTTTCGAGGAAGGTACCATGAGAAGCATAAGAGGGCAAAAATTGGTAGTGGTGATGGGGTTGGGGTAAAGGAGCAAGCCTATCATAAGAGAAGAACGGGCCAGGATTAATAAGATTTTTGAGGAGTTGGAGAAGAAATTCTTCACCGTCAACCAGCGATGGCTCATCGCCTCCACTACTAGTCATAGTTATACTAGTACTATGATCAGATCTTCCCAAGGCAACAAAATTGGAAGAAAT
The DNA here is from genome assembly GCA_025175665.1 of Cinchona pubescens. NCBI lineage: Eukaryota > Viridiplantae > Streptophyta > Magnoliopsida > Gentianales > Rubiaceae > Cinchona > Cinchona pubescens. The sequence goes on along the minus strand of JANKKI010000099.1, from coordinate 1,502,159 downwards.
AGATTTTCCCGATGGCAACTCCCCTGGTCAATCGAGCTCCTTCAAAATATCCGCTAAAAATAACCTTGTCATGCTATACCTCCTCCAAGGTCTCCATTTAAGTATGAGGTTTACTAATTATGTCATGGGGTTGCTGTTGATCTTTAGAAGCCCTTGGATTTGGTTTATTTTTTATCACAAATAGTGGATAAATAGAGGAGAACATACGAGAGAGATGAGGAAAAGACTAAAGATGAAGAAGCAGATAGGAAGGTTGGGTTTGGGTTTGGGTTTCGAGTTGTGCATTTGGTTTCAAATTCTGGTGTGATTTAGATATGTTCTCAAACAAAATGTCATCATTATGGAGTGTACAAAGGTTGAGACAATCCAAAAAACATACATAATAATCAATTAGGGTATTTTTATGATAAAAAAATTACTTTTGGATGATATTAACATTTCCTCTAATATTAGTTAACAGCTGGGAGGTATTAGTTAAATATTTGGCCATTTGAGGGATTAAATGTAATTTAGTCAACCTAGAGAGATCACCATAATATAGTGAAAGTTCAAGGGAGATGCATGTAATTAACCTTATCTAATTTTAACTAATTTTTCACTTTTAGAGTATTATTATTCTTTTTCATTTTAGTGGCGATTTTTTCATATTTTTTTTTTGGGTGGCAGCTTTAAATTATTGTATAAGTTGAGTTGCCACACAAAAAAAATTTTCCTTATGAAGATGGCTTCCAAATTCTCATATTGCAAAGGCATACACGTCCTCATTAATTGGTGGCAATGATCCTCTTAATTTAGAGGTAAATGGAGAAGCCTTCATTTAACCTAAACATTTGAAATTTAATAAATATTTTTAAAAATTAAAACCAATCAGAATTTAAATCATGCTTTATATTAGTATCTTGCAAAATAATTACAAAAAGTAAAAAAAAAAATTACGGTTTGATAAAGCAATTTTATTTTTCATCAAAACTTGAAAAATCTTGCACCGTCCAAATGTAGCACATATTTAATGGCAAATTTTTTTTTTAATGAATTAAATTTTGGATATTGATCATTTACTCAGTGAAATAAAACTAATGCTATGTTCATATTAGGTTTTTTAATATTTTAATTATATAATATAGGTAAATGAACAAAGAAATAGAGGAAAAGAAATGAAAAGAATCCGAATACTGGTGATAAGGATATCTTGTTTTCAACACCAATACCTATGCTATCCTAGAGAATGCTACTACTTTTCACACCTTTCAATAATTCCAAAATTGCTAATTGTGGAAAGTTCCTTTAATGTTCCCCACTTTTATGGTTTGAGGTTCTAAAAAATAAAATCCCTTCGTTTCATTTAAGTTGTCACCTTGGGTTGATGCATAAGGATTAGAAAACTACAAACTACATCAATTTTAATTACAAAGAAAGTAAAAATTGGAAAAACATTATTTAATACTTTATTGATTTTCTAAAATAACAGATAATTTGACAAAAGATAAATTATTTAAAGTAATTAAAAAAAATGCAGAGAGTGCTATTTTAATAGCAAAAGCAATACAGTGATGAGAGTCAAATCGACATAGATTAATTAATGGAAGAGGTATTGATGATACATTCAAGTAATGCTCACATGGCATAGTTCATTAAGGGCATGTAATTTGTCTTGATGCTTTGGTGGCTTATGACTGCCAAGGCACCTGTCACTAATATCAATAAATAGGAGGTCCTTAGGCTAATAGTCTATCTTAATTTCTCATAATTTACACTCAGGTATTTTGTCTTGACTTTCTTTATCTGGCTTTTCATACTCATCATTTGGCGGTATATGAGGGAAACTATGAAAAAAAAGTTTGTGTTTCTCTCGAATTTTCTGCTTGTTCTTTGAGCTTTTTGCATTTTTTGTAGGTTCAAATCTCTGAAAAAAATAACTAACCAAATGATGAGCATTACTCTAGAGAAATACAAACTTGCATTATTGCCAGTTTTGATGAGAGAAAAGAGGCCAAAGGTGATAACCAGTACCTCCTGATCAAAGCTGTACATTAGAACGAGGCTAGTACTCTACAATGCATCAGCACAAATACAAAAATGCCCTTTAGTTCATAGCTAATCATATGGAATCCTTCAGAGCCTTCATTGAATAAAGGGAACACCAAACACCAATGGCAAATAAGACTAAAGCTCACCGCCTCGATCGGCACCATGGCAAACAGCCTACCCTAGCCATGAGCATCACCGATCTGAGGCACAGAATTCTTTGGACTAGGTCTCTTGATAGGCTTGAAAAATCCCATTTCAGCCAATAGCAGGATGAGACAAACCACAATTCATGAACGCTTTGGTTCTAAAATGAACCAGTTCAGAAAGTTCGTGGCCCTTATCCAGCTATTTCTGAATAGCTCGAGGAGCAAAGCCTAGAACTAAAAATTCAAGAAATTTTGAAGAAAAAGAACTTAGAAACTCACGCCTCTTTCTTTTTCTAAGAGGGACAGAGATCCTTTCATATGTCCATCAAAATGGAGCCTCTACCCCCTCAATTCAAGCAACAGGACCTTGATAATGATAAAGGTAATTCGAACCTGTATGACCATATTTTTCACATGGTTATGGTTACTAGTCTTTATGGATATAGTGGTGCCAAATGTAAACTTTTTGCTACAACACTTTGCCATCCCACACAAACGCGGTTTCATGAGCTTCTGATCAATTAGGTAGCTACTTTTCATGACTTGGGGAAGAGGTTCCTAAGTCACTTCTAAATTAAATTGGTGGTGTAGAAGGACACCCCACACCACATAAAACATTCGATAGAAATAAATGGAGTCCCTCACCTAGTATGTGGACAAATTTAATGAATTGGCAGCCCAAATAAAAAATGTTGATAAGAAAATAATGATTACCATGTTTTGTAGTAAGGTCAAGCCAGGGCCATTTAATACCGAATTAGCCAAGAAAATACTTGTGTCATGCACACAATTACTTGAAAGAACCTTAGATCATATCCAAGGTGAGAAATCTAATAGGACGATTAAGTGTGAGATTTATGAACTAGAAAAGCCTAAGGATAAAGTTGAAGCGAAGCTCGTTTCCTCCAAAAAACAAAAAACTTTCTGAGAGGCTGGCCTATTTGAGCCACAGGCTACCAACTGGCAGGGTTAGATACCCAAACAGCACCACTGCTAACAGGACAGTAGGAACTAAAGAGCTCCTAGATAGGGATTTCACTCCATAAACACAACAAGGAGGGAAATTTTGTATCAAGTTTAGCACTCATTCTCTAATACATGCTACCCCAGACCAAAGTGACAAATCCTGTAAATACTGTGTAATCATGGGAAGAAGGGCCATGATACTAAGGCTTGAAATCTTTTGAAGATTGGCATAGAGAAAGCCATATAGGAAGGGCACCTCCAGGAATTCATCAAAAGGGCAGCTGGTGAATTCCACAGAAATGAACAGAACAATGATAATCAAGGCCCTCTTGGCCAAATCCAACTGCAGAATAACTGTCACCCTCCTCAGTTAGGTTTGGCTTTGAATGTGGCTGCGGTAATAAAAACTATTAACATGAGTCCAACCATAGGAGACTCGAGCAATGTATGGAAGAGATATGCTCGATATGTTCTCAAGGGTGAACGCCATGACAAACATGATGTTAAGCCCTTCACCAGGATTGGCACCACTAATCATGATCTGGTCCCGAGTAGAATACCACATACTAACCTGATGGTCATCCATGTGCAAGTGACCAGTTACCAAATGCATCTTGTCTTTGTGGACATAGAAAGCTCAATAGACATTATCTACTGAGTTGGATTGAACCAAAATGCACATGGATGACTTTCTCATCAAGCAATTCAATATCCCTCTAATTAGATTCACTGGAGTCTCGGTCATGCTAGAGAGGCAAATAATGCTTCCACTGACCCTTAGAACACCTTTCGACCATAGGGTAGAGATGACAAATTTTGTTATCGTTAAAAAAGACAGTTCCTATAACATGATACTAGGTCGTCTGACCTAGTACACTTATAGAAAAACTTCTCTAGTGAAGCACAAGCAATGCCTTTTTAGCCTAGAAAGAAGTCTCATTATTGAAGCTATAATGAGGCCCAAGTGGACAAGCTTCTTCTTGCTAAAATAATTAGAGAAGTTTTTTATCCAATTTGGTTTTGTAATCTTGTACTTGTATCACAGCCTAATGCTTCATGGTGTATATGCCAATACTTTACAAATTTAAATAAATCCTTTCCTAAGGAAAGTTATCCTTTACTTTGGATCGATACAGTAATTTACTTGTTTGAAGGTTTCAAAATTCTTTATTTTTTTTGAGATGCCTTTAAAGGCTATCATTAGATATACATAGCAAAGGAAGATGAAGAAAAGTCCTCCTTCATCACTAACCAAGACATTTACTGCTACTGGACCACACCGTTTGGATTAAAGAATACTGGGGCAACATACCAAAGATTGGTCTACAAAACCTTTAAAAGTTAGATTGGCCAAAATATGGAAGTTTATATTGATGATATGGTCATGAAAAACAAAACCTATATTGAGACCATTGAGTTATACCTTCAGGATTCCCTTCAGAAAGTTCTTAGTGTTTATTGTTTTCTACTAAGGCATAGAGGTTAATCCTAAAACAATCAAAGTCATCTTGGATATAAAGTTCTCCGTCTCAGTATAAAATAAGTTCAGAGACTGATTGGTCAAATAGCTGCACATAACAGACTCCTTTCAAAGTCTGCTGAAAGAGGCCTTTTGTTTTACCTATTAATCAAAAATCTAGATAAGTTTTAGTAGACAAAAAAAGCTTACGAGTCTTTTGACGAGGCAACTTGAAAGAATATCTGGCAAATGCCACGAGGCTTGTTTTTCTTGAACCAAACCAATCCCTGTGTTTACATTTGTCCACATCGAATCATGCTATCAGTTTAGTTTTGTTGAAGGACAATGGAAATAGGAATCATCTTCTGATCTACTTCACAAGCGAGGTGCTTCAGATCTCAAAAAAAAAAATTTCACTCATTGAAAAAGTAGCCTTTACTTTGGTTACTTCAGGTCGAAAGTTGAGGCATACTTCCAAGGCCACAAATCATAATTTTCACTCACTTCCCATTAAAAGTAACACTAGCCAAATTAGAGTAGCTAGGTGAATGTTTAAATGGTCTGTAGAGCTGCTAAATTTGATATTGAGTTCAGACCTCAGACCACAATAAGGGTGCAAGTTCTCTTAGATTTTATAGTTGAAAATATTAACGTAACTCAACTTAGGAAAGTTATGGCTTTGGCAATCCATAAACCACAAAAAGTTGAAGAAGATTTGGTTTTGGTGTTACATGTAAACGACTGAAGCCTTTTGTGGATCAGGTTCTGGAATAGGTATTATCATCCTAGCCTCAGATGGACAATATTTCACATACGCATTGAGGTTCCAGTTCCAAGCATAAATAATCAGACTGAGTATGAAGCTTTGATTTTTGGAAAGAGACTCATACAAAAATAGGGTCTCGATCGCTCCAAATCCATAGTGATTCTCAACTGGTAGTAAATCAAAGCCTCAAAAATTATGAAGCTCGGGGAGTGATTCTACAAAAATATCTTGGATAAGAATAAGCAATTATGTTCTCAATTTCATAAAGTGGATCTCGTTAAAATTTCTCAATCTAAGAACACGCATGTCAACACTCTGTCAAAACTGGCTTTGGCAAAATATTCTCATCTTACCTAAGAAATTTTAGTGGAGGCTCGGCCTATAAGATCAATTGAATCTTCTAAAGTGATAACAGACATTGATACTAATCTTGCCTAGATAGAGCTAATAATTCAATATCTATCTATAAAACAGCTTTCTGAGCATAAAATGAAGGCTCGAAAAAGCCAAGCTTGTTCATTGAAGTAGCAGCCAATCTTATTTAAGTTCTTTGCTTCAATGCTTAGGGCCAGCAGAAGCCAAATACATGTTCAAAGAGCTTCATCAAGGAATTTTTGGAAGTCAACTTTTGCTCGAAAGGCATTGTTGGCATATTACTACTGGCTTACCTTTCACTCAGCTTCGGATAATTTAGTCCGAGCCTGTCAAAATTGCCCAATTCATGCACCAATACCTCAGCAACCCAGAGTAGATATGGTCCTCATACAAAGTCTTTGGCCATTTTCACAGTAGGGAATTGATATATTAGGTCCTTTACCTAAAAGTTTAGGGTAGGTGGAGTACTTCGCTGTGGCCATCGATTACTTCACCAAATAGATCAAAGTCGAACCTCTAGCATCTATAACTAAAAAGTCATAGAGAAATTTTTTCGGAAGAATATTGTATGTTAGCTCGAGATCCATTCAGTACTCGTCTCGAATAATGGCAAATTATCGCAATTCCAAGGTGAGCCCTTTGTTAGCTTCTATTCAGCTTGGGCTTAAAACAACATTTCACCTCTATGACTCATTCTCAAGTAAACAGATAAACAAAAGTGGTTAACCAAACACTGTTAAAAAGTCTAAAGATTCACTTGGAACATGCAATGGATAAATGGATGGAAGAATTTCCAAGCGTCTTATGGGCTTACTGAACCACTCCACGGATGGTCAATGGAAATACATTTTTCAGTTTAAACTACAAGTCTGATATCTATGGAAATTTGAACGCCCTTAGCTCTGACAGCTCAATATAAGCCAAAACGAAATGCAAAAGCCCTGTTATTATATTTAAATCTTTTAGAGGAATACAGGCTTAATGCATCTACTCAAGAGGCTAAGTATAAATAGGCATTATCAAATTACTATAATTTGAAGATTAAGCATCGATGTTTGAAGTCTGGTGACTTGGTCCTTTGAAAAAGTTAGGCTAGACAGTTGAAGGAACTAAGAAGTTGGACCTTTAGAGTTGCGAACGCCCATATAGGGTGATTGAGGCTCATAGATCCAACTATTATATGCTGGAAAGTATAGATGGGAAGCATATTCCCTAAATATGGAACATTGTTAATTTAAAGAAGAATTATCTAAGGCTTTAAGCTCAAGCATAAATGAAAGATTCATTCTTTAGAAAGATTCTTTTTATAAAAAAAGGAGTTACACTGGTTTGCCAAAATGCTTAAGAGGATAGAGGCTCAGAAAAGAAAAAAAAAAAGAGGAAGACAAGGAAAGGGCTGAGCCTAAGGATCCTCCTTAAAAATAAAGAAATAATAAGAGCTACGCTAGTCCACCGAAGTGCTTAAGAGACCAGAGGCATATAAAAATAAAAAGAAAAGAGGAGAACAAAGAAAGAGTTGAGATATTGGGCTCCCTCCTAAAAAAGAAAAAAGAAGAGCTGCGTTGGCCCATCGAAGTGCTCAAGAGTCTAGAGGCTCAGAAAAACAAAAGAAAAGAAGAGAACAAGAAAAAGGACTGAGACCTAAGGGTCCCTCCTAAAAAAAGAAAAAAGAAGAGCTGCACTAGTACGTTGAAGTGCTTAAGAGGTCAGAGCTTCAGAAAAAGAAAAAACAAGAAGAGAATAAGGAAAGGACCTGAGGGTTTCTTCCTTAAAAAAAGTAGAAAAAAAAAGAATTGCACTGATCCATTGAAGTGATTAAGAGGCCAGAGACTCATAAAAAGAAAGAAAGAAGAAAAGAAAGTAAAAGAAAGAGGAGGTCCTTGGTCTTATTACTCTAAAATTGAAAGAAAAAGGGTTTTTTCTTGCATATATCCTGAAGAAGTACGAAGCTTTGTAACTTTTAATTGAGTAGGATAAAGATTCAGTAACCATAAAAAAAATAAAAAAATAAAAGAAAGAAGGAAAAGAAAACAGTTTGCATAAAAATTGTGCAAGTCTCATAATGGGCAAAGTTTTTCATTTCTTTAGAAGTTCAACTAAATACAAAATTCCTATATATTACACTGGAGGACCTATTCTAAGGCAATTAGCAAGTGGAGAAGTTCGATGAAGTCGAGGGCCTTAGGAAGCCTCAGCAGTTGGTTCAGTTGCCTGAATCAAACCATAAGTCCATATTAAAGTTAGCCTTAGAAGTTTGGACACTGAAATCAAAAGATGATAAGTGGAAAAGAGAATACAAACCTCCAATCTCACCTTTAGCATCAATTAGAGTCTCGTGAGGTTTTTCTTCTTGATGATCGAGGTTTTCCTTCTTAGGAAGCTTGGGCACTAGAATAGGAGCTTTGAATCGAACCTATCACAAACACCAGTGCACCCCATGATGGAGGCCGCCTTGGTAAATTTCTTCAGGCCTTTGGTCACCTTGGTAAAGGCAAGGAAGTCATTATGTCCAAGGGTCTTCTATTGGGGTTCCTGGATTAAAAGATTCCTTTGAGCTGTCTCCACTTTGGTTGAAGTCTTATCCTTTACATTGGAAATTTCAGCCAAGGTATTCTCCAGTAGCTCCTTGGCATCTTGTTCTGCTTTGGTTAACTCACTTTTGGAGCTCCTTGGCCATGCCCTTGGCCTCTTCGACATCCTTCTTGAGGGTATCCTTAAGGGTCTCAGACAAATGAAGTCTATTCTTCAGAGCTTTCATCTCAACAGCCCACTCATCGGATTTTACGACTGCTACCTATTGGCATTCTAAGTCTTTCGCCTTAATGGCCTATGCAATAAGTGCTTTTATTTGGGGCCTTATTCTCAGTCTTCCAGTGCCTTATTTCTCTTTTTAGCTTCTGCACCTTCATTGTATGGCCTCTTCTTTTTCATTTCCGACCACTAACATGTTATTCATTTGTATAAGAAGGACTATCTAATGTTATCGTTTTGGGGAAGCAAATAATTAAGGAAGAAATTTTATGATAAAAGAAGTTAACCTACATTCATGGAAAAGACTTATGCCTCATCATATCTCTCCCGAGGTGTCAAGTATGCAGCGTAATCCTTTTCTTGGGAAAGGATCATGCTCTCAGGCAATTCTCGCACACATGGCTAAATGACATGATCTGGGCTCGATCGTAGATATCTAGTTCAGGGTAAGGTATGAACTTGGTGCTACCGAAACATGCTATGTGATAAGTTCATAATTGTACTTCACTTACCACATTTTTAGGTGTTGTAAGCAAGATTTGAGTTATTATTGAGTTTAATTTGGTTATTCTAAGTTTTTGTAGGGTTATCGTGAAAAAAGAGGTGAAAATGATGCAAAACGATGAAAGAAAATGTTTAGTACGAGACATGCATGAGTACGAAGTCATTCCAGACACTATTTTGTATTTCAAACATAACACTTGATCCCAAGCTCTGATTGAGGTGATTCAAGATGCATTGGTAAGCTAAGGGATAGATCTACAACTTTTGTTTTTTACACTTTATCAAATAACGGAAGAATCAAGGTAAAAATTGAAACTGAAGGTGGAGCACAATTGAGGAAGCCAGCAAACATGCGCTGGAGCTGGGCAGCGCATGTGCGCTGAGTCCAGAAGCAAAAACCCCAAAAGTAGCCCGCTTGCACTTTATGCGCGCTAGGATCTTTACGCATGTGCGCAAAGTACAACACACACCTGGAACTTACTGCCTCGCGCGCAGGCCTTAGCGCATGTGCGCGGAGAGCAGCGGTAACGTGTTTTTGAGTTTTGTGATAGATTTCTTCGGTCGGTTGGACTCTTTTTCACCCAATTTCACGTTCTTATCTGTAGGTATTAATTGTAACCCCAAGTACTCATTACAAATACCCCAAGTAGGGTGAGAAAAAGGGATGGACACTTTTATTTTAGTTTTATCTAGGGTTTTAGCAGAAAATTTTCCTCTTTATTCTTTCATGGCACTTTGTGCCTAAACTCTTTTCTTGGTAAAGGGATTTGAAGCCATGGTCAATTCTACAAAGTAGTGATACTTCTAGATTTCTGCAATTAAATTTATGATTGTTCTTTTTAACTTGTTATTGCTGCAGAATATTAAGTTATTAGAATTAATCTACTGCTAGATTGTTTTAACCGCGTGTGCTTAATTCAATCTATGAAGCAACCTGAATTTGACTGGATTTGTGTTGTTGAATTTAGAAAAATTAATCATCTAATTGGCATAACCGCGTGTGTTTATGTTTAATTAGTCTAATTGTTCTTGTTGATCTTAAAGCTTCTATTAATTGATCTTTGGCACGTGTTTGGGTTAAATTAATAGTTAGGGTTAATTGGATCGCGTGTTGAAAATTAACCAACTTTAGAAAGAAATAAGAATCAACTTTGAATTGGTATTCGTTCAGGTTAATTCTTCAATTAGTGCTTGATATAGAATTGAATTATTTTGTGTGTCCATGATCGACTAGTGAAAATGCCATGGTGGATGTGACCAAAACCAAGATCTTTTCTTAATTGAATTCTCTTCAGTTATTTTGTTGTCTTAATTTTAGTTAAAAAGCATTCAAAACCCCCCTTGATTCATTAGCACGAAAATAAATCCCTGTTCTCTTTGGGACGAACTTGACTCACCACTACTACATTAGAGTTATTAATTTTGGGTACTTACGATGTAATAAGGCATTGCAACTCGACAGCAGTATATTATTTGCGCACACCAAAATTTTGGCGCCGTTACCAGGGAACGGTTTGAATTATTTTTGTGCTATTTATTTTAGTTTTTCTTTCTTTATTTTTATTATTATTTCCACTAATTGTGTATGCCTATGATCCGGTCTGCTGGACAAGTTGAATTCCAATTTGATCGGAGAACTTTACGCAGATTGGGAAAAGAGATACGAAAACGAAAATTAGGGGAAGAAAATTTGTTTAATTATATCTTTGTAGGTGAACAAGGACAGGAAGAACAACAGCAAGAGCCTAACATGGCGCAATGCACTTTGAGAGAGTTAGCCGCGGCCACTTTGAACCAACAACCCTTATGGATAACTTATCCAGATTTAGATGCTAATATTACAGTTGAATTGAAATCTGGACTCATCCATTTATTACCTTCTTTTCATGGATTTCCAGGTGAAGATCCAAACAAACATCTTAAGGAGTTCCATGTGGTTTGCACAAGTATGAGATCCCACCGGGGTGTCAGATGAGCATATCAAGTTAAAAGCATTTTCGTCCTCACTCAAGGATGAGGCGAAGGATTGGCTATTCGATTTGCCTTCGGGTAGTATCACAACTTGGGAGCAAATGAATAGACTATTCTTGGCTAAGTACTTTCCAGCTTCTTGAATTGCAAATATTCGCAAGGATATTTGTGGAATAAGGCAGTTCAATAAAGAATCTTTGTACGAGTATTGGGAGCGCTTCAAGAAATTGTGTGCAAGCTGTTCGCACCATCAGATAAGTGACTCCTTACTCATTCAATATTTTTTGAAGGGTTGTTGCCTAATGAAAGGAACATGGTCGACGCCGCAAGTGGAGGGGCGTTGGACAATTTGACCATTGACGCTACGCGTGAGCTTATATCGAATATGGCGGCTCGCTCTCAAAAGTTTGGAACATGACGCGATCAACCTATCAAGTATGTAAATGAGGTAAATGTTTCTTCATTAGAACAACAAATGGCCAGTTTATTAAATTACTTCTTTTGTTCGACAGTTGCCTTCAGGTACCACAACGACGGCACAACCATGTGGTATTTGCTCAAATGAGGAACACTTAACAAATATGTGTCCCACTTTACAAGATGAAGGCCAAGAGCAAGTAAATGCAGCCGGAGGATTCCCAGGGCAGCCACGATAAAGTTATGATCCCTACTCAAACACTTACAATCCTGGATGGAGGGATCATCCTAACTTGAGATACGGGAACCAAGCCCAAAATCTGCCTCAACAAAATCGGCAGAACTTCCAACCATATAGGCCACCATTTGCTCAGACAACAATCAAATCTAAATAATCAATCGGGTAAGTCTTTAGAGGAACGGCTGGATATTTTAGCTAAAAATACAATTCAACTCCAGCAGGATACAAAGGCCAGTATTCAATAATTGCAACATCAAATGGGACAAATGGCTACTGTAATTAGTAGGTTGGAAGCACAAAGCTCCGAGAAGTTGCCATCTCAAACTATTATCAACCCCAAGATTGTGGAAGAATGTGAGCGCAATTACGTTGAGGAGTGGTAAAGATATTGATGTGCAGCGAAAATAGTCCCTGAACATATGGAGGCTAAGAAGAAGAAAACCACAGTCAAAAAAGAGGTTGAAGCATGTGAAAAGAAAAGAAGCGGCAGTAAAGATAAAAGTGTTCCTGTATGGACCGAAGATAAGCCCGAAGCCCCATTCCCCGAGGCATTGAAAGATTTTTCAAAGGAGGATCCCGATAAAGAGCTATACGAGACTTTCCGTAAGTGCGAGGTAAATATTCCCTTATTAGATGCTATTAAACAAATACCTCATTATGCTAAGTTTTTGAAGGAGTTGTGTTCCCATAAAAGAAAGCAAAAAGAGAAGAAAGTTAGAAAGGTAGAGGTGGGGAGAAATATTTCGTCTATTATTCAAAAATCCCTACTTGAAAAGCGCAAGGACCCAGGTATGTTCTCTGTACCTTGTAAGATAGGCAATACATACTTAGAAAAAGCCATGATGGATTTAGGTGCAATAAAGACTTGTCTATTAATGTAATGCCATATTCTGTGTATGATGCATTGAAAATTGGACCATTGAATAAAACTGGTATAGTAATTCAGTTGGTTGATAGATCTTTGGCCTATCCTAAGGGAATCATAGAAGATATTCTAGTTCAAGTGGGAAGTCTAGTTTTTCCTGCTGATTTTTATGTGTTAGAAATGGAACACGGTGATTCCAATTCTCCTATTTTGTTAGAAAAACCATTTCTAGCTACTTCTCAGACAAAGATAGATGTTCTTAAAGGCATTCTTAGTATAGAATTTGGAGATAAAAGTGTTAATTTTAGCATTTATGATGATGTTGAACCAACTAACCATGCTAAACTTGTTTCTGTAATCGATGTGTGTAAGCCTCTAATACAGGAAATGCATGACCATACTGATAGTCAGGAGGTGGACACTAACCATGAGGAATATCTCAAGGAAAAGAACATGGACTTGTTGCACCAAACAAGTAATAAAAGTCCTAACGCCTTTCCACTTTCGTAACGAGAAATTAAAGTTATCTGTTATGCAGGGAACCATTTCAGATTATAATCGCCTTCCTAGTCATCTTAAGTATATATTTTTGAAGGATAAGAAGAGGGTGATAATCTCAAGTCAACTTAGCAAGTCGCAAGAAGAGCAACTTGTTCGGGTCCTACAAGAGCAAAGGAGGATGAATCCATCATTTTTAGAATAATGAAGTGGAAGATTCTTGGACTCCTCCACATGAGAGTTAACTGATTAATTGGTGAGCATCAAGTCGAGCCAACGACAATAAACAAAGCCGCTGCATGGGAGGCAACCCATGTTCATTTCAATTTTATTCTGTTATTTAATTTTTACAACTTTAGTTTTACTTATTTTCATTTTAAGGATTCCAATTTTTAGTTTTGTTGTTAATTGGGAAATCAATTGCACTAAGAGGCTTAAATGATAAAAGAGATCTTTGATGGGTTTATATTTTATGAGGGTCTTAAAAAAAATAAAAATAAAAATTCTGCCTTGAATCCCGTAGCTCACATGCGCGCTCCAGGTTCCGCGCATGTGAGTTGAAACCCTTTCAAAGTTTGCCCTCTGCCTCCCGCGCACATGCACGCTCCAAGTTCTGTGCATGTGTGCGGAGTCAATAAACCATCAGAGTCTCTGCCTCGCTCGCACATGCGCACTGAAGAAGCTGTGCACTTGCACGCGAGGAGATAAAGAGAGGAACCGTTCCTTATTCTCTCATTCTTCACATTCCTCTTCTATTTCAACTTCCTCTCAAAACCCCAAAAGCCCCCACTTTTAGATCTTTAAAAACCACCCCCATTCCATCATTTTTACGCCCAAATTTCTTCTTTTTTCAAGAACAATCAAATCAAGGTATGAATTTCTCTTTCTTTCTACAATTTTTTTGTGGGTTTCAATTAATTTTCTAGAATATCTAGAGTCTTTTTATGCTTTGAATTGATGTAATCTCATAAGGATTGTTCTTAAAACATAAATTTGGTGTGATTTTTGTTGGGATTTTGATTGAGGAGAAATGGATTGCATGTTCATAATATACCCACAATTTTTCTCTTTCTTTATACATGCCATGTGTTCGATATTATGCCCCAATGAATAAAAGTGTTCAAACGCAAGGCATTGATACATGAATTCAATCCCTAGGCCACTGATTATGCCATGTGAATTCTGTCTAATTGGTTTTCATGCATAGGAATGTTCATGCATTATAAATAAGTCTTAGTTTTAGGCATTAAATTTTCATGTGTACTCTAAGACTTATGATTTGGGGGATTGGCTTTTTATGTAAGTATGGGGTGTTGTTTGTTTGTTTGGGAGTTATGATGCTTGTTTATGTTTTATAGGAATGAGAAGAGCAGCCAAGAAAATAGCCACAGGCAAGGGTACCGGAGAATCTTCATCATCCGGGGCTACACAATCAAGGGTTGGTGGGGGTTTACTTTTCCTAAAGGTGGCTGGCAAACAAAAGTATGATAATGATATCTCTAAGAGGGCTGTAATAAAGGAAAGGGGCATTCAAGTTCACCATTGGCAGGAGTGCCAAAAATAAAGTTAACTATTCACAATCGTGAATGGGAGCTTCTCACTTCAACTCCCATCAATACCGTCCTTCCGGTGGTGCGTGAGTTCTATTCTAACTTTGATCATTATACCTCCACCAGGGTATATGTACGGGGAAAGGAAGTAGATATCTTTGCCAATGAAATCAATCAAATTTTGAAGTTTACTCATGTTCATAATGATGAATGGCCTAACACCCGTAATGCCAATGTAGAGCTTCAGTAGATTGCCAGTGTTCTTTGTGACGGGGATGTGGGTTGGACCTTTACGGCGGATGGCAAGGCGGCTCGGCATTTCCATGCGAATAAACTTAAGTCGACATGGTTTGTTTGGTTTAAATTCATTTGTGGCCGCCTTCTACCAATAAACTATCTTACCCATGTCACTATGGAACGGGCTAAATTTATATATTGGATTGCTACTAGGAAAGCCATTGATGTGGGTCAACTCATATATCAACAAATTTGTTAATTCTTGACCTTAATCTCCGCTACCAGTTGGCAACCGGGATTGTGGTTTCCCCATCTGATTACGACACTATGCTTGGAAAGTGGGGTGCCGATTGAGCCTTCTGAAGAAAAATTGAAGCCAGGCTAGATGATTGCAATGGAAGGTCTACGGGCTCCATTTAAACGCACTAGAGCCCTAGCTTCTACATCACAAGTGGAGGAAGCCGATGATTCGAATGATGAGCCAGTGCCTGCTCCTCCACAGTCTTAGGAGGACCTTCTACATCAGATCTTGGCTGAACAACAGCGGATGAGCCACCATTTTGATTCATTTATGCACTATCAGTTTACGTGGCAACAGACAATGGAGGCTCTCATATGGCCAAAGAGCGGGGCGAGGACCCTTCAACATTTCCACCCTTTTCACCTTTTCCGCAGGATTTGGGGCCCCATGCTCCTTGACTTCTTATGCCCTATCTGTTGGGCCGTTTTCATTGCTAGTTGTTGAATTGATTTCCTAGGCAATTTGCTTAGTTATTTTATAAGATTCGACATTTATTTTCGTTGGTTAGGTTTTATTTAAGTTAGTTAACTTACTTTTCGTTAGGTTTCTTTTCGTTATTTTGGTTATGTATTCCCTTAAGGGAGTAAGTCTTCTTGATTATTGTAGGATTATTTTCTACCATATTCTTGTTTTTCTTATTATCTCAAGGGAATTATTTATTTGTTTTGTTTTTTTTTATTTAGTGTTATCTAGCTTTCTTTCGCGACAAGGGGTTCTTTATAACAGATACTGCTCCTAACGCGAATTAAATCTAGAGAAACTTTTCTTATTCCCACTTTATGCTTTTATTTTCACATTGAGGACAATGCTTTATTTTAAGTGTGGGGTGGGAGTTATTTGGATTTGTTATTTGGATTTTTTTTAGTTGTTTGGTGTATTTTGCTCAATTTTGCTGCAATATTTTAACTTTTCCTTTGATCAGAGATCTTGTTGAAATTTAAAAATTTTGTGGATAAATTGACCATTTTTAGAAATTTTCAAAAAATACTCGCATAATAATCTTGAACCATGCATGAATGAGTATGCATGATTTTCAAGATTTTTGAGCCATACACTTAGAGAAATTTATGTAGACTCAATTATGTTGAAGCTAATTCTCAGACGACTTGATTTAGTTTAAATATGAAGGTAGTTTGTTGAGCCTTTCTCGCCAACTATTTTAACAATTTGTTTCTAAGTATGTCATTTGATGTGTCTAAGAGACAGAGAGAAACAGCATTCACCTTCTTTCACATAAACTCATTTACACCCTTATTGTCTGTCTCTTATACACATCTCAATGATTTTTTTAGCTAATGTAGCAACAAACTTAACCGCAATGTAATAGAACCATCAAACCATTTCTTTATAAAACCGAATAAGCGAATTACAAAATTTCTTCTTTTGCTACAACAAAAACAAAGTTCTGAAATCGAGACAATCTTGTGGAGAGTCAAAACGAGCACCTAATGAAAAATTATAAATCACGTGGGGTGAGCATTAGTGGATAAAGCTCTTCAAATGAGCATTTCGATTATTAATAGATAATGAAGCAGTTTCTAAAATGTCTCATGCCATTTAAACGTCTAAACCATAAATAAGTATCTAAAATGTCTCATGCCATTTAAATGTGCATGTATAGATATCATTTCATAGTATGCTTAGTTGAACGAATATAATAAAATAGCATGAGTATGCTCATGAATGAGTAGTCGGTGTTCAAATCAAAACATTCACCATGACGTCCATGGATGACTATAGATTTCCCAAATCAAGATTTTTAAGCATGCTTTCCGAGTTTGCAAACAGGCAGAGACAGGCACATCTACGTTTCCCAAAGATAATTCTTTCTACTTAGGATTTAGCCAATAAAATCCAATTAAGGTATCAAGGGACCTTGAAGGTATTCAAGGGACCTTGGTTACAACCCAACTCAAAACAACATATTCAACCAACAAAATCCCGGAAAGATTCACCGAGCAATAGCCGACTATATCGTGGAAAACACCTTCAAAAGTTGACCCTTTAAACATAACCAATTATCCAAATTATCCTAGCTTACTTTCTCGCCAACTATTCTTAACAATTTGCATAGTTCATCATAACATTCTATATGGAAGTACCTTATTTGAGCCCTATTCATATTAAGGCTGCAAAGAGGGTTTATTTTCAGCCCTAAGAATCCTACAAAACTTGAAGAGAAACAGCATTCTTACCTTCCAAGTGATTTCACATAGAACTCATTTACCAAAGTTGACCAAATAGTACGAGTTGACCAAATAGTTAGTTGAGTTTAAATGTTCTACACTTAATCATTGTTTTCGAAAAATCCGAATAAGTTGAAGTACCTTAATAAAATAAAGCTCTTAAAAGAAAACATCTCTTAAACACATTAAATGTGTATAAGAGACAGAGCTTTATGGTGCACATTATCTGTTAAGGGGACACAATGGTGGAAGTTTGTGAGAAGTGAGTGATATACATTTTTTTTGCGAAATGGGGTATTGGAAAAAAATTGTTGGGAAAAAAAATGAATATGGAAGTTTCTGAATATGCAGGTAGTGCCCATCACTGGTATTTGCGTATTCTTGATATTTACAGGTAGTGCCTATCATGTACCTGTATTTGCAGGTAGTGCCCATCTCTGGTACCTGCGTGTTTATATGTTGCGGGTAGTGCCTACCACTGTACCCGTACTGTGAGCGTACATATAAAAAAAAATGTTGATGTGATGTATATATGTCCGAGGGAGGTTGACATGTTTGGTTATTTTGAATTCTTAATGGGTGTTTGTTACTCAAGTGTGGGGTTGTAATGTTTGATATTCTGCATGTGAAGAGAAGTTTTATTTTAATGTATGGCCGTCATTTTTACTATAAAGCTCTTGTTCGTATTTGCTAAATCATTTCCCTTCTTTGGCTAACAAATACCCTAACCTGTATTTCGAACTAAAAGTCCTATCTAAATTTAGATTGAATCGGTTGTCTAGATTAGTGGAGGGGTGTAAGAAGAGTGAGCTATGGGGTGTTTGGAAAAAAATTTGAGGGTCTTCATGATTTAATCTAGATATTTTCAAATCTAAGTTTTTGAATGGATACACACATACACACGAATTTCATGTTTTGGTTTTTATTAGCATTTGAGTTCTTGGGTTCATAGACTACTCTGATTGCTGGATTAGTTATTGATTATTTATGTGGATATTTGAAGGAATATGTTGAGTAGAATGTGTGATGCTTAAATGTTTTAATTTGATGTTTGATCGAGGATGATCAAAGGCTAAGTGTGCGGTAATTTGATAAGATCATAATTGTACTATATTTTATATGTCAATTACCACATTTTTATGTGTTGTAAGCAAAATTTGACTTATTAGTTATTGACCTTAATTTGGTTATTCTCAGTTTTTGTAGGGTTACAGTGAAAAAATATTTGAAAATGATGCAAAACGATGAAAGAAAATGTTTAGTACGAGACATGCATGAGTACGAAGTCATTCCAGACACTATTTAGTATGAGACATGCACGAGTACTAAGTGGAGGTGAATTAGGTTGTTTCTAAAACAAACCTTATGATGTGCTTAATAAGAAATGTAAACTTTATGCACCAAATAAAACCTTAAGCACAAATGAATACAATAGATATTCAACAATTTAAGCTTAAACAACAAATAAGAAGATGGAGATTAAGAGTATCAAACCAAACTCTCAAATTTCTCAAGTTTGGAGATTACAACCACAAAGAGCTTTTAACAAGGTAACTACCAAGTTCTCAACTTGAAGTTTAGCCACTAAAAGTCTTTTCAAAGTAGGTGAGACAATAACCTCTTGTACACAAATGAGGATCACTCTTGCTCACACTAATTTCCTTTAGTTGAATATGGCCAAGAGTTTTACACTCAAAACCTCCCTTTATTACAATTGTTATCTCTCCACTCTTACACTTGAAGAACTCTTACACTTCTAAGCTCTTTTCACAAAACTACTTACACTATTACAACACTTGTACCCACTATTTCTCCCAAATAGCTCAAGTATTACTTGTAATCAACGTAGAAGTCTCTTTTCATTTATTTCAGGCTTAGGGGTATTTATAGTTGCTCAAAAACTGCTTCCAACAACTTTCCAACGGTTATTTTCTATTTACTGGAAAACTAGTCGTTGGACCTTTCGGACGGCCGCTGCTAACTTCTACGTTCGACGCTACATCCGTTCTGTGAGGGTATTCATTCGGACGTCCGAGGATGAGTCCGATCAAAGCAAAGTCTTCTGGAAATATGATCGGACGCTGTTCTTCGTCCGAGACTTGCTTCAAATCTTTGTGTCATGAAGCTCTGTCTTTCGGACAGTCATTTGCGTCCGTGGAGTCTTCTGGTTATTTTGTTCGGATAAAGATCATTTGCATTCGAACCTACCTTTTTTCTGCACACTTGTTTTCAAACCATTAGTACGATTTGGTCATCATCAAAACATGATTATCATAACTGGGGTTCAACAAGCTCAGTCTACATTGATCAATGCGGACACTGGTTTGGCATCCCCCATTGCAATTGGAGGTTAGGGTAATTGCCTCATTCACTCCTTGAGGAACGTCTATTTCCATTAGGATAAAGGCTAAGGTTGAGGTTGAGAATCAGGCTAAGCCAGAAGGAGAGGATGTAAGGGATTCGAGTCTAAGGAAGCCGCCAAGTCTACCTGAGCTGCAAAGAAAATGTAAAAATAGCAAGTAAGGAAATGAACATATTCAATAAGAAAGTGAACAAGTAAAGAAAAAGTAAAAGACTTGTGATGCAATCAAAGTCTTCAGGGACATTCCAGTTGAGGAGTAAATCGACCCAGGTTATAATGTTATTATTTAAGATGAAGATCTGGCCATGGTAGTTGACCTAGATCTCGAATTTTATATGAGTTTTATTACGCCCAGACTGGGACACTAACATACTGCACCTTGGGATGAGTCCCAAGCATGCAAGGCATGAATAACAGAACAATTCAACAAAACCATGGTAATATTATTAAACAAGAAGTAGACCATCTCTAATATAAAGAAAAATAATGAGGAAACAACATGAGTCTAGTAAGGATATTCTAAAATGACGAAAATACTAAAATGCCATTGGCTCATGAGCCAATATAGTATCTTTATTATAAACCTAACTACTAGACATCACAACTGTTAGCAGAAATCATAAGCAAAATCGTAATCATAATCATTCTCACCAGTAGACCTATCCACCTTGTCATGATCAAAACTAGAATCATGAACTACAAAATATTAAATAAATGGGGTGAGCAACACTCTTCTTAGCAAGTAGTTCAAACACCTTTTCACTAGATTGGGCAATTTAGAATATACTAGTCATTCATGTAATTATATTCACATGCAACATATCACATATTTAAGACATATAAGATCACAACAGAACATAATCCGTAGAAAGATACAAAAAAGATACCTCATGAGATCACTATCTAATTTAAGTTATTGGATCCAGGTTTAACTAATAGGAGCCCATTAGACAAAGGGCCAGAGACAATGACCAAGACAGCGGCAGAGATGTGAACATTATTCTCACCAAAATACCACAATTCACTATGAGCCAGACATGCATAAGGCATAAATATCCCACATGCAATATAAACATGTCACATACTTTGTGTGTATAGAAATATAATTCGAAAGCTCATATATATCATGCCCAATCCAGTTTACATATCAACATGTTTTGTAATATAAAACGAAGTTTTGAAACATTTATCAAAAGAATGAAAAAGTACAAGAACCACATGCTTGACAAAAGCACTAAATTTAGCTAATTGATTTATCCAACTTTATATGTTCACTCACACCTAAATAGTTATAAAACAAGTATTTTACAAGATAAAGTACAATATAAAACTTTAGTATGACTTAAAAATTCAAATGGAATACTCCCGACAATACCTAATCACATTGGCATTGGAGCAGCAAGGCCAAACAATTTGCCCGAGTAGCAAATGACTTGGCCATTTTGCTTCTGCTCCAGGGCAAACAACTTGATCATAACTATTTCACGTTTTCTTTTTCAAATCATCTAACATCGTCATGGACCCGTTAAAGCTTTAGTATCCAATACATTAGTATCCACTGATATTAACCCACTAATGTACATAATTCTTACAGAATAAATATGCAGAACCTATTTCATAAAATATAGACCACCAATATGATATTTTTAATCAGTAGCCCAAAACGACTAATGAAATGCTAGCATTTATATATCATTAGCTAGCCAACTCATTCACGAATTATACATGGCGCAGTCCCCCTCAAACTTAAAAGCCAAGTAATTCTAATATCTAAATGTCAAATCATATATCTGTTAATAATACCAACACCCAACCCAAAGTAAAATTTCAAGTATTCATTACCTTAACAAAAAGTAGTATTCCATTGTTTTCATACTGTTAACTCATCGGGTTAAGACACTTAAGATAGGATATTGACACTTCGATTGAAATACATTTCCGGTTAGGACATAAAATTAATAACACAATACTTCAATTTACTCAATCCAAAAACCCTAGTTTTATAAGAACCTAAATTCACAAAGTCTTAAACCAAAAGCCACTAGACAACCATACAGACATATTTAGAACCAAGAGGAAGGAGAATTACCTTTCACTATTAACATCTTGAGATTTCCCTCCTAGAATTGCTAGGTCCCCTTCTTGTCCCTCTCTTATAGAAAGAAGTCTAATGTCAGAAACTAAGAAGCGTTGACAATAACTGACAAAGAAATGTTACGTTAGTTTAATTAGTAACTTCCACAAAATTGCTTAATATGTCCTTCAAGGTTTAAGAGACTAACACAGAAGCCCTAATGATTCGCAAGTAACAAGAAAATATTACAGATTAACCCCAAAAATTTATAGGTATCACATCATCGGTACCCAGAATGCATGGTATGGCATTCTATTATTGGGAGACCAGGAGTTAGGAGACGTAGAAAAATCCGTCATTTGGATTCCTTTTAAAATAATTTGAAAACTGTCAAGGATTATAGAGAGTTTATGTAGTTTACAAAGAAAGCAAAAGCCTACTAATTCGAATGCTATTTGGGTTAACTGGTAAACGCTGATGTTCCAACATTCTGAGCTTTGGCAGAGAATTTAGTGTATCAAAAGATGAAGTCGGACCATCAACTGGTCCTTGTACATGGTCAGATACCCTGTTGGGGATTGATAAACTTGATCCTCTGGACAAGAAAGTTTAAGCTGAACCTCTTTAGGAAAATTTTACAAATCTCTGAGCTACCTAATCTCTTTAGGAGAAAGGGCATTCTAGTATGAAAGGGCGGCAAGGTTCGGATATTGGTTAGCAGGGGAAGAAGGCTCGGGAGTTGCTCTCCCGAGAAAAACTAAAGGGATTGCTACCAAGATGCTTCATAAGAGTTTAAAATAAAAGAGTTATAGCACAGCTGTCAATAGTATCCCTACGGCTATTTGCAGTGGGGATTGTTGGTGTGGTTGGTGGTGTGCTAACGAAAGAAGAAGGAATGAACGTACCACAGTTACTTCCAAAGGCCATTGTTGTGGTTGAAGGTTGCAAAAAAATTTAGGCTGATGGAATAGATGAAAGGTATAAAAGGGCAACTGTGAAATGACTACCTGAAAATTACTTGAATACTGAAGGAAGGGTTGATTTGCAGAGGGAATTTGCAAAAATTCAAGGTCGCAAGAAAGAAGAAGGTAAAGTGAATATTTGCCCAAGTATGAGAATTTATACTAGGGCATTAAGAGGTCACGAACGTTAGCATTTGAAGCCTAAGGTGGGGCGGTTACTCGAATACTGAGTGAGCATGGGTCAGTTACTTGGAGTAATGCACCATATATTGAGAAAACTGGCAATAAAAATGGCATAATGGCCTTGAAAGTAGCAAAAACATGGGGAGCGGAGGAAGGAATTAAAAGTAGGAGGGATTTTAAAATGATTTGAAAATTGAATAAGGCAAGTTGAACGGGGAAAAAAGTTAGTGGTGTGAATGGGTCAGATTATCAGGTTATTGTGTCATGTTAAGTGTGGTCCATTTCTTATCGTATCGGGTTCGTGTGGGGTCATGTGGGCTCATTTTTTATTGTGTCTTGTTCATGTCTTATCCGTTCGATTCATATCGTATTCGTACCGGACCCATTTACTATTTATAGAGAATATCAACCCATTTGATAAATTACATAACTTACATTCTATTTGAATTAAAATCTCAAATTTTAATTATTTAATAATTTAAACAATTATTAATACTAACTTTGTTATTGTAATAATTTAAAACACATAATTAAAATTATTGAAATTGTTCGGACAATATTTAAAATAATTATTATATTTGATTTAATAATCTAATATTAAATCTATTATTCACAATTTTAAAGTATACAATATTAAATTATAATAAAAAAAATTTCAGCAAAATCTACTCATACAGTAACTTAACGGGCTATCGTGTCAACCCACCTGTTGACCAAATCTAACCCGTTTAATTTCGTGTCATAAATAGATTGACCCAATAATAATTCAATAAATTTTAAATCGTGTCATAAAATATTAATTTTATATCATATTATTAAATCGTGTCAGAAATTATCAACTTGAAAAAGTGAAAATGAAAAGACAAAGTATTGATTCAAATTGATACGAGCCTCGAGTTACAAGACCCATAGGGACTTGTGAACAGAAACATGACGTGATGTAGGACCTCAGAAGAGGGGACACCGACATAGTAATTAATCAAGCTTGGCCAGAAGCTCTAACTTAAAGCTTAACCTCTAGGTTTGGCTTCAAATGAGTTGAAAGGATTCTCAAGAAGCTCCACGTATTCGGTTCAGACGAGTTTGTACCCAAAACTGGGAACTCCGTAAGTGAGGGCCTCAGAATTGGAGATTTCTTTAAACAAAAATGCAATGGAAATCGAGTAAAAGAACCACAAACTTCATATGAATACTTGCGAGTGCAGAAAAAGGCAATGAGCCCCGAATAAGGACTTCAATTCAATGGGCCTCGGATCGGGACTTAAGCGAAATGAGCCTCGGATGGAACTCTAATGAATATCAACCTGATCTTGTAACAAAGTTCAGCATCGGATTGAGAGCACTATTTATGATACAATTCATTAAGAAAATTTATGTAATTTGTCCCTATACTTAGTTGACTTATAACAGACAAAACACCCCTATAAATATCAATAAATAAGAAATTTTTAGATCAATATTGTATTAACTCTCATAATTCACACTCAATTCAAAAAAATTTGTCTACGTTCTCTCTCTACTTTTTATACACATCAAGCATCCATAATTTATTGGACAAGTACGTTATTCTTTACAATCACTTATAAGAAACTAAAGAAGGTGAGTTTTCATCATCCTCGAGTGGAGACAGATGGAGGGAATCTTACAATTATTTAAATTCTGAAGAAAATTCATAGAATTGCGTGATTAGATATTCTAAACGCTATTGTAACACTCCAGATTTAAATTGAGTCAATAATTTTAGTGAAAACAATAAGATTTAAAATATTTAAATCAAATTATTAGTGGTTCATAATCTACTGTGTTACAATCCATATAATATTCTCTCCCACTATCGATGTGGGATGGAGCGTCACAATCACCCTCTATTAGGCTTTGCGTTCTTACAAAACTCAAAATCATAATCTGATACCATATCACATTCACTGCATAGCGGTCCAAAACTATTGGTCTAGTCTTATATCGTTCGTGTAGAGATTACATGAAATTCGCTCTAATACCAACTATAACATCCGAGTCTGAACTAGTCTAATAACTTTTGAGCGAAAACAACAAATTCAAAATAATTAATCTAAATTATTAATAACTCATAATTTAAATTGTTATAAATAATGCAACTACCAATGTGAGCATCACAGGTATTATATAAATCTATCGACTGCAAGACTGGTAAACGTAAACTTAGGCATCTTGACCTTGCAATAGATTTTCTTTATCGTTCGGCGTACATCTCTTGTGCATATTTTGGGGTGTTCTTTGAGACCTTCATTTCTGCAATATGCTAATAAGGCTAGTCTATAGTCTGCTAACCATCGTCTAGTAATCACATGTTCTTTTTATTTATTTTCCTTTCTTTCTTTGGCAGATCCCTGTTTTGCGGATCCGTATCATGTTCATGAGTACGAATTCCTCATCGTATTAATTAGTTCTTTTAATACTATTAATTATTACTACTATTTTTATTTATTAGATAACAATTTTGGTAAACAATGAATTACAATTTATATGGTACGATGATTCAATTATGATTTATTGGTTATGGATTCGATTCACTTAGTAAGTTTTAAGGGAAAACAAAGTTAGCACAATTGGTATATGTTCTATCTATCAGTTCAACTAGAATTCTGTTAAAAGTGTTTATCTTGACTTATCGATATGAAAAATCTACTAATCAAATCCATTTGACTCGTAAAAATAAGATACCTGAATCGTTAGTTTTAGAGAATCGGATAGTGGGTGGGGTATTAAGGTTATTGGGTCAGAGTCGAGAATCCGCGATTCACCGATTACTTGACCCCTTCCATATATAGGGTTAATTTTGTAATTTTACTCATTATGGTGTAATATTAATGGATATATTTTCTGCTCCTTTTTCGAGTATTTGTGTAACTAATAATTAATTTTGTTACTATTTAAAATTTTTTAAACTAAGAAAATGTCATAATTAGACTAGATCAAGTACCCGATCATCTGATCCACTTTTAGTGAATACCCACATGATTGAGTACCTTATATATAAATTGGCTATTGAGTTGATTTTTTGTTGGCCTGATATAACCGAATTGGATTGAATCGGTCACTTAGTGACCTAATCGATCATGTGCTTGTTCATGGACACTTGTAATTGCAATAGTCCAAACTCAAAAATTGGATTTGGTCCGTAGAACTATACTACAGACCTGGTGGTCCATAGTTAATCAAGTCACCCATAGCAGAATGATGCAATTAAATCTGGACTATAAAATCCATAACAAAGTGTCGTGGGGTCGAATCTAAGCAAGAATGGCCTGTCAAACTTCTAATGTCATGAGCTAGGTTGTTATACTAAATCATTTGTGTCCAGGCCATTGGCTCAGACAAATGTGGAGTGCCAGATTTACCGTACTTGTTATATTAATACTAAGGTGTTCATAATTTAATTTAACTGAATAAGTCGATCGAACCAAACAAATTTGATTTTTGGTTTTCGGATATTTAGTGTTCGAATAAACCAATAATAAAGATCGGTTATAAGATTTAAATTTGTTTATTAAAAATCAATAACCGAATAATCTGAATAACCGTACTTTAGTTTTATCAGTTTTAGTTTTTAGTAACCAATTTCATATTTTCATTCATTTAACACTTTGATATTGTTTTCCTTTATTATTTTTTAGTTTCTAGTTTTAGGTTTTAATTTATTAATTTTATTAGTTTTGTATTTAATTTTATACTTTGTCTCTTTCCAATTAACTAGAGTATTTCGGTTAATCGAATTAATTGAAAAAATATTTGGTTAACTAATCGACCGAAATAAAGTTTGGTTTGGATTTAGTTTTGATTTTCTTGCACCCAAAATTGAAAAAAGTCAAATATTTTAATCGAAACACCAAAAATCGACCAATGAATACTCCTAACGAGTTCATGATAGAAAAAGTGGAAACTAAATTGGTTAATTACATTAATTTAGCTCTCCTAAGATTTGACTATATTACCGATTAATCCTTGTAGTTTGACCAAATTGTAAATTTCTCTTCTTACTCACCTGTATTAACAGAGCCGGTGGAAAGTCCAAATTATCCTTATCAAATACTGCTTAATTAGTAACTCAATTTTTTTTCCTAAAATTGAAATAGTCCTCAAATTTTTTCTATATCAACAATACTTCAGAAAATGTTTTTGCTTCGTCAGTTTAATTATGAACTATTTCTTGAAAAATTTCTGAGGGGTGTCTAATAGAGAAATCAATCTGTGACCAGTTCTGGTTTTATAGTATAGTTCTGCCGAGGTGTAGTGCAAGGAATCTCGCATTTTACAAATACGAACAATGGTCAAAACTGAATTTATGTTTTATTTAAATAAATTGGCCTAGATCACTTTCAATGAATGTGAACTATGTCAAAATACGGCTATAAATTGCATTTATGAAATGCATTACTTATGTATTTTTTAAATAAATTGGCCATAGTTAGCATTCACAAAACGAATATATAGGCGCTAGTGGTTCACGACAGAGAAAGAAGGAGATTTTTGCTTCTCCATAGGGACCTTGGTGTCTAACAGAGCACAGGTGGTGGTGTTGTTCAACCGATGGTGGTGGAGTGGTACAACCCTTGGTGGTGGTGGTTGGATGCCTATAGATAATAGACTACTTATTTGATGATTGTAGGAGGTTGTGGTGGTAGGTAGTTTTAATGGTGGAAAAGGTGGAGAAGAGTTGGGTTTAGAAGATTGGGATTAAATTAACTGAAGAAGAAGGGGGATGCCCCTTTAGGGATTGAAGAATTGACTTGGTTTGCATTTAGTAAATGCAGTTAATGCGAACTACACTTTGCTAGAAGTACACTACAAAACCAGCCCTTGTACGTAATGATTTCCCCCGTAGGCAACGCATCAAAAATTTATCCAAATTTGTCCACCACAAACCACTATCCCCTTCACAACAAACAATTCCTTCCATCTTTCTATCTCCTTGGACCAAACCACTGACCAATATAACCATAGTTTCCATGTGACATTGCTAGATGGGAATCAATAAAGATGATGACTTTTGTGTCATATTACTAAGGGAGTTTAGGGTCGATTCTGTGTTTTTGAAATCCACATGAGACCAATCCTATTGTTCTTTGACAGACATAACCATAAACATATTGTAGCTTCCAAATCTGAGGCCAAGGATGTGGAAATGCAAGAGATGGGTGGGAGAAATAGGAGACACAAGAGATAGACAGAATTGCAACGGTGGTGGCTAACAAAAATGAGGGAGAGGTGTGTTGCGGGCCCAGGTGATGGGTAGGGGGAGGGATTGGTTGCCGGATTAGGGATAGAAAGGGAAATGAGCAGTTTGGGTTTGGAGACTGAAGTGGAGGTCGAGGAAGAGGAAAGAGAAATGGGTTGGATTTGGGTTGGGTGGGTGAAGGGTTGGGTTGCAGGATTACAGGTTGAGAAGGAGAGGCGGACGGTTGGGTTAGGCATTGGAGGAGGAGGAGGAAGAGAAAGAGGAGGAAGGGATGGAGGTGGAAGAGGAAGGAGAGAATGAGGATGATGGGAGGGGAAATGAGGAAGAGAGTGAGAGATTGTGTATGGGTATGGGTTCGGGTTTGCTAGTTTGAGTTTAGGGCTAGAAGAGTGAAGGGAAAGGGTTTGGGTTTAATGTGGGTTTCGAGTGAAAAATAGTTAAGAAAATTAAAATAATGAATATGAATCAAGGACATTTTGGATATAAGAAAACAAAATTTAGTTGATGTAGCCTTTCTTCAAACAGCAGGTAAAGATATGGATGTAGGTATTTGTTAAATGTTTGGCCATTTAAGTGGTTAAACTATAATTTTTACAAATTAAAGGGATCAATTGATATAGCTAAACTTCAGGGGAAGTGAATGTAATTAACCCAAACTAAATTTGTGCTATGTGCTGTGCACACAAAAATTAAAATTGCTATATTAAAAAATGAGCATGGAAAAAAAAAAATTGCTTTGCAGTTGACTTCACAATGTACAAACTTCCACAACGGAAATGTGAAACATTTTCCTGACAATTCAACTAGAAAACACGGAATTATGAACATTACCATGTGAGCCTTCCCCAGTAAAAACATCAATATTTGTGAATTCCTTCTCAGGATAGCGTACAGTCCACATGTACAAAATTATATCAATTTGCAAAAACATGAGATGATAAAGAAAAGCATACATACAATCTCAGAGAGAAAAAGTAGAGATGAAGCATCACAATTTCAATCATTTCGGCCACGAACACCTATTGATACCTCTAGTACTTGACAAAGTGGAGATGAGCTTTATTGCAAAGCCTGCGAGCTAGTAATAGTTGAACCCTTTCACGGCTGCCTTTCATGCAACTATTATCTCCACGATAAATGCCTCAACATTCCTCGATCAATCCAACACCCTTCTCATCCTTCTCATCCCTTAACTCTTCTTCCAATTCCAACCTATCCCACAAGTGCCTTCACATGCAATGCATGCGGCTCAAACGGAAACGGCTTCGGCTATAGTTGCGCGCATTGCGAGTTCGATATCCATATCCAATGTGCCTCGTTGCCTAGAAAAGTAAAGAATCTTGAAAAACACCACCACGAGCTAAAACTCACGTTTGAATTCGTTCAGGAAAAGAATTCAATGTTTGAATGTGACGTGTGCGGTGATACGGTGGAGGTTGACCGTTGGAGATATTATTGTGGTGAGTGTGATTTTGGGACGCATTTGGGCTGCGTAGAGGATGATAATGAGATGGGATTTAGCTCGGAGTTTGAGGGAAAATCAAGGACGAGGCTCAGGCTGTTCAGCAGGAAAAGATTATGGAAGATGGTGAGAATTCTTTGGAAGCGTTGAGGAATGAGATGATGCAACATCAGGTCGCCGTTGCAATGCTACGGAATCAGTTGAACTTATCCGCATCGATAGCACAGCTTGTTAAAAAACTATGAGCTCGCACTTCGGATTCATAGATTTTAATTGGATGAACTTCTATTTCAAGGTTTTTTGGGGAAAAAACAAAGTCAAGTCTTTCAGTTTTTTGTTAGTAATGTTTAATTTGATATGCTTGCTGCGGCATGTTTTCTTCTTATATAATTCGATTCTCGTAATTTTGGGGCCTTACTCCACTTTTTACTCCTTAACTTGTACCCAATTTTTACTTTACACCTTATACTTTTCTTGAGATATATTACACCCTAAACTCTTAGTTTTATTCCATTTCATTCCAATTTTTAACACTGTTACCAAAGTTAACGGAATTTACATAAGTGCATACTACGCGCTTGTTTAGGGCATATTTCTCCAGTACTAATAGAATAGTCATGACTAATTCCACTTTATACTTTCTAATTTGTGTTTAATTCTCACTTTGCACCATCAATTCTAAATTTGAAACACATTGCACCCGTAACTCTAATATTAGTCTCACTTTGATCTAATTTGTAACAGTATTAAAAAATTTGATGAATATTTCACTTTAAATGCATAGTGAACATTGTTGGAACATCTGTTAAGCTTTATAATGGTGTGATTGAAACGGATAAATCTGAGAGTTTAAGATATAATATTTCCAAAAAAATTATCTTGCACAAAGTGAAAATCGGACACAAGTTAGAGGATGTAAAGTGGAATAATCCTTATTTTGGTAACTCTTGGGTTTCAACTTGTTCTGGATGTGCATCTCTATTTCTCCTTTTGTTTTATTTGGGTATAAAATAAAAAATATATATAGATAGGTTAATACGGAAAAGTTTAGTGATACTGGCAGAGCAGAAGTTTTCGAGCCAGAGCAAATTTGCTTTTAAGTATATAAATGTTCCAAAATACCCTTGCAAGTCAACAATCAATAAAAGAGTAAAAAAAACAGTTCTGTTTCTTGTCTCATCTTCATTCTATATATCTCTCTGCCTTGTTTGATTTTAGAAAACTAGTGTGGAAAGGGAAATGAAGGAAATGAAAAGTCATTTCTTGGGAATTCTTATTTCTTTCTCTTGTTTGGTTAACCAAGGAAAGTAATATCTCTCTGCCCTGTTTGATTTTAGAAAACTAGTGTGGAAAGGGAAATGAAGGAAATGAAAAGTCATTTCTTTGGAATTCTTAATTCTTTCTCTTGTTTGGTTAACCAAGGAAAGTAATAGGGAATGGGAAAAGGATTCTGAGGGAAATAGTCATCATGTTTGGATTGTGAATTTTGAAAAAATAATGAAAACAGAAAACAACAAATACAAGTAAAACTCATTTTAAATTAAATACAATCAAATTTCTTGAAAGTTCAATCGTTTTTGTCTTGGATATTCAACATTTTCTCAAAAATTAACATATGTAATAATTAACCAAATACTATTTATAATTCAAACTAATACTTTTTATTTGAAGAAAATTATATTTATAATTTAAAACATAACCAGAATAAAATTGCATAGAACATCATAAAGTAAGTTGAACGAAGCAACTGAATTGTACATAATAAATAAGCTATCGTGAGATAATTCTGGAGTTTAAGTTATCAATAGTTTGGAGAGGTAAATAGCAATGTGTGATATAATATCTTAAATGAAAGCTTCAAATTTCGATGTTAGTGATGTAGTTGAAAGGTCTAAAACAAAGCTATATAGTTGTTGATGGGAAACTTTATCTTAATTCGTAACGAGACCCATTAAGTGAATTAATTATTATTATTACAAAAATGGATTTAATTATTCTAAAACTTTAAGGGGTCAATGTGTAATTCTTAAAAATAAATCTCCATGTAGAGTAGTTTAAGAATATTACGAACCAAAATTTGAGCTGGCCGTCGACTATATTGACCCTAAGTTTTGGGTCTATTGCAAAACTGAATTCCCAAAATTTATCTCTTCTCCATCGTTTTAAGGCAAATCCCTGCCAATTTTCCCCTTATTGTTCTGCTCCATACCATGCAGCGGCAGTGGTGAGTAGCTACTTCAACCGGAAACGACCTCAACACTCCTTCAAACACACAAACTGAAGCTTGCTCTCCCTCTCTATTTTTTTATTTCTCCTTATATTTTCTGTTTATTTTTCTAGTTTCACTCCTTTTTGAAAATTGACCCGATTTCAATTATTACCCGGTTTAGATCAACGCGTTGATCCATTTTCATTTGCTTTTCTTCATTTCCTCAAGATTATGTGAGGAAACGTATGAAAAACAAAATGACTAGGGCTTTTCCACAGTATTTTCCTAGAATTGCATTCCTTAGTTTTTCCTACTATAACCAAACGCTTGAAACATTTTCAATGGATTTGGTTTCCTTTTTCTCACTTGTTTCCTAGAACCAAACAGAGCCTATATGTTACTAGAAGTTCCTTCTCTTGTGTCATCTCCAAATCTTGATTAATTTTATTTTCCATGTTAATTTTTCTCTTATTAATCATGTCTTTTTCTCATCTCTTCAATATATTCACGAATTTTTGTTTTTTCCGTTTAATATGGTAAGATGCATGAAGAATTTGAAAATTTCTAATTTGGAGGTTTTCTCATGAAATATTTATAATTCTAGAATCCATAAAACAAAGCCAACAATTTGTAATAAAGTCATGCCACTAAAGGTTCGGACGACTCAGAGTCTACGTTCGAAGCAAAAATGAGAATTGAAAATAATGAATAAATGGCACTTTTAGTTTGTTTCTAACGGTATCTTACAAAACTAGTTTGAGACTTATTTGGAAATTGTTTAACACATGATTAAGTGTTGAAAAATCTAATTTAAAATGTTTATAACTTCTTTTGTAATAGATTAGTGCAAATTCAATTGAAAAAGATAGTATCTCTTCATTTGAATATTGTTGAAAGTTCATGAACATTCATCTAAAAGGATCTATTAGCAAGTTAATTTTCTGTGATTGTCAATCAAGTGAAACACAAAACTTTGAGACTTTATCAAAGGCACCAAAAAAAATCATACAACACAAAAAATTAGATTTCCATTATCCTTTTTCTTCTTGTTCTCGTACTCGTTCTTGAGTGTTCAAGGAAATAATACTTTTATCGTTGAGCAAGTATTCTTGGTGTGGTTTTGATGAATCCTGGAAGTCTTAATTGCCTGAATCCTTCGACATCTATTTCATAGTCAGGGCAAATAACAATTTAAGGACAGAAATCACTCGTATCAAATCATATCAAAGTTGTTCTTCATTTTAATGTTTGTAGTAAATTTTTTCAATAATCTTAAAGTGTTATTTTTACTTTTTTGAGAAATGGAAGACAAAGATCATGTCCATTTTATCCAAGTTAAGAAGGAGAAAGACGATAATACTTCATGCAATTAGAAGGATGATTTTTCATACAAAATGGATAATCAAGACGATTTACATTGTAGAGGATGCATCATAGAATAGTCTTTCTAACTGATGGTGTGATCTTCTCCACAACCATGAAAAGTAAGGAAACTTGTGTGAGGCCTTAAACTTCAACTATATAAGTGAGAAATAAGGTATAGATAAATTTGTTTCTTTAAAGTATATAGATTATTTTATAGTGGACAATAAATTCATAATGGCTCAAGTTAAAGAGTTGCAAGCAAATATAGTGGAAAAGGAAGATGAGAATCAAGTTGCTATAGTATTCGATTTGCATTTAGGCATGGTATCAGAATCTTACATGGCGTCCAGTAACAAATTTGTTGATTGGTAGTATGATTCTGGTGCAATTGTCCACGTTTTCTATGATAAAGCCTAATTCAAAGAGTTTAAATATGTAAAAAAAAAAGATCAACATATTGTTGTGTAACAATGATAAAGAAAAGGTCCGTGGAAAAGGAACCATAGACCTTATTCACTTCTAGAAAGAAATTGACATTATTTAATTTTTTTCTTTGTTCCTGAACTTAAGAGAAGATCTTGTATCTGCAATTTTGTTGTGTAAAAATCGAATAAAAGGTGTAATTGAGGCTGAGAAGTTCATCTTAACAATGAATGAGATATTTGTCAGAAATGACCATTATTGTGATGGAATAACTAAATTGTATATAAATAATAGTAATAGTATTATTTTTACCTACTTCATTCAATCTCTTTC
This sequence comes from Cinchona pubescens, assembly GCA_025175665.1. NCBI lineage: Eukaryota > Viridiplantae > Streptophyta > Magnoliopsida > Gentianales > Rubiaceae > Cinchona > Cinchona pubescens. Next base: position 1,468,307 of record JANKKI010000099.1, on the reverse strand, counting down.
TTTATGGTATAATCATTTAGCACATGTTAATTTTAGATCTTTATAATTTATGTCTAAACATGGTTTAATTTCTTATAATCAAAATGCTTGTGATAAATGTGCAATATGTATATAAGCAAAATTGACTAAGAAACCATTTGCTAGTGTAGAAAGAGACAGTGATCTTTTATATCTTATTCATTATGATATTTGTCAATTGAATGGTATGATAACAAGAGGTGCAAATAAATACTCCATATCATTCATGTATGAAAAGTCTAGATTTACATATGCTTATTTGATGAAAACTAAAAATCGAGCATTTGAAAAGTTTAAAATCGTTATTAATATACAAAGGTGAAGTAGAAAATAAACTTGGAAAGAAAATCAAATCTCTAAGAAGTGATAGAGGAAGTGAATATTGCCTCAAAGAGGTCTCTTCTTCTTGTGAAGAAAATGATATTGAATATCGAACAAGTGCACCCTCTACCCCACAACAAAATACTTTGGCTGAAAGAAAGAATATGACATTGGTAGAAATAGTAAATGTCAATGTTACTAAATGCTAAGTTACCATAAACCTTCTAGGTGAAGCATTATTAACAGTTTGCTATATACATAATAGAATACCTGCTAAGAAATGTGGCATATCTTCTTATAAAGGATTGAAAGATAGGAAACCAAACCAAATTATATAGAGTTTGGTGTTGCCTAGCTTTCTATAGGGTAGAAAATTCTAAAAGAACCAAATTAGGACCAAGAGCCAATAAAAGTATCTTTGTGGGATATGATGAAAATTCTAAAACATATAGACTACTTGATATAAGTTGCAATGTAATTGTGGAATCTAGAAAGCCAGATGTTGAGTTCATTGAGTACAATTTCCTTAATGATACTCATAATTCTCATGATCAAGAGTCTAGTACACCACAAGAAATATATTCTACTTTTCATTCTTCTAATGAAAGAAAACAAAGTGATTTATCAATTGATATTAGAAGAAGTCAAAGAGGTAGAGTTGAAAAGCATTTGGATCCTAATTTTGTGTACATACAAGATGTAACTTTTCTTAGGAGATAAGAAATCTGTTTATAGAAAAATACCTATAATACTAAATGTTGATGAAAATCCTAAAACATTTAGTAAGGTAATGTCTTCAACGAATGTTGCTTTTTAGAAAGAGGTAATAGAGGAAAAAATGAATTTTATCTCTTGTAATAAGACATATCTACTAATTTTGCCTCCCGGTTCTAAACCTATTGGCTGTAATGGGTATTTAGAAGAAAAATATAATATAGATGGTTCTACATATACCTTTAAACTAGGTTAGTGGCTAAATGATTTACAAAGGGAAGGTGTACTGACTATTTTGATACATATGCCCTTGTAACATTAATAACTTCAATTAAGGTATTGTTTACTTCAGCTTCTTTATATAATTTGTGTATTCGTAAAATGGATATTAAGATTGCATTTTTGAATAGTGATCTGGATGAAGAGACATAAGTGGAACAATCCGAGGGTTATGTACTACCTGGTATTGAAAATAGTTTGCAAACTAGTTAAATCCTTATATGGATTGAAACAAGTACTGAAACAATGGCATGAAAAGTGTGATTCGCTAATTTTACAGCATGGTTTCAAGCACAACAATATTGATAAGTACATTTACTGCAAGTATACAAAAGAATATGGTGTGATAGTATGTTCCTATGTTGATGACATGCTCATAGTTTGTACAAACTTGAGAGGTATTGAATAATCCAAGAAGTATCTAACTTCAAAGGTCAAAATAAAGGACTTGGTAAAGTTGATACTATCTTAGGTATAAAGGTGACTAAACACAATAAGCGTTATGCTCTATTTGTTAAATCAAACTCACTATGTTAAAAAAAATACCTCAAAAGTTCAATCATTTGAATGTTAAAAGAAGCTTCATCTCCATATGATGTAACAAGTTCGGTAAATACTGAATAGCACAACTAGAATATACTAGTACTATTGTAAGTATAATGTATCTTATGTATTGTACAAGATCGGACATATCCTATGCTATTTATAAATTGTTAAGATTTACATTTAATTCTGGTGTTGCTCATTGGAAAGCAATAAAGAGACTTCTCAGTTGCATAAAAAGAATAGAAAATTTTGGATAATTATCTGAGTGTGTTAGAAGAATATAATGATGCTAATTGGATAACTAGTGCAAGTGATAATAGTTCTACATCTATTTGGGTGTTTGTGCTTGGTAGTGGTGCAATTTCTTGGGAGTCAAGGAAACAAATGTGTATCACATATTTCACTATAGAAATTGAATTTATATCCTTAGTAGGGGCGAGAAAAGAGACAGAATGGTTGAGAAATCTATTATTATGACAGGGTGATATAGATTTATGGCCACATGATATACCAACAATCTCTTTTCATTGTGACAGTGAAACTATATACAATGTCTAGAGGCTTGAATAAAATATATGATACTAAGTCTTGACATATAAGTTTGAGACATACTTATGTTGGACAATTAATCACAAAAAGTGCGATCACAATTGTCTATGTAAAAGTAATAAATAACTTGGTGGATCCATTTACTAAAGGACTCTCTAGAGATATGATTGATAATATGACCAAGGACATAGGGGTTAAATCAATGGGCCAATTAAACAAATTACCATAGTATATTCTCAATCTTTACTAATTCACAAACTAATCTAAATGTTTAATGAGGAAAAAAAAAAAAAAAACAAATTTTGTGATTGACCATAAATACTATGGCACAAAAATGTATTAATGTGTTTACTACTACTATGGAAGGATGGGCAAATGCTCTTAATAAAGCACAAGTTTGGGAAACAACTTGTGCACATACCAGGTACTTCTGCTTTGGTACTTCACTTATATGAACATTAAAAATTGTGTCGTTTTGTATGTTAAATATCTAGTTATAAAATTTATAATCAACTAATTCTACTATTCACTAGATAACGTACCACAAGTGTACGGAGTCAAATAATATATAGTAAAAATAGGGATTGAACCCACAAGAATTGGTTTAGCAAGTACCAATTATTTGGTTTGAACACAATTTGAAGAATCAACAACGGACAAGAGAGTTGAATAAACTAAAATTAAAAGACTTTATGTAATGAAAACAATGGATTAGGGTTAAGACTAGCCAATTCCAGATTTATATTAATTTAATCAATTAATTTTTCCAATTTTAATGCTTGGAAGTTCAATTCTTATTTGTTAATTCAATCCCGAAAACATTGGTGATTGAACACCACCAAATTAACTAACTAAGGGTCGAGATCTCTCTATCTTGGTTGAATTAATTTTAGTATTATCTGTATGAATTCTCTTGGGAACCAATTAATTAATACCATCACCTCTGATCTTAGATTAATTAACTAAGTAATCTAACACGTGTCTATGACAGAGGGTCAATTACCATTTCACCTTGGCCAAATATAGAGTTGATCAATCTGTAAAATTGTTAATTTGTATTAATTATTACCCAATTTGGATAATTATACCAATTAATAATCAAATTAATCATCACCCACTGAAATCAGTGTCATCCAATCTTAATCCATACTATTTAGAACATAAAAGAAAGTAATAACACAAAAGACAATATTGAAAATAGTAAACTATAATTAAATAGAATAATGAAGATGCAAAAAGCTATACAAATTCTTCTCTATTGAAGAATCACAAGTTCTAGGTCTAAGGCTGTAAATCTTGAACCACCTCTTTTACAATCTTGGAAAATAAAGAGAAATATAGTTTAATCTGCAACCCCCAAGGGGAAGACTGAATTCAAACGTGATCTTAAAGACCCTTATTTATGGCTTCTAAAAGTTACAAAGTGTAGGGTTTTGAATAAGTTTTGTAAACGCACTATTATGAGACCAAAACAGACACTCGAAACAGTAAAAATCGTTAAAATCACACAACAACCCTCCTTAGTCCATCTAACCTCAATCTATGGTTGATTTGCCTTTCACCTATTGTAGTCTACAATAGGCATCTAATGGACTCACAGTCTGCGAGTAATTTTGCCTTGTCCACTCGCAGATTGCAAGTGGCCTTTCACAACTTCATGCAATTTCGCCGTTTTGACACTAAAATTGTCGTTCGCAGTCGATTGACAAACAATTGGTTCCTACACGTCCATAGAACAAAATCATGTATTAATATCTCTAATTTGACTCAAAAATAACACTTAAACACTAACTAAAACTATAAATGAAAGACGAATGCTAATTCGAGAAAGAATTAGGTGAATAACCTAAACACTACTCTAAACACATGCACACATAAATATAAATTAAACAACATTAAATAAACACAAAAACACTACAGTAAACAAATATTGACACATAGAAACAAAAAGGTGCACAAGAACAAACACATAAACTCTCAAGCGTTGAAACTGGAGCAAAAGTCGTACAGAAAAGAGTAAAAATAACTCTAATTTCGTAGGGTTATCAACACCCCTAACTTAAGTTTTTCTTAGTCCTGAGCAAAAAAAAGTCACAAAACACATGAACTTTATTTAATGTATCAATAGTCGTAACATGGAAAACTATATCAATAGAAAAATGAACCAAACATGTATATAAGAGAACTAAAATAATCAACCTCAAATCACTACGCCATTCAAAAAAGTAGATATCACTCATTCACCAATCAATGAAAAACTCATTGAACAAAAGTTCAACAAATGACAAACCTGTCGGAAGAAATTAGCACACACAATACTCACTAATACAAATGAACTCTAACCAAAAATCAAATAGGTCTTTGTAAGCTATGGGATAAAGTTAGCAAATGTATTTGGATAAAAGTAGCTCATATGACCTTATATACATTAGTGAATCACTTTGAACCATAATCCTCTTTAGAGCATCCCCCCGAACATCCATATTGTTCTACAACTACCACTTCAAAAGGCAAAAATGTACCTTCTTTATTCAGAACACTTGACGCAACTTAGAAGGAATTGTCCTTTTGTTCTTTTTTTTCTTTTTCAACATTATTTCTTTGTTTTTTCAACCAAACATGACAACCATGATCCCATGACAACCATCATTCATCAAGTAAGTATGTAATCCATCATCATATGCTAAATTAGACTAAGTTGTCATCGTGTAAAAAACACATTATCCAAACCATTACAGAGAATCTCCAACTGGATCTCCAAACCAAACTAAAGCATAAGTCAAAAAAATTATACAAAGATAAAGCATAAGGAGATAACCAAGTTTTCAGAAATTGTCTATATTCACCATTTGGATAAAATTCCCATGCAGCCATGCCCTCAAGGACATGGGGATCACATAACTCCCGCAATAGCAAATCAGAATTAATATTAGAACTTCTAAAAATGGCATACTCACTACCAGCAATATCTTGGAACCTGGTAGTAAGCATTTATAATCTCATGACAAAAATCTCCCAGTTACCATCCAATATGAACTATAGTACTAGTGAGTTTGTGGGAGTTAGCAATAAATTCCCTAACTAGCATAACATTATCAACAATAGCATCTTCTCCAACAAATTGATGCCAATCACGATTAGAAATGGGAAAATATAAAAGTACGACGTATATCACCCAGTGCAATATAAGTACCAATTTTGTCGTCCCCAATACCATTAAATCAATCCCTTTCTCTAAACAAGTGAAAGTAATCAAAGCAAGGCATTTATAAACATTTGTGCCTCAATACTCACAAATTTGGATTTGTCAAGAACAAATTGAGGGTCATTAGATTCAAGATTAGTGGTCTTGGGAGTGATAACGAGCATTGAAGTACTAGATTTTCTCTTCTTAGCCACTTTCCATACAATAAAATAAGATAATAATCAAACACCACAACAATCACCACACACCTCAGGAAAATAAAATATAACCTACTACTCAAAAATTAAGGGCAACAAATTGCACAATTAACATGAATTAGCCACAATGTAAGCACTAAGCAAGAAACAAATCTTAATAATAACTAACAAAGAGAATTTTTGAATTCTCACCCAATCCAGCAATAGAAAAGAAATTAAAAGTGGAAAGATCTTACTTGGCCCAATAGAAGAAGAAATTGGTAGTGGAATCCTCCTTTATGAAGTAAACTAATCTTGCCCCAAAAAAATAGAGTTTTGTGGTGAGGGAGACAAAAAGATTGTGGTAGATGTGGTGTGAGGAAAAGATAAGGATTAGAGAAGTAAGGAGGTGGTAAGAAAAATAAGAGAAAAAGAAGAAAAGTTGGATGGTGGGGTTGGGGAGGAAAAAGGAAAAAAGAAAATAAAAATAGAGGGACAAGAAGAAAAAGGAAAGAATGAGGGGATGATTGTGTGAGTGTGTCTGTTGAAGGGTTCTAAAAAATATTTTTTTTAACTGGTGAAATTGGATGGAAAAACGGAGACTGCGCTCAACGCATCATTGCTGCAGCAAGGAAGATCTCTGCCAAAATCGCGTGTGATGGTTTTTTTTTTTTTCAATATGGAAATGAACTAGCTTGCTGTAGCCAGCTTTGGCTCACTGCAGTGAGCTTGTCTTCTAGCCAAACTTTTTTTTTTTTTAAAATTTATATTTTTTTTATTTGCACTTCCAGCCTACAAAAACAAATATACTTAATTAATAGCATAGAAACTCAACAAAATTAAAAAAATAATATTAAACTAAATTATGTAAGTACTAAAGTAGAAAAATAAATAAACTTGGGTTGCCTCCCAAGAAGCGTCATTTGTAGTCTTAACTAGATCTATGAATGGGATGATCATGTGTTGAGAAAGTGGACGGTTTCCCATCCTTCGTCAATAGATCCATCATAATAAAGATAAGCATTGACTTTATAATTACCTTCAGCTCTTTTTATTTCCACCGCTCCTTATGGGAACACCTCAATAACTTTAAATGGACCACTCCATAAATTTAAGCTTTCCAAAGAATAACTTGACCCATGAATTGAAAAGAAATACCAAATCACCAACTTTGATTTCCTTCTGTAAAATGTGCTTATCATGCCAAGATTTTGTTTTCTCATAATAAATTTGAGCACTTTCATAAGTTTCTCTCCAGAATTTATCCAATTCATTTAAGTCCAAAAGCCTCTTTTCAGCTCCTTTTTTCCAATCAAAGTTCAAACATTTCACTTCCCAATATACCTTGTGTTCCAATTCAACTAGAAAATGACTTGACTTATCGAAGACCATCCGAAATGGAGACATCCCAATAGGAGTTTTGTAAGTAGTTCGATAAGCCCACAAAGCATCATCAAACTTTTTAGACCAATCTTTCCTAGATTCACTAACCGTCTTTTCCAAAATTTGCTTGAGTTCCCAGTTAGAAACTTCCACTTGTCCTAAGGTTTGAGGATGATAAGCAAGTGAAACCTGGTGTTTTATCCCGTATTTGGGCAAGAGTGCTTCAAACTTGGCATTGGTAATCTTTGAAGTGACTCCCACCATCACTAATAATAGCCCGTGGGACTCCAAATCGCAAAAATATATTTTTCTTGACAAAGTTTACCATCACCCAAGTATCATTAGTGGGTAAGCCCATGGCTTCAGCCCATTTTGAAATATAATCTACCGCTACAAAGATGAATTTATTGGAGAAAGAGCTAGGAAACGGACCCATAAAATCCAAACCCCATACATCAAACACTTCACAAACTAAGATGTTGGCCAATGGCATCTCATTCCTTCTTGATATATTTCCAGTCCTTTGACATTCATTGTACTATACTACAAAATCTCTTGCATCTTTAAATAAATTGAGCTAATAAAAACCATATTGGATGACCTTGGTAGCTGTGCTTTGATCTCCATGAAGACCACCTACCGGAGAGGCATGACAATGATGTAAAATATCAAGTACCTCCTCTTTCAGAATGCACTGACGTATCATTTGACCACTACATCAACGGTAAAAAAATGGTTCCTCCCAAAAATAATGACTTATATTTGAGTTCAGCAATGAACTTTTTCCTTTTATTGATGTTCATGGAAAATGGTACCACCTTGGCTAGTAAATAATTTGCTATATCCACATACCAAGGGTGTGTATCTCCCATGGCCATCAATTGTTCGATGGAAAATTAGTCATTAATTGGTACCTCTTCTTGAGCTAAAAGTTTGGGTCTTTCTAGAAAGGAAAGATAGTCGGCAACAGTGTGTTCAATGCTCTTCTTGTCGATGACCTCCTAGTTGAATTCCTTCAATTAAAGTATCCACCGAATTAACCAAGGTTTTACATCACATTTAGAAAGCAAATATTTCAAAGCTGAATTATCTGTATGCACAATCACTTTGCTTCTTATGAGATAGGATCTAAATTTATCAAATGCAAAAAGTACAACTAATAATTCCTTTTCAATGGTAGAATAGTTAACTTATGCATCATTTAGTGTGCGACTGGCATAGTAGATAATATGCAAATTTTATTCACTCTTTGGCATAATACATAGCAGTGCCCACGACATAATCGCTTACATTACACATAAGTTCAAACGGTAAAGACCAATTTTGAGTGATTATAACTGGACCAGTGGTTAATGCCTTTTTCAATAATTCATATGCATGTAAATACTTCATCAAAATTAAACATGGTGTTCTTTTGCAACAACACACAAAAAGGCCTAGAAATTTGCAAGAAATTTTTAATGAAATGCCAATAAAAAATGGCATGTCCTAAAAAAAACTTCTAACACTTTTTACATTGCTAGGAGAAGGCAACTTCTCAATTACCTCTATCTTGGCCTTATCAACCACTATTTCTTTTCAAAAATTTTATGACAGAAAACAATACCTTCCTTGACCATAAAGTGACATTTTTCCCAATTCAAGAATAGGTTTGTTTGTTCACAATATTTCAAAACAAGAGTCAAATTATACAAGCGCATATCAAAAGAATCACCAAAAACATTGAAATCATCAATAAAAATTTCCATGCAATGTTCAAATAAATCTGTGACATCAAATATCAAAAGCATAAACCGTTGGAATGTACTTAGAGCATTGCGAAGACCAAAAGGCATATGTCTATATGCAAAAGTACCAAAAGGACAAGTAAAAGTGATTTTCTCCTAGTCCTCCGATGCTATGACTACTTGAAAATAGCCAGAGTACCCATCAAGGAAGCAATAGAAAGCATGCCCTGCAAGTCTTTCTAACATCTGGTGAATAAAGGGAAAAAGAAAGTGATCCTTCCTAGAGGTCTCATTTAAGTTTTTATAATCAATACACATGTGTCACTCAGTGACTAGCTTAGATGGAATCAGTTCATTATTATTATTAGCTACAACCATAACTCCTCCCCTTTTTGGCACTACTTGAGCGCAACTAGCCCAATCACTATCACTAACGGGATGGATAATTTCTACATCAAATAATCTCAACACTTCCTTTCTAACCACTTCTTTCAAAGTAGAGTTCAATCTACATTGGGGTTGCCTACATGGTTTAAAATTTTCTTTGAACTAAAAGAATTTTATGCATGCAAAATGTAGAACTTATGCCCTCGATGTCTTCAAGGCTTCAAGCAATTCCTTTACAGTACAATCATAAGACATCAAGCAATTTAGACAGTTGATTATGAGGAAGATAAGCACAGACAATAACAGGATGACTATTATCCTTATCTAAGAATGCATAATAGAGATTTGATGGTAGAGGTTAGAGTTCAACTTTGGGCAATTTGTTGGTCAGAGACCCTCATTTACCTACGTCGTCCTCTTTTTATTCATCTCCATCCATGATTAGACTTTCTTCCAACATCTCCAAGCATCTTTGAACATCTTCATTGTGCTCCTTTTTGTCACCACCCTTAATAATAATTACTATCTCCATTGGAATTCTGCCCATGTTTGCCCTACAAATTCGCCACAAATTTCATCAAATATGTCAATTTTTGTTATATCATCATAATAGGAAGGAACTTTCAATGCATCAAAAACATTAAAGGAAACAATATGCTCATCATTATCTAAAATTGGAGTTTGCTAACTTGGACATCAATTGAAGCACTTCTAATAGCAAGAAATGGCATCCCAAGAATGATTGGCATATCCTTGTCTTCTTCCATATCCAAGATAATGAAATCTACTGGCGAGAACACTTTATCAATCTTGACTAGCATTATCTTTAACAATGTCAGATGGATATTTAATACTCCTATCCTCAAGTTGAAGGGACACATTGGTAGGCTTTAATTCTCCTCTCTTAAACTTTTTGTAAACGGAAAAGGGTATTAAATTAATTGAGGGTCCCAATTCACACAAAGCTCTCTCAAAGAACAATGTTCCAATTTCACACGGAATGGTGAATGACCCAAAATTTTCAATTTATGAGGTAATTTCTTCTAAATTAATGCACTACATCCACAGTTAAGCACAACATCACATCCCCTAGGAGTTTTCTCTTTCTCAAGAGCATTTGCTTTATAAATTCAGCATAACTCGGCACGCTCTCCAGGGCTTCAATGAAAGGAAATATTTATTTCCAACTTTTTGAAAATTTCCAAAAATCTCTTATACTTCTTCTCCTTTTCATTTGTTTTAAGCCTTTGTGGGAATAGAATTTGAACCTTCTTTGATGGCTCAAAAGGTATGTCTTTCTCTTCAGTTGTTCTCCTGGCTAGGATCCGATATTTGACTGATTCACCTTGTTGCTTAGGTTCCCTCTTTGATGATGATCCCACGTTCTTAGCTTGCATTTCCTTATATTTGGCTTGCACCTTCTTCTCCATACCATTACCACTATACTCATTCCACTCATTGTCATTATACGAGATGGTAGGTTTGGCATTCTTCCTTTGCTTACCATTCCTTGGGTTTGGTACAGTGTTACATGACATGGCACCTTGTGGTCTCTCAGTCAATTGCCTAGCTATTTTTTATCTTTCTCCCTTTTATGACTTTCAGTTTCATTGTATCTATTGGTCCCAAAGTAACCTAAGAGGGGGGGTGAATTAGGTTTCTTAAAATACTTTTAGAAAGAGCTAATAAGATTTTCTGAATAAAAACTGATATAATCGAATCAGTGAAATAGTGAAGTAAGAAAGAGAGAAAATTAATCAGCCAATACTTCCAAGTTAACAAGCTTGAAGTATCAAATCACTAAAGTGCTTCACCCACTTGGTGAGCCAATAATCTTTACAAAGTAGGGATATTCTTGCTCACACTAAAATTCTTTTAGTTGAGCCAAGAATCTTACTTACAACCTCACTTTCGTACAAGATTATCACTCCACTAGAAGTTGAATTGTACTCTAAACTGTACACTAATACAACAAAGCACTATAGCCAATTTGTACTAAAATTGCTCTTCTCTAAGGCTTGTATTCAATGTATTAGATGATATTTACAGAATATCAAAGCAGCTATTTATAAGAGCAATAAATGGTGGTTGCAACTACTTCCTAACGGCTACATAATACATGCACAAAAAGTAACTGTTGGGGTTTCGGACGTCCGAGAAAAGATGGGATGCGTCCGACACAGTCAGTTGTACAACGTCCGATCTTCATGAAGTTGGTGAAGAACTTCGTTCGGACGTCCGTGCATGCATCCGTTCCATCATCCGATAGAGGCTTCGGACGGTCATGTTCGTCCGTTTGGAGAAGCAGTAGGATCTTCTTTCTGCCTGATCGTTCAGGTGGTGGAATGCGTCAGAGAAGCTTGACACAGTTCAGACAGTATAGTGCGTCCAAAAATCCTATTTCTAGCAAAACAAATAACAGACGTGCAAAAACTTGTTTACAGAGTTAAGTGTTTATGTCATCATCAAAATAAGGTTTGGAAAACATCAATCTTCTCATTTTTGATGATGACAAACCTTCATGGAGTAATTATGTAAAAACAATCAGATGTGACTAATCATTTTGCAATATAGATGACTACTCCCCCTTTTTGACATCATCAAACAAAGCTCCCCCAGAGAATGTGCAAGTATTTCAACAGAAATGCATGGGCCACCAAGCTCAAATATTCAACTCAAATTTTTAACAGTACTTAGTTCAAGTATTCAACAGAAAATGCATAAAAACTCAAATATTTAACTCAAATATTTAACAGTACTTAGTTCAAGGGAATACATAGAAGGGTAAATCTGAGAGCAATCCTAACTAAAAAATAGATAAATGCTAAAAACTAAAAACACATGTCAAAGGAACTAATGCGAGTCATTTTTCTTCTTGGAGCGCTTTTTAGTCTTTTGCATTTTTAAGGAGCATCTTCATAGGTGGCCTCACTGTCTTCCTCCTCTCCAGTGTGGCGTTGCATGATGAAATCGAACGTGTCGTTAATATCCTCATCGTCGCCTTCATCTTCATTGGCAGCACCTTGAGTATTGGCATCTTCATCGTCGTCCTCACGAACATCCCCATCTTCATTGTCATCACTGTCGGAAGATGAGTCGAGTGGATATTGTGATTGAAGGTTGGCAAATTGAACCTGAGCCGAAGCATACATGCCAAGGCTAAGGGCTTCTTGGAGAATCACCTGACGAGTTTCAAGTCGCTTTAACTTACGATTATCTGTGCGACGTTGAAATGAACTGACTTCAGTGCTCAAGGAAGTGAGAAGGCCACAGATATGAGAAAGTGAGGGTTAAGAGGTAGATGGATGAGGATCATGGAATGGTGTGGGTGGTTGAGGAGGAGGAGAATTTGGAATAGCCAAACCAGAGGTGGAGGCCTGGGATTTTGAACGTTCAATATCAAAAGCTGCCTTAGTGAACCATTGATCGTTAAAAAACCGGAGGCCTTTTAGTTCAATATAAGATTTGTTAAAATAAGGGGAAAATTGTTTGTTGCCGCTGAAAGGAATATCGAGGAAATCAAAAATTTTGGTGAGGAATTTTCCAAAGGGAATATTTCTTCTGGTATCAGTAAGGAAGAATTCCCACAGGGAGCAAAAGAGATACCCAAAGTCAAGAGGAATGCCCTTGAAAACACAAAAGAACAAGTAAAGCTGCATTTTTCCGTGCTCAATACGATGTCTGTCGGTTGGCAATAACAGATTCGTGACAAGAGTGTATAGAGATGTTTAGTTCAGGAGTTAGCAATGTGGTTTTGGCTTCTGAGGCCTGTTTGAAATTGATGTTAAAAATAGCCCTAACCTCATCAATGTCAAATCGAGTATCAATAGCGAGCCATTTATCTAAAGAAAAGAAATAGGAGAAATCATGCAGATTTGAGACTTCACATTCAAAAATAGTGTTGATGATGTTAGAGGAAATCTCTAGATTGGTGCTGTTTACACGAGAAATTAAAGTGCGAACAGTGGGGCCTTTCCAAAGATTGGCGGTGAATTGAAGCACCATGTCATGAGACACGGGTAAATCAGTATGCACTAGGTGACCCCAATTTTGTTTTTCAAAGCAGGATTTGACAATGGGAAGATTATACTCATCAAAAGGACTCTGAGATGCAGGACGTTGAACGATTATCGATTTACTTAGAAGAGATGTATACCATTCAGATGCCTTGGCATCGATGAATTTTGGTAATGTTGGATTTAAGGAGACTTGGGGATTAGCAGACGTTGATTCTCCACGCACTGGAGCTTTCCCTTTTGTTTTTCGCCCATGATTTGCTATAGAAGAACCTCCGCGGGATTTAACCATTGTGAAGGAAGGGAAGGAAGAGAAGGAAAATTTTGATTTTTTTTTTTTAAGATTTGGGAGAATTTGATGAAATGAGATGGTAGATGGGGGAAATTAGATATAATAATGGTGAGAAATACTTTGGAGAAGATAATTTTCCAATCAATTTGTGGAGAGAGGGAGGGAATTTGGAGGAGAGGTTGAAGAAAAAAAATTTCACCAGAGGGTTTTGGGGGTTAGGTTGAGTCCGAAATGGGAAAGATGGACGGTTTTAATCAAACAGAGAGATCATTCGGACGGCCGAACATTTGGTGTGCGTCCGATGAAGTGTCCGACAGCTGATGAACGGATGGCCGATGGAAGAGCCAGTGCGTCCGATGTTCTTTCTGACGATGGTACGCACCTGGAAGAATTTCCAGAGAGTTGGTGAAGAAAATGAATATCGTTCGGAAAATTACGATTATGAGCGTCCGAGGCAGATAGGAAGTTTTTGGATGATACAGAGCGTCCGAAAGATAATGTTGTTCGGACGATCGAGTGCGTCCGAACGAAAAAACTATGCCAAATTGATTTGTAAAATCCCCAAACATTTTCTGAGAGATTCAAAGCGATCTAGAGCCAAGGATTTTGTAAAAATATCAGCCAGTTGATCTGAAGTAGGCACGAAATCAACACAAATTTCCTTTTTACAAACAAGATCTCTAATAAAATGATGCTTAACATCAATGTGTTTGGTTCTAGAGTGCATAACAGGATTTTTTGTGCAATTAATTGCACTAGTGTTGTCACACTTTATAAGCACACAATCAAAAATTACACCAAAATCTTTCAGAGTATGTTTCATCCAAAGAAGTTGAGCACAACAATTTCCAGCAGCAATGTATTTGGCTTCAGCCATAGAAAAAGAAATAGAATTTTGTTTTTTGCTAAACCAAGACACAAGACAATTTCCCAGAAAATGACACTGACCATACAACTGGTACTTTTTCTATCAATTTTACACCCAGCAAAGTCAGCATCAGAATAACTAATTAAATCAAATATAGAGGACTTTGGATACCACAAACCAAAATTCATTGTACCCTTTAGATATCTAAAAATTCTTTTAACAGCTATCAAGTGCGATTCTTTGGGGCAAGATTGAAATCTAGCACATAAACAGACAGCAAACATGATATCTGGTCTACTGTCTGTTAAGTAAAGTGACAGGAGGTCATACCTCTATAGTGTTTTTCATCAACACCATTACCTCCTTCGTCTTTATGAAGTTTGGTTGAAGTGCACATAGCAACTTGTTTGCAATCTTCCATTCCAAATCGTTTGAGTAGCTCCTTTGTATACTTGATTTGTGTAATAAACATTCCTTCCTTTGTTTGGTGAACTTGTAGTCCGAGGAAAAATTGTAATTTGCCCATCATACTCATCTCAAACTCTTTTTGCATTAAATGTGAAAAGTCCTTGCACAAACTCATACCTAATTCATTAGTTGCTCCAAAAATAATATCATCAACATATATTTGAACAATTAACAAACCATTTAAATCTATTTTTGTAAAAAGAGTGGTGTCAACTACACCTCTTTTGAATCCATTTTCTATCAAGAAACCACTTAATCTTTCATACCAACCTCTTGGAGCTTTTTTCAAACCATATAAAGCTTTGGAGAGTTTCAAAGCCCGGAGGTTGTTCAACGAAAACTTCTTGATCAATAAAACCATTTAAAAATTCACTTTTGACATCCATTTGAAATAATTTGAAATCATTGAAACATGCAAATGCGAGAAACATGTGAATGGATTCGAATCTAGCCACGGGTGCAAAGGTTTCATCAAAGTCAATACCTTCTTCTTGAGCATAACTTTTGCAACAAGTCTAGCTTTGTTTCTTATGATTTCACCTTTGTCATTTAATTTGTTTCTAAACACCCATTTAGTTCCAAAAACGGGATGAGAAGATGGTCTTTCAACCAAGGTCCATACGATCTCAATTATTTTTCTCAAATTGACAAAGTTCATCTTGCATGACATTAACCCAAGATTCATCACTCAAAGCAACATCTACATGTTTAGGTTCAATGTGAGAAACTAATGCACAATTACTATTCAAAGGTTTATGAGAACGAGTGGTTACCCCATTGGATAAATCACCTATGATTAAATCTTGAGGGTGACTAGAGACGAATGTCCAAGCTTTCGGAAGATCTTTTGGAGTATCCTCATTCTTTTTATCATCTATTTGATGGTTGTTGACATCATTGCTTGATGTGATCTCTTGATGATCTTCATGAATAACGAGCTTTTCGAGCTCCTTTAGAATACCTATATCTTCATCTTCACATAAATTCTTTGAGATAACATCATTAGTTTTATCAAATGTAACATGTACAACTTCTTCAATCAAGAGCGTTCTTCCATTATAAACTCGGTATGCTTTCTTGTCACTAGAACATCCTAGAAAAATTCCTTCATCCGATTTTTTGTCAAATTTTCACCAAGGTTTTCTTTGATTTTTAAAATAAAACATTTGCAACCAAAAACTTTAAAATAGCTCACAACGGGTTTTTTACAAAAAAGGAGTTCATAAGGTGTTTTGTTTAAAAAGGATCTTAATAAAACT
Source organism: Cinchona pubescens (assembly GCA_025175665.1). Classification (NCBI taxonomy): domain Eukaryota; kingdom Viridiplantae; phylum Streptophyta; class Magnoliopsida; order Gentianales; family Rubiaceae; genus Cinchona; species Cinchona pubescens. The sequence goes on along the minus strand of JANKKI010000099.1, from coordinate 1,452,099 downwards.
CGACTCATGATATAACAAGCCGTGTTAACCGCTTCGGCCCAAAAGTATTGTGGTAAGTCGCATTCACTAATCATAGTTCTAGCAGTTTCTTGAAGAGTCCTTTTTTTTCTTTTGACAACACCATTTTGTTGAGGGACTCTAACAACCGAAAATTCATGAAAAATACCGTTGTGATTACAAGAGTCGGGAAAACTTCCAAATTTAAATTCGGCACCATTGTCACTTCTTAAACGAATGATTTTTAAATTCAATAAATTTTGAATTTTGGAAAACAATTTTACAAATTTTTCAAAAGCCTCATTTTTGTGAACAAGAAATAATACCCAAGTATAGCTAGAATAGTCATCTACAATAACAAAGGCATATTTGCAACCACCAAAGACTAGCATATTGAGGAGGTCCAAATAAGTCTAAATGCAATAATTCTAAAGGTTTATTAGTAGACACAAAGTTCTTTGGTTTAAAAGAAACTTTGACTTGTTTACCAAATTGGCATGCATCACAAATTTTATTTTTAAAAAATTTTAGTTTTGGCAAACCTCTTACCAAATCCTTCTTAGCAAGTTTTTTAATCAAATCCATATTAAAATGACAAAGTCTTCTATGCCAAAGCCAAGGATCATCTATGGAAGCGGTAAGACATTTTACATTGCTATTGCTAATTTTATCAAGATGAATCACATAAACATCATTGTGCCTAGTGCCCTTGAATAAAACAACATGATTTTTATCAAGGATAAGACATTCATGCCTGGTAAAAAATACATATAAATTTTTGTCACGACGTTGACTAACACTTAATAAATTATACTTCAAATTATCAACAAGAAGCACATTCTTAATCAAGGTATCACCATTTTTACCTGCATCACCAATGCCGATTTTGATTTTGCTTTATTGCTATCTCCAAATGTAACTTTTCCACTATTTTTGGATATGAGATTTGTGAAGAGAGAAGCATCACCTGTCATGTGCCTTGAACATCCAATATCTATTAACCACTTAGCATTGTTGGTGATGTTAAGTACCTACAGAGTAAATCAATTGATAACTTTTGGTACCCATATTTTCTTAGGTCCATTTGAGTTAGTGAAATTGCTATCAATCCATGCAACTTTCATTCCAAGTTTTTCATTCTTCTTGACATAACACATATTCTTAACATGTCCATGTTGTTGGCAATATCTACAAGTAATATTTTTATTTCCATATAAAGATGATTTTGATTTTACAAAACATAAGTCAATCCTTCTAAGCATAATAAAATTTTTGTTGATTAATACATTTCTATTTCTTTTCAAATCAACAACATTTTCTTTCTTTCTAGTCAAGAGAACATTCAAATCATCCATTCTTTTCTTCAAGGAGGCTTGTTCTTCCTTGAATGAACCTTTGATCTCACATGCATTCTTTTCTTCAAGTCACGATTTTCTTGTGATAGCCTATTATTTTCATTCACAAGTTTAGAGTTAGCATTCAATAGAGCATTTGATTTTTTGACTAACTCCTTATTTCTAGCATATGATTCCTTTAAGCTATCATGCAATTTCAAAATGAAAGCTTCAAGATCATCTTCATCATTTTCATCATTAGAGTCATAGTTAGAATTTACCTCATCATCTCCAATGGCCATAAAGGCCATTTGTGCCGACTCCATTTCTTCTTCAACTTCTCCTTCGTAGTTGCAATCATCCCATGTAATTTGAAAGTTATTGAATCTAGGTTTTCTTCCTTCCTTCTTTTTCTTGGAAGGGCACTCATTTGCAAAGTGTCCGAGTTGACCGCATTCAAAACATTTTTCGTTTTGCGTCTTCATTTCAAGCCTTGTCTTTCCTTTGAAATTATTTGAATTTGTAGCTCCGCCTCTTCTCATTCTTCGTTTGTTGATGTCTAGAATGTTTAAGATATCCTTTGGTGATGAGTGCAAGATCTCCTTCATCAAGATCTTCATCTTCTAGATTGATGGAGCTGTTTTCATCCTATTGTTGAGAGGTCTTTAGAGCAATGCTCATTCTTTTCCTTGCTTCTTCATCATCCACTACTTTGGCCTTCAACTTCAATTCATAAGATGTAAGAGAATTGATTAGCGATTCAATAGGCATTGAATTTAAATTCTTGGCTTCCTCTATAGCAATTGTTTTGGCATCCCATTCTTTGGAGAGAGCATTTAGGATTTTTCTATTTTTTTCACCCAAAGAATACTCCTTACCCAAGGCTTCAAGATCCTTAATGATGTAATTGAACCTACAATACATTTTGTCAATATTTTCATGTGGTTCCATCTTGAAGGATTCATACTTGGCAACAAGTAAGGATTTCTTTTGCTCACGAACATCGTCACTCCCTTCATGGATTTCCTTCAATTTATCCCAGATTTCTTTAGCTGAAATGCATCCCTTCACGCGAGTTGATTCATTTGCATCCAAGGCGTTAAATTGCACATTCATGACTTTTGCATTTAATGTCAAGTTCGCGTTGTCTTGTGGAGTGAGCTCATCCCTTGTCTTTTCTCTTCTTCTATTTGTGTGATCATCAATGATAGTAGCTTCAAACGGACCTTCATTAACAACATACCACAAGTCAATGTCAATAGATTGCAAAAAGATTTTCATCCTATCTCTCTAACTAATAAAATTTGCCCCATTAAACATAGGGGGCCTAGTAGCGGATTGACCCTCAAAAAATAAAGCATTGTTGGTTGCCATAATAGTTCTTTTCTCAAAAGCAATTTAAGCAATAAAATGAGACCAAGCTCTGATACCAATTGTTGGTCCCAAAGCAACCTAAGAGGGGGGGTGAATTAGATTTCTTAAAATACTTTTAGAAATAATAAGATTTTTCAAATAAAAACTGATATAATCGAATCAGTGAAATAGTGAAGTAAGAAAGAGAGAAAATTAAATCAGCCAATACTTCCAAGCTAACAAGCTTGAAGTATCAAATCACTAAAGTGCTTCACACACTTGGTGAGCCAATAATCTTTACAAAGTAGGGATATTCTTGCTCACACTAAAATTCTTTTAGTTGAGCCAAGAATCTTACTTACAACCTCACTTTCCTACAAGATTATCACTCCACTCAAAGTTGAATTGCACTCTAAACTGTACACTGATACAACAAAGCATTATAGCCAATTTGTACTAAAATTGCTCTTCTCTAAGGCCTGTATTCAATGTATTAGATGATATTTATAGAATATCAAAGCAGATATTTATAAGAGCAATAAATGATGGTTGCAACTACTTCCTAACGGCTAAATAATAAATGCACAAAAAGTAGCTGTTGGGGTTTCGGACGTCCGAGAAAGATAGGATGCGTCCGACACAGTGTCCGATCTTCATGAAGTTGGTGAAGAACTTCGTTCAGACGTCCGTGCATGCGTCCGTTCCATCGTCCGATAGAGGAACAATTTTCAACTCTTCGGATAGTCATGTTCGTCCGTTTGGAGAAGCAGTAGGATTCTTCTTTCTGCCTGATCGTTTGGACGGTGGAATGCGTTCAGGAAGCTTGTCACAGTTTGGACGGTACAGTGCGTCTGAAAACCCTGTCTCTAGGAAAACAAATAACAGACCTGCAAACACTTGTTTACAGAGTTAAGTGTTTATGTCATCATCAAAATAGAATTTGGAAAACATCAGTATCAAATAGTTTCACATTAATGAATAAGATAATAATCTGTCTGCTAGTTTTGTTCAAGAGTTTTTCTTGTCCACAAGATCATAGGCTAACAACACATTAATTTTTCTCAGCAAGTTTGACATTCCACTTTTTGGATGGTATACTTCAGGCACACTCACATGTGGTAGTTCTATTCTAAGTACCAATGCATTTCACACATTACTTTCTTATTAAGTTTTGTCTCCATTATTCTGTATGAGTTAGCATGGTATAAAGTTCCATGCTTGTGAAAGAATTCCCTGCAATTACAAGATGCCACAAGTTCTTTTCATGGATTAGTTTGAATTATTTGTTACTTCTTTTTCAGGTGAAAAAGATTCTTGATAGTCATTCTTTGAGAGAACTTGATCTATTTCTTTAATTTTTATTGCAATAGAGAGCTAATAGAGTACATCATGGACTTTATATAACTCTGAATATGCACAAGAGGATTAAAGACAATATCGCTTCAAATTTCATTCAGGAATCAAGTTCTACGACAAATATTGCTTCACATTTTCATTTTTAATTTCATGTTTTCTTATTTTTGTAGTATGTTTGTGATCTGAATCTTGGCTCGTCTTAGTAACCTAATAATATTTTTAATTGGTTATATTCTTTTTTCATTACATAAGATTTTGATATTTTCGTTGGTTAGTCATTTTGACCCAAAATGTGTGCTTGTTGCTTTTCTTTACATTGCACTGATTTTATTTAGAATATTAAACAAGCCTAGAAATTTTCTAGTTAATTTTAGGATTTTTGTTGGAATTAGTTTTTTGTAGTTTAATTATTTTAGGAGTCGGTAAGTAATTATGACCGGCTGTTTCTTGCTAGTCAAGTTTCGGAATATATATATATATATATCAAGTACATGTTGAAGTATTTTTCAGATAGAGTCTGAAGGATTTATTTAGAGTCTTGTCTATTTAAGATATTAATAAAATTATTTCTTCCTCCAATATATTTTGTGTGATTATTTTATTCCTTCATTTTTTAATTTTGTGGTTGGTATCAGATAACTCTAAATACAATTGGTATCAAAGCTAGGTTACGAGGTTAGTCCTGGAGTTTTTCAATTGTCATATTTTGGGTGCCAAGTTTGCCCAAGAGTACTTAGTTGCTAGAGTTAGGCCGCAAAGCTTGGTCCAAGAATACTCAATTGTTAAGAACAAGGCCGCAAAATTGGTTTTGAATTGTTAGAATGACTATGGGTATCAAAACAAATATCAGAGAAAAATCCTGTCAAAATTTTTAATTGCTATAGAATTTCAAGATTGAAGGATTTGATTTCTCAATTATTAGCCAGAATGGCCAGAATTGCAAGAAAAAAATTTATTCAGGTATACATAAATTGTTGAATTATGATGGATGACTTTAGAGATCTGACTGATGGTGAAAAGTGTTGCACATTAACTCCAGTAAGTAAAAGTCCTACTACATATCTAAATTAGATTTTAAGGGTGGAAAAATATGTCAGACAGTGTAATTTAGATGATTTTCTCTGTTATATTGTTGCAAATTCTTTACCAGGAAAAGTTAGACGGGAAAAGACAAAATTATTTCTCTGATAATGCATAAAACATTCTCTAAATGTCTTTTTAAAAAATTTATTCATCATTCTAGTATACTGTGGATATTTTGGAAGGACATGTATTATGTTTTGCAAGATATTAAGTTGAATTACACTTTTAAACCAAAATTTGATTGGAGATGGATAGTAGATTTTGATTCTGATAGATTTGTTGATGATAAGAAAATTCATGAAAATTTTTATGAGGTTGAAAATTTTGTTTTGTATATGTCGAGAATTATCTGGAATAATTGGAGATGATGAATTTATCAAAGAAAAAGATTTTCTTGACCTAGTAGAGGAAAAATAATTATTGATGGTGGATATATTAATGAGGAGAAGGAAATTGTTAATTTGGTTGAAAAATAAGAAACTACTAAAAAAAAATATTTTGGATGTCTCGGATTTTCTAAATAAAGAAACAGAATATGTTTTAAAACTGTGGGTTTGATGAATTATAAAACTGAAGATGTTGGGATTGTTATTCAAGACTCCTCAATTGATGAATTTTTTGATTGGGTTGACAATGTGGACTTTATTGGCAAAGAAAAATTATTTGAAAAAAAAGATTAGAATGGTGTAAAAATTTTAATTCTTGAGGCAAATAAATCATGTGACAGTTGTGATAGTGGGTTCATTGAATTATTTGATAGTGAAAATTTTTGCCAAAAAGAAAAAGTATGAATTTTTCAATTCTAGAAAATATATGGATGGTTTTGATTAGAATGTTGCAAAAATGTATGTCCAAGAAATATATTTGAATTCTTCGATCAAGTAGAATTAGCAGTTAAATTGTATTCAAAATATAAGGTCTATCCATTTACCACGTGTAAAAATGAAGACGGTGACTCAATACAAGATTGAATTGCACGTCGTCTACACGACGACAGAAATTTCATTAGAAATTTGTGCTCGTGATAGAATTAGGGGTGACTTTCCCAAGAATTTAGTTTAAGGGAGGCTATGTTGGAATATTAAACCAAGCTTAGAAGTTTCCCAGTTATGTTTAATATTTTTGTTGGAATTATATTTTAGTAGTTTAATTATTTTGTGAGTAAGTAGCTAATTACTATCCGTTGTTTCTTAGTAGCCAAGTTTAGGAGTCTATATATATAGAATACATATTGGAAAATTTTTCAGAGAGAGTCTGAAGGATTATTGAGAGTCTTGTCAGTTTGAGATATTAATAAAATTATTTCTTCCTCCCATATATTTTGTGTGTGTAATGATTTTATTCCTCCAATTTCTAATTAGCTGTGGTTAGTATCGGAGAACTCTAAAAATTTAGGGCTCTACATTTTATACATATTTGCACCTTTTAGCTAAAGCAAGGACCTTATCTAGATAAGCTAGGAATGAGGCTGCTATATATCATTTTAGATATAGTCACCTTAGATGCATTAGTAAGATTGTAAGTGAATTTTCTTTAACTCTATACTCCTGTTTATCAGAAATCCTACCCTTAATATTGATCTCTTTTTAATTTAGGCAACCTTCTTATTTGATATCCTAACCCTTTTGAAGCCAGCAGCCTACACAAATTGTATTTGAGAACTAATGAAGCCATACGGTGTTTGAGTATCTTTGGAATCATTGAACTTTTTTTCTGTATAAAATTATGTTGTTCGATTGTTATTCTAAAAGTTTTTTGGTTAAAGCAACTTGACTAAAGTATCTATGTTCCTTGTTATCTAACGTCCCTTCGTTAGCAGTAAATGAAACTTGCTGGCTTGATGCTTAATGTTTGTATCTTCAAAAAAATAAATGAGGTTTGCATTGCCTTGATACATGATATTTGTCTGGACCATATGCATTCTTTTTCAAATGACATCGGTGTTTTACTTCCTTTACGGTGTTTTCAAGTTTGTTGTTTCTCGTGGGAAGTGGTAACGAGGAAACTAATCTGGTAGTTTGTCCTTGAAGAACATGTTTGTGGTCTAGTTGTTGAATTTGTATTTTATTTGCTTTACTAATATTTTGTTTGCCTCTACTTATCATCTCAAATTGGTATTTACTTTCTAATATGATCTTTTCCTCCCTTTGACAGGTTTTAGGATAAAGTTTTGGGAATATAAATATATTTTGATAATTTGGATCTTGAAATTTGGTTTTCTATTTCTATATTATGTTTTTTGTGGATTAGGTGAAAGATTATGTACTTGTCTAACTGTAATATGAATGAATTCCAACATTCTTTATCTATATTGTTGTATTTTCATAAATTTTGGTACTCTTGTCTCCTTTTCATGTAAATTGTTTGCATAAGAAATTTGCATTTCATTAGTTTTGTCATGACTTGAATAATGTATAGGAGTAATTAATTTGTGTGTTAGTGTCTAATAAAAAAGTATAATGCATTTCTTATTTAAAAAATACTTTACAAAGTCACATTTCAAAGACACTTTCTAAAACAAGTCCACATGTCAAAATTTTTTAAATCGTTGGTCGGATTTCGTTCCTTTTTTTCCAGATCTAATGACACATCAAGGCTTTTATTTGTTACTTTGTATTAATCACTTTGTATAGATGCACTCTTATTATTTTATTAATTCTATGCTATTAAATGAACAAAAAGGCAATTGCGAAAATCATAGGTCAAAGAAATTGAAATTGGCGAATGGTGTAATGCAACAAAGCAAGTTTTTATGACTTGCAAGTGTATAAGTCACAAAAAAGAGTTAGTGTTCAAACTAATTTTAAGCATATTTATGACTTATATATAGGCTCAAAGCTCTCTCCTTTACGTTCTGTCCCCTAGGGTTTCTACGAGACAGCTCTGCTCTAGGATTTCTTCTTCTATGGCTACCATCCAGTCTCAGATTGGAGGGCAACCCCTTCCCAACACTCCCAAATCCTTTGCGAATGTGGTGAGTGGAGCCACTCCTTCCATTTCGATTCAGAAGCCTGGTGTTTATCATGGTGAACCTGCTCTATTTTTCTTTGAAAAAGAAGTGGAAATTCTTTCTAAACCACTGAAACATACCTTGGTTGGCAAGTTTGCGAGAGGAAAACCTAGTATGGTCGTATTACGAAAGGATTTTTCGATAGTAGTTCTTAAGTGTGCTTTTACCCTTGGTTTCATTGATTATCGGCATGAGCTCATTCAATTTGATCTAGAAAAAGACCATCATAGGTGTTGGCTTAGAGGATTCTATTCTTTTAAGGGTTTCGACCTGAGGGTTCTTAAATGGATCCCCGATTTTCATGCAAATAGAGAATTGCCAATAGCTCCAGTCTAGTCTCACTTGAGCATTTACCTCTTCATCTTTACGACAAACAATCATAATATCTATTTGATTGCTTCCGTGATTCGTAATTTCTTGAAGATGGATGCTTCAACCACTCCCTTTGCTCACCCTAATATGGATCATTTTTGCTTTGAAGTTGATGTCTCAAGCCACTATTGAAGCGTTTTTTGGATCACTAAAGGTGATTCTAGTAGATGGCAATAGATTAACTATGAGGATTTACCTAGTTATTATAAACGTTGTGTTAAATTAGGACATTCACAAGATGAGTGTTGGATTTTACACCCTCAATTTGTGGAAGATGTTTGGGAAAAATTGGCTCCTTCCAATGCCAAAGAGGTTGATGCCTTTATACACCTAGTTATAAATTTATAAAACACCTAAATCCTGCTGCTAATTAGGTGACATCCCACAAGTTTACGGTTGTCAACTAGTAGTAAAGGGAAGTAGGGATCGTTCCCACAAGGATTGGTCGATAATTATCGGTTATTTGGTTAGATTTCAAGTTGAACCGATTGATTAAGTGAAGAGATTTAACTAAAAACTAGAACTAATGGAACTCAAAAAGCAATTTAAAGTAAAGATTAATCACTAAGAAAGCAATTAAAAAGGAAGTATCTTTAGAAAGCAAATAAAGGGAACAATTAAAAGGAAAAGTATATTAAGCAAGCAATTAGTTAATCTAAACTATTCACTGTCCCTAAGCAAGACAATTAGAGAAAACTCCTAATCTATTCTAAGATAGCATGTAAAAAGAAAGGATTTTTAATAAGCAATGAACTAACCTAAACTACAAATTAACACTAAGAAAGCACAATTAAGGAAAATCCATTAACTAATCTACCAATTAAACTAAGAAAGCAAGCAAAGAAAGCAATTAAATGAAAAGTACATAAACTAATTGATCCTAATTAACTAATCTAAACTATGAATTCCCATTAAGGAAGCATAATTGAAGGAAACCCAATAACTAATCCAACAATTACACTAAGAAATCATGCAAAGAAAGCAAATATATGAAAGTAATTAAACTAATTAAACTGAAGGACATATAAAATTAAAGTTTAACTAAAAGAGTTTTAACATAAACAAGGAACTTACCACTAAAAAGGTTCAATCTTTAGCTAGGAAAAAGTGATTACAAGAAAGAGAAATCCTACCCTAATCTAATCTAAGAAAACCCTCCCCAAATGGGGAGGAAAAAGGAAGAAAATTACTCTATAATCTAACCTACTTCTACTAGCTAAGTTCTCCCCTCAAATGAGCTTTAAAAGGGGTATATATAGTGCTAGGGTAGTGGGATAATTGTGTAGAAAAAAATCAGCCCCAAAAAATGTCATTTTTTGCTCCAGCCGCCTCCAGATTGCGATCTCAAATTTGAGATCGCGATATGGACTGAAACTTCTAAAATGCAGCACTTCACAGTTTTGCTTCCAAAATTTTCATCCGACATCCGATTAACACATAGGAGAACATTATTATATATAATAAATACTTAAAATAATACCTAAACATATAAATAAAATTCTCACAAAATAGGCCAAAAAACGGAAGGACAAACAAAGACAAACGAAAACTTAACTCCCAACAAAGTTAAGTCAAAGACACGACATAACTTTAAATGGAAAAACCTGATAAAATATGCTAATTATCACCTAAATAAGTACTCAAACACTTAATAAACACATACTAACACATTCTAACACATAAAAGAAAAATAGATAAAAACACACACGAAAACACTAAAAATACTCGAAACTAGGAGCAAAATCATCAAGTTTAGGGAACATAACTCTAGTTTTCTAGAATTATCACACCCCCAAACTTAAGCTTTTGCTCATCCCGAGCAAAATGAAAGACAAGAAAATGAACAACAAAAACGGACAATGCAAAACACATGACACAAAACACAACACACAACACAATAGACACCACCAAGATAGCAACAAAAATGTGAATAATGGATGTACTTTGAAAAATTAGGACAGCTCTCAAGGGACCTCAAATACCATATGAAAATTGAGCTACGTTAACTAGTCATTCCAAGCTTTTTAGAACTCTTCGAAATAAATCGAGTTCAAATGCCAACAAAAGGTTTTAAATATCCAAGTATTAACTATCATCAAAAAGATTTTTGAAAAACAAATTCCATTCATCTAAAATATAGTTTTGCTCAAATCAAAAGGATTACAACATTTTTCAACCATCTCGACAAGGCTACATCGAAATACAAGATCATTAGGAGTCTACTTAATATGCACATGTCACAATTAAGAATATTACTCTATCAAGGAGTGAGTAGCATGATATCAATGATGGGTATTACAAACATTTCCTTCTCGACTTGTTGGTATTCTAAAACATAATTTCTAATGGTTTAATTCGGAGAAACAACATGGGCACATGTCGGAATCCCATACTCGCCTTATTTCTAAAAGCAAAGTTCTTTTTTTTTCCTTCTTCTTTCCCTCTTCTTTTTTTTTTTTACTTTGTTTTTTTGTTTTTTTTTTTTTTATGCCGTCCTAAACCAAGGAAGAGGAGTAAAACATACTCAAAATCATGATTCAAATCAATCACTCACAGTTTAGAAAAAAACTCCCTAGGCAAACACACAAAATGACCTAAATCACTTCTATTCCATTTAAACCAATTGTTTTTCAAAAGCTGAATTGACCAACAAAGCAATACTATTCATTTGGTCAAAAACAATATTTCAAATGAACTACTATAAAAATATGAATGGCTCACTTTTTGAACATAGTAATACATGTCTTTTAAAATTCTTTTGTCACAAAAGAACTAAACACACCAAAATTCGCAGAATGCCAAGTTTAAATAACTCAATCATATGATATTTCAAGTCATTTGTCATCATCGAGTACTGTAATCAATCAATTTTCCATCCAAAATTCACCACACAAATATTTACATTCAAAAAAAAAAGAAACCATTCCAACACAAGTAAATAACACCCCCAAACTTGTCATTTTATTCAAGTGATGAGTACAATTCATCCTATCGCTCACCCAAAATAGAACAAACACATAATAATACTACTAGAAAGTCTTAAAAAAAAAAAAGACTAGGCAATGATTTGAATTACACTTGGACAATCAAAAAGCAAAAATAGAAGATGAACAACATATTAACCAAGTGCATGTGAATGCAATCAAGTAAGCTCAAATTGAACATAACAACAAGAGTTCTACCGTTTAATTATGAACTTCACCAACATTGAGCACAACATAAAACAAGACTAAGCAATGAGAAAATTTCAAGTAGATCATATAAATGCAATTTCAATTAAATATGAATTCTAAAAATTGATTTTTCTTCAACAACCAATTATGGTTATACTAAGGAAGGGTCCTCGGGGCTTCACGGGGTTCAAACAATTTAAAGAAAAAGAAAAGCGCATATAAGGGTAACAAGGTTTAACACAACAAATGGTTATCTAAATGCCTAACCCATCCCCCAAAACTTAGTTTCACACATAATTGTTTCAAAGAAACAATCAACCACCAAGACTACTCTCAATCCAATTCATTCATTCAAATGATTTCCGCAATTTTAATGACCTCAACTATTTCACACTTGAAATGTACAACAACTAGAATGTCCACAAGTAAAAAGTAAAAATCACGTCCAAAGTCATTCCATAAAGTATGTATATCATTCACAAATCACAATAAGTCATACATTGTATCAACATTTTCATCAATGGCCAAATTCATTCAAGTGTATCCAAATTCAATTACCAACAAGAAAACATAAGCTAAACTAATCACAAGGCTACAAGCCTTTATTACCAATGCGGTACTTAGAATAAAGCAAGAAAACTAAATAAAGCATAATAAATAAAAATGAAAGAAATACTCCCTCAACACCAAGGAGACTTTCCAAGGATATTGTAATCCTTGGTGAACTTGCACCATTGCTTAGCTCCTCCGAAGTCTCCAAGGAAATGAACTTCGGCATAAGTAGGTTGTGCCTCATGGCCTCCTCTAGAATGTATCCTTCTTCTTCTACTCCTCCAAGAACCGGCTCTTTCTCCATGAACACCCCAAATACATGACCTCTTTTGTTATAACCGGGACAAATGCACACTCATGCAAAGGAAAATTTGGTGATTCCTCTACATAAGCGTTGAGTGTCTCGGTTGCTGTAACTTCAACTTTATGAGGCTCTTGAGAACCGATTTCTTGCAAGACATTTTCAATTTGTTCTTCTTGAACCGGTTCTTCACCCATTGGTGGAGGTGTTGGAGTACATTGCTCTTCACCATTTGCTATTCCTTGAATCTCAGCAAGTTGGTCTTGTAACCGATTATTGGATGTGACTTTCTCTTCACGGATTCTATCCGTTTCTTTTTGAAGTTGAGCAAGTTTTTCTCGTTCTTTGGCCACAATTTCTCGAAATTGAGCCCTTTCGTCTAGAAGTTGGGATATTTCTTCTCAAAATTCTTGAATTTGCATCCACTTGTCCATCCTTCATATGTCTTCACTTTCTTGAGTTGTTGGTGAAGGAAATATGACTCCATTTGATCATATGAAAACTCTTGTGACGAAGGGAAAGATGTAGGAATTTTCTTGATAGCTCTCATAAGGATATGGATGGCTAGACCATCCCATTTGATAATGTTGATGGCTCTCATAAGCATATTGATGGCTAGACCATCCCACTTGATAATCTAAGTGGAAAGGAGAGTAACCATAACAAGAATCATACTCATTGGGCATACCTCCATTACCATAAAAATGGTAATGTCCTTGGTATGAATCATTCCAATTAGATCATTGCATGTTCTTCAACAATCAACAACACAAATAAAAATAAGAAAAGGATCTAAAACAACACAAATAAGAAAATTAGGAAAGTTTAGACTACTAGTTAGTCTAAACCATCCATCACAAAGAAAATCTTTTTAGATTTTTGAAATAAAAACACAACTACAAAATAATATTTTTTTTTTATTTTTCAAATGGGTGAAACAACCATACAAGCAAAAAAGAGGCTTCAATCTAGTCTTCCCACCAAATTATATCGATATTACCGAAAACTAATCCCCAGCAACGGTGCCGAATAACTTGATTGCTTCGTTCGGTAGAATTTAACTTTGAAAGGACAAACAAGCAATAATTAACCACACTAATTCACTATACTCTACCTAACTTCCGCAAGTATACGAAGTTGATAGTGGTATAGGATGAGCAGGTATCGTCCCACAAGGATTGTTGGAAGGCAATTACCAAGATTTATGGATATTTGTGTAGTTAAGCAAAATCAAGCAATGGATGATGGAACTATTCTAGTAAAAACCATAATTAAGTGAAAGTGATAAAAACTTAATTTAAGGCTAGGTTAACTAAAAAGCAAGTAAGGGAAAATAACTAATTACGATATTAAGGAACTAATTAAGCTATTCTAGTAAAAGCAAATAAAGGAAAGCACTTAATTTTAACCTAAATTATCCAAATTAGAACTAAATTGAAAGCAAGCAAATTACCCAATAAAAAGGGCTACAATTAAGAGATTTTGAATACTAAAAGCAACCATTTCTAAACTAGAAATTGGAAAGAGTTAAACTAGAAATCTATGTATTTTTGGATTTTTGATAGAAATAAAGAAAGTCCACTAAGAATTAACTAGAAATTAACGCAAGAAATTCAAAATTCTAACTAGAAATGCAAGAAATTATCAAAAACCCTAATTTACCTAAGAAACCCTAAATTGCAAGTAAAGAAATTCTTACTAAACTAGACAAGAAAGCGAATAAAAATTATATTTACACGAAACTTGCGATTAACCCACTACGATTATCTAATCAAAATTCGAACTTGACAAAAAATTAAAAGACGATCTAAGAGAAAATTAAAGAGAAATTTCTATTGAAAAAGAAAACTTGAAATTCAAGATATCCTAAACTATCCTAAAATCTAACTAAAACTATCTATTACTTACTTACTTTCTATTTTTAAGTATCTTAAATAGCGTAATGCTACACAAGATAAAAATCAGGGTTTGGTGGCTGACAATTTACCAAATTGCTCTTACAATTTAACTCTCAGCGAGTCGAGATCGTGATATGGATCACAATTGAGATCGCGATCTCGACTCTAATACATTAAGACCATTTCCCGAGTCGAGATCGCGATATGGAGAGTTTGACATCGCGATCTCGACTCTCCTCTAAGCATTCTTCATTTATTTCATTATTGCAATTTTGTCCTTTGAGTTTGGTACATCCCAGCTTCCAACCTCTGATTTTAACCTGCATAATATTAACACCATTAAGTAGTTAATTAAACTAAAAATTTAATAAAAACTTGTCATATTTAGTCAATAATGGAAATACAAACACATATGAAAGAAATTAACCTAAATCTTCAATTACTTACCCAAAATTCAGGAGTTAAACTATCAAAATGCTATAATTTAGAGGAAAATAACTCTAGTTTACTAAAGTTATCAGAGGTTCGTGCTATTGCTGCTCCTAATCCGAAATCAGAAAAGCACTAGCAACCTAAATCGATATTGAACAAATTTGCTGCTCCAGCTGGTCTTTCTGGTCTTAATCAAATGAAAAAGAATGCTAATCCTAACTCTGGATTCTTTAAATTCAAAACAAGTAGATGATTTCACAACCAATCCAATTGTTGATACAAACTCTATTACTACTGTAGTTAATGAGCCCTGACACCCTTCTGCTACAATTGTTATTGTCATTGATGATGTAGATAAATCTATTGCCGTTTTAGATGTTCCCATTGTTGTCACAAACTCTGATAAAGATTTGGACTTTTAGTGCAGGACAATCAGACATCTAATATGGTTTCTCACTCTACCTCGACAGCCTTGAAGAATAAGAACAAGTGTGGGGTTCAATTTCATCCTGTTAAATCAGTTAGAAAAATCAGTATAGCTAGGAATTTTTTAGAAATCATAGATGAATTCAATATGGATGATTATAATGGTACAAATCCCATTCGGCTTCATGAGCAAATGGTTGATGATCATCATGCTATTTTTCGTTGCTTGAAGAAGAAGCAGTCATTGCAACCAAACCAAAATTTTGACTGATTGATATATGCGGATTTCTAGTAATCGCATCTCGTCCAAGCCTTCAATCAATGAGCTCAAAGTCCAATTTTGGCAGTTTTTATTGTTGTTTAGCAAGAAATGGGCAGCCTCGGATAGTGGTGAGGATGATTCAACTCGAATAGCTCTAAAACGTCATGGCAAGAAGAAAGAAAATTCAATTACTCACACAATGATAACTTGTCAAGCTTCTCAGGTAGTCTCAAGCTCTTTTCCTCCTATTATCCATGATTAATGGCTTATTATAGAATATTAGGGGCATTTCAAGTAAAGCTTGAACTAGCAGGCTCAAGAAATTAATTCATCTGTACCAAATCTCTTCTTGTGATTACTCAACCTTTGGTTGATGTGAGTTCCTTGGATGAGTTTAGGTTTGATTTGGTTTTTATTCGTGCATAATTTATATTTCTAATAAAATCTGGGTGTTCTAGAGAGAGAATTTTTGGGTTATGGTGCTTTTCAATTTGGAACATATGTCACATGTTAAAGTTCTGAATGAGGCTTGGAAATATAACCGGTTTACATGTCTTTCATTTATGTTAAATGCACTTTGATGGAAAGAAAGATTTTGTGGAGTAATTTAAGAATGTTAGAAAGGGGTATTGAATGCTCCTGGCTTATTGGAGGGGATTTAAATGTTATTTCTTCCTCTTCTGAATATTTGGGGTCTTCCTCTCAAAATTTGAGAGCCATGGCGGAGTTTAACGAAGCAATGACAGATTGTGGCTTCTCAAAACTTCCATTTACTGGGAGTAATTATACTTGGTCGAGAGTCCAAAGTGGTCGAGCTATATGGAAACGGTTGGATAAAATTCTGGTCAATTCAGATTGGTTGCATGGATATCCAGATTCTTCAGTGCAACATCTTAATGGAGCCTCATCTGATCATTCCCCTTTACTGCTCTCTATTACCACAGATGTTTGATCAGGGTCAAAGCCCTTTCATTTTCAACAAATGTGGGTGGAGCCCCCTATGTTCTTGAAGGTTGTTAAGGATGATTGAAATTGACCAATGGAGAGTATGATTTGGCATGACTAGATTTGCATGGAAACTTAAGCGTGTGAAGGCAGCCTTGTGAAAGTGGAATACAGACAGGTCTGGGGATATATTCCATGCCATTCAGGCAGCAGAAGACAGGGTTCATGACCTGGAGATTGAGTATGTGTCCTCTTAGTCTCCTTCTACCCGAGAACAGCTTCAATCGGCTCAAACCAATCTGTTTTCTAAGCTATGGGTGGAGGAATCCTTTTGACGAGAGAAAGCTAAATGTAGATGGCTTGCAGAAGGTGATCTCAACATTAAGTATTTTCACACTTTCTTAACAAGAGGGCTAATTTGACTATTCAGAGAATTAAAAATGCCACAGGTTCATGGATTAAAGACATCAATGATAATAGAGCAGAAGAAGTCTCCTTTTCAATTGCCCACTTACAGATGAAGGGGTGAATGACTCTTGTCTCCAGTAGCATTTAGATTTTTTTCCCTACTTTGTGAGTCTAGATCAACAAGATCAGCTTATTGCTATGCCCACCCTGGAAGAGGTTAAAACTGTGGTCTAGCAATTAGATAGGGAAAGTGCAGCAAGCTCGAATGGTTTTACTGGAACTTTCTTTGTCTGCTGTTGGGACATCATTGCTCAGGACCTTCTTTCGGTTGTTTTGGATTTTTTCACAAGGGTGCCTTTGCCATGGATTGTATCTAGTGCATTACTTGTGCTTCTACCTAAAACAGATCACCCCCAATCATTTGTGGACTTTCGACCTGTTGCACTATAAGGTTTTCTCAAAAATCTTGGCAAATCGACTTGGATATGTGCTTCCAAGTTTGATTTCTTTGGAGCAATCCAGTTTTGTCCACAGAAGATCGAATGGAAGATAATATCTTGCTGGCTCAAGTTATTTCATTCCTTAGACAAGAAAGTACAAGGTCGAAACCTTGTTATTAAGTTTGCTGACAAAAACATTCGATGGTATCTTAGAGGTTCTTGGAGATGCTATTGTTGACAATCAGTATTCCTATTGGTTTTCCATAAAACTATGTCATTATGAATAACTTTTCTTTGCTAGTAAATAAAGAGGTCTCTGGGTTTTCCCAGTGAACATGAGGTGTCAAGAAAGGGGATCCACTATCTCCATTACTGTTTATTATGACTTCCAAGTCTCTTTCTGGGGGGGGGCTCAAGTCCTTAATGAACTCGAGTCAATTTTTGCCTTATTCATTGCCTCGGGGCTATCTAATTATAACTCATCTTACATATGCCGATAACCTTATCATTTTCTTGAGAGGCAACAAAAACTCCTTACACAAATTTCTTCTTTTCCTAGATACTTTCCAAAAGGGTTCTGGGCAAAAGATCAATGCGGCTAAAAGTTCTCTAATTTTCCTGAGGAAGACTTGTTGGGGTGTTGTATCGGCTATTGAGGCTCTTACGGGCATGCGTAAGACTTCTTTATCATTGACATATTTGGGCTATCCTATCTTCCTAGGTAGGAAATCTAAGCTGATTTTATTATTCATTTGCTTTCATTTTATTTTTTTTCTTCACAAATTTGATATACATTTAAGTTATTTTTTTGGAAACTTGAATTAAATCACTCAATTGGTTTTTACCGGGGATGAAAAGGTAGCTAAATTACCTGTAGAGAGTCTAACCTTCCCTTTTCTCAATTGGATTCACAAACCTTTTTCTTTTATTTTCATAGACTAGGAGTCATATAGTTTAGGGTTTTTAACTTATTTTACTTATTTTTATTTATCTATTTTACTTTATCTTTTTTCCCTTTGTAAATGCTACTTATGAATTTAATGATTTAGTTTTAAAAAAAAAACTTTAAATGGTTGATTTTATTTATTTTTTAATCTCAATGAATGAGTTGGGAGATCATAGAAAACAACGTGTATGAGATTATAGATTGTAATTTTCCTACTTTCCAATTTACAATCTCAAATATGTGATGCAAATTATGATTTTCCTATTTTCCTATTTACAAACTCAAATATATGATCTACAAAAGAATTTAATTTACCTTAAGAGTTTACCTTGACGGGGCCTTACCAGACTGTTAGACTTATTCTTTTGAGCTAGACTTAGATCGAGTGAAGCAAAATTGTACCCACAAGTGGGGTTCACTTTTTTTTTTTGCCATTCTACATAAAAAATTGGGGCATAAGTTTATTCTGCTCTTTTGGCTCTTCAAGTCAACGTCAAACTTCATCCCAAAAAAACAAAAAAAAATTCAACGTCAAAAAAACAAGTCTTTGTTTACAAAACCTCTCCACTAGGGTTACAACAAAGAATTAAAGAAAGTCAAACAAATCTCTCACCTCTTTGCATTATCCATAGGGTGGCTACGGTTCCGGTTTTGAAACTGAAATCGTTAGAACTACACTGCTGAAAAATGGGGGATTTAGAATCGAAATCGTAGACATGGTTTTGATTTTGGTTCTCAATTTTTTTAAAACCGGAACTGGAACCGGGTAAAAAAAAAACTGTAATACATATATATATACTTCGAAATGAGTTTTATGCACCTCATAATGAAGTAATTAAATAATGGTTTTTCGAAAACCATAACTATAAAGATGAAAAGAGAACTAAAATTCAAGAAGAATTTTATGCTTTTCTAAACCATTATCAAATTCATATTCAGTTTTTTGATTGGTTTTCTGCCTATACTGAACAAAACAAAATTGACTATCCATTTACTCAATCAATTTTTATTACCAAAGCTTGGCAAACCTCGAGTGGGGAAAAGGTTCATTCTGATTTCCCTCCGATGAGAAAATTTGAATTTTTGGTAAATAATGCTTTAATTTATGCTGCACCTTTTAAAGCTAAAACTGCGGTTTCAAATGAAGATCTTTTACCAATAATTGAACAAAACAATTTTACAAATAAATATTTGCAAGTTATTGGTGAACATCTCTCTGTGGCTTGATAGGTCCTCTACCCATAGAGTGTAAGGACTTGTTCTTGCAAAGATCTAGACTGAATGTTAAGATTTGCATAAAGATCTATTGATCTGAGTCGTGCTTTCACATTTATAATAAATAATTGGTATCAGCTTATACATAATCAGATAGATCTAAAACAAACATTAACATGAAAGGTTTATATTTTCCATCCTATGAAACCCAAAGGTTTATGAGCCAAAGGGAACAAGGGGGTACAACCATTCCTGCATTTTCCATTTTATTTTCGGCATTTTAATTTTGTAATTTATTCCTGTATTTTATTCTATTTAAATTATGAGTACTTTCTTCAAATCTAATTCTAGATCTTCCCAAGCCTCCTCCTCCTCTTCTTCAAATCCTTCTTCTCTTAAAGAAGAAATCAATTTCTCTGATCTTTCCCAAGCTTTGGATAATTGGAAAATTCCCAAACATCCTTTCAAAGATATTTATAAAAGTAACAAATGGAGTTTTTCAACTGACTATTCTATCAAAACAGTTGAACAAACCATCCCTCTCAGTCTGGAATATGACGAGATCAAATTGCTTTCGAAAAGATCAATTGAAAGTTTAAACAAAAATACAATTATTTACATTTTGGACTTGTCTAAATTGCTGCAAAACCTTTATCTAAGAGAAGGTCTGGATACGTCTCTTTTACTATGTTTAAGAGATGCCAGATTTCTGGATTTCAATGATTCACTACTCGGCATGGTTGAAACCAGCCTATGTGGTGGTCCTGTTTATTTTGATTGTTTTCCAAACTTTTCAGTTTCTTTAAATGATCCAAATATTTTAGATTCCTTAACTCTAAATGTTAAGACTTCAAATTATAAAACTAAAACTGGATCTTTACTAGTTGCTATTATTTTTAGACTTCAATACAAAGCTATGAACTCCGCTTTTAATTCTGAAGCTCTTAGAACTCAAAAGAAAGGTGAAACTATTCTTTTTCAAACTGATTCGAGCATATCTCACCTATCTGTTCCTAAACCAATTTCTTGGGATCAAGTATCCCTTCCTCAAAACTGGATACTGCCTGAGGCTTTGCCTCCAGTTCCTGCTAAAAATACCTTAGTTTCAAACATTAGACAATTCTCTACTGGTTCAGTAGAAATTTCCTTCAATAGATCAAATAGTATTGAGCTCGATTTATTCCTCCTAGGCATTCTAGTACTTCTACTGGTGATTTTTAGAGGAAACTGAGGTTTTGCTGGAAGAAGAAGAGGAAGACCCTAGGTCATCATCTTCTAAGGCATTGATAAGATTGTCTTCTTCAAAATTAGAGTCAGAATCACTGACATCTAAGAGAAGATTGTTTAGCTGATTGACAACTGAATCTTCTAAATTCAGAAGATTGAGCTTTTTTACAAACTTACAAAACCTAGCAATATGTCCAGGATCTAACAGATCTATGAAGTTCTTAAACATTTAACATAAATAATCAACTGGTTAGGTACGTGGGCTTCTACGAGTAAACTCAAGCGTCATTGCTATACCGAGGTATAGGCGGACGCCCTATATACCATCACCAGATATCAGATTTAACATAAACAGATAATCTAGCCAAACCTTGATTCAATAGTTAAAACATTGATCTCTGCGTCAAGTCCAGAAGGATTAAAACTAGAGTAGGTTGGAGAATTGACCAATGTATCATCTTCTTCCTGTTGGACAGTGTAAGAAACCTGGACATATTGCTAGGTTTTGTAAGTTTGTAAAAAAGCTCAATCTTCTGAATTTAGAAGATTCAGTTGTCAATCAGCTAAATAATCTTCTCTTAGATGTCAGTGATTCTGACTCTAATTTTGAAGAAGTTTTTAAATATTTTAAACAGAGTTACTGTTCTCAAATTTCTTATCCAAATTACTTTGGTTATTAATAACGAACTTTTCATTAATGCTACTGCATTAGTTGATACTGGTGCAGATTTAAATTGCATTCATGAAGGTTTAATTCCCTCAAAGTATTTTCAAAAAACCAAAGAACGCATTAGTAGTGCTAATAGAGAATCTTTGGAAGTCAAATTCAAACTATCTGATGTAGAAGTTAGATATTCTGATTGTAGCTTCCCCTACAATACCTTCTTGCTAGCCAAGAATATCACTACTCCTGTGATTCTTGGTGTTCCATTCATTGCTTATCTGATACCTTATACTACTAATTTAGAATCAAGGTATCATTATCAACTCTTTAGGAAGAAATCAATTCATTCCTTTCAAATTTCCAGCTTTTGAAAAAACTCTCAATCCTTTGCAAATGAAAATGAATCAAATCAATTTTTTGAAAAAAGATCTTAAATTTGAACGACTTCAAAATCAATTAAATGATCCAGTTTTCAAAACTAGGATTCATGATTTGCAAAACAAAATTCAAACTCAAGTTTGTGCTGATATTCCAACTGCCTTCTGGAATAGAAAGCAACATGTGGTAACTCTACCATATGATAAGGATTTTTCAGAAAAAGATATTCCAACTGGAGCTCGTGCGATTCAAATGAATCAAGAGCTTTTGGAATTCTGCAAAAGGAAATTGATGATCTTCTTTCCAAGAAGATTATTAGTCCCTCCAAGTCTCCTTGGAGCTGTGCTGCATTTTATGTTAACAAAAATTCTGAGATTGAACGAGGTGTCCCTCGCTTAGTCATCAATTAAACCCCTCAACAAAGTTTTACAATGGATTTTAGGTTACCTATTCCAAACAAAAAGGACTTGCTTCAAAGATTGCATGCTTCTTCAATTTTTTCAAAATTTGACCTAAAGTCTGGATTTTGGCAAATTCAAACTCATCCTTCTGATAGGTACAAAACTGCATTTACAATCCCCTTTGGTCATTATGAGTGGAATGTAATGCCTTTTGGCCTAAAAAATGCACCTTTTGAATTTCAAAAGGTTATGAATGATATTTTCAATCCCTACCTCAATTTTATACTTGTTTATATTGATGATGTTCTTATTTATTCTGACAATTTAGAACAACATTTTAAACATGTCAATATCTTCTTAGATGTAACAAAAAGAAATGGTTTAGTCATTTCTGCTTCAAAGATTAGTTTATGTCAAACTTCAATCAGATTCTTAGGACATAATATTTGCCAAGGCAAAATTATCCCTATTAACAGATCGATTGAATTTGTTGATAAATTTCTAGTCCAGATTCTGGATAAAACTCAGTTTCAAAGGTTCTTGGGATGTTTAAATTACATCTCTGAACACATTCCTAATCTTAGTATTCTTTCAAAACCCTTGCATGATAGATTTCGAAAGAATCCTCCTGCATGGACACAAAAACACACAGACACAGTCAAATACATAAAATTGCAAGTTAAGAGTTTACCTTGTTTAGTTTTATGTGATCCAAAACTTTTTAAAATTGTTGAAACTGATGCCTCTGACATCGGTTATGGCGGCATTTTAAAACAAAGAAGTTCTACTTCTGAGCAAATTGTTTGTTTTACTTCAAAACATTGGAATAATGCTCAAAAGAATTATTCCACTATCAAAAAAGAAATTTTAGCAATTGTTTTATGCATTTCAAAATTTCAATCTGATCTTCTTAATCAAAAGTTTTTGCTTCGTATTGATTGCAAAGCTGCCAAAGATGTTTTACAAAAAGATGTAAAAAATCTTGCTTCAAAACAAATTTTTGCCAGATGGCAAGCAATTTTATCAATTTTTTATTTTGACATTGAATTCATCATCAAAGGTAGTTCTAACTCTTTGCCGGATTACCTTACCAGAGAATTCCTCCAGGGCAGAAATGCCCAAAAAGTAAAAGAGTGATCCCTCACCATCCAAACCAGATGAAGCCTCTTCATCTACTCAAAACCTTACACCCCTACAGGTCGTAGTACAAAAATCTTGGGCAGAAATAGCCGAAGATAATCCACAGCTTGGAGAAGCTTTCAAACAATTGTTGCAATTTCAACAGGCCTTGTCCATTCCAGGACAAGCTCAGGTATTGCCCTCAAACATTTTGATAAGTTCACCCTCATCATCTCAAACACTCAACACGATGCCTTCTGCATCAAAAAGCACGGTACCTTACGTACCCAAACAAACTTCAAAAAGCTTTGTTTCTTCAAATATTTCCCAATACGTCAGGAAAATTGACTATCAAACCCTAATCCAAATTGAACCAGAATGGTTTACCAACAATCCTTTAATTGTTGCCCAAAAAATCCTTCCTACTGGATTCAATTTTTTGCCATCCTCAAACCAAAAAACCAGAGAATTTTATGAGTTAATACTTAAAGATTCCCAATCCATTATTCCAAAAAATAATATGCATGCCAGTCAGGCATATTATACACATTCAACATACCAAATTTTAAAGGTTCTCAGACCTTCTGAATGGGGCACTGATCTTAATAGATTACGTTCCTTCTCTGGTCCTGAGTCTAAAAAATATCCTGTTATTCTTACTGGGATTATCAAGGTGCTTGGTTCAATACCTTCACCTACCAAAATATCGAGAATAAACATTCTTGTTTATTCTTTTTCAAAAAGAATAAAACCTATTCTTTCCCAATCTGGTTTAATAGATTTTTATCTTTAATCAGACCTAATGAATCCATTTTACCTTCACCAATTTTAGAAGGCTTTGAGTTTTTTAAATCAAAGTTTTCACAGCCCAATTCGACAATGCCAATCACCCTCCATTTCTTCTCAAAATTTGCATTGCCTTGGATTTTTCAATGGAGGTTCGAATTTGTCAAAAACACAATAATCAAGCCTTTCCACCTCTACTGGTAAGACAAGGCTCAATCAAATGGTGGGATGCTTATGATGCCGGTGCTGCTCATAAGTCTCAAATTCAACTATGGTTTGCTAAGAATTCACACTTCTTACTACCATCAGATAGAGAAACTGCCCAATTTCTATAGCAAAGGTCTTCAAATACTGTCCTATTAGCCTCGTCCAAGAACAAGGACGCCTATATCAAACAACTGGAAGACACTCTCTCCCAGCTCAAAGAAGGAACTTCAAGCTCTTCGGACAAACAAGAAGTTTCCAGCAAAAAGACAAAAGAAAAATCAAAACCGAAAGAAAAGAAATCAAAGAAAAAGATTTCAACAAAAAAGAAAAAACTGGTGTTATCACCTAATTCTGATTCCAGCTCAGTTACCAGCATCAGCACTTACGAAGATTTCGCCCAATCAAATGAGGACGACTGTTATGGTATCGGTCTCAGCAAAATTAGAGAATCCCAATTGTAATAGATAGGATTCTAGTGATTATTCAAATGTATTTACTATTCAAAAGTACTTTACTATTTAAATATACAAATACCGTTCACTGTACACTGTACAATGTAGCGGCATAAATCACGGAAAAAGTTACTGTTCACAGGTCTCTATTTGACACTGTAGCAACAGTAGTTTTCTTCTATAAATAGGATGTTTTCAGATTTACTAAACATTCGAAAAATTTTCTAAGTTTTAATTTTCTTCTCTCCCCTTCCTCTCCTCCCAGAGTACCACTAGCAGAGTGTAGGTTGTACCAACACTTCACCTGAGGTATTCCTCAATCTGTAATTAATTTTGTTTTAATAAAAGTTTTGTTTTACTTTGTTTAATTGTTTGATGGTTGGCTAAGCCACCTAATTATTTGTTTAATTATCTGTCTATCTTGGCTCCCTTGTCCCTTACCCTTCTTCCTCTAGGTTTTTAGGGGTCCCCAGTTCTCCTCTTGGTATCAGAGCCAGAGGGGGAAGTAGGGTGACTACTATGAACCTCTGATGTTAAGAGTTTGGCTAGATTATCTGTTTATGTTAAATAGGATTTTTTTAGATTTACTAAACATCCGAAAAATTTTCTAAATTTTAATTTTCTTCTCTCCCCTTCCTCTCCTCCCAGAGTACCACTAGCAGAGTGTATGTTGTACCAACACTTCACCTGAGGTATTGCTCAATCTGTAATTAATTTTGTTTTGATAAAAGTTTTGTTTTACTTTGTTTAATTGTTTGATGGTTGGCTAAGCCACCTAATTATTTGTTTAATTATCTGTCTATCTTGGCTCCCTTGTCCCTTACCCTTCTTCCTCTAGGTGTTTAGGGGTCCCCAGTAGGTTTTACCAAAGGATTGGAAGAGGAAACTTGATTTTGAAAATCATTCGTTTCAAAAGTTTGTTTGTACCTTTGTAAATAAGAATGACGAAGTTCAGAATCAGGAAATTTCTCAATCATATCAAGAATAAGATCCTGTTCTCTAGTCAAAACATTGTGAAGATGAGTGTAGACACAGCATCCGAAATGGTACAAAATTTGTCCATAAGGATCTCTAATGACATTGCCCTCAGGGTCAATTCTAATGGCATCAAAGATGCTGCCTCTATCATTTTGGGATAGGTATTCGTCCCACCAACCTTTAAGTTGTCCAGTAAATCCGACAACTAAGATTTGGGCCGTGAGTTGATCAGTGCAACTGTGGGAAGTTTTGTAAGCCGTGGCCACCATGGTCATCTGCTGTAGTTTGGATGTGATATTATACTCAGACACACCATCTATGTTCCATTCATAGATGTTGTTGGCATTGTAAGAGTTTTATTTGCAAGTTATTGGTGAACATCTCTCTGTCAAGACTCCACCTTCAACTTCTTCCATCTCTTTACCAATTGTTGCTTGTTCAATGAAACAACCTTCTGGTTTCAAATCAGCTTTAAATACTCCTATCTTTAAGCCCTATGAAATTCCCAGTCAGCTTAGGACTCAGATTTCTAGTCATAAGATTGATAGTGAATTACAATCTAGGATAGATAGGATTGAACAACAAGCTATTAAGTTAGCCTACGTTCCTGAATCTCCTACTCCCAAACCTAAGGATGATAAACAGAAAGCATCTATCTCTGTCCTTGATAGGGTTTGATTTGAGGAGTTTCAGAGGAAACTAAGAAACTACTGTTGCTAAAGTGTCAAATAGTGACCCGTGAACAGTAACTTTTTCGGTGATTTATGCCGCTACAGTGTACAGTGTACAGTGAACGGTATTTGTATATTTAAACAGTAAAGTACTTTTGAATAGTAAATACATTTATATATATATATCTGTGTGTGTGTGTGTGTATGTATATATATCTTATAGGTTAATGTAATTGTTGTATTTAATTTTTATTTAAATTATCTTTCAGTATGAATTATCCAAAATATATTTTTACTTAAAAAAAAAAATTTGAAATCAGAACCGGCCAGAACCATCGGTTCCAAAATAGGAATCGGAACAAGAATCGGCTCCCAAAGTTTTGATTTTGGTTCCAATTTTGGCTTTCCTTGAAACCGAAACGCTAACGATTCCGAAACCGTGGTCATGATTAATTATCGCATGACAAAGTGCCAATTACCCAGAAGCAAAATAAAAATAACATAAGATAAAGTCAACCAATTATACATCGATTTAGTGTTCTTGGAAATTGATTGTGAAAAAAGATTGGAAAAAACCCTGACATTGTGTTTGGATAGAGGAATTTGGGTGAATTTGATTTGAAATTCAAATTTATAATAAATTATCCAAACAATTTAATTGATTAGTTGTAAATTTTAAATCCATTAACAAGTAGGAGTGTGATTTTAATAGGTAAATGAGTAAATTTGAAATTACCTAAATTTTATCTCATTTCAAATCCACCTAATTAAAATTTATTCATTTCAAATCTTTCTTTCAATTAAAATCCATCCATCCATCCAAACACAACTTAAATTGAGTTGGAGCTAGAATGGATGAACATAAATTTGCATTAACATTATTGAAATAGTCAACCTCGGCCCCCAGGAAACATTTCTGTTTTGTGCTTGAAACTTTTCTCTAAGTTCACCTTTTAATAAACAACACAGTTTTGTAAGAGAGAAGGTTACGTAGCACAAGATGTGTATAAGAGCGAAACATTTCACAGCAGTTTGAAGCCTGATCTAGCAGTTTAAACTGTATTTACCGCAGCGCCGGGTTTTTTTTTTTTTGGGCGCGGGCGGGGGAGGGAAAGGAACCTATTTAACCTCTTAAGCTTTATATCAGAATTTTGTTTTGATTTTAATAGCCCACCAAATCCTTTATACTTGGGCTATAAAAGGGAAGAAGCATTCATAGTTGGCGTCGGACTATCGGAAAAAATTGAAACTTTATCTAAAAGTACGGGGCTACCAATTGCAATTATGTTTTATGTCAGAAAATTCATACAAAATCTAGTCATGACATGACTCTTGTTTATATTATAAACAACACAACTAAATTGTAGATTGAATTCATGTAAAAAATTACCCCTTTTATATTAGTGTAGAGGTAAATATTTGTAGAAATACTATATATCTACATTATGGAAGATTCACATCTAAAAACTTCCTAATTCACGATGAATAAAGCTTTGTCTACTCTGCATTTTGTACTTAAAAGTGTTTAAGACTCTGTGGGATAGAGTTATTCTCAGTTGTATAACAAAAAGCATATATAATTAAGCATACTAATGTACAAACAACTAATTAAGGTAGATAAACTTTCACTGTAAATTCTCTATTTTTGTTATAAAAAAAAAGAAGACAATTAATCACTTATGTTAAAGCACATTTGTTTGTTATGATGTTATGTAGTATATTCAACTATAATTTGGCCTTGCTCGCATTTTTTTTATTTGGGAATAGAATCAACCCTTTTTTTTTTTTTTTGGTGTTCAGGATTCACGTTGGCTTTACATTATTATGCAAGATAAAAATGGACCTATTCAAGATTACAACTATGAAACCTTTAAAAATATAAGAAGAAAAGTCCTAGCCAATCCTTTTACATGTCCTAACTAACTAATGTAAATTCTAGCATGTGAGGAACTCACCAACAAGATATACAAAGTTTGTGGGGCCTACTATAGGGCCTAATGTGCGACTCATGTGAGACACAGTTTCTGTTTTGTAGGTGCATGGACCTTGATCGAATTTTCCCTAATTAAATAAATTTAAGAGATAATTTTTTATAAGTAATTAAAATATTTGGTAATTTTAAATCTCATTTTTTTTTGTTACTTGATGGTAGTTTTTTTTTTTTTCTTTTTAATTGATGGTGGTTTTTTTAAAAAAAAAATTAAAATTAAATAATTAGGAACCCAAACGGAGATACCATCATACCTAATGGGCTGTCCCTTTATATATACTAGTGAAAATGCACACTCAATGTGTGTGCAACATAAAAAAAATTATATTTGTTTAGAAACTAATTTTACATACAATGACTTGACATTATTTTGACATTAATAAGTATATTTTAGATTATTTTCAAAATCAAATTATAAATAGATAGGTAGTTATTTAGGCAGTTACTATTTTAAATATTTTTAAACAGAAATAAATTAAATATCATTGGTAGTTACAAAAAAATTAAAAATATAGTAAATATAAAAAGAGTCCAAACTATCATACCAAGTCTGTTACTTTATATATAGTTAGATAGTAAGATTCCAGTAATAGAAACTGCACCACTACTCCCTAAAAGTCAAACTCAAACCAGTAATAAGAAAATAACCCCCCCAAAAAAAAAAAACAAACAAACAAACAAAAAAGGAAAGAAAGTACCAGCACCAATGCCAGGAACCAAAAAGATGAAGCATTTCAAACATTCTCACGAATTGTACCTCTAGAAGTCAGAAGGGAACATCTAAACTCCATTTGTTTTGGTTGTAAATTACCCCTCTCTGGAAATTGTTGTCCCTGTTGTCATTGCAGCAACTTCTTCCTCCACAAGTCATGTGAGGTCCCTGCAGCACTAAGCCCATCCTCAACACTCTCTTGGCCTATTGTTCCCACCCTTTGCAGTGGCATCTATAAGGCGCGTGGCGAGGCCTGCAATGTAATTTACTTGCCTTCTCTTACAATTGCGTGCTTTGCAATTATAACCTTCATGTTGATTGTGCAAGTTTGCTTGAAGAGCAAATGCGAGAGGATCACGAACAAGAGCTCCTTAAAGAGATAAAAGCGACCTAAAAAGAAAAACAAGATAAAAAAGAAGCTTGAGTTACTGTCAAATCACATGTAATGATGCTAAAATAATACATCTAATGATAATATTACACGTGGCTCCAGACCCGAGTCCACTAGGGGTATTTTAGTAATTTAACTCATGTGATTCAAATAGACCTGAATGGGTTAAGTATTATATATTCGACCAACGGATCCGATCCACCGGTTTCATGTATAAATATTAAAGTGACAAGTCAGGGAATTACTTTCTTAATGATTCAAGTTCTAAATTTTTATTGAATTTTACTCTCTAGTCTAAGTACTGACTTGAGCGTATAAGCCTACCCCGAGGGACAAATCCCTGCCCTTTTTATTTTCAAGTGATCAGGACGTAGGTACTACGCGCGTATCGTGCCCAACTTTTATTTTGGACGATACTACACACGGGCTAACCCTAACCCCTAAATTTTCATATCAACATTTGTCGTCGTCTGTGGGAATCTAAACTAAAAGTCGTTACTAAGACATGGCACCTAACATGCGTAACACCCACAGGAGTAACACTGGCAAAGGAAAAGAAATTTCAACTCAATATTACTCCGATCGATCCAACAGGGAGATGGATCGGCAAAGGAAACACGAAAGGGATTCCGGTCCCCGGGTTGTGGACAAGGATGAAGTGATTCACAAGTTGAGATAAAAAAATCCTCAGTTGAAGGAAATGCTCATTAGGCAGCAATTGGAGCAACACCTCTCTCAAGGCGAACAACACCCTCGCCATTCGGGTAACAATCCCCAGATTGTCCAACCCCAACTTCATGCTGGAGAGGGAGAAAAGGGAACTCAATGAGATAGGAATAGAGAGGAACAGAGGACCAGGGAACTAACTCCTGTAGGGTCCGCCCGGCAGGAGCACCCTGCCGCATCAGTCTTCCAGGCAAGAGCAAACTTATAACTACCAGGTTAGAATCTAGAAGATCAGCCTCATCAAAGCCGAGTAGTACTAGGGAAAAGAGCTCAGGTGAAGCAGGATCTATAACTCATGACAGAAGACGACACCAAGAAAGGGACCGTACTATGTTGGTAGTCCCGAAAGAGAAGAGGACCTAAGAAAGAGGCTGGAAGAGTTGCAGGTTAGGGTAGACAGAATGGACGATAGAGAAGGAAGGAGTGCTAGATACAAGTATTCCCTTCCCTTCACTGACGATATCGTGCAAGAACCTCTTCCTAGAAGATGGCAAACTCCCAACTTTGACTCTTATGATGGGACAACTAATTCATGGGAGCACCTGGTGCCTACCGCTCCAAAATGTGCCTCCAAGGAGCGTCTGATGCTATCCTCAGTCGAGGGTTTCCCGGAACCCTCAAGGGCACAGTAATTAGACTGGTTTAGAGGGTATAAGAAGGGCGACATCAAAAATTTTGATCAACCAGGCACAGATCCTCTCTGATAGACTTTTTTTAAACAAGTTTTGAATTCAAAAGAGGATCCCAAAGACGAAAACACACTTGCTTACACTTAAGCAAAAACCCGATGAATTGCTCATGGATTATGTGGATAGGTTCAAAAAGGAGACTATTAGAATCCAAGAAGCTATAGAAGATATGCAAATCATGGCCTTCTAGATTGGGGTGAGGCTAGAAAAATTCTCCTTTGACCTCAACTTCAAACCTCCGACTACTCTCAGTGATCTTTTTCGTAGGGCTGAAAAGTTTGCCCAAGCAGATAAAGGTGAGAAGAAAAAGAGAGAGACTGGAACAGGTAGAGCCGCTAGCAAGAAGAGAAAGGCTAATAGTGTGGCTAATGCAACAGGGCCTTCAAAGAAGAGTAATGTGAGGGACCAACAATCCATAGTCGTGCCCCATAGGAGGAGTCCTGAGCCTCCTAAGGCTACACTCCACTTAATACCACGCATTCACGAATTTTAGCAGTGATTGAGAATGAGCCATATGTGTCCTAAGTGGCCAGGAGCAATGAGGAGTGACCAGGAGCGTCGCAACAAAAACAAGTAGTGCTACTTCCATAAAGACCACGGCCATGATACTAATGATTGCATCTCCTTAAAAATTGTAATCGGGGACTTGATCCGAAGAGGATATTTGAAACAGTTCATCCGAGGAATGGATAGAGAAAGGTCACCCCCAACAACAGGCCAGAAGCCCAGACAGGAGAGCCAAGGTCTGTCTCGAAGAGATAGAGTGGTCGGGGAGAGAATCAAGGAAGAATAGTTATCAACACCATTCCTGGTGGAGTAGCAAGTGGTGACTCCACGTATGCTCGTCAAGTGAACTTAGTCCAATCTGACTTGAAGTGACCCAAATTGTGTCAAGACATTATATTTACAGCGGAGGAGGCACAACAAGTACTCCATCCTCACACTGACACGTTAGTAGTAATTTTATTGGTGGCAAATTATGATGTAAGGAAGACACTTATTGACAATGGCAGCTCCACTGATATACTATTCTGACCTCATTCTTCTTTCAAGGAGATGAAGTTGGAGGAAAAATATCTCAAGTCTGTGACCACACCCTTGGTAGGCTTTGCTAGAGAAATGGTCATTCCGCTTGGGTACATCACTCTTCCTGTGATGTTTGGTACAGCTCTACGGAATGTCCAAATGATGGTGGATTTTGCAGTGACTAAAGCATCATCTCTTTACAATGCCATAATTAGCTGACCAACCATAGGGGCACTTGGTTCATCTTCCTACCATATGAAGATGAAGTTCCCTACGAAGAATCGAGTATGAGAGATTAAAGGAAATCAAGTAGCAGCTAGGCAATGCTACTTTCCTCATTGAAATTAAAAGGGAAGAAAATTGCCCCTACGTACAACATCAATGCCATGAACGAGGTGGAGGAGTATCCGTATAAAGGAGAACCGGCCGAAGGATTAGAAGATGTTATCTTAGATGAATATGAACCCAATAAAGTGGTACAGATTGGAAAGTCCCTTCCGGGGGGGAATTGACGGAAACACTCTATAAATCATCTCGCTACTGAGGGAATTCAAAAACCTCTTTGTTTGGAATCCTTCAGACATGTCGAGAATTAACCCCAAAGTGGCCATGCACTCCCTAGATGTAGATCCAAGATAGAAGCCAATAATTTAGAAGAAAAAGAACTTTGGCAGGGAAAGGGGGCAAGCAGTAGAGGTAGAAGTAAAGAAATTATTGGAAGCCGAGGCCATAGAAAAAATACAGTACCCGAAGTGGCTTAGCAGTGTTGTAATGGTGCCCAAATCTGGGGCCAAGTGGAGAATGTATGTTGACTTCACTAGTCTAAATAAGACTTGTCCAAAGGATTGTTACCCTACCCCCTGTATTGAGCAAGTAGTGGACTTACCCTCTAGGTTTGAGGTCTTATCTTTCTTAGATACCTATAAAGGGTATTATCAAATTTGGCTAAATCCTAAGGATTGGGCCAACACAGCTTTTGTCACTGACTCCGGCACTTACTATTTCAAGGTGATGCCCTTTGGACTTAAAAATGGTAATAGAGCGACTTATCAGGGATGATAGATAAAATGTTTGCGAATCAATTGGGACATAACATGGAAGCTTATATTGATGACATGCTTGTCAAGAACAAAAAAAATGTTGATCATGTGGAGGACCTTTGGGAAACCTTCACTACTATGAGAAAATTCAAGATGAGACTTAACCCGGAAACAAGGAGCAAGTTTTTGGGATTCTTGATGATTCAGTGAGGACTTGAAGCAAACCCAACTAAAATAAAGGCAATCCAAGACATGGAACCTCCTAAAGGAGTAAAGGACGTGCAAAGCTTGACCGGCCGCCTTGCAGCCTTAAGTCAATTCTTGTCTAAATCTGAGGATAGGAATTTACCGTTTTTTAAGGTTTTGAGAAATGCTAAGAACTTTTAGTGGACTAAAGAATGCCAAAGAACCTTTGAGGAATTGAAGGATTATTTAGCCTCACCTCTTCTCCTTACTAACCTTGAATCGGGAGAAACGTTGTACTTGTACTTGGCTTTTCAGCTACGTTAGAGTAGGTAGTAAGTGCAATCCTTATCAAGTAAGAAAATAAAGTTTAGAAGCCGGTGTATTATGTCAGCAAGGTGCTGAGTGACCTAGAGACCCAATACCCCACTATTAAAATATTGGCTTTGGCCCTGGTTACAGCAGCAAGAAAACTCAGGCTGTATTTCTTAAGTCATCCTGAAGTGGTACTAACTAACCATCAAATTAAGACTGTTCTCATGAAATCGAAAGTGTTAGGGAGGCTGGTTATGTGGTCCATTGAACTAAGTGAGTATGACATCCACTTCCAGCTGAGAACAACCATCAAGGCTCAGGCCTTAACAGATTTCATCATTGAAGAAGTAGAGGAAGAAAAACAAGGAAAGACTACCTCTCCCGGTAAGCAAGTCGGGGAATCCCCTCAGTGGATTATGCATGTAGACAGGGCAAGCAATACTGAAGGTTGTGGTGCAGGCATAATTCTTACCTCTCTGGAGGGACTTAAGACAAGCTATGCCCTAAGATTTGAATTTCATGCAAGTATACAATGAAGCAGAATATGAGGTTTGGTCTCCGGATTTAGGTTAGCCAAAGAGTTAGGAGTGAAGAACTTAGTAGTGAATATGGACTCCAACTTGGTAGTGCAGCAAGTTAAAGGAGAATTTGAGGTAAGAGAATCCTCACTATAATTCTACTTGACTAGAGTGAAGAGTTTGACCTTACACTTTGACAATTTTGAGATAACTCACATAACTAGTGAAGAAAACAGGGAGGCAGATGCCTTATCCAAAATAGCCAACTCAGTACACTCTAATGTCTTAAAGAAAGTTTTTCGTGAAGTGATGAAAGAGAAGAGTGTTGAACAAGCAGAAGTCATGGACATGGACACAACTCTGAATTGGATGACCCTGGTCATTTAGTATTTTAAGGAAGGCAAACTGCGGAAGGACAAGGTAAAAGCCCAAAGGGTTGAGAAGAGGTCAGCAAAATACCTTATCATTAGAGAGACTCTATACGGAAGATCTTATTCAATACCTTATCTCTGGTATCCTAAGTCCGAATGAGGCCAAGTATGTCCTGGCAGAAGTGCATGAAGGAGTTTGCGGACACCACATTGGCGACAGAGCACTTGCTCAAAAAGTACAGAGGTAGGGCTACCATTGGCCAAAGATGCTAGAGAATGCCATGACTATGTGCGAAAGTGAGAAAAATGTCAATTCTATTCCAACCAACCCCGAGTCCCAACTGAGCAGCTAGTCCCTATCCTCACCCCTTGGTCTTTTGCCCAGTGAGGTATTGACATCTTTGGACCTTTTCCACTGGCTTTAGCTAAGAAAAAATTTGTAGAGGTTACAATTGATTATTTTACCAAGTGGGTTGAAGCGGAAGTTTTAGCAATAATCACTTCTCAGCAAATCATTTACTTTTTTTGAAAAAACATGATATGCCGCTTTGGCATTCCTAAGGCACTTACCTCAGACAATGGGCTGCAATTACAGGTAGAAACTTTCAAAAAGTTCTGTAGAGGGTTAGGGATAGAGCAGTGTTTCACCTCAGTAGGTCATTCCCAAAGTAATGGCTTGGTAGAAGTCGCCAATTGCTTTATCTTAAAAAGGATCAAGAAAAGGTTAGACTGTGCTAAAGAAAATTGGGTAGAGAAACTCCCCAATGTACTTTGGTCATACCGCACCACATACAAGAATGCAACTGGAGATACCCCTTTCAATCTTACCTATGGTACTGAGGCGCTTATTCCAATAGAAGTCGGAATGCCAAGGTTCTGAGTCTACAACTTTAACTTAGAAAATAATGACGAAGGTTTGAGATCTAACCTCGATCTACTTGAGAAGGAAAGGGATAAGGCGTTCTTCAGAATGCAGATAGACAAGCAACGAGTAGCTCAGTACTACAACTGGGAAGTCCAGGAAGAAGGTTCAAAGTAGGTGATTGGGTTACTAGGAAAGCGGAGATCAGTTAGCCGCAATCTTGAGGAAAGCTTTCACCAAATTGGGAAGGACCCTATGAAATCATTGAATCATCTACTCATGGGACTTACAAACTCAGAACCAAGGACAGAAAAATCCTACCTCGCACTTGGAATGTTCAAAATCTAAAAAAAAATTATTTTTAAGTTCACTGTATTTAGGTTAAGCTCTTCAGTTGTAGTTCCTACAGCCAAGTATTATCTTTCGCAGTGAAGTAAAACTTGTGCAGTTTGTAATTTTTTCAATTTCATTGCATAAAATTTCTTAAGGGTGGGGAACATACAGTCAAGTAGTTAATTTTTCGCAAGAACAACACCTTCTACTCTAGCTCAGACTTCGGGACTCTACTACCCCCCTATGTCAACTATATCCTTTGGGAGAAAGCACTAATGCCTACTCTCTGGAGTAAGAATAACCCTTCCGAGGGCCAAAAAAAAAAAAAAAACCTAAGTCTTTCAACACTATGAATAACCCCTCCGGGGGTAATGCTAAGGATTTCCTAATGTGAAGTACCTACACTATATCTACTCCCTAGAGTAGGAGTTACCCCTACGGAGGCAATTCCAAAGTCTTCCAATATGAAGTACCTAGGTAATCTGACGTACCTACTTCCCGGAGTAGGATTCAACCCTCCAGAGACAGTTCGAAGAACTTCTAAAAGCGAAGATCTATGCCATACCTACTCCCCGGAGTATGATTCACCCCTCCGAGGGCAATGCCTGTCTTTCCAAAGTCAAGTACCCACACTATACCTGTTTTCCAAAGTGGGCGGTATCCCTCCAGGAACAACGCCAAAGTCTTCCTAATGTGAACTACCTAGGTCGTACCTACTCCTCGGAGTAGGACTTGTTAAGAAAAAATAAAGTCTAAATATTCTAAGGACAATAATAGCAGTTAGTCACTTCAGCTGAAGCTAAATGACTAAGGAGGGTAGAAAGACTATACAGTTCCAAACTCAATATACTGCGGATAAGTGGTAAAAAGAAATGCATACTATCATAAAAAGATTTTAAATACGACATTTGAGGAGTTGGTACAGGTAGAGGCCCCAACTCAAAGCACAACCAAGCATGGTAGTGGCAATTATTAGAAAAAGATGACAAAACAAGCCAATGTGTATAACAAAGTTTGAGAACTCATACAAAAGGAAGACCCTGAACTCTAAGGCCACAAAAACAAATAACTATGAAACTATGTGCTAGTCTAAACTTGTGAGGCAACTGAAATAAATGCCTAATCTACTCCTATTCCTTAGTAGGTCCTGAAGCTATGTCTTTGGCACCATCACCTGATGCACCTCCATCAGTAAGAGCATCTAATGTACTACGATGATTAGGGCTAGTCGAAGTGTTACCCCGAATCATATCTTTAAGGTATAGGTGGGGATGAGCTTTCTTCACAACCCACAATGCATCAATGTACCCGTCATTGTAGTAGTCCGAGCTCCGATCAACCACTAGTTCATCGAATTCCTTACTAGCACGGTAGTCTTCCAAGTGTTTCTGCAGGCGATCCTGGTAGTCTTGGGAATCAAGGAATTCAAGTAATGCTTGCTGTCTGCTCTTCTTCTTTATGGATGTGAGCTCCTCCTTATGGGCATGTACCATCTTCTTTTCCTTAATATTTCCGCTCCTCAGTTGGGACAATTTTGCAGTAAGAGAATCAATACGAGCGGTAACTTTTTCTAAGAACTCGGTGGCTTGATCTTTGATTTTCATCATCTCGTCGACCTTTAGTGTTACTTCTTTGCATTTCCGATTTGTCTCGTTACACTTCTTGGTTTCTTCCTCATACAACTTGGTTGTCCAGTTAAGCTTGTCCCCAAGTTTAGAAATACAAGAGAAATGTAAGTCCTTAGCTTGTTTCAGGTAGTAGTAGAAAGAACCAATCTAAGGACAAGCACGGTCCCGAACTACTTCCTCGATAGCTAGCACCAAATTCTAGGACACTTGACCCGGTGGTTCCGTAGCAGGAGACCTAAGAAGCTGAGTAGGGGTCAGATGAATCCTGATTTTCTTTCCTCCAACATATACTGGTGGAGGAGGTGGAGAAGATCTCTTCTTTTTCTTCCCTGGGTCGCGAGTTTCGTCCACGAGGTCAAGGATGTCAAGATCTATGTTCTTTCTTCGGGTCAGTGCTCAACGTTCTCGGACAGTATCTAATCTGGTACTCACTGCACACAAGAAAGAAAAAATAATTTATTTTCCAAAGTAATCAATAAATAAATGTCGAAAAGATGAAGAAAGAATACAACATGATGAAAGAAAGTTTTTCCAAGGATAACCTATGGGACTAAGATGGTCAAGAGGAGCAAAACTCAACCTCGTTGAAGCCAATACTTGATCATCACTCACTACTTTCCAAGGGAATTTTTTCGCTTCCCTAAGGGTCTCAATGGCTTCTTGATCATGGTTTCTCAATTTGACTAACTTGTTTAACCTTGAGGCGTCTACTTCAAAATTTCAATCTAGAAATTTTCAGTCCGGACTCTTTTCTAGTAAGAAGTATTTTTTCCTCCATGTCTTCTTCTGGGGTTGTGAACCCTCAAGTAAACTCATCTTATATCTGAAACTAAAGATGATACCGAGTACAGTAGACGAAATTCGAAAGTAATGATTAAATAAGGGTAAGGAAGGGATCATTCCCCGAGAAAGGTCCAGCAGGTGAGGATAAATCATTAATGCGTCCAAAAAACTTAGCAAAAATCTGTCCGAATCCAACTTGATAGTGATTCAAGATTTCCAAAAGGAAGGGGTATAATGGAAACCTCAAACCTGCCTCCAATTGAATCAGTTATACAGATACGTAATCCTTGTAATTCAAACACGGTCTATGTTTTGGTCCCGGTGCCTTGACCTTCATGTCATTAGGGATATGATATTGTTCAAGCCATTTCTCAATCGAATCCAAATCGACGTCAGCTGCAAGCAGCTGAGAGGAAATACTTTTGTCTTCACTCGGAGTCCCTTTTATTTTTCCATGGGGAAAAAAAGAAGCATCACCCCCACTTGATTCACCATACTCTACTTCTGTCTCAACTACTACGCTAGAATTATGGTGTGGCTGTTCCCTGCCACAGCCAAGGTATGTGGGCAAAGGAGGCATACATGCACAAGAGGTAGTGGTACTAGATAAGTTCACTCTAGATCTACGCAGTATAAAACCACACCCCTAGGGTGTATACGGTGGAAAACCACATCCCTTACGTTTACATGGTGAAAGATCTCGGACACTCCCGTACATAGGTTGTTGTGTCTAATCAGACCAAGGGATACTCCCTGCATCAACTATGCCTTTCTCTATTCCAGTCGGTTCCGTCGTCGTAGTCAAAAAAATCTAAGGCATTGATGGATTTGAGTGCAAGGCTAGTATTAATATCCCGATCATCATCAAAATCTTGATGTCGTCAATTTCCATATGGTTGTCCCTGACGTCACTATTGGAACTAGGGTTGACTGGGGAAGCAGAGGTATCCATGTATGAGGAAAAACCAAGGTCGGCCAAGGAAGAGGGTGCATCATTGTCACAAGAAAAATTAAGAGTTACTTTAGATGACATAGAGTTGGGATTGGTTATTGCAAAAAAAATTTATTTTTATTCGAGATGGCCTATATGCCTAATGATTAAATTTTTGAAGTAAAATATGTTATGAATTAGTTGCGAAGCTGTGAAGGAATTTCCTTGATCACCTAAAAGCAACATACAGCAATCAAAGTCTAAAGACACTAAATAGTACATAAGCATGCAATTGGAATCATAAGCATGCAATTAAAAGATTCCAAGTCTATGAGGTTTGTTCTACCATCAAGGAGTAAACGCGTAGTGAATGGCATGTTGGATATGTTTCAGTACATAGCACGCGATGTCGCTGACTTATTGCTTCGTTTAAAAAAAAAAAAATTCAATTGAGATAAAATTGCTTACTTGGATAAGGATGTTGGCTTTGATTTCAAATATCTCCAAGTACTCAATGCTTGTGGATAGTTCCGTGGACGCAGCTTGATTATTGTGGACTATTAGTACTACTCCGCAACACTATTCCATACCAGTAAAGAGTTCCACAATAATTGGGAGTTCCACAGTACTACTTCACAGCAATAGGAAATTCTACAGTGCTACTCTACAGCGATATTGGAACCAGTAAATTGCAAGGTTATTTTACTTCAAAAAAAGTCTATGCAGCAATTCGTATACTTAAGCATTGATTCAGGTATACTCCGGTGTAATTAAATTTTTATTTTTCTATTTCGGTAGATAAAATTTTTTAAATGATTCTCAAACAAATATTAAAAATTATTTTTCTCCAGAAAAATAAATTTTTAAGTCATGAAATTAGCTTCGGTCAATACTATGGCTCCAGGCGAGGAACGAATACAGCATCAAGTACTTAGTACTCTCAACCTGAAAAATTTCGACTGAGACTGGGTGACAAATGATGATGTCAAAATAATACATCCAATGACAATATTACACGTGGCTCTGGCCCCGGGTCCACTAGGGGTATTTTAGTAATTTAACCCATGTGATTCAAATAAACCCGAATGGGTTAAGTATTATATATTCGACTCACGGATCAATCCGACCCATCAGTTTCAGATATAAATATCAAAGTGACAGGTTAGATTCAAAGGAATTACTTTCTTAATGATTCAAGTTCTAAATTCTTATTGAATTTTACTCTCGTGGGTACTACTAGCAGTGCCCAACTTTTTACTTTGGATGATACTGCACACGGGCTAACCCTAATCCCTAAATTTTCGTATCAACATGCAAATGGCATAACAGGAGGATCACGAGAAAAGACTTGTCCAGCAGCTGAAGAAGAAAGAGGAGATTGAATTACATCCAAAGCAGCTGAACATGTACAGGTTAGAGACGAAACTTTCAGAGCAGAGCATTGATCGTTTGGGAAACCTTAATTAGGAGTGTGACATTCTTGGCTCGAATGGTATGTTGGTTTTATAAGTTTCTACACCAATTGCACTCTTTCCTTGTCTCAGCTGTTCCCTTTACAAGGATGGTGAGATGGTGCAAGTGTTTTCATTTATCAAATTTTATGCATGTATCTGTGGGGATTTCTTACTATTCAGCAATATTTGTTGGATTTTTTATTTTTTATATTTGGGGTATTTAGATTTGTGATTTCTCTTAAAATCTGAACTTATATTCCTCTGAATTAATCCTTGTTCAATAGTATTTGATCATACTAGTTATTCTTCAATAAATGTTGTTCCGTATGTATTCGGATTTATGGTTTCTCTTAATATCTGAGCTTATCTTCCTTTGAAGTAATTCTTGTTTAATACTATCTGATCATACTCACTATTCAATAATGTAGTTCTCAATGGAACTGCTGCCCGTCCACTGTACTAAATCATGTAATTAAGATTGAACTACTTATCAATCATCCCCTCTTTGTTCCCACCAAATTTTATCGATCTTTTTTTGTGAGCAGATGTAAAATTTTATTTCAAATTCAGAAAGGAATAATTACAAGAAGGGAAGCCAATCAATTAAATAATGTTGTGCATTTCTAACAACAGTTTGCAAAATATATATATATCAGAGGTAGAAAATACTTGCTGCTTGTGTAGAAGAGGAGCATTTCTCACCCTCCATATGTTGTACAAAGGTTGCCAAGGAGAGCTTTGTAATCTGTCCAATGAAGCCAGGTGCAGAATAGTTTGTTCTGCTAACCAATTAAATTCTACAATATACCTCCATGGATAGGCAATTGTATACAAGAAACATAGGACTGAATTTTCTGACATAGTCTTCAACTAATTGGACAGAGAAAAAATAAATGATCAATTGTCTCAGCTCACCCATCACATAACAGGCAAGTAATACAAGCAACAAATCCTGCTAAAGTAACTTCTCTTTCTGATAGCACTTCACTTTACTTCAATCAGACAGATAATAGCCATGCTCTTAAACATCGTCGAGGAAAGAGGAAACAAATTACTGCAATTAACATAAGTGAGAGTTACGTATAAACCAATGAAAACTTCGTAACTTGTAATGGTTGATCCTTTCCAATTTAAGGAAAATGAAAGAATTTTAGCTTCAAATTTGATCCTATGTTCTCAGACTCAAAGATAACAAGATCTTCCCTTCTTTCAGAAGGAAACTTAAGGATGAATGTTGTGTTCTTTTAAAGGAAAAAAAAAGTATACGCGACATGGCCTTCTTGAAGCTAATGGCAGCACATCTGTCGGGTTGTTGAAAATTTAAAGCACAACATGGTTCCAAAAGCCACCTTGCATAACTGGTAATGAACCAAGAAGTGATGTGATCACAACTTACATAAAAAAGTTAATTCAACCATCTGTTGATGTCTACGTGCATCTTCAATAGAAACAACAAAAATGATGTAGAGATGGAGTTTTGCTACTTAGGGACATCTTTTTATAATAAACTCTGTAAGATTAATTAGGCCGAGGAGAATGTTCTTTAGGTTTTCAACTGTACTTGTCTCCCACAACATTTATGCAGCTTAAAAGGCTAATAAGAAAAAGTTTCTGATGCTTAAGAGATGTAGTTGAGAGAAAAAAGGGCAGAGAGTAGACCAATGCAGGATCTTGAGGAATTAATTGCTCTCTAGTTCATTTGTGACCACAAGCAAAGACAGAGTTTATACCAAGGCTGCAATCATCTAAACATTAGCTCTTGCAACTTGCAAGGATATATTCCTGAGCTTCTGCTATAGGCATCAATTAGTCACCACACAGAGCTTCCATAGTTCAGCAAACTGTGCAGGCAACGAAATGTTATCAACTTCTGCTTAATACCTCAAGATACTCCGCTGCTGGGGAAAAATAATTTTTGAATTAGAGGATCATATCCAGTATCCTTCATCTGGTCTATCAGCATATGAAGTATTTCTTGTATTTCTTCTATATGACTGTGTGTCTTATCTTTTGATACAAACTCATGCCTACTGTTCCTCACCTCAATCCAACTATAAGCTGCTTCTTTTCTTAGACCCCTTTCATCCATAAGACGCCTCACTCTACAAGCTTCATCCCACCATCCAGCTGCAGTATATACATTGGACAGCATTACATATCTTCCGGAATTGTTGGGCTCCAGCTCAAACAAGGCTTCTGCTGCTCTTCTAGCAAGGTCTACATTCCCATGAATCCCGCAAGCACTCAAAAGTGCACCCCACATGCCAATATGATCCGATCCTACAGGAGCTTTCTCCAGTAACTCAAATGCTTCTTGAAGCTTAAGTATTTTTCCGCCCAAGCAAATCAATCAAGATAGCATAGTGATCCAACCGTGGGAGCATACCAAATTCTTTTTCCATTCTGTCAATAATTCGGAATCCATCAGATACCAAACCAGCATGGCTACAAGCAGATAAAACCCCTAGAAAAGTTACATAATTTGGTTTTGTATGTCTCTCTGTCATACACATAAACAGGGCAAGAGATAACTCTGCCTGACCATTTTGGGCAAGACCAATTATCATTGAATTCCACGTAACAACATCCTTGTCATGGAAAAACTCAAACAATGTTATTGCATACTTCATCGCTCCACACTTGCTATACATATCAATCAAAGCATTAATCAAATATGCATTAAAAAAATCAGCAATATTTCCATTTCTAAAGATGCGCCC
Source organism: Cinchona pubescens (assembly GCA_025175665.1). Lineage (NCBI taxonomy): Eukaryota > Viridiplantae > Streptophyta > Magnoliopsida > Gentianales > Rubiaceae > Cinchona > Cinchona pubescens. The sequence continues at coordinate 1,409,041 of JANKKI010000099.1, read as the reverse complement.
ATGCACTTGTTTCCCTCTTTCTATAAGAGCTAAATCTGCACAAGCACTTAAAACACTAACATACGTGAATGCACTAGGAACAACGCCTTCTTCCAGCATTTGGGCAAAAAGATGTCTATAAAGCCTTATCTCCCCGACCATTTTGTGCAAAGCCCGATATCAAAGCAGTCCAAGAAACCAAATTCCTCTCTGGCATCTGATCAAACCCCTTACAAGCGTCTTCTAACCTACCTGCCTGTGCATAGGTAACAACAATTGAAGTCCATGACACAACATCCCTTTCTTGCATCTGACTAAAAACCATATACGAGCACATGGGCCTCCTACATTTTCCGTAAGCGTCAATCAATGAATTGCATAACACAACATCAAATTTCAAACCATTGACAATGGCAGCTCCATGTACTTGACACAACAATTTCAATGAACCCAAGCTAGCACAAGCATTCACTAAACTAACAACGGTAAATTCATCAATCCTTAACCAATCCTCCTTTTGCATTCTTTTGAAGATATTTATCGACTCTCTGTAAAACCCCTGTTTTATTAGGCTTGAAATGACTGAATTATAGCTGATAATGTTTCGTTCAGGCATTTCGTCGAACAATTGGTGAGCTCTTAGACAAACAACCCATATGAGAATATACAGATATCATTGTGTTCCATGAGTAGTTGTTTTTTACCGGAATATCAATGAAGGCCTTCTCAGCACAATCAATGGAGTTGCATTTGGAGTACATGTCCATTAGACGGTTTGCAACGAAAGTGTTGAAAGTGAGTGCTGTTTTGATGAGCAGCGAGTGTAGTTGTCTTCCTAGCCTGAGGTTTTTGGTTTTGATACATTGCGAAATGAGGGCCGTGTAGCTGGGTGTCGGGTCAATGGCCGAGAGTGCATCACTTGGCTGCATACGCGATTTAATGCGGGCTTCATTATTCAATCGTCAAGCATCTGAATCTCATCTGTTTGAACTTCGAACAAGGCGTATACATTAAGGGAATAATTTCGCATACCTCCCTTGAGGTATGGTATAATTGCAGATGCTTTTTCACCCTAGTTTAAAAAATTATACTTACCTCCCTTATTTTTAAGGAAAATATTTAAGTACATCTGTCCTTTAGTATGTAATCTACCTGTAGACCTTATAGTCAAATTTTATTTTTATAGACTCTTGCTTACATCAATTGATGTCATATATTCCATGAGATTTAATTTACATTATAGGGTCTGCAAGTAGAATCAAAAATTAAGTCTACTTATTTGCCTATTTGTAAAGTAACAAATCCAACTCATTACATAAAAAATTGATTTTAAATGTAAAGGAATATTTATTTTCCACATCACACTCATCATTTATTATTACTTCTAAGATTAACAAATAAAAAATAAAGCAAAATAAAAGGAAGAAAATTGAATGTTCTATTTGAAATGTATGAATAAAAATTGTGCATGTTATGCCCTTCAAATGTCATATTTTGGCCGAATTTATTATAACTCAAAATATTATAAATAAAAATTTTTCTAAATACGTTGTCACAGATGGAAAGATAAAAAGGAAAAAATTACAACAAATAAAGGAATATACGAACATCATACATTTTATGCCAATATAGAAATTGTGATTAGTTTTTAATAAAAAATTAACAATTAAAAGTATTACATAAGTAAAAATATAAAAGATATTATCCTTGGTATACAAATAAAATTGCAAGATCTAAATTTGTGTGAAATTTTTATTTCTCACATAAGAGTAATAAAACACAATAAATATTACAACTACTTAGCATATGAGTTAGAGAAACTGCAAACTTGCCCAAAATATGAAACCTTGAAGGCCCCACATGAACAATTTCATTTATATATTTATGGTAACATTTTTAGTTTTTTTAGACTCATTTTTATTTTGTTGTAACTTTTATATTTGTTAATTTTAAAATTAATAACAAATCACAAGGGTGAAATAGGAAAGAAAGTACCTCTTGAAAAAAAAAATTATGTCCATGAGTTGGATTTGTTACACAAAACTCTGAAATCAAGATAGTAAGTGGAATTTTTGAAATTAGAGGGGAGCTAGTTATATTGCGTTTACTTAAATCTAGAGCATATATGTTACTGGATTGGAGTGAATTAGAAGCAAATTGAAGTGTCACAGAGGACCTAATGGTAAGCTCACCGATATGAGGAATTCTGTTTTTTGTACGTAACAACTAACAATAACGTCTAGACATGCCAGCTTGACCAGGCAATTTTGTCATGGGCTGGACCAGGCTTTCCAACCAGTGTTAGTGAAGCAAATTACGCTAATTCTCAGTGACCCAGACCCAACTGATGCTTGATGTTTTGATCTGGACTGGCCCGGCCCAAGCTACATAGTGGCTTACCGGGGCTGACTCATGGACCAGCTTGGCCAGCCAGGCCGAACTAATGGCCTAAACTGCTTTTTAATGGACAAAAATGGACAAGAGTTAAAATTTTCTTTTTAGAAACTAGAAGATACAAATAAATTGGATTGTGAGGTAGAAGATAGAGATACGTTAGATTTTAAAATTTTGTTCATAAAGTACAAATGTATTTGCAAAGTTGTCCTTGTTAATTGTTTGATGTAGTCTGCGCCTATATAGTTCGATCAATATGTTATGAATCAATGTGTACTTTAGTGGATATCCATTCATATTCTCTATGATCTATCTCATGATCCACACATTAATTATTATAGCTCCTATTATCCCCATGATTTTCCTCATGATCTTCTATATTATTTCATGTAACTTTCACAACCTATGTAATTTATGTAACCTACATTTGTTCTTGTGTGGATCTTAAGCCTATAAATAGAGATTTAGGTGCATGAAATGTAATGGAAAAAAGTGAGAATCTCTTTCTCTCTACTTTACATTATATTACTTTCTACCACTACTTTTTAGTTTAATCATTAGTGATATATGATAATACTACTTGTTCTTAATAGTAGTTTTGTGATACGTTATCAGCACGAATCTCTAAATCAATTCTCAACACATCCATTAGGTAAGTTGAGTAAGTTTTGTTTACTTTCTTGATTTCAGTTATCATTATGGCTAACCTTACAAAACTTGAGTTTGTGGCTCTTGATATCACTGGAAAGAATTACTTGTCATGGGTATTAGATGCTAAAAATTTATCTAGATGCAAATGGTCTTGGAGAAACAATCAAAAAAGAGAGTAAAGCCACAAATCAAGAAAGAGCCAAAATAATGATCTTTCTCTGTCACCACATTGATGAATGACTGAAAACTAAGTACCTAACAGTAAAGGATCTTTTCATGTTGTGGACTTGTTTGAAGGAGAGGTATGAACACGAAATGATGGTTGTTCTTTCAAAAGCTCATTATAATTGGATGCACTTGCATTTGCAGGATTTCAAAACTGTAAGTGATCAGCAATCTTTCGAAACAGTTCTCAATTAAAATTATATTGAGAAAAAGTAATTGATGAGTATTTGTTGAAGAAAACAATCTCTACTTTTCACGCATCTAATGTACTTCTACAGCAGTAATATCATGAAAAAGATTTTAAGAAATATTCTGAACTAATTTCTTGTCTTCTTGTTGCTGAACAAAATAATGAGTTTTTGTTGAAAAATCATGAGACCCGTCCAACTGGTGCTGCTCCATTTCCTGAAGTGCAACAAATGTGACAGCCATACATTCTAAAAATAGACAAAATCGAGGCTGTAGTCGTAGCCGTGGACGTGGTCGAAACTGTATTAATAATCACAGTGATCATGCCAAAAACACAACTCACTACCAAAAATGGAAAAATAGTAATGAGAAAGATGGAGATTAAAACAAAAGAAAAGTGGATGATAAGTGCTACCAATGTGGCATAAAAAGCCACTGGTCTCGTACATGTCGTACGCTAAAGTATCTTGTTGATCTCTATCAAGAATCATTAAAAAATAAAGAGAAAAAGATGGAAACTAATTTTATTAGTAATGATATTGGCCATGGTCTTGGTGGAAATGACTTACTGATTTTACTTCTTTAGATGTTGCTGATTTCTTTGTCAATCACCCTGATTATGATACTAGTCATTTGTTTAGTGATAGAAATGCCCAAGAATAGATCATTTTAATTAAATTTGTAATAAATTTTTCATTTGATGTTTTTTTAAATAAAAATTTTATTGTTAATGTATATTCATTTTTCAATTTTTCTTATACTTTATAAATATTATATTTCAGAAAAAAAAAACCTCATTTGGAATTTTTTTATTTTTACTTTTGGTCAAGAATAATGGATGTTTCAATGATCAATAACAAAAAATTGTGTTTGGCAAACAGTGCAACAACACACACCATACTTAAAGATAAGAAATATTTTTCTTATATAGTAATGGAAGAAACCTATGTTAGCACAGTATCTGGTAGTACCAAATTGATTGAAGACTCTGGAAGAGCAACTATAACTTTGCCTGGAAGAACAAAATTTTGCATTGATGATGCATTATTTCCTTCAAAATCTCAAAAGAACTTATTGAGTCTTAAAAATATTCGTCAAAATGGATATCATATTGAGACTGAATGTGAAGGTAACATTGAATACTTGTATATTACAAGTATTATTTTTGGAAATAAAGTTGTATTAAAAAAATTACCTTTTTGTTCCTCCAGATTGTACTACACACGTATTAGTGTAGTCATGAATCGTATGTAACTATAAAAAAAAGTTTACAAATCATGATGACTTGGTTATTTGGCATAACCAGTTGGCCATCCCAGTTCTATAATGATGCGAAGAATTCTTAAGAATTTATGTGGTCATTCTTTAAGAGGTCAAAAAGTATTACGATCTAAGGAATTCTCATGTGCTGCTTGTTCTCAAGGCAAATTAATCATTAGGCAATCGCCATTAAAAATTAAAACTAAATCTCCTATATTTTTGGAATGCATACATGGAGATATTTGTGGGTCTATTCATCGACCTTGTGGACCATTTCGATATTTTATAGTTTGAATTGATGCATCAACGAGATGGTTACATGTATGTTTATTATCAACTCATAACCTAACATTTGCGAGATTGTTAGGAAAATTAATTATGTTGCGCTCTCATTTTCCAAATCATCCTACTAAAACAATTTGTTTTGACAATGCTAGTGAATTTACTTCACAAGTTTTTAATGATTCTTGTGTGTCTATTGGTGATAAGTATTGAACATCCTATACCTTATGTTCATACACAAAATGGTCTGGTAAAATCGTTTATTAAGCGCTTGCAATTGATTGTTAGGCAATTACTTATGAGAACAAAACTCCCAATTTCTACTTGGAGGCTTGCTACTTTGCACGTGGCAACGTTAATTCGCATGAGGCCAACAAATTATCTTCAGGTCTCTCTATTACAATTGGTTCATAGTCAAGAACTAAATATTTCCTATCTAAGAGTTTTTGGAAGTGCAATTTATATTCCTATTGCTCCACCACAATGCACAAAGATGGGCCCTCAAAGGAGGTTGGATATATGTATTGGGTATGAATCTCCATCCATAATTAAATATCTTGAGCCAATGACTGGAGATTTATTTACAGCTCGATTTGCTGATTGTCATTTTGATGAATTAGTTTTTCCAACATTAAGGGGAGAGAAAATAAGCCGTATAATAAAATTAGTTGGAATGAATTATCATTATCTCATTTTGATCCTCATACAGAGAAAAAGAATGTGAACTAGAAGTTTAAAAGATAATTCATTTGCAAAATTTAGTAAATCAATTACCAAATATTTTTACTGACTCAAAGAAGGTTACTAAATCTCATGTACCTGCTGTAAATACTTCTATTAGAAGTGATATCCTGTAAGACAGGCGACAATTGCTAATGAGGCTAGAACATGTCTGAAACGTGGTAGACCAATAGGTTCCAAGGATAAAAGTCCTCGTAAAAGAAAAGGATCAAATAATCAATATGGTCAAAATGAAAAATTAAAAACTCTTGAAGAGAACCTAGACATGACTGATAATAAATTTTCAAAAGAAATTCAGGTGTTTGAAAATAGTGATAATCATAAGATCTCAAAAAATTATGTCATGATTAGAAAGAGGTAAAATTGAAATGAAATAACTATCGATGATATTTTTGCATATGTAGTGGCAAATACTATCATAGTAATAATGAGGATTGTGAAACTAGGTCTGTAAATGAATGTAAACTTAGAAATGATTTTTGTAAGGCCAAAATGGAAAGAGGCAATTTAAGCCAAATTGAATTTACTGACTAAAAGGAAAGTTTTTGGACTAAACACATGCCTGAAGATGTACCACCTGTTGGTTATAAATGGGTTTTTGTATGCAAGAGAAATGAGATAAATGAAATTGAGCGATACATGGCACGTCTTGTTGCACAAGATTTTTCCAAAAACCTGGTATTGATTATGATGAGACATATTCTCCTATGGTGGATGCAACAATTTTTCAATATTTACTTAGTTTGGCATCACGTAAAATACTTGAAATGCATCTCATGGATGTTGTTACAGCGTATTTATATGGCTCACTCGATAAAAACATTTATATGAAACTCCCTGAAGGATTTAAATTTCAAGAATGGCATGATCATAGCTCTCGAGATCTTTACTTGATTAAGTTATGTAGATCTATTTATGGTTTAAACCAACCTGGACATATTTGGTATAATCGTCTTAGTGAATATTTGTTAAAAGAAGGCTATCAAAACAACACTAAAATACTGATCTTGTATGTCCATATATTTTTATAAAGAGATGTACTTCAGGATTTGTCATTATCGCTATTTATGTTGATGATTTGAATCTTATTGGAACTCTTGAAAAGCTCCAAACAGCTGCTAATTATTTGAAGCAAGAATTTGAAATAAAAGATTTTGGAAAGACAAAATTTTGTCTTGGTTTGCAAATTGAATATTTTGATAATGGCATCTTTTTGCACCAGTTAGCTTATACTGCTAAAGTGCTTAAACGATTTAATATGGATAAATCACACCTGTTGAGCACACTTATAATTGTAAGATCACTATCAGTACATAAGGATATTTTCCGACCTTTTTGCACCAATTAGCTTATATTGCTAAAGTGCATAAATGATTTAATATGGATAAATCACACCTGTTGAGCACACCTATAATTGTAAGATCACTTGATGTACATAAGGATATTTTCCAACCTCATGAAAATGATGAAGAACTACTTGATCCAGAAGTACCATATCTTAATACTAATATTGGAGTATTAATATATTTTGCTAGTCATACAGGCCCTAACATATTATTTGCTGTGAATTTATTAACAAGGTGTAATTATTTGGAATAGTGTTAAACATGTATTTCATTACCTTCAAGGTATGATAGATATGGTCTTTATTATAAATCACTCAAGTCTGATCTTATAAGTTATGCAGATGTTGGATATTTATCTAATCTGCATAATACCTAATCACAAACGGGTTATGTGTTCACATGTGGTGGTATTATTATTTCTTGGCATTCAATAAAACAAACCATAACTACCACATCTTCTAATCATGTTAAGATATTAGCAATTCATGACGCAAGTTGGGAGTGTTTTGGTTAAGATTCGAGGACCATGTGGTTAACATTTGGACAAGGGAGTTCCTACCCCTTTGTTCGAAGATAATGTTGCATGCATTGCTCAACTAAAAGAAGGATACATCAAAGGCGATAGAACGAAATACATTTCACCAATTTTTTTTTTTTTTTAACTCATCATGATCTTTAGAAGAATGGTGAGATTAGTGTTCAGCAAATTCGCTCAAGTGACAATCTGGTAGATTTATTTACAAAGTCACTACCGACTTCAATATTTTTTTTTCGAATGCGCCGACTGAAAGATGTCAAATGATGTACTCAAGAGGGGGAGTAATTATACACCGTACTTTTTTTTTTCCTTAACCAAGGTTTTTTTCCCATTGGATTTTTCTTAGTAAGGTTTTTAATGAGGCAATGTCATATTTGGGAAAATGTACTCTTTTTCTTTCACTAGATTTTTATCTCATTGGGTTTTTTCTAGTAAGGTTTTAACGAGACATTTTTCTTAAAGATGGACATCCAAGGGGGGAGTGTTATGAATCATTTAGTGGATGTCCACCCATGTTCTCCATGATCTATCTCATAATCTACACATCAATTCTTGTAATTTCCATTATCCCCATGATTTACCCCATGACCTTCTACATTATTCCATGTAACTCCCACTACCTATATAATTCATGTAACCTAACATCTGCTCATGGGTAGACCTTAAACCTATAAATAGAGACTTAGGTGAATGGAATGAAATGGAAAAAATGAGAATCTCTTTCTCTCTACTTTACATTATATTGCTTTCTACTACTACTTTGTAGTTTAATCATTAGTGATATATGATAATACTACTTGTTCTTAATAGTAGTTTTATAACAAAACAAACATATCGATGAATTTTTCAAAAGCTTTAAATTTTAACATAGGATTTAAAACATTAGTCAAATAATATATTAAAGGCATTTCTTCAAAATATATCTCTTCCATCGTGTTAACTGTATGACATAATATTTCTTCATTTATGAGTGTAAAAGGCATATGTGATAGTCATTAGACTAGGTGAAATTAGATGTGTATTAGGCGATTCCAAAAGGATAATCTATTAGTTATGATCTCAAATTTTCATATAATACCATCTTTTTCTTTAGCCCTTGTGAAATCAGCCTCACATATATATCCTTACCACTAAGTGAAATAGAGATTTGTTTATTGTAAAATGAAATTATTCTGTTCTCATAACCATAAATACTTTTTTATATTTTTCAAGTAGAACTATTGTGTTATCATAACCACAATAATTTCTAATATTTGTTAAGTAGTAAATAATCTAATTTAAACAATTTTATATTACCATTTCTCTACACAAGCTCTTAGATTTTGTCACATTCTAGATCACCTTACATTAATGGATGACATTTGGTATTGAAGAAATAAACCCCTTAACTATTTGTAACCCTTCCTCTACACATAAATTCATTATATGACACATATATTATGAAATAAAACACCACAAAAATGGGTTTCAAAACATCTTTCAACAGTGAAATAGAAGTACTTAGATGCATTGTATGGGTGTTCAAAAGTCACGTGCAGTATTTTAGATGATTTTAGTAAAGTCAGGGGTATTGTGTGAGTGTTCAAACCTTTGAAAGCAAATAATTCTTTTTTTGAGATACCAATCTAATCTATCTAAAGTAGGATCTAAATACTGATATAATGTTCATTTATTATTGCTTTTCAAAAATCACAAGTTGATGAAATTTTAAAAATAAGTAGATGCAAAAAAAAGCTATTAATCGTCTTTATTTTTCGAATAAATATTAAACAATCATTTTCTAAATTAATTCTAGGAGCCTTTTTGAGTTAGTGTAAAAAAGCAATTTGGGCATAATACTCAAATTACTACTTGCACGAGTAAGCAATAGTAATTTATCTCTGGTAACCATCCAGGCATTCATTGCCTATTTTGTATATTTTAGTACTTAAAATATTCGATCCAATGACAACTATCTCTCCTTGTGGGAGTCTTTCTCTCTCCTTTTGAGAGTCTTGTCTCTTCTTGATATAAGGGAAACAAATTTAAAAAACTTTTGAAAAATTTTGACAATTAATCCCAAGATTTTCTTCAAAATTTTAGTTAGCGAAGGGTAGAGTAATTAATCTTGTTGAAAATAATAGATCTCAACCTTTTGACATTTAAGATGGCAGATCAGGAAACATAATCTATCCAGCACTGGTGTCCTTTTTTAATTTCTTACTCTCTCTCTCTTCTTTTATTGTTTCTTTTTCTCTTTCTTAGAAAACCTAATTTCTTTCTGTGCCTATAACGGCAATTAAAGAATCTAAGGGTAATTATTTCATGGAATCCAACAAGATGGAGGAGAAAATAACAGAAGCCATGATGAAATTTGAGTTGGGTAAAAAAGGAAGAGGGAGAATCAACCTAGAGGAAGGAGATGTAGAATCTGAGAAAGAAGAGTACCTGTCTAACTCAATGGGCAGGGTCTATGGGAAAAAAGCAACAAATACGAATTAGATTAGAAGCTTTACAATGAACATGAAACGGTTTTTAGAATCTCAAGATAAGGGAGCTAGGAGTTAACAAATTCCAGATAACATTTACAAGCATATCTAAGATAGAAAGGGTGTTAAGAGGAAGGCCATTGGGTGATTGACAATGCTCTGTTGATTTTGCTGTCATGGGAGGAAGGAATTGAAGAAGATAAGGATGCTCTAAGATAAACTTTGAAGTGGATTCAAATATGGAATCTTCCAATCCATTGGCTGACAATCAATATGGATAAGAATATTGGTAACATTGTTTCATAATGTTAAGAATGCTATCATACCATTTGATGGAAGCAAAGAGGAGAGGCACTTGAAAATATTGGTCAAAATAGATCTGAAACAAACATTGTTAAGAGGGACTTTTGTTAGAATGAACAATTAATAAGACTAAATGGATTGAATTTAACTGTGATAGATGCCCTAATTTTTGTTACTCTTAGGAGTTGTTGGGCATATTTGGAAAACATATGATAAAAAGATAAATAGCACTCAATTCTCTAATAAAGCAACAAAAGAATGAAGAAAAATAAGACAAATGAAATTCGCACACCCCTAAAAGTGTCAGCAGAACCTTATCCCTTTTTATCAATTAAAAAGACTAAAAGAACCTTCATGTATACTATCATATTTTTCTATACCTAAAATACCCTTACTTTTTTTCTTAGTTCATTAAACACAATAATTTATTTATCTATTTATTTTATGATCATCTTTACCCAATACTATTACAACTTAAAAAATAGTTATTATATTTATAAAAAAGAAAGCATTCAAATTACCAAACTCTCATGCATAAAAAATTTAAAACTACTGATGATTGTCCGACAAAAAAAGTAGAATCAAGTAGTCCTTGTATATATCAACTACTGAATTTGGTACAACAGACAGTCGTTGTTGCGTCTTATTATGATGGTTCATACATCAGAACATCAAATAGTATTGATTTCACTAGAAATAAAGTAGTAAAAGATGAACAACACAAAAAATGACAAGTGCGATAGGAAAATGTTAAATTAATAATTTTTGAGTACTATAACAACTATATAGAAAAGTACATATTATAAAAAGACAATTTAATTATAAAAAATTCATTCATATATTTTTCTTTGTAAAAATCTAGTAATAATTGCAATACAAATATATGGTAACAGTACATGGTCAAAACATATAAGTCTCACAAGGTCTGTACATTAAACTGGATTTTAGAAAACTTTAAACGATCTAAATTCCATTAAAAAAATTTCAATTTTTTTTCAATACTTGCAAGATCCATATAAAAAAGAATAATATGTGGATAAAATTTTCAATTTTCAAAGCTAACAAAAAAAAAAAAAAAAAAAAAAATAAAGTAGGAGTTACTAGAAATAAATATATTCATCGATATGGATTCATAAATGAATGTTTTGAAACTTTCTTGACTTGGCAATTGCTTAAAATCTTGCACTATTTATTTTGCATCCGTAGAATATATGGTATTTTAAAGGTTTTTTGAGGTTTTAAAGTTATGCCATATATGTTGGAACAAGGAGATTAAATTCTAATCCGGAGAAGGAAAAGTAGAACGGGGAAAGATTTGAAAGAATTTAGACAAATAAAACTCAAAAAAAGTAGTGGGTGATTGGGTGAATCATGAATTAATAATTTAGGTATAGAAAATTTTGTAGTATATAAGAATAAAGTTTTTTTTCTTTCATTCTTTTAGTTATTAAAAAACAATAGAAGTGAGAGAAATGGTCAGTGCATAGAGAGGGGTTGAGAAGACAAGGAAGAATTAGGAAATAAGAATTGCTTGGCAGTTCACATAACGCATGTTTGAAGCACAAGGGTTTAAACAAATTGGTTATTACCAAGTCAATAGGAGACGTAGTTGTTTTATATATTTGAAGTTTTCTTGTTTTAATTGCTTGAGACTTTCTTGGCATCATCAATAAAAGAGTTCTAATTTTTTACGATAAAAAAATAGGATTTGTAACCTACTTTTAGAGGTGTGTAAATACCGTTTGTCAAAAAAAAATTATATCTCATCTCTATCTTTGGTGTTCTAAAATGCATATTGCCACTGTTGATACCAATCAGCAAGTGGAACCGATTCATTGGAATGTTTTCAGCGTGAACAAAGACATAATTGGACCTAGTAGTCAAGGCAGAGGTCCCAAGTAATGGACAGAGTAACTGCTGTATGAGGTATAGCAGAGGGAAGAAAATCAGTCTAATTCAAATATCAGCCGATATGTGTTGATCGTAAACTGTAAGATCAAGATAATGATTGTCCACGATAAAGGTGGGCAGGTGAGAGCCTGAAAAAAATGGAACCACTATAGTAAGGAAGATAGAGCAATTGGAGGAAACGATTACCTTTTCAAATTGATAACCACCAACGACAATTACCAAGGAAGAAATGGACAAATATAAGCCAGGATTCTAAAGGAAAACACACAAGAATCAAGACAGAGACTTGAGAAATACAATTCTTCAAAGAAAACTCTTTAATCAAACATATCAGTAATTGCCCATTTGAGGCTAATTTTCAATAGATGTCAGGATTTTCAATTCATGTTATTTCAATATATTAACTTGTTATCAAGTATGTTTAGTCTTCAGTAATCAGATATGTTTGTGTTAGGTTGTAGATGCTCTTTTGGCATGTTAGGGAAAATCAAGTTCAGTTTGTGAACGCTTTATCATCAGTTTCAGTGGAGAATGTTCACTTTTCAAAGATCAATAGAAGTGTTCATTTTCCATGCCGTGTTGTTTGTGTCATTTGTAGTAGTCCTTTATGTTTTCAAAAAATAATTGTAGTTTTCCTTCACTAATTTTTAGTCTTTGAATCTTCACGGCTGTCGAACAGCAATTAAAGTCTGAGAAGTCAGTAGTAATTTAGGCTAGTTCCCACTGGACTAATAACAACGGTATATTTGAATAGAAAAATTGCGTAAAATGTCATTGAAAATTGACTTGGTGTCTCCATTAACCAAAAAAAATAAATTTTTACACGAGAATTACTTGTAGTTGAGAAATAAAAATATAAAATATTCAATGATAAATGTAGTTGTTTGCCTCATTTATTAAAATTTCAATGTTATTGGGGCTTAAGTTTGAAAATTAAAAGTTTTATCTTAATTATTTGATCTTTTGATAACATAAAAATTTGTGTCAATGAAGATAAAATAAAAATAGCCTAATAATATCTAAGGGTAAAAAAAATGCTCTGTTATTTTTTTGTACCACTATGACAACTATTTCTAGATCTACACCTGATTTATGCACATCATATCAACAAGTTAATTATCATATCATACTAGTTTAAGTCCCATGCATTTTCCCGGGGTACTTTTGTTTTTAACAAAAAAAAGAATAACAAAATACTACTATTAAATATTGTTATGCATAAGAGATAATAAGCAAATTATAATTTTGAATTATACAGATCCCTCATCTACGAGGCTACTAATGCAAAATTTATAAGTCTTGATAGTAAACAACTAAAATTTCAAAACAAGAATCTTTATTGTTCTGAAAATGATAATAAGGAGATTAAATATGAAATACCATGGTTGGACAAAAGGTGTAAATGACTTAACATTTATGGCCATTGGCCAAAAACCGTCAATAACAACTTCCAACTTTTAACGGCAAATTGTATGTGCAATGTATTTTATAGAAAAATTGTAAGAGTATTTATGCCTACTTCATATAGTGATACACATATCCTACACTTAAATGTTTAAAATAGAAAATGTTATCACATATATTTAAGATTCAGTGAGGTAAACATAAAAACTTAAAGATAGCCTCTTAATTTAAAATCCAAAATTGGGCTTGTTTAAAATAACTTGAAAACAAAAAACTTTAAAATTTAATCTATAGGATTGAGTGATTCAAATTAAAATTTAATTTATTGATCTAAATTTTGAATTTGTTAGTGCCGTCATACATGTCCGCAAAACTCATACAAATGGCTATCAAAAAAATTATCCACATTATCGGTTACCAAAAGTGAGCAATATACGTCATTTTATTTTATATATATATATATTAGGTACCAATTGTATTGTCTGTCAAATCGGTTTAGTAAGCCGAAATTTGCACGAACTGCCACGATTCTGAGACACAAAAGTATTGTATTTCGCTATATACAAATCAAATGCAGTTTATAGGATGGAGAACTTTTTCGATAACTACAATCAAGATACCAAAATGGGAAAAAAAAATAAAAACAGAAGAAAGATGAAAGTACTAAATGAAACTGATAAGTTATGTACCCTGAAAGTCTAGCTTCGTGAGAATTCAGAACAGGGCTGAAAAAGAAATCGCCGAAGTTAGGACGGAATTACCTGCGCATTTTTTGGAAAAGTTTTGTCCAGTCACAAAAGCCAATGTCCTCCCCCCTCACTTTTGTGCTTATAGTTGGGCCAACGTTTACTTCAAAACTCCAAAGTTTATATTCTACTAGTACTCTTGTTGAATCATTTTGCCTGTGGTTGAGTTGTTGGACGATTCAACAATTTTTTTTAAAAAGAAAATTCACTCCCTTCTTAATTTCTAGTGACTCAAACTCATAATTAATAAATTATAAGGGAAGTATGCCTACACTTTACTTTGTTGTCAAATTCCTATTCTGTTCAAAATTTACATAACTGATATTTATGAAAGTATTATTACCCAAGACAATTAAATTCATTATCTATAACTCGTATTCGAATGATTGGAATACCATTCACATGTTGACATGCATTTCTTTCTGTTCGTGTAAATAATGTTTACGGTACTGTGACTAAAGGAAACTTTAATTCACTTAAGAAATTTTTTTGACGCTCATAATATATATATATATATATGTATTTTATATATATATTATATATTATAGCAAAAGGGGTTTTGTAAAAAACAACTAGAGTATGACAAGTGGCAAGGTAAAAACATAACAAATTTAGGTAAATAATGAGGGTAAAAGAAAAGTAATTGAATTAATTAACCATGCAAATTCAAATTACTCACCTAAATCTTTTCTTTAACTACTTTTATTTATTTTAAATGGTTACTTTGTGCACATATACCTCTTATAATTATTAATATTAAATGGTAAGTTAAAGTGATGTTATTTATAATAACATGTGAAAATATATATTTCTTAATTTGAAAATCTTTAAACTTATAATATGTAAAGAGTTATCACAAATAACTTTTATTAAATATGAACAGATTAATAATCTAATTATATCATCCTTAAAATTTTATTACATTCAAGAAGGAATAATTTTATTAAAAACTTAATAACTACTATACTGCAACAAGATAACAAAAATTTGAAATTATTATTCTTTGCATACTTTTAGTGTCATTTTTAAATGATGATATAATTATATGACATTTAAAAGTAACTTTAATAGTCTGTTTTCTCCATTTACAAGTACAAAAAAATAAAAAAATTTAAAATCATTAGTCTTTGCATACTTTCAACGTCGTTTTTAAATGACGATTTAATTATATTATATTTAAAAATAACTTTAATAGTTTGTCTTCTCCATTTACAAGTATGCTTTCGATAGCTATAAGTGTTCTTTTCATTTTTTGATCCAGAAAATAACTCCACCTTTCTTTCTATTATATGATATTCACAAATTATTTTGAGAAACTAAATAATTTTAAAAAGATTATTCTATGAATCATATAATTCCGTAAGTAGTATAGGTTAAATACTGGTTATAGTAGATGATAAACTACTAAAACAAACTGCAATGCTTTGTGAGAAGGTACGAAAAAATATTGCGGGTAACATTATTTTTAGTTTTTTTTTTTTTTGTTGATCTCTAACAACCTATAGATTTTGATATATATATATATATTTATATATATATATATATATTGACTATTTATATATACACTATTAAGTTCATTTATTTCCAAATTATTACTATCATACACATATCTAATTTTCAGAACATAATTACCTTTTAAATTAATTTTAGTAATTATTTATAGGAAACAAGCATAAAGAATTTTAATAAAATTTAATAATAATGGTCCTAAATCATGTTCTTTCTTTTAATTAAAGCATTTTAAATTTTTTTTGATATTGTTACTTAGTTTTATTTGGTTTAATTACTAAAAGTTTTAGGCCATCACTATTATTTCACTAAAATCCTTATTTAGAAAAATTACACAAAGATATATACACTTTAAAATAAAATGGTATATATGAATATAACTATTTTTTTTTTATCTTTCCTTGCCTAGCACATGTTTTCAAATTATTATATTAAAAAATTAAAATTTTAATATTCATCTCCTTTACATATTAAAAAATTACTATAATAAAGTATTTATTAATTCGATACTTTTGAATTTATTTTCATGTTATCAAGTAATCTATAAATAAGAAAAATTGATTGATACACATTACTTAAGTACTTTATCATTATAACTGCCAAATAATCATTGATTAGCAAAAATAATAAGAAAAAGTATGATAATGTCAACTTAACTTATAAAAATAGCAATATACTTTTAAGTTCAATAATCACATTTCATAAAAGTACCACAATTCACTAAAATTAATGAAAAATGTATAGATTTTAGAAAAAAATTACAAAACTTAAATTTTGGTCGAAATCATTCAATAAGATTAATATGTACATCTTTGAAAAAAAATTACAAAATTTAAATTTTGGTCGAAATTGTTCAGTAAGAGTAAGAGGTAACAAATTTACCAATCAAGTGAATAGCACTTACCAATTTTAATTAATCGTCCAATCTAAGTATTCTGATCGAAGTTCAAAAAATGATAAGAAAATTTTTTTTTCTACATAACATATATGGATAAATGAAATGAGAAATAATATGCAACTTTTATTTTACTTACTTATATCAACAATAGTAGATATCATAAAAATCAATTACTACTGATATTATATATATAAATAAAAACTAAATAGTGTAAAAATATTCATAATATCTATAAATGTTGTTAATTTTATTTATTATATTTGATTTAATTATTAAAAATTACATGCCATCATCATGATTTTACTAACGTTATTTTATTTTACAAGTTAAATATATTTACCAGTGCATGGCACAGGTTCCTGCTAGTAATACTTAAGAAATAAGTGAAATCTTACCACAAATGAAAATGGTCACCCTCCTCGAAATTTTCATGCGACTAATAAAAAGCATGATTGATAACTGTGGTTTAAAATTAAATTCCAACTAATTTTCAAACTAGCAGTATTGTACGTACCAATCAAGATTTATTAGAGTCATGATAATGTCGCACAAAATTCTAATTACTCGATTACTTCTTGTAGAAAATTTCATGGTGTTATTTTACAGCCTAAAGAGAGAAAAGAAAATATTAAACACACTAATTACAAAGCGTGGATCAAGTCAAGATCTGTATATAAATGGGAAAGCATGAACAAGCTTATCCCATGTTCAGTTCAACAAACTAATGCTTACATCACATTTTTAATACACCATAACTTTCAAGGCCCAATTAAATAAAATAAAACCCCAATTGTTCCGAGGGAGAGAACATCTGAATTCTTCGAAAACGAATTGTAAACATAAAAAAAAAAAAAAAAAAAAAAAGAAGAAGAAGAAGAATTGTAAACATCATTTATTTTTTAGGTGACTAAAAATAAAAGAGTATGTAAAAAGTTTCATAGAACCTATTTACATACTAAACAAATTACTGATATGTTATTAAATTCGTGAAAAAATAAATAAAATCTGACCAATTATCTAAAATCAATGGTTAGTAATTTCATTTAATTTCGACACGTGAATTGATTTTGATAAATAATTTTGTAAATAATTTTCCTATTATCTTTTAGGTGATTAAAATTAAAAGAGTATATAAAAAGTTTCATAGAACTTTTTATAAATATTCACGAAACAAACCAATGTGTGACTAAATCTGCATACGAAAAATGCGATTAAATATTTAAAATTAGAAATTAGTGATTTAATATAATTGATTTTTACTAAGCATTATAAATGATTTTCCTGTTATTTGTTGGGTGATTAAAGATAAAGTCCATATAAAGTTTCAAAAAACTTGTCCACATATTCACGAAAGAGTCATTTGACTTCGATAATTTCAATGCCCAAAAGAAACCAACTGAGAGGGAATGGAAACCGTGGAGATGAAGCAAGCGGCTGATCAGCCATTTCAGCCACAGGCACCCATTGCAGCTGCTAGAAGTTGAAGATGAAGACGAAGTAGTAATATGCTCAGGTGAGATGCGAGGTAGAAATTTCAGGTTCAGCCTATATTTGCACGAAGCCAAGTTGCGACTTTATCCTCCACGATTCCTGCGTCGATCTTCCCAAGCTAGTGAAGCACAAATCGCACCCGAAACATACTTTAACTCTTCACATTTTCCAACCATATAGCGAAGGTGAATTCTCTTGCGATGCCTGTGGAAATTCGGGTCAGGCTTTTAATTACCATTGTGCGAGTTGCAAATACGATCTTCACGTCGAATGTGCTTCGTTGCCTGAACTTGAATATTGCGAAGATCACGAACATCCTCTTGTGTTGTCCTACACATTTCGATCGCAAAATGAGGCCGAGCAAGAGGCGAAGGCGAAGGCGAAGGGGAAAGCTGTGGCGGACGATTTTGTATGTGATGTTTGTCATAGACCTGAAGCAAAAGGTTCTTGCTGTGCATATTGTTGTTCGGCTTGTAATTTTGGGGCACATTTGGATTGTGTTAAGTTGTTATTAAGTAGAAGTTGAAGGGCTCCAATTTAAATTTGGAGACTTTGAGTTTGAATGTTGCTAAATGCTAATGTTGTATAAGTTTGATTTTTTCACATTTTTATTTAATTTCAAGAACTCTCTGCCCGTAAAGAGTTTCTTCATTTATCGAGTTTTCATTTTCAGTCTGCAGAAGAAGTAATCAATGCAATACAATATCTCCAATTGCTTTGTCCAAGAATTTTCATTTCCAGGGTGTTTTGTGTTTCAATTTGAGATCTGCAACCTGTGACTTGTTGAAAGAGTTTAAGGGAAACGTGAATTCACCTTGTTCACTATTCCGGGTAATTAAGTCCTCATAGAAATTAACCATATTATACATATATACTTTTGTCTTAAAGATGAATCCAGATTGTTTAGTGGACAAAAGAGGAGATTAACATTTGCAGAGTGTAAGTAATTAACCAGAAATGTCCACTTGAAATATTGGATATTGAGTTTGCAATGTATCCGTATAAAGTGACAAATCGACTTAGGTGTCACTATCATTTTGAAATTCGAGGAAACATGATTGAAATTTAACTAAATATCTAAAATTATAGAGTTGATAATTTAGTATAATTTTGCCATGTAAAGTGACTTCGAAAAAAAAAATGCTGAATTTGTGATTTTGTGAATCATTTTCCTTAGAGTTTGACTATATTGCATGTTGCAGCAAATTAAAGTAATCAGAAAAGTGACCGAAATTGATGGGGGATTTCCAAAACTTTTTGGACCAAAAAAAAAAAGATGAGGATATACATTATAATCTTCCAATGAAATACCAAACACTTTAAATACATATTCAATAAAGAAAAGGTGCGGTTATTATCATAGCAATTCTTATCTAACTAGAGCAATTTTTTTTAAAATGCCAAAATTACCCTTAACAAATAAACATAATTGTTTCTCTCCCCTTTCATCACCGGTGCATCCTCTGCCGCCTTCAATAACACTGGCTCCACCCCTCTTTAATACTCGCCTCCAACAATTATAGTATAACTTTTGTGCGGGTTAGAGTAGCCACTTTCAGTATCTAACAATTATTGAAATTTCAAGTCAGAACAAAAGCCCCACATCATCACCATCCAAATCCGAAACAATTGTACGAGCCGATCCAAAATTTTTTGTGCCCACCTATTTGTTGTTTTGTGGATAGATTGGAAAAAAAAAAAAAACTAAATTTCACATTTACTCGACTTGGCTACCTGGATTTCTATTTCATTTTTTGTCACATGAAAGTTAGGAAAAGAATCGAATTTCATGATCGTCTCTGAAGTCTCAAGTGTGTCTTCATCCTCTATATTTGGGATTCTCTGTGCTATATTATACAGTGATCTTCACTGTCATGTCATTAAAACTTGGGCTAAAACTTAAAAAAGAGGATGTTGGAGGAGAGTAGAATATCTAAGAGAGAATCTTTATTGGTTGAGAAGAAATGATTTTGAAGAAGAAAAGAAGAATTGGGTATGGTTTTTAGTTTTCACTTCTCAACTGTCAATAAAATGCAGAGCCAACTAAAAAATTTGTAGACATCGATGATAACTAAAGGAGGGTAATTCTATCATTTTGATAAAATTACTCTAACTAGATAGGAATTGCTCTGGCAATAACGGTAGGCTAAAGAAAATACTAACATATATCCAGTATTAGGATCTATCTTTAGATTTTGTAGCTACAATTAAAATTTATAGAATGTTGCTTACTTGTCATAAATTTCCTAACATTTAATCTACACCATAAGATGTACAAGTAGGAGTAAAGATTGAGTCTACCTAAATATTTCCCACCCAATAATAATTATCTCTCTTAAGCAATAGTAATTCTTCTCCTATCTCATCTAGGGTGAGCATCGGTTAACGGTTAAAAAATCGGTCAAATTTTGGAAAATGCATCTAAAAGTTTTAACTAGTTTCAATTTTAAATTCAATTTGGTGAAAAATTCGGTTACCAAAGTACAAATTCATTAATCGATTTTGTACTCGATTAACCAAATTCAACTTGGAAGGGGTAGCTAATTTGACCCTTGACATTAGACTAAAATCTTATGAATACAAAACCTATTCTTCAAACAAAATTTTCTTAATTTTATTTATTTACCACATTAATTTGATATGTTTGTGTGGCTTTTATTGATTAAAATTCCAGCTAAAATAAGTAAAAACTATATCATGTAGTTAACTTAATTCATTAAAAATCACTATAAGTACATATAATACTATAATATCATGTGAGTTGTAAGTATCAATAATACATATATCGTAAGACTATATAATATGACTAATGGGTACTAATTTAGTAATATAAACAAGTTTAAGTCACTACAAATATAATTATATATAAAAGCATATGATTTAATGTATAAGAATATAACAATAGTATAAATTAAGTTAAAAATTAAAACTAATTATAATATTTTATCAATAAATGTATTTGTAGTTGAATAACTATAGTTATATTTTTATATTACAACTTGTGATTTTAAAATTTTTTAAAATTATTTGAACTATAAATCCTTCTTAACATCTGAAATGTGTAGTTACATTTATTCATATCGATTTAATAAATTAAGCTTATTTCAATTATTGAAATCAGTAATTGATTAACTCTCTTTATCATTTTTGAATTCATTAACCACATCCATAAATTTAGTTAAGCAATTTCTAACTAAAATTAAATTAACTAAATTTCTTAACTGAATTTAATTTAAAATGGTTTATTAACTGAATACTTGCTCACTCCTACTCTCATCTCTAATTTTAGGTATAACTGCACCGGCCTCTAATTTTTAGCTACTCATGCAGTAAAATAGTAACTCATCAAATAGGCTATCACTTAGAGTTCACATATGTCAAGTGACTTTTAAAATTACAACGTATGTCATGCTATAATTACATTGCCAATTAAACTATTTTTAAAAATTCCAAAATCCCATCTAAAGTTAACAAAAATTGCCATGTCAGGTTATATAACTACCAACAACTTCACATCCCTTCAAAGTCATCTAATAATTATTCACATTAACCATTATCCATATGGTAATTTCAAATAGTTATTTCTTGAAATGGTACTATTCATCATCCAAATGGTTACTTCATTATTAAAATGTCAACAATTAATCTAAATAATATTTTTAACAACATGTTAAATAAAATTTCAAAATGCAAAAAAGTTTTGCCCAAATAGAACTAAAAATTTAGGGTAAATTATAAGGAACCCCCTTGTTGTTTGTTCAATGTACAGATTACCTCCTTATGGTTTACTAATAAACATTTAACCCCTTGTGGTTTTGATTTTTTTTGTAAGATTGACAAAAATAATAAAATGTCACAGAACCGGGGACCCCTAAAAACCTTTTTTTTATTTTCATTTTGACCCTAGTTTATTTCTAATTTGACCCCAAAAGGAAAGAGATGAGAGAGGGAAATAGGTAGTATTAAGTCAAATGACCGTTATGCCCTTTCAGTCAAACTTTTTAAATCTTTGACTATTAATTTGGATGGTAAATGTAACAGTTACGCTTTAGTCTAAAGCATAAGAGAGTAAATTGTATATTTTGAAACTCTAGGAAGGTAACGTTCGTAGGTTCGCTATACCACAGAAGGGTTTTGTGTAATTTACCTTTTTATGTTTTGGGATAATAACTAAAATCCTTGAAAGTGAATACTGGTGTATGATGTACTTAAAATTTCAACAAAGATAATAGGATAAAGTAGAGCATGAAAAGATAATAGGATAAAGTAGAGCATGACACTCAAGAAAATTTAGCCAAAAAAAATTATATAAAAAATTTTGAAAAAGATAAACACAAATGGATGTAGTCCAAATTTTCAACCAAATTGAATGGACTATTGACCTCACATTTCTAAGCATTTCCCGCATGTGTACGGGGTCTAACATTAATATAAATAAGATGTCTGATATTGTTGCACAAGTAGGCAATGTTTTAAAACTCGGATCATGAGGTAATCCGGTGCAGTTTCTGGTTCGCGGTTCAACCGGTTCAACCGGCTGAGTCACTATTTATTTATTTATTTTGGTTTTTCAATATGTTCATTTAATAAAAGTTGGCAATATCAACAAACATTGGGATCATGTCTGCCAAATGGTCTTGATGTTAAGTTTTCTCAGACTAGAGAGTTGGAATCGAAACTCCATGTGAACTTTTTAAAATTTTTTATTATTTTCCTAATATTTTTTCATTAAAACCCTCCAATCTCCATATTCTCTTCTCCACCTATTCATCAGCACTACGGGCATCAGGCTCTACTACTTCTTCACCATTGGCAATTGTGACTTGACTTTCCTTCCTCTTTTCTTCTCTCCTCTACCTCCACAACCTACACCTCTCTCCTCCCTTTTCCAATCTCTTCACCACTGTCCCATCCCCTTCCCCCTTCACCACCGCCACTTACCCCTTCCATCTCTTGCTCCTTTCCAACTCCACCTCACTTTTTCTTGCCACCACCTCGCCGTTTTCTCCTTTTCTATTCAGCACATTTTTCCTCTCCTTTAGCTGCCCCATTGACCACTACCACCCTCTTCCTTCTCGTCTCCTCCCTTACCCCTTTTCCATGGATTCTATTTTTTTTTTATTTTTTTGGTAAGCTATTTGATTTTTGTTGTTGATGGATCGATTTAGTGAAAATACTCTTAGATTTAGTGTGATTGGCAATTGATTTGATTGTGGATTGGATCAAAATTTGAGAAGAAGGATAGATTTTGTGTGCATTAGTTTGACCGGGTTTTACAATTTTGACCGGTTTTTCTTAACTTTTGGCTTTAATATTTAATCAGACCAGTATCATATCCGATCCCCGATTAACCGATCGTACTGCCCGATCCGGTCTGGGTTTAAAAACATTGCAAGTAGGCAAATACTAAAATTTTAGACTCGTCACTACTTAAACAGTTAACTTAAAAGAGATAGTCAATCTATCCATTAATTACCTAAATTAACCCCTTAAGTCCATGTAATTGGAACTAAATTAAGAGTGTAAAGTAAGATATTAGGTTTTTGACGGGAAAAACAACCTAGGGCATAGAACCAATCAATTTCAGTTTGAACTACTTTTAATTGCAAGTCTTGTGGGTCCAAGCTACAGTCATTAGGATTAAAATCCCAATATTAGTCATGAGATTATTTATACCTAAAACCCTAGGAAATTGTGTGATTCTTTGTCTCATATCCTTGGATTAAATGCCTAATTATCAACCATGGCTTTTGCAAAATTTACCAATCCTATTAACCCCTATACCTAGTGATAGGTTATTCCAACCTAATTTTTACAAATTCCAAAATCAGGGTTCATTCCCTATCCATCTTAGTTTACTATATGGGATACTAAAATTTGCCAAATCTTAGTTATTTGAGATGAAAAAAAGTAACAATGGCTTAATAATATAGCTCATTTGCACAAAAGATTAACAATTATACATATTCCAAGTGAAATTAATGGTCTTCTAGCCCTAACCTTTGGCTAATTTTGTTCATACTTGCAAGTTTGAAAATAGCATAAAACATAATAATAAATGCAAGGAAAACAACTAGAGATATTACATTCAAGAAGACAAGGTACTTAACTTTACTTACTAGGAATACAGGGGATTGTACACTTATACAATGCCCATAAATGTCAAAAAATTTAATTTCAATGTACAAGTAAGAATTTGAGTTTTTCTGCCTAATCCGGCTAAGAGATGACAAAACGAGTCCTAAAAACCTAGCCTACCTACTTGCTATCTAAAAGGATAAGGTGGTGCGGATAAGGCACTGCAATTTAGCTGAATTTGTCCTTATCTTAAACAACACTCATGAGCCCTCGCACTAGCTTTTTGTGGTGAATTTGTCTCAAGCATTAGGGGTGCCCTTCTCTTCTTCTTTACTCTTGTGTTGCCATCGCAAGAACCTTCTATTTCAGTGCATCAGCAATGCACGTTTTCCTTTTGCTAGTGGGGTCCATTCCTTGACTTGCTAACCCGGGTAAAAGTTGTTTTAGTTCCTCCAACCGGCACAAAACATAGGCACAACATAAGTCATTATTAAAATTACTAAAAAGGAATACTTAACATGATAAACATTAAAATACGAATAAAACATAAAAAGTTAAATAATTATAGAAACCTATATTCTAAAATCCAAGAAACTAGGTATTAAACTATGCTCTTTTAAGTGATTAAACAAGTCTATGTAGTAGACTTATAACATCCAACAACTTAGTATTTTGTCTAGTCTCAAACAAAATCAACTACAATAATTAAACCACCAAATTCACATAATTCAATAACATAGTCCAAAAAGTGAGTAATTTTTGCAACTATCTCAAATGCCAAAGTAGTAATCAAATTCAAAATATTTAAATTTGTCACCTTACTTTCAAAATAAAAAAATAAAAAATCAACCAAGGGCAATCCACCCAAGGACATAAAATAGTGGAACTACTTTCCACTAGTTTTTATCATGAATATGACTTCAAACAATTCAATAGGATCAAATTATGCCAAACAAAATTAGTCTAACACAACCTATCCAAATCCAAGGACTCACTCATTCCTAACTAGTATCCTTAGAACAAGAACAAATCATTAGGACTTTTATGCACTCGAATATTGACAATGACACACAAACTCATGAATTATCTAAGCTATCCTATTTAATTTTACCCTCTAAATTTTATAGAAAAATGTTTCATTCAAAACCTTGTTGGCTATTCTATACATTGATTTTGGTAATATTTCAATGTAGTAATCATGCAGCGTAGCTAGACACCCCACCCTCTACTTAGCCTCATTGACTACAATATTTGTTTTTCACAGAAAGAATGTAACTAAAGTTAATTCTCCTACAAGCAAAGTAAAGAAATAAAGGCCATCCAAAATTGCTTTTAAGTAAATAAAACTAATCAAAATACAGATTCATACCTAAATGTTATTTTTACACAATATGGACAACCTAATGCCTCATTTGGGATAAAAATTATTTAAGAGTTTTTTTTTTTTCAATTTCGTGCCCCATTTTTCGGTGGAAAAAAATGAAATGATAAGTATAAAAATAAATAATAGTCATAAGAATAGTACAAAAATAGGGTCTAAAATGGGACTTTTAAAAGCGGCGTTAAAAGACCCAAAAATAATCTAAAATAGGGTTTTATTTTAAAAAAATAAATAAATGAATTATAGAGTCACTACCTAGTGTGTGAAGTGTATCGGGATACTAACTCAAACCTAAGGGAAAAGAAAATTCCTAAAGATTGAGGAAAAAGATTTTAAAACACAAAAAATTAAGTATAAATAGACACATAATAATAATAATAATAATAAGCTGAAAAACCCTAAACTAGATGACTCCTAGTCTACGCAAACAAAAGAAAAAGATTCGGGAGTCCTATTGAGGAATGGGAAGGCTAGACTACTCTGAATGCAACCTAGGCACCCTTTCACCCCCGACAAAAATCAGTTGCGAGATTTAATTCATATTTCTAAAAATTAACACAAATTTATATTAAGTTTGGATAGAATAAAAATAAAAGTGAATAAATAGTGAACATATGTATGAAGCTCGGGGAATGAGAGAACTCGCTGTTTCAGAGTTGGACTAACACAGAAGGGGAAATTTTCAATAATAGCGTGCACAAAAAATATTTACAAAAGTAAACATATTAGGCTAGATGTTTTAATAGAATAAGAAATATATAAACACATAAAAACGCATAAGAACATAAAACATAATGTTCTAGCATGTTAATCCTATCAAAAGCGGTTAATACATAGCACATACCTTATCTATTACAATATGCATAAGTCTCTTTTACAAAAAGTAGTCCCATTTCTAGGGTCAAGGCTTATGCGTACCTACATAAAGCATTACGTTACGTAAATACTCAAAAAAATCGGTAAATGAATAAAAATTACATAAACCAAATAAACAATTAGCAAGTAAAAACACATATTGCACATAAGAGAGTTCAGAAACGTACCTCTTGGAGTACAAAACTGTTTGTGATTCTAACTCTGACAAAGATGAACAAACGGGTTAAAAGTACCCCTTCCCTTCTATCCCAGCACTAACAATGCTAAGAAGACTAAAGATAAATAATCATGACTCAAACAAGAATAAGGATAATAAAAATAATAAAAACAACTAAAAAATTAGGTCAAAATATCAAAAAATGAGCTAAATGATGTATGAAAGGAAAAGAACTTAATTGAAACAAAATCTAAACTCTAGAAACCAACTCGCAAAGTTTCTAAACAAATAAAAGGGCAAAAATGCAAGAAACCATAAAATTATAATACTACGATGACAACTAATACAAAAAAAGAAGCTCAATTAGAACTAATGTAAACCTCTAAGGACTTTATTGAAAAATCTACAAAGTCTTGGGTATCAAAAATGCACTTCACAAAATTTTAGGGACTAAAATGCAATTATAGTAGAGCTCAGGGACCAAAATATAATTTTAGTAAAGCTTAGGGACTAAAATTGAAATTTTAGCAAAGTTTAGGGACTAAAATGCAATTTTAGCAAAGTTTAGGTACTAAAATACAATTTTAGTAAAGTTTAGGGACTAAAATATAATTATAGAAAATTCTAAGGGCTAAAATAAAATTTTAGACAATTCTAGAGACTAAAATGTAATTATAGAAAAGTTAGCAACAATGGACTTGATATAATTGTAAAAGAAAATATCTGTTAAGAAAATATGACCCAACTCAGTTTCTATTGAAGTAGAGCAAATCAAATAAACCCAACATATAAATAACTATTAAGGCTCATGAAAATTAACTAGCCTAACAATGAAATACACAATAAGCCCATTCGAAAATTAAAAGGCTCAAAGAACTCCAAAATCTATCTAAATTAAACAAAGTCTACCAAACTAAACCTAAACCCAAGCCCAAACAAAGCATCCTAATATAATAAACTCACACAAATTAAAATCCAACTAACATTATAACCGAAAACCAAAAGCCAATCTTCTTTATTTTTAAAACCCTACCCCCTAAATAATGAACAACAGGGCTGTTATGTTTTCAAACTCTCCAAAGCTTTATATGGTTTGAAATAAGCTCCAAAAGCTTGGTATGAAAGATTAAGTGGTTTCTTGATAGAAAATACATTCAAAAGAGGTGTAGTTGATACCATCTTTTTACAAAAATAGATTTAAATGGCTTGTTAATTGTTCAAATATATAGTTGATGATATTATTTTTGGAGCAACTAATGAAAGTTTGTGCAAGGACTTTTCACATTTAATGCAAAAAGAGTTTGAGATGAGTATGATGGGCAAGTTACAATTTTTCTTCGGACTACAAGTTCACCAAACAAAGGACATGGGAGATAATCCTCTTCAACAGACACCATCAAACAAGAAGAATGATAGCTCTATCCTCGATCTCTTTAGCTCAAGATAGACTCCTAAAAATACAAATGATCGGATTAGAGAAGTTGTTCTAACTCAAGACCAACTTTATTGAAGAAAGTATTCATCTAAAAAGATGGATTGTTTTTTATTGGGATCGGCCATTAGTTTTAATGAACAGACCTCCATACTCCGTTCCATGCAACAATTGATGACCAAGCTAGACATGAAATACAATTTTTCTGCTTCCAAAAAGCACTTATCCCAACTAGAGAGTGCTCTATCTAAGAAAAAGGCCATCAATGAAGCATTGACTGCTCAATTGAATGAAAATGAGGCTATACAACTCCGGCCAAACTTTAAGAAAAGAATGAGACAAAGTTAACTCAAAGGGTAGAGTGTGAAAGTTCACAAAATTCATCAACTAATGATGCAAAGTGAGGCTAGTTAGCTAGCAAAGACCACGAGGCCAAACAATCCGAACTGAATGTAGTCAGAGCTGAATCGAATACCCTAAAGGCTATTTCTAGTGCTTCTAGTTTGAAACTTCTTTTGGAAGGCATTTTGTACTCTCTTGCTCTTCAAAATGATTTGGAAACCTTCTGTACTTATATTGGCAAACTACTATATAATGATGCCATCTCAGATGTGCGGAAGGCTTTTTATTATTTGCTTTTGAATCTTGAGTCCTTTCCTCGTTATGACAAAAGGGTTTCTTTGAGACTTGCTAACCGATTTAAGGGATAAGTTCATCAAAACCCGAACTTCTGAGACTATTTTTACTGAAGCTTTAGTAGAAGAGAGAAAAGCTTTGATCGAGAGTGAGAAGGCAGAGGTTGATCAGAACCAGGGGCAATAGTAGGTTTAGATCAATTTGTAATACAAAAGGCCTCCTTTTGTACATGTATTTTTGTTAAACTAACTTGCCATTGTTATTGTACATTTTTTGATCTTTTGATATTTTGATAAAAATACAAAAATTGTTTTTCCAATCGAAAACTATATATGATTAAAGAGTTATTTATCTAGGACGAACTATCAATTTCCTAAATAATACCTCTTCAAATTGATGATATTCCACATTCAAGGAACAATTTAGCCATTTTGATTGGATAATTTGTAGAACCCTAGTTGGTGAGGTTTAATAACTTGATAGAATCCTTCCTAACTGGAATCTAGCATTTGAGTACCATCGGCTTTGCAAACCTTATTTTTTCTGAGAACAAGGCCTTCTAGCCAAAAGTACCTTTATAGAATAGCAACATTATAGTATTTTGTCATTTTTTGCTTTTAGTTGGCTTCTCAAATGGTTGCCACTAGCGTTCGTTTTTTCAGAAAGTCAAGAACGGTGGCTTCTGGGTCTCTACTGCTTCTTGCCTCACCATGATTTGTATTCGAGATATGGGTAATTTGATCTTGATTGAGATGATAGCTTCAGCCCCATACACTAGACTAAATAGAGTAATTCTATTCATAGTTCGAGGTGTAATTCGGTATGACAATAGCACACTTGGGATCTATTCAATTTAATTTCCTTTGGCTCGATCTAATCTTGCTTCTATACTGACTAGGATCATTCTATTGGAGACTTCAGTTTGGCCATTAGCCTGAGAATGTCCAACTGAAGTTGTACGCAATTGAATCTGTAGTTCCTCACAGAATGATTTAAATGACTCACCTAAAAATTGGGTACTATTATCAGAGATAAGAATATAAGGTATTCTAAATGGGAGAATGATATTCTTCCAAAAGAATGTTTTGATACTTTTTTCTCAAAATGGACTTCAATGGCTCGACTTCAATCCATTTAGAAAAATAATCTATCGCCACAATCATTTATTTATTACCACTAATACCTTTCGGCAATTTCAGAGACCTAATATGTCGATGCCCCATTGTTGGAATAGCCATGAAGTCGTGTTTAGAGTGAGATCAACTATGGGCTTCTAAGGGATTGAGGGAAGAATTCACATTAGTGATAGTGAATATCAGATCATGAGCATCATTGTGCATGGTCGACCAATAATAACCGATTAGAATTGCCTTTCTTGCTGGATTTTGAGACTCTATGTGACTCTTGCAAATTCCTTTGTGTATTTTTCGAAGTACATAAATGACTTCGCTCGGTGTTATGCACCGAAGTAGTGGAGTCAAATAAGATTTTCTGTAGAACACCCATTGAATAATTTTGTATCTCATAGCATAGATTTTAAGCCTCTCAGCTTGAGTTTGGTTAGGCAAGATCCCTTTGTTCAAATAACCAAGATCAGTTTCATCTATCCCAAATCATCTTCAATTTCCACGAGCTCAAAGCTATCAGTGGCTCTCTATGTTTGAACCTCAACTAGTAATTCTTTTGTTAGATGAGAATGGCAGGAGGCCAATTTTGCAATAGCATCAGCATTACTATTTTTGGCTTGGGGAATTTTGACAAACCCAACCTCCTTGAAGTTTGTTTTAGCTGAATAATTTTCAAGAGGTATTTTTGTAAAATCACCCCTCAAGTCTTGAAATTGCCAAGAATTTGGTAGACCATCAACAAAGAATCACCGTTCATTTTTAACCCTTCGGTTCCTATTTGTTTGGACAGCTTCAAGCCTGCCAGAATAACTTCGTATTCGACTTCATTATTAGCAGCTCAAAAATCAAACCAAAGGGCATATGTAAAATGATTCCTTTCTAGAGATCAAAGAATGATACCTATACCCGATTCGGATGCACAAGATGCTCCGTCCACATGTAATTTCCAATGCTAATAATCTTGTTGTTCCGTCTCAAGTTTGTCTATTATCTAAAGCATATTACCAACAGCAGTTAAATCAAATGTGATTTCAGTTATGAAATCTGCTAATGCCTGTATTGTTTTTGGTTGGTCGTGGTTCTAATTGTTAAACTTGATATAATATTCAAAATACTCAACCGACCACTTCAACGATCTTCCAAAAATATTAGGCTTTGCCAAGACTGACTTTAAAGAAAATTTTGTGTAGTTTATAATTTCATGACTCCGGAAATATAGTCTCAACTTTCTAGCTGCTATGACCAATAACAAGTCATTTTCTCTATCTCCGAGTAGTTTTGACCCTCGAAGGCCTCTACTGACAAAATAGATCAGCTATTGTACACCTTCAACCTTTGAAACTAGAACCGCACTCACAACTTTGTCCAAAGTAGACAAATACAAGTATAAAATTTCTCTTAGCTTCTAGGTAGTTAGATTTGGTAGCTCTTCCAAATATTAGTTTAACTGATCAAAAGCTTGTTGACATTATTTTGTCCATTCAAAGTCTTTTTCTTTCTTGATTTTTTGGAAGAAGGGCAATCCTCATTTAGCCAATTTTGACAAAAATCTTTTCAGAGAGGCTATCCTCCCTGTGAGGTATTGAACTTCTAATTTTTTTACTGAACTGGGCAGTTTCCTATCCAGAATTGCTTGTGGACTTTTAGGATTTGCTTCAATTCCTCTTTGTGTGATGATAAACCCAAAAATTTTCCTAAAGGGACCTTGAAGGTATATTACAGAGGATTTAATCTCATCTTGACACCTTTCATGATTTCATGAACTTTATGTAAATTAGAAATTACACCCTCATGAATTTAGCTTTTGACCATCATATCATTTATATATGCTTCCATATTTTTGCCGATCTATTTTTTGAACAATTTATTGACCAACCGTTGATAAGTTGCTCCAGTATTCTTGAATTCAAATGGCAGATTTGATAGCATTAAATACCTTTATCTGTGATGAAGGCTATTTTTTCCTCATCTTCCTTGCTAAGAAAGATTTGTTGATAGCCTTTATAGGCATCCAAAAAATATCATATTGTAAAGCCAACTAATGAATCTACTATAATATCAATCTGGGATAAAAGGTAACTGTCTTTTGGACAGGCTTTATTTATTGGATCGGTGTAATCAATAAACATTCGCAAGCTCATATCTAGATTTTACAAGCGAATGGTTTGATAACCATGTAGCGTATAAGATTTCTCAGATGATCCAAATAGCTAACAACTTGTCTTTTTTTTTTTAACACCAAAAAGGGTGAAAAAATTTACTAAAATAACATCAAGTTTTACAAAGTTGGATGTAGGTTCAGCTTTGAGCATCCAATAATAACAATCCTTTTACAAGAACATCTAACAACTTGTCTACCTCAACTTCAATGATAAGACTATGTTCGGGTCCAAAAAGGCTCTTCTTTTGTTTCATGGTTCATATGCTGGATCAATCCCTAATCCGTGTTTGATCACATCCCATAGGATTCCAAACATATCTTCAGCTGACCAAGTGAAAATGTCCCTTGTATTTGTATAAAAGTCGAAGAAGATCAACTTTAGTTCGGCTATAGTGTAGCAAAAATCCCCATTTTCCTTTCTAGGCAGATTGGATCAAAAGTGATTTCTTCATTATATCTGAATTTCTTGGCCTAATTCATCATTATCAAGTTCGCCTATTTTTCTTTTTCTTTATCCCCTGAAGTATAAGTTGGCTTGGAAGATTGACTTAAACACTTTTCATTGGATATCTCTTTACTTCTTACTCTCGAAGGTTAACTACGAAGGGAAATCATATAGCATTCTCGAGTCTCTTGCTGATTACCTTAAAGGCAGCCTTCTGAGCCATTTCTTAATATGAATTTGATACTCAAATGATAAATAGAAGAAAGGATAATGAATACTTTTTGACCAGCACAAAATTCTGAACACCCTTGCCCCAAAATCATGTTGTAAGATGAAGACTTTTTGACCAACACAAAATTGATCAATTCTGTTCTACTTCTTGGAGGCTCGCCAAAGGTCAGGGACACTATGATAGTGCCTATGGGTGTGATAGAATCTCTTCTGAATCCAACAAAGGGAGCTTTTACAAGTCAAATATGCTTGTTGTTGATCCCCATTTTCTCCTAGGCATGCCTGCTATAGATGATATCTACTAAACTGTCTCCATCCACAAAAATTGTGTGAACCATGAAATCTCCAACTTTAACATGGGTGGTTATTGGATCAACATCTGTGTACCAATCTAGAAAATGATCATTGTCTGCAAAACAAATTCTCTAGTTCACTTTTTAGCTTCTTGGCATCACCTCTCTAGGGAGGATTGGTCAAGCATATCACTTTCTTGTATTTATAGAATCTCCACCGGTACTACTTTTTGGAATGGTCATTTCTGACACATTATCATTACCCTATCATGACATCAATGACTCTTGCAACATCATTTGTTGTTCGATGATGGTCCTCTTTGATTGTTATTGTTCAGTTGTTCATTCTGATTTCTGTTGTACTATGACCTTGATTAAATGAGTCAATGGGTCAGGTAGTCAGGTTATCATGTCATGTCAGGTGTGACCCATTTGTTATCATGTCATATTCGTGTCATGTCATGTGGGCCTGTCTCTTTTCGTGTCGTATTCATGTCTGACACACCATTCGGGTTCGTGTTTTGTTCATGTCTAACCCGTTTATTATTGATTAAGAGTATTAGCCTAACTTAAACAATTATTAATACTAACCTTGTTATCATAGTAATTTAAAACACATAATTAAAATTATTGAAATTTTTTGGATAAATTTAAAATAATTATTATGTTTTTCTTAATAGTCTAATATTAAATCTATTATTCATAATCTTAAAGTATACAATATCAAATTATAATAAAGAAAAAATTTCAGCAAAATATGTTCACACAGTAATTTAACAGGTTATCGTGTCAACCCATAGGTTGATCCAACTCAACCCGTTTAATTTTGTGTCATAAATGGGTTGACTCAATATTGACCCGATAAATTTCGGGTCGTGTCATAACCTGTTAATTTCGTGTCGTGTTATCGGGTCGTGTCAGAAATTACCAACCCTAGCCTTGATGATCTATTGATATTCCAAACTTTTGGTTCATACTACTTGAAATTCTGGTAGTTTGGAGGATGTATTCTCCATTGCAAAAATCCACTTTTGTGGCTCATTCAGTTCCAATTTTGAAATCATTACATTCCTTAGTATCGTAACCATGATCTCCTTGATGAGCACAATATTGGGATCTATCTTGTCAGTGCTATTCAGTTCTCATTGGAAGGGATGGCTTCTAGATTCCATCATTCCTAATTTGAAACAAGATTTCTTTTCTAGAGAGTGATGGAGTAAAATCTTCATCGGGAAGAACTCTAGTTTGGGTCGGCCTGAAAATGTTGGCTCCAGAAAGTAACTCTCCCAGCTAGGAGGCCCTGTTGATTGTTATGGTCAGTTTGCTGGGAATAGTTCGAACATCCATTCCGATCATTTTTGAATTCTTTGTCCGAACGCTTCTTATCAGACTTTTGTTCAGTAGATCGTTTCCTTTTGTTTTTTTAATAACACACCTTTCTTTTTGTTCTATTAGACTCTTCCGCATCATATATGACTTTTAGCTCTTCGAAGGAGGTCATTGAAAGCTTTTGGAACTTTCGATGAACAAGTTCAGCATTGAAGGACCCTACCTTCACATTACTCATAAAGGTAGCTACCATGAGTGTTCATCAGAGTTGCGCACCTGGATAGCCTCGTCATTAAATCAACCAACGTACTATTTCAAAGATACTTTAGGCTTTTTCCAAATATTCATGGTGTGAGATGATTCTTTTTGAATGGTATGTCTACTCATGAAATGTCTAAGAAACTTCTTTGCCATATCAGAAATTGATCCGATCGAGTTAACAAACAATTCCTTGAATTGTTTTTGGGGTGGCTCCTTCAAAGTTGTGACAAAGAGTTTGCATGTGATGGAGTTCAGGTAAATATTGATTGGATAATTCAATTTACAAACAAGTAAAAATTAATCTTTCATAATCCTAATCAATACCTACACATGGTGGCAAGGATACGAGGTATGTTTGTAGATCGGGTGAATAAGGATCGTTACGACGAGAACTATTAAACAAATACTAGGATTTAATCTTTATACTAGTTAGACAAATTAAAAATTGCAAGATTTTGTTCTACCTAACTAAAGTAATTCTAATCACTAAGAGATTAAGAGCAATTACTAAAACTAATTAAAACTAGAGAAAACAATAAAGTAAAACTAGAGAAAGCAATAAAATCTACCAAAAGCAAATTTAAATTAATGAACTAGAAAGTGAAAGAAATAAGATTAAATTAAAACTACAAAATTGAAAAAATAACCAGAATTCAATATAATTTAAATAAGATAGCAAACTCAATAGTGTAACCGGCACAAGAGTTGATGTGCTTGAAGTCTAGAACAAGAAGAATAAAATCCTAGTCTATGATTTTCCTAATCTAATGTCTAATCTAACTAATTACGACTACATATATGTTCAACTCCCATACAATAGGGTATTTATAGGGGACACATTAGGGTTAAGTCCCCTTAGATGATAGAAAAATAATAAAATTCGTAAAAGAGTTCAACAGTGTGGAGAAAACTTCAAAAACAAGTAATTTTTGTAACCTACTGCATCTCGTACATTGTGCACACATGCGCACAATTTCCTCATACATGGGCGTGAGAAAGGACTCCTGATATTGCTCACTAGAACTTGCGCACATCTATAGGCCTCGGGTCACGCATGTGCTCAACTTTGCACTCTGATTTACCTTCAACCTTGATTTTGACCTTGATACTAATGGAATTTGAAAATATGCAAAACATGAAAGTTGTAGCTCTCTCTTTCTTATCTTTCCAATGCATCTTGAATCACCTCAATCGGAGTTCGAACAAGAAAGTTATGATCAAAATGCCGAACAATGTCCAAATTTACTCCTTGCCAATGTTTGTTTTCCATCCTTCTGATTTTTCTCCAACTTTTTGGTCTTTTTGGTTCTTTTTTCATTCAAGACCTACACAAACTAAAATAAATCAATTAAGTTCATATTTCACACAATTATTGCTCGCATTACATAAAAACTGAAGTAAATGATACATAAAATATACGACATTTATAAGCTTATCAAATACCCCACACTTAATGCTTTTGATCATCCTCGAACAAAAATAAAGTTAAAACAGATAAGTTCATCACAAATGCACCCAACACGTCTTCAAAATTGTCCACATGAATAATCAAGAACTGCGCCACCATCAGAAGTAATCTAAGAACTCTAGAGTTCAAATGCCAATAAAATCCTACACATGAAATCCGATGTATGTGTGCGAACAAAGACACTTAATAAAAACTCAGTTTTCACGACACTCGGATTCAATGCAAACTCTTAGAATTTTTCTAAACACCCCAAATCTCACTGTTCTTACAGCTCTCCACTACCATAGACAACTGACTCAATTTAAATCAGACTGGGCTTTTTAGCTTGTAACAAAGGCCAAGGTATTAGCTAATTAATGAGGGGATAAGGATATCACAAGATAAAGAAAGGGTTTTAAATTAATACTGGCCACATATCACAATAAAACTTTTTCTCCAATACATTAAATACCAATCCTTCATAGAAATAACCCCACACTTAATCAACAAACACTACCATAAAAACTTTATACCATAAACAACAAAAACTCTTCCATTTTCAAGTTTGATGCAACATGCCAACCTTTTGTTCAGACATTTATTTATCAACTTTTTTAATGTCTGCCTCTAATACAGGTACCAATGATAGGCACTACCTACAAACACACCAATGTAGGTACCAGTGTGGGCACTACCTACAAATGCAGGTATCAGTGATAGGCACTACCTATATCACAACAAGGCAGGTACTAGTGATAGGTATTACCCGCACTTTTTGAAAATTTTCTTCTCAATATCTCACAATACCCCTTGCCCCATAATTGTACACCATTTACTCATACAATTTCTCACCTTCATTTAACCAACTTTCCCCCTCTTATCCCCTTTTACAAATAACGTGTGAAATAAAGCTTTTAAAGGACAATTTGGATAGAAAAATTAAAGAGTTTATTAGGCTTATAAAGATAGGTAAAATGAGTTTTATGAAAGAAAGTGAATGGTGTATCTCTCCACTCATTCCAAAATTAAGACTCAAATAGGGTACTAGGGATAAAAATTTCAATAAAGTTGGCTTGAAAGGCTCAAACGTCCAAAGAAATGCTCACCCTCATTTTTAAATCAAATCAAATTGCCTATAAATTTCGCTTCAAAAATGTAATAAAACAAGTTTTGGGATGCAATATAAATGAGTTTACATAATTATCTCTAAGTGTAAAAAATAAAAATATTTTATGGCTAAGTGCTCAAAATTTCTCAGAAATCATGCAAGGAAAATATTAACATCGACTATCCACTCATGCCGGTGTTGCTCAAAAATTATCACGCAGAAAATCAAAGAGACATGGTAAGCGATTGTAAAATTTTCAAAACTTCAAAGACTTCCACTGATTCGCACAAAAATTTTCAAAAATCTTAAAAAGCTCTTAGATCAAAAGAAAATCTAAAATATCAGAGCAACAATTAAGCAAACTACACCAAGCAAATATAAATCTGAATAACTCCCCACCCCACACTTAGAAATAAACATTGACGTCCCCAATGTTAAAGAAAATAAAAGCACAAAAAGAGAAAGGGAATACTTCTCTGGCAATGAAGAACGGTTGGGTAGTGTATCCCGACATACATATCCATGAAGGGAGTTGAAATACATCATTAACACTAAAACAAAAACAAAATGTTAAACCCATTAAGAAATTAAGAAAATGAAAATAAACACAATCTAACGCATTTAAGTAACTAAATGTAAAGAACAATAAGAAAGCAATAAAAGCTTAGGTTGCCTTCTAAGAATTGCCCTTGTTTTTAGTCTTAGGGTTAACCCTTGAGATTAGGCATTAACAAGGAGAATAATTTCTCGTTCCTCGTTCAGGCCACCTCCAAACATAGCATGGGTTTGAAGCATTTGGATCAAGGCAGACTTGACCTCAAAGTTGTTAGCTTGTATGGGAATTCGGGCAGTGCTAGAACTTGCTTCCTCAAAATTTGGTATCGTATATTATCGAAGGGGTTGAGGATTAGCATTTCCTCTATTGCCATTGATTATCTGTTACTTAATTTTGATCCCCAAAATTATGATTTGGATTCTTCATTAAATTCTCTCCTTGGCTTGATTCCTGTGATTTTCTACAGTTTCTAGTTACAGTTCGTTCAATCTCCAAATAACCTGAAAGAAGTGGTTGGTTAAAAGAACAAGTATTACCATAAACTACAATAAAAAGACCTAAGTTTAAATATTATAGAAAAAATCCAGAAGAAAAAAAAAGAAAAAAAAGAAAGAGTAAATAATTAAAAGAAAATAAGAAGTCTAATCTAGTAAGGCTCTCCAAAACTAATATTGCACCAAAAATAGTCCCCGACAATAGCGCCAAAAACTTTTTCGGGTAAATATTGATTGGTTAATTCAATTCACAAACAAGTAATAATTAAGCCTTAATAACCCCAATTAATGCCTACACACGCTCGCAAGGATACAAGGTATGTTTGTAGATCGAGTGAGTAAGGGTTGTTTCCACGAGAACTATCGGACAAGTATTAGGGTTCAATACGAATCTTACACTAGTAAGACAAATAAATTGCAAGATTTCATTCTACCTAACTAAAGTAATTCTAATCACAAAGAGATTAAGAAGGATTACCAAAACTAATTAAAACTAGAGAAAGCAATAAAATTTTTTGAAAGCAAATTTGAATTAATGAACTAGAAAAGTAAATGCAATGAGATTAAATTAAAACTACAGAATTGAAAAAAGATCTAGAATTCAATTGAATTTAAATAAGAAAGCAAACTCAATAGTGCAGTCGAAACAAGAGTTAATGTGCTAGAAGTCTTGAACAAGAAAAATAAAACCCTAGTCTATGATTTTCCTAATCTAATGTCTAATCTAACTAATGACGACTATGTATATGTTCAACTCCAATGCAATTAGGTATTTATAGGGTATATCAGGGTTTAGCCCCCTTAGATGATAGAAATATAATAAAATTCGTAAAGGAGTCCAACCAGGTGAAGAAAACTTTAATAAAAAGAAATTTCTGCAACTTTCTGCACATAGTAGTAACATGTGTATATGCACACAATTTCCTCAAGCATTTGCTCAAGAAGGGACTTCTAGAAACTTGCTCATTGGAATATTCGCACATCTATAGGCCTTAGGTCGCACATGTGTGCAACTCTGCTTCACTTTCAACCTTGATTTTGACCTTGATTCTAATAGAATTTGAAAAATATAAAACATAAAAGTTGTAGCTCTCTCTCGTATCTTTCCAACGCATCTTGAATCATTTCAATCATAGCTCAAACAAGAAAGTTATGATCAAAATGCCGAACAATGTCCAAATTAGCTTCTTGCCGATGTATGTTTTCCATCCTTTTGATTTTTCTCCAATTTTTTGGTCTTTTTGGCTCCTTTTTCATTCAAGACCTACACAAACTAAAATAAATAAATCAAGCTCATATTTCACTCAATTATTTCTTTCATTACATAAAAACTAAAGTAAATGATACATAAAATAAACGACATTTATGAGCTTATTAAATGACACAAGGATAGCCATATTATTATAATATTGGACTCAATAGTGATAGCAGACACATATGCAACGTGGTCAGCTAGGTTAGTGGTTTATTTATGAGTGTAAAGATATGGTTTTTTGAGATTTTATAGGATTGGTTCCATCTAGATGGACAAAGTGAAAGGATCCTTATCTACTGCAATGAGATCAATCATTTGGGCTGTATTTTCTCCTAAGAGTTCTAAGACTCTCAATTCCATTTTAGGCATTAGTGCTTCTTCAATATCTTAAGGAGTTTGCTCCGTAGTTTGCTTAGTTACCTTTATGGGACGAGGGCCAATTCGCTAAAAAATTGACCTTTCCCATAAAAGGTAGAGGAGTGATGCCTAAGGTTGCGTTCGACGATATGAACTACTTGCAATGTCTTCATGCATATATTTTTTTTATCATGTTGGCTTTTTCTAGTAGCCTGAGTTTGTTTTCATTGACCTTCAAGAAAAAGTCTTTAAAGGATTGAAAATTATAGCATTCCCTCTTTCTGTTGAGGATCCTCATTTTGTGATGACTTCTATCCAGCCATTTTGACGAGTCGATTCTTGAGGCATTGATCCTAGAGTTTGTTCCATATTTTTACTATTAGTCTTCCTTCTATTGTTGTTTTTTCTCATACTTTGGTTAAGAAATGGGAATTGAGACTACAATGACTTTTTTCATAGATTTCCAATAGATGGCACTACTTGACCAATGAAGAAATGTTAAGTAGAGAGATAAGGTTGAGAAAGATGTAATGTGTTTGATATTGTATGGCTTATGATATTGTCTAGCTTTTTTTCGTATATTGCATGTCCTTATAATGATGGGTGAGCCCCTGTTTATAGGCATTTCGCTTGAGTTCGAACTCCTAACCAGTTAGTTCCTAATTGATCAGTCCCTTGTAGGGAAATTAGCCTACTTGATCTAACCTCAATGGTGGTACGTTTGACGTGGGTACCGAACTATTACATTTTTACCCTCATTAGGCTTCTAATTACATGCTACGTGAGCAATTCCTATTAGAGGATCACTGCTTGTATCATGAGTTGTTTTCAAAATGAAAAAATTGAAAAAATCAAAAAAATCACCAAAAAGATTTTTAGTTTTCTTTTTTATTTTCTGTAATCATGGAAGAAGACTTTATGTAGACCTTTTTTTGTCTCCTAAAGAACAGAAAGGCATTTCTTTGGGTTCATTTGATATAGGTAAATCTAAAAAGGAAGAAGATAATGGTTTACGGTATTGTGTATATTTCATTAGAAAAATGCATAATATATACAAGAACAAGTATCAATCTCAACCTATAATTATGCTAATCTCATCCTATAATTAAGCTATGCCATCTCCTATTTATAGAAAAGATATACAATGACAAATGGTAAAGATAATTACAATTAACTGATTAATATTTTCCTTAATACTCCCCCTCAAGTTGGAGAGTGTATGTTCTTGTAACTTCTCTCTAACGATGTGACAATCTATCTCGATGTGTTTTGTTCGTTCATGAAAATAGGATTCGCTGCTATATGTAATCGCTTGAAAAATGAAATATTTTGGAAACAGCCACACCTGTCTCTTACTCTTAGATCACGAAGCAAATAATGGAAAAAAGTGAACTCAAGACTGTATTTGCACATCTAGATCTGTATTCTGCTTCTGCCAAGACCTAGAAACATTAGTCTGCTTCTTTGACTTCCATGTGTTAATGAACTTCCCAAAAATACGCAATAACCTGAAATTGAACGTCGTGTTGTACGACAACCCTTGCCAATCTGAGTCACAAAAGGTCATCAACTTCAAATTATTTTCGCGGGCAACAACAAACCTTGCCCCGGAGTACTTTTAATATACTTTAAAACCCGAATGGCTGCTTCCCAATGTGTTTTTCTCGGTTCATGTATGTATTGAGATAATGTGCGCACAGAATAAGCAATATCCGGTCTCGTTACCGTTAAATAGATCAACCGACCGATCAATCGTCTGTACCTCATTGGATCATGTAATTTTTCTCCATCTGTGAGTGTTAATTTAACATTTTGTTCCATTGGGAAGCTCTCCGCCGTGAACCTGTGTGACCAGAATCTTTCGAAATATCTAGCGCATATTTGCGCTGGGACATAAAAATACCCTTTTTAGAATGAGAAAATTCTATACCCAAGAAATAACCAAGTTTTCCCAGATCCTTGATTAAAAATTTCTTGAGTAAGAATTGTTTAAGGACCATGATTTCTTGCATACTGTTCCCTATTACAAGGATGTCGTCTACATAAATAAGCACTGCAGTAAAGGATGTACCTTGCTGTTTGGTAAACAAGGAATAGTCTGCTTTTGACTGTGCAAAACCAGCGGATTCCAATGCCCCAGAAAGGACAGAAAACCAATTACGGGATGCTTGTTTTAGCCCGTAGAGTGACTTGTGGAGCCGACAAACCATGTTCTCCCCCTGTCGGCGTAATCCGGGAGGCGGTTCCATCATAGTAGATAATTTCTTCCAAGTGTCCATGTAAAAAAGCATTTTGCACATCCAATTGATGAGTAAACCAATTTCTGGCAGTAGCAATAGTAAGTAAACAACGAAGAGTTGTCAATTTTGCTGTAGGAGAAAAGGTTTCCTTTTAGTCGAGACCTGCAATCTGTGTATATCCTTTTGCAACGAGGCGAGCTTTATATCGCTCAATTGTACCATCAGAATGATATTTTATTTTGTAGACCCACCTACAGCCGATGGGCTTGTGACCGGCGGGAAGAGGAACAAGAGACCAAGTGTTATTGCGTTGCAATGCTTGTAATTCAGCATCCATAGCTGCTTGCCAATGAGGGAGTTGGACAGCTTGGGAATATGTGGTAGGTTCAACTTGTGATGTTATATTGGCTAAAAAAGTACGATGAGATAATGAAAATTGTGAAAGAGATAGATGATGAGACAGAGGATACCTTGTATGTCGACGAGGACTTGTGCGAGGGGATGAATGATTGACTGAGCAGACATGAAGTACTCTTGATGCCAGGCTGGAGGTTGTCGGTCGCGAGTTGAGTGACGAAGATGTTGGAAATTGTCATTCGGTTGAGGTGGTGAAGAGCTGGAAGATTCTGACAAAGGGAAAATTTGTGGTGATGACAAGGTGGAATTAATGGGCAAAGGTTGGTTGTTTTGAGGAGATAAAGGAGGATCTTGGGGAGATGGAGATGGCGCTGAATTATGCGCGGGTGAGGATGGATCCAACGCAATATGTGGCTCGGATATCTTGGATTCTGCTGCTGGGAAAATTGGCAATAAAGGAAAATTATGTTTCACAGAATTAGGAGAAGATTGTGATGACTGCATATTATTTGGAGACGTAAATGGAAAAGTGTCCTCTTGGAAGTAGACATCTCTGCTAATAAGAAATTTTTGTGTAGATAGGTCATATAATTTATAACCTTTTTTGCCATGAGGATGTCCTATAAAAACGCACCGAACGGCATGGGGATCAAATTTTCCTTTTGGGATAGAACGTTGGTCGCGTAGCACTGGCAACCAAGCTAATCGCAGTGTTCAAGTGAGGGTGGCTTTTTGTAGAGTTTTTCATATGGTGATTGATTA
Source organism: Cinchona pubescens (assembly GCA_025175665.1). Lineage (NCBI taxonomy): Eukaryota > Viridiplantae > Streptophyta > Magnoliopsida > Gentianales > Rubiaceae > Cinchona > Cinchona pubescens. The sequence continues at coordinate 1,365,723 of JANKKI010000099.1, read as the reverse complement.
GATAAGAGAGGAGTTGGAAGCCGGTTAATTAAATATACGGCTGTAAGAATACATTCCCCCCAGAATTTAAGAGGAACATGGGATTGAAAAAATAAAGAACGTGCCACATTGAGTATGTGACGATGCTTGCGTTCGACTACTCCATTTTGTTGTGGAGTATAAACGCATGTATTTTGGAACTCGATGCCTTGATTGAGAAGGAAATTTTGTAAAGGCTGAAATTCACTCCCATTATCAGTGCGAATGATTTTAACGGAAGTGTTAAACTGTGTTTTTGCAAACTGAATAAATTTGATGAGTGATTCAGATGTTTCTGATTTTTGTTTCATAAAAAAAACCCAAGTACAGCGAGTAAAATCGTCAACTATGGTGAGAAAAAAACGTGCCCCAGAATGCGAAGGAACTTTATGAGGTCCCCTCCCCCATACATCACAGTGTAATAGTTCAAATGGAATTTTGGTTGTGATAGAACTCATTGGAAAAGGCAATCTCGTTTGTTTTGCAAGAGGACAAATACTACAGTTATTGTGAAATGAGACTGTTTCTTTATTAATTGGTAATGAAGGGGAAAGTAATTTGAAACGAGAAAAAGAAAGATGTCCGAGTCGTGAATGCCATATATCGGGACTATTTGAGACTTGGAAGGAAGCTGGAGAAATGGAATTCGGCATCATGTAATAGAGTCCTCCATGTTGTTTACCCGAGCCAATCATCTTACCCGTCGTTAAGTCCTGCAAAATACATGAATCAGGAAAGAGGGCGACAGAACAATTAAGACCTTTTGTAATTTTGCTCTTGTCAAAAAGTCAACCGACCTTTCTCTCACACGGTTGACTTTTTGACAAGAGGGAAGGGTGCGATGTCATGTGATCGGTGGCACCACTATCTAAAATCCAAGAATTGGTAAAAACAGAATTGACATGAGACTTGGATGCTGAAAACAAACCTGTTGTGTTTGCAAAAACATCACTATTACCAGAAGAGGAATTCTGATTCATGGTAGATAATGCTTTGGCCAATTGTTGAAGATATTCAGGCGAAAAACTCATGAGGGAATTGTCATCATTCATGTTCGAATTTTCTGCCATATTAGCCGCAGACTATGGCTTGCTACGTGAAGCCCGATTCTGTTGCGGCGGTCCGGCCTTGTTGTTTTTCCGTGTATACCGCAGATCCTAACCATTAGATCTTTATCAGTTACAGAAATTACAGTAGGTAATTATACTTTGCTTCTTGAACCGTAATTGGTTTTCTGTCCTTTCTGGGGCATTGGAATCCGCTGATTTTGCACATTTAGACCCAGGAAACCTTTTGTCCTCCTGAAGTTGTTCCTGATGTGCCTTATACACATCACAAGTGTATGTCTCTTATAATTTTCGAGTTTATAAGAGACTCTTTACACATCGGTATAATATGAGGCCACGGACATATAGCCTTGTGAGATGGTTGCAATAGATTTCTGAATTTGGAATATTGCCGGTGCATTCTCTTGGGAACATCTAGATCTTTGAAGTCTGACCAAACTTGGTAAGCTGTTTTGGCATCTCACACCTTCTGCCATGTCTGTTTCAACAGAATGAGTAAGCCAAGAAAGTATTACGTTGGTCGCTACAAGCCCCGTCCCAAGAAGAAAAACAATCTTCCGTACATCTTGTCTCTCAACCATCGAACCAGATGTCTCTTATACACATCTAGATGTGTATAAGAGACAGAGCGTGAATCATAGCCTTACTCCATGACTGATAATTTGCTCCATTTAATTTAATTGGTACAAGCATGTGACCAGGTTGATCTGAATGATGAACGTAATATGGATGTGAAGGATTCATATTACCAGCTTTTGATGATTCGTCGCCCATTGTTGACTATGGAAAAGAAAAAAACGGAAGCTTCAAGAGCACCAGGAAAGGTGCTCTGATACCATCTAAAAAGGAAGAAGATAATGGTTTACGGTATTGTGTTTATTTCATTAGAAAAATGCATAATATATACAAGAACAAGTATCAATCTCAACCTATAATTATGCTAATCTCATCCTATAATTAAGCTATGCCATCTCCTATTTATAGAAAAGATATACAATGACAAATGGTAAAGATAATTACAATTAACTAATTAATATTTTCCTTAATAGTAAAAGCTTGGATGAGTGTCAATTAAGTTGTTGGGGAAGATTTTTGGTGGGAAGCTATTGCTAATTTCATTGGTTTAAAGAATACCCCTCAGATTGCATGGAACTATCCTGCCAAGCTTCAAATTGTGGAATTAGATGTCAATGTATATCAAATTTTCTTCACTAATAAGGAAGACATTGACAAAATTATAGCTAAAAGGCCTTTGTTCTTTGATGACCAATTCTTGATTTTACAAAGATGGGAAAGAGGACTTGGTGACAAAATTTCTGGTTCAGTTTTACTCATATTTGGATCCAATTGTGGAATTTACTAGTGGAACGGTATACTTTATCAACAGGGTTCAAAATTGGAGGTATTTTCGATGGAGTTCTCGGCGTGATTATTCTTGCTAATATGGGCCGGGAAGGAAGACGTATGAAAATACTTGTGGATTTAATTTTCAAAAACCATTGTTAAGGGGTTTAATGGTACCGTATGAAGGAACTTTTAGGTGGATCTCTTTCAAATATAAAAGCCTCTCTTTGTTTTGTTTCTATTGTTGTCTCATAGGACACAGATGAAAAGGGATGTTCCACAAGACAAGTAGATTCAAAGTATCAATATCTACGTTTGAGTCAATTTTTATTGTTCTTGCATGCCTCTTCATTACCATTGTTTGAAGTTCCTTTGACTGGTGAAAGTGGACGGGGTTCAAGATTGTCGTCCGGGTAATCTTTCGACAAGAAGCCAGTTATTTGTCGTGGTTGCAATTGCTATGGAGGTTCTGCCTGATACATGTGGTTACACAAATTCTTAACTTTCCACAACTGATATGCAACACACATATTTTCCCCAACCAATTTTACTAGACAATAAAACGGTACAGTTTAAACAAGGTACAAAGCCTTTGGTTATTTTTAAATCTACCAACTGTGTTAGCTTGCCTAATCATATCACCCCTAATGCCATTACACCTGTCCATTGCTTTTTTACCTGTAGTCTACCTTTACCCTTAATCCCTTCAAACCCTTAAAATGATCAAAACCAGAAATTAATACCTAATCTTTTTGATAATTGTGTCACAAACAACAATTGATTTTGTGATTACTCAAGACTATGATGAGAAGAGTTTGGGTAATTGTCCGATTGAGGTGGATCAGATTCTTCCTCAACATTCCACCTTTGAATTAGGTGAATTCTGTATTTATGGACTTCGGCATTGATGAAAGTTTCATTTGTGAAAGAATGAAGGTGGGTAAGTGCTGTCTAATGGAAAAAAGAAATGCTTACGGGTAAGAATTTCTTCTTTAACTGATAAAGTGGTAATGGCTAGCCTTAAGTGGGCCCATATTGATCAATGAAAGTTTTAGCTTGGAATTTTCAAGGACTTGGGAGGTTTTGACAATTCCTCAGTTGAAGGAGATGATCTCTTTTCATACTCCTGATTTAGTGTTTCTGTTTGAGACTAAGAATACGTGTTAATTTGGAGACAAAGTTCGAAGGAAATTGTGTTCGACTACATGTTTGTTGTAGATCCTGTGGGCTTGACTGGTGATATGGTTGTTTTTTAGAATAATAGTGTAATGTTTTTTAATTCGTAATATGTTCTGAATGTTAGATTGATTTCCAAATTAAAGATGAATTTGGTAATATTTGGTGGTGTGCATGTGTTTATATTAGTTGTGATGACAATATTAAACCTACTCAATTCAATTTATTGTCTAGTAGAATGAATAGGTGGGGTAATGAGTTCGTTATAATTGGAGATTTTAATGATATTCTAGTTACTAAGAACAAGAGAAGGGGTAGGGTAAGATCTGATGGTTTCTTTCAGAGTATTTCAAAATTTTATCAGAAATAATGGTTTAATGAATTTAGGTTTTTTTGGGGTCTATGTTTACTTGGGCAAATTTCTGGAAGAGTGAAGGTTTTGTGGAAGAGAGACTTGATAGATTTTTAGTTTTTGGGGCTTGGAGAATCAAGTTTGATAATGCCAAATTAGTGCATAATCTTATAGGATCCTATGATCATACGTAATATTATTACTTGATATTGCTTCTGGAAACATTCCATTTAAAAGAATGTTCGTTTTCTATTATTCTGAGGTGGGCTAAATGCAGTGGGTGCAAGATGGGGTTCACAAGGCCTAGAATACTTCTATCTCAGGTTCTCAGTTTTTTAAGTTAAATCATAAGATTAGAATTGTCAGTTGTTCTATTAAATTGGAGGAGATCTACTAATTGTAATTCTAAGACTAGAATTCAACATTTGAAATCTGAAATTCAAAATCGGAAACAAACTCCTTGGTTTTTAGTGGCTAATTTAAGAAGTTTGACAAAAGAGTTAGGGTTAGCTTATCGTGATGAGCAAGTTTTTTGGAAGTAGAAGTCAAAGGTTCAATGGTTAAAAGAAGGAGATAAAAACACAAGGTATTTCATGCTTCTACTATTCAAAGAAACATGATTAATGATTTGGTGAACTTAGAAAAATCAGATAGATCTAAACGCGTTGATCTGCCTGTTGTTATTTCAGAGTTGTCTTAATCTGCCTGTTGTTATTTCAGAGTTGTCTTATTTTTATTCTCCTTTGTTTACTTCTCATAATATTGTACTTATTCTAATACTTCTACATATGCTGATGCTTTACATGGTATTTCACTAAACTATTACTCCTGATATGAATAAGCAATTAACTAAATCAAATCTGTTGATCAAGCTAGATCTGCTATTTTTTCTATATCTCCTCATAAATCACATAGTTTTGATGGTATGACACCCCTACTTTTTTCAAAAGATTTGGGATATAATTGGTCATGATATTACTAAAGCTGTTTCTAGTTTTTTTCTATTCTGGCCAACTTTTAACTGTTGTTAACCATGTTGTTCTCTCTCTTATCCCTAAAATCCATAATCCAACTTTTGTTTCTCATTATAGATCTATAAATTTGTGTAACACTTTATACAAAATTATTTCCAAGATTCTTGTTAACAGGTTGAAACCCTTTTGCCTCATTGTATTCATTCCAATCTCCATTCATTCCAGTAAGGCAAATTCTTGATAATGTCATGATAGCGCATGAGTATATGCATTATTTAAATGGTAAACATAAAATGAAAAACTAGATTCTTGACTATTGAATTGGACATGTCTAAATCTTATAAAAGGGGTTAGAATGGGATTTCTTGTATAAAGTTTGGGAGAAAATGGGTTTTTTTGGTTAAATGGATTTCTTGGATTATGAAATGTGTTACTTTGGTTACCTATTCTTTCAAAGTTAATTGTAATGTTTCAGGTTTTGTGGGATCTTCTAGAGGAATTAAACAAGGGGTTGCTTGATCTCCTTATCTTTGATCAGAAGGTCTTAGTAGTATTTTATTTCAGGATGTTATTAGGAAGCATATCATTGGTGTTAAATTTATTAAGGTTGTCCTAGTGTATCTCATTTGTTGTTTGCTACTGATACCCTTTTATTTTGTAAAGCTAGTGTTCATGAAAGTCAAGATATTTTCTATTCTTCAAAAAATGAAGCTTTTTGGCTCAGGTAATAATTTGGATAAGTCCACTATTTATTTTAGTAAAAATTCCTCAACATTTAAGAGTGCAAATCTGTGAGTTGCTATCTTTGGGGGTATTCTGGATAAAGGTACCACTAAATATTTGGGGTTACCTATATCCATAGGTAGACCTAAGAAATAGGTTTTCTCTTTTGTGAAAGATAGAATTGTTAAAAAAATTTCTCCTTGGAATGAGAGGTTTTTGTATCCAACTGGTAGGGTGGTTCTTATTATGTCTTTCGTAAGTTCTCTTCCTATGCATGTCATGTCCTGTTTTAGGCTTCCTTTAAGTCTTTGCAAGGAGTTATCCAGTCAGATTGCTAAGCTTTGGTGGGAGGGTAGTGTTTCTTTTGGTTCTAAAATGCATTGGTTGGGCTCGAATAAACTTGCTCAGGTTAAGAGTTTGGGTAGATTAGGTTTCAGAGATTTTACATCTTTTAGTTCTACTTTGACTGAAAACAAATTTAGAGAACATTTACTCTGCCAAATCTTCTTGTTAGCAAAGTTTTGAATCTATGTATTTCCCAAATTGTTTTATTTTTCACTCCTTTGCTTCATCTTCTTCATGAACTTATCGTTGGAAGAGTCTTTTGTCATCCAAAGATTTGGTTTTTTATGGTAATAGGTTTATTGTTGGTAATGGTAATAACATTGAAATCTGGGAAGATCCTTGATTGCCAATACTATATACTTTTAAACGTCAAACTGTTAAGCCTGCTGGTTATATTCTTTTGTTTGTCTCTAAATTGTTAAATTCTGATAAATCATCTTGGAATGTTAATTTGGTTAATAAAATTTTTAACAGAGAGGAAGCTTCCGTTATTTTGCAATTACATTTACTTATTATCAATTTTCAGGATAAAAGAGTTTGGCATTTCACTCAGCCTGGTTCTTTCCAGTTAAGTCGTGTTATTACTTTGCTAAAAACTCTTTCACGTGTAGAGACAGAACTGTTCAAATTAATTTCCAGTCTAGTACATCTTTGGATCAACAGCATGTATGGAAATCTATTTGGAGTCTTTCTATGAAAAATAAAAGTAAGCACTTTATTTGTTAGTGTCTTCATGGTGTCTTGTTGCGGTTAAATGAGTCTTAGCTTCTAGATTTCCTGTGTCTGATGATTTGTGTCCTAGGTGTGAGGAATCTATGGAACATCTTTTCTTTGATTGTTCTTTTTCACATGTGGTTTGGAAAATTGTACCTATTCACTAGCCTAATTTGTAGAATCATCAGCATAGTTTTTGGCATTGGTGGGAGGCTTTAATAAGTTTTTCATTGATTCCAGATTTTGATGCTTTGTTGTCTTTTGTAGTGTTTTTACTTTGGCATCTTTAGAAGGCACCAAATAAATGGCTATTTGAACAAATTTGGTATTCTGAGTTGGATGTTGTTACTCACGCTCATTCTGAATGGCTGGAATATAGGGATGCTTTATCATCTACTTCTAGTTCTTCTTCAACTTAGGTTGCTGACAACTATCTGGACTTGTCCTCCTTGAGGTGTTGTTAAATTCAATACTGAATCACCAATCACATGATGAATGGCAAGGGTAGTTTGGGTGTGGCTGCTAGAGCTCATTCTTCTAGTTCTGTTAAATTTGCTTGGTCGGTTAGAGACATTCGATGCAAATGTTCAGAGTTTGGAAGTTGAGGCAATTCTTTTTGCGTTACTCCAAGCTCAGAAGTTTTTGTTTGTAGCCATTGAAGTACAGTCTGATTCTTTTCCTGTGATTTCCTTGCTGAACTAGGGAAGGACGGATGATAAGGATCTAGGTGTCATCTTAGAAGATATCCTTTTTCTGGCAAAGCCTTTCTTTTCTTGTAATTTTACTTTTGTTAGAAGATCAAGTAATAAAGTCAGTCATAGATTGGCTACATTAGCTTTAGATCTTTGTATTGATGTTAAATTGAAGGACTCCTTCCCTTCTGTGACTTCTCCAAGAAGCACAAAATAATATAAGCCATTTTAATCGTAATTAACATATCTACGTTTCGTTAAACAAATTGCAATTGGAAACTCTTAATATGTTGCTGTTGTCCAAACTGACAAAATAAGTTTTCTGTGCCTAATTATTTTCTGGTGCATGTCTAATTAGCTAAAATATAATTTTTTATTTTCGTATTTAGGTATTAATATACATATCTAAGCGCAAATACTAGTCTTTTTAAAGATTTCTTAAGACAAACAATTTTACTAATAGAGTATAAAACAAACGTTAACACCCCGGTAAAACAAGAATTAGACAGATTAATTAAGATCCTCTTAATCAAAGACAGAAAGGGGTAATTAACACCCCAGTCCATATACTGAATCCAATTCCTCTTTGTTGGACTTGAGTTCCAAATGCTCTTCACTACTTGATCCTCCTCCTCGAACCAATTTCCACTACATATTAAACAAAACTCCCAAGTAGGATTAGGAGTTTTGTCCGAATTGGTGAATTTTTGAGTGATAAAATTAACCAAACATAGAAGAAACTAGCTCTTTACTTTTAGGCATTTCATTTACTCTTTTTGAATGTAGACATAGAATTTTGACGCATTTTTATCGTTAAAGTGTGAATTTGGCAAATTTTAAAGTTTTTATTGAAATTTTTCTGGACAAAGTCTTAATTTTATAAAAATTTACATTTTTTGATAAAATAATTATTTTTTTTAAGTCAAGGAAAAAATGGTCTTTTTTTTTTTAGTATTAATCACATCAAACCAACAATATCCTCTCACGGTCTACATGGACCAACTACACCTAACCCAATCCTTTCCCTTAAAACCCACCATCAGACATAACATCACAACTTCTCCACCAAGATAACCCTTATCAACATTCATCCTCATTTTTCTCCCTTTCTCATACATTTCTCTCCTTATTCCTATCACTTTACACAATCTCCTTCCTATTTAATTCTCACTCTTAGCAAAAGTATTTTTCTCCCTTTCTCATACGTTTCTCTCCTTATTCCTATCACTTTACACAATCCCCTACCTGTTTAGTTCTCACTCTCAACAAAACATAGGGGACGACATCGACATTTTTTTTTATCACGGACTACGACACTTTTTTAATCCTTTCTCCTATTTTCCAAAATCCTATCCTAAGTAAAAAGAAAAAGTCAAGAACGGTGGATTCAAGCCTACATTGAAGATTTGCCACCACATTTTGCTTCAGTTTTATATAAGGTAAGTGTGATTTTCATTGCTATGTTATTTTGTTCCAAATTAGTATTATGTTTATTTTTATGAAATTTTGAATCTTGATTTTGATTAGTGCAAATGTTCTTATTTTGGTTAAATTTATAGTCTCTTTATAGTTATATGTTGTGATAAATATTTTGTGTTTGATTTACGTTATTTTGGTTGAAATTTTGGGTATGTGAATAAGATAGACCCAGTTGTCCGGGCATTTTCAACCACTCTATTCACTTTTGGTCAAATCCGAGATCAAAATCGCAATTTACATGAAAAATCGAGTAGGGGTAAAAATTTCACTTTGATCAGACACCGAAACATTTTTTTCGATGACCGCCGGCGGTGGTGGTGCCACCGGACCGCCACTGGTGTGTCCCTAGTTTTCTTCTTGCTCGATGGAGGATCGGCTTCCTCTTTTGAAAATTAATAGACCCCCAGTTTTCTTTTTGATCGACTAAGATGGGTGAGAAAGGGCTTTCCTCTTTAACACTTGATCCAAGCTCTGCACTAGAGCAGAGAGGGTGCTGGTGCAAGGGGGATAGCTTGTAAAGGAACTGCAACAATGGTTTCCTTCATTGTTTCTTTGTTTCTCTCCTATTTTCAGAAGGATCAATCAACACCACAAGAGTCGAACATGAATAAAAATGCTAACAACATTAACCAAATTCAAATGGTGATCAAGAATAGAACACTGTAAACTAGACGAATAAATACTTGTTGAGATTGAATTCCCAAGGTGATGTAAGGCCGACGACTGTCTTTGACCATACTAGCAGTCACTAATCAATTAATACATTTTTTCCTTGAAAATTGAAGGTCACTCTATAGGATTGAATCTTCTCCATATTAACAAGATGGAGCCTTCAAATAAATTTATGGGATCCCCATTCAATAATTTGTCCCTTTCACTAAATAACCATCTGTACCTGAACTCTATTCATGTTTTCTTGTTTTATGAAATAGAATGATCTCTTCCAATCCATGATGGAAGTGGGATAATTGAACACAAACGCTACGGTTCTACAGTAGCAAAAAATAAACAAAACTAATCTCTCGATTTTGGATCAACTTATAAAAGAACCTGAAGTTCTTTTCCTTAGGCTTAAGGTCCAAATGTTGTAAATCAGCTAGAAACAAATAATGAATCTGATTGCATTCAGGACAAGTTGGGATATACAGATCCTAAAATGAATTTACAAAGAAAGGAAAATAATGTGTAAGGGCAGACGAAGACCAGCTCTTAGTTGATCTTCATAGATGGTTATATACCCTTCTAAAGGGACATGGATACATGCATCCTCATCGGGAATATGGATGTTGATTGAACCGGGGATACAATACAACATGATTAGCGGGAAGGATGCTGGACATGTCCATAATGGACGGGACGACTTGGGCGAAAACCTGTCCAGTCTCTACTGACTTATCTGCTCAGCTTATTGTTCTCGTTCCAGATCATTTAAAGTTTGTTCAGAGCAATTGGAAGATGATTCAAAAGCTTGAATATTCTTAGCGTTGGAGATGGATAACATTTTCTTGAACAAAAGTTTTCGGATAAAAGTCAAATAAAATCTTTGTAAAATTGTTTTCAAATCGAAAAGAATACAAGATTACAAGTTTCAAGTGCTTATAAGATCAAAATATTGGCAATCAAAGTACTGGCACTGAAGCGTCGAAGAAAGAAGCAAAATGCATAAAAGAGACAAAGAAAAAGCCATTTATAGGAAAACCTAAGGGTTTTATAGACATCGGCTGGATCCTGCCTTAATTGACTCATAATCTTTATACGTTCCTGATGATGGGTTGATTTTTTGGGTCAAGTCGGGTCAAGATTTCCTACTTACTTTTGGCCGGAAAATGTAAAGTAAAAAAGATGGTGGGTAGTAACTGAAAAGATGTGACACTTAATGTGCACTAACATTGAGGAAATGACACATTGTATTAGAGTAATACTGTCCTTTAGAATATGATAATCAAATTTCTGATAAACAAACATAATAGATAGGCAAAAGAGCCAAACACAATGAGATGAATAGATTCTCGGTAAACAAAAATTGTAGATCGGTAGTAAGCCAAACATCAAAGAAACAATACTTTGTGTGATCCTTTAGTGGTTGCCTAAACAAGTGTAACTCTTCATGTCAACTTAACAGCATCTTCAAAAGTAGTCTTTTAGAATCTGATGATCAAATTTCTGATCAACAAAGATTGCAGATCAGTAGCAGAGCTGATAAAAAAAGGTAGAATGTGACAAAGTCAACTCATGATATCAACTTGAGTGGCATCTTTAAAGTTGTCCTTAAAAAATGTGGTGATCAAATTTCTGGTCAATAAAAATAGTATGAATTTGCCAAAATGCCTTAAGAGGTTCAAAACCAAACATAGACAATTCTATGAACTCGTCGAAGTGACTTAAGAAGTTTGAAACCCAACATAAACAAAAAGATGGTATGAACTTGTTAAAATAGCTTAAGAATTCAAAACCAAAGAAAAGGAAAGTGCTAAAAACAGATGATTGTGGAGATTTTCTAGAAAGCATATAAGTGATCTGCATATTACTGGCAAAAGTAATGTCAATTTCCAGTCAATTTCCATTTAAGGAAAGGGACCAATGAACGATTGATTCTTTCTTATTTGAAAATTTTTATGAAGGTACGATCTAAGGCAGTTCACTTTCAGTGAACTAATCCCAACAAAGATGATCAACTTGTTTACTTGGAATATTATCATGATCATTAACTACGGATGATTAGAGCCTACTCGCATTGGATGAACAAGCCCACGATAATTAAACGGTTCTTTTATTTAGAACTCACATGGTCATTTCTGATCAAATTTATCTACTCAAAATCTATGAATTTATCTAAACACAAACATATCTTATAAGAAAACTGACTGTGTAGGACGATTAGTTAGAAAGAACAGCAGGTGAAGTAGATCACATTAGATGATCCATTTTGGTTCAAGAAAGCTGAAGAACAAATAGAAAGAAGAAAGAAAATTTGAAAGAATGTGCAATTTATTATCAACATAGCAAAGAGTACAAATACAAAAGTTTGCAGAAGGAATCTAAACAAAAAAATTGAGGTTATTCTTGGTATCGAGCAACAAGTTGAGGTTATTCCTAATATCGAACAACAAGTTCTTAAAATAAGGGAAACAATCCTAGCTCAGCATGCTCCCAAATCAACATCTGTAAAGGGAAACTGAGCAATGGTCTCGTACTTGTGGCACAATTGGAAATATTTTGAATCGTTGAAAGAACCCATCTAGTCTTTTATTTCCTATAATGGAGAGGTATTCATTAAAAACAAGCATCCAACTATCAATCCTCTTATATATATAGAAAATTCTTTATTAGAAACAAGCATCCAAAGTGGAGAATGTTGGCAAAACTACGCCATCACATGAAAAAGAAATCATGGCACATTCGGAATCATGGCTGGAGTTAATATCATTACCAAAGTTAGGAGCCATTTACATTGATTAAGTGCTGTAGAGAAGTATTTATAACAAGCGAAGCCAAAGAGTCAGAAGGCAAAGAGCTGTGATAGATACAAATCACAAAACGCATTGCATTAATTGCATATAAAAAAATGGCCATAGCATTAATTGAGAACTGAAAGTGGGAAACTTGCACATCAAAAGGCGAAAAGTGTGGCTAAGGTTATTGAATTCAAACAAGTGATCATCACAATTGATCAGTTATTTTACAAGAAAATCTAAAAACTTACTTGGATTTGTTGGACCCCAGTTATGATAATCATATTTTGATGATGATCAAATCGTACTAACAGCTTGAAAACAAGTGCGCCAAAAAACAGGAAGGCCTGGATGAAAATGATCATCCGAACAAAATCAAAAAAAACAACCAAAAGTTGAATAGCACCTTATGGACGATGAAGAGGGTCCGAAAGAAAGGAGGTCTGATGCAAGGGGAAGTCTGAAACATGACCAGACAACACTGAAGAAAGAATACTTCTTTCGGAAGAGATGTTAAATAACCATCCGAAGGACAATGCTTCGGACATAAAAGACCGTCTGAGATAAGAAATCCAAAGCTAAAAGGATCGGACGTTGAAGACCATTCGACAAAAAGAGCTCAAAATGAAGAAAGTTTTTTGTCAGGTTGTAGGATGCATATGACCATCCAAGACACTGTTCATCAATCTGTAGGATGCATATGACCGTCCGAGCACTATTCATGTTGCTGTAGGATGCATGATCAAACGCCCAAACCATCGTCCGAACCCCTAACAGCTAGTTTTCTGGTCGTTGCAGCTCAAATTTCAGGACATCTTTTATCTATAAATAATCCAAGGATATCCAAATGATGTAGGGAACTACTACATTCAATACAAACACTTGTAAGAGTTATTTGGGGAGAAATCGGCTAAAATATTGTGGGTTGTATTGGTTTGGGTAGTATAGTTCTCTTGGCTTAAGTAAAGGGAATCAGTGTGAGCAAGAGTAGACTATTGAGTGATCTTCAAGTGTAGGAACTTTGTGGAGGGATAACAAGTGTACAAAGGTGAGGTTGTAATGTAAAACCATTGGCTTAACTAGAGGGACTTAGTTGGTGCAAGGGTGAGCTTGCTTTGTGTACAAGAAGGTTATTGCCTCACCTTCTTTGAAGAGGCACTAGTAGTGGATGTACTTCAGACTTAAATGGCTTGGGAGTTTGGTTTGATATTCTTTATCTCAATCTCTTTATTTGTTTTTTAAGTTTCAATTGTTAAATATTTATCTTTGATCGTTTGTGCTTAAGTGTTCATTTGTTGCACAAAGTTTGCATTTTCATTAAGCAGTTCAAAAGGCTTGTTTTTTGAGACAACCTAATTCACCCACCTCTTAGGTTGCTCTTGGGACAACAATTGGTATCAGAGCTTGGTCTCTTCTTGTTTTGGTTTAATCACCTTAGAGTAAAGATCATTATGGCAACCAATAATGCTTTATTTTTAGATGGGCATTCTATTACTAGACTTCCCATATTTAATGGCATTAATTTTAAATTATTTGGAGGGAAAGAATAAAAATTTTCATACAATCCATTGATATTGATTTGTGGTACATTGTTGATGAAGGTCCTTTTGAGGCTAATATTCTTGATAAAAGATTAAGGCCTAAGACTAGATATGAGTTCAATGCACAAGATGTAGTAAATTTATCTTTAAATGCGAAAGCCATGAATATTTTGTATAATGCTTTGGATGCAGATGAGTCTTCTAAAGTGAAAGGTTGCAAATCTGCCAAGGAAATATGGGACAAATTGAAAAAAATCCATGAAGGAAGTGAAGATATAAGAGAGCAAAAGAAGTCACTTCTTGTGGCTAAATATGAATCCTTCAAAATGGAATCTCATGAGAATATTGACAAGATGTGTTGTAGGTTCAATGATATTGTAAAGGAATTGGAAGGTTTAAGGTAAAGAATATTCTTTGGGTGAAAAGAATAGAAAGATTTTGAATGCTTTACCTAAGGATTGGGAACCTAAATCCATTTCCATAGAAGAGTGCCAAAAATTTAAATTCTACACCAATTGAGTCTTTGATTAATTTACTAACTTACTTTGAATTGAAGTTAAAACATAAGGTACTAGATGATGAGGAGGCAAGGGCAAAAAGAGGCATAGCATTAAAGGCTTCACAAAAAGATACAAGCAAGAAGCCAAGTGAAAAATGCTATGAATATGGCAATTCGGGACACCTTGCAAATGATTGTTCATCAAAAAAGGGAAAAGACTGAAGGAAGTCTTGCTTCAACTATTTCCAAATCACATGGGATGACTGCAATTAAGATGGAGAAGTTGAAAAAGAACATGAGGTGGATCAAATAACTTTTATGGCTCGTGGAAATAATGAGGTATTCTCTAGTTATGATTCTTGTGATGATGATGACGATGTTGAATCATTTATTTTTAAAATGCATGAATGTTTGAAAGAATCATATTCTAGGAACAAGGAGCAAAAAATCAAGATTAATACTTTATTGAATGCTAATTCAAAGTTTGTGCATGAAACTTATAATTTGTTGACGAAAGAAAATGATTCTTTAAAAAAGGGATTTGACGTGAAAACCAAGATCAAGGAATAACAAGCTTTATTAAAGAAGAGATTAGATGATCATGATGTATTTTTGCAAAAGAAAAAGGAAAATACTTTGAAAAGAAAAGAACTATAATTATGTATATCAACCAAAATTTTGTCACCTTTAGAAAGGATGGTTTATGCTTTGTAAAATCTAAATCTTCTTTTTTGGCTATAACAATATTATTTGCAATTATTGTCATCAACATGGACCTGTGAAAAATGAGTGCTATGTTAAACAAAATGAGAAATTTGGAACGAAGGCAATTTGGGTGATCAAACATGCTACTAACCCATTTGGACCCAAGAAAGTTTGGGTACCAAAAGTTGTTGCTTAGTTTTTTATGTAGTTATGCTTCGGCAGCACGAAAGGATTCAAGATGGATTATCAATAGAGGCTGTTCAAAGCATATAAGCTAAAATGACATTGAAATGGGTACTCACATTTAATTTTTTTGAGAATATGTTAATGTGAACTATGATCTCTTAAATATTAATCAACTATGTGATTGAATTTGTTTAAAATGTTTGTGTATGAGTATCCCCAAATTTTATCTATATTAAGTCATTACTTGCAAAACAAAGGGGAAGCATTCTCATTTCTAAATGGCTTATTCATTAGAAATTAATTTACAATTGCATCACATATGCTTTATGCTTTTTGGTAAGGAATGAGTGATAAATGCTTTGATGTTAATCCTTTGCATAGATTTCCTCATTTCTACTTGATTTTATATTCCTGAAGGGAAGAAATGTTTTGAACTTGCCTTATCCTCTATATACTTGAGGGGGACATTGTGTGTATAAATTATTTTTACTCTTATATTTTGATGATGCCAAAAGAGGGAGAAAATAAAGGACCAAACCACTTGTCTTATGCTTTGTATGTTTTGGTTGTTTTCAGAATTGTGCAATTGATATTTTCATCATAAAAAAATGAGAGATTGAATTGGACCCCAATTATGATAATCATGCTTTGATTATGATCAAATCGTACTAACGGCTTGAAAACAAGTGTGCAGAAAAACAGGAAGGCTCGGACGAAAGTGATCATCTAAACACAATCAAGAAAAACAATCAAAAGTTGAACAACACCTTATGGATGATGAAGAGCGTCCGAAAGAAAGGAGTTCGGATGCAAGAGAGCGTTCGAAACATGACCAAAAAACACTGAAGGAAGAACACATCTTTCAAATGAAAATAACCATTTGAAGGACAATGCTTCAGCCGTAAAAGACCATCTAAGATAAGGAATCCGAAGCCAAAAGGATCGGACGTTGAAGACTGTTCAAAGAAAGGAGTTCAAAATGAAGAAAGTTTTCTGTCAGGCTGTAGGACGCATATGACTATTCGAGACACTGCTCATCAATATGTAGGACACATATGACCGTTTGAGACACTATTCATGATGCTGTAGGACGCATGATCGGACATTCAAACCACCATCCGAACTCTCTTACTAATAGCTAGTTTCTGACCGTTGGAACTCAAATTTCAGCACATCTTTCATCTATAAATAACCCAAGGACATCCAAATGATGTGGGGGAACTACTACATTCAATACAAACACTTGTAAGAGCTATTTGGGGAGAAATAGGCTAAAATATTATGGGTTGTATTGGTTTGGGTAGTATAGTTCTCTTGGCTCAACTAGAGGGAATTAGTGTGAGTAAGAGTAGACTAGTGAGTGATCTTCAAGTGTAAGAGTGGAGAGATAACGAGTGTAAAAAAGTGAGATTGTAATGTAAAACTCTTTGGCTCAACTAGAGGGACTTAGTTGGTGCAAGGGTGTGCTTACTTTGTGTACAATACGGTTAGTGCCTCACCTTCTTTGAAAAGACACTACTAGTAGATGTACTCCAAACTTGAATAGCTTGGGAGTTTGGTTTAATATTCTTTATCTCAATCTCTTTATTTGTTCTTTAAGTTTCAATTGTCAAATATTTATCTTTGATCATTTGTAGAATCATGCTAAGTGTTCATTTGTTGCACAAAGTTTGCATTTTCATTAAGTACTTCAAAAGATTTGTTTTTTGAGACAATATAATTCACCCACTTAGGTTGCTCTTGGGCCAACAGGATTCATTTAACTAATTGCGTTGGAAGATCCATTCTACATCAAGAGAATTGCTCAATTGGAAGGAATTCTGAAAAATAATCAGTTTATTATGAAGACACATATGGATACAGAACATATACGCATGGAATAGAAAAAGAATGCAAAAAGAGAGCAAAGGAAAAAACAGTAAAATTCATTTATTACAGGTGATAACAAGGGTCCTACTCTATCTATGCAAGCCTTTGATATTGATCGTTCTTGAGCTGGTCCTAAGTCTGATTAGCTAGAGTCTGATCAGCTTCAAGTGGAAGGATCCCAAACAAAGTGAGTTTACCGAACAAAGTCTTGTTAGGAGAAATGAAAGATAAATATATTAGTAAATCCATATCAAAAGATTCTACAAAATTTAAATTCCAAATATTTGGAGTACCAAATACCTCAGAAGAACTGCCTTATAAGGTAGAATTGACTTAGCCTAATTACACTCCTTTTCAGAGAACCCTGGAAGTCTGCTCAAGTGAAGATTCTCACTAGACCGAGCATTCCTAAACTTGTCCCCCATCTCGTTCATCAATGCTTTGGTAGCCCTGGGATTGAATAGTCCAAGGCCATAAGAATTCAGCTGCAGTGTTGGTTATTGCTTACCAAATTCTCCTACTACCTGTCGGAATTTGAATTGAAGGCTAACTTGACAAAGTTTGGTAAAGTCTTGGGCATGACCCTCAAAAGAAAGAAAGCTATTAACACTTTGAAAAATAATTGTTCCTTCAAAGTGTTGTTCTTCGCTCTCCGTGCTTGGAGCTTAATTTTCAATCTATCTTATTCGGCTTACGAGACTCAAGCTCGACATGATTATCTTTAAGATCACAAGCAATCTGATTAGAAGCTTGCTTAAGCTTCTTAACTTCAACAACATGTATCATATTCTAGCTCTAATTGCTCCTAGGACAGTTCAAAACTGGTGGTGGCAATCCGTGAGAAGATCTAACCCCTGTCTTTATAACTACTTTCTTTGTAGATGCCAAAATCAAGCTCCAAAGGGCAATTTCTTCTCTTCACCGGGATCTCTAGTAGGATTGTTTTTGCTCGAATCATTGTCAGAGTTAAAAGAATTATCAGATTGTGATGCCATTGATTTGATGAGATTTTTTGGAATAGGGAACAAGCATAGAGATTTAGGGGGATTAAAAAAGCAGGAAGGAAATTGTAGTTATAAGACTTGAAAAATTTGCAAATAAAAAGAAATTTCTGTAAAGATGGAAAAAGTGTTTTGAAAAGAAGTAAAAGAGAATTTATAAATAGCGAAGAAGGGAAGACAGGCGGTTATATTGAAATGAGTCAACCAGACTTAGACGAAGTTATAAAGCATTAAAGCCAATTCAAGGGAGAAAACCAAAAAGACATGACATTTATGGCATAGGAGTCGATCAATTCTAACATGAGGATCCATCTTGCAAGACTCATCAGCAAAGGACCTACAAGAATGTTGTTCAAACACAACTAAGTTGGGGACTTGCTATTCAGGCAATATGTTATGCGGCTTCATGATGAATAGAAGATATTAAATAGCTTGGGGATTATCGAGCTAAGAAGACAAGATTGGCTAAGTCTGACGACGTAGATACAAAGCCAATCAAGAGGACTCCTAATGATACAAGGAGTGATCTTCTAATAGGAATCACCCATGTAATCAACAATTGAAATCACATCAGGTGGGCCAATTTCCCTACAAATGATTGATTGATTAGGAAATGACCGATTAGGGGTTTGGACCCAAGCCAAATACTTATAAGTAGGGGCTCGGCCCACCATTGTAATGCAGTATACTAAAGAAAGACCAGATGATACCATAAGCGATACAATATCAAACTTATTACATCTCTCTCAACCTTTTCTATCTACTAAATATTTCTGTGGTTCATCAAAACCCAAAGATGTTGATGTTCAGAAAGTTTACAGGAAGTATGAAAAGGAAGCCTAAACAACACCTTAAACATTAACAAAGACAAAGAAAAAGAATCCTAGAAGAAGATACAAACACCTTAAAATCTAGATGAAAAGAAAAATTCTCTAAAGAAAGAGAAGAAATCCCTTTGCCTTAGCAACAGAGAAAAGAAACTCCAATTGAAAAAGAAGCATTGAAAAGTAGAAAATCCCTAAAGATTTGACTGGTTTTAAGTAATACATAAGATTTTAGAGGAAGTAGATTAGAAGAACTGATACGACAATGGGTGGCAAAGGAGGCTACTAACAATTCTTGCTTGAAAAATTGAAACTTTTAACATTGTTCAGATCATGGAAAATATCTTACATGAAATTGGTGTTTGGATTAACTGGTAGATTTTGTTATGTGAATTTAATCTTTCTTATATCAGTCTATAACAAGTTATGGAATAGCGAAGTGTGAAAGAGATGTTCTATCCCATTTCTTATTTTACTCCGTGTATAATCTCCCACTATCTAATGAAACTGTCAATATTCCCACTAAATATAAGTATGAATTTTAGTAGAAGAATCTTGAATGTTCATTGGATAATGGATAGAGATTGGGATAAGGTATGGCAATGAAGATTCTTAGAAGAATTAGACTCTGGCTATGCATGGACTGGGGTATTAATTGCCCCTTCTATCATAGAAGGATTGAAATTGGTTTAATTTTTGTATTAGTGTGGTGCTAATATTCGTTTTATCCTCTATTAATAAAATTAATTTGACTAGCATTCACGCTTGAATATGTATATTAGAACCTAAATACACAAAACTGAATTGTGATATTCTTTGATCATTGTCAACAGATAATAAAGTTGCAGGTGTTCCAAATATATTTCCACGCCGTTGTTCTATTAGCTGGAAAACTCAAAAATGTACTTATCCTGAAATTTTTTTAACTTCAATCTTTTCTACTGGAGCAAAATGTCATCTAAACTTTAACGATGCCCTCATGTTTGAACAATATAGTTTTTTGCATGTGCAACTTTCAAAGACACACATGTAGTTGAGCTTAACAAAATTTGATCCTGATATTCATATTTGCTTAAAGTAGTGACTGAATCAATCTTCAGTAACTGAACCAGAGTGTGGCCTGAAACTTCTATCTGAAGGTGAGAAACAGTTAATGTAAACCTCCTTAAATTTGTTCAAAAATTAAATAATATTAATATTAGATAATATCAAACTATTAAGGAAGTTTGTTTGAATTGAATTACTTAGTTGTGGTGATAATTTGCATGAGATTACTTAATCCTTATTAAATTGTGGATTCTTATTTATCATGTGATGATTAGTTTAGACTGACATTTTGATTAAAAACATTTTCCACTCATAGTACAACTCTTCTACTAAATATTAGTTAATTTTTGTAATTATTTTTTAATTAAAATTTTCAACCAATTTTTAGTGACCAAATCATGACAGGACTTGTAGGAAAATTAGCTGACTTGTAGGACTTGGAGATTTGGATGAAAAGCCTTTGGGGTTTAATTCATATAAATAGGAGATCTTGTCAAGATGATAAACATTATTTGTTTGGCTGAACTTTTTTGGAGTTTGGGGAGGGAGATTTCGTGCAAATTTGGAGACTCATCGTGCTTTGAATTCGATATAATTTCATAATCTTAGTTATCCAATAATTACATTTTCATTGTTTATGCTCTTGTATATTAGATACCATGTCTAGAATTTTAATTTCCGCTAATATTACTATGTTTAATTGGTGATTTTCAGTTGTTTAAAATTTGTTTTAAAATTACATTTTATTTTGAAAGATGGAAATAATTCTTTTTAGAAATTATTTTCGCATGGCCTTAGAATTGCAATCTTTTGAATAAAAAAGAAAAAGAAAAAAAAATAAAAAATCATGGTAGTCATGGGTGACTGGCGTGACTCCCCTTGTAGGCTTGAATGCTGCTGGTGGTTGATGACTTTGAAGTTCGATGATCCCGTGTTGGAACAGTTGCGAGAAGAAGAATACAATGGGAATAACGGAGGAAAAGAAAAGGAAAAAGTAATTTTTAAAATAATATAATATATGCTCATATAATAAATTATATAAGTTCTATAGCATGTTCATATTGGTTCTGTGACTTGGTTCTTTTCAGTAATTACACGGTAAGTCCTCAAGTTAATTGTGGAATGAATTTTGGGCTAGAAACTTATACATTTTTTATATAAGTAATTATAGGGTATTAAAAGATTATTTTTTGTAGTATACAAATAAAGTACTTTTGAAGTATTAAAACTTAGGAATAATATTTCTGAAAATATTATATTTTAGAATGTTAAAAGATGGATTATTCTTAAACATTTATTTTTGAAAAAAATATTTCAGTAACATCGACATGATTAAATATTTTTAAAAATAAAGAAATAAAGCACTTTTTTAGTAATAATATTGCAAGAATAAATATAATAAATATTTTTATGATAAAGTTGAGGATTGGTTTAATATTAGTTTTGCAAATAAATCTTTTTGGTAAATATGGTAATGGGCTATGAGATGGTAAAATTTTTTGTTAGGATATTTTGGATTATTTTTGGGTAGCATGCTAGTCTATATATGACGAGTAGGTTTATTTTGAGATTGAATTTAAGTAATACGTGATAATTTTCGTATAGGGAATTAGTTGGGATTTTGCTACGGTTTTATATCTGCTACATCGAGGTAACTAGTTACTACCCTTTGTGTTTTCGAAAGCTATTTTTGAATCAAAAGTTACTTTGGATATATTATTTTTGATATAGAAGTTGGACCTTACATGGATACTTGAATTGTTTGATATTATGAACTTATGTAAGTGGCATTATTTTTGGAACTTTGTATGATTATTTCACATATGTGTGATTGGAATATTTATTCGGTAAATAATAACAGACCAAGTCTCTTAAAATAATCATGAATACTCGGTAGGGACTATAGTTCTGACTTTCTATCTGGGTAACCTAAGACTTGGTATTCTATTTGGGTGACTTAAGACCTAATATTCCGGAAGCTTTTTGAGTCAAGGTAAGTTCTGGTCGGATCCCTTGATAGCCTTTTCTTGTGAAGTCTCTTAGCACTAGGTTGAATTCAGTAAAGCGGTGATAGCGTCTTTATTTTGGCTATCTAATTTTGAACTTCCGAACTTTGATTATGAATTCTGATTCCGATTTTGAACTTATGATCTCTATGAATTTGATATAATACTACTTGTTCTAAAAGTATCTACATATTATTTTGAAAAGATATTTTGAAAAGAAACTTTTTCCATTATGTAGAACAAGGTTTTGTTATAAGTTTGTGTTTTCGACATGTGATAAACACTTTTTCAAACACTTTCATATGATTGTGTGAGAAAACTTTTGGCGAAATATATGTATATGTAACTGTTTGGACCAACAAAAGCGGTGTTGACTGCTTGCTGAGTGATTTATTGCTCACCCCATTATAACATTTTGCAGAATTTGAGATTGTACAAGGTCAATCATGTGTATTAGGAGTTGGTGCATATCGACAGTTTACACATCTGACTTCCAAGGAAAGTTAGTATTATTAACTGATTAAGAATTAGACAAATATTGAAATATTTTGGATTCCATTTTGTGTTGCCTTGGAACTATTGAATGGATTAGTTTATACCTTAGCTGCATATTCAAGTTAGCTACTGATCAATTGTTATGGATTATTTAGTAACTTAATGAAGTTATTTTGATTATGTTTCATTTTTGGTACCTTGTGCCTTTGAATGGGTAACTATTGAGGGTACAACAGCTGCTACGTGTCGACATATGTAGGTGCTAGGTGTGATAGTTTTAGTGGTATCAGACTTTTGGTTTAGAACCCACAAAGTAACTGTTAAGGATTAAAATATAGAGGTTAAGTAAACGTTGGTGACTTTGAGTATTTTAAGATTGATACTAATTATACAAGTGATTTGGAGTACGTGTATCAGATTTAATTTGATAAAAATATGGATCTGAAGGTATTACAGATATGAGAAATGAATTAATAATATTTAAAGTTATATAAGACAATGACAAATTCGATAAAAAGTATCTGACTCTCGAGGAATTAATGTGTGCTATCAAAGTTTTATTTTTAGATTGACTTTTGTTCGACTAAATCACTAAGATGAAGATCTCGAAGTGTTCTGTGGGAAGAAAATGAAGAATTGAGATTAAGATGAATATGTCAGTGAAATATCAAGATAGTACCTCTTCTGAGGATAGAGGACATGATAAAGTTAATATATTTAAAGAATCTTTGGAGAACGACCAAGAGTAAAGAGATTAAGAAAGTGATAAGATTTGTTAGTGTTTGAGTTTTGATGGCTAGTAGTTATAAGAATTCGGTTGATTTTTGAAATTCTAGTAGGATTTATTTTTGTGTTTCGTTGTTGCTAAGAATGCATTCTAGAATATATTATGTATTGTGCTGATTTCTTTTGTTAATAAAAGTACGATTTATTTATTATAACTTGTTTGTTTCTAAAAGTATTTTGCTATACTAATGTCCTATATTGTGAACTATAATTTTATCTTTTTTAAAAAAAATTATTTAAATTTGTTGTGACTTATTTTGAAAAAAAATAAATTTGTGGTTTGTGTAACATTTTTAAACTGTAAAATTATTTTTTTCTATAAAATTGATACTTGATTTAAAATATTGCAATTATGGGATCCATGAAGTCGAATTTTGAGGCAACTTGTTGGCTGTAGATTACTCAGTTAAGTTTAATGAGTTTGAAAGATCTGTTCCTACTAAAATGACCAATAACAAGTTATGAAAGATGAAATGACATAGTAAGATTCAATCCAAGTTGGTAAATGTAAGACTTTGGGAAAACAAATAAATGCTCGTAACTCAAGGTTTGGAATTATTTTAGAATATTTTTTTTTGTACAATTTGAGTGGTTAGAGGAATCTTATGTGTAGACACCAGCTTTATTAATTGTGATTGTGAAAATATAAGTAAATGAATCTATTGCTAAATTCCTCCAAATAAAGATAAGTAATTTTGATGTTATCTTACGAATGGATTAGTTAATCCAATATCAAAAGTGGTGCTATGGCGGAGTGTAGACATAAGTGTATGATCTAAATTGGATGCGTAGAATTGACTTAATTAATTGAGTAGAACTGACTTATTAAGGTAATACGAGTAAAAGAAAGACACCTCAAAAAAATATTGATGAGTGTAGTATAGGCAATTAAGCCAAAAGATAAAAGAGAAAGTTAAGGATACTTAAATTTTTTGATAGACACCTGATAATATGAGTGAAATTCATTAGTTGCATGGCTCAGATTTTTTATTTTATTTTTGTAAAGTGTAAACGGAGGAATTACATGGAATACCTTGTATAGGAAAAACTAAAATTGAGATAAACTTAGTAAATGAGATTATGCAGTATGTAACCCTAGGGAAATTCTTACATGGAACAGGTCCATGGCATAATGCCATGGATCCGTTGGTCCACGTTGCTCCACATCACTCTACATCACTTAAATGAGTGATGTGGAGCAACATGGACCAATGGGGTCCATGACATATCCATGTAAGATCACATTTTCTAGCACCCTATAGGATGATTGTATAAAAGTTGAAAGGACTTAAGGAATAATATATTGTAAGAATTACAGGATAAGAAATTCATCAGACAAAGTGTTTATCGTGGGAGCACCTTTGTTGTCCGTAAAGAAGAAAAATGGGAGCTTGAGGATCTGTGTTAATTATAGGGAATTGAACAAGATTATATCAAGAATAAGTACACTCTCTTGGAATTGATGATTTAGTTGATTAACTTATGGTTGTGAAAGTATTGCATATCATTGACTAAAAATTAAGAAGGTTGATATACCTAAAGATGAATTTTAAACACATTGTGGACATTATAAAAATTTTGGTGATATCATTTGGTTTGAAAAATGAGCAAGACTCGTGCATTAGTTTTAGGTTTTAACTGAATAAATTTGTGGTATAGTTTATTGATAATATTTTGATTTACTTTCTAAGTTAGGAAACTCATGAGAAACATTTAAGAGAAGTATTAGTAATTTAATGGAAGATAATAAGTTTTACTCCAAATTTAGCTAGTGTGAGTTTTGGTTATTAGGTGTAATTTTTCTAGAAAATGTAATTTCTGTATATGGAGTTCTAAGGATCATAAAAAAATTGAGGACGAAGTGGGTTGACTAAAGTCTATAGCGCTATTAAGGCAAGAAACTTTTCTATGTAGCTGGTCACTATCACAACTACATTGAAGGGTTTTCAACTATTATAATACCATTAAATGGGTTGAAATAAAAGAAGGTATAATTTGTGTGATTTTTGTAATGAGAAAAGATATTTTAACATTTGAAAGAGAAGTTAATAACTATACATATTTTAACCCTATCATTTGAAACTTGAGAGTTTGTAATTTTAAGGATGAGTTTAAGAATGGATTAGATTGTGTTGTTGTTGCAAGCGTTAAGGTAGTTTTTTACCATTAAGGCGACTAGAACCCATTATTTGACAAATGATTTGAAATTAGCGAATATGGGGGTTTGATTTGGAGTTCTGTAGCCATTATAGAATGAATTTATATGATGGACAATATGAGACTCACAGATCATAAGAGTTTTATGTATTTATTCATTCAAAGTGGTATATTGGTAGAATTATGATTTGACCATAAATACCATCCTGTAAAGCAAATAAGATGGTTGACACTTTGAGTCATAAAGTTGAGACTTGAAAGACTTCAATGTTGGAAGAACAAAAGAATAAGTTAGGAATAGAAATGATAGGATTAGTGAACCAGTTATTGGACGCTTGATTGTACAACCTACTTTGATTGAGAGGATTGAAGAAGTTCAATGACAAGATGAGAAATTTTTATATAGATTCAAGGAATTAAAAGAAGGCATGATGCCCGATTTTAATGTAAGGTGTAAAGATATTTATAGATACATGAGAAACTATGTGTAACTAACAATAAGGACTAAATGATGAGATTATGAAGGGGCGAAGATGTGTTGAGACTTTAAGAAAAATCTTTGGTATAAATGGAATGAAGATGTCAATTGTCAAGTGTGTGAAAGTATGCGAGGTATTTCAATGTCAACGAGTTAAGGACAAATATCAACAACTATCAAGTTTTCTTAAACCTTTAGAAATTTCACAGTGGAAGTAGGAACATATTATAATGGATTTTTGAAAAAAAAAAAAAATTTGGCAATGATACTATTTGGATAGTGGAGGATCATTGGATTAAAATCAACACATTTTAAATCCGTGCATAATGGAACATCCATGAAAAGGTCAGTAGAGTTATATGTTGAGCAAATTATAAGTTTGCTCGGAGTACCTGTGAGTATAATATTGGAATGGCATTGTCATTTTACTTCTTGGTTTGGATTTCACACCAAAGGGATTATGAGAATGTATTTGAAACTTCGTATCGTTTTGCTCAATAGTCCGAGAGGACTATCCAACCACTAGAAGATATGTCACGAGTTTATGCATTGAATTTTGGAAGAAATTAGGATCAACTATTAAAACTAATTGAGTAACTAAGTGGTTTTGGAATGACTCCGTTTGAAGCGTTCTACTTGTATAAACATAAGATTTGATCCCCACTACATTGGAATTGAGTCAGTGAAAAATTGATTTCTAAATTCAGTTTGATGACAAAGACATTGAAGAAAGTTAAGGTTATTGGTCTAGATCTCGATGAGTAGGAGCATTCGAGATACAAATTACTTAAGTTTGATACCAAATTTGTCAAGGATCAATAATGCATTTTAGGTGTCGTAATAATAAAAGTCCACAACTACCCCGAGTTACGTGATTATGTTTCAATTGTTGGACATTAGAGAAAATTTGATTTATGAATAATTACCACTAAGAACCATGAAAAACAAGGACTAGGTTAGAGAATGATTATATATGTAAAAGTTCAATAAACTAATCAAGATGTGCGAGAAGCACATGGAAACTAGAAGGAGACATAAGAGCGAGGTGCATGTTTTTCTTTTACAGTATGTAGTTTCGAGGGCGAAACATTTTATAATGAGGATAGAATATAAAACCCATAATTTTGTTCAAAAAATAATACATATTAATATTAGATAATATCAAACTACTAAGGAAGTTTGTTTGAATTGAATTGCTTGTGGTGGTATATTTGCATGAGATGACTTAATCCTTATCAAAATGTGGATTCTTATTTATCATGTGATGATTTATTTGGACTAACATTTTGATTAAAAATATTTTCCACTTAGAGTACAACTCTTTTGCTAACTATTAGTTAATTTTCTAAATTAAAATTTGATTAAAATTTGCAACTAACTTTTAGTGACCAAAACATGATAGGACTTGTGAGAAATTAGCTAACTTGTGGGGTTAGGGGTTTGGGAGGCTTTGGGAGTTAATTCATATAATAGGAGGTCTAGTCAAGATGTTAGATGTTATTTGTTTGTCTGAACTTTTCTAGAGTTTGGGATAGAGGGATTTCATGCAAATTAGGAGGCTCACTGTACTTTGAATTCGGTATAATTTCGTAATTTTAGTTTTTCAATAATCTCATTGTCGTTGTGTATGCTCGTATAATAGAGATATCATGCCTAGAATTATAATTTCTGTTATTATTACTATATTTAATTAGTGATTTTTAGTTGGTTTGTCTTAAATCTAGATTTTATTTTGAAAGACAGAAATATGTTTCTTTTTAGAAATTATTTTTGCATGGCTTTAGAATTGGAATTTTCTAAATAAAAAGAGAAAAAGAAAGAAAAATAAAAGGTCACAATAGCCATGGGTAACTATTGTGACTCCTCTTATAGGCTTGAATGCTACTGATGGTTGAAGACTTTGAAGTACGATGATCCTGAGTTGGAGCAGTAGTGAGAAGAAGACTAATGGGAATAAGGGAGGAAAAGAAAAGGAAAAAAGTAATTATATATGCTCATACTAGTAGACCCTGGCCATGTCTTGCCCACTATTTTTTCTAAAAAGAATATATACTTGAAATTGTAATTTTTTGTCAATACAAAAAATTGAAAGCATACAACAAAAGTGTGCAATACATAATCTATTCATATACACATACAAAAGAGAATTAGTCTCTACATATACAAAATTTTGGACCTCAGTTCTTGATTTTTCTCAATAACTTCATCATTTTTCTCTTCTCTAACAGCTACACCATATTGGTTTTTCTCAATAACTTATTATGGCCCTTGGCATCCCAAATCTCGAGAAAAT